>CAJVRI010000005.1:6649688-9085782 GCA_911649635.1 Poeciliopsis gracilis | reverse complement strand
TACGGTGGCCCTGAGGTGCAAAACACTACAACATTAACGAAAAACACAACAACATTAACAAAAACACAACAACATTAACGAAAAACACAACAACATTAACGAAAAACACAACAACATTAACAAAAAACACAACAACATTAACGAAAAAACACAACAACATTAACAAAAACACAACAACATTAACGTAAAACACAACGGAAGAGGTAGGTCCCAGTGGGAGACCTAAGAAGTCGCTGATTGGACGACAGGTCGTTTCTCTTTTGAACCGGAAGTTATTCTGGAATGAGTCTTAGTGAACGCATGCTAACCGACACTTCGTGGTTGATCTGTAGCATGTCCAGTATCACCTCGTATGTATGTGTTACCCTGCAACCTTGGGTGGCAGAGTAATGTATTATAAAGGATCTTCCTCCAACGTGTGTTGCTGTGACACAGGAAAGATGAGACACACACGTTGAGTTCTCGTTAACATCCAACGGAAGATTAATTCTTTTTTGTGAGCTCGCTCTTTTCTATGCCACCAATGCAATGCGCCCCTAGTGGTCATGTGGAGAATTGCGTGGACAAACTGAAACAACACTTAATTTGATACAAGAAATTAAAAGATACAAAATAAAAAATTGTGTTTGGGGTGTCTATTTTCTTACATATTCTCTTTATTTTCTGGTAACTTATTTTTCACCCTCTACACTTGTCCTGACTCAAAATATTCCCCGAATAGCTGTACTGAGGTTTGGATCACTGAGAACGTTCAGGTTTTTTAACGATCAAATTAAAGCCAGAATAACTTCCGGTTCAAAAGAGAAACGACCTGTCGTCCAATCAGCGACTTCTTAGGTCTCCCACTGGGACCTACCTCTTCCGTTGTGTTTTCGTTAATGTTGTTGTGTTTTTGTTAATGTTGTGTTTTCATTAATGTTGTGTTTTTGTTAATGTGTTTTCGTTAATGTTGTGTTTTTGTTAATATTGTTGTGTTTTCATTAATGTTGTTGTGTTTCTGTTAATGTTGTTGTGTTTTCGTTAATGTTGTTGTGTTTTTGTTAATGTTGTTGTGTTTTCCTTAATGTTGTAGTGTTTTGCACCTCAGGGCCACCGTAGAAGTGGAAGCCAGCATGTTGCTAGGTTACCAGAGACGCTTGGGATAGAACGGCATCGCATTTGGCAAGCAAATGAAGAAACATGATTTAAGTTTAAGAATTTACTGAGTTACCTCATTTCTACCTCAAAAGGAAGGGTCAGTCAGCGAGGTATGTTTATGTTATTTATTTTGTATATATTGTATTCTTGACACCATCTCACTAAGTTTACGTTGTGTTTTAGTTCGACGGTGGTGTTGGTGTCAGGGAAACGGAAGCTGTGATAAGAACAACTTTAAAGCGTTTCATTAAAGCTGACTTCACACCAGCAGTGCGACGAACTCTTAATTGCCAAAAAGAAGAAGAGGTGGAAGTGATAGCAGCTGTTCCTGGGACACAAAGCATGAAGAGACTCCCGTACTTCTGCCGAGGAGAGGTCATTCGAGGATTTGGAAGAGGAAGCAAAGAACTCGGAATTCCCACGGGTGAGGCGAGAAACGGGCACCAAACAGTGAGGTTTACGGTTAGATAATGTGATACGTAACTGTCTACGTAAATAACGTAAAGTCTGTGATAACAGATTTTTTTGCTGATTTTTAGGGATTGTGCAGAGGCTGGATCTTAACGTGACAAGTCCATCTAAGTGGTTTTGTACGTCACCCGGTCAGTAACTTTACGTGAGCGTTATTCGCACAAATCAGTCTAAATTTGTACGTAAACGGAGCTAATCTTTTTACGTAGGCGTGCGAGTTTCGTAACGGAACTTGACTGTTTGTAATAGTGCAGCTGTTGACTCTCCGTCCTTTGTGATTCTGTCCAAAATGTGAAGTCGTGTTTTATGTCGCCTGACGTAAATAGAGGAATTGAGCAGACGGACACAGACCGACACATGAGAAATAAAGAAATGCATATGGAGTCCCAGCGGGTTGACGGCAAACGCACTTTTCTTCTTATAACTTTTACTTTATCCCATTTTATCCATCGTGCCCATTTTTTATCAGGAGTGAGTAATGCCAGCGAACCGAACAAGACTGCCTTGTTTAAAATCTGTCATTTCAAAGCATGATTCAGAATTTAACAATAGTCCCCGAACAATATGGTCACACAAAATACTCGCAGCTAAAATGTGTTGAATATCAAATGTAAAGAAATAATAATAACTAGAAAATTCCTGAAGAAATTTAATCGGGGCCCTGCTAAAGTGTGCCCGTCGGTTTGGAGCCAGCGTTCTGATGCTAAACATTAGCATCAATGCTAAAGAAAGCTGCAATGTAATCAATAGTCACAAGCATGACTTTCTCCATTCAGTATACTAAACATGGGTAATTAGTCAGAGAAATAGCTAATACCTTATTTACGGTAAAGGCTAATGCTAATGCTGCATTAGACACAGACTAATCTTAAGGCTTTTATTTTGAAATTTTCAGTAAGCTTCATTTCAAATATCTAAACTAATACCACGATTAACATTGATTGGATTAAATCAGTTATTGAATGCTCAAAAAAGCAATAACCTGATGTAAAAATGTTCAGGGCTTTTATTTTGAAATTTTCAGTTAGCTTGATTTTAAATGGCCAATCTAATATCATGTGTAACAGTAGTTTTGTTAAAAAAAAAAAGTCACATAATGCCCATAAGATCAATTACCTGATATGAAAAATATCAAGGCTTTTATTTTGAAATTTTAAGTAAACATCTTATTAAATGGAAACACTAGTCTCATGTGTAACAGAAGTTATGTTAAAGGCGGTTATGTAATGCCCAAAAGATCAAAGACATGATCTAAAAAATGACAGTGAAACAACTGTGAAAAAAATGTTTTGCTCCACAGTGACACTAAATGGGTCAAACCCGTAGCATTCAAGATATTTTAATATTAAAGATACTGAAATCTTTAATATTTGTTCAAAGAATATTTAATAGGGGTCCAATATTTAGAAGGCATGGCTGGCACACAATCTGCACCACCTTAGTCAGACCAGCACCAACAGGTAATGCAGAAGAAGAACATGACTGAAAAACAAACCAGCAACCCACAAGTTACAGGATGAATTCCCACCTCTGAGCCACAGTTTCAGCCAGTGCTTTCTGTCTGAGATGTTTCTCCAAGCAGAAGACAGGAATGGGATCTGTGTACACGTCAAATTTATTGGCAAACAGATGGTGGTTCTCCAGCAGCCATTGTAAATCCCCAGCTCCATATACACAAATTGACCGTAGGTGGCTACCCTGGCACGGAGGATACAATGCTGAATCCTCTGATCCCTCATGCCCGGACCATTTAACTAGTCGTGCAATGGAATTCATGTCCGTTTGATCGTACTTAGTGTGGGGTCTCGTCGAGCCAGGCACACCAGGGATTCGTTGAATGGTCGCCCACAGGAACTCATCAGGACTGTAGGTGTCTTTGGCCCACTGGATAAAATCTTGTATTCTAGTGTCTCTCAAAACACTCTGGATGTAGCCCCGAGTTACCACGATATAGGCATTTCCTGACTTAATGGGGAAGTTGAAGGGAGGCGAACTCTTTGACTTTCCTGTCGACTGAAAACGTAGAGTAAATAAAAATGAATACAAAATTGATACTTAGGTCTCAACACAAGCTACAAATGCTCTCCAAATGTACCTTGATTGCCCCATTAACAATCTGGTGAACTTTTGATACCCTCCACTTCTTCGATCCAGGCATATCTTCGGACTCCATGCTGTTGCCGCCGTTCAGCGAGCGCAGCATTCTTACCATTTCCAAGTTGGTCTTTAGAGGGAAGTCTTGTCCACACAGGTTGATGAAGTATTTCCACTCTGTACTGTGCTTATAGAGGTCAGCCATGCAGTTGATGTCAGCTTGGACACGAGGCCACCCAGCATAGACCACATTCACAGCATGTGTTACCATGAAGACATTGGGGAAACAGGAAACGATGCCGGCGATGGCAGCTTTTACAGAGGGCTGGGATTTTTTGTCCACATGAATACAGTAAATGTTTTGAGGTGCATAGATGGCTCGCAGCAGTCGCTCAAAGTTCTGCACCTAATAAATGACAAAAAAATACAATTAAGTTCCTTTTCTTTCTAACAGGAGTGAAACATTGCTCTGTGAGGAAGAGCATGTTCAGTTTTCTAGCTGAGCTTTAAACCCTTGAAAGAGAAACATCACAAAATCTTAAGTCACATTTTCCAGATCAAGAAAGTGCCTGCTTACATTTCCTTTATTTATTTTTAATAACATAACAATCTGTGTTTCCTCTGCATTGTTGTGCTATTGACTCAAATACTGTTTCATTTCATGAGATGGGGAAAAATGATGGGAAAGGGGCTCAGATGAGGCTCATTTGTCAGATCAAAAGTACCTTCTTAAAATTACAACCTTTAAGCCGGAATTAAATATAGTATTCAGTAAGCTCACATTCGAGAAATAAAAAGTTTGTTTCTTTTGACCTTATGTAATATTTAAATGTTTTGTCTTTATTAGCAATGAGTAGAAAATCAACAATGACAGAAATGAGAACTTGAAAGCATGAGCCAAAAAACTCAATCTGTGTAAGGTCTATAATATAAATGTACCCATAAAATATAATTAACAGTAATATTAGAATGCACTTACTTTGTGATGAACAACTATAGAATAAGCCAGAGGAAAGTCTTCTTCTTCTTTGCTAAGGGTAAATGTTATATATTTCCTCTTTGACTTGAATTTCCTGTAATAAATTCAACATAATGTTGAATGTCATTATGTGTCACGGAAGTTACTGATTTACTAAAAGAAATAAAAGTCTTTGCAGCAGTATCCAAAGTCCTTAAATGTTTCACATGTTGTTGCAATGCAACCATAAACCAGCATATTGAGGTTTTTTGCAACAGCAATACAAAGTGCTGCATAACTGGAGTAGAAGAAAAATGTTTTCTCATTTATTTTCTCATTTATTTTCTCAGAAATAACAGTTATGCATAGATGGCTTGTAGGAGTGGCTCAGTTACCAATAAATAAAACCCAAAACCATCTATTGTCTTCAGAAGTTATTTTACTAGTGAACAGTTTCTGTCATTTTTTGCTCAGTATAATGTAATCCGTTCTTTAATGATCTTAATTGACTTGAATACAAGTGAATTCATAATCTCGTTCTACTTAATGTTTTTCTATCATAGAATCGCCACAAAATGTGAAAACGTTCTAGGGTTATGAATAGTTCTGCGAGGCTCTGTGGTTTAAAGCAACACACCTGCAGTCTTTGGTTTCATTAACGTAGTACTGATCAGGGATCTGCATATTTTTCTGGAACTCTTTTGTGATGGTTAATAGTTTGGCTTGCTCCAGCGCCTCTGTGTTTCCCTCCAGGATTGCTGAGCAGTTGCACACTGTCTCAGGGCCAAAGTCATAATCCCTGTAGTCCAACCAGTGGTTCCCATAGCCCAGGTTAGTAGGCCAGGGTGACTGAATCTTAAGGACCAGGAACAGCGTCCAGAGTAATCCCAGTGCAACGCTGAGCTTCAGACACAGTTGGCACCAGTTTTGTTTGCTCGATGGCATGGTTTCAGGCTGGTGATTTCTATAAAGAAGCCAACAGTCATTTACACAAGATTTTATAATATTTTCCAGTCACAGATTAATTTTGTACGTATTTGAATGTGTCAACGTTTGGAGAATGTTGAGTAAATCTTTTGTACTTTACCAAGAGTGAGGGGGATCTCTCAAAGTGTTTGAAACACTTACAGAGTTGAATTTAGATTTGTAAATCCCTGTTCCTGGAAATAAAAATCATTGTTTAGACTTGTGCGTAATGTTGATGTGATGTATTTACCCCAGTCCTTGTACAGTCCTTGTATTCTGAGATGTGCAAGTTCTCTCTATGGTCATCACAGATATAGCACAATAATAAAGACAAATGGATATAGTCCGAGCCTCCTCTGTTTATTAAGACATTACAGTTGACATATAGTCAAATGCAGACATTTCCTTAATTTGAATGCTGAGTTCAAGACAGAGCAAAAATGGAAAAAAGAGAAAGAAAGAATGAGCTGTGGTTTCACAAGGAGAGCAGTTTACACAGTCATATATTCTATCATGTTATTGACGCACAATTAAGAAAATTTTCACAAAAAAAGCCAAATAATTGCATTGTGTACACAGTTTATTCACTGCTCTCTCTGATTGCTTAATTTTTAAACGTCACATGCAATCTTATAAAATGCAGACATTTTTGTTTGATGCACATCTTGAAACGAATTTCTAAAGCTGTTTTTGCTTTGTTTCTACTTTTGTGAGTTCAAGTTTTCACCAGTTATTTTTGGTATTTTAAAAAGTGTATTTATGTGTAGCATTGGTCTGTTCTAGAAAAACAAGAGTAAGTTTTATATTGAAAGAAATGTATTTGGAAAATATTTTCTTTTGCCTGCTTTTGTTATTTTCGCAATTCTGTGATTTATGTGTACTATTTTTTATTTTCTTCTTCATAAATGAACAAGAGTCATATAGTTATAGTTTATAGTTTAGAAATGGTAAACAGTGGTTTATAGTTGAATATAAACTATTCAAGTCTTTTATAAATTAGAGTTGAATAAACTCTAGTTTAATCTTGGAGGTCTGCCAAAACTAACAAAAAGTTCACACAATCTACTGCTGTCAGTTCCCCTTCCACAAACTGACACGTTTAGATGCAAAATGTGAAACTCGCTATATCTACTTGACTTAAAGAGTAGAAGATAGACACAACTAAATGCCACTCAAATGTTTCACAGTGTAGTGAATCCATCTCCAACTGAAAGACGCGTCAACAATTACTTTCCAGTTGAGAAACTGCGGCTGCATTCCCACCATTCTTCCCCGCATCGCGTCTCCACGAACTTGTAACACAGTTACACGCGTATTTACAGGGAAAAAAACTTATCCAGCTACAACACTAAATAAAAGAGAACAAAAAAATAACACGCTTCACCCGTGTCACTTTTGAAAAACCTGCATTTCCCGTAAAGAACAAAACAAAACAAAAAAACAGAATGGAGCCTATGCATGCGATGAGTGACTGTGAAAATCGCTTATAAGTGAATTTGTAAAGCCATGTGTGACGTAATATTGTAAAATGCTGTGAAACCATTTAAGCCATCGGGAATTAATTTAATATCTTAGCAGGGATATAAAAGATAAAAATAAAAAATCTCCTAAATTTAGTCACCAAAGCAAATATTTTAGACTTAGAAATGTTTCAATACTTAAAAACTGATGATGTTCATTATTATTATTACTACTAATAATAATAATAATAATAATAATAATAATGTCCTTCTTACCTGTCACCGGACCTGAGTCTCTTCTCACACTAACTAGACTATTAAGTGTGAAGGTTGTGTATAAAGACAGGTTGCGAAGAGAAATTCCTGTTCAACTCGTTAAGTGCGAGACAGACGAGATCAAGAACAGAAGCTTCCTGAAAATGTTTACTCCCTCTATTCAAAGAGATGCTGCTCACCTGTTCAAGTTTCCTCGCCAATTTACTTGAAACAAGTAACAATAAATAAATAAAATAAAATAAAAACAACAACAACAAAAAAACAGCTATGATGATAAAAAGCTTCCAGAGTTGTGCATGATTTTGAATATCCAAATTGAAACCAACTTCACTGCGGTAATTTAATACTTCCCTCTTTCGACCTCCTCCTTATAGCCACACCCCAAACCCCCCCGACAAAAACACATAAATAAAATCCTAGCAATGTACATATTAGCCATAGTTTAATTTATCTACTAAATTAAACTATTTTATACCTACTGATAAATTGTGCAATAGTAAAAAAAAAAACTTCAAAAACTATATTCACTATATAGCTCGTGATCGCCCCCTCGCGGAAGCAGGCAGTGCAAGTTGATTTTTTTGTGCATGTGTTCTGCACTTGAATGTGACAGGCACAAATGCACATGATAATATTTCTGGCTGAAATGTTTTCATATTATTAAACGAAGCGTCTCGTTTGCGTAGTAAATTTGGTGGGGGTTCTATCATGAAAACATAAGGCTTATGCACATCGATATAACTTTTTATTTTTGTGTATTATTTACAAAACCTCCCAAAATGCGCTGACCCACATGAATATTTAAAAAGTTGACTGATCTTCTTCTTCTGTCTCTGAATGTTTCTGGAAATTAGGTGAAAATGAATATAGAAGCCAGCTGGTCCCACTACACTTCTGATTCAGTCCCAATAGGAGATTGTGGAGGAGGGGAGAGGTCACCAAGTTAAATGGAGCAGATCAAATTCAACTTTATTAAAAAAACATGACTGATATGGAGTCATTTTAGTAGGCAGGGACATTTGATTGAAGGCGAAAGTTGAGTAACTATATACATTTTTGTTATTTTGTTATTTATAGCGGGCTCCCTACATTTTACTAAATGACACAGCCAATAATCCCAAAGCATACAAATTATTCACTTCACAGCTGATGTTCATCACTGCTTTCTTAACACAAAACCAAACGTTTATTTTTCCTACCTATTGTAACATTTTAAAAACGTCAGTTGTTCTTATTTGTATATATATTTGATCTGTGCTTTATTTTACAGAAAGTTGTGGAAGACGCTGAGTTAAAGAAACAGCAGCAGCAACAACAACAAAAAAGAAGCTTTGACAGGTGAAGGCAGTAGGGGGACACGTTTATTTATTTATTTATTTATTGTGCGCTTTCTCACCAACTTTCATTCATTTGCTCTCCACCAGGTGGCAGCACCTGATGTAACAATACACAATACAAAAGTATTGTTGCACGTAGCGGCACATCTCAGCAAGACTCACGTTGTTTGAGTTCTTTCGACCGGTATGGTCAATGAACAATAATTAATTGACCAACTTCAATTAATTATTCTTTATTATTATTATTATTATTAGTAGTAGTAGTAGTAGTAGTAGTAGTAGTAGTATTTTTTTTATTATCATTTCCCACAGTACCTAAACGCACAGTGACACTCCTGTGGTCACGCAGTCAATGACATCACGCAGAGCGTTCGTGACGCAGAGGGTTCAAACACATGTTATTAACGTAACCGGCTTTTTCTAAGCTTGGTCTTCGTCGCCACACCACGTAGCAGCCGTCCAGAAACAAGTACTGTCATCCTCCGGGTTCCTATAGAAACAGCTGTCTTTAATTTATCCATGGCTTCACCCTCTTCGGGATCTGTCAGTGGCTGATGAAGGTGGTTAGCACTGCTAGCATAGCTGGTGAACTTTCATCATCATCTCTGCTCAGTGACTGGGGTTCAACTTTAACCAGCTTTTGCGGGAGGCGCCTTGATAGGAAAAGCTGACTGTACACTCAGACTCGGGCACTGGAGTCTGAGTGCCCAGTTGAGCAGCCTGGCTGCTCAACTGAAACCGTTTTAACGGCTAGCACGCTGCTAGCCGTTAAAACGGTTCCAGTTGAGCAGCCAGGCTCACTTCCTTGTGCCGTGTTCGAGGTCATTCTGCAGCCCCGTTGAAAGCAGCTGTTACCGGGACACAAAGCATGAAGAGCCTCCCGTACTTCTGCCGAGGAGAGGTCATTCGAGGATTTGGAAGAGGAAGCAAAGAACTCGGAATTCCCACGGGTGAGGCGAGAAACGGGCACCAAACAGTGAGGTTTACGGTTAGATAATGTGATGCGTAACTGTCTACGTAAGTAACGTAAAGTCTGTGATAACAGATTTTTTGCTGATTCTGGGGATTGTGCAGAGGCTGGATCTTAAAGCTCAAAAAAGCAATAACCTGATGTAAAAATGTTCAGGGCTTTTATTTTGAAATTTTCAGAAAGCTTCATTTTAAATTGCCAAACTAATACCAAGGGTAACAGTGGTTATGTTCAAAAAGTTATGTAATGCCCAAAAGATCAAAGACATGATCTGAAAATGTCAAGGCTTTTATTTTGAAATTTTTTATTAAACTTAATCTCATTAAGTTTAATTAAAATTAATTAACACTAATCCCATGTGTAACAATGGTTGGTTAAAATCAGTTATAAAATGCCCAAACAGAAGTAGTTCTAAAGCCCAACTCCTTCCTCAGAGTTCTGCCATAGTAAAAACTACAGCGATGCGTTTTTGAAGTCCTAATCAGCTGGCCATGGTGTGTTCCGTTGCTATGGTAATGGATCCTCTGCCATCTATGAGTCAGACAGAGGGAGACATAATTCTATCAGTTAGAGAGGCAGCCATTTTCAGTCAAATACGCATGAGCCAGAAAGGAATCTTAAGGCTTTTATTTTGAAATTTTCATTAAGCTTAATTTATTTATTTATTAATTTATTTATTTGCCATACTAACTCCATTTGTAACAATGATTGGTTTAAATCAGTTACAGAATGCCCAAAACTTGGGTTTGGGGCATTCTGTAACAGCCCAAAACCCAGTGCATTGCATTCGTACCGCATTCCGTCAACCGGAATGCGGTACGAGCCGCATTCCGGTTGACGGAAGTAAAATAAATAAATAAAAAGACATTCTATTGGGTGTAGATTAATAGTTGCCTGCCATGCAATGCAGGCACCCATTGTTATCATGTTGGCTGGGTGCCACGGATCTCGTCGTCTTTGCGGGGAGTTTCTGATTAAAGGATGCTGGAGACTGTCACTGTGCTGATAGGGAGGAAAGCTTTGTCCCATTTTCACATCGCTTAACTAAGTTCACCATCTCTTCCTCTGTGTTTATTTAAATATAATTAACACATTTACAGCTATTCTTCACTGTATATTAAAAGGTATTGATACTGTTGTGTATTTCCTGAAGTCACAGTTGCAATTTGAACTCGACGTTCGCAGAAAGCCTCTGCTCTCCCTCCACCATCAGGGTATTGTGCTGTGTTTGATTTCTAGGGAGTTTCTGTTTACCTATTAAACAGAGATTAGCTGTTTTATTTGTTTAGACAGTAGTCTCAGTCGATAAACCTTTGAAAGAACAAAGGTTTATCGACTTTGTTCTTTCAAAGAACAAAGTTCTTTGAAAGAACTTTGTTGAAAAGCAGAGGCGGTTGACGCCATGAAAGAGAAGGATGTTTCTCACTTTTTTAGCAGACACGCTCAATATGTAACGGTCAGGTTTTAAACAAAAAAAAAAAAAAAATTATCAAAAAGCGGTCACTGTCCACAGAAAAACTTTCAAATATCTTCTGAGAGCATGGGCATAGCTGTTTGTCTCAATATCCTTCATGATGTGTAGTTTTCTCTCTCTTTTTGCTGCAGACTGAAGAAAAACCTAAAGATGTTCATCATTGTGCATCCTTCCTGGTTCATTCGAACTCTGCTGGGACTCACCAGGCCCTTCATAAGGTCTCACCGTTACTCACAATTCACTTACACACAATATGGACACAAAATGCAACAACGAATATCATCACACGGCACTGGTGCAGCTCAAAGTTCAGCAGTAAGATCAAGTATGTTCACAGCCTGCAGGAGCTCGGAGAAATAATCCCAATGGAATATGTCCACATTCCTCCCAGCATTATGAAGTGAGTCTTTGTCAGAACTATGCAAAACTATCTTGAGGGAATAATGACGCAAGTTGCCTCTGTGTATGTGGATCAGAAGCCTAAATCTGACTGCTGGTCGCAACTGTGTGAAAGGTTTCTTTGATAATATTCTGCTTATTTGATTCTGCCCGTTTTCTGAAAACCAAAATCAACAGATTCTGACTGACATTTAACTTTCCTGTACCAAGTTAGGGTTAGCTTTTTTATTACATTTGAATATTTCTGTTATTCCAGGAACTGACTTTCAGAGTGAATTATCCATTTTAATCTCGGGTGTTACATCTAAACGAACAGCATGTTGCATGCGTTAATGTGCGATGACAGTAAAATTCAGTTGCGCAAACAAAGCAAGTCTGCCTCCGGGTTCTGCAGAACTTCCTCATGAGACCAGTGTCCAAACCAGGAACAAGCTGACTGTATGGGGTTGATGTTAATAAATTCCTATAAGGTAGAGATTCTCGGGTGTTTCAACTTCAGTTAATTCTGGTGTTTATATTTCACAAATAAAATAACCAAGATTTTCACTTTTTCCCATCAATTTTTTAAAAATGTTCAGAGCTACTAATGACTTGCAACATGTCCTAGTAATTATTATTATTTCACTTCATATTTCAATGAAGTCCTTAATATCCATTTTTTCTCTCCCAGTCTGTTTCTTCTTTTATTTCTTTTCTAATAAAAAAAAATGCTCTCATTGGGATCCATTGATTTGTATTACCAAAAAACTATAAACATTATGTTTTTCATCTTAACCACATTTACTGTAGGACTGATGAAATAAAATTGGTCAATTGATTTGATTTCTAAGGAGTTTCTGTTTACCTATTAGCTGTTTTATTTGTTTAGACAATAGTCTGAGTCGATAAACCTTTGAAAGAACAATAAATTGACTTGAGTACTAGGACTATTTTATAAGCAGAGGGACCTGCACTTGCATGGTGTTGAAAGGCGGAGGCGGTTGACGCCATGAAAGAGAAGGATGTTTTGTTGAGTAAGTTGTGATTTTCTTTCCTGTGTGCAGACATGTAAGTCAACACTTGATTTGTTTATTAGTAAAATGAGCTGTTGTTTCCTCCAGCTACACTGTGTCACTGTGAAAACATCCATACGATCAGCAGAATTTAATCACTGTAGTGAAATTAAAAGGTTGTCAGAGAAAAACAGTTGGAGTGGAGTTTTCCCAAGTTCCAAATGTTTTCTATCATCTGTTTGTAACGATCACTTTTTATTGGTAATAAATGATGGCTTTACGACTGACTCAATTATGATGAATATGAGCTGTGGGTCGAAGTTCAACCTTTGTGTGAAATGAACCATTGAGAGGCAAACTGACGTACTTTATGTTACTTCATGCAAATATAAAAGCCACGAGAATGTATGCTTTTACTCATAAATGTTAATATGTAACTGGCAAATAACTATTAGTTAACATCTACTGATCATGTTATATGTAACTGGCAAATAACTATTAGTTAACATCTACTGATCATGTTATATTAGGTGGGAAAATAATTATTAGTTAACATCTGCTGATCATGTTATATTAGGTGGGAAAATAATTATTAGTTAACATCTGCTGATCATGTTATATTAAATGCTTGTGAACTCTCACCAAAAGAACCGGTTTGGGCTTCACAAAGGTTAGAAGTTGTTTTCCTACAGCTACATGGGAACCAGACTGTTTCCCATGTTTTGGATCCTTTATCCCTGGTATAAAACTCATGTGTTGACTCTTTTTGACAGCCTTTCATTCGGAACCTCTTCGTTATCGATTGTCTTACAAGCTCTCTGTACAATACAACGTAAAAATAAACCTGACTGATTGGAAATTCTTTTTTTTTTTCTTCCACAGCACATAATATTTATTTGTTGTAGAGATCAGAAAATTGTGCACTTCATTAAATACATTTTCCTCCTGACCATTAGCTTGTTGTCTTTTGTTTCCAATACTTTCCAGAAGTATTTAAATTAACACACCGTGACAAAAGCTAGATGTTTCTATGTTGTCATTGAGATGCTTCATCAATCTTTTTCTAAATCTTCTATTGGGTAATTTTCCTTTTTTGATTCTTTAGTATTGGGGGCGTGAGCGCGGTACAGTTGTCATTTTGTCAGAGAGCATAGCGGTTGGGTAAAATTATTTATTACCAAGCAATTCTACTTGTTCTTTCCATATCATAATGAGTAGAGAAACTCCCGAAATGACTCCGACCAAAGGTAGAACTTTTTTTTTTTTTTCTGAACCTCAGTAAAAGGTCTGGTTTTTTGTTTGGTTTTTGTAGTCATTTTTTTTATTTGGTCAAATAAACTAAGCATACAATATTTTAATAAAACTTAATATTTGTTCTTGTTTTTATTGAAAAGAGATTTATAAATAGTACATCCAAAACATAAAGACTTTTTAAAATATGTTTTCTGACTTTTAAAGGTCAGTTGTTTTCCTATTTCTTGGAATAGAAAACAGTTGCATATTCTCAGCAACAAGAACAGAATAGTCACTCTTTCTTTAAAAATATTTGTTCTATTTAGCCAAGTTCAAAGAATAGTGATGTTCAAAATAGTTTTTAAAAAGTCACTGGATGTTTGTGGTCATGTTTCTTATGAAGCAAAAACTAAAGAAAAAAACATTCCAAAAAAGTCAAATGTGTTGTATGTAATACTTTCCATTAATATTTCACTTCCTACAAAAGTCATTTAGAAAGTGACCATCTACAATGTTGGGAAACACTTTCCCCATTCGAGAAAATCCTGTAATCTAATCCAGCAGTTCAAAAGGCATGAAGTAAACTAAAATGTCTTTAATTGGGTGTTTTTAATGTTTTATTTATCACAGGACAGAAAAATGACAATAACCATACACATAAAACCATGAAAATGTAAACAACTGTGGAAAAAATGTTTTGCTCCACAGTGACACTAAATGGGTCAAACCCGTAGCATTCAAGATATTTTACTATTAAAGATACTGAAATCTTTAATATTTGTTCAAAGAATATTTAATAGGGGTCCAATATTTAGAAGGCATGGCTGGCACACAATCGACACCACCTTAGTCAGACCAGCACCAACAGGTAATGCAGAAGAAGAACATGACTGAAAAACAAACCAGCAACCCACAAGTTACAGGATGAGTTCCCACCTCTGAGCCACAGTTTCAGCCAGTGCTTTCTGTCTGAGATGTTTCTCCAAGCAGAAGACAGGAATGGGATCTGTGTACACGTCAAATTTATTGGCAAACAGATGGTGGTTCCCCAGCAGCCATTGTAAATCCCCAGCTCCATATATACAAATTGACCGTACGTGGCTGCCCTTACATGCAGGATACACTGCTGAATGCTCTGATCCCTCATGCCAGTGCCATTTCACTAGTCGTGCAATGGCATTCATGTCCGATTGATCGTACTTAGTGTGGGGTCTCGTCGAGCCAGGCACACCAGGGATTCGTTGAATGGTCGCCCACAGGAACTCATCAGGACTGTAGGTGTCTTTGGCCCACTCGATAAGATCTTGTATTCGAGTGTCTCTCAAAACACTCTGGATGTAGCCCCGAGTTACCACGATATAGGCATTTCCTGACTTAATGGGGAAGTTGAAGGGAGGCGGACTCTTTGACTTTCCTGTCGACTGAAAACGTAGAGTAAATAAAAATGAATACAAAATTGATAATTAGGTCTCAACACAAGCTACAAATGCTCTCCAAATGTACCTTGATTGCCCCATTAACAATCTGGTGAACTGTTGATACCCTCCACTTCTTCGATCCAGGCATATCTTCGGACTCCATGCTGTTGCCGCCGTTCAGCGAGCGCAGCATTCTTACCATTTCCAAGTTGGTCTTTAGAGGGAAATCTTGTCCACACAGGTTGATGAAGTATTTCCACTCTGTACTGTACTTATAGAGGTCAGCCATGCAGTTGATGTCAGCTTGGACACGAGGCCACCCAGCATAGACCACATTCACATCATGTGTGACCATGAAGACATTGGGGAAACAGGAAACGATGCCGGCGATGGCAGCTTTTACAGAGGGCTGGGATTTTTTGTCCACATGAATACAGTAAATGTTTTGAGGTGCATAGATGGCTCGCAGCAGTCGCTCAAAGTTCTGCACCTAATAAATGACAAAAAAATACAATTAAGTTCCTTTTCTTTCTAACAGGAGTGAAACATTGCTCTGTGAGGAAGAGCATGATCAGTTTTCTAGCTGAGTTTTAAACCCTTGAAAGAGAAACATCACAAAATCTTAAGTCACATTTTCCAGATCAAGAAAGTGCCTGCTTACATTTCCTTTATTTATTTTTAATAACATAACAATCTGTGTTTCCTCTGCATTGTTGTGCTATTGACTCAAATACTGTTTCATTTCATGAGATGGGGAAAAAATGATGGGAAAGGGGGCTCAGATGAGGCTCATTTGTCAGATCAAAAGTACCTTCTTAAAATTACAACCTTTAAGCCGGAATTAAATATAGTATTCAGTAAGCTCACATTCGAGAAATAAAAAAGTTTGTTTCTTTTGACCTTATGTAATATTTAAATGTTTTGTCTTTATTAGCAATGAGTAGAAAATCAACAATGACAGAAATGAGAACTTGAAAGCATGAGCCAAAAAAACTCAATCTGTGTAAGGTCTATAATATAAATGTACCCATAAAATATAATTAACAGTAATATTAGAATGCACTTACTTTGTGATGAACAACTATAGAATAAGCCAGAGGAAAGTCTTCTTCTTCTTTGCTAAGGGTAAATGTTATATATTTCCTCTTTGACTTGAATTTCCTGTAATAAATTCAACATAATGTTGAATGTCATTATGTGTCACGGAAGTTACTGATTTACTAAAAGAAATAAAAGTCTTTGCAGCAGTATCCAAAGTGCTTAAACGTTTCACATGTTGTTGCAATGCAACCATAAACCAGCATATTGAGGTTTTTTTGCGACAGCAATACAAAGTGCTGCATAACTGTGGAGTAGAAGGAAAATGTTTTCTCATTTATTTTCTCATTTATTTTCTCAGAAATAACAGTTATGCATAGATGGCTTGTAGGAGTGGCTCAATTACCAATAAATAAAACCCAAAACCATCTATTGTCTTCAGAAGTTATTTTACTAGTGAACAGTTTCTGTCATTTTTTGCTCAGTATAATGTAATCCGTTCTTTAATGATCTTAATTGACTTGAATACAAGTGAATTCATAATCTCGTTCTACTTAATGTTTTTCTATCATAGAATCGCCACAAAATGTGAAAACGTTCTAGGGTTATGAATAGTTCTGCGAGGCTCTGTGGTTTAAAGCAACACACCTGCAGTCTTTGGTTTCATTAACGTAGTACTGATCAGGGATCTTAATATTTTTCTGGAACTCTTTTGAGATGGTTAATAGTTTGGCTTGCGCCAGCGCCTCTGTGTTTCCCTCCAGGATTCCTGAGCAGTTGCACACTATCTCAGGGCCAAAGTCATTATCCTCGTTGTCCAACCAGTGGTTCCCATAGCCCAGGTCAGTAGGCCAGGATGACTGAATCTTAAGGACCAGGAACAGCGTCCAGAGTAATCCCAGTGCAACGCTGAGCTTCAGACACAGTTGGCACCAGTTTTGTTTGCTCGATGGCATGGTTTCAGGCTGGTGATTTCTATAAAGAAGCCAACAGTCATTTACACAAGATTTTATAATATTTTCCAGTCACAGTTTAATGTTGTACGTATTTGAATGTGTCAACTTTTGGAGAATGTTAAGTAAATCTTTTGTACTTTACCAAGAGTGAGGGGGATCTCTCAAAGTGTTTGAAACACTTGCAGAGTTGAATTTAGATTTGTAAATCCCTGTTCCTGGAAATAAAAATCATTGTTTAGACTTGTGCGTAATGTTGATGTGATGTATTTACCCCAGTCCTTGTACAGTCCTTGTATTCTGAGATGTGCAAGTTCTCTCTATGGTCATCACAGATATAGCACAATAATAAAGACAAATGGATATAGTCCGAGCCTCCTCTGTTTATTAAGACATTACAGTTGACATATAGTCAAATGCAGACATTTCCTTAATTTGAATGCTGAGTTCAAGACAGAGCAAAAATGGAAAAAAAGAGAAAGAAAGAATGAGCTGTGGTTTCACAAGGAGAGCAGTTTACACAGTCATATATTCCATCATGTTATTGACGCACAATTAAGAAAATTTTCACAAAAAAAGCCAAATAATTGCATTGTGTACACAGTTTATTCACTGCTCTCTCTGATTGCTTAATTTTTAAACGTCACATGCAATATTACAAAATGCAGACATTTTTGCTTGATGCACATCTTGAAACGCATTTCCAAAGCTGTTTTTGCTTTGTTTCTACTTTTGTGAGTTCAAGTTTTCACCAGTTATTTTTGGTATTTTAAAAAGTGTATTTATGTGTAGCATTGGTCTATTCTAGAAAAACAAGAGTAAGTTTTATATTGAAAGAAATGTATTTGGAAAATATTTTCTTTTGCCTGCTTTTGTTATTTTCGCAATTCTGTAATTTATGTGTACTATTTTTTATTTTCTTCTTCATAAATGAACAAGAGTCATATAGTTATAGTTTATAGTTTAGAAATGGTAAACAGTGGTTTATAGTTGTATATAAACTATTCAAGTCTTTTATAAACTAGAATTAAATAAACTCTAGTTTAATCTTGGAGGTCTGCCAAAACTAACAAAAAGTTCACACAATCTACTGCTGTCAGTTCCCCTTCCACAAACTGACACGTTTAGATGCAAAATGTGAAACTCGCTATATCTACTTGACTTAAAGAGTAGAAGATAGACACAACTAAATGCCACTCAAATGTTTCACAGTGTAGTGAATCCATCTCCAACTGAAAGACGCGTCAACAATTACTTTCCAGTTGAGAAAATGCGGCCGCATTCCCACCATTCTTCCCCGCATCGCGTCTCCACGAACTTGTAACACAGTTACACGCGTATTTAGAGGGGAAAAAACTTATCCAGCTACAACACTAAATAAAAGAGAACAAAAAAATAACACGCTTCACCCGTGTCACTTTTGAAAAACCTGCATTTCCCGTAAAGAACAAAACAAAACAAAAAAAACAGAATGGAGCCTATGCATGCGATGAGTGACTGTGAAAATCGCTTATAAGTGAATTTGTAAAGCCATGTGTGACGTAATATTGTAAAATGCTGTGAAACCATTTAAGCCACCGGGAATTAATTTAATATCTTAGCAGGGATATAAAAGATAAAAATAAAAAATCTCCTAAATTTAGTCACCAAAGCAAATATTTTAGACTTAGAAATGTTTCAATACTTAAAAACTGATGATGTTCATTATTAATTATTATTATTATCATTATTATTATTAATAGTAATAATATTAGTATTACTATTAATAATAATGTCCTTCTTACCTGTCACCGGACCTGAGTCTCTTCTCACACTAACTAGACCATTAAGTGTGAAGGTTGTGTATAAAGACAGGTTGTGAAGAGAAATTCCTGTTCAACTCGTTAAGTGCGAGACAGACGAGATCAAAGACCAGAAACTTCCTGAGAATGTTTACTCCCTCTATTCAAAGAGATGCTACTCACCTGTTCAAGTTTCCTCACCAATTTACTTGAAACACGTAACAATAAATAAATAAAATAAAATAAAAACAACAACAACAAAAAAACAACTATGATGATAAAAAAGCTTCCAGAGTTGTGCATAATTTTGAATATCCAATTTGAAACCAACTTCACTGCGGTAATTTAATACTTCCCTCTTTCGACCTCCTCCTTATAGCCACACCCCAAACCCCCCCGACAAAAACACATAAATAAAATCCTAGCAATGTACATATTAGGCATAGTTTAATTGATCTGTTATTAGATTTTTCATACCTACTGATAAATTGTGCAATAGTAAAAAACAAATAAATAAACAGAATGGAGCCTATGCATGCGATGAGTGACTGTGAAAATCGCTTATAAGTGAATTTGTAAAGCCATGTGTCACGTAATATTGTAAAATGCTGTGAAACCATTTAAGCCATCGGGACTTAATTTAATGTCTGAACAGGAATATAAAAAATAAAAATAAAAAATCTCCTAAATTTAGTCACCCAAGCAAATATTTTAGACTTAGAAATGTTTGAATACTTAAAAACTGATGATGTTCATTATTAATTATTATTATTATTATTACTAGTACTACTAATAATAATGTCCTTCTTACCTGTCACCCGACCTGAGTCTCTTCTCACACTAACTCGACTATCAAGTGTGAAAATTAGGTTTAAACACAGGTGGCGAAAAGAAATTCCTGTTCAACTCGTTAAGTGCGAGACAGACGAGATCAAGAACAGAAACTTCCTGAAAATGTTTACTCCCTCTATTCAAAGAGATGTTACTCACCTGTTCAAGTTTCCTCGCCAATTTACTTGAAACACGTAAAAATAAATAAATAAAATAAAATAAAAACAACAACAAAAAAACAACTATGATGATAAAAAAGCTTCCAGAGTTGTGCATAATTTTGAATATCCAACTTGAAACCAACTTCACTGCGGTAATTTAATACTTCCCTCCTTTAATCTCCTCCCCCCGACAAAAACACATCAATAAAATCCTAACAATGTACATATTAGCCATAGTTTAATTTATCTGTTATTTGATTTTTCATACCTACTGATAAATTGTGCAATAGTAAAAACAGAATGGAGCCTATGCATGCGATGAGTGACTGTGAAAATCGCTTATAAGTGAATTTGTAAAGCCATGTGTCACGTAATATTGCAAAATGCTGTGAAACCATTTAAGCCATCACGAATTAATTTAATGTCTGAGCAGGGATATAAAAGATAAAAATAAAAAATCTCCTAAATTTAGTCACCCAAGCAAATATTTTAGACTTAGAAATGTTTCAATACTTAAAAACTGATGATGTTCATTATTAATTATTATTATTATTATTACTAGTACTACTAATAATAATGTCCTTCTTACCTGTCACCCGACCTGAGTCTCTTCTCACACTAACTCGACTATCAAGTGTGAAAATTAGGTTTAAAGACAGGTGGCGAAAAGAAATTCCTGTTCAACTCGTTAAGTGCGAGACAGACGAGATCAAGAACAGAAACTTCCTGAAAATGTTTACTCCCTCTATTCAAAGAGATGTTACTCACCTGTTCAAGTTTCCTCACCAATTTACTTGAAACACATAACAATAAATAAATCAAATAAAACAAAAACAACAACAAAAAACAACTATAATGATAAAAAGCTTCCAGAATTGTGCATAATTTTGAATATCCAATTTGAAACCAACTTCACTGCGGTAATTTAAAACTTCCCTCTTTTAACCTCCTCCCTACAGCCACACCCCAAACCCCCCCGACAAAAACACATCAATAAAATCCTAACAATGTACATATTAGGCATAGTTTAATTAATCTGTTATTTGAGTTTTCGTACCTACTGATAAATTGTGCAATAGTAAAAACTTCAAAAATTATATTCACTGTTCTGCCAGCTGGTGATCGCCCCCTCGCGGAAGCAGCTAGTGCAAGTTGAGTTTTGTGTGTGTGGGTGTGTGTGTTCTGCACTTGAACATGACAGGTACAAATGCACATGATAATATTATTATTAAACGTAGCGTCTCGTTTGCGTAGTAAATTTGGTGTTTTTTTTTTTCTATCATGAAAACATAAGGCTTATGCACATCGATATAACTTTTTATTTTTGTGTATTATTTACAAAACCTCCCAAAATGCGCTGACCCACATGAATATTTAAAAAATTGACTGCTCTTCTTCTTCTGTCTCTGAATGTTTCTGGAAATTAGGTGAAAATGAATATAGAAGCCAGCTGGTCCCACTACACTTCTGATTCAGTCCCAATAGGAGATTGTGGAGGAGGGGAGAGGTCACCAAGTTAAATGGAGCAGATCAAATTCAACTTTATTAAAAAAACATGACTGATATGGAGTCATTTTAGTAGGCAGGGGTATTTGATTCAAGGTGAAAGTTGAGTAACTATATACATTTTTGTTATTTTGTTATTTATAGCGGGCTCCCTATACATTTTACTAAATGACACAGCCAATAATCCCAAAGCATCCAAACTATTCACTTCACAGCTGATGTTCATCACTGCTTTCTTAACACAAAACCAAACGTTTATTTTTCCTATTGTAACATTTTAAAAACGTCAGTTGTTCTTATTTGTATATATATTTGATCTGTGCTTTATTTTACAGAAAAGTAGTGGAAGACGCTGAGTTAAAGACACAGCAACAACAACAAAAAAAGCTTTGACAGGTGAAGGCAGTAGGGGGACACGTTTATTTATTTATTTATTTATTGTGCGCTTTCTCACCAACTTTCATTCATTTGCTCTCCACCAGGTGGCAGCACCTGATGTAACAATACACAATACAAAAGTATTGTTGCACGTAGCGGCACATCTCAGCAAGACTCACGTTGTTTGAGTTCTTTCGACCGGTATGGTCAATGAATAGTAATTAATTGACCAACTTCAATTAATTATTCTTTATTATTATTATTATTAGTAGTAGTAGTAGTAGTAGTAGTAGTAGTAGTAGTATTTTTTTTATTATTATTATCATTTCCCACAGTACCTAAACGCACAGTGACACTCCTGTGGTCACGCGGTCAATGACATCACGCAGAGCGTTCGTGACGCAGAGGGTTCAAACACATGTTATTAACTAACCGGCTTTTTCTAAGCTTGGTCTTCGTCGCCACACCACGTAGCAGCCGTCCAGAAACAAGTACTGTCATCCTCCGGGTTCCTATAGAAACAGCTGTCTTTAATTTATCCATGGTTTCACCCTCTTCGGGATCTGTCAGTGGCTGATGAAGGTGGTTAGCACTGCTAGCATAGCTGGTGAACTTTCATCATCATCTCTGTTCAAAAGACCCTTAAATAGTTTGAGTTTGTTATGTATTATTTTTCGTATCAGGTGATTTCTGTTCATCGTTACTTTTGCCACTTAAGGCATACCGTAGTTTGGGCGGCGATGACGTCATACCATCGTCGTAGAAACCAAAACTGTTCCTGATATCACGGGGGGAGGTGGGGTAGCAAAGCCACTGTGCTAATACGTGAGAGAGAATATGTGTGTTCACCTTATAAGTGTGCGTTATTGACGAGTAAGTTGCTATATTGAGGGTTTTTTTACTGAAGATAAATGAGTGATTTGAAGTTTATTGGTTTACCGTTATTTACAGTTAAGTCCGAGCTAACTGCTATATATGTGTATTGTAGAGCGCTGTGCGATGAACTTGACAGGCGCAGAGGGATGGATATTAGTTCATTTGTTTAGTTCGTTTATGAATATTGATTCTGATGTTAAGCTTGTTTAACAGGCTTTATCAATTTCCTTCTTATTTGATCTAAGGTGTAACAGTATGCTGTAATGTGTAACGGTAGAACATCTGAAACTTATTTTCTGTATTTCTGTTTATTCTAGGAGACCACACACACACCTACACACATACTGAAGCACTCATCCACACCCACCAAATACACCTTGATGCCATTACTGTTGTTGGACTAAGATCTGTGACCGACTTAGAATACAGAAAGCAAAAGGGATCCTGCTTCATGTCTTCCTTCTTCCACCTGCTGCACCACATCTGGTCCTGAACTGAATCCCAGTCTAAACAGTGTTCTGACCGACACTCCAGGTTGAGAGCAGTGAAAAACCTGAACAGTGCCTTTAAACAGTCCTACAAATTAAGAGCACACTCAGCTACAATCTCTGCTCAGTGACTGGGGTTCAACTTTAACCAGCTTTTGCGGGAGGCACTGGAGCTTCATTTCAAAATAAACAGACACCAGTTTGCTCATAGCAGCGTGCTAGCCGTTAAAACGGTTCCAGTTGAGCAGCCAGGCTCACTTCCTTGTGCCGTGTTCGAGGTCATTCTGCAGCCCCGTCGAAAGCAGCTTTTACTGCCATAGTTTTAGTTTACATGTTTTATTTTGTATTATTTATATTTTTGTTGTTAAGACTCTTATTTTGGAAGATAAGATAGGAAGTGTACGGTGGCCCTGAGGTGCAAAACACTACAACATTAACAAAAACACAACAACATTAACAAAAACACAACAACATTAACAAAAACACAACAACATTAACAAAAACACAACAACATTAACAAAAACACAACAACATTAACAAAAACACAACAACATTAACGAAAACACAACAACATTAACAAAAACACAACAACATTAACGAAAACACAACAACATTAACGAAAAACACAACGGAAGAGGTAGGTCCCAGTGGGAGACCTAAGAAGTCGCTGATTGGACGACAGGTCGTTTCTCTTTTGAACCGGAAGTTATTCTGGAATGAGTCTTAGTGAACGCATGCTAACCGACACTTCGTGGTTGATCTGTAGCATGTCCAGTATCACCTCGTATGTATGTGTTACCCTGCAACCTTGGGTGGCAGAGTAATGTATTATAAAGGATCTTCCTCCAACGTGTGTTGCTGTGACACAGGAAAGATGAGACACACACGTTGAGTTCTCGTTAACATCCAACGGAAGATTAATTCTTTTTTGTGAGCTCGCTCTTTTCTATGCCACCAATGCAATGCGCCCCTAGTGGTCATGTGGAGAATTGCGTTGACAAACTGAAACAACACTTAATTTGATACAAGAAATTAAAAGATACAAAATAAAAAATTGTGTTTGGGGTGTCTATTTTCTTACATATTCTCTTTATTTTCTGGTAACTTATTTTTCACCCCTCTACACTTGTCCTGACTCAAAATATTCCCGAATAGCTGTACTGAGGTTTGGATCACTGAGAACGTTCAGGTTTTTAACGATCAAATTAAAGCCAGAATAACTTCCGGTTCAAAAGAGAAACGACCTGTCGTCCAATCAGCGACTTCTTAGGTCTCCCACTGGGACCTACCTCTTCCGTTGTGTTTTCGTTAATGTTGTTGTGTTTTTGTTAATGTTGTTGTGTTTTCGTTAATGTTGTTGTGTTTTTGTTAATGTTGTGTTTTCATTAATGTTGTGTTTTTGTTAATGTGTTTTCGTTAATGTTGTGTTTTTGTTAATATTGTTGTGTTTTCGTTAATGTTGTTGTGTTTTTGTTAATGTTGTTGTGTTTTCCTTAATGTTGTAGTGTTTTGCACCTCAGGGCCACCGTAGAAGTGGAAGCCAGCATGTTGCTAGGTTACCAGAGACGCTTGGGATAGAACGGCATCGCATTTGGCAAGCAAATGAAGAAACATGATTTAAGTTTAAGAATTTACTGAGTTACCTCATTTCTACCTCAAAAGGAAGGGTCAGTCAGCGAGGTATGTTTATGTTATTTATTTTGTATATATTGTATTCTTGACACCATCTCACTAAGTTTACGTTGTGTTTTAGTTCGACGGTGGTGTTGGTGTCAGGGAAACGGAAGCTGCGATAAGAACAACTTTAAAGCGTTTCATTAAAGCTGACTTCACACCAGCAGTGCGACGAACTCTTAATTGCCAAAAAGAAGAAGAGGTGGAAGTGATAGCAGCTGTTCCCGGGACACAAAGCATGAAGAGACTCCCGTACTTCTGCCGAGGAGAGGTCATTCGAGGATTTGGAAGAGGAAGCAAAGAACTCGGAATTCCCACGGGTGAGGCGAGAAACGGGCACCAAACAGTGAGGTTTACGGTTAGATAATGTGATACGTAACTGTCTACGTAAATAACGTAAAGTCTGTGATAACAGATTTTTTGCTGATTTTGGGGATTGTGCAGAGGCTGGATCTTAACGTGACAAGTCCATCTAAGTGGTTTTGTACGTCACCCGGTCAGTAACTTTACGTGAGCGTTATTCGCACAAATCAGTCTAAATTTGTACGTAAACGGAGCTAATCTTTTTACGTAGGCGTGCGAGTTTCGTAACGGAACTTGACTGTTTGTAATAGTGCAGCTGTTGACTCTCCGTCCTTTGTGATTCTGTCCAAAATGTGAAGTCGTGTTTTATGTCGCCTGACGTAAATAGAGGAATTGAGCAGACGGACACAGACCGACACATGAGAAATAAAGAAATGCATATGGAGTCCCGCGGGTTGACGGCAAACGCACTTTTCTTCTTATAACTTTTACTTTATCCCATTTTATCCATCGTGCCCATTTTTTATCAGGAGTGAGTAATGCCAGCGAACCGAACAAGACTGCCTTGTTTAAAATCTGTCATTTCAAAGCATGATTCAGAATTTAACAATAGTCCCCGAACAATATGGTCACACAAAATACTCGCAGCTAAAATGTGTTGAATATCAAATGTAAAGAAATAATAATAACTAGAAAATTCCTGAAGAAATTTAATCGGGGCCCTGCTAAAGTGTGCCCGTCGGTTTGGAGCCAGCGTTCTGATGCTAAACATTAGCATCAATGCTAAAGAAAGCTGCAATGTAATCAATAGTCACAAGCATGACTTTCTCCATTCAGTATACTAAACATGGGTAATTAGTCAGAGAAATAGCTAATACCTTATTTACGGTAAAAGGCTAATGCTAATGCTGCATTAGACACAGACTAATCTTAAGGCTTTTATTTTGAAATTTTCAGTAAGCTTCATTTCAAATATCTAAACTAATACCACGATTAACATTGATTGGATTAAATCAGTTATTGAATGCTCAAAAAAGCAATAACCTGATGTAAAAATGTTCAAGGCTTTTATTTTCAAATTTTCAGAAAGCTTGATTTTAAATGGCCAATCTAATATCATGTGTAACAGTAGTTTTGTTAAAAAAAAAAAGTCACATAATGCCCATAAGATCAATTACCTGATATGAAAAATATCAAGGCTTTTATTTTGAAATTTTAAGTAAACATCTTATTAAATGGAAACACTAGTCTCATGTGTAACAGAAGTTATGTTAAGGCGGTTATGTAATGCCCAAAAGATCAAAGACATGATCTAAAAATGACAGTGAAAAAACTGTGAAAAAATGTTTTGCTCCACAGTGACACTAAATGGGTCAAACCCGTAGCATTCAAGATATTTTACTATTAAAGATACTGAAATCTTTAATATTTGTTCAAAAAATATTTAATAGGGGTCCAACATTTAGAAGGCATGGCTGGCACACAATCGGCACCACCTTAGTCAGACCAGCACCAACAGGTAATGCAGAAGAAGAACATGACTGAAAAACAAACCAGCAACCCACAAGTTACAGGATGAGTTCCCACCTCTGAGCCACAGTTTCAGCCAGTGCTTTCTGTCTGAGATGTTTCTCCAAGCAGAAGACAGGAATGGGATCTGTGTACACGTCAAATTTATTGGCAAACAGATGGTGGTTCTCCAGCAGCCATTGTAAATCCCCAGCTCCATATACACAAATTGACCGTACGTGGCTGCCCTTACATGCAGGATACACTGCTGAATACTCTGATCCCTCATGCCCGGACCATTTCACTAGTCGTGCAATGGCATTCATGTCCGATTGATCGTACTTAGTGTGGGGTCTCGTCGAGCCAGGTACACCAGGGATTCGTTGAATGGTCGCCCACAGGAACTCATCAGGACTGTAGGTGTCTTTGGCCCACTCGATAAGATCTTGTATTCGAGTGTCTCTCAAAACACTCTGGATGTAGCCCCGAGTTACCACGATATAGGCATTTCCTGACTTAATGGGGAAGTTGAAAGGAGGCGGACTCTTCGACTTTCCTGTCGACTGAAAACGTAGAGTAAATAAAAATGAATACAAAATTGATAATTAGGTCTCAACACAAGCTACAAATGCTCTCCAAATGTACCTTGATTGCCCCATTAACAATCTGGTGAACTGTTGATACCCTCCACTTCTTCGATCCAGGCATATCTTCGGACTCCATGCTGTTGCCGCCGTTCAGCGAGCGCAGCATTCTTACCATTTCCAAGTTGGTCTTTAGAGGGAAATCTTGTCCACACAGGTTGATGAAGTATTTCCACTCTGTACTGTACTTATAGAGGTCAGCCATGCAGTTGATGTCAGCTTGGACACGAGGCCACCCAGCATAGACCACATTCACAGCATGTGTTACCATGAAGACATTGGGGAAACAGGAAACGATGCCGGCGATGGCAGCTTTTACAGAGGGCTGGGATTTTTTGTCCACATGAATACAGTAAATGTTTTGAGGTGCATAGATGGCTCGCAGCAGTCGCTCAAAGTTCTGCACCTAATAAATGACAAAAAAATACAATTAAGTTCCTTTTCTTTCTAACAGGAGTGAAACATTGCTCTGTGAGGAAGAGCATGATCAGTTTTCTAGCTGAGTTTTAAACCCTTGAAAGAGAAACATCACAAAATCTTAAGTCACATTTTCCAGATCAAGCAAAGTGCCTGCTTACATTTCCTTTATTTATTTTTAATAACATAACAATCTGTGTTTCCTCTGCATTGTTGTGCTATTGACTCAAATACTGTTTCATTTCATGAGATGGGGAAAAATGATGGGAAAGGGGCTCGGATGAGGCTCATTTGTCAGATCAAAAGTACCTTCTTAAAATTACAACCTTTAAGCCGGAATTAAATATAGTATTCAGTAAGCTCACATTCGAGAAATAAAAAGTTTGTTTCTTTTGACCTTATGTAATATTTAAATGTTTTGTCTTTATTAGCAATGAGTAGAAAATCAACAATGACAGAAATGAGAACTTGAAAGCATGAGCCAAAAAACTCAATCTGTGTAAGGTCTATAATATAAATGTACCCATAAAATATAATTAACAGTAATATTAGAATGCACTTACTTTGTGATGAACAACTATAGAATAAGCCAGAGGAAAGTCTTCTTCTTCTTTGCTAAGGGTAAATGTTATATATTTCCTCTTTGACTTAAATTTCCTGTAATAAATACAACATAATGTTGAATGTCATTATGTGTCACGGAAGTTACTGATTTACTAAAAGAAATAAAAGTCTTTGCAGCAGTATCCAAAGTGCTTAAACGTTTCACATGTTGTTGCAATGCAACCATAAACCAGCATATTGAGGTTTTTTTGCGACAGCAATACAAAGTGCTGCATAACTGTGGAGTAGAAGGAAAATGTTTTCTCATTTATTTTCTCATTTATTTTCTCAGAAATAACAGTTATGCATAGATGGCTTGTAGGAGTGGCTCAGTTACCAATAAATAAAACCCCAAACAATCTATTGTCTTCAGAAGTTATTTTACTAGTGAACAGTTTCTGTCATTTTTTGCTCAGTATAATGTAATCCGTTCTTTAATGATCTTAATTGACTTGAATACAAGTGTATTCATAATCTCGTTCTACTTAATGTTTTTCTATCATAGAATCGCCACAAAATGTGAAAACGTTCTAGGGTTATGAATAGTTCTGCGATGCTCTGTGGTTTAAAGAAACACACCTGCAGTCTTTGGTTTCATTAACGTAGTACTGATCAGGGATCTGCATATTTTTCTGGAACTCTTTTGAGATGGTTAATAGTTTGGCTTGCGCCAGCGCCTCTGTGTTTCCCTCCAGGATTCCTGAGCAGTTGCACACTATCTCAGGTCCAAAGTCATTATCCTCGTTGTCCAACCAGTGGTTCCCATAGCCCAGGTTAGTAGGCCAGGATGACTGAATCTTAAGGACCAGGAACAGCGTCCAGAGTAATCCCAGTGCAACGCTGAGCTTCAGACACAGTTGGCACCAGTTTTGTTTGCCCGATGGCATGGTTTCAGGTTGGTGATTTCTGTAAAGAAGCCAACAGTCATTTACACAAGATTTCATAATTTTTTTCCAGTCACAGATTAATTTTGTACGTATTTGAATGTGTCAACTTTTGGAGAATGTTGAGTAAATCTTTTGTACTTTACCAAGAGTGAGGGGGATCTCTCAAAGTGTTTGAAACACTTGCAGAGTTGAATTTAGATTTGTAAATCCCTGTTCCTGGAAATAAAAATCATTGTTTAGACTTGTGCGTAATGTTGATGTGATGTATTTACCCCAGTCCTTGTACAGTCCTTGTATTCTGAGATGTGCAAGTTCTCTCTATGGTCATCACAGATATAGCACAATAATAAAGACAAATGGATATAGTCCGAGCCTCCTCTGTTTATTAAGACATTACAGTTGACATATAGTCAAATGCAGACATTTCCTTAATTTGAATGCTGAGTTCAAGACAGAGCAAAAATGGAAAAAAGAGAAAGAAAGAATGAGCTGTGGTTTCACAAGGAGAGCAGTTTACACAGTCATATATTCTATCATGTTATTGACGCACAATTAAGAAAATTTTCACAAAAAAAGCCAAATAATTGCATTGTGTACACAGTTTATTCACTGTTCTCTCTGATTGCTTAATTTTTAAACGTCACATGCAATATTACAAAATGCAGACATTTTTGCTTGATGCACATCTTGAAACGCATTTCCAAAGCTGTTTTTGCTTTGTTTCTACTTTTGTGAGTTCAAGTTTTCACCAGTTATTTTTGGTATTTTAAAAAGTGTATTTATGTGTAGCATTGGTCTGTTCTAGAAAAACAAGAGTAAGTTTTATATTGAAAGAAATGTATTTGGAAAATATTTTCTTTTGCCTGCTTTTGTTATTTTCGCAATTCTGTGATTTATGTGTACTATTTTTTATTTTCTTCTTCATAAATGAACAAGAGTCATATAGTTATAGTTTATAGTTTAGAAATGGTAAACAGTGGTTTATAGTTGTATATAAACTATTCAAGTCTTTTATAAACTAGAATTAAATAAACTCTAGTTTAATCTTGGAGGTCTGCCAAAACTAACAAAAAGTTCACACAATCTACTGCTGTCAGTTCCCCTTCCACAAACTGACACGTTTAGATGCAAAATGTGAAACTCGCTATATCTACTTGACTTAAAGAGTAGAAGATAGACACAACTAAATGCCACTCAAATGTTTCACAGTGTAGTGAATCCATCTCCAACTGAAAGACGCGTCAACAATTACTTTCAAGTTGAGAAAATGCGGCCGCATTCCCACCATTCTTCCCCGCATCGCGTCTCCACGAACTTGTAACACAGTTACACGCGTATTTAGAGGGGAAAAAACTTATCCAGCTACAACACTAAATAAAAGAGAACAAAAAAATAACACGCTTCACCCGTGTCACTTTTGAAAAACCTGCATTTCCCGTAAAGAACAAAACAAAACAAAAAAACAGAATGGAGCCTATGCATGCGATGAGTCACTGTGAAAATCGCTTATAAGTGAATTTGTAAAGCCATGTGTGACGTAATATTGTAAAATGCTGTGAAACCATTTAAGCCATCACGAATTAATTTAATGTCTGAACAGGAATATAAAAAATAAAAATAAAAAATCTCCTAAATTTAGTCACCCAAGCAAATATTTTAGACTTAGAAATGTTTGAATACTTAAAAACTGATGATGTTCATTATTAATTATTATTATTATTATTACTAGTACTACTAATAATAATGTCCTTCTTACCTGTCACCCGACCTGAGTCTCTTCTCACACTAACTAGACCATTAAGTGTGAAGGTTGTGTATAAAGACAGGTTGTGAAGAGAAATTCCTGTTCAACTCGTTAAGTGCGAGACAGACGAGATCAAGAACAGAAGCTTCCTGAGAATGTTTACTCTCTCTATTCAAAGAGATGCTACTCACCTGTTCAAGTTTCCTCACCAATTTACTTGAAACATGTAACAATAAATAAATAAAATAAAATAAAAACAACAACAAAAAAACAACTATGATGTTAAAAAGCTTCCAGAGTTGTGCATAATTTTGAATATCCAATTTGAAACCAACTTCACTGCGGTAATTTAATACTTCCCTCTTTTAACCTCCTCCCTACAGCCACACCCAAACCCCCCCCCGACAAAAACACATCAATCCTAACAATGTACATATTAGCCATAGTTTAATTTATCTTTTATTTGAGTTTTCATACCTACTGATAAATTGTGCAATAGTAAAAAAAAAAAAACAAAACTTCAAAAATTATATTCACTGTTCTGCCAGCTGGTGATCACCCCCTTGCCGAAGCAGCTAGTGCAAGTTGAGTTTTGTGTGTGTGGGTGTGTGTGTTCTGCACTTGAACATGACAGGTACAAATGCACATGATAATATTATTATTAAACGTAGCGTCTCGTTTGCGTAGTAAATTTGGTGGCTTATGCACATCGATATAACTTTTTATTTTTGTGTATCATTTATAAAACCTCCCAAAATGCGCTGACTCACATGAATATTTAAAAAATTGACTGCTCTTCTTCTTCTGTCTCTGAATGTTTCTGGAAATTAGGTGAAAATGAATATAGAAGCCAGCTGGTCCCACTACACTTCTGATTCAGTCCCAATAGGAGATTGTGGAGGAGGGGAGAGGTCACCAAGTTAAATGGAGCAGATCAAATTCAACTTTATTAAAAAACATGACTGATATGGAGTCATTTTAGTAGGCAGGGGTATTTGATTCAAGGTGAAAGTTGAATAATTATATACATTTTTGTTATTTATAGCGGGCTCCCTATACATTTTACTAAATGACTGTAAGCGATAGACCGTTTTCGGCTGGATTTTACAGTGCAGATGAACCAGGTAAGTCAGAGTAAGGTGGCACAGCAGGTTTATTCCTCCCTGCATCACAATCACAATTCAAACACAGGTGATTACCACAGTCTTAAATAATCCCAGCTGTGACAGATCAAACCATCTGTAAATTCATAAGGGAATCCCATTTTACCCTGTTCCATTTCATTAAATAAAATACATTATACTACAAACACATCAACTTCCTTTTTATAAATATTTTTTATGTTTTATCCTTACCCTTACTAAAACACCATAAAACAACACCCCTCTCCCATTCTTCTCAATGGTCTCTGTCAGGACCTACAACATTGTCCAGCCCCTCAGGACAATATTTGTCCAAACATCCAGTAGCTCATTGCTCTGAGTAACAATTATCCTCTCATCACAGTCAACCACCTCCACTGGTCAATGAGGAGCAGCTGTGCAGAGCCCAGAACAAAGGCTACACTCTGATCACTAAAATACTCAATAAATACAATTAAAACGTTCTGTTTGCAAAATGTTATTCATTTACATATTTACTTTTAAAGTGCAGTGCTAAATAAAGTGCATAGTGGCAAAGTGCAAATGTTTTTTCAGTGCTATACAATACATTGAACAAATTAACTCAGTAATGAAGGTCTCTTCATTACAAAGACACACAGCCAATAATCCCGAAGCATAAAAATTATTCACTTCACAGCTGATGGTCATCACTGCGTTCTTAGCATAAAACCAAACGTTTATTTTTCCTATTGTAACATTTTAAAAACGTCAGTTGTTCTTATTTGTATATATATTTGATCTGTGCTTTATTACACAGAAATGTTGTGGAAGACGCTGAGTTAAAGAAACAGCAACAAAAAAAAAAAAAAAGCTTTGACAGGTGAAGGCAGTTATAGTTTGAGATACTATCTCATATGAGATTATTTTATTTTTTAACAGAGTGGCGGAAACGGGCTTCCAGTAGTAGTAGTAGTATTTTTTTATTATCATTTCCCACAGTACCTAAACGCACAGTGACACTCCTGTGGTCACGCGGTCAATGACATCACGCAGACCGTACGTGACGCAGAGGGTTCAAACACATGTTATTAACGTAACCGGCTTTTTCTAAGCTTGGTCTTCGTCGCCACACCACGTAGCAGCCGTCCAGAAACAAGTACTGTCATCCTCCGGGTTGCTATAGAAACAGCTGTCTTTAATTTATCCATGGTTTCACCCTCTTCGGGATCTGTCAGTGGCTGATGAAGGTGGTTAGCACTGCTAGCATAGCTGGTGAACTTTCATCATCATCTCTGCTCAGTGACTGGGGTTCAACTTTAACCAGCTTTTGCGGGAGGCGCCTTGATAGGAAAAGCTGACTGTACACTCAGACTCGGGCACTGGAGCTTCATTTCAAAATAAACAGACACCAGTTTGCTCATAGCAGCGTGCTAGCCGTTAAAACGGTTCCAGTTGAGCAGCCAGGCTCACTTCCTTGTGCGGTGTTCGAGGTCATTCTGCAGCCCCGTCGAAAGCAGCTGTTACCGGGACACAAAGCATGAAGAGCCTCCCGTACTTCTGCCGAGGAGAGGTCATTCGAGGATTTGGAAGAGGAAGCAAAGAACTCGGAATTCCCACGGGTGAGGCGAGAAACGGGCACCAAACAGTGAGGTTTACGGTTAGATTATGTGATACGTAACTGTCTACGTAAGTAACGTAAAGTCTGTGATAACAGATTTTTTTGCTGATTCTGGGGATTGTGCAGAGGCTGGATCTTAACTTGACAAGTCCATCTAAGTGGACTTGTCACGTTAAGTTACTGACCCGGTAAGTTTCCGGGTCAGTAACTTACGCTTTACGTGAGCGTTATTCGCACAAATCAGTCTAAATTTGTACGTAAACGGAGCTAATCTTTTTACGTAGGCGTGCGAGTTTCGTAACGGAACTTGACTGTTTCTAATAGTGCAGCTGTTGGCTCTCCGTCCTTTGTGATTCTGTCCAAAATGTGAAGTCGTGTTTTATGTCGCCTGACGTAAATAGAGGAATTGAGCAGACGGACACAGACCGACACATGAGAAATAAAGAAATGCATATGGAGTCCCGAACAATATGGTCACACAAAATACTTGAAGCTAAAATGTGTTGAATATCAAATGTAAAAAAATAAATAATTATCATTACAGAGGTAGTAGTTTTATACGGAGCCCCCTAAGGGACATGTTTGCGAGGGGACGCAAAAGAAAAAAAAAAATTCCCCATGTCCCTTAGGGGGCTCCGTAGTTTTGAATACGCCGTTAATTGAAGAAGCTAAAAGATCATCCCTCTTATGTGAAAGTGTGCGCAGTAGCATTACGTGTTACTGTGTTGATCGTTAAATAATAAGCCAGTTCAGATTTTGCGAAAAGTAATTTTCCAAACTTTCTCCAACAGAGATGAACACTTTTGATTTTCACAAACAAAGCAGGTTCAATCTACCAAAAACAAATCCCTTTCAAAGAGTCTTAATTAGATAGTCTTCCGTTTTTGAAAAAAAAAAAAAATTTCAGATAACCTAGTTAATAGAACTTGGATGTAATTGTACAACAAAATCATCCAAATTCACGTGTGCCGTGTGACATGCCTGTTAATTTGTTTTATCTGGTGCGGCAACTCATGGTCAGAATAAATCCTCTAAAGTCAAAAAGATCGAAGCAGAGTTGCAAATATCGTCTTTCATGAGCAACTTTAGTTTTATCATATAAAAAGGGGGGAAAAAAAACAACATAATATAATAAATTATAGATGTTCCCTTCTAAAAAATAACCACTTCAGCCACTTACAAGTGATGGCGTTTATCGTCTTGCTTACCTCTGCCTCTTTCTTTGGTTTTTATTAATCTTTTCTCCTTCTGTCTTTTATGTTGGGATTTACAGCCAACTTCCCGGATTCGGTGGTGGACAATCTTCCAGCAGATATCAGCACAGGAATCTATTACGGCTGGGCTTGTATCGGCAACGGCGACGTTTACAAAATGGTGATGAGCATCGGCTGGAACCCTTACTACAAAAACACTAAGAAGTCCATGGTAAGCTCAAGTTAGGAGGCTTTCATTTGAGTCATACAACTCATCCTCACTTCAAACCTGTTTGTTTGTTTGGTTGGCTGGTGGTTTGTGGCATGTTTCTTCAGTTGAAGCCATCAATCATCCCTGGGCATCAAGGTCTGAAAACAGGAACAAAATCCCTCAGCCCTTGTCAGTGGATCTAACATTCCTCCAGAAATTAAAAGTTACTCGAGCTTTTCTCTGTCTGCATTGAATGGGCTGATATATGTTCCCAGCATCACACACCTGCTCGTGTCAGGCTCGTTTTGCTCCGCTGAGAGGAAAACTCCAGATGGAATTGTGATTGGTGTAGCATTTCAACATATTTTGGCAAATTATCTGCTTTTGAAATTCATGTAAATGTCTTTGGGGTTCTAGGAGACGCACGTCATTCACAAATTCAAAGAAGACTTCTACGGACAGACTCTGAGTGTCGTTCTGGTGGGGTACATCCGCTCAGAGAAGAGCTTTCCCTCACTTGGTATGCTGTCACCTGCATTTTTTTTTTTAGAAACTGGAATATGAAAGTCGTGTTCATGCATTTGCACTTTAGTGAAAGAAACAAATCACAGTGCCAGTAACACAGTTTCTTCCCCTTTTCTTGTGCTTTTTATCTCCTGACCCACAAACCGCCGGCTGCCTTTTCATCCTTGCTGACAGAGGATCTCATAGCGGCCATCAACAGTGACATCGAGGAGGCCAAGGTTAAGCTGGAGCTCCCGGAGCACAGCAAACTGAAGGAAGACAACTTCTTCACCAGCACGACCAACTCGTCTCCGGTCCCTTCCTCATCTGCTGCGTCCACGTCGCAGAGCATCATCAACGGTCACTGACAGCTGGCAGAGACGGCAGCGCTTTTGTGCCCGGAGCGCGACTCTGCTCACACGGACAGCCTTCTTAGAAAATCTGTCGGCTGTCACATAAACAGTCAACCTCTGTTTCTTTTCACGTGGTTCTTTGTTAAAACACTATTTTCTGACGTCTGTTGTTTAACTGCACACAGCCTGAACTGTATATATATTCTTGTATTATTATCTGGTTCTTCTGTATATTTTTGAATCTTTTACAAGCGAGGACAGATAAAAATCACTGCTCAGATGTTTTTTGTTTTGTTTTGTTTTTTTTCACTTAGCGTAAACAATGATTTAAATGATGCATAAACTCAAAGAAGGATAACTTGCCATCTTTCTTGGGTCAATGCTGATCCAAGTCAGCATTGAAGCGTCATTGTCCCTTAAAGAGAATATTGTGTAATCCATCACTATCAAAACTATGATTAAGTTGCTTAATCACTATGATTATGTAACCTTCATGATAAGTTTTTCCATTTTGTCCCGTCGACACCATCTGCTGCACAGTTTCTGTTGGAGCTGTCCTACCTGTCTCTCTGAAATACTACAGTTTACCAGATTTGTGGAATAAAAAGCAGAATACACAAAGACGTTTTAATACCACTGCAGGATTTGAATGTGTTGATCCTTGATATCAAGATCTTGGCTGTATTAGCCAAGCTGATTAAGGTGATGAGCGATTTGAATGACCGAGCATTTATTTTTATTTTTTTTATTAGTTGTAGTAAACATTTTTTGAATGATTAGAAGAAAAAAATGTCATGTATTTAATGTGTATATACAGCCAAAGCCTTACAAGTTTATGAACATGAATTATTTTTTTTACATAATCATATGTAAAAGTTGGAAACTATTACCCATTTAAAAATATTTCAGTTTTATGTTTTTGTGAATGTGTTGAAAGCCCTTGAAGGAGCATTTTCTTTTTACCGTCTCTTTAAAATTTGAGATGACAGGAAACTGTTTTTACATTCTCTGTAAAGCCTGTTGTAATAGCTGGAAATCTGCATCTGTAAATTTTTTTTTTTAGGTCTATTTAATTAATTAAAGCCTTTCTGAGGCCTGAAGTTATTATCCTATATCATAAATGTTCTCTTCTTACACTATAAAATATGATGCACTAACCAAAGGCACCTGGTTTCTTTTTATTATTGTTTTTAAATTAATTTTGTTTTAATCACGGTCCAACATTTAATTAAATTGATCTGAAGTGTCTTGACACAAAGTTTGAATGACCAAGCATTTTTTTTCCCTTTTTATTAGTTATAGTCAAACAGTTGGTGATTAGACTGTATCTGATGTGTGCATACAGCAAAAGCCTTATGTTTATGAACATGCATTCCTTTTACATAACCGTAGGTCAGAGGTGTACAACAGATAAACTAGTTCGCATTTATAAATATTTCAGTCTTATGATATTTTGTAGGGATGTGTTTGAAGCCCTTTGATCTTTTTACTGTGTTCTTCTTACTTCACAAAATATGACCGATTAACCAGAAGCACATGGTTGCTTTTTATATTGTTTTAATCAAAGTTGAACATGTGATTTAACTAATCCAAACTTTATCATATAATCTGTTGTAGCGATTTTCTTGAGTTCCTGCAAGAAGTAGGGCTACTCAATCAGACTGAAAGGATTGATCCTTTCTGTTTGAATTTCCCGTCATGCTGCCAATTGGTGACATGCCAGTCACTACAAGAATTTGGTGACTGGCATGTCTTAAAATGCAAGTAAATCATTTTACTTGCATTGTATGAAAAGAACTTCCTTGATTGAAGCAAATATCACTGAAGTTGGTGATGTATTCTTAGCAGAATGTGTTATTTAATTAACCACAAATGCTAGTTTTTCTCTTGCAGCTTAGTTCACAGTACTAAAAAACTGCAACTGTGGGGGGAAAAAAAAAAATCTTCCCGCGACAGCTTCAGTTATGTATCAGTCAGTTTAATTTGTAGCCTAAACAAACCAGGGAAAAGGTTTCTGTGGGAACAGCCTGTCAAAGATCCAGGGGTCTCAGGGTCAAATGCCAGGCTGCATCTCAGAGGGAATTTTACTTTCAATTTTTAGTCAAAGTTAAATAAAAAAAACAAAAAACTGAGCTGCATTGTTACAGCTAAAAGCAGATGGAGCTGCTTACTATCACTCTTGATTTTCAGAACTTTAGTCTGACTTTGCTGCACACAGAGCCAGTTGCCCGACAGGTTTCTACTTGGCACAGCTGGTATAGTAGAAAAACCAGATCACATATACTTCACCTTTGATCCAACCTTCCTCCATTCCTTCTCTCCCCATCTCCTGTCTTATCACTGAATGTTTAAACATGTAAAATACAAGACTGAGGAAAAACAATACAATCTTTATTCACGCACAACAAAATACATTTCTTTACTGAGCTCTGGACTTTTCTTAAAACATCCAACCAAACAAGAAGTCTCTGTAATCTTCTAAGCAACTTAAAACAGATTACATGCAGTTTGACCCTGCAGGGAGATGTCTGGTATCTCAAACGATATTCACAAAGACATTTAAGAAGCTACATCTGACTGACAAAGCTACTTATGACTTATTGACACACACACTTGTATAAGACAACTTGATCTTACTTGATGTAGTGCAGTTTCTAATCTTCTACTCGAATATGTTTCCTGATTTACTGTGTGTGAAACTAGACCAGGTAGTCTCTGGTCCAATTCCTTTTCTGGGTTAAAAGTGAGTACTCCACAGTTTCTAACAAAATAAAGTAAAAAGAGGAAAGGACACATTAGGGCACATGGTTGTCTTGCAATCGGAAGGTTGTAGGTTGGATTTCAGCTCCCTCCTGTCATATGTCGATGTGCCTCTGGGCAAGGCACTTAACCCCAAATTACCTACCGGTCTGCGTATCGGTGTATGAATGTGTGTGCGAATGGGTGAATGTGACTCTAGTGTAAAGCGCTTTGAGTGGTCAAAAATGACTGGAAAAGCGCTATATAAGTTCAGTCCATTTACCATTTACATGGCAACATTCACACAAAACAAAGAGCAAAATAAAGGCTTGAAGTGAAGGCGGTGACATCACAGGGCCATGAAACCACATTGCTCAGCCTCCCGGCAAATTCTGATAAGATGTTATCGAGGAAGGTCCTTGGGAGCGCTCAGCTCCACAGCTGCACAGATAATAGAAGGGGGTGAGGTGGGAAGGAGCGTTATGTTTGCATATCTTCAAGGAAATTGGAAATGTGCAGCCCTTCCAAGGCAACACGGGAAAAGCCAATTCAGATACAGAATGTCTTAGGTCGGATAGATTATAAATTTCAATCTTGCCTAAAGTCTCTCCGATACATCTAAGTTCCCAATTATCCAAATTAGTTTGGTCGTTCCACTGAGCCAAAACTAGAAACTTCTCCAAGATCGTTTGTGAGTTTTAGAGTCATCAGCTGGCCTCCAAGTCTCAGCAAGACTCACATCCAACTTGTGTCTCTGTCCACAGCAGCAGTCTGAGAGTTCGCTTGTTCGGCCAAATCCATCACAAATTTGTTGATAAGTCAGGTATCCACAAGCTCCAAAACATCAGAAATCCAGTCATCACAAATAAATCCATGGTGTGTCCTGCAGGGTGTTTCCCCGCAGGACAAGAGGGCTCTCCCCGTCCTCTTGTCGAGAAAATTTGATCAATTGCATAAGATAAAAATCCACAGAAGAAATTTGTATTCCTTATAAAATAAATCTAAAACGTTAATGCTAATGTTTTTGTTAGAAAAAGACGAGGAAATAGGCAAAAAAACAACATATTTTATTAGTTATGACTGTTGTTGGGTACAACTTAGTTTCTGTCACCATGGAGCAGCCATCACCATTTACATCCAGCTTGGTGTTGTCACAGTAAACAAGTCTGACAGACGAGTGAATCCCACCGTCTCTCTACTGTCACACTAACTAGTCACAACCTGAAACTTTAAAATGGAGGCCCAGACTTATAGGGACCGCAGACAAGCAAAAAACGTTAAAATACAAACATGACAGGAAACATGTGGAAGAGATGTCTGAATTTTAAAGAGAAAAATGACAGTTCTAATCATCGTCTTTTAATAAATAACAAGATATCACCCTGTTTCAACCATAAAATGTGCTAATAATCTTAGTTAAGATCACAGAGAAAAATTATTTGACTTAATTGCATTGATGTATCAGTTAGGGCACTTAATAAACAAGAAACATTCTCAAACAAAATCGTAAACAAAATCTACCACTTTAAAATAAGTGGTAGATTAATTATAATTATCTACCACTTAGATAGATAATTAATAATTATTTAATTGTGTCATCAGTTAAGCTGTTAAAGCTTCTTAAATAATAATAAGCTTTAATAAAGGCAACTTCTAATTATTCAGAATAATTATTTAGCAAGGCACTTTCCACTTTCCACTGTCTAATTATAAAGTGGTGCCAAAAACAGGTGTGAATAACATTTTTGCACAGCGATATTTTCTTTTTTTAATGTTTCTGCTTCATCTGTATGAGTAGCTCTCTTCGTCATATTCCAGCTCAACATCATCATCATCCAGAAGGCCGTACTTAAATTTCCGATACACCGTTCCGTCTTGACTCATGTACACGATGTCCTCGTCGTCGTACTCCTCGTCGTTCTCACACTCTGCGATTCTGTCGCTGTATTCCCCAAAGGAGGAGGTGGTGGGCTGCGGTGGGCTGACATCGTTCGTGTTCAGTTTCTGATACCCCCCATCTTTGGTTTTGGACTTGACGGCGAACCACTTGGAGCGGGCGGAGAGCGAAACAAAGATCCCTCCACCTAGAATAATGATCGTCATGACGCAGGCCATGACGCTAAACCTGGCGCGGCTCTCTGAATCCTCCGCTGACCTCATGACAAAGTTGACACCGAGGATGCACCGCACTGAAAAAAAGAGAAGACGCGTATTTATAAGATTACACTAGATAATGCAACCTGCAGTTTAGCAAGGGTTCTTAAAATATCATGTAGTGCTGAAGTATTAGGAGCCGTTTTCATGGGAACTAAGCGGCTGCACCAGATTCCCGTAAAGCAGGAATCTGGTGCAGCCGCCAGCAGGTCTACTGTATAAAATGTTACACTAGAAGCAAAACTGGTTTTCCAGCAACTGGCACACCCACTGTTACGTTACTTGACAATTTTGCCTGTCAAGTCAACCTGATTTACAGTCAGTTCCTTCAGAAAGCTGGCAAAACTGGTTTTGCTGGACCATTACAGGCTCACCAAGTCAGTTTTGCTGTGAAGTAAAACTTAAAACCCTCTCTGGAAAAAACCTTTTTAAATGAGTATTTTTTTGGTTGTAAAAGCGCTGCAAGTGGAAATCGTGTTAAAGGTGCAACATGATTTCCACTCAAATAATCCAGTTTATGATTAAAAATGTTTCTAGTCACAAATCCAGGGCAAACATGAACATGGATCAGATGACCATAGAGGTCTGATGGGTGATGCAGTGAGTTCTTGTTTACTGTATGATGCCTCGCAGTCGCAGCACTCTCTGGGCATCGGCTTGTCATCACGCGGCGTCTTCTTTCCACAGCAGCTCAAGCAGCGGCCGTCATCGGCCAGGATGTGGCTCGGGTGGCAGAGGGTGCACTGCCACATGCTGGGGCCCCAGCAGCCCTCACACGATTGGTCGCAATGTCTGCAGTTTGGGTCATCCCGCTCCAAATCCTGACGGGGGGGGAAAAAAATTATCCCACGTCTATTGCTTTTGTTTTACTTTTACATTTACTTCCTAACAATTTAACAAATATAATAGTAAGTACGTAACTGTGACATATCATTTATTATTGCAGCTGCTAAAGCCAAAAGTTAAACAAGGGTTTGTTTCTGGTTTGTGAAATGGGGCACTACCAGCTCTCTTCTGCTCATTATTAAACAGATTCAAAGTGTGTGTTATTTAATCTCAGCATAAACGCAGGGATGCAGACCATTGCAGGCGCACCAAGACATGGCCGTCCACTTAAACTGAGAGACTGAGACAAGAGATGATTAAATCTAAAGTGCTTTGAACTGAAATGTTCCATACAAATAAACTTGATTGATTGGTTGATCAGAGAAGCAGCCAGAAGAAGTAGAGAGATCTACAGCGCACACGGGACAATACGCAGAGAGGACAAATATTATCTTCTTGTGAAACTTGCTCCCGTTTTTGTTCGTATTTTATTAATTTATTGAATTGAGTCAAATCTCTTAACTTCTTGTTGTGTTTCCGTGTTTATAATTTCGCTTGTTAGTGTTGTGTTTTTCTGTTACCTTAGAGGCCGGGTAGGAGCCTATAAAACAGGGGTTGTCACAGAATCCACCCTCAAAGGTGAAGCCGTCATAACAGGACAGACAGGACAAAGCGCCCCCATCTGGAGGAACAGGGAAATTACATGAAGCGCAATATCCGACAAATGAACTATAATTTCAAAAAGCTCAGCAGAAGCACATCTTATTCAAATATTACAACTGTTTCAGCATCTATTCTCAGTTTAAACTCTATATTTCATCTGAAACCAATCGTCTTTACAGAGAGATAATTGCAGCAAATGCTGATGTGTCTATAGTTCGTCTCCCAACACTCCTCTGGAAACACAGGAAGAGGAGACGAAAACCACAGAGCATCAGAAAGTCACGGCAGCTTTTCTTTACCGTTGCAGGTCTTGCAGGTGGGGTGACACTTGTGACAGTCTGTAGACCATAAATCTTTGTAGTACCCTGGAGGGCAGCTCTTCAGGCATTGCCCCCATTCCTTCATGTACGCATAGCCCTCCCTACAGTTCAGACAGTGTGTGTTGCCACTGCCTACACACTGGCTGCAGGAGGGGTCACATCGCTCACAAAGCATGGTGGTCTTGTTGCCAAAGTGGCTGAAATTGAAGGAGGATTAGTACGTATTTAGAGTATGACACGGTGATCAGAAAAGGGTTTGTAAAACGTTTTCTAACCTCTCAGAGCAGGTTTCAACACAGCTGCTGGCCTGTTTAAAAAATCCTGGTTTGCAGGTTTTGCAGTGTTGACTGTGATGACCAAAGCAGGACTCACAGCTGGAATGGCACCGTTCACACACACGATCAAGCTTGTCCTCGACGTAGTAGCCCACCGGACACATCTTCACACAGGTGGTGTCTAAAGGGCACAGCCACAGAGACGTTAAAAGTTTCCTACACTGAGTGCATCCAGACGGTCACCACGGCGACTCACTCAGCAGGAGGTGCGGCTCGTCGCAGCTGAGGCAGTGGTCTTTGCCTGGACCGTCACAGCGGCGGCAGTGCGCGTGACACCGCTGGCAATCACCGTTCAGGTCCATGTAGGAGTCCATGGAGCACTGACTGTTCCACACACAGTGTCCGCTCTCATCCACGCGTCTGTTGGTGTCACAGCTGAGGCAGTCGGTGGGTTCATGGCCTGAGCAGGTCAGACACGACTTGTCACAAGCTGCAGGAAGAAGAAACCATCAGTACCTTCCAGAAGAAATCAGCTGAATCCAAGAAAACTCATGGGAAACTTTGTGGAGGGGAAAACTGTAATTTTAGCTTTTATATATATATATATATATATATATACCTTTGCATTCATTGGTGTTCTCATAATGGTAGGTGTTGTTTGGACACCTGGCCAGACATTCTCCATAGTATCGGACCGCTTTAGGGTTGCGACACACATCGCAGTCATTCTCGTCGGGTCCGTCACACGAAGCACAGTCAGCATGACACTGCAAGCACTCCTGCTCATTGCCGAAGTAACCTTTGGGACACTCGTCCACGCACGCCGCCTCGTAGAGGAAGTAATAATCTGCACATTCTGAAACAGAGAAGTTATGCAATAAGCACAAGCTGCTGTAATGAAACACAGGACAGTAAAACAACAGCTACCGACTTTCTCTTGTTTTGTTTTTTTAGCTTGTTTTAAGGCCCTCATCATCTTTTTTTTGAAGGGTCAGATCAGGTCACGTCATAAAGGTTGTTTTAATATCTATGTGATGTTTCAGAAAAAAAGAGTTACGACATCTAGCTAATCTAATTACATCAACTTTTAATAACGGCCTACGTTACGAAGCAAGCAACTATTTTATTTGTTTGTTTAATTTAATCAAATTCTGAACACATTGACCAAAAATTGTTGAGGTCTTTGTTGAAAATTCAATTAATTAATTAAAATGATTACATTTTATCTAATTATAATGAAATAGCAAAAATTATTGTCCAATTTTTGAAAAAATCGAAGGCAAATATTTGTAAAATAACTTAAATCTTATTAAGTAACACCATCAATTGCTGTGAGATTTACCACTTAAGTTCATGTGTGAAACTGTTTTTTATGTATAAAAAAAGACAGAGAAATAAAAAAATATAATTCATCTTTAAAGTTTTTAATACAACGATGCACTTATTCCCACGTAGACACAAATCATTTTAGAAAAGTGCATTTAATTTTTCTTTTTATTGTTTTTTATTTTGCTGATTTTAGAAAGATTAGTCAGAAACGTGATTTTTTTTTTATTTTCCTCCATTTGCTTCATGTTATACTGAAACATAAAGTTTTTTTTCAATTAATGTTTTTATTACTTCAAACCCAATCTAAATACTCCGTTGAAAAAGCAATTTTCTCTTCACTTTAAGCATTAGCAGAAGTTGGACACTAATAAAAAGCAGCATTGTCCTGTTGTTCCTACTTCATGTTTTCATTTAGCTGCGTTCGTCTTTTCTCAATTTAGAATCTTTACTGTTGAGAAACCAGAGAGAGAAGTATCTAAACTTCCTGTTTTTTTTCTCTTTCACCTCCTTTCTATAAGCTTCCTCCTTTCAACTCTTCAGCTCTAAAGTAAATCCCTTTCAAATCAGCATGTCTGCAATCCTTTTCACCACATCCTCCACTCCTACTTACTCTTGCAGAGGGCATCCTGACTGCACTCGCTACAGTGCTGTGGGCAGCGCAGGCACTCTTTGCTGTTGTCATAGTAGCCCTTTGGACAGGAGGACAAGCAGGAGTTGTCCAGCAACAGAAAGGGTCTCTCACAGCTCAAACAGTTGGAAGGACGTTCTCTGCAGGATCCACACTCCGGGGCACATTGGTGGCATTCTTCACCCTGTGGGAACCCTCTGAGGACGAGGCAGAGAGAAGCCCAAACCACTGAGTGACTGCTAGCAGCTACATGCTGAGTGATTTGTGCAAACAGTGAGAACGGAGATGAGACGGAGGGCAACCTCTGACACTCCTCCACGCAGGTTCCATTTTGCAGATAAAGTCCTGCGTGACATCGCTGACAGGCCTGGACGCCCTGACACACGACACACCCGCCCAGGCAGGGATCACACTGTCCGGACGTCTCGTTGCCAAATGTACCAGATGGACAACGAGACACGCAAGTGTGATTCAGAGTCAAAAAATGTTCTAAAGGCAAAGAAAAAACACAAATTGTGACAAGCATACAAAAGAGGGCATTGAGCCAGTGACCTGTAAGTGACACCAGCATGTTTGCACGAGAGACATTGGAAAATACACAAGTTTGTACTATCCAGTCATGGGAAAACTAAAAACCTATTGCATTATAGGTATGTATCAAGTTATTTAAAAAGCTTAATGTTTGCTTGCTTTGTCCTTTCAAAAACCAGTTCAGATGATTGTTTGTGTTTTCCTGTTGGAAACATGGACACCGCACTGTGTCCATGTTTCTTCACATCATCCGATGTGAAGCCCGGGAGATACACACTGCTCAATCATCTGCACCGCAACGCAGCAAACCAGATGGAATGATGCCGCCGCCACAGGGCTTGGTTTAAAAGCTTTTACTCGACTCCATAGGGTCTTCTCATAAGTGTGGTCAAATAACTCAATCTTTGTGCGGTTTGACCAAAAAGCTTTTCCCAAGAAGGGAAGTGGGACTAGAGAGAGCACGAGGAGCTGGAGTCCTGGCAGTTCCTGAACAGAATGTTTTCCTTCATTGGAAGGTCCTTTCAGTTTTCAAAGTTTACAGGTGAACTGGAACTTCAAAGTTCACCTGTAGTTCCTTTGTTCTGGAACAACAGTTCCACCGAGGACCTTTGTTCTCATTTGGCAGCTTCTACTTACTTGGACTTTGAACAGAGGCAAGGTTACAGAAAGAATGACTGAAGTAAAAGCCCTTATTTGAAGACATTTGTGTAATTTATCTTTTTTTTTTGAAGAAAAGAAAACAAGAAAAAAGAATTGATTAAAATAAGAAATTGGATTTTGAAGAAAAGGAGCAGAAAGATAAAGATTGCACTTTTAAGCTCAGTCCTAATAAGGTTTTTGATGGGTAGAAAAAGCGTGTGCGTTTGGTTTACCAGAGTTGCAGCTGATGCAGTTTTCCTTCCCTGCAGCAAAGCAGTTCTTACAGGAGGAGTGGCACAGTTCACATTTGCCTTGACCTGATGCAATAAGAGAATAGAAAGCAGAGTAATCATTTCCAACTTCATTCTGGTTTTAAGAACAAAGCTAATCACAGATTCCTATTTCAAAGTGACTAGATTTTGAATATTATTCAGTACAACGAGGAAATATTAACAATCTGACGCACTGTTTTTGAACTGTCCCTCAGGACAAGTAGCGAGCTGCTTCCCGTCGAGACACTGCCCATTTTTCAGAGTGAAGCCGTCTTCACAGGAGTCACAGTCGTCAGATCTGGGTCCTCCACAGGACCGGCAGTCTTTGTGACAAGGTTCACATTCCTGACTTTCCTTGTACACAAAGTATCCTTCCTGGCAATGATCCACACACTCTCCATCTGGACACACAAGTGAGGAGAAATTTATCTGACCCACATCAAATACATTTTGTTTCTCCAACATTTGGGGTTGGAATTCATTCAGCAGCTGGTGACTAAAACACTTCAGATGAATAAAAATAATCGATAAAAAGTAACAACAAAATACAATTAAAGGACTGAAAAACGTGTTTCTGAAGTTACCAGAGACGTAGAATCCGTCTTCACACCAGTAGCACTGGGACTGGTCACAGACTCCACAGACTGGGTCTTCACACGAAGAACACGTCATGGTCTCCTTCACTTCGTAGGTCCGATCTGGACAGGACTGATGGCAGTCAGCACCAAACCTGCAGCCCAGGAAGATCGGCGTCAGTGCGAGAGCTTGAAGCTGGACGACGGTAATGAAGCGGCGATCCGACGATACTCACAGATAGAATCCGTCTTCACATTCCAGGCAGGCGGTTTTCTGTTTCTGATCTCCCGAATCATCTGGAAATTTAGAGAAATTGTAAAAACTGATTTTGAGTCAGCGTCTTCTCAGCCCGTCTTTATGTGGGTTTATGTAACTTTGACCAACAATGGAGAGAAATCACAAAATCTGAATTTTTTTAAAAATACCAGAAAACAACAGTAACTTTCCTGTCTCATTTCATCAAATAAGTGCATAAAGCTTTAAAACAAAGTTCATTCAGCTTTGTAAATGATATGACTGGCACCAATAATATGACTTAATGAAAGCTGAGAGTAAACACAGCAGATCAGTGCCAGTAAACTCAAAAGTTTAGTCATCAAGTTTCTACAAGAATGCTTTTAAAAACAGAAACCAGATTAATTGTTGACTTAAACATGAAACTGTTTTATGATTAGTTTTGTTGGCTTTCAGATTCCTGGCACAACTACAAAATTATTTTGGAGCAAAACTGCTGAGATAAACTGATGAAGTTACAACATCATCGGGCAGCCAAGAAATCGGGACAAAAATAGGGAAAAACTATTTTTTAGTAAAAACTCTGCATCACGAAAATAAAAAATTATATATCTGACATTCTTTTTAATGAAATTAATTCATATGTCTAATTTATTTATTTATTTATTTTTACTTTGGATGGACTCAAACAGTAAAATAATAAAATGTTTGAAATAAGAAAAATTCCTATTGTAATTAATGGTAATGTTAATTCGAAATGAAGGAAGACGAACACAAAATCGTTACACGAGGATCATTCAATGGGACGTGGGGGAAGCATGGCCAAAATAACAAAATAAACTAATTTTAATGTGTGTGGGGGTTTTTTTTGTTTTTTTTTTGATTGGAAACAAATTTGATTCAGATGTGAAATTGGTCAAAAAGACTCTTTTCTGTTTCTGTTAACACCAGCAGGTGGCTCTCTAATCTCACTCATCAGGTTCCTGTGCAGTACGATACATAGATCTGCTTTATTCCGTCATCACCTCAGTGTGATAATAATAATAATAATAATAATAGTAATAATAAATGAAACCTTTATTGAATCTGTATGCATGTTTGGATTAGATGAGATTCTAAATGTTTTTAAATAGGTTTGATTTGCTGAGCTTGCAAAGAGCCAATTGGGATGAAATTTGATGTCAAGTGGAGCTTTTATAAAAATTTACTGAATCGATTTTTAATAAGCCTTCAAGATAAATAAGTAAACAAATAAACAAATAAAGTTAAGGAAGGATTTTTCCCTACTTAAATGAATGTTCAAATTTAAGGTTTGATTTTTCTTAAAAACGTCCAGGGTGAGATTGTGCTACCACATTAAAGGTTATATTTATTTTAAGAATTGCCACACTCTCCTTACCAAGGATAATACAAGCAAACTGGAACATTATTGCAGACCCCAGTAATCATTTCAAGGGAGTTCGTGAGAGGTTGCTTTTCTACAGAGACCAGAGAGTGAGGTCATTTCCCCCTCAAACTAATTAATCTGAGCTGTCTATCAAAACCATTCAGCTGGTTACTCTGGAGGACCCTGACTGTCACCTCCGGATGAAACAATGTCACAACATCTTCAAGGACGGAGCGAGTGAGCGGCGTGGGTAAAAGAAAAGAAATAAAGGATCAGACAGGCAGGGAGAGGAGGTAAAGGATGGCTTAAAAAGACGCTCCTGCAGATCTTCCCTTGGGGCATTAATCCTCTCAAGAAAAACCCTCTGCGACCCCCACATCCCATTCCTCTTTCTGTCTCCTTCCAGCACCCTCAACTTAACACTGCACCGGTTTGCACTTCAATGCCGTCAACAAGCCACAACCTGCGAAAGCAATTACTCATACAGGGATAGAAAGACTGGGAGAAGGGATGGGGTGGAGGGGGTGGAGGAGAAATACTCGGGTGAGGAGCCGGAAATCGTGCCTGCAGGCTGTGTCTATGAGAGGGAGAAAATAGCGCCCGCTTAAATGTTAACGGTGCAAAGCAGGAGGAGGGGTGGATCTCAGCTGCCGTACATATCCTGAGGTATTGACTTGTGGAATGTGCAAGCACTCACATTTACTTTTTTTTTTTTTCCTTTCTTACTTTTTTTTTTTGTCCCTAAGTGCATTGAAAAGCTGCACATCATGTCAGCAATTAAGAGACACGTGTGCTGTGAGTGCACACAATCACACTTTAAGGTGGTTCAGTTCGATTAAAAGTGAAAGGCAGTACAATCCGGGGAGATGGCCGATGACAGCGGCGCCTAAATTTATCACTTCAGCTGGTTGATCTGGCATTCTGCGACTGTCAGGAAAAGAAAGGGGATGAATGAAAAATGCGGTGAAAATTGAGTACAGAGCAAAAATAATGAACAATGCCGATTTAAAAAAGAAGGAATAAATATAAGGACCTGAGTTGGAGAACACAGACTGTAAAGAGCCTTATCAGAGTGACTCAGTCGAGGTGCTGGGTCTCCACATGTTGCCTTCACTTCTACTTGGCATTCACTCTGCAAGCCCGTGCAGCTCTGCTGGAGGGCGTCTTCCAGGAGATACTCCCTCACTTTGTCTCTTAACAGTGATGGTAAAGAGGGATCTCTCACACTTTGGTCCGAACAAGAAAATATTCTCTTTCCGAATCTTAGAAATGTGAAAGTCCACTTCCTTTACGCATCCATCTGTTCTTTTAGCGGCCGCCATTGTTCCTTAGATACAGGAATTTGCATCCTGGAAACATTGACTAGAAGCCGCATAGAAATGATTTTTTTTTTTTGTCCAAGATCCCCGAATTCTTCCTCTGAATATTTGAGCTGCACAATATGCTCACAGTGTGAGGTCCAAGCTTCAGATTTATCTTCTGTTTTGACATCAGACTAAATGAAAAGGGATGCATCAGCAGTAACGCTTAGAAATATTTCAAAAGAAAAAGTAGACATGCGTTGAGGAGGAGAAAAGCAAGATAAGATCCTTCATCCTTTGAATGAGACAGAAAAGTGACCCCAGGGAGGCAATTCCTGGAAGTACACTCAGCACCAGAAAAACATGCAAACATTGTGTTTCTAGAAGATTTCCAAACCTCTAGCTTGTGGTTTGGAAAGCATGTTTAGTATGTTTGGAGAATTAAAGGGTCTATAATAGGTACAAAATAAAGTCTTGTATAATAAACTGACTCCCAGATGGTGTTACTTTAACATTAAGCCTCACAGATTATGACCTTATGCAAGACCTAGAGTTAAAAATCAGATTTTTAAAAAAAAATATTTACTAAACAATAAACTTCGATGTCTTATATTTAACTTTTATCTGACGGACAAACACAAAGTTTCGCAAAGCTGTGTCTTTCCACACACAGGACCTTCAACGTTAACAAGCATTTTACCAGTATTTCTATCCCGGTGCCCTAACTTTACCCTGCAGCATCACGTTTAGCAGAAGCGCCGATCATCTTAAATCCCTCCTCTGCTGACTGATACGTTCCCCGTGGGGAGATGATGGGTGGCAGGACAGAGAGCAGGCAGCCAGACTGAAGCAATATTCCAGACGAAACACTTAATGACATAATAACAGCCCATCTCTGCCTCAGATGAGTTCACTTCACAATAACAACTTTCAGCTGCATGTGATAATCATCTCTAAGAGGAAGAAGGTTTGTCTTTCTGTGGCACTGCAGACTGTGTCTAACATGGCATTAGAGTTAGAGTGTGAGGCTCTCTGGTCAGATGAGACAAAAATAAAATAAAGTAGACATCAAAATAAAGGTTGCGGCTCAATCTGAACACACCCCGGCCATATGGAGCAGGAGCAAAACTGGTTCAAATAGATGGAGCTCAGAAAGGCCAGTGCAGTGCTGGAAGGGAAACTGTGACTGCAGAAGATTTGGGTTTGGGTCCATAAACTTGCAGGTTTGGTTACAGCATATCCATGTGTCAAAATTTAAACTCCAGGCCTGAATTCAAAACTGCTGTTTGTAGTTTCTCTCCATCTAATTGAGTTGTTTTGCAACAACAAATTAGCAAAAAAAAAAAAAAATCCAGGCTGCAGATGTGTGGGCAGATAGAAGCGACGTAGTTGAAACTGTAATTTTTTTAAACGATGAAAAAAAAAAACATCCCATAAAATGATGAGACGTTTGTGGTTGTAACATAACAAAATGTGGAATACATGGTACTAAGTACTAACTGGAAACCCTGACTTTCAATAAATCTTACCGTGCCCTCATGTACGCCACAATTGGTGGGTTTGTGCAAATTGTTGTTTACAATCTCATATTTTTTTTCCTATAAGTTTCATGAGCAGTGGCTGGAGTGAAATCCAGAAAACAGCAGCGGATCACAACATCAAGTCGCAGCATGTTTTACATAGGATACACACTTTCCTTCTGGTTCGTCCTGGTTCTAGATGGATAATATCTGTTTAAGTTGGTGACAAATGAAAGGGAAATCAAAAAGATAGATAGACGCAGTCTACTTACTGCGCCTGCATTTCTTGCAGCCCTCATCACAGGGAACACAGTCCTGTTGGCCATTGCCTGAAGCCTCATCTGACAGAAAATACAAGGGAACTGATATAAGGAATAAAATACTAAACAGATTTCAGTTCTAATTTCTTGAAAAGTGCTTTTGTGACGTAACTTTTTCAAACATTAAATTTTGTCTAATTCAAATAAAGCGAATCAAAATGATTCAGGAGAATGAAAAGTGAAAACAATATAGTTGCAGATCTACTGTGAAGATGCAATCTCTTCCTCCTTCGTGTACAAACTCTCATTGCTGGAATTCATGTTCATTTCAGACCCACTGGCGTAGAAAAAAAAACTCCTCCTCTGTTCCTTATCTCAAATACTGCAAGAAGCAGAAGTCTCAGCTTTCGCTCGGTTCTCCCCTGACTGCCATTCCCAGCTGATCTCATGCTTTGATATAAACTGTGAGGTGTTCATCTTTCACAATCTCTCACAGGATAAAAATGAGGATTAGGATCAGAAAGAGGGGGTTGGGGGGGGGGGCTGCACCATGTGGGTCTTGGTCGATGGACAAGATTAAGGCCCGCCAGCAACTCTGCTTCCAACATTTTTCCCTTTGTTGAATATCAAAGATGATGGAAAGATGGAATGAACTCTCTAATCACATAACTAACACCATGCTGGGAACATCTGAGAGCTTCTCAGATGCGAAATTTAAAATGGGAGAAGAATCTACTTCTCTCCAACAAACGCTCTGACGGTTCATCATTAAGAGATTTAAAAAAAAAAAAACAAGGTGTGTTGCTGAGCAGTTAAAATACGAGACATCATTGTTGATGCATTACTTCAGTGATGTAACGTTGATTATTATTACTATTATCTTTCTGACTAAATTTCTCAGAGTTCTGCCATAGTTAACCTTTAACATGCAGAAGAAAACGTGTCACCGTTTATGTGTCTCTAACCTGTGCTGCACTCCGTTTGGACACAGCGGCCATTTCTGAGCCTGTATCCGGAGCTGCACTGGACGCAGAGCTCTGCTGCAGTACAGACGGCGCATTCTGCAGGGCACGACTCACAACGCATCCTTGGAGAGTGGAAGAAGCCCTCAGGACAGGCTTCCCGACACTGATTCTGAAACAGGTACCTTGGTCCACCCAACCTGTCTGGGTTGAAAATGGGGGGGGGAGATGAGGGCTTTCATGGGAAGAAGAAGCTGATGCAAAACACAGGCATGCAGGCAAACACACACTCACAGATGGAGGTTTAAGAGTAATTTAGGTTTTAGGAAACCACTCTCTTAAATGTGAAGCATCATTCAAGAATGTGCAGTCTCATCTGCCTAACAGAGATCCCTTAAATATTTTCATAATTTGCCACCCCACAACCACAAATATGGATAGTATTTTTGCAGATTTTAGTCCAGAGGTCTAAAAGAGCCATTTTTGCCTTTAATGACATTTACTCAGAGCCACAATTGTTACATGACTTTATGGGAAAAAAAGATCAACATCAATTACAAAATCTTTCTTGTAATTTTCAAAGCACCACAGCTTTATTTCTATTTTTACAGGTTAAAAAAAAAAAATAAAGAAAACAACAAAACTTCTGTGGGATGTTGAAATTTGTGGAAACAGACACACACACAAAAAAAATCTTCTACTTTGGAAATTCGATGCAATTATTCCTTATCAAAAGAGGAAAAACTACTAAAATCACTGGTTGTCTTCATGTGTTTGTGTTTTCCCACTGAGCCTCAATAAAACAGCACTATTCTATTCTATCCTATTCTATTCTATTCTATTCTATAACAGCATTAGGGAACCTAGATAGGACAGGCAGGAAGATGTTTGCTGCTACAGCGATTGTTAAAGAAAACTCCATAGAGACAGCAAAATATTTACAGTGCAGTTTCTAGTTAAATCCTGTGTTTAAAAAAAATGAGTAAACTTTTTATGTGTTACTTGAATTTTATGTCTAGAAAGTTTTTTATTTGCAGTTTCTTTTACTGTCAAGCTCCCTCATTTAAAAGTGACAGCAGGGATCGAAAGCATCATTATCAAAGGTCAGTATCAGAAAATCTGCTCCGTATCTTGCTCTTCTGGGTGTGTGTGTGTGTGTGTGTGTGTGTGTGTGTGTGTGTGTGTGTGTGTGTGTGTGTGTGTGTGTGTGTGTGTGTGTGTGTGTGTGTGTGTGTGTGCGTGTGCGTGTGCGTGCGAGATAAGAGAGGTTGTTTGGAGGAAGAATCCGGGTGAGACAGATAGAAGTTCTGCTCCTGCTGTTATTGTTATGTCTCATTGAGCCTCAGACAGACTTGCAATTAAACGGAACCACATTTTCAAACAGGCTGACAAATTTTTCGGCTAATTGAAAGTGTGTGTGACGAGAAAATCTGGTGTTAATTCTTTTCTTGGACATCTGGTACCTCAAAGCGAGTGTAGGTGCGTAACAGCGTCTCCCCGGCGTAAACACTCTCATTCTGACAGCCATAATACCGTCTGCAACAGTGTGATAAACACAGTTGCTCCTGCCACCATCAGACTAATATTTCTGCAGCTGCAGTCTGTTAATGACCTCTGAGATTTATATTAATATGAGAAAAAAGGAGTGAGGATTAGCTGCTCAGAATCAGAGGATGACAGCGCTTAACACCGGGGTGGGTTTCATATTGAGGAGCGAGGAAGAAGATAAATGGACGGCGTTACGGCGAAGACATCAGGGTGGATCATACAAAGATTGATTCTCCCTTTCTAAAACACATCTATCAACAGCAACATTATAACTTAATTAGATCCATTTACTTTCACAAGATTAATTGGGGATGTCTGACACAAATGAGCCTTAACTTGGTCTAAAAGCACATTTGCTCTAGTCAGCAGTCAGAGCCGCAGAGCCTCGCCAACAATTTCAGACATTTTCTCAGGTTAAATCTACAGACGTCTGTGGATGTTATTGCAATCCTAGGTGAAAAACAAAGTAAAGTAGTAGATAAACAGGAAGTGGTGGGAAAGGATGCAAGCTATTCCATTTTTCTGTGTGGCAGACTTTCTTCTACTGCAACTACAGCTGCTGAGGAATGTTTCTACCACCTTTTCCACATTTACAGATTTAAAATATGAGTCCATTCTGAATCTCTGCACATTCATTTTCAAGTATTCTCATCATTATTTTGGATCTGGGCCATTCTAATGCATGGATATGCTTTGAGCTGCATCATTCCGCTGTAGCTCTGGATCTTTTTTAGGGTGATTTTCTTGCCGAAAGGTGAATTTCTCAAGCCTTTCGTAGCCTCAGAGGTTTTCATCCAGGAGTTCCTGATCCATCTTCCCATTAAGAGCTTCCATATCCCTGCTGAAGAAAAGCATCCTCTGCAGCTCCCCAAGTACAACGAGCTTCTCTGATCTTTTTGGGGGGGTTTTTGCGCAGCGTGTCAGTTCATGTTGATAGGTCTGGTTGGGCTTGTAGGTCCATCAAACTTTTCCATTTCAGATGATAGATTGATCAATACTCTGCAGATGTGCAAAGCCCTTATATGTCTGGTGTTTTCCCTGATTTTCACAAAGACATTTAAAATTATGGGAGCTGAACAGAAATGCACGTCAGACTTTGAAGATTTTTTTTTTTCTGTAAAACCTCTTTAATACAATGAATTTGTTTTCTGTATTACTGTATTACTTTTTATTGGGTGAATAACCTCCATGAAATACACTGCAGTTTGTGGTCACAAGTGGGAAAGTGGTATGAAAAAAGGTTTTGTGAGGTTTGGTCACAACTTCACATGTTCTGAGGCTACAAACGCAAGCAGCACATTGAGAAATGTTCACCTAGACTGTATTAAATACCAAATCTAAATCAATACCCTGTGCAACACTGCGAGTCAATACAACAACTAGTAATCATCTTCCTCGGAACATTTCAGGGATCAATCATTTACTCAATGATGAGAAAAAGAAAATATTTTATTTTGGCACCGGCAAATATTTTTCTATTTGAATGTATTTATCTCTTTGGGAATGTATACCTGTGTCACAGCTGGTGCAGTTATCTGGACCCTCAGCAGTGCATGCCTTGCAGGTGTGATGACAGGGAAGACACTGCTTCCCCACGACGTGGCGCCTCTCCTGGCATTCAATGACACAGCGGCCGTCTTCAAAGAAGCTGCATGGAAGCATGAAGCAGAGCTACAGCTGCAACATAAACGCTGTGCATTAAGAAGTCAGATTTATCCTTGGAAATGAGCGGAATTTCACGTTATCTGGACCCGCCCATCTGTGAATTCACGCCTGATTTAGAAAAGCGTCAGCTCTGTTTTCGAACCGCAGTGCAGTGGTTGGATTGCAAGGCAATGTTTGCACCGCTTCAGCGGTATTAGCTTACATCTTTTAAATGAAGAGCGCAGATGGAAAATGTTCCACGTTTTGTTTTGTTTCAGGTTCGTCTCAGCATGGATCCAGTCTGTTTTTATTCCTTCTTTAATTTACACACAGCAGTGCGAAGGGACTCACAAAAAAGTAGTTTTAATGGAGTGTTTTGTAACACGTTTTGTACACAGAATATGCCTCTTTACATAATTACTGAAAAACTTCTCTTTGTGCTTGGCTGAAGAGTGTTTGGCAGCCTGGAGGTTTCTTGGGAAAGATACCACAAGCTTGGCATACCTTTGTCTTGGAGGTTTTTCTGTTTCTTTTTGGCAGAATCAGTCCTGAGTGAATTTTAGCTCTCTCTGGAGAAGCTCTGCTGGGTTCAGATCCAAACTCTGGCTGGCTGAGTCCAAGACCTTAAACAGTTTGTGCGTGTGTGCGTGTGTGTGTGCGCGTGTGTGTGTGTGCGTGAGAGGCCATTCCTTTGTTTTCTTGGCTGTGTGCTTTTGTTATTGTCTCCTTGAAACTTCAGCCTCAGTTCCAGATTAAAGTCCAGATGATTGTAGGCATATATTCAGTTATTTTCAGTTTTATATTTTCATGCATCTTTCTACTCTTTCCTGACCAAACTTTTCTTCAAAATAAAGCTCCAATAATTATGTTCAGCTGGATGGATGGTACAGAGGCAACACACTGTGCCAGGTTTGATTCTAAATTGATCCTAATAGCTAGTGCCCTTTTGGTAATTTGACAGAGGACTTTAATAAGCCTTTTAGAAACAATTAGTTTCTCCTCGCCTCCACACCTTCACTGTTTAGTGAAGTGCTGCACCGGTTATTTGTTCTCTAAGTTCTTCTGTCAACACAAAGCAACATTGGATGTGGACTTTCACGATCCTGTTCAAAATGTGTCCTGCTAGCTTCCTGTTTTGGAGCTAAAATTCAAACAAAGAAGTTTAGTTTCGATGGTGAGCACATTTATGCAACCACATTATTTAAGTCTTTTGATTTCCCCCTCTAGAAAATTTTAATTACATTTTTTTTTTTAGTTGAGTACCTTTATTCAAGGTTATAATAAAGGTCAACGATGCTTTGCAATTATTTCTCTTGGCATTAACATTTTACACTACAAAAATGTGGCACTTTAATGTATGCAGATTTTTTTAGACCCACTGAGGTTCATAGGGACTACAGTAGTTGAGATCAAATCATACAAACGATGAACTTTAACATATTTGGCCTTAATATCATCTCTTTTAAAACTGGTCTGGGGAACCAGCAAATGTGTGAAACAACAAAAAGTCTGAAAACATGTAATCTGCACTGGTGACGTTTCCTTGTGAAAGGTTTTAACCTTGAATCTGGGCAGACGGTGCAGGCTTCGCTTTCCGGACCCGAGCACTGCAGACAGGAAGCGTCACAAAGATGGCACTTTCCCTGTTTGCTCAAGTACTCCCCTGCAGACAGAGAGCCACAAAACACAGCTTCAATGTAGGCCGGCTGCAAAATGATCAATATTCAAGCCGTTTCAGTTCAATTCAAAAACATCTTGTTGATTCTTAAGGGAAATAAATTTGCTGTAACTCATATTATTGAAGTTCCTTCAAAGAACTGTAGTGGATGATGACAGATGGCGGCAGGAAGGATCGCCTGTAGCAGTCTGTATCGCAGCAGATCTGAAGGAGTCTCAGACTGAAGACACTGTCGATGTGTCACGGTCTGATGAAGAGGATGCTCAGGGTTGTCCATAATGTTCTTCATTTTATGAAGAATCCTTTTTCGCACAATCATCCAAAATAGAGCCGGCCTTCTTTATCCGATTGCTCAGGCATTTTTAAGCCACTAGCCGATGCTGCGACCCAAACAGATGAAGGCAGAAGAAACCGTGCAGACTGACTTTCAGCATCTTGCTGCAAAAATATTTTTAAAAAGTCACTCAGATATGTTGTTCACTTTTGCAGCAAAAGAAGAGACAATAAAGCTCTGAATATTTTGGTTATTACAGGCCTAAAGCCAGAGGTAAATGCACATCATTTAAATTTCACTGATGAAAGATTATCTGCATTATAAGAACAAAGTTCAAACAACTTCCTAACCAGTTATATTTGTTACGACACTAGATATTTAAGCGTTTTAGAGTTTAATGTTTCTGTGTTTATTACCCATGATTGGAGACATTTCCACCTTTCCAACTACAGCTGTGCTAAAATTTCCAAATTAAAACTGCAGAGGAAGGTTTAATGGACTAACATCATTCCAGTTTCGAGTAGTAAAAACTAAATAAATAATGAAGGTTTGAAACAAATAAACCGTGATCGACTTAAGCAAGCAATTCTAAGAAAACATTTTGACAACATAAAGATGTTGCAGTCACACATGTCTCAAAAACAGGACGTGATTATCATCTATTATCAAATAGATGATAATGATGATAGTGATTATGTGCAGTGACAGATGTACTTTTGTTGGTCATGAAACACTGACCTTTTTCTTCATTAGAAGTTTAAAGCCTTGTAGTTTTGCCAGACACTAAAGGGTTTGGCAAAACCACTTATCTGTGACACAGAAAAGGAGGAAACAATAAATTTTATTACAAAGATAATCTATAAAGGAAAAATGCTTTGGGGATTTTTTTTGTTGTTGTTGTTGTTTTGCCAGGGATTGTTAAATCGTTTATATTCACTCAAAATTATTCTCCGGAACGTCTTAACACTCATTTTTCCTTTGTTTGAGACAAACAAAGGAAAAAAAGCTGTTGTATATCAGTTTTAACATCTTTTCCAAACACTACATGTGTAGCATTAGATTTAAATGACTTGGTAGGACCAAACCACAAGTTGTTTAGTAAACTACCTCTTTCCATAACTACAATATTTGGCCTGCAAAATAAAGTTTTAACTGCTGCATTTCTGCAGTGAATTTCCTTTCTTTCCTAAGTGAAGAAGTGACAGATTATGGAGTCAGAATTGGAGCAGAACTTGCCTCTATTTGGATGCTGGCAGGTCACAAATGACAGCTTGGTAAATTACAGGCACACCTGGTGCTTTTATGTTCTACCGTAGGGTGTCAGTATAGTAGATACCTAAGCTACCATTGTCATTCTCCTTACTTCCTCCTGCTCGATGAGTAATTTTAAATGTTACATTTTAAATCTTAATTTCGGTTTCAGACTCTCAAAACCTGACATTTTTAATCAACTTCTATGCATATTCACAGCTCTTATGTTCTCATTTTTTTATTTTGTGCTAATCATGTATTTTTCAATGTTGCTATATAGATGAATATACTGCCATAAGCCAGGAACCTAAACAAAAAATAAATAGTAAAAGTTATGACCTTTACATTCATTTTTGTGACCAAGCAGCAAAAGCATCGTCTCTACGAGACCAGCTTTGTTTTAGCTTTAGGTCCATAACTCCACTGTTAAAAACGCTGAACTTTCAGAAGTGCAGGGAATTGAGACTTGCTCGCCGGAAACCTGTGCAACCGGCGGAGTAATCAATGAATCATTGCATCAAAAACATCACAATTATCATGGCTCTCTGGGTGGAGGTGCAATTATGTTTCCACAAAAGGCAGAGGCATAACCAAAGTTATTACACAATGATTCTACCTGAACAATGTTTTAAAATGTCTCTCCCGGCAACAAGAACAAGAAAACAAACTTCTAAAAGTTCATATAAATTGTCTTATGCTGCTGGCAGTGAACCAGAAGTTTCCACAAATCCATTGACCCTAAAAAAAAGCAAAGAAGTGGCGCATAAACATCGTCTCCCCTCACTTTGCTGTTAAACAAAGGTGACAAACGCTGGTTTAAGCATAACGACGGAGCAGGATGTTTGTGCAAGAGTAGAAAGCGAGAGAGCATCCTTCTCCGCTGCGGTGAGGTTTGTCTGTGCTCTCCGGCTTTCGGTGAAAAGCTCAATTGTTCCTCTGGAAAACAAAGGAGGTTCTTTGTGTACAAACACAACAGGCAGCGGCTTCCTATTCAGCCTAGCTCTGCTGAAACCATTCAAAAGCCCCCTCTGTCCCCCCCACCACCCGAATGAACGCCGTCACTCTTCCTCACGCCCACCCCCCGCAGACAAACAAACATAGAGCCAAGTTCTCAGGGGACCGAGGGCCACAGTTTTCTACTCAGCAGAAATCATCCTGGAGTGCCATCCAGGAAGAGGGGGGGACACTCAGGGTGGCAAAACTTATGTCCTCTTTTTGTGGACGCTCAAGTCTGAGCTTGTAAGGGCAGCAACAAGTTGACGTTGTGAGACTTTGCTGACATCGTCGACTAGAGAGTCTGAATCTGAGCTCCACACCTTCTACATATTTTCACACTCGGTCCAAGAAAGCAGAAAAAAAACACAACTTGACTACATCCTCCAGCAGATGCATTTAGATTTTGGAAATCTTGAGCAAAGTAGAAATACTAGATACTTTAGTGTTCAGATAAATCTTCAGGATTTACTTCAACATGCAGAATCTCGATATTCCTCACATCTCTGCCATTATGGGATGTTCTGATTACCAAGGCTACTTCTAACGTGGAAAGAAATATGAGTTTAATATACATTTTTTTTTTTTTTTTTTTTACAAATTAAACTAGAAAAACTGATGTATTTGTATTCAGCTCTCTATAGAACGCAGTTATCACTGCAGATTTTATGGCATGGTGTGGAAACAATTATGTCATCTTCATTGAGAACAAAACTAAGGAGAGAATTGCAGGTTTCTACAGAAACAAGGTTAGATCAAACTATTTTTCCATCAGGGGAGAAGAAGTGGAAAATAAATACCTCCGTCTTCATCTGGACAGCAGACAGAAAGAAAGGACAGAGCAGGATGTACTTCAGGAGGAAGCTAAGAGCCACACTTTTACATTTAGACATTTTGAAAGCCGTGTGTCATTTTTATCACTTCACAATTATGTATCATTTAGTGCTTTAAAAATCCTAATAAAGCGAATGGTAATTTGTGGCTGTAATTGCCAACATTGTAACATTATCTTTACAAGGCAGTGAGTGTATTTCACACAATGTCCCAGCCTTGATCCTCGAGACCTTGCACTAAAATCATGTCAATACCATTAATCATCTATTTAATAGGTTTAAAGTTTACAGAAATCATTTATGGATTTTATGTTCTTGCACCCATTATACTAACTGTACTTACACGGCTTGTTTTTGAGCAAACATTTAGGAATCCGCAATAAGGGGAAATCTGTTAACTATGCATCAAATCCACTAGATCCCACTAGATCAATGTGTGTGCTTTGAAATCATGATTGATGAAAAGTGAGTTTATATTTAACAATTCCCAGAGAATCCGGCGTCAGAAACTACAGTTTTCTGAAACAAGTTTGATGTGATTAAAGATTCCAGACATCCGGATGTAACTTTTATCAATAAAGTCAACAAAATTCAGAAACAATTTATTTCCATTTTATCAAGACCGAACATTCTACGTTATTGTTGTATTTGGTGAGGATTAGACATAACGGCCACATTTGGAGGAAAGAGAGGCAGATTTTTGCATCCTATCTTTAAAGTAAGAGGCAGTGGTCAAAAAAGCTGGTGATGATGAGCAAAAACCACTGGAGCAACATCTGAATTCATCAACCAAGAAGGTGGAGATTGGGCACAAATGAGCCTTCAAAATGGGTAACAACCACAAGCACATAAAAGTATTTATTATAAAGTGTCTTAAGGATAAGAAGGTCAATGTTTTGGAAAGGCTGTCACAAAGCAAGACGTTGTGGGCAGATCTGAAAAGGTGCATGAGAGTAAGATGAGTTACATCGTTTCTGTCAGGAGGAACGGACCAGAAGTCCAGTGAGGAAGGAAAACCACAAAGCTTAGAGTCAAATCAAGTTCAAATACTGAGAAAATGTATGTAAACCTCTGCATTTAATTGAATAAAAACCACTGTCAAATAGTGAGAAAAGTGTTTAAGTTGCGTATTTTAATGTCAGGTTTATACTGCGTCTCCTCCAAAACACTCAGCCTCAAGAATGTGGAACCTTTATTAAATCAGCTTGACTGATGAAAACGTATCACTTTTTAAAATGCAACTCGGTGAAGAGTAAAGGCAGATTTTCCAGGTCTTTACTTTAAAAAAAAATTGAAGAGAAAGAAAATAATTCACGATGCTAATACAGTAATAATTTCATAGTAAAAAAGAAAACCGAGAAGACATCAGAACCGTAAACAGATTAAACATTTTAATAAGAACACTTAAGTAAAAGTAATAAAAAAAAAAAAAAAAAGATTTTCAAAACTAGGACTTTGAGTAACATTAATAATGCATTGTCACAGATATGTCACAAGTACACAATAAAAACAGCTTTTATATGAGGGGCTGCATGAGTGTGTCTACTATCACCCACACACACACAATCAAAAGTCATCTTAAAACAATGACCAAGATTAAGCTTCTTTTAACCCAAATAGGGGACTTTCTTTATTACAAATCACCAACAACCATTACCAGTCCACAGTACAACAATTCATCTAATACTGTAAATTCTTCAGGCTGCAGGCATCAAAACCCACCAAAAAGTACCATCCAGAGAGGTTTTTCTTTTTCCCTTTCAGGTTTATTTGTGTTTTTTTTTCATTTATTTATTTACTTAAAATCCTTATTCAATGTTAAAAGCCAGCATTTCTGGAATAATTTACGAGCTCCATCAGGTAAAGCTCAAAGACGGACAGGAGGGGAGCGCGGCTCTCTGACGACTATCGGGCTCGTCACTGAAACTTTCTTCTTCTAATTATGTGACTTTTTGACACAGTTTTGAGTTCTGACACTGACAGCCTCCCTTTAGAGAAAAAAAAATAAAGAAAATCAAACCTTTAGCTTAACAAAACAACTCAATTTGTCTAAAATTGAGAAAATAAGGATAGAAATGTGACACGGCCATTTCCCATCCAACTGCCTCTCAGTGAGCTTTATCTGCAGATGCAAACAGCATTAAATGAATATATTATGTCCAAATTGTCAGAGAACTTCAGTTCTTGTGCATTGTCATTGTAACAGAATGAAGAGAGCAGAAACTTCTAAAACTCTATTTTATTTGAGAACAGTAACATATAGGGATGCACCGATACAGATACAATATCATTACTGGACAATAGTTCCCTTAAGCTGTGTCATACAAGGGCATGTGGAAAAAGGTAACCGACATTTCAATGAATTTCAGACCCCAGTAACAAGTCTGACAGAAATTGCAGTTTTCTTATCCAACAAAGTAAAGGAAGAAGCTTTGAAGTGTGAAGTCACTGCAGTGGATAAACATGAATCTTCCGTCACGCGTGTGAAAACGTGGCATCGGTACATCCCTAGTACCGCAAATTCATTATAACTTACTGCGGAGCTCCCCTCCCTGCAGAACGATCTGGAAAGAATGACTATCGACTCTTGAATGAATCAATGCCGTCTGGGCTTACATCAAGAATTAATGGCAATCTCCTGGCCACCGCAATAAAGATAAACACACCCACATACACACTACTCAGAGGCAGATGGATGTTCGAAGTAAACGAAAAGAGTTGGTTCTGCTCAGTAATGTGCATCAGTCTTGGCGTACGCCGAAGTCTGTAACTTCAAGTAGTGGCTGATTAATGTGTCTGCGCTCATGCTTAAAGGTGCATGTGTGTGGTGCGAATATACATATATAAATATAGATATTTACGTATTTATATATGTATATATAAATGTGCATCGGTGTACTGCATGTGTGGTACGTACTAAAGTGTGAATTTGTCTTCTCTTCCCTCAAATAGCCAGAATCAGCCCAGACACGCATTATTTTCACATTATGAGCTACGTGGGTTGTTTTTTTTTTTTTTTAATCCTCGCCTTGTTTGACGTATATTTACAGGCAGAAAACCATGGCATTTCCTACTGTATGCTCACTTTCTCCATCTGTTGGTCATTAGCTCTGGAAGGAGATGAGAAAGAGGGGCCAAAACAAAAAATGCACACAGACGTATTGAGATATCTGCAGGCTGAGAGGCTCCTGTTTTTAACTATGCTCTGTACACTGGCAACAAATACAAAGAAGGTTCAATTATTTTGGCATCAATGCTTTGGTCACAAAATACCAACACCTTTATTTTCTTTTGTTTGTTTGCTTTTTTTGTTGTTGTTGTTGTTTTCAATAGCTCATTTTTCTTGAAATAAGTCCCAGTCGTTTCACACCCTGACCACGTGTTTGTCCCAGTACTGAAAAAAGGTAGGTTTGTTGTAGTCCTGTCATCGCACCTCCGATGCGTCCTTTAAAGAGGCACAGATTTTCTTATAAATTATGCGACTGTGAATGCTCAGGCAGGTAGAGGGAGGAGGGGGGTTAAAGAAGGAGAGGGTTGGCCCCCGTGCCGCCCCGCCCCTCCGTGCGCTCCCTCTCGCGCCCGGTGGCGGCGTCCCGTCACCCCTTTTGCGAGCACGTTCTGCAGCACAGCTGCTGCAGCACTCTCCTCTGGCAGAGATTGTTCTTTTTAACGAGCACGCAGAAACCGCCTTCCGCCCAAGATTCTTCATTTGCTTTCCACAGACCAGGAAGAGGAGATGCAGCAGGAGGGAAAGGGGAAGAGGGGGCGAAACATTACAGAGAGACACACACAAGGAAGAACCATTAAAAACGACAAGCAGAGTTGCATGATTGGTCAGGAGAAGGTTCAGGTGACAGGAAGGAGTTGTTTTTTTTTTTTTTTTTTTGATCCAATCACAGGGATGTTCATCGAGGTGGAAAAGGATTGTGGTCCAGCGGAGTGATGTCAGGAGATCAGAGAATGGATTCGGGGGAAAGAAAAGAGAGAAAAAGAGGGGAAAAAAAGTGTCACACAATTAGTAAAATAATGATTTTTTCCCCCCCAAAAAATATTCATTTCATTTTTCCAAACATGAACCCTCCATCTGTAAACGGGCTTTTAATGAAAGCATTCTAATTCTAAATCTGCATCATCAAAATGAGACTTTTGCTTAAGAAAAAGTCAGACTGAAGGTGCACTTTAAGTAATAAAGATCATCAGAGACATAAAGGTGACGCAGCAAAGCCACGTTTCAGAGCTTTAGCTCATCACAAGGATGCGTTTTCAGATCAACTAGAACATTCTTGCCCAAGCAGAAAATCACAAGTTGCAGTCAAAGCATCATCAGACTGAGAGGTCAGTGAGTTAGTCAAAACTATTTATGTCTCAAGAATCATAGACACAACATGCACAGTTTTAGGGGAAAAGAGAACGTACAGTGCAGAGGAGGAAAAAAACTGAACGTCCATCAAAAAATATGAATGCGGGAAATCAGACGTTATGAAGTAAACTTCAGGTCAGTGCGGAGAAACGTGGAAAACGTTTTTAGAGATGGAGATCTTGTCAGTGAGGTATTTGCAAAAAAAATGATATGTTACGGACATAAACTGTTAGAAAGCAACACATAAGCCAGAGAATGAAAGCAAAGGCAGACTGGCCGCTTGTTCTGGAGCTACAGCAATGAGCGGGTTAGAGATGTTAGTAAAAAGCTCAATATGTTTCCAAAAGGCCACAGGTTTTGCTGTGCATTGCAAAAATACTGTTCATATAGTCTCCTGTTTATTTGGTCATCTAAAATGTATCCAACATTTCATTTCCCATTTCTAGAACGATCCCATTTCTATCCTATGAATTTCGCTAATTATTTGCATGTTACGGCTAATATTAAAAATGCACACACACACACACACACACACACACACACCATGTAGCTAATAAGAAAGCTGAGAACTCACCATCTTTGCAGACTGTGCTAACCACGCAGGTTCCCGCCTCCAAGTTGTAGCCGCTGTTGCAGCTGCTGCAGTTCAGTTCCCCGGGTCCCAGGCACTCGAAGCAGCTATTATCACATCTGGCAGGGGTTAAATCCACAATTATGTTACTAAACTATTATTAATTATTAAACTTTCTTTGTATTGATATGATTTAAATCAAATTAAATGAGGGAACAATCAGAAAATTATGCAACAAAAATATATTTAGTGAAAGTTTGGGATTTAAGAAAATCATTTTAATTCAATTTTTTTCCCACACACAAAAAAAAAATAACAAAACAAGAGAAAGTGAGAAGATAAAGATTCTGAACATCATCTTGATCACAACAAAACCCTTGCCCTGCAGGAATAATGAAAATAGGGAAAACGTCTATAAAAATGGTCTTCCTGATAGCGGAGGGGCTGAAAGAGAATGAAAGAACCGAAGAGGGTAAAAGGTCGGGTGAGTGATAAATAATTCAAGGTGTGAGAGCAAAATACAAGGAATGCATCACAACGAGCGAAAGCAGCATACATGTCCGGTTCTGCAGCGAGGTTTGGCTCTGATGAAAACATAACCGATCGTAAAATGAAAAGCATTTAAGCACAATTTAATACAAACTATTTTGCAAAGAAAAAAATTAAGAATGCGTATTTGCTGCTAGACTCTGATTAGCGCTGCAAGATATTATTTTAGTGCTGTTGCAGTGTTAAAGAACTGCCTGAAATAAATATCATTCAAGGATTGCAGTGCCATGCATCCCAGCTGTCTGTAATAATTTGGTGATTTGTTTAATTCAGCATAAAAAGCAATAGAAGGTAAAGAAGTGCTAAGATGGTCAAGACAGTAAGAAACAGAAGCCAAGTCTCAGGAAAACCTTGCAGTTGAAATGGAAATAATGACTTGATTTTATTTTCCAGTAACTGGATACACTGTTATCTGGAGTTTATGTTTGCTATAAACCCAAAGTAAAAATAAATCAATACTTTAAATCTTTTTTTCTTGATTTATTGTGAGTTTTGTTACTTTAATATTTCCCGTCATTATCAAATATTTTATGTTTTCCAAGTGAGCAACCCCAACTCTGACTGCAATAAAAATGAAAACTGGCACAGTTATGTATATTTCCATAGAAAGTACTCCTGGTTCAGTGATTTTATGCTAAATTGTGACATTTCTTTGGGTGATGCAATATTCAGTTTTTAACTCTTCGTATTCAGGGTTTTTTTTTTCTTCCTGCATGCTCAGTTTCCTTCGAAATGTGATTCTGAGGTTTTAAAAATACTTTGGCTTCATGTTCAGAGTTTCTTCCTGATCTTAGTTTTGCCTTTTGTCAGTATTGTGTAGATGTTTGACGAGCGGACTCACTTCTTACAGAACCGCTGCACCTGGCCGTTGTCTGAGGTCTGCTCTGACAGGTAGTAGCCAGGGCTGCATGTTAACACGCATCGCCAGTCCTCCAGTAAGTAGTCATCTGCACACTTGGTACACGCTTCTATACCTGTACCTAAAAGACACAACTTTTTTTAAGCAAAATATGTTGCCGAGGTCTAAACAGCTGTGTGTTTTTATTAAATCTTTCACTTTCTACCTGCACAGGTGGCGCAGGCACGATGACAAAGCTCGCATGTCCTCCTGTGGCCGTTGAAATAGGTTCCGGGGTTACAAGTCATCTGGCATTTATGTCCTTGGAGACTGGGAGAAAAAAATAAAAAATGAATTTATAACTCCATCATCCTCCTGGGTGGCGCACAGAAGAGCAGCGGGATATTTGCTGCATGTTCTGCACCAACGTAAATCAGCCTGTTTTGACACGCTACAAGTGGCTTTGGCCTTTGAGCCAGATGTATGGATAGAGGTCAGCGAGGAAGCAGGTTTGGAGGTTATAAAGTCCCTTTTTGTGAAGTCACAGTGAGGACAGGTTGGTGCGTCTGCTGCACTGAGCTGAAAAACAGCTGGAAAGCGTTAGCAAAAGTTTCCCAGAAACAATCTGGTCCCCTCTTCCTCCCTGGCTCTTAACAAGACTAAATGGAGGAGGGGAAGCTGAGCATATGCATGTGTGTGTACAAGGTCCTTTTTTTTTTTCTTCTTCTTCTTTTTTTTTTAAACTGTGATCTCAAAGCCGTTCCGAGGAAATTACGGCCTCCGAGCGTCTCCACCTCCAGCTCTGGCTACACTGAACACTTGAAAGTTGGGTTTGAGACTGCAATGTGTTTTCAACGCTTCCCAGGAGTTTCCCTCATGACCTCTGAGGAATGTCACCACTTTAAATCATGACATCCTCTCTGGAAGGGGCCAAACAAAATGAGATGGAAAATTTAGAAAACACTTGAGATTAAATCAGTGTCTTTAAAGAGGAACATATAACCCAGAACAGCTCAACAAAATTGTACATTAATTTAAAAAAAATAATAATTTTCAGAGGAACAAGATTGATTATTTTGTATTGCAAAAAGAAACTAAAGCTTACTGTAGGAAATTAACCTGAAATAGACAAAGTCTTTTTTGCTATCTCTGTTGCAGAAGCTTGTCAACATTTCTAATCGATACTTTTATTTTTTCCTCGACACTCGAGTCCCATCAAGTTTAAAAAGCTCGTATCGCTTGAATGCAAATCCGACCACACAACTGAATGAGACAGTAAGGGTTTGACGAAGTTAAATGAGCAGAGCTGTTTGATCTGATGCAGTTCAAACCAATGATTAATAATGTGCTAGTGCTGAACGACTGGTCAGTATCTGGGTCGAAACATCCTGACACTGAGCCTCTCAGGTTTTGCAGCTTCGGTTTCAAAATTTGAGCAAATTTCAAGTTTGCAAACCTTCCATGGATAACTCAGAGGAATACATTAAGATAAATAACAGAAAATGGGGAATAACTATAAAACATAGTTCTTCAAGTGGATTTTAGATGCAGTTGGTGGGCAAATATTTTAGCATTTCGACAGAAAACAACCAGATTTTATGAGGTTACATTTGGTTAATCCTATTCTGTATCTCAACAACAAGTAAACTGCACATTGCTTTCTGCAGAGCTGTTTAGGCCACATAACAAATTACTCCCAATTTTCAGAAGATTCCGATAAATCTCCAAAATTCCTATGAATATTTTCCACTTGGAATACTTCCAGTGTCTGGAAGATTTTGGAAAATTTACTATACATTTTTCTCCTTCTTGCAAATATATTTGCAGTTATTTTAGTGAGGCAGAGGCCAAAGAAACAGAAGTGAATTTGTAAAAATTCACATTAAAATTCCTAAAACAAAGTGATCTAAAAGCTACTCTGTGTGTATTTAAATGGCTACAATGTTGTGATGTAGGCAAAAACCAAAACCAGCATCGCAATAAATGAAGGTGAAGAGAAATATTCAAATGTTTGTCTAATGTAAAGAGCAACAGTTTTGAAATATGATGTGCATACTCGTCATACTTCCTTTATAAAAGAGTTAAAATAAATATGGAACCGTAAAACCACCATGTCTTGAATATTTACAAGAGGTTAAAATACAAGTTAATGAGATTTAATATATTGCCAGTCTCATGATTGCTTTGCTTACCTCATCCCAGGTTTACACTCGGTGCAGATACTGGAGGCTGAACACCTCTTACAGTTCTCCTGGCATCTTCTGCAAATGTTGGAATCTGTAAGTCACACAGTGGCCGCATCATAATTAGGGGCTGACTTGGAAACAGTGTTCCTGCATACAGTTGGTGAGCTGTGTAGGGTGAAAGGTCATCAAAACAAGAGGATTTAAAACTAGAAAAGATTGCTAGAAAACATCAACATGTTAAAAACACAAGGATGACATAAATATCAAAACTTGAAAACTGACATGTCTAGTGAACAGAACATATTTTTTCACAGTTTTTGGAAAATGCAGGAGACACTTCTGCTAGAACTTAAAGAGAATAAAGGCTACGCCACACTTTTACACAATCCTCAGCTGCCAAAGAAGAGCGAAAAAGAAAGAAATATAAATTGAGAAACAGGAAAGTCTCTGGCTCCTACATATTTTCCGTTCAGAATGCCAAAAAAATATGTATGTAAACTTGACATCAGTATTTTAAATGTGGAACTTGCAAAAACATCAGCGAGTCAGGAGGAACCAAAGAAAAACAAACTGATTGATGGACGAAAGGATGCATGGCTGGATGAACACACCGATGGATAAACGGTTGGATGGATGGCAAGTGCATGGAATGATTGATGAACGACGGGCGAATAGATGGAAGAATTAGTGAATGCATGGATATACACAACTTTTAGAAAATGGGATAAGCTTAAAATACTTTTTTTTTTAAAGTGCATTTTCTGTTTTCACCCAGATCTCCAGATGACTAGAATCAAACTTAGAACTGCGTAGAAACCCTGTTTGTAATTAAGTTTATAATACAATAAAGGAACAGATGCATTTCCTATGCTTATCTAACTTTATCGTCACTTAGAGTTCTTTAGAAGGAAAAACATTAAAATAATGAATCCGTCGATGTGATGGATGGAGGAGGAATTCACCTCGTTTAGCTGCCAGAGTGATAAAAAAAAGAAACTAGTTCGCTCATTTGAAAACCAAACATTAAATTGTGGCACCGATTCAAAGGAAACAGCATCCACTTCAAGTCGGCCTGGTGGAATAACGATGGGATTTGGATCAGATCATTTCAGATCTGCAGCCAGGATTTACACTAACCTGGCTGCAGACACACACTCAGAAAACTGGCATAAGGCAAATCAATTAGTAGATCCTTTCAGTGTTTACATTATAATGTAAATGAATAGATTTGGAATGATTCAATGCACAGAAAAAACCCTGATCAAAATCTAAAGGCAATCATGAAGGTCTGTTTCATTTTAGTTTAGTTATTTTATAGTAAAACATCTTTACTACCACATGCTTTTTCTTTTTTTTTTCCTAATTGGATTCAGCAAGTGCAGGAAAATAAACAAACGGCTAGACATTACATCAAGGGTAAAACGGCATCACTGCGAGCCCAGGAGTAGAAAAACAGTTTTGCAGAGTACTTTTTTTTTTGTAAGGCAGGTGGTAGACAGATGTTTCTAAAAGTCTACTTTGCTTCACCATCTCTGGAAAACCGTTTCCACAGTGCGATACCTTCCACCGTGCTTTTATCGCAGGGGCCATGAGCTTACAAACGATCAATAGAGAGAAAAGGATTCTGGCTGAACAATTAACAAGATTGCTCCAATCCGCCCCCAACAATTTGTCTGGAAACAAACACTTCACTGCTAACACATCGACTCGTTTCTTAAAGGTTTTTATGGAACTAGTGATCTTTACGTAACAGCAGCTCAACAGTAAGAAGAGCCGAGAGCGAAGGAAAACGCGTATTATTCAGAGAACTGCAGCGCCACTGTACTGCCACATGTGGCGCTCCATCTACTCATTAGCTAAGCCAGGAAGGAAAAGGCGCACCACTATCAAGGTAGAAGCCATCAGCACAGTTGGCAGCACATGTGTTGGAGCCCTCGATGAGGTGGTAACCCGTCCTGCACGAGATGCACTGGTCGCTCCGACTTCCCACACACGTCTCGCACATGGAGGAGCATTTCTTGCAGCGCTTCCTGTCGTCACGGAAAAATCCACTGGGGCACTCAGAGACGCACATCCTGGGGCGAGACGGGAGCAGAAGAGGGAAACCAGGTGAGAAAGAGGTTGAAGAACTTCACAAAGATGAACTCAGAAATGTTTATATGCATAAAGAGTTAAATAAAAGTTTTTTTCGCCTCCCTGCCTGACATTAAATCAGGCTAATTAAGTTCAGGTGGGATTACCAAAATAATCCCCATTTCCAAAATTCCAGCAAATTCTCTATGTGACTGAGACTTGGGCTTTCCAATTCCAAAACTTTACATTCTTGTCCTCAAGACATTTTTACATTTTTTTAATGGCTTGTTTAGAGTCAATGTCCATTTTAAAGATCCATTTTTGGCCAAACTTTAACAATGTGTTGCTTTAATGTATCCACATGTTATTGTTTCATCATTATGCGGCATATTTTGTTTGGTGCATCGGTGCCTGCTGCAGCAAAACACTCACACAGCATGATAGTGCCACCACTGTGCTTCACACTTGGGATGATGTTCTAAGTGTTTGCAAGATTAATATTTCTCCATCCAAATGTAAACAGTCATTACTGTTGAATATAAAACCTCATAAATCGCGTCTCAAAAAATTACAATCTTTGTCCTCAAATGCAATTAATCTGGACGTTTTATGTCGAGTTTGGAGCAGCTGCTTCTTTTCCAAGCGACCTTTTATGCCACGTGTACAAGTCTAATTTAAATGTTTATATATATAAATATATATATACACTTTTTACACAAACTGTAACAAGAAGTCTGCCTCCTGATGTACTTCCTCATGTACAGCACTTTAATACTTGCAAGTAATTGATTAAAGTGAATAAATGAGGAACGTTCAGTCATCTGGAATCTCATTTTCCTTTGATTTTTCCATGCAGTCACACAAAGGAGTAGTTTGTTTGAGGTGTTGCCCTAAACTACATTCACAGGTGTTCGTCCAATTAACTCAAATGTTCTGAATTAAACTATCTCACATGTAAAAAAAAAAGCCATAACATTACCATCATCTGACATTTACCACATTGTTTTCAGGCACAGTAATCTTGGTGTATGTAAAAGTCTGATTTTGAAGAGAGAGGGGGAAAAAAATTATCCCACTCCACAAGAATCTCTTATTCACGTATTTGGCAAATCACAAAAATTGAAACAAAACAAAAAAAACTTGGTAACCGTTACAGCCAAACTAAGAAGTCATAGTCAGACTGTAAAAAAGATTGTATTTTACTCTAAAGTGAATGTAAACATCTGGTTCTAATTGCATGTAATAAAATATTCTGGTTAAGATTCCTTTAAAATTTAAAACAGGAGTTAAAGCTCATAAATGTATAATGAACAGAATCACACAGTTTAATGGTATATTAACAGGATCACATTGTTCGGCCACATCCTACAGATAATGTGGCAAACACGAGCTCCAAATGTGTTAAACTGCACCAGAAATAATCATATTTCACTGAGTTGGGGCAGACAGATGTGGAGGTATAATGGGCCAGTTTGTGTGCGTGCAGGTGAACATCTGCTGGATTACTTCAGCACGCCTCGTCACCCAGAGGCTCCTTTCCTTAGGTGGAGAGACTTCTGAAGTCCTCAGCAGCACAGAACACACACACAGTTCAAGCCTTAGTCACACTCTGCAGAAACCTCTGCCAGAAAACACATATGGAACATGTCAGACACTGAATCTATGTGTGAAAGCACACGCTGGCTGCAATCGCGCAGAACTGTTAAGACTCCGCGTTCTCGTCAAGCTGAAGCCGACAGACGACTTGTAGCGCGTGCTATCCTAATCCAACTGTAATTTATCATTTTTAATCAAAGTCAACCAGATTTACATTCTAAGATTTACAGATTACGTCACTTTAATGGAACGTCAATGTCAGAGAATCACGCAAACCTCTTGAAGATTTAAATATTCATGCATCACGTTTTTCTCTCCGGCAGAAACCAAAAATGTCCCACAGGACGATAGAAGTGCATAATTTTAAGTACACATACACATCCAAATAACTCATGCTTTTCTTTGAAATTGTCAGAAGTTTTTTTTTTTTAATGAAAACTTCTAATCAAAGAGCCCAGCACCTTTCAATAAACAGAGACCATCTAAGGTGTGTGTTGTTGTAATTATCTGAACATCCTGCCTCTTCCTGCCATCACTCCCCTCCAATCTCCAGAAGTCAATTCCTCCCTGTGGGGGCAGAAAAGGCCAGCACGCCTCTAAAGTGGGCTGATGTTAAGCTTCAGCTAAGCGTTCACATTCTCATTCACCTGCATTGCTTTGCCTTTTATCTGCGCCAACACAAAGGCAGCTACCACAGACTTTGATCCTAATGGGATTCGAGTAACACAAGAAAATCCTCACATCTGCATATTTACAGCCCGCACTCACAAATCATGTTTATGATTTGTAATTTAGAGCAAGAAGCGACAAACTAACAGTGCGACAGGAATAAACGTCTCTACAGCCTCCCTGTGACAGTAAAGACAATTAAAGTGTCAAACTGTGGAAACAGATGGGAGTCCTTATTTCACACATATGACAAGTTATTTATGATGAGACAATATAGATAAAATCACAACTTATCAGTAACGATGGAGGCAAAATTTAAAGCTGGATCAACATTTCCTGAGGAAACTATAACTAGAACAGTAGAAAGACAGAAACCAGTTGCAACATGTTTGGAGAACAATTTAAAAATGCCTTAAAGTTACACAACTATTGGCTTCAATTCTACACATAAATGAACTATAGCATATGTGATGTGTGTATTAAGGATGTTTTATGGAAATAAAACATAAAATAATTTTTAAAAACTCTTCTGTTAGGTGCAGATACACATTCTAAAAGTCTAAAAGTCTCAGTAACGCTTTGCTTTTATTCATGTTAAACTACAAACTTGTCCTATTTAAATGACCCTAACCCTCAGGACCTAATTAAGGACTTTTTTGTATTAATCTCCCACATATAATCTCTATAAAATTCAACAAAGTTTGTCTGTAAGTTGAAAATGAGTTAACAGGGGATTTCTGAAAAATAAAGCCAGAATGACAGTACAGAGGGAAACTGTGGATTTCGAAATGTGTAAAGAAATTACTACTTTACATCTGCTTTGGTCAAGAGGCCAGAATGATCTGTACGTAGATTCTTAATTAGTAAGAATCTTTCAAAATATCCATTTTTATTTATTTATTTATTTATTACTGTATTCTTCATTGTTTAACCATTTGCTGTCTGTAGGTTTGAGTTTTCACAGTTTTTCTATTTCAAAATTCCAGATTTTTCCACGACCAAATGTTCAGATATTTTTCTCGCCATTTTATAGCATTCAGGGAGTTTGAGTGTAAAACATTTGCTTTTTAAAGCTTGAAGATTCTTGTATAACTTAAAGCTTTTATTATTGGTACGTTCCACAGATCATTGCATGACCAGAGACTGAAGTTTGCTCATTCTGCTTCAAAGGGCTGTTTTTTGCCATCTGCACTAACTTGTTAGATCAATCACAATCTAACATGCTTAGATGTCTTAAATTAAAGATGATTTCATAAAGAACACTTTGATGCTTTCATTCTGGAGTAAAACATATACTTTTAAACAAAAGTCAGGCTTTATTTGGGATCAAAGCCAACATCCCGTTTAAAAACCTGATTTAAAGATAAAAATACGGTTTGACATTGAAAATATGTTTGAACATGTATCTCTGTGCAGAACTGATAAAGTCAAGGTACGAAGTGGCAAATCGAGGATAAAGAAAACTATTTAAAACAGAAATGAAGAAGAAACACTTTTTGAACTTGGCATACGTGTAAATACCACAGTAGGATGGCAAAGTCCTGCCAAGATTTATATTTAAACCCACATTGGAGCGTTTCAGATCACAGTCTCTCCAGATCTGTGGCTGACCCACAAACATTAATCACATTATTCTTGGTTTAATACGTGAGAGCAAATCTGTGACAATTTGTTCAGACTGAGAACAAATTTCTAGTTTATTTTGGTTGTCATGTTAATAAATATGCTTAATCAGTCAATACTTTCCAAACGTCTCTTTTCTCTCTTTACAACAAAGTGAAATTAGCTGTGGATCCATGTTTTGTTTGAATCTTTCCACTATTCCTTCTCTTGAAAACAATTTGTCGATCTAGTAGATTAACATCAGTACATCATTATTTTAAAATATTTTTGCAAAGCAAAGAAAGAAAGAACATTTTGGTAACGTTCTAAACCAGACAGACCTGGTGTTGTTCTTGAACTTGAGGAAGTAGTGCAGGCAGTTGATGCAGTGGTGCGGTCCAGGACCTTCACAGCCATTCTCATTGCATTCAGCATCACAGGGACCTGGAAACGGACAGAAGAAGCTCCTCAGTGAAACGACTGACCAATGCTAACTTTATATCAGTCTATTAAGCCACAAAAACTCCCATGTTCCAGTATATTAAAAAAAATATATTACACCAGATTTTTTTAAATGAATGGTGATGCTGCTGTGTGTTTTGTAAGATTCACCATTGTACTCCTCAGTGAACTCCTCCTCAGGCTGCAATGGGTCTGCGAAGCGCTCCTTTTGCTGAGTGGAGTACGGGTGGACAGAGGTGCCATACAACACCAGAGACCACTCCTTCAGCTTCCCTGTGAAACACAGACTCCTGGTGAAGATCAACCCCAGGCGGGAATTACATTCGACTGACCAGGATTACCACGTTTCCCCTATTGAGTTCTGTGTCCTGCAAGTCAAATGTTCACACTTTCAAATTGTTCCAGATTTAGACAAACAATGGGATGGGAAATTTTCACAAAATTCTCATTTAAAGTTCCAAAAAATGTATAAAATTTACTGCATCCAGGTCAAATGTTTGCTACAGATGCTCACATTCCTGACAAAAATGTAGTGAAAATCCTGCTGAACCAAATTTCTAATACCAGTTAACAGCAGTGCAGTTTTTACCAGGCACTTTCTGGCTGCGGAGCTGAGAGGGCGAGTCGTAGATCTCCAGGATCCAGTCGCCTGCTGCCTTCTCTCCCCAGCAGTGGGTGGTCATGAATTCCCAATTCTTAAAGCCCTCCATGGAGTGATCAAACAACCTGTGCATTAAAAATATACACCACACACACGCGCGCACGCACGCAAGGATACACACACCCCACAGATCCAAGTCTGATTAGTAATGAACTTAAGTGCTGCAAATAGCAGAGCAATCAGGACAATTCACACTCAGCAAAATACAATTAGCCTCTAATAAACACAAACAGGGCTGTGGCTCATGGCATTCTGGAGTCTGTCTGGAAGAATTTAGTAGCAATCAGAAGGCGTAACCGTTCAGCTAAAACTAAGGTGTTTACAATAATTAAAGGTAAAGGCAATGAAAGCTGAACACAAGCTGCAGCTGTAAAGCCCAACAACCAAACAATGCGCTATCTACAGGAACAGCATAGTCCTGAATGCCTCATAAATCCAAATGAATGTTTGAAATCCAATGAAAGGTCACAGGTAATCCAGAAGAAGCCATCATGCAGCAATTAAAATGTGAAGTACAAGCAGAAAACGTAGAGATGACCCAGTGTCTTCAAATTGAAAGTAATCTGTGTAAACGTCTCTCCATGCGTACAAACTGTTGGCCTAGTTGTCCATTCTTAATTAGCAACATCTGCAGCTGTAAAAGAACAGCCTCCTCTGGCTGGGCGCGCGGCCACAGCCTGGAGGGCGGCGACGCGGACAGATAAGTGGATCTGGTGAAAAACATAATGACTTAGAAAAGGAAGAAAAAAATTTAACCTTACAGCTGATATAAAATTTTTATATTTTCCCTGCACGCTTTAACCTTAAGTTAGGCTTAAATTTTCTATTGTCGGCCTGCTGTGTTTGGACAAATAATTGATATTTCCATAAATGCCAGAAGAATAAATCATTTTTTTCATTTCTCTAGATATTTCCTTTTACTTTTTTGAAAATCAGAGGTTTACTTAGACTCAGGTTATTCTGCCAATTAAAAAGTGCTAGCCTTTGTGAGCATCTTATAGGTTAATTTGAGTTAACTGGAGGCAGACCCATTGATATATTTTTAAAAGCCAGACCTAAAACGCACCACCTCCTCCTGTGACATCATGAAAAAAAATCTAAACAAACCAGTTAAGACACCAGAAAGTGACCTCAAAAGATGTGATTCATCCTTGGCTTCAATTTTCAAACGCCTGAATGTTCCACATTCATCTGTGCAAATTATCATATTCAAGTACAAACAGCATGGAAATGTCTGGCCATTAAACCACGCTGAAAGCAGACAGGTTCAGTGTCCCAGATAGGAATGTGTTTTGGGATGAAATGTGTGGATAAACCCTAAAACAAAAGCAAAAGACACTGGATGAAAATGGGAGATGGCTCTACAGTGAAACCAACATCTGCTGAAATTTGCAAACTGTAGTCTGGTTTTTCATGCCGTCCTCACTTTCTGATTAAATTTTTATATTTTGCCATAAGAAAAAGAGGGAAGGCTGCAAGCCCGACAACCCCATCCAGAATGTGAATTATGAGGGTGGCAGCATCGTGTTGTTTGGGTGATTCGCTGTGGGAGGGACTGGTGCACTTCACCAAATATCATGAGGAAAGAAGTTTATGTGGAAATACTGAAGCAGCATCTCTAGATGCAAGCCAGGAAGTTAAAGCGTGTGCATAAACGTGTCTTCCAAATGGAAAACAACCCTCAAAATGCTGGCAAATTAGCTGCAATGATGTTTAAAAACAAGTAGCTCCGTGACGTGGAGGGGAAATTAGAAAAAACGTGCAGGCAGAGCAGAAAAGCTGAATGTGAGGAGGATGGCCTATAAAACCTGGATCTGTTTCATTGTCAAATATCCGCATTAAAGAATCGAGTCCTCACAAGCGTTTGCATTTGTGAAATAAGAGTTTCTTTTCTATTTCACAAGATGCCTAAATGTCCAATTCGTCTAGAAGATGTTACAAACTCACAACACAACCCGGTGCGACAGCATCTTTAAAAATGAACACAGCTTTTTCCGTTTTGTACCTGTTGGCAAGCAGCTGCGACTTGGTCCCCGACGGAGAGGTCAGGTTGATCGACAGATCCCCACGACGAGGGTGCGTGATTGTTATGCGCACAACCACATGCTCCAGGTAGATCACTTTGAGGTTGGGGTTGTCCGAACATCCAGTCGCCTTGTACACAGAGCGCACCAAGTGCTCTGGACGGATGGTTCTGCTGGACGGGAAGGAGGGAATTAGTAGGTTAACATTAGCAACACATCCACATGAGTATAAATGATGCTTTAAATTCAAAGGCCGAAAGGAAAACTGCATCAGTGAACACAAACAATGAGGAACCTTTTGGGTTCTATGTCAAACGCTTGTTTAGTTGGATGGATTGCTGCAAATCCAAGACTTCCTTAAGTAAATTCCTTTTCACTAATTGGTTTTAAAGAATGACAGAAATCTACCCTAATCCCTCAATATAATCATTTAAATCAAAAAGCATCTCAAGCTTAATTTCTTTATTTTCTATAAATTGGCTTCTTCTTGGGATTCACCAGCTTCCTATGGTCACTTCCTCCACATCAAAAGCCTCCTCTTCATTTCCACTGTAGAGTGAGGCTCTCGTACAGTCAGTACATTTTTCCACTCAAATTCATTAATCTATTGCTAGTCATTTGTTTTCAAATATTACCCATTTTTCAGCATGAAATTTTCTTAGTAACCATAAATTTCAATGAAAAGTTTCCATTCTTCAACCAGAGGACCTAAGATTAAAACCATCAACAATCTTTAGTCCACCTGAAAACAACCAATAACACTTCATTCAAACTGAACAGTGCCCAAAAGTTTCCCATTTCTAAATGCCCATCTTGTTAAAAAGCTATATGTGATAAGATAAAGAGGAATATTTGCTGTGTCTGCGATGCACAACCACCTCAGAACAGCCAACACAAGCATTTACTGGCCCCTTGAATAACATTTGCAGTATGAGCACCACAGCGACACAACGCCAAAAACAACAGAGAGAGCCAGTAAAAAAAAACAGCGTATACCGTCCTGCCAGCTTAGAGTGTTTTTATGCCACAACTGTGTAAGAATTCAAAGCACCAGATCGATAAAAAAAATCAGGAGGTTCATCAGAGTGAAACAAATTACCATGATTTGTGTTGTCACTGACGTGTGTCGTCTCATCTCGTCTTAGAGATCATTTAATCAAATTCTTTCTCGTCTAACAATCACAGTGGTGACATGTTTACAGACAAACCGATCCAGCATTTAAATGTATCTTCTAACCAATAAACCCTCTGAGGTAATATGCAGTTGGTTTCTGATTACTTGGAAGAAGAGGCACGACAAGTTCAAAGAGTAACTGATATTAAACATATTAAAAATTCACTGATATAAATTACCAATACCAATATTAATTTGCTTGCTAATTGAAAAATTCAGTATAAACCTATAGTGGATGCTTAAAGAAGCAAAAGTTATTAAATCAGTTTTGAATAAGTGATTTATCAATTTAAAATTAAAATTTAAGCAAAACATAGAAAACTGGTAGAATTGTTTTTTCCACTTTAGCTCTAGCCACTACAAGCCTGACCTGTCATACTGAAGGAGTCAATAACAATTTAAACACAAAAACACAGAAGAAGAGCAAACATCATCTGGAACAGACGACTCTGAAGGAGCAGCAGTCTCGTTGGACGCCTGTCTGGGGAGTCTGGAGCCGATGCAACAGCTCTGGCCTCTCCATGACACAGCTCAGATAACTGAGTCTTACACGCAGGACAGAGCACCGCAGACGCACAGCTGATTACTACCAGCTTGATTGCACAAAAAGGATGTAGTTTTGTGTTGTTTTTCTGGTGCATACTCCAAGCAGAGTGCAGAGGGTCAGCAACACTGAAGAAGAGGGGAAGGTCCGGTCAGATGGTGTGAAGGAACACGTCATAAAGCTGATGTCTGCCTTGACTGTCAACATTTCTGCTGGAACCATGACTACAAGTCACAAAGGCACTTTCAAAATAAAAATATAGTTGATATTAGACATGAATTAATAGATTTCCAAACTTTTGGATTCATACAAAATGTTTCAGTTTTTAATTGAGACAGAATCATAAGAGGGGTTTTTTTTCTTTGTTTTAGTTCTACGTCACAGATAAATGAGATTTTTATTTTCTAATTGCGTACCTCTTGCTGGATAAAGAACCAGTTTTCTCCAACAATTAAAGAACCACCAAGTGTCATGACACAAAACAGAAGGAACAAGAAGGCTTAAATGACAGGCTTGCTTTACTCATTTCCACGCTTTAGCCCACATATATTACAAGACTGCAAAAGGCTTGAAGATTACTGGATTTGACACGAGTCAGGCTTTACATAGGGCCTATATGAAGTGACTTGTGCATTGAGGCAGGGCAGACAGAACGGCACAGATAACGCTGCACGTTCTGGCCGCAGAGGCTTCAGCTGAAAGCAAACCGGTCCAGGGCCCCGAGTTCAGCCAGCCTAATACAGCACAGCGCTCAGGCTTCCAGCTGCATCAAGAATAACAAGCTGTGAAGTCCTGGCTCTCTCTGAGTAAGAGTGTGTGTGCATAGTAAAGGTCTTATGTGAGAACCACCCTGCCAGAACTAATGCTTGGCCCCTATCAAGGTACAGCTTGCACAACCGTACTCTAAAACACATGCCGGTGCAAAACACTGGAGACAGAAAAAATGAGAAAAGACGTTACAGCTGAGAGAGAGAATGGAGCAGACAGAGAGAGGGGGGGAGGTTCCTGAGCGAGGCACAAACCAGCTCCCATTTACACAGCAACCAAACTTGATAGGGATGCACAGATATTAAAATCTGGGCAGATACTGACGCTGACGCAGCTCATAACCAATATTTACCAACATTACTTACATTTTCCCTACCCTTTCAACATCATGAAAAATCTACCGTACTGCTGATATCACCGTCACAAGGCTAAACCTCTTCCCTCCTAAAACACACGCACTAAATAAAAGCTAGTCGTTATTATTATGGAAATAATCAGTCAATAACGATAGCAATGCCAATATATTGTGCATCCCGAATAACTGACCCACCGATGGATAAAAGTTGCAACACACAAAGGTGGAACATTTCGTACGCTATGACCCAATGCAGTAAAAGTACACTAACCCTGCTGCTCATCTGGCCTTTTAAGTCCAAACTTAAAGAGTAAATACAAAACGTTGTTGTAAAATTACGATTTCATCTTTTGATGAAGAAAAGCTATTAAAACCAACATCATGCTGGGTAAAAAGGCAACTGCAAGCGGTTGCCCCCCAGGCAACTGTCATCAAGTGTTTGTGATAAGTGGTAATGAGTCTTTTACATCACTGTGGAGGAACTTCGGCCAGCTGTTTTGGGAAACATTGTTTTACTTCAGCAACAGTGGAGAGTTCCTAAAAATGAACAACCCATATAAGGTCATACTGCAGTGAGATTTAAATTCATACGATGACGAAGCCACTCCAAAATCTTTACTGTTTTTTTTTTTTTTTTTTACTTTTTCACATGTGGACTTGCTGCTAAGACACTGTGTTGATGAATAATCCAGATGTGCTTGAACGTAACGCCACAAACTGACGGCTAGAGAGCAGGAAACGTGGCTCCAGTATTTACAGCAGGAAGTCAAAGCAGCACATATTACAATAGCACCACCACCATGTTTATCGGTGTGATGTTCAGCCTCTTGAATCCTGTAAAGTTTGCTATAGCAAGTGTAATGGGACGCATCTTCCAAAAATATGTCACTTTTCTCTGGTCTGTCCACACACTATTTCCTCCAAATCATTTCTACTAGGTCTGTTGCCTTATGAACACTGATCCAAACAAAATAAACTATATTTACATACGACTCTTCTAGTCATTCTGACCAGTCAAAGTGTCACTGATTTCATTTGATCTTGAATAATTTTTGATTGTCCGTTGAGTTGTTTTATCCAACAACGACGTAAGATCATTCATGATCGTTAGATTATGAATTACACCAGGCAAGGTTGGCTTTGGTGACCTTCTTCACTTAATCAATAGAATTATTAGAAAAAAAAAGCATTTTATTTACTCAGGTTAACTTTGATTTTCAGTGTTTTTGAAAATTGATTTGAAACATTTAAGTGCGACAAAAAAATAAATAAATCAGTGGGTAAATACTTTCCCAATCACCACATATTTATTTAATTTCCCTTTGGGATCACTGAAGTATGTTTCAATTGAATTTGAATTGAGTATTTTTTTGACAGGAAACCACATTGTGCATGTTCATAACATCTTCATAAAAAATGAAAATAATCCAGTGATTTCTAGTGAAAACTGTAAACAGCTTACAAACTATGAAGACCTGCCGGTCAAAATGTTAGTCTTCACTAGTGCTCTTTCCTCCTCCTTGTTTATTGGCTTATTTAATAGCCTGTGCACCATCTGATTGTGATTATGCTGCACCTGATTTGTCTGTCGGCAGACTCCACACAGATGTGTTGGGCGGGAACCTGCTTCCATTGCTCCGCCTCCTTCACCATCGCCTCGGCGTCCATAAGGCCAAAGCCGTACAGGTGGCTGACTGCAGAAACAAGGAATGTTTTAGTGGTTTAATCTGTATGCAGACAAACATCCAATGTAAGGAAAACACGTGACTGCAAGGATGAAATCATTCTCCTCTCTTTTCTCTTTACCCCCACATTCCATTTTCTTTGAGAGTTAGTATTTTCCAGTATTGGTGTCAGTAAAATCCATGTATCTGGTCAAATATGCTATTTGCATGCAGGGCATTAATGCCTACCAAACGCTGCATATTAATAAAGTGATGACGACCGATTCCATATGTTCTGCAGCTATTTTTTATTCAAGTACTGTATATTACGCAACACAAATTTACATAGAAAGTTTGTGTTTAAACTGATTCCCTGCAGATTTCCTGATATAAATATTAGGATATTACTAATATTTAAAAATCTAACTACTGGCCAACTGATTGCTACATATAATGCAGTGTGAAATTCTTTCATACATCTAACCCCCCTTCTGTCACTTGGAAAGTCTCCAGGCAGCGAGTCTGCTGCCTGGCTGACCCTTAGTTCCCACTCTCCTGGTTTCTCTCCAACATACACACACTTTCATACTCTCCCTCTCTCACGCACACACACACACACATTCAGGTACGCGTTAATCATGCACTGAAAGTTACAAAACAGCACCCACCACATGGACCCTGACAGATGGCAGCTGGCGGCACACCACTTAGCAAGCAAGAACTGAACCTTTGGAGAAATTGCTCGAGGCCTTTTATCTCACGAAAGGAAATATGTGGTTAAAAAGAAGGTATGCATCCTAACTGATGAGGTGATTCAAGAAAATTACAATCTATGATAAAACATGATCAATAAATAAATCATTGTCGAGTGAAAGATTGTAAATCTTTGCATTTATGTGGTGTTGCAAACTGCTGCTAATCTTATCTTGCTACGGTGAATCAGTTCTGGGAAAGATGAAAACATCTTCCTTACTGGGATGTTCAAAGGTTTCATAGCTTCATAAACTATCCAGATTTGTTTATAAAGAGGGAATAACATTTAACACAATGTAAAGGTTAAAAAAAGTTACATTTATATAATACAACCCTTTAATTAGTCCGACTTTTTCCCAATTAGCCTTTGTAACCAAATTATAACCAGCATCAAACTGGAATAAATATAACATTTTCCCAGCCGTCCACTAGCCAGACAATGTGACCTTTATCAAACAGCAGACAGCAGATTTCTGCCTGATGGATCGAAGTCTTCATTTCGCAGCTCGGCCATGCCCACACTTTCGTTCACCGTTCTCTGGATGGTCGACTCATTAACACCAACACTGGCAATTTAGGAGTTATCCATCTTTGGCTTTCTTTAGGACACTTTGCTCCGAAAGTAATCTTGTTCATTGATCTCATCTTGGATAGGTAAGAATGTTCTTGAACTCGCCTTATTTGAACACAATCAGCCTTCTTAAAGACTTTTGGAGAGAAAACTCTGGAGAGATATTTTTGAACAATTTTGCAGTCTGAGCAGCACCTTTGAGTTTGTGATTTTATTTTGCTCGTGTTTGTGAGGATGATTACCGTTGTAGCCAGCGGCATTGGTCTTCCAGTCAGAAGCACTAAGATGTCCAGCTCTGGAGGTTTTCACGATGATGTGCTGAACATCTCTCCATGTTAGAGAAGGACTAACGTTGGAAAAGCATAAACACTGGTTAATCATAAAGTATAATACATAGTGTCACAGATAATGCAGTAAAAAGAGAAAGACCAAAGATGGGTTTTAAGAAACATTCATTAAAATATGAATACATAAATAATCTTATGCAGGGTTAATTATCCACCAGAAAAACATGATGAATAATTCATTCTAATGTCAACAGATTAGAGTAAAAAGAAGATCAACCAAAGGACTTAGTAGAGCAGGATGGTCATTAATATACAGACTTATCTTTGTTATCAGAGTAAATTTAAACAACAGTGCAGAGGGCAGATGGTTAGATGAAAGAGGAACATAAAGATGCAGGATGAAAGGGTTTAAAGACAAATCACAAAGAAGAACAAGAGATTGCAATATGAAAGCATAAGGTGAAAAAAACCCCATCATATATTGTGTATGGTAGATTAGATTAGAGAGCAAATTACAGAGAGCACAGATGAAGAGCTGCCTGTTGACGTATCCCTTAGTTTTCCTTTTTTAGATCTCACGTGAGAGCTATTACAAGATGGCAGCCATGTGTCTGAAGTCCTTTGATGCCCAAACAGGAGATTAAAGGCAAAAGAAACAGGAAGAAGTGGGTCACCAAGTTTCATGGGATTCCCTTCAATCTCATATGTTTGCCAGATGCTCTGCTCCCTCCCTCGTGTCACTGCCTCACCATCTGAGACCTCCAGACTTCGCAGTAATCCAAAACGCTTGAAGAAACTGTCAAACATTATGCTTGTTCTCCATAGTTTGGGTTTTAGAAGCTAAAAATGTTCTCCGATACAACACAAGAAAAAGAGAGAGACGAAGAATAGCAATCGACTTTCTGCTAAGTCGCTTACATAAGAGCAGGTACGTTTAAAATCGTGAACATCTGCGGAGAGTCTGAACGTCACATATTCAGCTGCTGCCCGTTTCCAGAGAGGTGTTTGCATATGCTTGTTATTCTGTGAAATTCAGACAATTTGGGGCTTTTATGGGGAAACTAAACACCAATCAACCTTGGATTCTTCCATAAGGGAAAGATTAGCTAGTTGATGCTGAGAATCCAGAATCCAATACATGGAAGGTAAAATCTGGCTTGATAAAAAAAGAGGTAAATGTTTCCTCTGAAAACAAAGATCTATGAAAATATCTGGATCAAATCTCTATAAAGTAAACCAGACTGCTGCTTAAAGAAAACACGCAACATAGTAGCGCTGTGAATAAATCAACCTCTGACCGGTGTTCTCAAGGAGCCCACTCTCATTAAATCCATGAGAATATTCAACATCTACAACAACTGGCTGGAAATAAAATGTCAAGAGCAAAATAAATAAAGGGTGGAAGCGCAGATAAGTCCTGAAACAAGTCAGAATAATTAATGTTCGGATCAATATTAATAGGCTAAGCTGCCACTGCGTAATTATGGTTCCATTAAAGTTTTATGGTCATTAATTAAAAGTGACTTTGGCATTGCTATCTAGGCCATGACCGCCTTCCCATAAACAAGCCAAAACTAATTAATGGAGGAGCTCAGAGACAGCAGGAATCTGCAGCAAATAAGAAGTCTGATATATGTTTCTCTCTTCCTCTCTGAACCGCAATTATGGATGGAGATAAAGCTGGAAAACAAAGTATTTTGAGGAAAAAGGAAATAGATGTTCAAACTTTCACCTCTCCATAGTCTATTTGAAGAGGGAGTTTTGTCATCAACTTCCAAAGTTTCTTCAAAACGATAAACTCTGTTTGCAGTCCCTTTGATAAGGTACTGCTGGATTTCTGTTTTTGCTTTTCTGACACATTTAAATCTCTCAAGTGAAACAAAGATACAAAAAAACTGCTTTATTTATTAATAAAAAAAACATTCAAATCAGCACAGCTCTGTGTGAACAAGAAATTACTACATGCTTTAGATCCAACTTTATTACTCAAGTCTACTTACTGTGAGGCTGATAGAATACAGAAATCATTTGATTGTAATTTATCTGACAAAAAGAGAGAAGGCTGAAGGATAAAGCGACGCATCAATCTAAAGACGTTCATGAAGAAATTACAAAGGAAGCCATTAAGCATCTATTAGTTAGGAAACGGATAGAGTTGTTTTTTTTTACTGCTTCAATACTTCAGACAACCGCAGTGACAGTCATTATCTACCGATAGAAAAAACATGGAATAGTGGTGAATTTTCTAAAATTGGCCATCTACCAAAATTAACTGAAGAGTGCATCAACGAAAAACAACCCAGAACAAGAAAGCAAAGAGCTGCACAGAGACTGGCCAGAAATGGCCTTCAACTTTTTCTCAGAATTAGAGAATGAGAGAATCATACCAATGGTCAAACATGGTAGTGGCAGTGTGATGATCTGGGCCTGCCCTTCTGCTTTAAGACCTCAGACACCAGATGTTGCTACCATGAATTCTCCTCTCAACCAAAAACTGTGCAGCAACATGATCTCAGCACCACCAAATTTATCTCTTGGATAATCATCGGCAAAGTCTAGTCTTGATTTAGGTCGTGTTGACGATAAAAAGTCCAGTTTCCCCAAAGACTTGGTCGCAGTTGTTTTCTCAAAAGGTTGGATTTACACACAGCCATTTTGGTTGGACAGCTTATTCCCCTCATTAAAATAAATTATCATTTGAAAACTGCTTCTTTTAAAACATGAAACTTTTTTTTTTTACTGATCTGAAACATCAAAGTATAACAAAGCAAAAATAGAAGAAATTTGAAAGCAAGTACATTATTGTTTGCAGCATGGTGGTTTGCGGGTTTTGCATCCATGTGCATGGCTGCTTGAAAACCCAACAGAGTGAAAGTGAGTTCAGAAAGAAGTCGGTTTCCCTCAGAGGACTAACAAAGAGCATTGTTGCTGTGATGGAGCCACAGAAAAGCAGAAAGCAAGCAGGGAAGAAACCGTGTGTGATAATCTTGTTGAGAAAACGGGCTTACGATCCCGGCACTGCCTGGAAACCGAGAATATTTTCTGTTGGGAGGATTTGGATCGGATTATCCAGGTTAATCGACGTGACCTCAGTTATCCGAGCTGCTCAACATGTGATGATGGGCCTAATTCACAGTCTCTGCACCTGCGCTGCACTCTTGCCAATTCATGAATTTATTACAATATCGATACCCAGAACGGATTTAAGAGATTAAAGGAAGAACCTGGTGGCACGGAGCTGTTGAGCGAAAAAGAAAGGTCATGGAGGATGGAGAAGGGATTATGGCAGTGCACTGAAACAGATCAAAAGATGACTTGCTTTTAATACATTTTTTTTTTTTAGGTTTTGGTCTCGCTTTGATTAAGAAAATCTGAAAACTAAATCAAAAAAAAAGAAAAGTTTCTATAGATGAACTGAAGTGAAATATTTTGTTTTTGAGAATGAAGTTTTCTTTTTAACCAACTGTTGAGGTAACGATCAGAGTTAAAGGCAAAGGCATAAAGCAAAGCGCCTCATCGTTTAAATTTCTGCAGCAAACAATCAAAATGATCATGAATCATCCACCTGCCTCTGGATCCCAGTGCATGTATTCATAATTTACCGCCGTTGGGAACAATCCCGAGTAAGTCTTCTTACAGTTTGCACACACTGCAGCTAAACGTGGCTGCTGCTTCACAATAGTCAGTTTAATCCTGATAAAGCCCCTGAAGATAACCACTGAATGAGCATGATGACAAACGATCTGAAAAGTAGCAATAAAGTTCAGTACTGCAAGGACGTTCCTTACTTCAAAACATAAGCAAACAATTGATAACTCTGCTCAAGATTTCAAAGAGCTGAGAGAAAATCAAAGTGAATTTTAGACTTTTTTTAACATTCAGTGCGCTGATGAAACAAAGACTCCTGCATCTCCAAGCGATGAAGTGTATTTGTATTGTTGACAATGTGAAGTCTCACGTGTTCCTCTTATAGATCGGTGCCATAAGAGGACAAGAGGACATTAGAGGTTAGTGGCGGGACAAAGGGATGAGAGGATGAGGTTAAGTGGATCTTACTTTGCTTCCAGGGCCAGAGCAATGATGGCAGCTGCCATGGGAGCCGAGGCTGATGTCCCGGTGTGACTGTCTGTGCATCGGTGTCTCAGGTCTGTTGTGATCTGAGGATGAAGGAGCAGGAGAGACTCAAAAAGACGGATATAAACACAGACTACAATTAAGAAGGGGATAAATGACAGACCTGTGGAGGAAGACGGCAGTGATGACAAGTAGAAAGGGAGAGAAATGCAACGTTCACACAGCAGGTCTTAACTTAATTCAATTATTTCGCTGAAATTAAATTTTTCTTGTTCTTGTTCATATTACCGAATGATGCAACTGAGATAAAACTTCTGTGTCACGACCATCAAACGACCCTCATCCAAGAACGTTGATGTCATAGGAGCGCACAGGTTAAGGAAGTAACAATGGATGGAGCCGTTTATGGATCACTATTAAAATTATTTAGGGATGGCAGTATTGTTACAAGATCATAACACGAAAGAAGCTAAGAAGACGACAGCATACTTAATAACAACGGCCTTTTGTGGAGCACTGACTGCAACTCCTGTAGAAAAGTCTGTTTGGTTGTGAAGTCAGACCAGAAGTGACCAAAAAATGTCTTTCATAATTTAATTGTTATACTTTTTAGCCATTGTTTATGTCTGGTTTTACCACGTCTGGCATCTTCTGGTGAAGAGTTATGACGCAAATGTCGCGTAAACGATGTAAAAGTCTAACAAAATTCGACATGACCGTTCAGACTTAAAAATTATTGGCTGCGTTTCCAATTTAGTTTTAAGTTTTATGTTGTTTTATGTGGTCATATGTCTGTTTCTGTGTGTATTGCTGCTGCTGCTCTCTGCACCTTAATTTCCCTTTAGGATGAATTATGTTTTATTGAATAGATTGAATAAAGTTTTTCTTTTTTTTGTATGTGTGAAAAGATTGGAATTGGGCCACCCAGGCTGCCGTAAAAAAATCTGTTTTGAGTCACATTTACCTGCTGAGTAAAGCTAAGAGACAGACTAAAGAGATGAGTATCAGCCAGATTTAAACACACCTGAAATCACTCAGACACACATTCCAGCTTTCATACAAAAACTCACGTCGATTTATTATGAAAGAAACAAAAGGCACATTGTGTTAAGCAATATGATGTAAGAAAAGTTATTAAAGAGCCGTAATATTTACTTTGATTGCGCATACGTTAAACAGCTTGACGTTCAGCTGGCCAAGAATAACTTGAATCATTTCCAGTCTGAGCTCTCATCAAATGGAGCTTGTTTGGACTGGAAATATTGAGGGATTATCTGAACACAAACTGGACCTTACCATCTGCTGTGGACCGGCCAAAAGTTATGACACACGAGCTTCTGCTTTTCAAAAGCTTTACAGAAACTGTGTGTGTGTGATGTCAGTGTGAGGAATGTAGCAAGAACAAGCCAGTTCTTCATGGTCAGACGTCTTAGTTCATCCCAGTGATGTGGTTGAAAGCTGCCAGACAAAGTCATAGTGCTTTAACCACATTCACAATGAAGAAAATAAATGTCTTCTTAAGAAGAAGAGGCTTTATGACCAACTGGAGCCAGCTGGCTGAGTTAGGAAACGAGGAATGTGGTGTGTAGACAGACATCAGGCTGCCGAGCACACCTGCAGGGAACAACTACAATAGCTCTTTTCCTGCTTTTTCTTTCAATTTGATAACAGAAAGAATTGATTGCAGAAGATACACACTCAATATGTACATCTTGAAGTTATGACAATCAGTTTCCACAAATTCAAAAAAAAGTCCCAAACATACCCAACAAACACAAAGCCAGAGTGATACTCACGATCTTTCGGTCGTAGTTCTCGCCGCTGCTGTACGTAGTGGTCAGGGTGGACGAGCATTCCTCCAGGTACCAGGGCTTTCGTCCGCTCTCGGCCGTGCTGGAAATGGAGATGGTGTAGATGGAGTTGGTGTAGCCGTCGCAGGAGCAGTGGTCTCTGCTGCGCCCGCCGTTTCCTGAAGCCCAAACAAATATAGAGCCACGGCCCTTCCTTCCCTGGAGGAAAAAGAAGCAGGTGCTCTACTTATTTCATCTTTCGATTAATGTCTCGGGTAACGGAGTGAAAACACAAAATAAAGCAAATTCACAAGTGCAGTTGAAGCCCTGTCATAAGCAATGAATTGTTAAATCAGATTACAGTTCAAACTGTAGTAAGGTTCAGTAAAACGCTACTCAAAATAGACCTTGAAATCAGAAGGACATCGACCCTCCAATTTTCTACATTTGGTCCCAAAGTACATTTGGTCTCACCTTCATCATCCTCAGAGTACTTACTGTCAGGCTGTCGTCTTTAGAAGTTGTAACCATGACAACCACAGCTGTAATTTGGTGCATGTATCACATTTTTATCCATGCACCATGTCAGAGATCACTACAATGTCCATTATTAAATAGTTACGAATGCGAGTAAAATGTCCCAGAGGTTTCAAAAATCTCCTCACTGAGACATTTGCTCACCTGTCAAACTCTAAAAATACTTAAATCAGTTAAATATAAAATTATTTTCTACCAATTTTTCCAGATATGTGATAATATTCTATACGTGTACGCAGTCAGAACTTCCTAAAAAGGAAACTAATACAGTCTGAATTAACACAGTGAGGTTGTCAAGAGCGCTCAGGATCAGCCAGGAGTCGGTGAAAAAAATAGATCCAACAAACAAACTGGCACCGAAATTCACACCAGTTGCTTATACACATTGAACACACAGCCTCACAAGCACTAATACATGGTAATAAAGAGTTTTTCAAGAGAAGGCTTCTGTCAGACAGCGATAAGCGCATGAAGCTCCTCTGTGAGCTAGAGGAGGATCAGTCGGGGCTAAAGGCTGGCAGGTGATGGAGAGCACTTTTATAAGCAGTTAACAAAGGGAGGGGGGTATTACACAAAAGGATGGGGTGGAGTGAAAGAGAGGAGGCAGAAGAATGATTAAGTGCTATATAAACATGGCACAGACAAATTAAGATCTGATTAAATCATATATAGCAGCTCATCACGGGATGTAGCTCTCACCGCAGGCAGCAGTGATACTGCCAACACCTCAACACTGAGTAAACCATCTCTTCAGGGTGTCACTCAGGTCCGTGTCACACTAACAAGCATGCCACCTTCACTCATCCTCACTCACCCAGCTGTACAGGGACAGTGGGACAGATCCGCCCGCCCGGCTCCCACAGCTGGACAGCCGTCTTCCTCACCTCTGTTGTCTGTAAATCCCAGCCAACCTTCACATGTTTTCTTTTTGTCCACAGATTTACGGCAGTGGCCAGTAATAATACAGACAGCACCTTACATTCAGATAAACACCATTAACTCTTCTCCCTCGCTACTACAACATCTTCGTCATGAATAGAGAGCCGACTAAAGCAAACAGTGTGAATGTGCAGGCTTATGTTTATGCCATTAAATCACTTCACCCCCACTGACCTCTGCTGCAGCTTCCCACTCGACTCAGACACTCTGCCCTGTTACTCAATAAGCGCCACTTTGTTGGTGTGAAAAGCAGCTGATGAATATGCAAATGAAAATATGCTAATAAAGAAGCATTGCACTGAAATGTCAGGAGGAGGACAGAAGGTAGAAAATAGTAACAGATATCTCTGATCGGGAAAATACCGGGAGAAAAAAAAAAAGCGTTTATATCACTTCCAGCTACGTAAATGCTCATGTTCAGTATTTGGCTGGTTAATGGTTTGCATGTTTATATATGATGGGATATTTCTCCATGTAAAATGTGAATCCAAATGCGCTCACCATGCGGATGCCGTTCTCGAAGGCCTGCCTGGCCAGAGACGCCGGTCCGTCCACGGTCTTCCCATCGTCATCGGGTCCCCAGCTGGCGCTGTAGATATCGATGTGCTGCGGGTTGAGACTCAGAGACCTGGCCTCTACCATGTCTGTCACATCTCCGTCCAGCATTCGGACACCTAGCGTACAAACAGAAACAAAACCAAACGCTTCGTCTTTTCCACTAAAAAGATGTAAGAGGGCAGCCACTGAAGTGTCTCCTCTCGTAATTCTGTAATAAATCAAAGCCCAGCAAACTTATCAAGTACTTCTGTGTTGCATTTTTGCCTCAGGAAAATAAATGAAATTAAAAGCACTGCGTTTCTGGAACACAATCCTTCAAAGCCTTGAGGAGAAAAAACAAAAAGAAAATCTGAGGGGGAGACTCCCGTACAATTTAGTGGCTCCATTAGGCTGTGAAAGGCATGTCTGGCTTTTTAGCTTTTCGTCAATTTTTACTGTTCTGAGTGATTCCTGAGATGAGACACTGCTTATAGATTTGCATACCCCCAATTGATGTGAAATCTAGGTAATAATTGATCGGCATGAACAACTGAACTAGAAATTTCTAACCAGAGTACCTGGTACATTTACAGACAGTCCAATGGACGATGGAAACCAAAAACATTAAAATAGTGGGTTTTGCTCCAACTATTAGATTCTGAGCTTTTTTCTTAACCCTCTTTAAAGTTCCAATATATTTTGTTAAATTAATTCTGGATTATATCTAAAAACATTTAGATTCGTCAAAGCCGGTGGGTTCTCTGAGGTGCCAAAACTAACATTAATCCAATTTATTTATTATGAGCCATAATAAACTAATAAAAACTGTGATGAACATTCAGAATATTTTATATAATTTGGGATCACACTACATGTTTATAAACTATAAAACTTTAAAAAAACATTTTCAAAATCAAGAGTTAAACATACTGAACTACTGACCTCCTATTCTGGCATTGTAGGCAATACCCACAATGCAGTGAGAGTTGTTTGCAGCTGCAGCGACTTCACCTGCACAGCGTGTACCATGTCTGAGGACAGAGCAGGAATAAACAGCTTATCATTGCACAATTTCAAACACTCTCAGTTGATGCAACTGCACAAATTCACAGAAGTAAATTTAGACACCAGCAGGCACCAAGTATGTAACGTAAACATGCAGATTTTAAAGAAAAAAAGAGTAGATGAAGGAAAAACGCAGGTCTTTAAAATGTGAAGAAGGTGTAAACAAAAAGCTGACATGTATAAATTTAGGGATATGCAGGCAGAAAACGTACAAAACATCTTCAAAGAATATATATCAGAATCGCTTCTTTACAAATGTAGAAATCCAGCGACGTTGCTTTGATATTCTCTTTGAGCAGCGCCCAAGCTGTATACTTCCACCGGCCCACAAGAGGACAAAGACAGCTTAAGCAGCGCCTAAGAGTAATAAGTTTGACACGTGCGTGAGAGGGTAACATTCCTTGAGTAACTGCAGCAGTGACAATCGAGCCAGGTCAGCGACCATGACACAAACATGGCGTGTTTGTGTCTGCTGCCTTTTCCAAAACACCGCTTTCCAGATCTGCACAAACACACACACACCTCCTACAGAGAACATCTGCATCACGACTCACACACACACACACACACACACACTCACACACACACACACACACAACCCCAAGAAATAAAAACGATCTCTAGAAGCTGCCATGGAAAACCAGCAAACAGTGAATAAATGTCCTGAAGAGCATTTTAGACTGAATAAAGTTTGTGCATCAAATCTTCTCAAGATAACAAAAATGTATTTTCGTAGCAGAACTGCACACCGAAACATCCTCACTGATCTTAAACTTTGTTTTTAATAGAGAAAAAGAACCCTGTACAAATGTATTTAGCAGTAATTTGAAATATATTGATATAAGTCCTTTCTGTTTCAGACCTAAAATAAATAAATAGATGATTGACAGAAAGAGAGTGACTCTTAAGATGAACTCAAGTTGTAGCTCAAGACTCAATGAAATGTGAAGTTTCTTTTTTTTAGAGATCTTGATGTTTGACGTTGAAAGATTGATCACAATATGGGACCGAACTGCTGCCTGCATCAGGAAATTACAAGATACTTTTGAGCACAATGTGAAGAGACAGAGTCCTTCATTTCTGGCAAGACAATGTAATAACGCGACCGAACTGAACTCCTAAAAGAAAGTTGAGTCGGGCTGCTTTCAATTCTCCAACACTCAGTTCTGAACCAAATCCTGCAGAAGATCTATGGAGATGACGGGAGCGGAAATCTGCCGCTTTCTTACGAATTCTTGCACCTTTAAAGCCAGTTTGATGCTTTGCAGCTGCAAAAGTTGCAGGAAAGTCTAGATGACCTCTATTCTGCTTCAGGGTTCTGCATTGGAACGTAACAGTTTTCCACAAAAGCAGCCTTTATATCAGCCCTAAGATATTCAATCAATGTAAACAAATATGTGCTGTACTCCCCATTCAGACACATGTGGGAGTTGCGTCAACAAGAATGAGCTTCGTTTGCCATCTTCCAGTTGTAAAGAAAGTGATTTCCACATCATGACTTGTCTCCAGCTCGCGCCTCCGCATCTCGCTCACATTTCCAGCTGTGAGAGCACGTCTCCAGCAGAAAACCTCCAGCTGTGAAATGCATGTGTGAGCAGCATCTGCAGGAAAACAAATTGTCTCACATTCACCTGAAAATCTCCTAAGTGTGAAAAACGTTTATGTTGCTGTTAGTTGTTCAGTTTCTATTTTTAAAACCAAAGTTTGTTTAAATGTTTATAATTTCCTGTTTAAATTTCACATTTTTTGTCTTTTACCTCTTTTTTCAAACTAATTGTTGGATAATTGTGGAATTACACGGGATTAAAAAGAATCTCTTTAGCTGTAAAACTAAAACTCAAAACAAATAAAGGGACTACAGATTAGTAATCTGGCTTTTTAGCACAGTAAATTAGCTCCAACCTGTTCACGTCATAGCAACAATCCATAAAACTGTCTATGTGGCCTTCTTTTCGTTCTTTAGGGCTTGCGTCTGAATTTTTCACTCTCATCACATCTGTGTTGCAGTCGCTCGTGGATCTCTCTGCTCAACCAGAACCAATTTTCAGCAGATGGAGCCACCAGAACATCTTATTTTCTGTACATGAGTTAATTTGGATCTGGTTCTAATATCCTTACAGATATTTTCATGAATGTTTCTGTTAATCCTGTGTTGTTTCTGATACATTTCAGACCATAAAAGACTATCGAGTGATAGCTTTTGTTTATTTTCAAATGTGTCATATAAATTAATTTTTAAAAAATCATACCAGTATTCCTGTTTTTTAGTGTAAAAATGGCAGCCACTGCTGAAAATGTCTTGGACCAAAGTCATAAAATCTCCACTACAGAGTCGATCCACCTAGAAACCCTATAAAATTATTTAAATCAGGCAGATGTTAGTTTCTAATTTCACAGACCTAAAAAACGCACAGGAAGATATTTGTGGAAAAGCTCAGATGCAGAAAAACTCAGCTGAAGCTTTGCGTCATCAAACTGTTAGGAAGTTCAATTTACTTTGATTTTAGCTGAAGGCCACCTGATTAGAAAATAATCTATTTAAAAATGCACTTCAATACTCAGACCCCCAAAGATGGGTTTATCAGAGAACAGCTCCAGAATATGAAAGTGCAGAACATAGAGTGGCACATTTGATCAAGAATCTTTACAGTCTAAAGATAAATGTTTTCTGGGAACAAAATGCCATTTTATACCACAATCAAGTAGCTGTGTTACCTTAAGTTTTAAAAATGCCGAATAAATAAAAAACTTTGAAGAAATTTCACTTCCATATCTAACTCCTTAAAATTAGCTTCTGTCTCTTTAAGAACCTCCTGTCCTTTTCGACACTCCTCTTTCAATGGATCATCACTGTAAAGCTTCTCCATGCCGTCCACTGAACAAACTTAGGATTTCAGTAGATGCACGTTTCCACCAGGTGTTTGCTAATTGCTGCTGCCGCTAGTCTGGGGGGAGCAGACTAGCGGCAGGAGAGGTTCAGGGAAAAGCTGTGCTGTGGGACGGGAGGTCAAGGATTCCTCAAACATGCATGAATGAGTCAAAACAGCACCCTGGGTATGTTTTTGATGACAAGACATAGAGCTCAAAAGCTAAATTTTGCATAATATGCCCTCTAACCATTCTGAAAATAAAAGGGAATGAAAGTTTTGACAATAAAATATTTTTATAGACTGTGAACCCTGAGATGAAGATTGGTTTCAACATGCCAGTTACCTCATATCAACATGAAAGATGTTTCCACTAGAGACGTCCGAATTAAAAAGAAATAAAACATAAAACTGCACCACTCAATGACACTAATACAAAAGGTCATAAAATAGCAACACCCAACGCCTTATAAATGAAAATTCAATCTGGAGCTCATTCAGCTGCATCTGCGGCCCTCATGTCTGTCTCTTTAAGACATCACCAGCAGGGACTGAGCCACTGCCACGACACTTGTGTTGCTGCAGCCAAACACACAATCAAACAAAAAAAGGGAGGGAGGAGGGGGAATCACTTGCTGAGCCAAAGCCAAGCTGGCACAAGACAAGTGCATAGACAAGTGAGTTTGTTTTTCTCCTCATTCTTACACAGCCACTCACACATTCACATTCTTCCAAACAGAAAAAAAACAAAAACCACAGCTTCCCACAAATATCATCACAATCAAATTCTCTGTCACTCAGCAAAACCACAACAAAGTCAGGACTGAACTAATCCATGAGAAGGACACAACCACTTCACACACAGCATGAAAGCACTCCAAGATGAAGAAGAGCAAGGATACCATGAAAACCCTTCCTGCCCACGACTCATTCTTTTTGTGAAAATATTTTTTCTTACTTGTTCTCATTGGTTGCATCGTATCGCGGCATGGGATCCAGATCATTGCTGTTGACGTCATAGCTTGCTTGAGGATCCTGGAAGAGACACCAAGATCAAATCAAGTATATGAAACTTCAAATTAGCAATAAAAACAGGAGGGAAAAAATGTTGACAAAGCCCAACACGGTGATGTCAATGGATCATCAAAACGCAAATCCAGCCTGAACAAACGGGTCACATCAGAGACATAACGGCTCTGCAAATTGAATGGAGTCGTAGTTAATCCACAGTGCCGAGCATTTCAGCCTTCAGCATAAACAACTACTGGCATTAGGAGGGGTTAACAACCGCAGCAAAAGGCCTTGTCAAACAGGAGGAATCTCTCTTACTGATAGCCTTAGCAGCTGCCTGAGGCCAGGATGTTTACCTAAATATCTGACAAACTTCTTCATCTATGTAACTAGAGATGTACGACAACATGGACAGAACCTTGCAAAAGAACAAATAGCTGGTGCATTTTTGCTTTTGTTAGATTTTTATTATGTCTTACAACAGAACACCATGACGTTCTGGACGCTTGTTAAGAGGAAGTAAAATTACTTTTACTTTTTTTCCTAAATGTTTTCTAAATGAAAATCTGAAAAGAGGGGCAAGCGGGGCTTGAGTACCCCACGATATGCTGTAAATGTTTAGAGGCATTGCTCTGCCGCAGGGGCATCCAAACGTTTTGTCACATCAACATCGAGTCTAAAATACCAAGAAAAAATAAAGAAAGAAAGTCAAGCAAAGTAGATTGATTTTTTATTTTATTTTATTTTGTAGGAAAAAGATGTTATTCATCATCGATCCAAACATTTGAAATGATTTTATTAAAAGAAATTATTTTTTAATTATTTTACGCTCGTTTGAACAGGATTTGGGTCACTTTCTTTCACAACGCTTGCTATGTTCAGCAGAGTTTAATAAATTTGGGTGCAGCAAAGTCCGTTTTTCAGGAGAAGTCTCGAAATAAATGTGGTTCTACTTACCATAAAAGTTTAAAAGAACAAATACTGTGTAAAAAAAAATCGTCAGTAATAGTTTAAATGAAAGGCTAAAAAACATTATTCTTGAACAACAGTTGGAGGTCATTAAAAACAACGAAGGCACAATGGCCCCCGAGCCGGACTTTGGACATCCCTGCTCCAGCACCTTTCCACGTCCAGAAACTGATCTTTTTTTGTTGTTTTTTTCTCATTTTCCATTGAAAATGGGGACGAAGCCTCAAGCTTAGCCAGACTGGATGTAGAACATTTGTTAGCCTCAGTCTGCCGTCGACTCACAGAGTCACAACACGTTGTTGTCTTGTCAACTGATTCCTCCTGCGCAGCTTTCAATTTCTCCAAAGGAGATAATTTGATAGGCTTCTCTGATTAAATGTATCCTCTCTCAGCCCATGGATGATCATGTTTTCACTGGTTTGGTGTTATCCCATACTTTCCATTTTGTGAATGTTTCTGTTAATCCTGTGTTGTTTCTGAGACTTCTTCGTCATGAATCTGTTTGCTCACTGATGCTCTCTAAGAAACCCTCTGAGGCCTCCACAGATTTACTGATTAGTTTTGCACACAACTTTTTGGAAAAACCACACATTCTTTCCCCTGCTCCACATAAATATGCACTGCCTTGTGTTGGTCTAAAAGCTAAAAATATCAATAAAATATATTAAAATTCAAGTTTGATTTGAGACAAAAAGTGGAAAACTTTATATTTACTCTTGCATTTATTATACTGACAGCCTACATATAATCTAACAAGTTAAAAGAAGCTTCCTACTAAAATATAATTTGATTATCAGATAAAAATTCCTTTTGAGGTTCAAGTTTTTCACATTTTAGACCTTTATTATATATAAAAAAAAGAAGATCTTTCTATAAGCCTGACCTTTTAAGACCTTTCAATATAAAGCTGGAGCCCAGAGACGGCAGTATAGTTTGTATACCTACCCAAACCTCACATGTAAGCAACAGTACTTACAAAGATCAACACTTTGAAGTCACTGACGACACCAAACATAAACACACTGCCGCTCATAGTCGCCCTACACGCGCATACATACACACTCACGTAGTTCTGAGAAAGGTCCGGGTGGGTTCGCTCAATCCCATCGTCCAGAATGGTGACCACCACGTCTTTACCCGTGTAGCCCCTCTTCCACGCCCCCATGATGTTCATGTCCGACTGGCAGTTGTGGACGTCGTCGCTGCAGTGCTGCAGGGACGGAAGCAGATGGAGAGGAGAGGTCAGGAGAAAATGGAGGGTAAATAAAGCTGTGAGGTGGAAAAGGTTGAGAACATTCCCCACATGAAGTGCTGCTAATTTACAGCAAGATCCTGAGTAAACATTGCACAATCAGACATAAACGAGCTCAAACTTGTTTATGTGAGGTTTATTTGGAGAGTTTTAATCCAGTTTCATTCAACCTGGTCAAATCATATTATACAGTCCTGAAAAAAAAAAAAAAAAAACTACCTCAATCTCATTTGTGGAGAAACATATGAAAAATAAAAAGCTAAATTGAGGCAATAACATAATTGAACTCTGCCAAAACATCTATTAGTCATGTAGAAAAGCCAGAAAGTAGTAAACTAAAAAAACTTAATTTAATTCAGTCTGGATGAATTTTGGATGTTTTCAGTTGTCATCAAACATTTAACTTGACATCAGCAGTGATGAAGCAAAGTTAGTCAATAAGAAAACTATGAGTTGTTCTGCAGAAAGTCTAATTTCTCAGCTGAACAAATGCGCTCATACATTAGCAGTGCTTTTGATTTCCTAAAGTGTCACTATTATCACGTAACGTTGCAGCAATGACAGAAACCTAAGACGCGGTTGGACCACATGGTTGTGGTCCCAACCTCTATGAAAACTATTGGTTCATGTCCTAAGATTTTCTCATGTTGCAAGTTTTCTATCATGCAATTGTTGGACACCATTTAAAATAAGAGCAACTGTTTTGATTGCTTTATCAGAGTAATGCAATTACATGAAGTTTCTCTTTGATTACGTTTTAAAATATAAAGGTTAATCACATCTTCAGTTCACATTAAGCATACATTTGAGATTGGCACGTTTCTGCCACTCAGGTGAGACGTGTAATCTAAATTTGAAGTCTTCGACATTATTGTTTTGAAATGTTAAGACTTCAGTTTTTATTCCTGTTGCTGTCGTCGCTGCCGCACCACAACTTCTGTAATTTCTGAGCACTCAAGAGTTGTGCGGGATAACACTGTCTCCACTTGTGATTGATGACTGGCCATAGGGAGCAGAGAGGCAGCTTGTCGTTGTGAGTTTATGGCGGATGTGTTTTCTTAAAGAGGCTACAGACTGTTTGGAGCACAACAGCATCTTGAAACTAAGGAAACATTTTACAATGCAGTTAGATTTGTGCCTTTTCAGCAGATATAACACTCTTTAATCACCCGTAGCACCAGCAGCTCTAAAGTCGTGCAGGCTGGAGGCAAATGAGGCGGCAAACAGGCAGGTGGCGCTGTAAACTGAAACTGCTTACCGAGGAGCCCGTAAGTCAAGAGCAACTTCTCTAATTCTCTTGAGATAATTAAAGGAAAAATATAAATAAAATGTTGGAAGCACTTTACTCTCTTTAGATTGCAGCTATATTTGAAGAACTAATTATCTACTCACTAGACAATTTAAAATGATATTATGTCGTACGACAAAACATTACTGCCAGGATTTTATGAGAGCAATCTCACAGTGTGACACTTGCAATAAAATTACACAATTGCTGTAGCTGCACAGGCCGACGGCGCCTTTTGTTTGCGTTGGCAATCTCTTATCGCTCAATGAAAATGTTAGTCAAACGTGTCCAATTTTATTTGTTTCAGGGTCAAAGTGAAATTTAGATGCACTACTGTCAACAACAACTTTACCTTTCAGCCACTTAAAGGGGAGCTGTTATGTAAAATCGACTTTTTCGAGCTTGAGATCATGCTATGATGTTGTTTTAATCTCCTATGGCAACCACTCAGAGGCGCCTAAACGCTTGCTCTCACAAAGTGGCACCCATTGACACAAAGCTCCCCCTTGTAGCTGCAGCCTCCAATGCAAGGTTCTGCTTCACAGACCTCCCCCACGATTCATTAACTGAGCTCCTTCAGACTAGCAGCAGCTGCAATCAGCAAATCCCTGGTGGAACATGTCTGCTCAGTCCAGCGCTCTTAAGACAGGGTTGTAAACGGCACAATAGATGAACAAAGAAGAAGGAGTGTCAAAAAAAAGTAGGAGCTTCTTAAAGAGACAGACGCCCAATTTCAAGATGTCACATTACAAAGTTATGTTTGATATGTGCAGCACTTTTATAACAACTAAAGGTGGCATAGTTACTTAATTGTGCTTTAAAATGGCACAATATGCCTAGAAAATACAGGAGGAATACTGAGGAAATTTCTGCTCATGTGTTAAGTTAGAAAAAAACATTTTCATTGTTTCAACTGTACAGCTGGTTTTTTTCAAGGAAAAGATAGGGTGTTTTTTTGTTTTGTTTTTTTCTCAACCCCACTGTAAACCTAAAAACATGCTCAAAAAGGTTCAGAGAGTTTCAGCAACCAGTTGAAACCCCCCAAAATCTCCGGTCAAAGTATCAGGATTTATCTAAATCAAGTTAACAATTGACAGAGTCGAGGACACTCGACTGGCCACATACACAAAAAATGTATACCTAAAGGAGCAATGATCTGGAGGTGTAGAGTGAGTAAACACCTGTGATAAGCAACTGCAACTGGTATAAACCACCCTTCTCCTCGTCGTTTTTCATACAGTAAAGAAGGACATTTTTTTCGTAAAAACAACCACGATTGTTTGATTACAGACACATAAATCCCTCAGCTCCACTGACACCGCAGCAATCAGGGCCACATCGCAACACAACCAGACCTTCGACCCACAAACTGGGGACAAGTGGGCAGCACACAATCCTCTGAATATACAGCGTACTTACAATATACCACATGCTGCTCCACTTCGCATCATTGTAGAAAATGTTGTTGTGGGCCACGCTGTTCTGGGCGGGGCTCGTCTGGGAAAGGGGTGGGACAGGTTTGTAATCCCTCTTGATCCTCCTCTTCACCACCTGCTGTTCTATCCACTCCACCTAAAATAAGCACATGTACACAGGTGTAATTTAGCAGAGATCACTACTAATAATTAAACACAGAGTGAGAATTAGCCCTCAGATAACCCAATAAGGAAACAAGATAAAGTTCTAATTTATCACATGAGCCAAATAAAACAATGAAAAGGGACTTAACAGAAAAATTATTAGTTACCTGAGAGCCAAGGTAATAAATTACATTTCAAGCTGAGCTGGTGCTCTGTTGATAGCGTCCTCACAATATATTTTGCAAACGTTCTCAGGCATGATGTTCTCATAAATAACTTGACTGATCATTTTTGATTTTTCCCTGATGTTGCACAAAGAAGGGATGTTATTGGGGTGTTGCTTTAAAATGAATCCCAAAATTTACCTTTAAAATTTCTTTGGTGATCCCAACTGAGCTGAAAACAGAAGGTTCACTCTCATTTTCTTTTAGATATAGAAAAAAATGAGGTTATTAAAAAGTATGACTTTTATATGAATTTTATACGACTTTACAGCGGTTGTGAAAATCTAGTTTTGACTGTAAAAGCAGCAAAGGTTTTACAAATGAGAAAGGGAGATGATGATCCAAAATGTGTTTTGGAAAAAGCAACTCAAGACAAAAAATAAATAAATAAAAGACAATCTTGTAATTTCTGGAGGAAAATTATTAGCTAAGAACTCGTAAAAGTCTCCACATATCAATCTCTCAAACATTATGCGCTAGCTTCCAAGCACACGTCAATCCTTGGAAAAATGTTCATCCCTGTTTTAGACAGGATTTTCCGATTTCAAAAACAGGATTCTTCTGGATCAGAGCTGGACATCTGAACCCACTGCTGAACTCTGCTTCTTTGTGTTTAGTCTAGCAGGTTTCATACCTTCAAGAGTTTCAGACAGCAGCACAGAAACTGAAATGAGACCAGACACAACATGCATGGAGAAGAAAGGAAAATAGTATAGAATTTAAATTCGCACCTAAACATTTGCTACAAAGAAGACAAATCCCAAAGCTTTGTATAAGTTTTAACCCTGATTGTTTGTTTATATTTTACCTTTGGAAAACTGGTGCTAAAGATGGCGTTTATAGCTAAGAAGCTTTCAGACTCTTTTGTGGTTTTTATGCACACAATACAGACTAAAATGTATTTAAAGTAAGCAGCAAACTGAAGGAATGAGTGTGTAAGAGCCAATTTTAACATAAATCTTTAGCTACTGTGTTACTAGTTGGTTAGAGAACAAACAGCATTTGTTAAATTTCTTCAAGTGAATCTCCAAAAATGCTGAACAAAAAGAAAAAGTGTCACTTTAAACTAATTGTGATTCCATTAGCTGAAAAAAATATGGCGACATAATATGCAATGATTAGCTATAAGCGTTAACGAGACAACTACAATTTCTGTTGTTAAAAGTTAAAAAATACTGACAAAATACCTGGTAATTCTTCATTCAATTGCTTTACTCAATATATCTTTTATAAATAACCCTGCAAGTAAAAAACAGATCAGATTAAGTGTCTTTGTCATAGACTTATGAACACAGAAGCCTGTACAATAAAACCCGTTGGCTTTAAACCTTTAGGAAACACAAATCAGGCTTTTATCAACAGATACTGAAACTAGACGCCTGACTTTTCCTTAAGGAGATTTGAACAATCAACAATTTCCTCCTCATTTTGTTTTAATCCAGTAACTAAATGTAACAAACACTAAACATTAAATGAGGGGATTAGAAGATTTTTTCCCGTTTGTGCACAAACTCACATGTTCCTAATTACATCTAACTGTTTCTAAAGTCAAAATACAGAAAATGTTTTCAAAGAAGAGTCTTTTCTCTCTTGATGCATTTAAATAGGCCAGATTTTATGATATTCAATATTTGTTTCTGATTACAAGTCAAAGGTAATCAACAGAAAGCTGTAATTTCAATTACCAAAAAAAAACTGGTGGGTTTTTTTTCTTGTGCTTTTGAGATTTTTCTTCATAACTTTACAATTTATAGGTCAAAATTTAGCAGCTTAAGCAAAGATTTAATAACAAATACTCTAAATAATAGAAAACAGAAGCCAGTGTGAAAATAAATAAAAACCCAGAGAACCATTGATCAAGATCCAATGAAAAGATTAATAAGAACAATCTGGCTATTGTTAAGGTTACAACCACAAAACATGCATTTTATAGGATTTTTATGTGAAAAATCAATAGATACAGAAACTAGCAATGTGTATAAGAAGGTAGGAGGAAAATTAAACATAATTTACTAAATTTGAAAATCTAGAAAATTTGCCACAAAAAACTAGAAGATATAACTCTTAAAAATGATGTGGAACTTTGTCTTGCTCTGTCATGAAATGTCATTAAATTAAAAGAAGTTTGTAATAAAGTTCTGTAATAAAGTTCACATTTTACAAAGCGTTGTGTTTTAAGATAAGTATGTGGTACTGTTGAGAAGCTAGAAGTCTGACTGTCAAAGTGATCCTCAGACAAAAAATAAAAATACACAAAAAGGGCAATCTTATTTTTTTATATATTATATAGTTCACCAGACATTCAGAAATCCATGATTCCCCACATATCACCCACTGTACCTCTGTAAAAGTAAAACATTTCTCTGCATCTATGGAGCCTCTGCAGATGAAGAGGAGAACGGGAACCAAAAAGAAGAACATAAAAGCTGACATGATGACTGTGGAGTGATTTCTGGTCTCATACCCTGCAACAATCCACGGGATCTCTGGAGAGTTGGAAAGCGAGGCAACAAGACAAGACAAGATGAGAGGAGGAGAGGCGATAAAGAGCTGAAGAGAAGGAAGGAGTCCCAGGAGAGTGAATGAAAGAAGTCTGAGCTTGAAGAGGAGACAAGTGAAAAGCAAATTGCATGAGGGACCAAACAGGAACAAGAGGTGGGAACAATTGATTTTATAGTAAATAATCTAGATTTCTTAGCTACATATGTTGTTTTCAATGTTGTGAAGAAAGTCTAAAAAAAATAGTAACACTTTCCATGTGTGAAGTAATTCAATAAATGTGCAGAGCGCAGCAAGATATGAAAGGAAAGGAATCAAGGCAAAGAGAAACAAAATGATCGGAGATGAATAAAAAGCCTGAAGCTTCCTCCATGTGCCGAAGTCTCAGCTCATTTCACTTCGGACTACTATGAGCATCAGCTTCAAAGTGACCATTTACACAACCCATTAGCTCCAAAGCAACTCCCACACAGTGTATGAGCCTTCCTGCAATTTGCAAATCTAAGGTCCCTGAAGCCTTCCAAAGCTTTAATTGCACTTTTTGAAAACTAAAAGTAATTATTCACTCAAGTCGCAACACATATAAAAATAAGACAATATTTACAATATTTTTACTACAATTTAAAGGAGCAAAGACATTGAACTTTGAACTATTTTCAAATTAAACATATTTACTGAATGTATAAAATCTCGTGGCATTTATACAAAACTCAAATGTGCAGATCTTTTAAGCCAATCTTGTCGACTGAAGTCCAAAACTGTTCAGCAGCTTCTTCTGGAATTACCAGAATGTCTGATCCCAACTACAGAGAAGCAAGCTGCTTACAGGAAACGCGTCCTTTTATGGAGCTGAGGCTGTGGAGGCCTGCAGCCTTCATGTTGATATCAAGCAGGCCGATTCGTGCGAGGAGAGATGGTGCAAGCTCTTTGTGCGAGTAAGAGCTGCAGTTGCATTTGTTTATTTTTCTAAAATTATGCCCCGTACTTGATTTCATGCGCAAAAAGTAAAGCGCCAAGATGCTTCCTGAGGCTTATTTTATGAAGACTTTTACTGATCCGAAGACTTAAAAATAAAATTTGTGCAATTTTGACACAATAAGCTCAGTTTTTCAGTTCAAATAAATTTTGCTTGATGCTGTATTTAATACAACATCAAGCCGTGATCTCATGGATTTGTTTTCATGATGTAGTTTCTCCAAATGCAGATGAACTCAATGTCTCATCACTAAACCAGCAGCTTTATAAATTATATTTATCTAAATCATGCATCATCTAAATCATTCCTCAACTGGTTAAAGAACGTGGAAAGAGTGGCAAGACAATCAAAATGATCTCAAGAACAAATCAAGGACTCATCCAGGAGATCATAAAAAAATCCAACATACATTACCCTCCATAAAAAAACAACTCATTGATTCTTAAACCTAAACATACCCCGACCGAGCAGACCAAAGTAGAATTTGGGGTGGTATCCACTTAGAGGTGGACATAAACTAACAACATTTCAAATAGATATAATGGCAGTCAGACATCGGTACCAGTATGATGTTCAGGGTCTGCTTTGCTGCTTGAGGATCTGGACGATAAGGACGCACGCACTGATTCTCAACATCTGACCATCATGCAGTGATTCAAATAAAAACAGAAAGTCTATCTGTGGAGGTTAACATGAAAATTGAATCCAGACTACAAGCCGGTTGAAGCAAGCCGTTCAGAGATCTTTGGATGTATTAATTTAAGTATGACAAAATACAAAACTAAATCTCTAGGAGACAAATACGTTTTATGGTGTAAGCTGAAACTAAAACTCACAGCTGAAAAAACTAAAACAATTAAAGGTGTACGCACAAAAGCTGCTGATGACTGTGGTTTATTCATGTCGACTTGCAAGCAAACAACAAAAGAAGCAGGAAACGCTGGATGTGTAAAGTTGGATATTAGGATCTGAACCGAACTTTTCTAAACCATAAAGTTCCCTCTAATTGGTCATTTTTCTTACAAGCACATTGTTATTCTGTCATATCTGTCCCACAAAACTCAGTCTCAGGTGTTTGTGGGACTATAATGTTGGTTTCATTCATGTTTTAGTAAAAATGCAAAGGTCTTATTGAAGAGGTTTGACCTGAGGATGGATGGATGGGTGGGAGAATGAGGAACATTTTCCTGGACAGACAAAGAACCGTCTTAAATTTTTGCAGACAGTTAAAACGTTGTGCATTTTTATGGTCACAGAGTTCCCTAAAAAATTCTTCTGTTGCCACATCCTGCTTTATTTCTCATAAGTACATCTGTCTCTGTGACAGAGATCTCCAGACTTTTTTCTTTTAAAAGTCTGGAGATCAGTCTACTGAAATTTACTTCAACTTTTCCAGATTGGAATACAAATACTATTACTTGCATAATAAAATAAAAGTTATACAGTTATGCTAATGTAAATTTTTAATTTTATTAGGGAAATTGTGTGATGATTTGGATGTTCTGAATAATCCATTTATAATATATTTCATAAGACATTAAAGTTATTCTTAAGTGAGGACAAGTGAACCCACTAAAGTAAAATTGACATATTGTACATGAATTTCTCTACCAAACATTTGTTTATGGTTGGTGGTATTTTGACATGGGTCATATGGGCGATTGCCCAGGGTGGCATTTGAAAAGGGAGTTGGATTTAAAAAGTTGTTACTTATGAATTGCAAAAAGGAGATAAACTGAGAAAAAACCCTCACTGAAACTTCAGGCTTTCTGTAAATCTCGCAGCTAGAACACCTTTATGTAAAGGTATTTATTTTGCCCAACTGGGAAATCTGATGAAATTACTTCCTCACAAACTGGAACTGCACAACTTCAAGTCGACTGCACAGATGATGATACGTTTCTTTTCTGGGAAAACATTTAAAAGTTGTATCCTCATTTTGCTTAACACCAGAGGAGAGAAAAAGGCCATCCTCTGATTCCTTTAATCTACCAAGAGCTGTAGAAGACCTTCCTGTTTGGTCTTCAATAAAAACAAACTACTGCTATCTGGATCGATTGGATTTTGTGTGCCAGAGTTCATCCAAACAAAAACAACACTGCCTGTCGTTATTGTCCCTAAAGCTTGGCTATATATTGCTTAAGTTGTTTTTGTGCCGATTCTTTGGCCGGCTTTGAGGTGTGACAATCTATTTAGCCACTTAACTCCAATTTGATTGAACACTGGATTGCCTGCTAACATCTCTGCTCCAATGTCAAAGTTCCTTTTTCTTCCAGTCTGATTCCCAGTTATCTCAGTCTTCTACCCCTCTCATCTCTGCCCCTGATTTACTGCTCTCTTAGCACTTCTTTTTCATTACATTTTCTGCTCCTCTTATCCGCAGATGCCAATTTGCTCCCTCAGATGGTTGTCGTTTTACTCGCTCCTATCCCTGCCTCTCCCTCCTTCCTCCTTCCTCCCCCCGGCTCTCATTCGAGCTCTGTGTAAGGGTTTGCAGGTGGCTCTCTTGCTGGCTGGGTCAGTAACCAGGGGAAACTGGGGAAGAGTTCACTTCAATAGAGCAAATGGGAACAAATTGATCCACTTTCACTGCTGTTTGTGTGATGATGTTTGAGCTGCAGGCTACAAAAATGTAAGCTGGGAGTTTGAAGAGAAAGAAATAGCAAGCAGAATACTCTGAAACCGTTGGCCTGAGAGAAGAAGCCGGTTATTGCACTGACTTAAGTACATTTGAGAAACTAAAACTTTTTACAGACTTCAGATTGGGTAAAACTGTAGTTCCTTGCACACTGAGTCTTAATTTATGAACTTGTTCAATTTAAAGCAGAGAGGAGATTTGATACAAGAAGTCCATTTAAACAAAGATCTGCACCTCTGACTTATTATTTACAACTTGGCAGATTGTGACTTTAAATTATTTTAATTTAAACACAAGTTTGTTTCTAAACAGGAATGATCAAATAAAATATTTAACAAAAGATTCAGTTTAAGGGAAGCGATGCCAACAATTTAACTCTTCTCAAAAATAAATGATTTTTTTTTTTCCATTGTTTTTACACATTAAAAAAAAAAACTTGATCATTTCTTGTTGTTTTTTAATTATTAAAATTACTCAGTTAAATCTTTGCTTACTGGCTTTTAAACAAGTTTCCACTGGTAATTTGATGATTTATCTTTATTGATGAGCTCCAAGTGATAGAGGTCAGACGGCCTCCTGGCCATCACCCTAATCTTCAGCTCAATTCCAAAGATTACCAGTCAGATTAAAGTCAGGACTCTGACGGGATACCTTTGAAACATTAATATTTCTTCCACTCAGAAGAAATGTGTCAGTAAAAGATTACTGTCACTGAACATGTTTAATAGGGTAAATATTAAGCTTCCTTCAATGGAGGACTATTTTCAAAAGTCATTTAAAGAAAAAAGTAAAAAAAAAAAAAAAAAGAGCAAGAGGAAAAAGAAAACATTTTGAAATGAGTTTTGTCCAAATGAGTATTTTCATCTAAACACTCGTGAAAATTAGAGAAACAGACTGCAATCAGGACGGCCCAACATCCCAAACAGAGCCGCCGCAGAAGCCCTCAGCAGATGTAATTCTGTACTAATCTCTGACAACACTTTCAAAGGACACAAAAGAGGGAAAATAACACTATAATACTGTAATTATTGCTTATACTCAACATTAAACAGTTGGAGAGGGATTTCAGATTTGCATTGCTGTAGTTATTTCGAACAAAAACATGGCGGCGGGAACGCAGGGTTTATCCATCCATCCATCCATCCATTTTCCGTCACCCTTCTCCCTAACGGGGTCGGGAGTTGCCGGTGCCTATCTCCAGCTGCGTTCCGGGCGAGAGGCGGGGTACACCCTGGACAGGTCGCCAGTCTGTCGCAGGGCAACACAGAGAGACAAACAGGACAAACAACCACACACACACACACTCACACCTAGGGAGAATTTGGAAAGCCCAATTAACCTGACAGTCATGTTTTTGGACTGTGGGAGGAAGCCGGAGAACCCGGAGAGAACCCACGCATGCACAGGGAGAACATGCAAACTCCGTGCAGAAAGACCCCGGGCCGGGAATCGAACCCAGGACCTTCTTGCTGCAAGGCAACAGCGCTACCCACTGCGCCACTGTGCAGCCCTACGCAGGGTTTATATGAAATGCAATGATTTATTTGTATTTCTTGTTTGGAATTCAAGGCTCTGGAGATTTGGTCGAGTTCAGACATCTTTCTTTATCTGGATGCAATCTCAGATTAGAAAAAACAAACAAATGATGTAATGTTGCTCATGCTGTCAAGTGCAAACCTTTTTTGTTTTAATTTGATAAATCTCCTACAAGTTCATGTTTCAGATTTGGCTTAAAGATAAAACACAGTAATAATTGTGGAATTTTGTTTCCATAAAGTTGATGTAAGTAAACGCCACTAAAGAAATTTGCGTTAAATGGACAAGAAGTTCATTTCACTTTGAAAAGTCTGACAAAATATTCAAAAACTTCAAGGATCTCAAGTAAGAGGAGCTCAATTCTGTCTCATACTGTCAGGACATGATGACGGTTTTAACAAATTTTTATAAACATTACCTATTGCAGCTTTAATACAATCACTGGGTTTCCATCTAGTCATGGTTGAATATTCACAGATTCACTTATTCTATATATATTGCCATAAATATCAAGTCAAATATTTGAAAGAAAATGTATGTTGGGAAGCTGAAATACTGCTCCACACATTTGAAAGATAAAAATCCCAACATGTTTTAAAATATACAACCAATAAGAGAAAAAATAAGGACAAAGAATAAAAGTGGATGGGAAAAACTAAAAGTTTAGCTGCACAAAGAGTCGTCATGCTGTCAATAGCACAAAAAGACAAGAGTCAAGGTGTGAATATCTGAAAAGAACAAACTCCACACTTACAAGTTTTGAAGCAGGACTGAGAACCCAACCAGAACCTCTGGTTGGCTGAGGTTCTGAGTAAATGTGTAAGGCTTTAACGGGTCAGAGATATAAATAAGGAGCTTGACCCGGCAAAGCCCTGAAGGTTAACAGCAGCATGTTAAAGGGAACTAAGTACCTGGTAGCCATCCAGAAACATTAACACAGGACTGATGTGTGTGTGCTCTGCTTGGTTCACGTAAGAAAGTGACGCCGCAGAATAACGTAAATAAGAAGAAATAAAAGCATGGAGGATCTTCTCTAATCCATGTCCTAACACCAGTCTTCTTAATTTAGAAATATTTCTCAAGTGAAAGAAAGAGTTTCGTACCAGCTGTCTTGTGTGATGGTTTAGAGACATGGACTGATCAAACAGAGCATCCAAGCTCTGCAGACAGGACGGGGCAGCTCGATCTTATTTTAATGTGGAGAGAAAATACACAAAAATATAACAAAATCCCTTTAAATGAAACTTAAAAATCGCTTTGCTCTTCAGTGAGTAAAACAACCAGTTTGACTCGGTACGACTTTGGGAATCATTCATTGACCAGCACAATACAGAGATGTTCTTTGTAGTTGGCCTTTAAGTTTGCAGAGTTCTCAGAGGGCATTTTGCAGAAACACTCTAAATTCTTTAGGTTTTTTGACCGCCACTTGGCAACTCAGAGTTTCAGCTTCCTCCACAGATTTTCTATAGAACGGAGATCTGGAGACTAAGGTCACCTCTTTATGTGCTTCCTCTTTAGACCTTCTTTGTTGCCTTGCCAGTCTTCATTGTTCTGGCTGAGGAAAGAAAGTTTCTTCCTAAAAATCCCTAGATGAAAAATCTCCCCAAATAATAACTCTTGAACCTCCAAAGGTGACAGTGCAAGTATCCACCAAACGTGTTGATCCCAAAGAACTGCATTTTGGTCTCATATGAGTACAGCGCTTTCTCCCAAGTTGTCACTTAAACATGATCTCAAGACATTTAAGACAGGCTGTATCAATAACAAATTTTGTGGGCAATAAGTTATTATTGCGATGATGTTGTTTTGAGACCATTTTCAAGTCATAAAATGATAATGCCAAAATAATGAAAAGTTTGTCCTTTCAAGACCAATAAACTTTAGTTCTGTAAAAAATAAAAAAAATACCTCACACTGGAACTGGGATATATTTGGAATAACAAAATAAATAAGCAAAATATCCAAAAACAATAAATAAAAGAAATAAAAATCATACACAACTAAAACAATACATGCAACAGATTATTAAATCTGTCACAAAAAAAAAACTGCCCGCCAAAAAATCTGAATCATCAGAATGGAAATCATCCAGCTTATTTTGATTTATTATGTGATTAATGAATGTATTGCTTGTTGGGTCTGGCTCTGATGCAAGTCTTCTACAGCAACAAGATTTCAGGCCATGACAGCAGATTGTTATCAACGGTTCCTTAGTGCTTTCATGTCATTTAACAAAACTGCTAACAAAAAAGTTACGGGCTAATCCGTCTTCGTCCCTTTGAGGTGAATTCAGTCTAAGGGTAGCTGTCATTTTCATTTTGTATTTCAATAACACTGTGATACCGCTCAAGTTTTCATTCTTAAGATATTGATGTTGCTACAAATGGCATCACTCACTGCAACTTAGCAAATTACCGAGAAGAATGTTGCAACCTAAAATGAAGCCGTTCTCTTTGATGGCGCTAGAACAAATGAGAACGGATAAAAGAGGAAAAGTCTTTTATTCTCCTATAGCAATAATATAAAACATTAGCTGATCTGAATCGAGAGGCAATTCTCAACTGGATCATGTTTTTATCTTTAAGCCATAAACACATTAGGCTTGTCGCAGTAAAGGCAAGTCATGTTGACACGGTTAATTGTTGTCACCCACACATAAAAGGACCCGTCACACCGGGCCGGTGCCAACCTCTGGACTCTGAAATAACTAAAACAACAGAGATGTATTGTTGTGATGCGCATTGTGCAACTTAAAAAAAACTGTCAGCAGTTGAACAATGTAAAAGTGAAAATGGCTTTTTATACGGTTTTCCATTGTCTTTCTATAAGATACAGTGTTAAACTACAAGTGTTTTGTAGAACAATTTTTGTTCTTTTCACAAATGCAAATTTAATCTAAAAGTTCCTGTAAAACTTATCATGAGCATTTATTAAATCACCAAGACAAAGTGGAGAGGAGACTAATGAATGCCAGTTTACTCATGGAAAATGAAACAAACTCATAGGATAACTAATGTTTCTCATTTTATCAAGTATTAACATGCATGGCTGTTTCTCCAAGGAGTCTTATCAAACCTTAAAGACTTTGATCTTTGAGCAGAATATCCTGACAGGTTTATCTTTGAGTTTGAAATGCCATAAAATTTCCATTTGCACTTCCTTGGGGAAATTTTCCAACAAAGCGGATCTAGTACGAGTTTAAAAGCACTCGTTTATTCATGCTTTTAATCACCAATGTGTTCAATTTAATCACTAACAGAAGTAAATAAAATCGATGTTCTAATGTCACCAACTCTTTGTGAGGCCCGGCGTAAAGAGCAGTGAAGGTGTGTTGTAGATATAGTAAAGACTAAGCAGAGGGATAGATCCTAAGCATTCGCCTTTTTGATTTAGTTTGGCTTTTTATTATACAGATCATTTTTGAAGCTCAATCAATGCTAACAATGTATTATGTGAACTGCAGTTAATTTAATAGTTTTAAACGTTCCCTCAGTTTAAATCTTCAAGACGTATTTCAGAAATGTAAAATGACCGTAACCAACAGACTCATTCCTGCCACATGCAGCCTTCTTGGGATGCTTCTCGGCATCGTGACCTCTTTTTATTTCCGAAAATGACCCGACAGGCGAGTGACACCACTTTTAGTCAGGTGACATAAACTGGTAATCTGTGCTGCATTGCCATGGTAACATGCGTGCCAGTAAGTACTGGGGATGGCAGGGTGCGTCTTTTCATGGCTCTGTTACACCCGTCTGACTCACTTGTACACACACACAAAAAAAAAAAAAAAAAAAAGAAAAAAAACGCGCACGGCTGTCATCACAAAACCTGATTGCAAAACATCATTAGCAGTGCGCCAGACTCAGCTGGAGCAAACTGGCCATCAGTTTGAGACCCAAACACAGACTGGTCTGCAGATTGCTCTGTAGGGATAAAAGCTGACAGCTCAATTACTGTACGGTCCAGGCTTTCTTCATTTAGTTTCTATGGTTCATCTCCCTTTCAGTTTTCTCTCAGTTAACCTTCTGTTCCTCATCCAATCTGTTAAAATCTGTATCTTAGCCAGCTGGCATCAGGCCTGCTTCCCTAGGCACAGTGTCAGGCCCAAGAGGGCAAGAAGACAGAAGAACCAGGACAGGACTGTAAGCAAAAGAGGGAATCAAAGGAGCAAAGGTAAAGAACAATAGATGAATGGAAAAAAAAAAAACCAATATGAACCAATATGAACCAAGCTATAAGACGACAGGTGGCGTCTCTTCTTTGTTGACTCTCTACTGTAGCTTAAACACTGCGATGCATCTTTACTGATCCTTACTGCTCATCATGCATTCATGTCTGTAGTTTTCCAAGTCAAGTCTCAGCTTGTATGAAAATGTGACCCACTTCATAAAAAAGTAGATCTAAACAAGCTTGAGTGTGAAAGATGAAGGCAAAATATGTTAAAGGTAAAAGATTAGAGCTTTCTACCCTTTTCTGGTAAGCAAACCATACCATTTCATCCCAGTGTATTTACATTTTATACCCATAAAAGAAAAGGTTTGTACAGCTTTACCTATCTGCCTAGGGTAGCATACTATCTTTGGGTAATACTTCTAAAAAAATGCAAGATTATCATGTTCAAATAACAGTTTTTCTACAGTCAATTAACAAGAGAAAACTGACTTTTCAGTCCACAAAAAGCCTGAAAATATAATTTCATGTTCCTTTTCAGTTTAAATGAAAAAGGTGAGAATTACTAATAATAAACTAATTAATTTTGTTAAGCTAAGTAATGAAAACTTGTTAAAATGGTGGCTTTATCTAACAGTGCACCATTATAGTGTTGCCATAGCAGCATTGGCATAACCAACGCAGCTATGGTTATGCCATAGCAGAATAGACAGACATAAATTTAAAGAGGAACAGCAAAAGCAAATGAGCTGGATAAGCACTGCTTGCTAATAACTGATGGTGTCATCAGATCTAAAGACTGACTGCTGCCTGAGATCGATCCTGCTCACAGCTTCAACCAGCTCTACGACTCTTTGAAGATACTTGAGCCATATGTGTTACGACAACATTTAACATTCCTGTGGAAAGAAAAAAGTATTTTTGGATCAAATTGAATACTAGTTTGGGTATTTATAATGTTCAAAGGCATATTATTTCATCATAACTGTGCTGTTATCTTTACAAACATGACAACATGATGTGTACCACAGACTGCTCGCCACTGCGACGGTTTATTTACCCTGTTTTTGTTGTCGTTTTCTTGACTAATTATGGAGTTAAAGGACCACAAAAATGCTCACCTTTGTCTCTAATTAAATGCAGTTGTTTGTCATTTTCTGCAGCTTTTATGTGTAATTCTCTATCCACTGAGTCTGGTTCTGATCCTGGGGCGAGTTGCGATGAGTCGTCCTAATTGAAGTTATTTAACGTGCACAGCCAGGGAAGAATGCAGCTCAAAATGCAGAAAAACAGCATAAAAAAAACATGTCTGGCTTTCTCAGCCAATTTAGTTTCGTGGAATACGAAACAAAAAATATATATAAGTTGTATAGACTTTACATTCAGTACAAAATCATTTTAATTTTACATGTAGCTTGTAACAAAAATACTGTTCTATTTATGAACATTTAGGGCTGTATGAAAACTTGTATTTATTTATCATCACCCAAGTTAGAGGTCTGCAACCTGCATCCCCAGAGCTTCACCTGGTTCATTTACTGTTGTAAGACTCCAAAATGTGGAATACAAACCAGCACAAAAGCAGAAAAACATGTTGATTACAATGTTTTTATTGTATATTCTGATTATACTGGTCAGGATTAACCCACTACTTCATTCAATGTATGTTTGCTGCTACTTACAAATTATTTAAAAGATTTTTGTGTTTTTAAAAACTTTAACTGTGAGAAATTTTGCTTTCACAAACATATTGTTAAAATGTGTAATTACACCCTTTGTTAGTAAAAATCACACACTGTTATAAATGGGAAGTTTAACATTGAAGACTTTGAACTACTTTCATCCAACATGGTTGTTTTACACAACAATTGCATTAATTTATCAGAAATATTACATTAATACAGCATAATGCAAGTAAACTTGATTTAATTTTTTAGCCATGGTGAAAACGTCTGCTTTAGCATGTTGCCCTCAGGAGTAGCTTTTACAGATCTGCCTGTGAACAAAGGAATGAATACTTTACATAGTGCATGTCTAAATAAGGTCAGGACAAAGGTTTTGGAGTACAGGCAGAAAAGTCTGCATCAAGGAAGATTTTTTTTCTTAGCCAAAGAACTTCAGTGAAAACTTTGTCAAATGTTGTGGCTGCATTTTGGGTCAAGTTGCAGCTAAAGCCTCAACAGTCTGAGTGATAAAAGAGGTTTGACGCACAGCAGTGTTCAAGGTGGAGACCATGAACTTTGTACTGTGGCACAGTAAGAAAAAAAATCTGATTTACACGGTTACAGTCTGGTTCCTTCTGAGGCAATCCTGAACCTAACGCCAAAAACTAGTTTATGTTAAAGCTGTAGAAATTTACATCTTGGAACAAACATTATGAATAAATTCAGTGGTAAAATGTTTTACGAGAGTTTTGAGTTTTTTGAATTAGACATGTGCAAAATGAACTCAGAAGTTTAACTATGATATTGTGTGATATTACCAACATTTAATGTGGAAACATTCAAATATCTGTTCATCAAACGAAGGTTTTGATTGCTGTATTGTAAATAAAGATTGTACTGTTGATTAAAGAGAAGAGTATAAATCAGTTTTCAAAATGTGATCAAGCCATTTTATTATTATTTTAAATTCCAGACTAAATAATAATTCAGAACCCAAATCTGCCAGGATTACAAGTTATTCTAGGTTTAACTGTGTAACAGTGTATGTTATATTACTTAGACAAGATCAACAATTTCTGTACATACAGTGTCAGAAATGCATTCCCTTTTTCTATTCTGTACTTGTAGGAGTCAATTCTGTTTTCTGCTAAGAAAAAACGCTTCAGCCTTCCAGTTAGACAAAACCCCATTTTGAAAGAACAATCTTCAGCCACATAATGGCCTAACAAACCGAACCACCTGCATGACTCTGACTAACACATGGCGTATCCTCAGCTGTCACCCTGAATAGCAGCTTGATTACAGAGTCAGGAGAGATCCACTGAGTCTCCACCACTCCACTGAGCCAGTCAACCCAACCACAGACACAGAACCACAGAGAGAAGCATGAGTCTACACAGCAGGTCTACAGCAGGCCACAGGCTCACCTTGGGCTCCATGGAGATGAAACTATGGCGACCACGGCTTGATAAAGTTGATCTCTTGATAGTCCGACTGTGGAAGAAGTGATAGTGGTCTTTGAGGTCCCCAATCTGCAAAGCACACATGCAGACATTAATGCACGTATATCAATATGTTATTTGTTCTGAGACAACCAAACCATAGAACATTAATGTATTATTCCAAGAAATTCTATTATAAATGTTACCAGAGTTTTGATACAAGTGACCAAAGCTACACATCAGGAAAATATGTAATTGAAACATGATATTATGACAAACTAGGAGTGATGATATTTGATAGTCTAGGTGTTTTGAGATAGACATGATGGTTTGTATTTCCTTGATGTCAATTTCATAAAATACAAATAAATACAAAGACAATCTATTTGCTCTAGATAGAGATATGTTTCTCTATTAGAGTAATTCTTTTATGTAGAAAAAGTATGAATGACTCAATTGCAAAAGGTTGATAGGATCGTTTCCTATAATTAATCCACATTTTCCTTTTTTTATCAGTGCAGATTGTCAACACTAAGGATGCAGGATATTATGAAAACATTTGATAATATTTTTAGATTGTAATAATAGAATTTGCAGTTCATAAATAAGCAAACAGTGTTGATCTCTTTTTGCTCTGCAAACATAGACCAGGAACAGTCTGTCCAGCTACAGGAACAAAACATTATTGATTATTACGACCACAAGGTTTCATTGAAAAAATTGATTCTGACTTCTTTCAAGTTTTCATGACTTGAGTTTCATCCAAAACTTTTCATTGTGCTTAAAAAAAACTGGTAATACCATATTTGCACGCGTAAAACATTGGCTGCAGTGTATTTCAGCTCAGACAGTTGTTTGCAATATGCACACTGCGTATAGTGAAACATTATGCAGTCGCTGCCTTAGACAACATTACTCTCCAAAAATCTTAGTATCTGAACTAAAAGCTGAACTATCTGTTATGGGCAGTAAAGGCATCTAAAGTCTATCAAACTGGACAAATATGGAGAACGCGAATGCATAACACTTGAAATCTAATATTCTATCAGATATCCTGTCTAAGCAGTCCTGCAAGACTGTGATGCAGTTTGTGCCTTTCTTTGCTTTTGTTTAATTGACTAACAATGTCTGTATGATTTTATAACAATCAGACTCACAAGTCTCCATTTATTTTAGAGATCTTTTTCCCCCAAACCAGTGCAGATGCTGATCGGTGCTCCACTGGTTTCAGTGACTGCATGAGTTTCACCACAGCCAGATTTGGCACTGATAAACCGGTGCTTATTTTGGCAAAAGAGACGAAGCTGAACCACAGAAAAGAACTGCTTTCGGTCTGGAGATGAGAGACCAGCTACCACGTTGCAGAAACGTCTAACACTCCTGAGATGGTTTCATCTTTGATTTGCCTAATTTGAGATAAACTAGAAAGCTGCCAGGTTTTAGATGAATAAAAATTGGATTAGTTCTCGCATAATGTAAGTTACTTGGCTCTTGAGTTTGAGTCGTTTATCTTACTATATCATCCATTGTGAGGCTTTATGTTGGTCAGCTCATAGCTGCTGTTTTTGCTAAATTAGTTAGGTAGTTCCTAAACATCCTTGGTCTTCTGAGATTAATAAATACTGATACCAATCAGATGAGCTAAACCAGACTGTGAAGCATTCACAAAATCAAATTGTTTAAAATGCTTTTAAACAATAAAAATGGTGACATGAAGGCATCTGTATGTGGTGTTCTTGATTCCTGTGGATAAACCGTCTGTGGCCAAAGATACTTCAATGAACTGGGCTTGTGTCATGTTATTCTAGACAGCTGCCCCTGTCAGGGGCCACCATCATGAAGATCTAAGATCTTCAATTACTTGATACAGGTAATTGTATCAAGATCTCCTTAGCATGTTACTATGTTGTGTAGGAAACTCATTCAATTGATTCTGACGAGATGCAGCAGGAGATCATCTAAATTGAGAGTTGGAAGTTTCTACTTTTGTCCAACACTGACTCCATAATATCAAGCATATAATTTGATATTATGGAGGATAAGGCACACTTCTCCTTGACTTCCAGGCTGTGTTTCTTTTGGTGCTACAAAATGTGTGAAGGTCTGATCAGGCGCCTTTATGATGGTAATTTGCACAGGTGTACTTCTCCTCAGAAGATAAACTTGTCCACAGTTCCAGCACACAGTGTACGAAATTTATAGGTTTCTATTAGAAATGTACTCTACAAGTGACTACCAAGAGTTAATTTAATTTGATGTTTGTTAATATTTCTTGTTCCTAAAAGTTTAAAAACAGCAATAAAAGGTCAGAGAAGATGTGAAACCCGAGATAAAATGAAACATGACCTTTGAATGACTGTGGGGGGAAAGGGGACAAATGATACACAGAAACAACAATGGTAGACAGCCGGCAAGCTGCTGTAAGGTGATTAGTTTTAATAATTGATAAAGACCATTCAATCCTTCAGATGCTCCACGGCAGAGATCCACCACCACACAGTCCATTAGATCAGCTTTCAACTCCAACACACGGCCGCGTTTTCCAGCTCACTCTGAGAGGAGACGAGAAACAAGCAACTCCAGATAGCTTCACATCTGCACCCCGTAGCAAAGCTTCAACATGTCCTTATCGCCTCTCTTTTTAAACAGAGGCTGGCGTTGTCGCCGTAGTTATGACAACCCGTGATCACAGGTACACATGCAGGTTCTTCCAAGGGCAGCAGATGTTATCCAACTACAACAATCTGCTGCAAGTTCTCAATAAAAACAGCAGAATGATGTGGAGGCTGAATGAGAGGGAGTGAACACAGGATTGTGGATACCTAATGCTTTGTAACGCTGACTTTTTCCCCAGATTAATTCAATTTTCCTCTCATCTGCAGAGTTCTCCAGGGAGCTCAACAATACACACACGCTGCCCAAATAAACAATGATGTAACAGCTCAGACGGGTCAAACTAGGAATTCAAACTTTAATCACATTACTGCTTTCCTTTTATACCAAACAGACGGACAATCACAACACAAGAAGCTGAGAAAATTACACACAACTCTACTCACCATTGGCAATTCAAACCCAATTTAATATCCTCACATTGCCATTTTGTCCCATTATCTGCCACCCTGTGTGGATTGATTATTGTTCTGATCACTTCATAGACCAGGTGACTAATGAAATATGGCAGAATATGTTCACAAGTAAAAGGATAAGCTGTAATGAGCCCAGACAGAGCAGAAATCAGGGTTTTGGCCATGGACGGTTGCATCAGAAGCAGAAACGCTTCTGAAGAAAACGGGTTCAAAAAGAAATGCTCGGCGCCGCACCTTGGAGGACATAAGTAGGAAATGGATCTCAGAAATTAACGAGCTCAAGAAATTCAACCACGGAGAAACAATGCAACTGATTTTTATCTAGAAGAGTGACCAGGCTGATTCTAATAATTTAGGGCTCCAGCTGACCACAAATCCAGAAACACTCAACACTCCTAACAAGCAGTTTTCCAACCAAAATTAGTCCAGTCACCAAGCAACAACTCAGCCAGGAGCTCAAAGATAAAGTCAGCAACATCTAAAGTGAAAGCGTTCCTGGCTCAACAATAAAATGGAGAGTGAGAAAAAAAATGCATCGATTGGAGCTGAAAACCACTGCTCAGCTGAATACAAAGGACACAAATACCTGTCTCACATTTACTATAATACATCCTCATAATACATCGTTTCGGAAAGTATTCTGCTGACTAGCTTTTTAGGACATGTTCCATTTCATCAGGTGAAAAAAAACAAAACAAAAAGACGGTCATGCTGCCAGTTAAACTCGGTGATAGTGTGATGCAAAGTTTAGAGCTGCTTTGCTGCTCTGAACTATTAAGGAAATTGCCTAATTATTGATGGAACCAGTAATTCTGATCTGATCAGAAAATCCTGGCCTCCCAGTGCTTGGACAGTAAACAGCAAGTCCATTTTGGAATGACTAAAATAGAAAAATCAATGTTTCTGAAAAGGCCTACCCAAAGACCGTCTTTAAAAAAAGATGAGGTGGTACAACCTTAAACAGGCTTTTCATACCGAAAAACCCTGTGGAAACATGTCAAGAAAAAGCTAAATAAATCTATGAGGGGGTAATAGGAGCATCATTTTGTGACACTTTATTTCACCAATCTGTTGCCAGTGAGCAACTTCCTCCTAGTAGACTTTTATCAGAGGCACATAGGCACTTTTCCTTTCAGCAGACGAGGATTATAGAAAATGACTTGATGCATCAACTTCTTGTAACTGTTTGGTTCCTTTTTGACCAAAAAAAAAAAAACCTTGGTCCAAGACAACCAAAATTCAGTATCACGACACTGTAATTGGATGAAATGATCAGAACCATATTCTGCCTGAGCATCAACAACAGAATTAGCACAGAAACCTAAACAGCACTGGTTTTAGAAAATGCAACATTTCACAACACACACAAAAAAAAAAACACCTTCTTTTAATCATTTTATCTGAAATATTTTCTGGATTCCGTTCTTACCTCCTCTTGGTTGTCAAGTTACCTTTTGAGAGACTACCACATTTTATTTTTAATGGCATATTCCTTTGTTTTTTTTAGACTGCATTCGTTTTCCCCAGTTTTTGTCAAATCCTAGAACCTTTCCTCCCTTAACCCAGGAACCGACAAACAGTCTGCAAGGCATATCCTGGAAGTCCAATAACAGGAGAAAAGAAAAAAAAAATAAAATGCCCTGTACGAATCACCATCTTCACCATCAGTTGTTATTGATCCAAGCGTCTCCAGTCTGGCTCCAGGTTATGACCGACCCTCTCAATGCGATTCACATCCTCTCCCATCCCTTCTAAACACCAATTTGGACGGATATCCACGTCTGGGGCCTCATCAGCTGATTTAGACTCAATTTGAGCCAGTGTCTTAGTCTGGGAAGGGGGCTCCACGGCTAAGAGGATTACCCAGAATTCCCCAACGAGGCGCTCTCGTCCTCCATGCCAACTCTTTTCATCCATCCGTCCATCCATGGTCCCAGCTTTCAGCCTCTCATTCTGTCATCTCTCAGTGTGTGCTTATCTTTGTCTGATTTCCTCTTCCCAACCCTGTAAAGAAGACCATATTGTCCCTATGCAGCATTTTTTTTCCCTTCCCATCCCCCTTTGTCTTTCTTTAAGCACTTGATCCCACTCCCAATTAAACCCCTCTCGTAATTTAGCATCCATACTGTTGTTTTATCCTTTGTTACAAGCGGACAACTTGAGCACTCTACGCAGGTTTAAACTGCAAAAGCCCCTGCACATCAAAGTGAAAAATAAAACATGAAAACGTATTCCAAAATTAATTTCGCCGTGACGTGGAGGTTGTGCTGATGAACGGGCTGAGGGTCTGCCATGACAGAGACGTCAGAGTTCACATGAAGCAACCAGAGCGTGCTGCCATCAATCCCACGGGAGCGGCTTTTAGCTGACCTCAAAATAAGGAAGTGAAGTGAAACTCTTGTCTATGAGGTGTCAAAGTCCAATGAGTGCTCCATATTGAGATGGAAATCAGGGCGAACGGCAGGGGTTGGGGGCGCCAACCCACTCTGCCGGGGAATTCCTATGTGCGGGGGGGGTTAGCATGGAAAAATTGGGAGCGTGTGTGTGTGTGTCTGAGAAAGGGGGGTGGGGGGGGGTTGGGGTGAAGAGATTCAACACATTAGTTGCTGTCAAAGAGAGGGGATAAACGAGGCCATTAAGGCCTACTCTCTCCGGGAGTACGGTGGGTGGGCAGGCTGGGTAAGGTGGAGAGGGAGGGGATGGTGGTGGGGATTCAATAGCTGTTGACTAGGCTACCCCACAACAACCTGTCAGAATGCCCCCCCCCCCCTCCACCCCGCTCCCCATGTTCTGTGCTGTCTGCACACCCAACGCTGGCAAGTGCAGGCATGAGCTGCCCATGTATGATGGCGGTGCTGGAGTGTGTGTGGGGTCCACATTTGGGGTTTCTTTTGTTGGCCACTCTTTCAACTTTGTCAAAACACATGTAGAAGAAAAGGGTTAAACCTCCCGACACCGACACAGCGCCCTGCTGTTGGTTACTTTCAGTTTTTCTCTCTCTACTTCTTTGAACATGTTCTTGGAAGTTATTTTCTACCACTTTATACAAAAAGCCCCTTGCTTGACCGCATCGAATCAAATGAATGCGCGAGGGACTTGAACTGCACATACAAGTGCAGCTTGCCCAATTTATTCATGCTACTAGATTTTAAATTGTGTTTTCAGTCACCCAAAAAGTTTGTTTCCAATTCTAAATCGCTCAGGCAGCGCGCAAAAGATCAGCAAAAGATCAGCAAAACAACACGGAAAGAGGATCAATTTTAAACAATAAAAAAAATGTGTTTTTATTTAAAAAACAGCAATACAAACATTAGCTTCATATCATTATTTATAAACTTATCATCGATGGTCAACTTTTTGAACGTTTCCATTTGGAATGATGAGCTCCAAGTCTTTGAGGTTGGAATACCTCATCGCCATAACCCTAATCTTTAGCTTCCTCCTCAGATTACCAATACAATTGAAATCAGAACTGCTCCAAACATGTCGGTCAAATCAAAAGAGGACTTAAATCTGGCAGGGGTATGAATAATTTGGGGCTCGACTCAAAATTGGGTACCTCGTATCCAGTGACAGACACCAATATTGGTTCAGTTACTTTTAGAAATTACAAGCCATTTGTTGTGACATTTACAAAATGCTGCACCATCATTCTCAAAAACTTTTGCATAACAAGACGATTTGTCAACGCGCCGATCAGTCATTTCTGGAAGGGTAGAAGCAATGAACAAGGGGTGCAACACTAAAAGTTATGCTGGAACATAATGTGCTTTCTTTCTATTAGAAACTTCTCCTGGGGAGGGAAAAAAAAAAAAAAAAAAAAAAAAGTTGCTCTCTTTTAATCCAAATTCTCCATGGGAACATCATCCGTTATTATCTCTCTCACACACCCTGCCCTTGTTGTATAAGCTGGATCCACTCCGGACCTTTGGGTGTCCAGGATCCAAGAGCCAAGCAGCGCTGGCTGCTCTCACGTTTGTGTCAGGAGGAGCAAAACACAGGAGACAGCTGTGAGCGAGGCTCAAAGCGAGCTCACCGTGTCTTCTGAACTGATCTGCGGAAGCCCAGAGAGGAGGCACCTGTTGTACCATCCTGCTCTCCCGAGTCTTTGTTCCCCGCAGCTCCCCCCTCTACCCGAGCTGAGGTCCGGAGAAGCCGCGGAGAGAGTTGGGAGAGGAGGTTTTGGTTCAGGTTCCTACTCGTGCCTCGTTTCGAATCTGCGGAAGCAAACACGAATGCACAAACACACACACAAACACACACACACACACACAACTCTGGCCGGGAGCAGTCTGCGACTTACCTGTCCCATGTTCCTATAGCCATATTTTTCCGCTATCCGGTCGGCCACCTCGGGTCCGCCGGCTATCCTGACTGCCCAGTGGTTCGTGAAAAGCCGAGCTTCGCACGGCGGGGACGCAAAGCCGAGACAGAGCGCGAGGACGCAGAGGAAGCTCCTTCTCCAAGCGGCGTTGTGGACCATCTTCCCCCCACTTTTAACCAGACTCTTCTTCTCCTCCTCCTCCTCCTCAGCCGACCAGGCAAACAACCAAACTTCTCTTCTCGCCAAGCAAGACTCTCATAGGAACACAAATATCCGGGATGAGGGGGGGAGAAAAAAAAAAAAAGGAGAAAAAGAAAAACACTCCGAGGGGAGAAAGAGAGGGGCAGAGGGAGGGAAAGCTCCGAAGAGGGGGGAAAAAAAATACACCTTATCTCCAAACCTCTGCTTTCCACATGGGAGAGTTGGAAGTTCGTGCGCCCTCTCACTCTGCTCCTCTCTCTCCCTTCTTTTTTTTTTTTCTTCCACGGAGGACGAGGAGGAAGTGTGTGCGTGTCTGTGCGCCGTGCGTAATCACGCGCGAGTTGGTGCGGGTGTGTGTGCGCGCGCGCGCGCGGAGCTTCTCAAAGCTGATTTCTCTTCGCCACCAACTACTCGGATGTTGGTCGCTCAGCGCATCATGCTTTCATGTGGCGAAATGGCTACAGCGCCTCCCCGCAAATAACTGGCTGACAATCCGGAGAGTAGAAACAACTCCAGCCGCGGGGTTTCCCTCCCAACTCCGCTGGGTCTTAAAGGCACTCCGCTTGAGGACGCAGCAGGCGCAGTTCAGGTCGGAGGGGTTTTAATGCAGGTCGGGGGGCCCTGCAACTTCAAGGACTTCATCCAGCGACACCTAATCAATAATCAATTAATTAGAATAAAATAAAGCTAGAAGTTGTTCTTCTATCAAAATCTTATTATTATTATTATTATTATTATTATTATTATTATTATTATTATTATTATTATTATTATTTATTTATTTATTTATTTATTTATTTATTTATTTATTTATTTATTTATTTATTTGTTTTACCATTTTGGAGACACAGTTAAATAAATAACTGTATATTTTGGTATTGACCAGCAGTGGAAAACCATCGAACAAATTGTTGTTGGATATTTATTTGACAAAAAAAAAACTAACTAATACAGACAAGTAGAACTCTGCATTTGCGTTGATTTATCTTTTCTTGTTTAATATTTTTTTCAACAAACGTTTTTTCATATAACGTTTTCATACAGCCATTGCTATTTATTTGATTGCGTCTCCCTTCGCATGGAGCATTCGCTAGCACTTTGTCCTCTCTCCTGTGCATGTGGGATCCGTCCGGGTTGAAACTGTTAGTTCAATTGATTAATCCAGAATGCCCTTATGTGCGAGAGCGCGCGTGTGCAGCTGAGCCTCTGTGTGTGTTGGCCTGTGATGAACTGCTGACCTGTCCAGGCTGCACCCGGCCTGATGACCCCTGCCAACCTGCGACTACAAGCCAGGGGATCAATGCACTGGTTGAACCTCGGCGGGGATATTCCACGCTCCCCAACTATTGTAACTATTCATAAAACCTTTTCTTTCACTGGTAGAAACATGTGCAAAAATGCTTTCTGATGTTTTAGTCAAACAGGAAAAAGGTCAAACTAATGTTTATTATGTCATTTTTCATTTCTAATTTCTGGCTTTTTAACTTTCGTTATTGTTCTTGAATTTTTTGAAATAACCCGGAACAAAGCGAACACACTAGTAGACAAACTGAAACATGTGTATATAACACATCATCAGCACACATGAAAATGTTGTGCTGTGCACTAATTATTAGCACATCTGGGGACTTAATAGATTTCACACATTGCACTGCAAAAACCTCTATTAGCAAACATGTCGCCTCGGTGTTTTAACACATAAAATGGAAAGAATAAAAATTTTAACAGCTCGTGTTGGTAATAGTATTTCGCACCAGCAAATCTCGCCCTTTTCTGACTCGGAACTAAGCCGGATTTGACATCATTTCTTATCCTGAGCCCTGATTTCTTTGACAAATTGAGTGTTTCAATAGGATGCAGAAAACAGGCGTGCTATTGGTAGCTATGTATTTCTCCTTATGTCACATTTTCAACCACCGTGGCAATGTTTGCAAGTATACACACATGAAACACAAGCGTCTCTCACTGCGTCTTACATATTCTTCTCCTTGAAAATAAATCTCGCACCTTTGAAGTGTCTGTTTTCCCTTTAAATTGAACCATGTTTGTGGTATCCTCTCTGCTAATGCCAAGCAGCTTTTGGTGAAGGCGGGATGATTGTGTGGCGCAGCGTCTCCCTCGCTGAGAAAAAGCAAAGCTTTAGCGGTTGAGACGGTCTTAATGCGGAGAGATATCAAGATGGGATTCTGGAGCAAGTGGCGCCCACCACATCCATATCTCCAAATAGCAGTGACAAAATGTTTACCCTCGTTCACCCCAAAAGATTGGATTTCTCAGAGAAAAGCCAGAAACTTTAGGAGTGGACAACCCTGATCTAAACTCCACCGGATAGTTGTGAATGAGTCTGTTCTTGTTATCTTCATGGCAGAGTGACCAAAACAATCACATTGGCTGACTTATTGTTCTTTGTGGATGTTTTGCTGCCATTGATGCCATCATAAATGAACCGTCTGTGATGCAGACATGATTTATTGTTTTAGTACCTTTAAAAAAAGTCTCTGAAGAATAAAGCATAAACGCCAAGATGATTTTTGTCGTTTTCAGACTAATAGAGAAAGCGTGCACATTTTTCTATTTGTCACAGGGAAAGCTAATAAAAAAAAAAATAGTTACGGACAAACTCTTTCATCGGTAAACAAGTAGGAGGCACAGATTACGGTTCAAATACTTCTGTCTAAGCTGTTGAATGCAAGCTTTGTCTGCCAGTAGACCAATATTGACACAGACATACCAACGTAAAGTTGAGTAAACTCTGGCCTCCAACCCAGTCATCCTCCACTGAAAATCAGTAGCACATATGACACGGAAATATCAAAAGATTCCCATCTTCTATGAAGACGGAGGATCAATCGGTTTGATCATTTTTTGCCTTGATCGGCAGTCTGTCGGGTGGGCTCTCTGTGTGGGCTGCGAGTGGGCACATTCATTTAGGAGGATTTGTCACCTGCTAATTTCTTGACCCTGAGAACAACTCAGGTGTCGTTGCCACGGCGTTGTTCCTTCAATCGGCGAAGCTCTCGATGTCATGCCCCCTCATCACGGCGAAGATCACAGCTGACTAAAAGCTGTCATCATGGAATGTGCCGCTATTATGTGCCGCCGAGCCATTCATCCAAGGCCTTTGTTGACTGATGGCTTTTTGTTTGGCAGCAATTTTCCAGAGATGTCTCAGTGGAGAGCAAAAACTCTGTTCTGCCCGGGACACAAGTGAAAATCAGCATAATAGCTCTAATTAGAGACAGTTTCTCTCTGAATGGACCCCCAGCATCACATTTCACAACGAGGAGGACGAGAGCATATCATTTACTTACATGCTAGAGACCTAAACAAATCCAGTAGCAGTTCTCCATTCAGCTGCACGCAAGTGTTTCTCTTTTAAAGAGATTTAAAAAAAAAAAAAAAAAAATCAAACAGTAGGGATTAATTTTAGCATCAAATCAAGTACCCCCCCCCACCAAGACTCCTCCTTTAGCAACAGGAGTGTCAGGTTTCCATTCAGGTCTTCAGTGTTGCAATATGCTGTGTGACGGCTTCACGGCTCCCCGTGTTTCCCAGGGAAGACTGAACCGCGTGACCTCAAGACCATCTTTGTCTGCGTCTGAGAACGGAGCAGTCGCAAGTGTCAGCAAATACTCTTAGGGGCATTTCTGTGTGCATTCCAGTGTCTCAATGAAATAACAGGGTGAATTGTGAATAATGTGCCACCAAAAAAAAGCCCAGCAGACAACTTGCAGCATCCAGTGAAACGTTACAATGGAAGACCGGGTTGAGAAACTGCACCCACGCAGTTTTATTCTCTGTGGCTAATTTCTTCATTCAGTTTCAGGTTCAGCATCACATGGGGACATCTATCAACAGAAACACATGATCCAACAAGTCAACTCCTCTGTAATGTTTTTAGCCATCGTCTGACATTTTTGATACACTTTATTCGTTTTGCATTATTTCCGTTATGGCTTCTTCATCTCGTCTTTAAATGACCCCATGTAACCCTTGTAACCATCAGCTGCCTCGGGTCCTTCCTTTATCCCCAACACATCATTGTGGGTGGGCTGCAAGGGGTCTTGGGGTTAGCCTTTTAACTTCACTTTGACTTTTAACCTTCTTGCTGTAGGCTCCCACAATGCATTCATAAAAGCACCTGTCACTCAGTTCAGCTCTTTTTATTCCACGTCAAATGTCTTTTCTTCTTACACTTTTTCTAATTCCCCACATTCTGTGGTTTGTAAAGGCTAGTTATGCTGTCCACATTGGACTTAGTTCGGATGCAAGACCAAAGAAGTTGCCCGCTTCATTACAGACAATTCATATAAACTGTCAGCAGTGGCAGACCTGAGCTCATGTATAAATCTGCAGTTTCTTAGGAGCTGAATACTGCCATCTACTGGTATGTAGTGAGACTTACACCACCAAGAAAGCATATTAATATGTAGTTTGTTTGAATCGTGCTGTGCAAAAAGGATTTATGAATCATGTTACATCTAAAACAAAAAAACAAAAAAAAAAATCACGATTCATTATACTTAAGCCTTAATTTCTTGAATTGATGACTGTGGCTTAGAGAGAAAACAAAATTCGGGGTGTGAGAAAATTTGATAAGCTCAATAAAAAGTCTATTTTTCCAAGAGAAACATCAAGCTTCTGAAAAATATAAAATACTTCTACGCTGCCAGTACTTGGTCGGGTCTCCTTTTGCATAAATGACTGCATCAATGCTGCGTAGCATGGAGGTGACAAATCTGTTATTCAGCTGATACGCAACAGAAACATTTCTCTGATCGTCTTCTTGGCAACTCAGTTTTCTGAGTTCAGGTCAGGTGAGTTTGTTAGCCATTCAAGCACAGAAATACTAGTCACTGAACTAGCTTTCATTACCTCTGGCAGTGTGAGCAGGTACCAGCTCCTGCTGCAAAATGAAATCAGGCTCTTCATACAGCTTGTCAGCAGGAGGAACTATGAAGTGCCCTAATATTTCCTGGTAGAGGGGCTGCGACTGAGGACTTAAGACAGGGGCACGTCACCCCTAGCGATCATTGATTGTGGAAAAGCTTGACAATGTGGATTATGTGCCTTTCAACTCTTCAAGACTCTGGGACCTTAATTTTCACATGAAATGCAAACTGTCTGTGGTCTTAAGAGGACATAATGTCTATAAATTCAACCACATGGTATATTCTGCAGAGGAGACGACATAGAAATCCCATCGGACTTGTGAAGATCCACTATTCTCTTCCTGATTTCCCTGACATCACAGGATCTCACTGCAGCTCATCTCCACTGAACGACTCCCTACTAAAAGAGCCAAGAAAATGTCTCATTACCAAATATTTATAACCAAGTTGAACTTTAACAGAAAAAAAACAAAAAACATCTGAACTATAACCAGTGTAAAAACTTTGACCCATAGAGATGAAAAGACAAGACAGAAGTTGGAGCTCCAACTGCTCAGAACTTTATTTTGACAGAAATAAGGGTTAAAATTAAATTAAAATATAAAATTTGGTTGGACAGTTCTCGTATGTAGTTTTTAAAAAGGGGAGGTATGGACACGGGGTGAGAAGGCAGCTTCCCGGGGAGGGAGCTAGACGGAGGGAGAATATATGAACAAAATTTAAAGAGGATGAATTAAGCAATATGGGAAGTCATGTATAAAAATGAAGAAAAAAAAGAAGAAAAAAAAAAAAAAAAAAGACAGATGCAGTTAGTCATTATAAACCCCACCCCCATCTGAAATGTCCTCATATGTGATCAGTGCTACTGCGCTCTCCTTTTCCTTTTTCTGGTTCTTCAGGAGGATCGGATCATTTATCATCGCCACTCATATTAAATGTAACAATTTTTCCTGCAGTTTTGAAAAGAGTAAACAAAAAGTCCTTCAAAAATAAAATGCGGCAACCACTTTATGTTCTACTATTACATATACAGTATATATATATATATTTATATATAAATACATACATAAATATCTTACATGTACAACCAATTTTGAAAAGAGGGGGGAAGAGAGAACCCAAAAGACTTATGAGGACTTGGGGAGGTGGGGAGAGCTCAATGCTCATTGTAAGGGTAGTGTGCCTGTTTTTTTTTTTTTTGTTTTTTTATGTTTTCCATTTGTTTTGTTCTAACTTTACACACACGCTCTCATGCAACCACACAGCCTTTTGGGGGAGAAGGGAATGGGGAGTATTCCTCAGTTGGCCCAGTAGGGGGAGCTGCCATAGCTGGACTTGCTGCCTTGGGTTTTCTGCTGCATACTGCTGGACTGATTTCGCTGACCTGGACCACCCTGCAATGAAACAAAAGAATTGTTCAGATGAGATCTCATCTCGCATCCTGTTCTGCCATAGAGATTTTCCACATGTTTGTGATAGAGGCGCACAGACAGAAGGTTTGGCCTTTGCTTACCTGTCCATCTTGTGTGAGGTGATGGTGCAGCAGCTGGGAGTGGGGTTGTTGGTGTGGAGGCAGGATGTGCAGGAAGGGGCCAGGAGCATAGCCAGGAGCTCCACCAGGGTTCATGGGGCCGGTTCCTCCCAGAGCAGAAGGCAGACTGAAGGGAGGCGGCGTCCCGGTGTGGAAGCCTTGCTTATCAAACGACTGAGAGACAAAAGAGACAAAAGAGCTTCAATTACTTCATGAGAACCCGCAAGTCTGGCGTCGCTCATTTATCAACAATCGTTCCTGACTGCAGTCAAATGCCCAACTATAAGAGCCTTTAAATTTGCTCTGGGCTCATTTATTGATGCGTTTATAAATTAACATATGTACATACTTGTTTTTAGCTATTCTATATTTAAAGTATTCTGAAACTACTTCTACTTTCACCCACAGAATGTTAAAAAAATATATACATGATATCACTTATGGTTATATTTGGTTTTCCCTAATATTTAACATCTTGGATAGAGAAGCTTGCAAACAAATAAGCTACTCAAAATATATTCTGATTACCGTGCTGCCAAAGATATTTTCCTAAAATATTCAAAATAGTTTTAATCAATATTATTTTAGAGCTTTTGCTGAACATCAGAGAATCTGAAGTTCTTTCACTGAGATGTTTCTCCTCATTAAGGCTGCTTGCTTTAAAACTGATTAAGTTACAAAACTGTTCAAACATGCAACAAAACAACTTTGTGAAAAAAAAACTTAATGTGAAACTTTATTAAAAAGCTTCATTTTAAAATTTGTTTGTAGGATCTAAACTCGTTTTTAATTAAACTCCTTTAAGATAGAACAGAGGCGCCTCCCAGTCGTAGCGCTGAAAGCCTTATATACTCCAAACCTCTAGCCAACACATCACCAAAAGATCTTAAACATTAATCACACAAACATGATGAGACACATACTTGTGTTTTGCTGTATATGGAACCTCCCATATCAGGAACTCCACCAGCTGTTCCTGATCCAGATAATCCTGGTGCTGAGAAGTGAGAGGAAGAAATGGAAGAAATATTTTTAATGAAAGATACTTGAACCTGCAGTGAAAAAAAGCTTTAAACCAATCTCTTCACTGTTCAGCGGTAAATCTTGAATTTCTGCCTCCATGTTAGTATTTCCAGATGCCAGCCCGCAGGAAGAAGCAGATTAGGTGAGGAGGTGCAGCGGCACATTGTCTCACTTTTTCACCACTCTCTGCAATAAGCTGCTGAATCCCATGTGGATAGATTTCCGTGTTTCCACTGCCGTGAATAAACAATGTTTCAGGATGTGTTGTGTGTACCTTTCCCTGGGCCGCTGCCTGCTGATTTGGCCTGTGACTGGGCAGAGCCTCCATACCCTGTCTTATTGTAATCCCCACCGTGGGCTTGAGACAGGTCATCAAAAGCTGAAGGACGAGGAACAGCACAGGACAGAAAGAGGGGGACGGGGAATCAGAAGGGAGATGAGCAATGAAATTTATGAAGAGGGAAAATGGATAGGTGGAGAAGAAGGGATTGGAGCAGGTCAGAGAGATACGGCAACCTGACAGTGACGGAAAGTGTGACTATGTTCAACTTCAGGAGTGGCTTTCAGCTAAGCAAGCAGGCAAATAAACAGGCCACACACATGCAGCAAGATGTCCTCGTTCCTCTACAGACATGAGAGCAGCTTTTAGCCGCATAACTAGAGTCTGATGTCACCGATCCTAGAAGTATTTGCTTTGTACAAACTATGTGAAACACTGCTTGAGTAAAAGATGAGAGCGTAGTAATGTCCCACCTGCACCGTAGGCGTGCTGCCCGTAACTTGGCTGATGCTGTTGGTGGTACTGACTGGAGGGGTTGGCCAGGCCCATCGCAGGCTGCTTGGCAGAAGCTGGAGGCATGAACACTGTGGGGCCATACTGGAAGGCTGAAGGAACGCCAGGCATGCCAGCGTAGTATGGCAGACCTGAGAGAGAGCAGAGGGGGAAATCAGAGCGTCGCACAATCTCAATTGAACTAATACGGTAAAACTGTCTAATTTTTTTCTGAATTCTGCCAGGAAAAAGATTAAAGGTTATTTGTACCTTGTGTAAATGTTAGAGTAACAGTTAATTAGAATAAGAAATCCTGAAAGATTTAATTCAAAAGCTAATAAAGTGAAGTATGAACATGATTTTATTGTGTAATGCAAACTTAGGTAGTCGATGTTTCATTCAGGAAACTTTATGAAGCAGGGAAGAAAAATACACATTTAAAATGAAGCTCTTTCATCAACTTCATTTAACCAATCAGAAAATGAAAAATGTATGCAGAATGAGCCTCAGTGTCACATTTGCAAAGCTGTAAAGGTCCAGGGCAGAGGATCTGTAGATAACTGCTTTACATATAAAAAAAGGACATCCTGCCAATGATTAACATAATGCATCTGCAGGCTGTTTTTTTTTTGTTTTGTTTTGGGTTTTTTTACCAGTGTATCCGTAGCCAGGTGGCAGAGGCGGGTTGAGGAAAGCCTGGTTCTGTGTCTGCTGAGCCTGGTTCTGACCCTGCCCCTGAGTCCCTGCCTGCTGGGTCTGCTGGGTCTGAGACTGGACCCCGGCTGTAGCCAGGCTGGTAGGGGGAGCCGGGGAAGAAGAATCATTCCTGCCAAACTTTGTTGCCTCACCTGCAAACGCAAACATGCAGAAAATCATTAATTGGATCACTGGAATATTCTGATTGGCTGACGAAGGGTTTAGCTTTATGCTACACTTCCCTCTGTGCTTTTGGCATGTTTAGAAGCCAACACTCTGTTGTATTTGTGTAGGTTTTTCTGAATGAAAGTTTTTCTTAATACCTGCCTATATACAATATTTCTTAAAGCAATGTGGCAGAGATATTTATCTTTATAAAGGCCCTCTGCGTATGTACAAGGCCTTAGTGGCCATCATGATCACAAACTATGTTGAGTTATGGGACAAACATTCAGATCAGGGGGGATATTTATACATGTAAATTTGGGAAAGTGGTGTTGCTTATTCAGTGTTAACGATCAAAGTAAACCATATTTCACTCACCAGAATATGGATTATTAGCCAGACTCTCTCTTCCAGGGATTGGAGCTGTAGCGCCAGGGAATGTTACACCGTAGTAGTCCTGATAACAAAAATAAATCCAAGGGGTTGAAGATGACGTGAAAAAAGGAAACTATTCAATGGATAAATATACAAGCACAACTTAAGAGTGGTTTAACCCAAGAAAACTGTACTGATGTGTATGAAGAAATTGACTAAAGTAAGTGTTCAAAAACATGAACCTAATTTTTCAAATGACGTGTTACCATGTTACTGTCGTAGTTTGTGACGCTATGAAGGTAAAACAGGCTGTGTTGGCAAAGAGCTAACATGAAGATCAAAATCAGGAAGTGACTAAGAAAAATGAAAAGTTTAATAATAATAATAATAATAATAGAAACAGTCAAATTTATTTGAAGAAAAAGCCGTTTAAAAGCAGAGACGAGTCGTCTTGTGATGCAAGACCATCGGGGATCAGACTTTAGGGATTCAAATTCATTTTGTTCAGATTTGAGCAACATGAGAAAAAGACTCACCAAAGGTAGTCGAGACTGCAGCATTTGCAAGTCTTCATATCCATAGATCTGCTGTTGGAAAAAAGTAGTAATAAATCATCTTGTGTCATGGTGAAACATTTGGAAAATCCTCAGGAATGACGCAGAAATTCATTTAAGTCTCCGCTTATAAAAAATGACATTGAAGGGAATGTAAACAAGTTACTATAAAGTAGGAAAAGAAAGTTACCGGGTAAGCAGGCAGCAAGCCACCAGGACCCATGATGTACTGGTTAGCCAGCAGCGGCGGCACTCCTTGGGCCAAATTAGGAGGAGCCTTACCTGTAGGGGAGGAAGAGCAGAAACCCACATGACCTTCTCTTTCATAAACAAATGAAGTGACATAAATCAGGTAGCCAATTTGAAATACTGAAGCAAGTTGACTCATGTGTCCACATAAAAATAACTGACCAGAAGTGGTGGAGATTTGTGGTGCTGTGCGGTTGCCTGCAGCCGAGATTGTGGCGTTTATGCCATTCTGACTCAGTCCTGGTCCTGCTGATTGGTGCAGACCATTGGAGGATGGAGTGCTGACAATCGTGGATGCAGCAGGAGCGACAGCTTGGCTGGAGGATGATGAAAAGGCATGAAGGTTGCTGTTGCTTTCCTCGTTGGTCATCTGGTCGAGAAACAAATAACCAGATCAAGTGTGAGAAACTCAGGACTAAAAAGAACTGGAAGCATAATCTCAGTCATCAGATGCTTATTAACTTACAGTGAGGGAAGAACTTGTGACAAGGGCTGATCCAGATGAGTGAGTACTGCTCATGTGACTGCGAAGAGAATAAATCTATTATTCTGACGCAAATGAAAGTTTGAGCTTGAAAGAAAAAATTTGTCTTAGAAGTTAGGAGATTCAGAGATTTGTTTTCTCCACATTTTAGGATTAGGATATGTGCTTGAAACCATCATTATCTCCCGTGTTAAATGTCAGTGGGAGTGAGCCAGCCATTACCTGCTGAGTGATGAGATGGGGGCTGAGTGGGATGGGGTAACTACAGGAGAAGGAATATGATGTCCAGATCCACCCTCACTTGTCATAACAGGAGATTCTGTTTTCACAATTCTAGACGATGTAGAGCCTGGTTTAAAGAAGAAAAGAAATGTATCTTGTTTGTTAATGTATCTTGTATGTTGATGACAAAATATTTTAGTAGTGGGTATACTTACTTTCCTGTGTGCCCTGTGTCTTTATAGCGCTGTAGCCATTCTATAGCGGGAAGAACAAATTTTGTCTTTAACTTCATCAGGCTGCGGCCACATTAAACCTTTAGGATCAAAACAGGACCAAATTGTTCGTATTTACCGTCAGAGGAGCAGAAACACCTGATGGGATATCTTTGCTCTGCGAGAAGCCAAGATGAGGAGGCAGCGTTCTTGAGCTGCTGTTGTCTACTCGACTGGTTGGAGTAGGAACTGAAGAGGACGGTGGCGCCGCCGCACTGGGGAGACCGAGCGAAGGGGAGGGAGTAGCACCAGGTAGGCCCAGAGACGGTGAAGGAAAGCTGGCGTCTGATACAGCTGAGGGTAAGCTGCTCATGTGGTCACTGTTCAAGAGAGCAGGGGATGAGGGCATATTTGAGAGAAATGTTGAAAAGCATTGCTTAGACAGCAATAGTTTAATTATGCAGCTGTTGAAAAGAATTGTGGAAATGTTTTACAAGGGCATTATGGTGCTCGGCTTAAAACTATGTCAACATGTAACCAAACTGTTTCACTGTGAATCCAGCAAGTTTAGTTAAACACAGGTGCGGCATGTTAGGTTTCTGGACAGAAAAAAAAAAAGTTTTAAAACAGATTTATCTTCCGCCATATTGTCCCTAAAGATTAAAATCCTCTCTGTGTAGCTCGAGTCTCTCTGGAAGTGTCGGAGGGTGTGGAGGTTTTCATAGGTTGCATAATGCCTCAACTAGAGCTGTGATGCTCCTCTGCTGCCCGTTGCTGCATTCTGCTAGAGGACATGGTTCTTACAAGTTTTTTCCCCATTTCCTCCATTATGAAATAGAAAAATCCAAACTTTACTATAACTACTTCCGCAGTGGCTGAACTTTCAAGAAGGGGGGGGGGGGATAAAGAAATGAAGAAACAAGAGGCGGTAGGATAAGAACGAAAACAAAAGATAAGTCAAATGAATTGACACCAAGAGGCAAAGAGAAAGTGCAAGTTTGGTCAAGCATTTGCAGATCACAACTGAATGCATAACTACTACAGGGGATGAAAGAAAGAGCATGAAACAACCCCCCAGAGACAGAATAGAAATAGTACAGAAATATACACAGCATGGAGAAATTAAAAAAAAAAAATTCCTTGTATTTCAAGAAGTTAAATACTTCTTTTCAAAAACTATGTTAGATATGTACTAGCTGAAAACTATACTGGTTATGTTGTAGTTGATATGTGATCTTGAATGTCAGTGTGTAACCTGGGAAGACCTATTTTGACAGGGGCATGAAAAAAATCTGTCTATATGCTTACTATCATCTGAAGCAAATGTCAATAGACCTACCATGAAACAGATTCATGACACACATGTGAATTTTTTTTTTATATAAAAGATGGAATTATTACAGAACTCACTGGATTGCCATAATGGAGTTCAATTTATTTAAAAATTTGGCGTATGTGTTCTACTTTATACAACATATTTCATTTTCTTGAGAGAGAAAAAATAGAAATAAAACATCAATTTATTATTATTGGGCCTGCATCCTTTTGTATGACCACTGTTCCCTTTTAATAGTCACATACCTCACAGGTCCTGCCTTGGGGAACATGCTGCTCTGTGTCTGCTGTGTGGGAACAGCTGCAGGAGCAGGCATGGTGGTCTGAACCAGTGTGGATGAATGTTCCCGGCCCAACTCGGCCTGAGAGTCTGCTGTTACACTTCCAGCTTCAGAGCTGAAGTCAAGAGCTCCAAACTGAACGTTCAGACCAGAGATGTCGGCTGAGCCTGGCATTTCCACCGCTGACGACGGAATCTGAGACAGAAAGAATGCGTGCTGTAAAAAACGAAAGCAAACCAACACTGGTACTTCTTATTTTAAGAAGGGGTCAAAAAAAAAAACATAACCACCCCAAAACTGCAATGCAATCTGAAGTAACACTTCAACTCGCTACGAAGCGGCTTCAAAGTTTAAAACCTGAGTTTGGAATCAATCTTTATAAAGCATAAGTTGATGTCTTACGAGTAACATTCCCATCGTCCATGCAGGGGTTTGTATTGTACATTTTATGTTCTTAAGAGATCTGATATTTTACCTTTGATGGAAGAGGAGCTCTGCGTCGCTGGGTCTTTAACTGTCGCTGAGGAGGATCAGAGATCGAAAGATCCAGGCCTGACTGCTTACTTCCTGGAGAAGATCCGTCTCTTACAGGGAGGCCAGAAGACTCCTGACCTGAAATTCAAAATAATGTTTTTGCATACAATAACAAACCTACAGGATCAGGAACATGCAAGTGTCAAATGAAGACATGTGAAACACAACACCGCCTAAATCTCCTCATACAAGGACTGATAAAAAAACCTGTTTGCATTATTTATTCCAGCTGAATTGTGACAAAACTGCATTATTGTATTTATAAGTATCGGGCAAAGTACACAAAAATCTTAAACATTGCATAGATGCCATTTATTCATTGCATCATTCCTGTTGTTTATAATCTTTTTAAAAATCCTTTTAAAAAGAATAATAAATTATTTAACTGATGGAAAATAATTCCAGTCACCAAAATGTCATAGTGGGGTTAAGCTACAGAGCTTCACCAACAGTGTTGACTGAAGGACGACTGTTTTAAAACTGAAGTTTTTTTTACCTCTCATCATCTTTGTTTAGTAGCTGACATTTAAAAAAAACACCCCGCCACTTTGTGGTTATTCTTTATTAATACTAAAGTCTTGTCAAATAAAATAACTTCAAAGAAAAAAAACAACTATTTACTGTAATGTTACAATGACAATTTCAGGTCTTTGTAGCATTTATAGTGAGTATTGTTACAGTTCTGTTTTAAACAAGACGCCAAGTAACATTTTACATATTAGACTCATCTTTAACATCATGAAGACTAAATGCATTTAACAGTGTGTTGAGCCATTCTGTGGCTATACCTGGTGGCGTGGGGGCCTGTGGTGCGTGTGGTGCATGTGGCTGAGACAGGCCCAGAGGCTCTGTGGTGGGCAGTATGGAGGACTGCTGCTGCCTTTGAGCAAGCTGGCTGAGCACTGCAGATGGTTCTGGCTGATGCTTCATTTCCACTTCAGAGAACATAAAAAATAATGTTGTAGCTGCAAGAACATGGTTAATTTAGAGCACCCAAGTCCTAAATGTAATTTAAGATGAACTTACAATTTTGGGATCCAATAGGGCCATTTTCAACCCTCTGAGCCTTGGTATCTGCAGTAGGTGAAGCAGCAGGAGCTGGACTCTGCATCAGAGGTTGTCCTGGGTCTTTGGAGACGCCGCCGCTTGTTGCCAACATCTGACTGGTTCTCTGAGGCAATCGAGGCCCGTTGAGTGGCTCCGACATGCAAATGTCTGGACCTGGTGCCTGCTTAGGTGCATTCAGGGACCCAAAACCAGAACCTATGACTGAAGACTGGGAGCATAACAGACAAGACAAAATGACTTCAACAGCACTACAGATTAGTAATATATATGAAATATGGGTTCTCTTAACAGGTGCAAGTGTGTGTGGTGAGGAATACCAGTGCAGCATGTGCATAGGTGGTGCTGGCAGAGGCGGCATGAGCGTAGCTGTTGGCGGTAGCATGTGCGTAGCTGTGTGTCGCAGTCCGCCCATTGTGGTGGGAGTTGGTGAATACCAGGCTTTGGCCCAAATCCTCTGCTGAAGGACCATCAACGATTGCTCCCAAGTCAGAGTCCACAGAACCTCCCACAGTCACTCCAGTCTTAGGCAGTATGCTAGCTAGGTCCACACTGAGCAGACACAGGACGAGAACAAAAAGAAGAGAAGAAATTTGTTTTCAGAAGGTTGGGATTTTTAAACCCTTTTTATAAAGATGTTTAGGGTTCGACTTAGAACAGGAAGACTTACTTGTGTCCCGGTGGGATGTGGTTAGCTGGAGCAGAAGAGGCAGTGAACACTTTGGTCTCAGACAACTGTGACAGAGTATAAATACAGTCATGAGATTATCTCTGCACATGGCTGACACTGCAGGTCAAATGCAACTTCTTTCCAAACTTGTATCAAGCGCAACGTTCCCTGAGCCGTTTGGCTTCTTGGTAAACATGGTTGTTTCATACCAGGCATTTGCATTAAAAATGGTGCCATCTAAACCAGGGCCTGTTACACCCCAAGGGAGTTTTTGCTCTAGCTTTGATGGCCAAAGATTAGAAATGATTCTCAATATTCTACTCAGCCTACTGCAGAAAAATTTAGTTATATGCGTGATCCTTGTGTATCACCGTCATATTCACCAATATGAAACAGTTCTCATATTTACAATTTGATGACACTATGTCAAGTTAGACCACTTTCTCCAATAGTAATGAAAATACTCCACTGCCAAACAATAAATACAGTCACACAGTACATAGGTTAAAAACAAACTTAACAGGCATAAAATTGAAGCCAGTAGGGTGTAAAACCTATACTTGATTTACCCAAATCAAGTATTCATGATTTGGGTAAATCATGAATACTTTACCCAAGTATTCATGATTACAATATTGACTCAAAATGTACCCCTATAAATACACTTTATATTAATATAATGTGTATTTATATTTCAGTCAAAGCAGATAATTCAGAGCTTTGTCGACTTAGATTTTTATTCATCTCCCATGTGAAAGTAACTGAGAAATTATGCTGTTGTAAATATGACAAGACATGATTGAAAGTGCAAATTGAAGACTGATGTGCACTTATTTTATCTTTTATCAGTTCTCCCATAAGCTGACAGTGTTTTGTCTTGCTGATTTTTGTTTTTGTTGTATTTGTTTACTCTGTTTTGGTTGTTTTTTTTTTGTCTTGGCTGTTTAACTCTGAAAAATAAATTAATTTAATTTAAAAACAGTGCTAACTGAAACAAACAAGTGCATAAAATTGCAATGGTACTATATATAGTATTGCTAGTTCATCTCATATTTAAACATTTATGTCTTACATCCTCATTCCATTCTTCCGAAGTCCAGTCTTCCAGATTGCCACGCCAGGTTCCTGACAGAGAAAGAGACCAAAAGCTGTCACGTTATAGAAGCTGTCAAGTTATCTTTGTGCCACCTGAATCAAATGTCTGAATCACATTCTTAGCATTTCATCAAATCTTGCAGTTCTGGTAGTGATCCATTCATCAGATTCAAGTGTCTGTAAACAAGGAGGCCTCTAAACTCTGAAGACAGTGGCTCTGAAAGGCTACCATGCTACATCTTATTTACCAGTCCCCTCAGTAGTTTCATTGCCCTCCAATCTGTCCTGGTTGGCTCTGGAGTTTGCAGTGTAGTCAGCAGGATTAAAAGTGCTGGAAGTAAAAAGTAAATTACACAGAAATGAATATTAAGATACAAGATCTTGTTCCCGCAGATGGGGTGTTTTGTTTGGACTTTTCCTCTTAAGTCAATATTCTTACCCCATTCCTTGTGAAGAGAACCTGTTTCCAACAGCTCCTCTTCCTCTCCCACGGCCCCCGACTCCTAAAGAGAAAATAGACATGAGCTATTTGGAGCCCTTCAACCTTACTTTCTGATTAAAGACTTTATGGAAAAAACATAAAAACAAAAATATAAATAAAATGAAATCACCTAACAATTTTTGACCACTGAGAATACAATAAATCAAGGTCGTTTATCCAGTAAGTTTGGTAAAAGCAAACAAACTCTGGATTTGTCTGCATTTAGTAAGAGGGTTTCATTCTAGTGAGTACCTCTGCCTCGTCCCCTGCGCCCACGGTCAGATCCTCTCTCTCCAGGAGTTACCTCAAACCCGTTCTCCTCTGAACGACCTATGAGTCAACCAGAACAAAAATAAATAAATAAGAAAACTGCGCGCACACAGTCTACATTATTCAGCATTACACCATTTTAACATTTTATACCTTCACGACCTCGGCTGATTCCTCTGCCCCTCCTGTTGGACGCTCCACGTCCACGGCTGGCCTCCCGTTCTCCCTTCTTCTCCCGGCTTTCTTTTAAATCCGAGGTCCCTCCCTCCTTCCCGATACTACGCTTCTTTCCTACAGTCTCCCAGGAGTTCTAAACAGCAAACAAAATCAATGTTGGTGCTACAAAGAACACTGTAGAGGTGGGTGGTATGACCAAAATTTTAATATCATGACATTTTCAACAATTGTTACTGTATTTTTCTTTTAATGCAAATGTGTGTTAATCACATTTTCTACATCCTTAAAAAATGACAGGATCTCAAGGAGTTTTCAGGACAGTGTCACTAAACGTAGCCTTTGACCATAGCTCAAAGGCTAAGTGACTGTAGCCTTGTAGCTATGGTCAAAGGCTCTGGCCTTTTGACCATAGCTCTATAACGTTTTTCCACAGCTCTTAACGGGACCATATCTTCAGTGACATAAAAAGCAATTTTTGTTTGTTTCAACCCACCGCATGCCTCTTTGTTTCAACACAACAATTATCATTGAAATTGTTTCAATGAAACGTGAGCTTTGAAAGGCTAAGTACTTTCATACGACAGGAACCGGGCCTCTTTTAGGCACTTCCAGATAATCATCTTAAACTTCCTTTGCTGTCAATTTTGCCCAAGTCCACACTCAACTCCCCCAATGACACTAGCTTCACTTTTGCTGCTCTGCATATGACTTCAGTGTGTAACAAAGAAAAAGGCCCTTCGTGAAACAAGTGCATACGTATTCCGAGACTAAAAGTCTGTACGGAAAATTCAAACAACAAAAATAAAAACCATAGAAAATAAAAAATAAAAAAAACTCTTGCGTGATCAGAAAAACAAAACTCCCCCCAACAGCAGTAAAAAATTTAAATTTTTTTTTAAAAAAGCTAGCCAGGATGTAGTTAATTTTATCTCTGAACATCAGTGTTTGTGTGTGTGTGCTCTTTCTTACTGTGTCGGAGGGACTCTCAAGCAGAAAATTGATGGCTCTGTTTACATCTTCATTGCAGTCATGGAGGGCTACTACGCATTCATCTTGGGTCTTCCCAGTTACCTCAATCAACTGAATGTAAAGGAATCAGAATTAAGATGTTATGTTTCATCATGAACCTTAACAAGTTATTAAGTTGTTAAGAAGCTGTATGAGTCTAGACTACATTACTCTTTATTTCCCACCTGTGCACAAACATACCTGTTTGACCTTGTCTTCAAAGTCAGCATCATTATTGTCATAAATCACCTGCGCTAAACGCATCTGCTCTGCTGTGGCCTGTAAGACAGAAGCAAACAGAGCTAAGCGAGGTCAACAGCAAAATGTGGCTTCTTGTCTTTATCAGTTGAAATGATCTTATGTGGGGGTTCACTGGTTAAGAGTTTAGTGGCCATTTCTTGAGCTCAGCTTCTAAAAGCTTTGACCTGCCAATACACATTTTATGCAGTTTCAATTTCTCTTCAAGGACAAATGGAATAAGAGAAATCATAAAAAAAATATTTTAAGCCTTTCCGTTACAAACATGTTTTAAGTTTATTTCAGCCATCTTATTTGCTTAAAAAGTCTTTGTTTTGCTACCTGAATGAAACTGATGTAAAATGAAGTTTGATTTTGAATACTTTCTTGAAGCTCTATGTGTCCCCTGATGTCCTTTCTAAAATATTTTTCCAGTAATAACATCCACAAAAGTGTTGTTGTCAGCAGACCTGACGGCGATCAGACAGGGATGCGTTCAAGATCAGACATTAAGAGTTTCTGGCTGACTGGTCACTACTCGGGGCCCATCAAGCTAAAGCCTGGATGATTCTGGTCATCAACCATTTTGTTTGGTGAAATTTCATGTCGTTTTAGAAGTGAATGCAATTATCATTTAAAGAAAAGAGAAGCAGGTAATATCTCACCTGTATCTGTTTCTGTGGCTGTGGTGTTTGGGTGGTTGTGGGCAGCGTCTTGTCCCGAGTCCCTCGGGCTGGATTGCTGACCACTGAAGTCATCATATACAGTATATACAAAAAAAATGTATGTACAAAATAGAAAAAATCTGGGGGGAAAAAGGGAAAAAAAAAAAAGGAATTGAAAGAGTTTAAAAGATAGAAATGAACAGCTGTGTCTTTAAAAAAATGGCTCTGGGTAAATGCGCAATACTAGAGCTGTGCACTTGATATAGGCAGACGGAGACACACACAGTTATATACCATGTAAGACTATAACCCCCCTATCTGTCGCCCCCCACATCCACAGTTAAATTTAGCCAGCCAAGAGGGGACTGTCCGGGTGTCATCTTACAGCTCTCCCTCCTGTCCCCACTCAAAAACACCGTCAGTATTCACCAGTGTTTCTTATCGGAGGACATAGATATCATTCCTTTTGATGAGCTACAAACCTTTACGGGAAAAAAAAAACAAAACAAAAACGAAAATAGATTTCAAAAAGCAAAGCAGAGAACTGCTATGTAGGCCAAAAATCAGTAGAAATTGAAAGCACAAAAACAAGGATTACGTCACACCTCTCAATAGACCACAAGATCCCGAAAATGTTGGGAAATCGCGGGTTTCAAATGACGTTACAAAAATAAACAATCAAAAAAAAAAAATAACAACAGTGGAATGGCTGGCCACTGATGAAACTTGGAAGACAAAAAAAAGCACGTAAACGTTACATGGTGGGTGTATTGTCCGCTTTAAATCGAGTCCAAGAAGTTGTTTTTATCTTTCGACCATAGAAATAACCGAAATTATCCCGACGTTGAAAAGCGCTCAAATAAAAAAAAAATAAATAAAAAATACAACAGAAGCTGAAATTACAGACCAACGTTCAGTCGAGCTCATGATAGCTGTAGCCTAGCGAGCTACTTGCCTTTGTTCTTTCAACAGTCCCTACGCCATTCCCGAGTCTCCACTTGGAGAATATCAGCGCAGTAATTTTACGGCTGGTCCGCGTGTCATAAAACAACGACGCTTTTGTTTCACGGTCACCAAGGCAGACGGGGGGGGGGGGAAACAAACAGACGCGTCAAGAGCGACGACATACCCCTTTGTGTAAACCCGAGCGAAAAGCTAACATTAGCAGCAAGCTAACACTTGTAACGAAAGCAACACAGTGGCGTGTCTCCTTATGATTACTGTACTTACGGGACCCAAAATATCGTCTAATTTACTCCAGGGACCGCGGATGGCAATGGCTCAGTCGAAATTTAAGTTGCCCACGAAGCTACAATAGTAATGAGCAGCTAAATGCTACCAGCTCCGGCATGTGAAAGGCCTTTTCCCCAAATGCAATACAATGGTTCAGTTTGGACAGAGCCTCGCGTGTTAGCAAACCACGGAACAACCTGTTCATGTCGAATTTACGCACGCAGAACGTCCAACACTGACTATAAAACGAAACCAAATTATACAACGGGCAAAAGATTTAATTTTCAGACGGATTTTAAACACAATTCACGAAATAAATCTGACTTTCTTTTACCTGCTAACACGCTTTCGCTCAGCCAGCAGGCAGCAGCAGATGTGTCACGTGATCCACCGCGCCGTTGTTTAACGTAAGGAATCGGAGCTTCACAAACAAACGCTACAACCAATCGAAATCATCTACCAGGTCACGCGGTACAAAGTTGCAGCACAACTGGCGCGTAAGGTGTTAGGATATGTTATTTAGGCTTCATATTATATTTTATTCAGTCAGTAAATGTGCGAGTTATGTGAAAAGATGAGACCCCGTATGAAGCCCCTTCGGTTTCTTTTCAGCCAAATCTTAATGTATCGAGATTTAATACAAATTATAGCACAGCATTAGGAAAATAAAGCATCAAAGCTATTAAAACGTAAGAGAATAAAATTCTGTACATCATAAAAAAAAAAAAAAAATCACCTTTTCGAGAGAGGGATCAATAAACCCATGTCCACATCCATTCGCAGTTGAAATGCATATGCACATGGTATGTCATACCATGTGCATAGTAAGACCCTATGCACATGGTTAGGATATATAAACACACCCTAACCCTGTGTTAGGGTATATATATTTATTTTATTATATTGTTTTAAATACATTTAGATCAAATATAAAGTCATTTTAAATTATTTTTTACTTATATAAATAAGTAGAAATATATAGAAAATATATTCTATTAGAAAACGCTTTTTATTAAAATGTAAACCACTGACACCATATTTAAACAAACACAAACAATTTTAATTAAATCTTCAACCCGTCTTGTAAAAAACATTCTACCAAAAGCACCCAGATGAACCTCATTGTCAGAAACTTGGCTTGAAGCTTGAAATACATTAGTAAAAAGTAAATAAATAATAAATATTGGAAAATACTATTATGCATAGTGGCATGATACATGATTTCATTCTGTGTGATGTCCCAAATACTGGCAGAATGTAAACACCACCTTGGTGGTCTGCTCTAGACAAAGAATATTTCTGAGGTTTTGTACATTTTAATTAAAACTATATTAAGTTGTAGCAAAACATGCTCGGGAAAATCTGAGATGACATGACCACAGATAATAGTAAATAACTTCATTATAAAAAGCAGCCAACGTTTTGTGGAACACATTTTAAAACAAATTTACCAAAATTATTCACTGCCTTCGGGCTCATCTAAACCTGAGCGAGTTCCTTAATCCACAGGCTTTAATGTAATGTTGGCCCACTCTTTGCCACTATAACTGCTTCAGCTGTCCTGGAACAGGCTGTCCACTTTGGTCAGGCGTGCATTTGTAGAAATGTTGACAATTTTCAGTCAGACACTGACATTGAATGAGAGCCTGTCTTGGAAACCTTAGACTTGGTAAAGCAAGGCTTGGCTGCAGCAGCTAGGAATGGAAACTCACTCTGTGAAGCTCTCTAAAGTTTGGAGTTCTGTAGCTATTAACCCTGTGGAAAGTTGGTGACTTCTACACACTATGTCCCTCAGCCTTGGCAGACCCTGTACTGTGATTTCAAGAGGCCTACCACTTTGTTACTGGAGAAAATGATGCGATTCTACAAACTTAACCGCAAAAAAGAAAAAGGAGAAAAAAAAAATAAAAAATTATACATCAATTAAGCTCGTCCTCCTGTTGTCTTGACGGCCTGCACAAAGATCTGATGTCGTCGTATCAACCTTCTTGAACATTCAGGTCTTCTGGTTTTGTCTGTTCTGCATCTCCAGAATCAGAACCAAACATTTAAAAAGCAACATTTAATTTTTGTGCTCCACTAATCTGGAACAAACTTCCAGAAAACTGCAATGATGCTGAAGCAATCAGTTCCTTTAAACGAAGGCTAAATCCCAAATTTGTTTAAAGCTGAAATCAAAGAAAACCTGGGACATAATAAAGTGTAGTCTGATTTCAGCTTGTCATTGTTTTACCTCACTTTGCAAGGTAGAGTTTTTTACTTTGTTGTTGTTTTATTTTTCTTCTAAAAATGTAAAGTACTTGCCTTGTGGCTGAAAATGGGCTATGCAAATAAAAATGCCTTGCTGTTCTATCCTATCACTTCCACTTTGTTATAATACTACCACTAGTTGACTGTGGAATATTTAGCAGTAAGGAAATTTCTTCCTGCACGGTCACCCAGTTTGTACTACTATTGACCTGCAGCAATAATGTCCTGTGATTTCTCTGCATGGAGATGTGGGTACTCCTCCCCACAGTCCTGAATCATGACTATTAGGTTAATTCAATTCAAATTAAATTGATCAAATTAATTGCTCTCTCAATTCATGCCTTTAGGTATGTGTGTGTGCATGGTTGTTCTGTGTCCCTAGTATTGCTAGTTTAAATAAATTTGAACCTGAACTTCGTCATTCAAGTTTATAGTGGAACAAACATTCTTGCTGGATTTTTAAAGCATGCTGGGGGGGGGTTCTTGTGAAAAATTGCATATTTTTTAATCTTCTTGTGTGAAGTGATGGTTATTCTTCAGGTAGGGCTTCAGATGAGCTTTCATGCTGTGCACACACTGAGCCTTTCTCTCCAGGATCTCATCCAGTTTGTGGATAAATTCCACAAAAACCTGTTGGACCAAAGGACAAAAATTAGGATGTACAAAAAAAAAAAGAGTGAAAGCCATCAGTGGTGAAGTAGATTTTGTCGAACCATATTATGCTGCTGGCGAAGAAGTTCCCTCTCTTTGTGACAAATAGCTTCCATCTCTTTCAGCTGCTCCAAGTGGACCTCAGTAATGTGCAACCTGGGAACACATTGAGTAAAAGTAATTCTATACAAGAATCATTGAGTCTCATGGAATAATTCGTACCTTGCATGGTCTATGGTGAACAGATGGATTGTGGGTTTGATTTGCTGGTTGCCACTTTCTTCTCCACCTAACTCCGCAGGATTGAACTGCTCAGCAGCAACTCTTGAGATATTGCAATAATTTGCCCGTGCTGAGTTCAAGGAGCCATATTGAGGCCCTGAATGTTGCTTAAATATGTCAGGTACGATTTTAGAGTGTGTAGATTCTGGTGAATTGTGTGGAGATTGAGAGCTACAATCCTCAGTGCTTTTGGTTAAAGATGAAGCCTGGGATTTAATTATGGATGCAGTTAAATTATTTTCTAAAGTTGATTTTCTTTCTTGATTGTTGCCATGGTCTTTGATGGAGTAAGATGAATCTGTACCTGGAAAAAAAAGGAGATTACCTCAGATTCTTAACAAATTAACTTATCATCAAAGAGTTCATTTATATCAGTAATTCAATTCAAAAAGTGAAACTGACACAATATATTGTACATTCACTACACACAGTAATTGATTTCAAGCATTAATTTATATTTGTTTGAATTAATCATATAGCTGATATATATATTTTTGGAAAATTGGAATATTACATAGGAGCAACAACAAATGATTTCCAACACAGCAATGTTATAGTAGGTGCAATATGGCTGCTGACTGGACAGCTGTCCAGCAGACGGTCACTGACATAATTTTCCCTCAACAATAATGTTAAGTCACAAAAGAACCTGATTGATCACAGAGTTCTGTGTCCAGGCATGTTGAATGGAAAGCTGTGTGGTCAAAAAGCTGCAGAAGGAACAAGAAATCTAAAGCCCCCACACATAGCTGTAACTTTTTACATTTTATTTGGTAAGACAAATCTAGTAGTGGGGAGGGAGAGAACTTGTGCGGGATCCACTTTGAAGTTCCCACAGTCTGGTGATTTTGGGAGCCACGTTATCGGCTCATCTTGATCTACTGTGTTTTATCAAGAATGAATCAGCTCCATGCTGCGCTTCTTTGATACAGCATTTCATGCAAAAGGAGCCACATGCAAGTGAATAAGTAAAGAAGAGTGAATTTTGGCACTTTTAAAAATGAGTCTTAAGGAATATTCCTATTTTCTTACAAATAAACACACATTTTGGTTTTCCACTGAGCCTAAGCTTTAATTATTCAAATTAACTGAAAGAAATGATTGAAATGTATCTTCTGGTCGTAGTGTTTCACTTTTTAAACTGAATTATCATGTACTTTATATGATAATCTAATTTATTAAGATGCACATGTGCTTTGTATTTTTTTTACTGAAACAGAAGCAGGGTTCCTCTTACCGCTTCCATTGACAGTGATTGTGATGCTTTTCTTTTGCTCATGGTGACCAGCTGCTGTTGCAATGTCATATGTAGCAGACATATTCATCTGGAGGTTCTTTGAGTGGGGTGGCTCCAATGGGGACAAGGAAAATTCTTCTAGTTGGGAAATGCTGAGAGGATCCATATAGCAGCTCAAAGAATCTCTGGAATTATCAACTTGCGGTAAAAGAGACATTTTGCTGCTGTTTTCACATACTGGGGAAAGTGCGTTAAATTGCAGATGAAGATTTTTGCTGTAGTAGTCAGACACTCCTTTTTGCTCATGGCTCCACGCTATGTCTGTTGTTTGCCGTTTCAGCAGATCCACATCCCTTTTGACCTCTGAATCAAGGCAACCGGACAGGTTTGCCTCCGTTTTTGTTGGGATTTGCTTGGACTCCACTTCTATACTTCCCATCCAGCAGTCCCTCAGGTGTCCCCCCTTCATACCAGCTAGCCTCTTCTCTTCCTTCCTCCCAGCTGCTGCCTCAGTCTTCATCTTCCTCTCATTTTCACACTTGTCGTCATCAGCAACATTCTGAGTGTGGTTTGCAGAGGTTTCAGTTTGCACACTTGAAGTCTCGTCTAAAAATGGATCGGTTTGGGTAGAGACAGAAAAGCTAGACGAGTGCAGGAGAGAAGACAGAGATCCCCGAGAAGAGGAAGAGAAAGATGAGAGAAGATGGACGTACGAAGACATCGGTGAAGGTGAAAACTGCTGCAGCTGCTGGTGATATTCTCTCAGATGCTTCACTTTCTCTTGTTCGTCAGCTTTGCGTAATTCTCTTTCTTTTAACTCCTCTTCTTCCTTGCACATGTCTCTGCAGCTTACAGCCTGTCTTCTCATTTCTGTCCATTCTGGTTCCTCTCTCTTTCTCTCTTCCATAGTCTCCTGATAGTTCTCCTTTCCCCTGTGGCAGAATCCAGATTCCCTTTTAGAAAAAGTTAAATCACTCCCTTTAACGGCTCCATTGTTTTGTTGTCCCAACATCCCCACTGCTCTGGTATGTTTTCCTTTAACACAGTGACTGTGAATATCATTGTATGTTTCATTTTCAGTTCTCCCATCCTGTCTGATCTCCAGTCCTCCATTCAAACACCTGTCTTCAGTCTGCGCCAGCGACCCTCTAATTGGGCTAATCTGTCCAAGTTCCATGACTGTTCTGTTTCTTGATTGAGTTTCCTCTGAGCAAGAAGATTTTGTGGGTGTTGAACTGAAAACTGGTTGCGATATGTGAGGGCTTTTATGCGTTTTGGGACTGAAATTCTTATTCTGATTTCCTAGCTTTGGATTTTTAGAAGTCCCAACATTTCTTCTGCTCCCTGTGTTGCTGTTGTCAGACCGGGCCATGTTGCTTCTGCTTCTTTTTCTTCCAAATGGCCCATTTTGTCCTCTCAGCTCTTTCACGCTGTAAGAAATTTAACACATGCAATGCCTCATGAAAGTCTTTATACAACTGACAGGTTTCCAAATTTTCTAATGCTACAACCGCAAACCTCAATATTTTTACAAAGATTTATGAAGTAGGGCATAATTTTAAGATGGGAGCAAGATGCTGCTGTATATTCTGTCCTCTTTCCTCTTTACTCCAGTACCCATAAATATAATCCAGTGCAATGTGCCAGCGTCTTATGAGAGAAGTAACTTCTATTTACTGTTTCCTTGCCCTCTAAACTCTTACCGGTCTGCGTATCTCAGAGTATTCAGTGTGTGTTCTGTTGCTGAGTGACCCGGTGAAATGTTGGCAATCATGCATGTCTTCGAGTCACCAACAAATGAGTCCTTTAAAACCTAAAATTAAAATGAACCAGTTCAGTTTGAAAACAAGTTCAAGAATATGTGTGGGTCAAAGTGGAAAAACAATAAAATTATCCGTCCTTTTTATTATTAAGTTGCATCTGTCTAACTACCTGAGTGAGTTTGCTTTGTCGGAAAGGAGTGTGAGATTCCTCTTTGTCAAGTGAACGGATACATTCTTTCAGCTGTGGGGGGAAAGCAGGTATTAGATCTGAGCAAAAATTAGACAGACTATTGCTGCTTTCATAGGATTGAAAAAGAAAGTTAGCAGCCAAGTACTGAAATTACGTGTATAATATTAGCTGATCCTCACTGTTACTAGCTTTTAAAAAATCAGGTAGTCTGTTTATGTGTTTTAAAAAGAAATGTGAATTTGGATTTTTTTTTTTCTGAGATCAGCAAGAATCTCAGAGGAGTCACTATTACTACCCATCACTTTGAGAATGTTCTTCTGGCCTTATTTAAACAATTTCAAAACCACTAAGATGAAACTGATCAATTTACTCAGAACACAGTTATTCACAAGCCACTGAATAATGAGATGTACATAATTTCAGCAACTTTTTTTTTTAGTGACTGATAATAATTAAATATGGAAGTATATCTGAGTTTATCTGAGTAGATCTGAGTTCTTACAGCCAGCAGGCTCTGGTTGATCTCAGCTCCCTCCATGCGACTCTGCTTGTTTGGTTCTTTGGCATCTGAAGCCCTCTCACTGCCTGCCAGGTCCACAAACCATATTCTGCACACATGGATACACAAACACGCAACAATTAGTTTGATCAATTTTCCACAAAACATTAGAACTATTGGATTGTCAATTCAGGTGGTTCGAAAAATATGAAATCATCAGGAAGTTGGTAAAATACCAGACCTTCTACTAGGATTTAGCTCCTTCCATCTTCCTATCAGGTGATAGGATTTTATTTCTGCCATGTGTTTTCCTTTTTCACATGACAGATTGAACAACACTGTTTGAGAAGTCCAAAGCTTCAGATATTGCTTTAAACTTCTCCACAACTTTCTCATGCTAGTTAGGGAACTATTGAAGGCAATCAGGGGAAATTGGATTTTATTTGAGTCTGTCAGAGTGAAGGGAGAACACAAGTGCATGCCACACTTCACAGATTTCTATTCTTAAAATAAAAGAAATAAATGGTCTATAACATGAAATACCCCTCAAAAAACATGCTCAAGCTTTAAAATTTTACGTGACAAAATGCGAAAAACTTCTTTTGCGAGAAATTTTGAAACCTTGAAAAAAAAAATCACTTGGCTTTGAATCGCAGATAATGGTTGCCAGGTCATGGCAATCTAGATATATTCTGAATAACACCCGCAAATAGAAAGATTAAGTCTCTCACCTTCCAGCTATTTGCTGATTAAGATTCCTGAGCTGAATCTGAAGCAAGGCATGGGATCGAGAGGAAAGAGGATTCATGCCACTTGTCCCTTGTGTTCGCTCAGCTGTTCCCTGTGAAATCACCTTAAGAGAGTTTAAGAGAGACCATTACATTACAGACAAAAGGATGATTCCGATCTGAAGTGTAAAGAAAATATAAATTAATGGTAGGTAGGAGTCAGCTACTGGATCAATGAAGATGTAACCACATATATCTTATTTCACTAGACTAAAATATTTTATACCTTTTGATAATTAAAATATTCTTTCTCATCTTGAATTGTATTAGTATTTGATTTCAGCTTAAAAGTTTGGTTTAAGGCTCATACCTTGTTGATTGGGTTGCCATTTACAACACTAACTCTGGACTACACATTGGGTAAATTACTAATTGTATGAATAAAAGGATCAAACCTCTAACAGTGAGCTGACTGAATCCACTCGGATGTCCCGCAGACCTGAAATGTGAACCACTTTCTTTCCATCCTCCCTGGCAAATAACCTTCAATGGAGGAAAAATAGGTAAGATATTCTGATCATTGTAAAGAAAATACGGGGGAGACAAGTTGCAGCAAAAACACAAACCAGATAAACCACTTAAGATTTAAAAAAAAGCAATAAATTTGAAACCAATAACCTTTTCCTGTGTTCCAACAGGTCGTACAGCTGGCCGCAGTAGATTTCAAAGAAGCTGACATAAACCAGTAGAGATGCGCTTGTTGCAGACAGGTGAGCAAAAATGTCCTGAACTGCTAGAGCATATAAGCCGGTTCCAGCAGGGGATGAACCCAGCATGGTGTGAGTCTTTCCTGCACCTGTCTGTCCATATGCAAAGCAGGTGGCCTTGCCTCTGTGGATACACACAACACAAAGAGAAGGACACTAAAGAGCGGAAGCTTAAACACTTCATGCTGTTTCATTTAGAGGAAAGAATGTGATCAACTTGACAGTTCAGTAGGCATGGGCCAGGAAACTGATCTGATTACTTTTATTGAAAATATCAATCATTAAAAATGAATTATTTACACTGTTGGTGCAATAATCAATCGTTAGGCTCTTCAAAGTAATATTTACACCTTTGATCACTGTTATTTAAGTTTGACACACTTTTAGTTTCCACACCATGACAGTCTAATGTTTTTCTTGAACAGCATTATTTTCAAAAACATAAATTAGAGAACAACGTTAAAGTGCAGTAAAGCTATGATGAAAATTTTGGGGGGTTTGAAACTTTAGGAATCATTTCACAGCAGTAATTGACCCTTGTCTACCTACCCACTGAGCATATGCTGTACCAAAGGGTATGCTGTTTTCAGATAGACTTCTTCATTTGAGCTCTCCTCTCCAAAAACCTGGTCGAAATGATACCTGTGCTGCAGAACAACAGAGAACCAGAAGAAATTAAGCATAAAAAATTATTGTTTTTAGAATTACAAAATGAAAGAATCAGAATTTTTCTCTTTCTGCATATCTACCTGTAATATGTACTCTGTGAGATCCACAGCTTCTTTGCTTTCGTGCACAACCGCCATACGCTCTCCACTTTTAGTTGTCACAACATCTACCTCTCCTCTTTTGCACTCTGCACGAGTTAAAGGTCGTTTCCTCACACACACGCTGATCCGTTGTCCATCCCCATGTCTGCTCCAAAACCCAGAAACCATACTGTCATTACGTTTCTTAGGTTCATGCAAAAGTATTCATACCTCTGATGACCGCAAACATGAAAGTAATTTAATAGAACTTGAAAAAATGCAACCAAGACAAACTAGTCCAAATTCAAATCTGAAAACAGGGGAATCCACTTGATTTCAGACCAGTTCGATCTGATACCCTTTAATAAAATTACCTTCAGAAGTTGCATTAACGATAACAGACCTCTTTTGTGTAATTTTATCAGACTATTAATTAGATAATCTATGACTTTAAAATAACTGTTGTTAAACAATCTGACAAAGCTGAGCTATTTTTATAAAAAAAATAAAAAAAATCAACAAAAACATATACAAAAGGTCCCACTCCAGTAATTGCAGCAAAAGTTGATTCTACAAGATACTGACTAAGCAGGGGCCATTTGACAAACGAGTGTTACTAATTACTTTGGACTTATGCACTACTTTGTGTTGTCTGTCTCAGAAAAAAATACAAAATGGGTGAACAGGGATGTGGACACTTTTGCATACACACTTGCATATCAACTGTCTTGCTAAGCGAGACTGGCCATTGTTATCTTGATGTGCAGAAATATAGCAATGAGAGTAGAACTGAACAGCACTTTACTTTGCAGCCTGAGGAGGACTCAGCGGTAGTCCATAGTTGTAGCCGGCTGATCTCTTTGCTTCATAAACAGGCTTGGGCTTGGTAACATCTGCAGGGCCCTTTTTCCTCCTGGAGATTGTCGTTCTGTCTTTCTGTGCTGATGGTTTGTTAATAAATGATTCCGATGTTACTGCTGCTGGGGGAGGATTCAATCTGTTGAGTGTCTCACTCTTTGGTACTAATCGGATGTGAGAGTTGAGCATTGAAGAGTCCCGTGTGACGTGCAGCTTGATGCTTTGTACATTGTGAGGATCACATGAACAGCTACGCTTATTTAACTTACTGTTTTTGCTTTGTCGAAGGTCACACACCACAGCTTTTCTGCTGTGAAGCCCCAGTTGAATGGGTGTGGCTAATCCATTTTCATGAACTGGATCATCATTCCTGTTTTGACTTGCATAGACATGAATGGTGTCTTCAAAATCAGAACACAATCTCTGGTCTGTGTTTTCAGTAGAGAAATCCAGCCTTCTGCGAACATATGACGGTCTGTCACTGAATGCACTAGAAACAGCTCCACTTTCATTCTTATCCCTTCTCACATCTCCATTGGCGTTTCCATACCCATCAGGACTGTAGCTATTATTAGCAGGAAATAGCTCATTGCCTTCTTCATAATCACACTCATTGTAGATCCCGATATCGTCATTTCTAAGGCTCCTTAGATCAAGGCTTTTAACCAGTTGGACCAGCTGGAAAAGGCGAGCTCTGTCCTCCATAGAGCAAACTCCCAGGAGGGGGTAGTCCTCCATGCTCAGTGTGGAGAGATGGGCTGCCCGGTAAACACCCATCAAGGTGAACCTAAAAGGCAAAAAACAGAGATAAAATGATTTTTATCATTAGAAAAATCAAAGCAACAATGTGGATTTGACTCGTCTGTTTGCTTACCTTGAATAATGACGCTGAAGCCCAGCCGCCGATAGACAATTGTACAGGCAAACTGTCATTTCTCCCATGGCTTTTTTGTCTATTTGCTCTTCCGCTTTGTCAAAGAAGTGAATAAGTCAGCTTGGCTTCTGTCGACTAGGAAATAAATAGAATGCAAAGTGGGTGGCTTGCGTTATTCTGTATTAATGAAACAAGAGCAGCAGCAATATAAAACACTGTCCTGTCCAGTAAAAATGATGACCAGCAGTTTCTCCTGCTGCCATTGCTACCAGCATGTTCTGTTGACTGGAAAGTGCAGCATTGGGCAGCAGCATGACGCTGAAACCTGACACTGGTGCAGCTTGATAGAGTTGGGGCCTGCACCAGTGCAGCCGCAACATATTTCCACATAGTGGCAAACGTGACAAATGCAGAAACGCCGGCTGATCAACTGTTGAACTTCTACTGTACATTGGCTAACAGCTGCAACCAGACTTGCTACAATTAGTCACTTGGACATCATTAGACCTTCCATCCGTTTTTTTATACCTAATCTTTGAAGGACCGAAGGGGGATGGTGCGTATCTACATCTGGCATCATGAGGCAGATGCAAATAAGCATCAGTCTCATGACCCACTGGACACTTCTTTACTTTATGGCGTTACTACATAAGAGGGCTGCATTTCCTGAAAAACTCTAATCTGTATAAACTTCATTTTTTAAAACAGTTCATCAATTGAGATGTTACTGCTGCTGAGGGGCATTGATTTGCATCTAAGAGACGTAGTGTTTATGTGGATCTATATAGATTCTACAAAATACTTCCTGATATCCTTGTTTAAGGCGGCTGGTTTAGTTGCCAGAATGGCTCTTAAACTGTGCTACAAGATGTACCATTGGAGGTACATGGTCTGATTTTAATGGTATTCAGAGGAAATGTTGGTATTTATCATTTGCAACTTAAAAAAAACTAAATTATTATTAATATTTAGTTAGCTTCTAGCTATTATTTAGTTAGCAAGCTAAATGTTTAGTTAGCAAACTAGATATCTAGCTTCAAGGTAAATATTTACTTGGCAAGCTAAACAATTGGAAACCTAAATATTATTGTTAGCGAACGAAATTTTTAGTTTATCTTCAAACAAAATTTTTAGTTTGCAAACTAAATATTTATCTTCACATTAAATATTTAGTTAGTAAGCTAAATAGTGTTTAGCAATCTGTTAGCAAGCTACATATGTAGCTTCAAACCTAAATATTTAGTTTGAAGATAAATATTTAGATAGCTAATTAAATATTTAGTCTTAAGCTGTGACATTTATAAATGGACGAATAACGTGGTGAAAGTATGACTTTGAAAATGAACCCCTAATTCTTTTTTTTTTTGTATATATGACAGGGTAAATAATTTATTGCTGTTCATTTTTGACCGTGTAACTTTAAAAACAGTACTCAACATTTTACAGTTTTCTGTCATTTGGGTAGCTGCAAAACTCATAAAACCTAAAACCACATTGAAGAAAAAAAAAAAACAATTTATATATACATACTTACCCAAGATGTTTCAGTAGCACGGAAAGCTAAGAACGTTAAACTGACATTAATAATTCACCTGGTAGCAACCTGCCTGACGTTTCCGTACACACACTGAATCTCCATAACGACGGAAACAGTTCGGCGCCCTCTCTTCCTGCTGGAGCGCAGCCTCGGTCAAAATAGACCTTGTTAAATATAAAGGCAGGCTTTTCAGAGCTACGACTGGTCGAATAACGCTCAGTTCAGCAAAACACTCAGCGATAATCCGCCAGGGGCTTAAACCACTAAGAAGCCGACACACCAAACCATTTCAAAGCACTGGTCAACTGAATGTAACTGGGAGTAAGCAATACAGGTAGAGCTACTGTTTATTTTTATTTTTTATTTTTTTAAATAAACCAACTGGACTGTATAAAGATAAAATTAGAACTGCTAAGAAATAAATTATCTTTTTTTAAATATATTAAACTTTATTTACTATTGCCCAGATATTTTATTTATAGTAATTTGGTAGGAAAAAAAACTCAATGAAGCATTATTTGTAAATATTGTAAAAACAAAAACAGCGAGCATTTAGACAAGACAAGATAACCGAATTAGACAGAACAGCAACAGTGTAACGTAAATATATACAAAACCTATATTTAATTTGCTAAGAATATTTTGAAAATGTTTCAAACTATTTTTAATCTTTATTTACTGGCTTTTATAATGTCAGAAATAAAATATTAAATCTGCTTTTTATAGCTTTTGCAGAACAAACAAGGACTAAAAGATCAGGCGGAATGTGTCTCAGTGCGGGACATCGTTTTTGTTTCTTGGGGGACGTAATTAAACGTAACACCAAAATATTGGCTAGTTACAGGCGTGTTATTTGTTGACTCCAAATGTCCGGGTAAGCCTGCTGGGTGAAGATAACGCAGTTCCACGTTTGCTTGCGCGTAGTTTTGATAAGATAAGGAGTCAATGCGAATCGTTGCACAGGAAGTAGTTTGAAGTCCTAACTAAAGCTGCCTGGAGTTCATGGTCTGGACCCTTCAGCACCCAGTTGAAGGTTATTAAGTCAGAGACTGAGCCAAATCACAGTAGGTTCATTTATTCTCTATATGAGGCAAACAAGAGCAAGGCTGCATAACAACAGTGAATACATGTTTGTAGATCAGTGTGAAAGTGCAACTCTGTATTTTTCAGATCTTGCTTCCCAAAAATCTTAAGTTCATTTATGTATCAAAATAACTTTGAGAAGTATTTTCCATTGGGTTGTAGAGACCTTTTATTTTTTCTTTGAATCTCAACTGCATTGCATTCATTTTAACTCCAGTACTAGACCTTTAAAAAAAGTTAAAAAAAATAAAAATAAAAAGTTTTTGATATGTTCATTAACACAGATCTAGGAATGAGTTTGAAATATAAGAAAAGCCAACTCAAGGGATCAGGTGAGAAAAGATAATAAGTTATTACTTTCCTTTTTACTTTAGATCAATAAGTTGGTTCCAAAAGACCATGAAAGAGTTGCCAACATGTCTGTAGTACTGAGGATGAAATGGGCATAGTTTAGGGGGTACTCACTGTTAAAGTAGAGGATCTGTTACTAATAACTATGTTTTTAAAGCCATAATTAGAAAATAACTGTTGGTTAATTATTTTTGTCTAAAATATAAATTGTGTGTGTTTTATAGTTAATTTCATATGAACCAAAACAAACTACAAGGAAAACTCACCGTGTAACATCCTGGTACTCCACTGACCTCTCCCTGAAAAGAAACCAGTCATTTTTTCAGTTCTTTAAAACTTTAGTGCATCTTCTGTTTCCAGTTTGCTGCTACAGTAAACTTTTTGCAGCCTCCTGTAGATGTAAATACTGGCTCTAACCACACCCAGGCCTTTAACAAAAAAAAAAGAAACAGCATTGGTGGAGAGAGATTTTGGTTGTATCACTACAGTTTGTACTGTGAAGATCATTTTGTGACAAAACAAAACCTCTTGTCAACCTCTATTTTTTCTCAAATGCGCAGCTGTAAATTATCTAGGCAATTTAGATAAGTGCACTACTTCAAACTTATAGTTGTTCCATAAGGATAAACTCTTGGGCCATTGATATTTTCTTCATATATGAGTAACTAACCTGGTACAGATCATTTGGTGCTCAGATTTTACCTTCCATACCATTAATAGTGTAGCTTGTGGACCAGACCAACTTCTAGTAATGATACTGAACTAATCATTTGGAGTTAGGCTCAGAATGAGTATCAGGAAGCATGTTCTTGTTCCTGTACTCTCCAGTTCAAAATATTTCATTGATTTCACTGTTTCAGATATTGAGATAATATCTGAGCTCTCACCTGTGAGAGCCTCTTGGACTCTCACAGGTGCATGATCCACTAATTCTGTAAGTCAATGTTTCAGCCAATACTTGGGAATCACCTTGTTGGAACAAATGTTAACGCTTTATAACTCTATAACTGTCTTGCCTTTTAAGGTTTGTGAACAATCTGTTAAACAAATTGTGTTTTGTTTTTTGTTTTTTTATACAGCAGTACAATCAGGATGTCATCTAACGAGGAGAACTCCTATTCCCCCTGTCCTGACATGCATTTTATTGGAAAGAAGGCAGATATTGTTCAGGCTGGCCGTGTGACGAAGCGGGTGAATGGATCCAGAGATGTGCTTGTTGTGTACCACCAGGGGGAGCTTTACGCATTGGACCTGCGTTGCTACCGTAAGCTCTGAGCAAAGGAGACCTGTGTGTGTGATTTGACATATAGTCAAAAGGGAGTGCCCGGTTGAAACACTGCATGGAATAACATCATCTTTTTTTCTTTTTGACAGATGCTGGTGGTCTATTACAGAATGGAGATATAGAGGTTGGCTTTTTCTGTTTTATAGTGAAACATATCACGCCTGATAGTAGATAGGAATGGTTTTCCATTGCTTTTATTCTGCCTTGAAATAGTATTCAAAATTTGCAGACATCACAGACAATAGACTCAAGGGTTTCGTTTGCTTTTGCTAGGCATTGTGCATTACAACATTTAAATATGTACCATATTGAAGCTTCTTTTTGTGTGAAATAGCTTTTTAGTTGTATATTTATATCACAGCTGTAGAAAACTATGTTCTTATTGTAATACCAATTTTACACTTGTACCAATCATCTCCATTAGGAGTTCAATGGACGGCTGTGCATTGTCTGTCCGTGGCACAAATACAAGATCACCCTGGCAGAAGGTGAAGGACTTTATCAAGCTGTGGACAATCCTATGATCAGACCACTGAAGACTCAGTGGCGCTCCAAGGGAGTCAAGCAAAGGACTCATAAAGTCACTGAAGTTAGCGGGGATGTTTATGTTACCCTGAATGATTCCCGCGAGGCCATCGAGTCAGATGTCTACCAGACTGAGAAATACAGAACTGTTTCAATCGATGAACTGCCGAAACCCAAACCGCAGGCATAGGAAAAAGACATACACTTATTAAACGTTCTGTTTTATTCTGATGTTATGTCAATCTTTCCTCATTTTACTTTGATCTAATTATTCTTTTAAATTTCACGGGATTCAAACAAAGGAGAAACAAAAGCCTTTCAGAAAATTGATCAAATTTGCTTCAGGATGAAAACAAATGATTTTGAATCATTACAACCCAATGATGCCTTCTTAAAAAGTTTAATCTGTTAATCTTAAGCTATGTCTTTTGAATATGTAGAACAAACAAGAATATTTTACTAATTACATTTTACACAGTTTCGTAACATTGCAGTTTTATTTTTCTTCCTTAAGCTTTTACTTGAATACAGGAACCATAAACATGCTGATTAGAAGAGATATGTTCAAACGACAAACAGATCTTACAGCTATGTAATATCGACAGCTTGCCAACATTTATTCCACAAAATGTAATGTAGAAGTACAAATGATATTTTGACAATGTTCTTACCTCTTGTATCAGTACAAACTGATAATTTTGTACAACAACCTTAATTTTAATTTGTTTAATATGTCTTTGCTTCTGTAAAAAATAAGCTAAATTTTTATTGGACTACATTTTGTTGTACTTACTGCATGCTGTCACCTCAGAGATATTTCCTTCAGTTTGTGTATTATAACATTTACTTCCACTCCAACGTTGCTCACCTAAGTTGAGTTTGGAAAACTGTGTTTGTACTGAAAGACATCCCAAATACTCTCAGGTGTTTACATTGTGGACTTCTGTGAATGTAGGAAAATCAAGTTTAATGAAGTGCATTTTGTACTTTGATCTCAGGAGGTCTTTTCATTATCTTAGTCAAGGGCAAAAAGAGAGAAAAAGATCGACACAAAATAGTGACTAACCTTTCTGGTTAATGAGAAAATATGTACTGTTCAAAAAAATAAAGGGAACACTCAAACAACACAATATAACTCCAAGTACATCAAACTTCTGTGAAATCAAACTGTCCACTTAGGAAGCAACATTGATTGACAATCAACAATGATTTTGTTGTCAGCACATTCAACTTTGTACAAGACGAAGTATTCAATGAGAATATTTCATTCATTCAGATCTAGGATGTGTTATTTGAGTGTTCCCTTTATTTTTTTGAGCAGTGTAGTTTTTATGCCTGCAAAGGTCTATATTTGTAATAAAACTATCTCTTTAAAAGGTGGATTCATTTAGCAAGTTACCAAAATGTGAGTCCTGTTTGTGTTTTTAAATTACTTATAACTGAGTTTTACAATTTTTTTCCTAATGCACATTTTGCCAAACACATAAATTACTCTGTCTTTAACCACTGATTTTTCAGAAGTTTGGTTAATTTGTTTATATCACAAACAAATTATAGCTGGTATTTCTTCTGTTATTTTGCACTTACTGTACAGTTTCTTATTTCTATTTTTTTAAATATTTTTTTTTTTATGTTTTACTGCTTTGTGAATCTGCATGCTTCCATTTGCCTGTAATTTTTCTGCCAGTACACCTAGATTTTCCCACATTCAATAAAGGACATTCCTATTATACTCTTTCGTTCTATCAAAGTGAGTCCAAGTATCAAAAAAGCAATGTAATATCCAGAAGCTGTTTTAAATTTGTGTGTTTTGATGATTTCTGGAACTTGCAATTAGAATTTAAATTGGTTCATATTTTTGAATTCAGACATCTAGAATTTGGGTCTGTAAAGCTATGCAATATGAACAAATAAAAATTACATCTCTTGTATAAGAGATGGTTTTGATTATATTATACAACATTAAAATGCCATCAATTTTATGTCCTATTTATTTAACTTTTACATTTGTATTATTTTTAAAGCCTTTTTCTCAACTTGCTGTCTCAAAACTTTATTTGTTGTGCAAAATCAGTCCTGTCGCTAGGTGGCAGCAAGGCGCCTCGTTCTTCAGTCAAACAGACAATAGAAGAAGATGCGGATGTTGTGAGAAACGAAGAGGATTTAAGTAGTTTTTCCCTCGAACCTGGATAACTTTTGCTAGATAAAACGTCAGCAACATTTTCTACATTTTATACGCCATAAGCTAATATTGTATTTCATCAGAGATGGAAATTAGCACCAGATAAAGCAGAAAGATCATCTTTTCTCCTTTGGTTTCTAACAAAAAACTTAACGAAATGGCTTCAGGTCGGTCCTGCTCGTGATATGTCCCTTATTGGCAAACATTATGCTTTCGACAGATGTAACGCTGGGTCGTTGCTTTTGCATCGGGTTGATATTTGTCATGTTTTTTGCAGAGGATGAATTGAATCTCCTGGTCATCGTGGTTGATGTGAATCCCATCTGGTGGGGTCAGCAAGGTCAGCGTGATCCAGAGGTATCCTCTTCTTTTTTCATTTCTGATATCTCAGTCATATTTTTTACTCAGTAGTGATTAGGTAAATTATTTATTTGCATATGGCATGTTAAGAGCAGAGCAAATTTGAACTAGAGTTTGCGATCACGTAATTCAAAGTTTCCCACCAATCCTGTTGTTTACCAGGATTAGTGCTGAACAACAGTAATCCTGAAATTAGTCCATTTTCTCTTTTTCTATTGTTGATTTGAGGTTTTATCTTTCAAAATAAAGTAATTTACGTCGGCAAACAATCTATGAAAAATTGTGTTTAATTCTAATATTTAAACACAAGTGTCTGGCTGTCTCTGAGAAAGGTATCCACTGTGTTTCTATGTTTTCAGTTCACTTTGTGCAAGTGTCTGGATGCCGTCATGGTGATGGGAAACTCCCATATGGCAATGACGAGGACAAACAGGCTGGCCGTCATCGCCAGTCACTGTCAAGACAGGTAACGACAGGTCACAACATTATAAGAAACTTTTGTTTACCTTCCCTCTGGGATTAATAGGGCAATTGAAATTTGGTCCTGTCCTCCCAGTCCATCCATCCATCCATCCATCCATCCATCCATCCATCCATCCATCCATCCATCCATCCATCCATCCATCCCTCCATCCCTCCATCCCTCCCTCCATCCCTCCCTCCCTCCATCCCTCCCTCCATCCATCCATCCATCCCTCCCTCCTCCCTCCCTCCCTCCCTCCCTCCATCCATCCATCCATCCATCCATCCATCCATCCATCCATCCCCAAGCACAATCGTGTAATTCCTTCAGTTTTTGTTGCCTAAAAGATCTACATAATGAATAAATGTCTTTGCAAAAATGATACCAGCTTCAGTTAAAATCTATATTAATATTAGTCAAAAAAAAGTCTACTCCAGTTTTTTTTTTCTTACTGGTTTGGACATCTATGTATTTATTCTTCTACTTACCCTTGCTTTTATATTATCTTATTGCCACAATTGATCCAGAAATTACATCAAACCTGTATTGTGACCATTTAGTTTTTCTTTTTTTGCTACAGATGTTTTTTTTTATTGTTTGAAATTAAAATGCTGGATATGTCGTATTTTATACCTTTCATCACTTTTCTCTTTCATCTAGTCACTTCTTGTATCCCAGTAAGACTTGGAAAAGCGGAGAGAGTGGTGGGGATGAAATTTCCTCCAGCCGGGATGGAAAATACGAACTTCTCGCTGTCGCCAACAACCTCATTGCAGAAGAGATCAGGAATATTATGACTAAAAGTGGGTAAAAAAAAGCAAAAAAACTATTTTTTATAGCATGTGACTAAAGCTTATGTAAAAGGTACTCGGATTTGGTTGGTTGGTACCTTTTGTTTAATATTATTTTCAGCTTTTAATGATTCGTTATTAAACATAATGGTGACTGCTGGGCGTCTTCTTCTTACAGCTGAAGTGACGGGGAATTCAACTGACACCCTGTTGGCGGGATCTCTTGCCAAAGCCCTCTGCTGTATCCTTTCAGTGAAACGTCTTTGATAATTCAGTGTTCAGGAAATTGGTTCAGTTAACAAAAAGTGAATTATTTGTATGTCATTACAGTCATGATGTTTTATGACTGATTCAGCTTTGCTTTGCTCATTGGTGTGTGTGAGCTGTTTTGCTAATTGTCCTTAAGATGTCACCATGCAGATATTCACAGGGTCTCAAAGGAGTTAGAAGGTAAAGTCAGATTAGACTGCTTCTCTTTTTGTTTTGTTATTTTCTTATATTAGAAACCACAAAGTTGCATTTTACTTTTTTTTTCAGTTGGACAAGAGATGAAGTCACGGATATTGGTAAGATCTTATTTAATTCCTCACTTGGTTTAGTTTTTCATGATCAGCTGTTGGTACTCCCATGCCATTTTGTACCTATGAACTTAACAGATTTTTTTTTTAGCTGGTTACAAATTGTGATTAATTGTAGCATTAAAAAGTGCTAGAGATATCCAGCAGTCGGAAGGTGTGGTGCTTTTTATCTGCAGCGTTCATTAAGCTGCGGATAGTGTACACACCGGACAGGTTTCCTGTCTGTCACAGGGGAACACTGAGATACACAACCACTGAGATACACAACCACTGAGATACACAACCACTGAGATACACAACCACTGAGATACACAACCACTGAGATACACAACCACTGAGATACACAACCACACACACCCACTTGTGGGCAATTTAGAGTGGCCAACCTGTTGATTTTGGACAGTAGAAGGAAGCTAGAGTAACAAGTGAGAACTCAAGCAGAGAAGAAAAACACAATAGGTAATTGTGTAGTTACTAAAAAACAGGATTTATATGAATAATATAAAACAGCTAAAAATCCAACATCATTTGTTCATAAATCTCTATGTTTCACCCTGTTTTTATTGATTGTGGTTCTGAATCAGTTCTAAATTGGTTGTCATTCTTAGCTTCCCAAAAGCAGTAATGGTTAATAAACACCATGTCTTAATGGATGATCCTGCGCAGGGACAAAATGGTGAAGATGTGAAATCACCGTCTCTGTTTGAGACTAATGTTTTGTTTTGCTCGTCTGGGTTAGGTGATAAAAGCAGCTGATGACTGCGCTCTCCAGTACATGAACTTCATGAATGTTATTTTTGCTGCACAAAAACAGGTAAAACTAAATCTCTCAGCTCTAGACTTTCACTAATGTATCTTTACAATTGATTAAACGACTCCTCTGTTTATATTTTTGCCAGAACATCCTGATAGATGCATGTGTGCTGGACTCAGACTCGGGGCTGCTTCAGCAGGTACATCTTTGCCGCTGTGATGGAAGCTTATTAACGTAGAATCGCTACTGTGAAGGTGTAATAAATAACTGACAAAATATCAGTCAGTGGATATTAAAACAGAAAGTGATGTTTGTGTTGCAGGCTTGTGACATAACAGGAGGCTTGTACCTGAAGATACCGCAGAAAGTAGCCCTGGCTCAGTACCTTCTGGTGAGTGTTTCTGCTCTTTGCCGTGGCTTACGGTGGTTGCAGTTTGATGGTAGAGTCAGTGTGTGTGTGTTTCGGGAACAGTGGGTGTTCCTGCCCGACTCGGAGCAGCGCTCCCAGCTGGTGCTGCCGCCGCCTGCCCACGTGGACTACAGAGCTGCTTGTTTCTGCCACCGTAACCTCATCGAAATCGGTTACGTCTGCTCCGTTTGTCTGTCGAGTGAGTACCGTATGCCGTCAAGTGCATTTCAAGGACATAATGTTCTATTTGTGGTGATGATTGTTCTCTCGTTTGATTCCAAGTATTCTGCAACTTCAGCCCTATTTGCACAACATGCGAGTAAGTCTGTTACTTTGACTTTACCGTATTGTCAGGTGAAATGTATATATTTATAGCTTGCTTGGCGGTAATGGTTAAAAATCTGTTTGTTCTTAGGACGGCCTTTAAAATCCAGCTACCTCAGATGGTCAAACCTAAAAAGAAGAAACTGAAGCAAGCAGCTTGATGACTGTTTTGATTTCCTGTCACTGCCATTTAGGCAAATCTGTTTTTGAGAAGAAGCCCCTGATCCAAATGTATCTACAGACCTCGTTGCTGAAACCTCCTGGGTAAAATGTATTTGCTCTTGAAGCAAAGATTTCCTGGAAACCTTTGTCAGGACGAACATGTGGAAGATTTCTTCTTATTCTTATTGTCTCTGGAAAGCAAAAAAAACAATAAAAGACACAACACGCCCAGCACAAGGAGTGTTTTAATGGAAATTTCTGGATTTCACAGCCTTGTTTCTATAATTGATTTGAACAATTTAATCTGCAGAAGCTCTTCGGTCTCATTGCTACGGAAATGGATGTTTTTGAATTTAGTCTCTTCTGCTTTGTCAAATTCATGACTCAAAAGAAGACCTAAACCAATATAAAATATGCTATGTAAACCACATCCACAATAATATGTGAATTTCCTACACAACTTCACAAGGAATCATGCCAAACAACAACCAGTTACACATCATCTCTGTATGAACTGGTTACTGGTATTTCTAAAAATATATATTTGGCCATAAAAGCATAACTGCAGTAGTTTATCCATTAACACACCCTCATTTAATCTTAAATATTTTATTATGAGTCTGTCTCACGAGATTGAATAAAATGTATTTATTGCAAAAAAAATCATCACTTCATACAAGTCAAAATGTTTCTTACTTGTTTTCTTCAAGAAAACTATTCAGCCAGAATAATCATATGTCCACACAGGATAAGAATTCCTGAAGCATCCCATCTTTAATAACCATGACCATCTTCTTTCATGCTCCCGAGAGAAAAGAAACTTCAATCCAAAAGCCGGCCTCTTTAAACATGTGCAGAAGAATGTATGCAGACCTTAATCATAGTTTCAGTGTGACCCCCTTTGCTGCAGCACTTGAACTTTGACATATTCCATTCTTAGTCATTGTATGGAGAAAATGTTCAAGATTTTCATTAGGAAACTGAAAAATGGAAATGGATCCAAACTTCAGCTGTACAGAGTAGAAAACACTCAGGAGATTCACGGGTTTAAATCTGGAATACGGTTGAGTGGATTATCGCTGGACTGGAACAATGTTACACCTGAAAAAGAATAAAATAAAATAACTGTAGTGTTAACAGTTACTCTAATAACTCTAATAACAAACTGCTTCTGCTGCCTACAGATGAGAGAATGACAGTTTTTGTGTCGCTTTGTGCGCTCACCCCAGCAGGCCCCTGCCGGACCACCGCTGTGGAGTCAGGCTCATCTGAACCTTCTGGCCGTCTCTGATCACACCGACCCGTAAAGGTTTCTGACAACGAACATTATGCTGCTGTTTACATCGGCTGATAGGCATTTTCAGAAATTACAATCATGGTAAAAGCAATCAAATTTACATTGTTTTTGAAAGTAAAGTAAAATAAAACATGAAAACTGAATTACTGAGCTAGTCTCTTAGTAATTCCAACGTGAGTCACGTCTTCTAATGATCTTACTAATGCAAAATCATTAGTACTTAAAACTATTTATTTTTCAATATAAACAAGTGAAATCAAACTGCACTTACTCCTTCACTGTGTTGCACCACAGCAGCAATATTCTGCAGGTTCTGAAAGTTGTTTGTGTTCACAGAGCCAAACTCAATGACTTCATCTCCTACTTTGAGCCCCTGTGAGAAAAAAACAACAAATAAACAGTCATACTCAAAGAAATGAAAGCATTACACATGAATGTCAACATAAATGTTGGTTTATCTGAAGGTTTTACTAAGTTAAAGAGCAGAGAAAATGTTCCTCACAGCTCCAGAAGCAGGTGAGCCGAATGTGACAGCATCCACTCGAGCAAAGGGAGGAGGCAGAGTGGCCTGCTCCTCCATCGGCTCCTGCTGGCTTTCTGCCTCGTCCCGTTCCCGCTTGGCTTTCTCTCTAGCGTGGAGCTTGTGCAGAGCTTCTTCTATCTGTGCCATGATGGCTTTGTGGTCGTTTTGTAGGCCTGAAACACAAACAGAACAGAAGCCTAACAGGTTAAATGCAAGAATAAACATTACAGTTGAAGTGTCGTGAAGAATAATAATGTTCTTTTTTTCAAAGAGAAAGCCAAGCAGCAAAACTGACACCTAACCAACTATTGTATTGGTTTTATTCTGCAGTATTCTGATTTCATATGGGAAAGAGTTTCAAACAGGAGGGTCACTTACCGTATATTATTTGAAGAGCCTTGCAGAAGTTCTCTGTTTGAATTGTCCTACAATGAACTTTTTGTGATTTTATGTGATAGGCCAACACAAAATAGTACACTCTGTTAAGGGGAATGAAAATGATGCATAATTTTATACATTTTTACAAATAAAAGTCTGAAAACAATGGTGGCCATTCAAATTCAGCTCCTCTTTCTCTGAATTATAGCTATGTACATCTCAAGATTGAAATCTCTGTCCCCTCTTCTTTGTAAAGTTCATAATATTGCCGAAGATATTTATTCACCCATTCAAATAATTGAATGTATGTGTTTCAGTCTCTTCCTGTGTAGCCTGCTGGGATGTTTTCATGTATAAAATAGGTCAGGTTGTAAAATGTTCTTGTTCCTAAATGTTCCGCAGTCGACTGTTAGTGGTGTTATAAGAAAGTGGAAGTGATTGGAAACAATAAGGGAGTCTCTCCAAAGTGGTTGGCTAAATCACAGCATGGGGCCAGCAGAGTCTGAGCTGCATAAAACACCAGATCTGCAAAGAGTTCACCAACTTTCTGTGGCATAAATAGCTACAGAATTTCAAACTTTATGTTCCTCAGATTAGCTTGATGGATGACTGTGAAGCTATACCCAAGCATTACATCACCAAGTGCAATGCAAAGCGTCAGATGGAGTTGTGTAAAGCACATTGGCTCCAGAAGCTACAACAGTGGAGATCTGATCTCTGAACCGATTATCATTTCTCTCCGTCTGGCAATGCAATAGACAACTCTGTTGGCTGTTTCCAGGAGAACAACACCTGTCTGACTGCTTCATGTCACATGCAAAGTTTGGAGCAAAGGGGATTGTAGTGTGAGGCCAGGTAGAAAGCAAAGCAAGGTCCATTAAGAGAGAGACTAGTGTGGACAAACTTCACAGAAATCAGACCTCAAGAGCAGAAACTTCTAATCATACCTTCTTGTCCAACATCAGTGTTTGACCTCAGAAGAATGTGTTATAACCGCAAAGGGTGGTATGATATTATGTGGGTTAAGCATGAGCTCGTGAGGAGAAATGGACAACACAATGTAGTTCAAGCTCAGAAAGGCTGAATGGAAAGTAAACTAAACTTGTGAGATGACTGAAATGGCTGTGGTTCACCCAGGAACAGCTTATAGAGAAACACAAACGCCTCCTTACATGAAATATTGTGCCTCGCGTCCCTGATCGTGTACAAATTAACATCTGCTCGGGGATAACCCTCAGCGTCAACCAGAGGACCCTCAACTCCGACACCTTGCTGTAAACAACAGGAGAGACAAGTTCAGCGCCGCGCAGGTCCAGATAACGTCACCGAGTGTGGGCCCAACTCACGTCTTCTAAAACGTCGTGGTAAGCCTTTATCTGCTCTTCAATTTCATCTTTCTTTTTAATAAGGTTCTTCACGTCATCCATTGTTATTTCTGAGCCCTCAGCTCTGTTTTCTCCTGTCATCTTCATGGCTGCTAAACAATCGCTCTCTCTTCCGGGTTCCTACGACGCTACTTCCGGTGCAGCGACCCCAACTGTCCAAATGGAGATACTACCAAAATATAAAACCTTTTTACTTCCAGAGAGCAAAAAATATAATACATTTACACATTTTTATTATTACTCTCGTGTAAATAAGACACACGATTCTTTAGTGGCTTAATGAGCTCAAATAACATTTTGGGGGAAAGTTAGTGTGTCTTTTAATAAAACTGACTGTCTTCATGATGGTTCTGCAGACGTCATGATGTTCCACAGGAAGTGAGCTGAAGGGTATATTAGACGTTCATAGTAGCGTCTCCATTTTTCTTTACACACTTAAACTCTTGCTGTGTAAACTGGAGTTAGCTTAATTTAATTTTTCTGGGAGTCACTTAAAATGTAATGGTTAGCATTGCCACAGTTCATGTGAGCTGCCTCACGTTTAGGTTGCTGTAGAGTGGACGAATTTTTGTCACCTGTGCACATGTGTTCCAGCCCAGGGGACGTGAACTACATTCCACAGCTGCTGTGCATTTCTTGATTAGTTTTCCATTATGGTTAAGGTTCCTTCAGGAATACGTCTGTCTACTCCATAACATTAGTCTTGTTGGTATGAAACGAAATTATGCTTACTTTCTGTTTTGTATGGTGTTGTTTTGTTCAAACACCCATTTCAAATTTAATTCCTCTTTGGCCTCTTACAAAGTATTTAGATTTATCCAAATATGGTTTCCCTTTCCTCTTTATGTACGTCATCGTTTCCTCTTCTCAGTGAAATTTAAACCTGCATCTTGTTCATTAAACTGACGTATCTTAACTCAGGTCAGCTGTTTGCTCTGCAGTGAGTCTAAGCTTACATTTTATAATAGCAAAAAACTTTCAAACCAGGGTAAAATTGAAAATCAGTCACACATAATCTGTAAAGCAAATTGCTTTAATCTATAATTTGATTCATTATTGAACAAAAATATAACTTTAATTTTCTTCATAAATCAGTAACTGTAAACATCTTTTGTACACCGTCACATATGGAAATCTGTTACACAAAATTGTAAAGAAAAACATTTTATAAGTTAGACAGCTCTGAGAAACCTTTGTCACAAACCTGTAGTGGTTGATACTACTTCACATTTTGACCTGTCACCATTAAGCCATTGTGGTACATGACATTTAAAGGCTCAGCACCTTTAAATATTGTGTTAGAAGTGCCTGTGTGTTAGTACATATTTTTAAACTAAGCTGGAATGTTTTTTTTAATAACCTCATTAAAATTAGAATAACTTGTTAAAGATATTTTGGCCCTTCAGTTGCTTCAGGACAAATGTGCCCCAAGTTTCCTTCAAGTTTTCCTTCGTTCTCATTTCTTCAGCTCATGAGTCACGTCTCTTTGCTTGGAAACTTGTGCAAATCTGTCAGTGGAATGTAGGTCTCGTTTGTCCAGCAGCGTTCGTCTGTTAGTGCTGATCGTGAGGTACGGCACCAGGGGGTTCTGATGCCTCTGGTGGGCTATCATACCGTTTCTTTTAGAGCTTCACACTCAGGCTGCTGTTCCTCCTCCATCTGTTGGGATCCATCCTCAGCTGAAGAGGTCACGACCTCAGAGGCCTCCATCTGAGCCGTTATCCCCTTCTGTACCTTATCGAACTGGCTCGTTGCCTCATCCAGCTGGGAATTCACTACTTGGACCCACTTCTGCAGCTGCATGTTCAGAGCATCTACACCTTGGTGCAGCTTCTCCTGCCTTCCTTGCAGCTCTTCCAGCAGCTTCTGGGTGCTGTTGGCCTTCTGCTGCCTCTTTAGTGCAGCAGGAGCGCGCTGACCTCGCATGTAGCCGTCAAACTGCTCAGGACTGAGGTTGAGTGCTGGTCCATCCAGCTTCTCAATGAAAGCCACTGCACAGGACTGAAGCAGAGGACAAACGACAAGCTTGGGTTATCTCCCCAACTCCGCGGTGTATGAAGGGGATGAGCGCTTTCAAACACAACTTACCAAGTTTGTGAAATAGTAGCCGCTCTCTCCAGCCATGAGGCTGTGAGGGAGGCCAAAACGAATCATGTACTGCATGTTGGAGTGGAGGCGAGGCGGGTTGGCTTTCAGCACCACATACACCAGGCTCGTCAGGAAGTCATCCGCGTTTGCAGGCTCATTGTTGGAGGTGGACACCGCTTCAAAAATGTGCTGACTGCACTTTGACACACAGGCCAGCTTGTCCTGTGGCGCTCGCTTGGCATCCATTTCTATTATGGCTGATTAAAAGGAAGAAAAAAAAAAAAGAGATAAATAAACCATGACAATATTTTAAAATTTTATAACAAGACCCACAAGATATTTCAAACCGTGTCTGCCACAATATGTTGGACTTAAAATTTTTTGTGTTGACTCTAGAAAAAAAACTATTAACTAAAACTATCTGGTTGATCCGCTCCACATTAGTTTAGTTATTAATTTACTAAATTGTTTCAAATTGTTGAAACAATTTGAAACAATTTAATGTGAATGCATCATTTCAATGCATTCACATGTCTTTAACTTTACCGAGTTGCTTAATGTTGTGACATTTAAATAGTTAAGCAAAGAGATGCACAACACTTTTACTCAAGTTAGTTAAAGACTGAAAGCTTCCAAATGTCCACAATAAAATGAGGTAAATCACCTGTGATGGCAGGCAGGAAGGGGTCGCCTGTGACTGGGGTGTCTTCATCCGGAAAAGGTACACTCAGCATCTGTGGTGTGACCCAATTTAGGGAGCTGAAAAGGAAAATTATCAATGAGAATCGAGATTTGAGGGCCAAAGTTTAAAGTGTTCCTACAAAATCACCAGTTTAAAATATTCACACTTTCAAACTTCAGACTTTGCAATCTGGAAAAAACATAAATGAATAGGTTGATGTAAAGATCATCCAACTAAAATTTCCACTTGCACTTTTTTTATGCATGTGGAATCAAAATACAGAATTTTAGTTTATATTTTAATTAGCAAAAAAATGAGGTCTGAGGAAGAGGAAAGATAAAATCTTTTTCTGTATTCTACTTTGTTAACATATCAAAGCCTAAAACATAATTCAAACTTTTTCCAGACTGTGAAGAAACCCTCTGTTTATAACTGCAGAAGGGATGAATGTCGCCAATTACATTCAGAGATGAGTTACTGATTTCTTAACGGCGTTACCGTATTCGGCGCTGAAGAGCCAGGTCCTTCTGTTCATCATCACAGCTGTCATGGCAGAAAACCCATTTGTGCAATCGAGTCATTATAAGCTTCTCCACATGCTCCATTATCTGAGTGACCTGAGTCTCTGGGAAGCCTGAAAACAAAACAAAACAAAAAACTACTAAACATCTTTCTTCTAAATTTAAGAAAAAACAAACTGAACAAACTGCAACAATTGTACTCACTTCTAAAATATTCCGCAAAAGACTGATAGAAATCCTGGACAAGGTCCGACTGCTTCTGTATTTGCAGATTCTGAAAATGGTGCCAGGCTTTGATAAGGATGCTACTTTTAAAAAAAAGAAGCAACTGTACATATGGATAGCTGTGGACATAGTTACATGATAAGCCTCCATTGTGTTGAGGAAAGCTGTGCAGCGGGACTGCAGACGCTGAGAAGACGGACTCCGCAGGATCTTTAGAAAACCCGTGAAGTCTCCAGGCTCAAGGCTCTCATAGGCTTTTAACATCTTAGTGTGACTTTCAGAGGTCTCTGGAAAGACAAAAAAATCATTCTGACAACCTACCTGTTGATTGACATGTAGCGACTCGATAGCCTCTAAGTTGTTACTCCATTATTTTTTTTATATTTTATTAAGAATACAGTCAACCCTAAAGCTTAGAAGACTAACCTTGGGGTTTTGGAGGTGAAGCGCTGCCCCAGAACAGCCGCCTCACTGTGCTTATTCGTCGACCCTTCTCAATATTCTTTTTCTCCTCAAATTTGGAGAATGTGGGTGGGGCTCCATCGCTGCTGGGTCTGCGAGGAGGATAATACATCAGAATCATGTTTGAAACAGAAAAAGCTGACGGTGTGTTCAAAGTAAATCGTCCACCTCGTGTCTTGTGTCTGTGATCCAGGTGGGCGTGACCTCTCTCTCCAGCACTTGGAGCAGAAGCCTTTCCACGCTGGGTTTCCATAATACCCACAGGCGTTCTTACAAAGCAGCTCCTCCTGGGAAACTCTGATCCCTCTTTGTTTGTCTGTCCACATGATGGCACTTCCTTAGGTAACCTTAATAGATGAATCATAAAGAGGTATTAGGAGGAGGAATGAAGTGGCAAAATATTGACAGAAACCGATGCATGAACTCTACACCCAGGCCTCCTACACAGTGTTCAGGAAAACCTTTCATATAATTTCAGATTCCAACTTTGATTTGGACTTTAGAGCACTTCGTGCTTCCTTCTGACGATAAGCTTTATGGCGTTTCTGATTTCATTTTTTGGCAGATGTACCTCTGCCAAAGATCCCAAAAGCTGGTTCAATGACCACAGTGTTGCTGTGCCAGAAAACTGGCCAATCTAAGAAGGTTGCTCTTAAGGCAACCTGGGTTCCCATTACATTCTGCAGAGCAGGGGCTGATCGCCTCCATGCCACGCCGCACTGATGCAGTAACTCATTTAGAAAGGGGGTCCACCTGTTTTCTGTCAACCTCGGACAGAAAACAGCCAGAAGCAACTTGAAAACAGTTGTACGTTTAGAGAACTTTTAAGATGTTCTGGCAACATTTCAAACTACAAGTAAATCCTATGGGGTTTTGTAAAAGCCTAAACAAAGCTAATGCAGATTCCCCGGTTAACTAGCAAGTGAAGCTTCATAAATCTTAATTTAGTGTAAGAATTGGCGTTAGCCGGTTGCTAATCGCTGTAAAGTCAGAGCGGCTGACTTGTCAGCTGACGTTGCCGGAGCTAATGCTGGCTGACTCAAAGCAACACCTCAACCTGTGCAGAAAACAGTCGAAAAAAATCCGTCAGTAAATCGTTGCTGCTCACCTGTCACTCAACGAGCATCCCAAGCTTCCGTAGGTTTCTTCACTTAAAGAAGGGGTTCTGTCATAAACGCTTCATAATTCACTCGATCTCAGTTGAAACCTTTAAATAAGACGATAAATGACACGGAAATGCCCGAGGACATAAGATAACAGCAAGGAAAAAGTGACGTGCCAACGAAAAGTTAAGCAGATCTGACGCAGTCAAAACTTCGACCACTTCTGAAACCTGTGGAACCGGAAAAACGTAGGAAGGAAACGCTGTGAAGAGAGAGACGCTTCAACGTAAAATCATGCTTTCAAAATAAATGTTGGATGTGCGGTCGCTTCTTTAATCTGCCACAATTACCCCAAAAATATCTCGTTAAAATTAAAAATAGATCATGTTTAGGTTAGATTAATAAAACGTGTCCTAATTGACTACTTATGTCTCTGTTAGATCATGGTCTTTTTATGATTGCATTTTATTTTGAAATTCCTGTAAGTCATTCGTCTGCCAATGAAGAAGGCTTGACATTTAGAAGACAGGAATTTAAGAATTTAAGGAATTTAAATTTATGAATTTAAGATGGTCATTACTTTGAGAACACTACAAGTTTACTGTGATATTTATTCAAAGTTAGTCATTAATTCTTATTTGAAATCGGATGAAATATGCTGTTTTTACGACCAATATATTGCTGACGACAATAACAATAATACCAAAGTGGAGCTTAACTCGGTAAATGTATTAACAGTAGGAGATATTTAATCTGAGATTTACATATAAAAACAAAGCAAAAGACAAGTGACAAAAATTGAAAGAAGAAAAAAAAAGTCATTTGACATAAATAAAAATAGAGAATAAAAAATAAACAGGCGAAAATTTCAAACAAAACTTTCAGATGTCATTAACAAGCTTTAAGGTTCTTTGGTTCTTGCCAAAGAGATTACATTTTTTTAAATTCTGACTTTTATTCTTGTAAAATCCTTAATATTGAAGGCTTTCACAAAAGTAACTATTTTGTAGAGGTTCTGTACTCTACATCATATATAGAAGTGAACATATTTGTATATTTTGTATGCTGTTAATACTTTTAAGGCTGCAACTATAGCTACAATACTTTTTCCTTCCACTAAGTTTTCTGTTAATACATTGATCCACTATCAGCCACTTAGGGAAATGTCTTTTTGGCTTACCCTCCCATGTGGAGGGCACTGCGGTCTTTGCAGCACCCTAATAGTTGTGAATACACAATGAAGATGACATTTCTCTATTAAAATTTATTTTTATCAGTACATCAAAATCTTGATTCAAAGAGGATTTCAGTTTTGTTTTTTATACCTATAACAATCATAACAATAATCTCTGGAAATATATATCACTCTATGGGCAGTGATTCTACATATTAGTTTAATATCTTGAACTGAAAGTGCAATGAATAAATATTTCCCTTACATCTTAATTTGCCTACAATTGGTTGATAATTAATTGAGGTTAATTATCAACCTCAATTAAGCTTTTAATTTGAAAAGTTTGACCGGAAAACCCCACTTTATTGTGTCGTCGCTAAGCAACGAAACGCTTCGTTCGTAAAAAGAAATTCGCCCCAACGTCTTTTTGTTTTTGTTCCTGCCGCAAAACAGAAAAAAAAACAAACTGATAAATTTAAGCGTGAAGTTGAACAGACTCAACCTGGAAGAAACTCTTCAGAGTTCGTCGTCGAAAAGTTAAAGAGTGTTTCGTCTTCTGGCGTCATGTCAGCAAGCAGAGGGCCCGCAGAGCAACCGACCTCGGCGAGAGCAAACCAGCAGCAGGGCGGTGCAGGCGAGGAGAAAAATGTCCAAACAACATATGACGAAAGCAACATGCATGGCCAGTCTCAAGTCTACACAGCAACCCAAGACACGCTTTTCTCAAAGGAGGAGGCTAGTCCTGCAATGCATGTCTTGGTAAGTAATGTGAGCGTTTCGGGGGCGGCAATTAAGGGGTTAATAGCCGTTTCAAAGGTGCCATGTCAAAGTAGAATAATGGAAAGTTGAGTGGAATGGAAATGTGCATACAGTTGTTGAAAAAGTTATTTTTGAATTGATTTTCATTAGCGACAAGAATCAAAATTGACTGGAATAATCACTTGATCTATATATAGGTTTTAAATAAAATGATATAGACAATTCCTGAGGTGTAACTGTATATGGGTGTCTGAAAGCACAGGAAATATGTAATACAAATATTCCATTTATCATAATAAAATATAATTGAAACTTTTCTCTTCTTCCTCTCATTTAGTCAATGGAGAGGGTGTTCGGGATGAATCCTGTCCTCCCCATGTACAGTCTGCAAGACAGCGATCAGCTCATTTTCCTCTATATCTCGGCTCATGTTGGCATCATATTCAATCACACCTTAAACTCCCAGCACATTCTGCAGGTAAAAACACACACTGGGCATTCAAGTTCTCCCAAATATCAACAAATATTTAATTTGAGAATTACAATGTGGTGAAAGTATAATACAAACAGCAAAAGTGCTCAAAACCGTATTCTACAACATGCATATCTGGGTTTGTTTTTTTTTTATATGCCACTGCAAAGCAATAGAGAGTGGGTTTTGAGTTGATGTGGCTTTCTAATATAAATTAGAAAATGATTTCTGGCTGTAAACCTGGCTGTATTCTTAATGTTGTTGCCCTGCTGAAAGGTGAATGTCAGCCTCAGTGTCAAGGCTTTTTCAGACTACCACAGGTTTTCTGCATCATGATGCTGCCACTACCAGCTTGATGATGTGTGGCATACTATTATGGTATGCTCGATACTGTTTTAGCAGTCTGGCTAAAAAGTTCCATTTCAGTGCATTTTGGTTCATATCAACCAGACCTACAGATGTTCTCCAGCAAATCTTGTAGGTCTTCTCAGAATAGCTGGATCTATACTGCGATCAAATCCCCCAGAGAAAGACTCAGTTTAATAACAGGGTGACTTTGTGTTGTGAATTACATAAAATGATCAATAAATTACAATAAGGTATTTGGTTATAATATGCCAAATGTTAAAAAAAAAAAAATATATTCTCAGCTGCATGGTGAGATGTTTTATCGTCTTCAGGGTCACTCCTTTCCCATCTCATGCATGTGTGTGAGTGAGGACAGACGCTGGATAGCAACAGTTGACGGAGGGTCCAGGAACATGTTGATTATATGGGACTCCTACTCTGGGTAACGCTTTATTTTTTTAGAAGATGTAGGTATTCCTTGTGTCCTGACCTGACTATGATTCATGAGGCTAATCTTGTTTGTGATAAATCTTCCAGTATTCCTGTGAATACAATGTTTGAGTGCCACCCTGGCAGCAATGTTGCTTCTGCGGGGTTTTCAAGCGACACAAAATACCTAGTAACTCTTGGGAATGCAGAATTTCAAGTGAGTATGAAAGGATACGTGTGGATTGATTTATTAACAAATAGTAAATATTAATAAAAAGCTTTTGAATGCTGTATTTTTAATCAAATGCTGTTAGTGAGAAACCAGGTCCTGGTTTACATAGTAACGTTATCAATGCAACCTTAAAAGTTTTTTTTTTTTTTTCTTATTGAATTTGACGACACTACTCACAGTGTGCATCTAATCATCTTTTATTATTGTACCAGAGTGTGCTTATTTGGGACTGGACCAGTGTAGAGCAGAAATCTCTCTGCCAGGCTGAACTCGATCCCAAACATGGTTTTCAAGTAAGCATGCTTTCTTTTTTTCGATCATCTAAATCCTGTGTTTTGCATCGATGAGGTATCGGACTATAGTGTTAATTTATTTTTGCAGGATCGCATCATCTTTAACCCAAATGATAACTCTCAGCTTCTCAGCGGCAGTAAAACTCACATGTTAATCTACAAATGGGTAACTTCACATGGTTGCTTTTTGGAAAACATAAATACACAGTTGGCATAAAAAAATGTAGTGTATCTAAAACGTTTTGTCTCTTTTCAGGACAGCGAAGGCTTGAAGTACTTTGCGCTGAACCTCAAGAAAGTAAACATATTTGTTGAAGGTTTATATTTAAACTATTGTTTGCATGTTTTATCTAAATGCTGTTTCATGTGTTGCAGGTCACCCCCGCAACTGATCCAGATGTATTTGCTAAGCTTACTACTGATCCCACTAAAAGCATCCCCTTTGTTGACTTGTGTCTAAGTCGTGCAGTGTTTCACTGGAAAAAGCCTCAGGTCCTGAAAGCCATAGGAAGCTCGATTGTGACGTGGGACATTAGTAAAAAGTTGGTTGAAGAACAGACCCAGTCCTTTGGTAGAATCAAGACAATCCACATCCAACAAGAGCCAATCACCGTTCTCACCATAACTGATACGTACGCAGAGCCGTGATGACTCACTGTTTGACATTTACTTGTACCTCAAATTGACCTTGTAACCAGTTTGTTTATGTCATCTAATCTTACAGTTATATAGTAACTGGTGACATAGAAGGTAATGTCCGGTTTTATGATGAAAACTTCCTGCTCGTGAGCTGGTACACCGATTTCAACCAGGATCCCGTAGTGTACATTTCCTTTTCCAAGGAATTACCAAAAGAGATGAATGAGGATGACTACTTTCTGGATGTGGACCCGTTGATTATCAGGTAGAAGATGTACAGTCTAATGCATCCTACTCTGTTTTATCTGACAAACAAAATGCCAATACTACAGACCCCTGCACAAGTAGTCATACCCCTTAAAGTTCTTCAACGTTTTTAAAGTTACAAAAAAAACTGCTGTTTCGTTGATTTTAAAAGTCAAAGTAGCAGACGATTGAAGTTGATGGAGGGGAACAAAACATGATTTAAAATATGTCTAAAATAAAAACCTGATGAGAATAGCATGTATTTGTACTCCACAGGCAGTAGAACCACCTGTTGCTGCAGTTACAGCTGCATACATTGTTTGGTGGTTTCTAGTTGTAAGCATTGAGAGGCTGAACATTTTTTTTCATTCTTCTTTTCATAAAGCTCAGACTGAAAGGCAAGCTTATGTGAGCGAAAATTTTCAAGTGTTACCAGTGTTACTCGATCCGACTGGCTTTACAATATGCGTTCAGTGTTATGGAAATTATTCCATTGCAGCTTTTATGTATTTTTAGGGTCATCATCCTACTGGACAATAAATGTCCACGCTAGCCTTTAGTAGCTTCTCTGCTTGATGCTCCTTTACCCTCCCTGTCATTTAAGGTGGAATCACAGGTCTTGTTTCATTGTTAGATAATAAATTAAATTGAGCTCAGTGAGATGTTCAAAGCTTGGGAAATTATGTTATAATCCCTTTTAACATCTTTATCTCTGGCCTGTCTGCAGCAATTGTTGGTCTTCATGATGCCATTTATTCACAGTTTTCTCTAAGAAACTTCTAAGTTCTTATGGATTTATGCTGAAATTAGTCATTTTCATTCCAATCACTTTGTGTTGTTCAATCACATAAAATCCCAACAAATACATTGCAGATTGAGGCTGTAATTTGACAAAAGTATTTTTGCAATGCACTGTTTCTTATTTCAGTCTCTTTCTTTGTAGGAATTTCATCGTTTCCACAATCAATGCCAAAATTATACATTTGAACACACAGACCGGAGTCATTCAGACTGTTCTTCAGAATGATTTTGACCCTCTCCATGCACTGACATGCCATCCTTTTCAACCAGTTGTAGCCTTTGGCAACCTACAAGGCATGTTAAGACTGTGGGATTATAACTGCAAAGCAGTCATTGGCAACAGGTTCTTTGAGACAGAAAAGCAGATTCAGTCTATTACCTTTGACCCAAAAGGTGAGCAGGTCTGCTTCTTGAAAGATGCATGATATAAAAATCAGAGACTGCTTCCCATGCCCAGTTTTATCTGCTGTTTGCAATATGGTTGACATCTAAAATCCATCAGTTGTCTTTTTGTCTCTGCGCAGGTTTATTCTTGGCGGTGGGCTTCAGGACCGGAGCTGTTTACATACTGGATGCCACCACTTTGCAAAATAACCCTGAGGAAATCTTCAACTGCATTAAAGACAGCATCCATCTGATCACCTTTTCTCATGACTCACAGTACCTTGCCACTGCAGTGAGTTTGTGTCATCAGACCTTTTCACTCAGTGAAACTACCGATACACCACTGATCAATCAAACAGAAACGTAAAGATAAGAAGTAGAGGGGTCTCTCTGAACTAAACCGGACATTACCGGTTTCTCTGGTTTCAGCTAGTTTCAGCTAACAGGATGGTCCACCTCATCCTGTTTCCAGCTTAGAGTAGAGAGACAAACAAGTTATTCATGAGATAACTATTTTCAAAACTAACAGTATCCTTATTTCTTTCATGGATCGCTGATTTTATTCAGAAAAAGTGAGAAAAAAAAATGGCCTTAATCGTTCTTGTGTCTCCTCACTATCAGGATGCTGGTAGAGCTGTATCGCTTTTCCGCAATGAGGGTTACAAAGACTCTTTGGCTCGGTGGATGTTTGTGGGCAGGTACCGCTCTCACTACAAGCCCATCCAAGACCTTCATTTTGGGGTTCAGCTGTACAACGCCAAACCACGACTGCTCTCCCTGGGATTGGACCGTCAACTAGTTAATTCACATTATTTATTTTAATGTTTTCTGATCCACTTAATTGTTGCCTTTTACTTTTCTTAATGTTGTGTTTCATTTTGAATTGGGTTGCTAAAATTCATTAACTTTTTGATTCTATTTTTATTTAACGAACTACTCTTGTACGTAACTCTGTGTATGCGTTGTATGGGCAACAGGTGGAGTATGAGTTGGAAAAGAGCGAGAACAACAAGCTCCTCCTCATCAGCATAAAGCGTATAGAGCAAAGCGCCGTGCCACGGTGCATGACTTGGTATCCTTTTCTCAACCCAGAGGAGTTCCTTCTTGTTGCCTCAGACAATTACAAGATTAAACTTTTCAACAGCACAACCACCATGTGCAGGTCCGTAAAGTCATGAGACTAAATCTGATTTATCACCTCCAATTACAGCGTAAGTAATATATATATATTTTTTTTTTACAAAAATTAGAAAGACACTTCTTGGCCCGACCTATGGTTCTCCACTTGGGAAAATTGTGGTTCTTCCCAAGTCAATGACATCCAAGGCAAAATCACGTCACCTGGCATTCATCACAGACAATATGGTCAGTGCTGGAGCAGTATTTTATTATGGCTAATCTTTAACTGTAAGGTCTTTAAAAACTCAAAAATGATTTCCTGCATCCTTCAGTTGGGTCTCCAGATTTTGCCGTTGGACGGGAACCCCTACAAGTCCAGTGCTTTGATCTGCCATCCAAAAGGCGTGTCTACCTTTTCCTGCTCCTACGATGGCAAGTTTGTCTTTACTGCAGGAGGCTCTGACAGTAGTGCTCTGGCATGGAAAGTGAACTTAGAGTAAGTTTTGCTTCTACCAGAGACAGTGTGAGAACAGAGCGCCGACTTGACCTGATCCTGTTTCTCTTTCCTGTTATCACAGCGTGTTGGATGCATCAGCCGCCTTGAGTGGAGAGAACATGGAACCTTTTTATTCACTCATCAAGGGTGGAAGAGATGGCAGGTTTTACAAGGTGAGTTAAAAGTTAAGCAAATGCTGATTCTTTAATTTGGCTTACCAGGAGAAAAGTCATAATGTTGTCATGTTAGCCTTAATTGCATCTAAGATGTGATCTGGGGAGTAGAGGAGTTGAATCAGCTTAACATCCACTCTGGGAATATCATATTGCCACTGAAAGCTACACTACTACTGAGATGTATGAAAGCACATCTAACAAAGACAGAACAACTTATGGCATGAAAATTAGCATTTTCAGACTGGAGATGCTGTCATATTTCAGTAACTTCTTTTGTGACTCCTTAAGAAAACATTTCAAATGAAATATGCATGAACAATGCACCCAGTTTAACAAGGGAATCCCTTTTACCCCCACTATGTTACATTTCTTGCTGTTTGGGACAAAATAGTGTTTCATCATATCAAGAAACACAGAATGTGCAATCAATTTTTTTCTCTGGCAACAGGAATCCAAAATCTCCAGTAACCAGAGGCTTTTCTAGCTTGTTCGGCTCTCTAGGCAAACAACCCAGAGAGCCGAACACATAATTAATATTTAAAACATTTGCATCTTTAGGAAATGGAGGACTTTTTCTTTTACTGCCAAATTCGTCATCAAGGCACTGACATGATGAAGAGGATAGAAGTAACTACCAAAATTCCTCTATCAGAAGTTCCCTTTTTAATGAGAGCTTTGGGACACTTTCCTACAGAACAAGAGGTATAAGGACAATACAAAAAAAAAAACTGTTTCAGTCGTAGGAACTTTTGTTACAGTTCACTGTATTATCTTTACCAGATCGAAGACATGTTCAATGAGATCAAATTCAGCAGATATGCTGAAACTGGAAAATATGTGACCGATATTGACCTGGAGGACTTTATCAAGCTGTACATAAATCATCGGCCAGCCTTCGGTCTCTCCAGTGAAGAACTTGTTCAAGCTTTTCATGTTCTTGGAAAAAAGAATGTTCTCGGGAATCCTATCATCCAGAAAGGTGACATGATACGATTTCTACAGGCTCGAGGTACGCAGACACTTCATCTTTGTCTTCGACTCTGTTTTCACCTGTGTAACTTTTGCATGAACGAGGACCCTCCTCTATATTAATGGCCACATGTACTTATTGTGATCTGTGACGTGAACCAAAGGAGAGCACATGACTGAAGAAGAGGTCGCAGAGTGTTTTACCACCCTTTTGGGGGTCGATGAAAAAGAAGAAGAAGCAGAAGAAAAAAAGAAAAAAAAAGAAGAAGAAGAAGAAGAAGAGGCTCTCGGTGAGCAAATCAGAAACAATGGAAAGAGAAATAATAGAAGCCAAAATCAAATAAGAAAAAAATCTTTAAAAATAGTCATCCCTTTTTAATGTGTCTACACAGAGGAGGAATGTACACTGGGGAGTGTGATCCCAGAAAGGATAACTGTGGAGTTATTTACACAGCAGATCCTCGGCTTACCATTGGGGATCAAGCAGAGAGTCAGAACGTCCGTTAAGGAACAACAAAATCAACAACCTGACAGCAAGTCATGAAGAACATGTGTTCAAGATTTTACCTTTGAAACTCTTTCAGGATTTCCATGTTTAATATGTTCTTACGTTTCTACTAAATGTTTATATGTGTGCTCTGATTTAAAAGAATAAATGTGAATTTTGAGGGCATCTTCGAGACAAACATGGGTCAGAGTAGTTTGAAATGTAAGTGGTATTTGAAAACATGTATTACTACAAAGATTACAAGTAGCATGCTTTTTTTCTGACACCTTTTTAATTTGAAGCACATGAATATAAAAAAATTGCAACTTAAAACAAAAAATATGTCAAATGGAAGTCTAACTGAAATTACAATACATTGTAAAAATGGACTGTTTACTATTAAAACAGATTATATTTGAAATGCAAACAAACTGCAGTTTATGTATTTAACTTTTACAACTTCAATAAAGTCAAGATAAAATCTCTACTGAGCGTTTCCTTTTTAAAATGCAATTAAAATACCATCTATGCCATCAGTTGTTGTTGTTTTACATAATAGACAATTTAACAATTAATTCTTTAATCACACATTTGAAATAAAAATGGACAATGTCACAAGAAACAAACTCAGTCTGTTATGTGAGATTTATGAATTATTATTGTTGTTTTTATTATTACTATAGAAAACACTTAATCCAGTATTTTAGGCATCGGTCTCATGATTTGTGAAAATAGTTGATAAATAAGAAAAGCAGGGGTGGACTGTCTTGCCCAGGGCGCCACTATGTAGCAACATCCGCCACTGAGAAGAATCCTGAAGCGTCTTATGTGTCCAGTTTATTTTAGGTTCTACGCTGTGGGTGGGGCTCCAAAGCGGACCAATCAGCAGCGGTTTTATAGAATACGCTTGTGATGCAGGCCAATCGGATATGCCTTAACACATGAACTCGGTACTACAGAAGGAGCAGCAGCAGCGTTTTGTCAGCTGCGTCAACTACATAGGATAACAGCTTAACTCGTGCTGTTAATAAGCAGCTGCAAACTTTTAACATGGCTGAAGCGAGGACTTTATTTTTATGGCACAAAGTTGGCAAACTTTAACAACAGGACTCAAAACGCGTTTTCCGCCTATGACGAGCCCCATGAAAGCAAGAGCCTTATTGTCCTAGCTTGCTCGCTAACGTTAGTTAGCTATTTGTTTGTTGAGTTGCCGACATGGCTACCAGAGAGACATGTCAGCGGCAAACGTACCGGCGGCCGGCTCCCAGCATAAAGCAGGAGCAAGATGACGACTCTGACGTGGAGGAGACTCACATGGGGTTACGGAGGGCGGACGGGCTGGAGTCCCAGATCATCCACAGTGGACACTTCATGGTGTCGTCGCCGCACTGCGAGCACCCCCCGAAGAAGGGTTACGACTTCGACACTGTCAACAAACAGACCTGTCAGACCTATCATTTCGGCAAGACGAGCACGTCGCACCTCTCCATAGACGCCTCTCTGACTAAACTTTTTGAGTGCATGACCCTTGCTTATAGGTGAGTTTCGATTTGTCTGCCTGGTGTGTTTATGGTACATTCATTTTCCTTTTTAGCCGCTGGTGTTACCACGCTCATGATCAGCTCTCCTGTCCACTTAGCTGCAGTCACGAGTCTGCCCTCCTCATTACTTCCTGTTGCACCAATCTTTGACTTGCACTAAATCATTTTTGCCTTTTGTCTCAGTGGGGCAGTACAAATATACCTGTCCTGCCTTGCCTAACCCCGCCACTAACCCGAAGAGAGCTTTGTAGGTTGTAAAAGAAGTGTTAAGTCAGTTATCAGTGCCAAACTATTTGAAACTGCAACAAAGGAGGCATTATCAGCAAAATAACACTGATCTGCAAACAGAAAATGGCCCAATTTAAACATGCAGCATACTCGTTTGGCTTTATCAGGTTGTGCATTGGCAGCATGTTACTACATCTTCTGAAACTGGACTGAGTTGTTAGTATTTTTTTCTGATGGTTTACAAGACACGCTCTCATGGTAAAGTTAAGTGAGAGCTTAATCAATGTCACATTATAACATGTAATCAATGTTTAGATTACCTTTAAATTCCCCATGTTGGGACACTTAACTCCTGGATAAAGTGTTATGAAGAAGATCAGCCAAAACAGTGTCACAGAACAGTTGTTATCCTTTGTTACGAAGGTGAACAGCCGGTTTATTCTTCAAGGACAGACTGATGCCAACGCAGGGGAGCACAACCAAACAGCAGTGTTTGTCTTTCTTGTGGGTCGGTCTATCAGTCAAAACTTTCTCACAGGAGCACAGAAGAGGACAGCGGTGGATGTTTAGACCTTTGCCGAGGTAGATAGGATCGACAGAAAAGATTGACTTCACACATCGATATCGGCCAGTCACTAATCTAAAATTAAGTAAGTTGGCACCAATAAATCGGCTGGATGATAAATCAGTGCACTCATAGCTGTTACTGTCGACATACCGAGAAAACACACGCCGACGCTTTTTCCTGTTGTCTTATTAAATATGCTTTAAGCTGCAGGATTGGAAAGTGAGAAGTTGTATGAAAGTTGAAAGACTGGATCTTAGTTATTCACTTAAAAGGAAATGAATACTTGCAGAGTGAGCCTTGAGCTAATCAACAAAAAGGATATCCAGAGTTCTGTTGACGTTTCTATCACATCAGACACATTAAGTTATGTAATTAACATGATTACTAACAGACAGTAAGCTAACAGATCAATCTGATTCACACGTTTGTGGAGTTCATTTAACTTGAAACTCCTTTTGAACTCATTCGAATAAAGTGGGGCCTTATAAAACTCAGCGTTTCATAAAAAGAGACTTGAACCCATAACGGCTTCTGACCGACCGCTTGCTCTTTTAATAGGTAAAACACTGTGCTTTGTGTGTGTGCGTGACTACTCCACATATTGTGTTCATTGCATGAGTCAATTTATAATGCAGTGACCCCGGGTGGTTGAATCTGCTCCAAAAGTGATAAAAAAATAAACTACAGTGATAAAAATTCTTGTTAAAACGGCGCAACATAAAAAAAAAAATAAAAAAAAACACTCAAAATTCAAAAACCGGATAAAAACGTCCTGACAACAAAAGATATTTGAGTGGATGAGGATGTTGGCAAACAGAAGAGAAATATAAGAAAAGTTTTTCATAAACGCAAAAGTTATTTTAAAAAAACAGCTAAATACACAAACATAAATACTAAATGGAAATAAGGACACGGATTCAGTGTAATGCTTGTTTAATGCAAGTAATTAAAATAGAAATAAGAATAAAATATGGAAACATAGATAAAAATGTACATGCGAATATTGCTTAAAATAATCAAATTAAGCAGATCAAACTTGCTAAAAATGGTAATGACTAAAACAAAAACTAAAACAATTTTAAGCAATATTTTCCACATAATTCTGTTTACAGCAGTCAAGATGGAAATAAAACGGTAAAGATAGAAAGGGCAGACTGACTGAATAGAGGTTTAGTTCAAGTTTAAAAGTATCTAAACTCTCAGCTTCACATCTACCAGAAAGCAAAGTGAGGAAAATGATGATTAACAGATTATTTAATTTCACCGATTATGTCGCGGGAACATTTATAGAACTATAATAATAAGAAATATTATTTCCTCAGGAGTTAAAGAAAACGTTTTTGTTATACATAAAAGCAATAAGAGCATGTTTATATGTTTGAAATACTTTTGTAAACACCCCAGAAGCTGCCGTTTGTAATTTAGTACCAAAATACTGTCGTTCTTGTAGCCAATGAACAAGATTAAGTGTTTGTAATCATTTAGCTGCATTTCCAGCATTGGAAATAAAAATTTAGTTGCTGTTTATGTTCACAGGTAGTAAGATTTAAAAAAAAAAATACAAAAAAAGTAAGGCTCACATTACCCAGGGTTCTCTATTTACAGTTGCAGCGTCGGAGCCAGCTGCTCAGAGGATTCCCTCAGACTTCGCTCTAAATTAGCCTCACTGGAACAACTATTAATAGAGCGGTTACTGTTTAGTTGTTGTTACCAGTAAGCTAGATATTATGAGCAGCATTTTCTCATAGCAACAGCGCCATCAAATTAACAAACTCTGCTCTCCTCTCGCCGTCAGTCTGTCCACTTTCCTTCTGCTGTTACAAAACAGCGTCATGCAGTATGCTTGGTCAGCAAATTCTGTAGGAAAATCTGAAAAAAAAAAAAGGTTGAAAGGAAGGACAGATGGGTAATAAAAACATGGGGGAAACCCAAAACAGGAAGATGAAAACAAATCAGACTTTGGATTATGACATTACTGCTGTTTAAATAATAAATTTGACCTTGGTCTCTACTCCTCAGAGCTTAAGACTCTGAGTTGTTCAAGTTTCCGTCTTTTTGTTGCTTGTTGTTCTCTTATAAGGAACATTCTGTCCACGTCCTGTAATTTTAGCGTTTCTCACTTATCTCAGATTTGGCGTAGCTGGTGAGCTTAGATACAGTCTTTGTTTCTCCTGGTGCAGTTGAACTTGTCTGTGTGTGTTATCAGGTACAAACCACCCATTCATTAGATTGCTGTTGTGATGAAATAAAAGCGTATTTAATTTTTACAGGAGTTATGTTTCAGATTAAAATTTGTTGAGCTACACTGTTTTCAGATTTTAATTTGTTAGATTTGGAAACGGTGCATATTCTTTCTACCGCTTCATAATTATGCTTCACTGTGTGTTTTGATCATATAAAGTAAATAACAATGCAAAAATATATTTGCAGTTGGTGTTTCAGGGAACATTAGTATTCCCTGCACAAAATTCCTTACATTTTGTGTCTGGCTGTTAATTTGATGAAAATAGATCCATTTAGTGACTGGTTCCACTGTTCATTTTATTTTGTTTCCAGCGGTAAGTTGGTGTCTCCTAAATGGAAAAACTTTAAAGGTCTAAAACTGCTCTGGAGGGACAAGATCCGGCTGAACAACGCCATATGGAGAGCCTGGTACATGCAGTGTAAGAGCTCGACCTTCCAGTCTATGTTCAGTTGTTTGTTTTTTACAAGATTGCTTCACCATTATGATCTGACAGACTGTTAAATTATTTGTCTCATTAACTTGCCTATATACATATTGTTGTATCTTTAACATTAATGCACTGCTAGTGATTTTTTTTTGTATTTTAATTTATGTGACTCAGATAACCTTGTTAAAATTACTTTTAATTAATAATTTATGCTGTCTTTGTACTTGGGAAATTTAACTGTATTTAGTTAAAAATGGTCTTTTGACAAGATTACACTTTCTTAACCTCTGTCTATATTTGAGAGGGGAAAAAAACAAAAAATTTTAAAAAATATTTTGAATTGAGAGTGAATTTTTTTGTCGTCTTCCCTCAGATGTGGAAAAAAGGGGGAATCCCGTTTGTCACTTTGTAACCCCGCTAGATGGAAATATAGATTTGGACGTCCATCGCCCTGCAGAGGTACGGACGGAGTATTTTGTGCAACTCTGTGTTTGTTGCTGACTTTAACTTCCCGTTTCTCTCCTTTCTTCGACAGGCTATTGCTTCAGACGGGAGAAACTGGAAAAGAAGAATTGAAATTGTGATAAGAGAATATCACAAATGGAGAACATACTTCAAAAAAAGGGTATTGTTGTTTTATAATATAATGCAGTGCTTCAATAATTAAGGACATTTTGCAGATATTTCAGTCTCTTCTTTTGTTTGGTATTAAAATATTATCCAATGTTGCTTCCACTGTCTTGCAGCTTCAGAAACACAAAGATGATGACCTTTCCAGTTTACTTAAGGTATGGAAATTATGGCAATCATGTTAAAAGTCATAATCTATAATTTTGTGATTCAAAAACTCTGGAAATATACTGAATTTTCTTTACAGTATATAATTTGTTAAACCTTCATAAGTATGACAAAAGTAACATTTTTAGTTTCCAAATTTTATATTTTATACTGTTATCTAAAAGCTGTAAATTAAAATTTTTTGAATAAGAACTTTTTACAATAATTTGAAACAAGATGGCAACCTTTGGAAGTAAAAACTCATTCAATCAAAAAAAAAATTACATTTAATTATTTACATTTTTTCTGTAGATCCATATAAATCTGGGTTTTCAATCAAACATAAGGTTCATCAACTTTGTTCAGCTTAGATGCCAAAGCACAAATCAAGCATTAAACTTTCTATTTCTGTTCATCATAAAGATCTGAAAGATTTATTTTTGACTTCAAAGATTAATGAAACTGATATAAATTTGTCCAGATGTCCAAAAAATGCATCGCAGCTGAAGTGATTTAATGATTTGTTGAAAACCAGATTAAAAATTACAAAAAAAGGAGTTTTTTCCGTTTTATTGAAGTGCTAATAATCTCATAAAAAGTGATCACATTGAGAAACAGAAACATCGTGGAAACCGTTTAATTTGCTTGTCGTCACAGCATTTTGAAGGGGTTTGAAAACACAATTTGAAAACAATCTCACATACTTGTGAGATATTTGCGTGTTTGTTGTAAATGTCACAAAAAACAAAGTTCTGTTTTGAAATGTGATTTTTATGTGGTTACTCTCTGGCGTTTAATGTTTTTTGAACATTAAGTTTCTGCTTTGTGTTTATACTCTGTGCTCAGATGTGAATGCACAGCTGGAGTGCTCTTTTCCTGTGTATAAATGAATGTGATCTTGATTATTTATGTATAAGAAGGGCAACCAGTCTGATCTAGACATGGGCCAGTATGAGGTTTCAGTTTATACAGGGACACACGGATGGTTAAATACCAGCTGTCGCAGTGTCCTGCACTCACAGTATTATTACAAAATATTAAAACTAGAATGATTGCCATGATTTTAGCATAACTACCTTCATTAAAACTCAACACTTAATTGTGAGTCTTGCTGAAGTGATGCTACATATTGATTTATCACAGACACACCTGGTTCTGCTTCAGCTAACACTATTTTTGACAAATCAAGGATCAAATTGTCCTTGAGTCAAAAATGGTGACATGAAATGTAAATTCAAACATTGAATTTGTCATTTTAAAGTTACTCTGTTAATTGGGTGAATTTTAAGTAACCAAATATTTTCCACAATATTTTATTTACTGCAGTCTGCTGATTGAATGTACTGCGGTATTTACATTTGTTGGTGTTGTTAATCACACTGACTTTAAAACATTTGACCCGACTTAATGTTTTTGAACTGCAGGACCAGCGTATCAGTAAAATTTTCGCTGTTTTGAGACCATAACATCTGAACACCGTCACATAGCCTCACATCAGTAACTGGCTCATGCCTGATCTGATCACTTCCTGGTGATAAACACTTACATAGCTTCAAGTTTTGCACAGGAAATGCTAGTTTAAGATTGATGCATGCATTGAAATTATTCCACTTATTATTGGCTGTGCAACATGCTGCATGCTTGTGTGATATTAACTGGCTTGGTGGTTGCATTTTGAATATTCAAAGGTGCCAGAGGAGCAGTTATCGCTGTTTGGGGAAGTCTTTCCAGACATGCTCCGTACTTCCTTTTATCAGGATGAAGAGGCTGCTGTGCGTCGAATGAGTCGCAGGCATATTGAAACGCCTGCGCCCATGGAGATGGACAACCTCTTTGACATGGACATTCTGATGTCCGAGTTCTCAGACACGTTGTTTTCCACACTGACCTCACACCAGCCTTTGGGCTTGCCCAATCCAAGGGAAATTGGTGAGAATTTGTATATTACTTACATTTTAAGTTTGTGGATCCATTTTTTCAGAATTTTATATTTCAAATACCACTTTGCTCCCCCTGTCCTCCTCTCCCTCCAACGCCTGCAGCTCATGCAGGGAATGCAGACATGATCCAACCTGGACTTATCCCCTTACAGCCCAACCTGGACTTCATGGACTCCTTCGATCCACTGCAAGGTTGCGGTACAGTTCCATCTTTTGCAGCAGCACCTCTAAACTAATAGAGCACAAAGTGCAGGGCACAAGCATACACATGTTCTAGTAACACCGCAGTAGTAGTAAGCTTAGCCTAACATAAAGCCTAGTGTGGTTTTACTAACCTCCAGCTAACATAGAGCCTCTTGTTCCAGACTTATTTCACAGCCTCCGTCAGCCTCTCCTTCCCTCTGTTTCCCCCACTGCAACATCTGTCACCCCTCAACCCAGCAGCAGCTCCCAGTCTCAGGTAAACATCAGCCCAAGGCTCCTTCCCTAACTCGCTCCAAAACAACAAGTTTTTGCTTTGGAAATTTTTCTCAACTGGAATTTATGGTCAGCTTTTACAAACTTCTGTCATTTTCTTTCTTTTGTGTAGCTACACAAAAAAATTAGTTTAACAGAATAACATTACTAAACTTGGTTTACCACATGTTTTACACATGACCGGTTAAACTGATCGACAATGAGGTTGTTCGAGATGCTAACACTCATTGACAATATGTATGAATTTCTTTCAGATAGCTGAGGTTGAGATAAAATTATATTTCATTCTTTTCACACCTTAGACCTAATAGTAGCTAGTATTGTCCTCACATAAATGGTCTGTCTCTGTCTTTATTCATCATTAATTTGTCTGTATTTTGGTGTCGACTCAATGAGATCAGAGAGAATTCATATAAAAAATGAACAAATACATTTGTTGCCCTTGTTATAAGACTGAAGCAGCAAATAGACTGTAATAACTCGGCCAATAGTTTGTTTTGCTCCTGATATATTTGAAATAATATCCTTTCCGTTTTATAGAATGTTTTGAACATACTTGCAGAGTCTTACAAAAGTATTTCACATTTTGTAAAGTTACAACCATGAATGTTGGTGTATTTCTTCCCTTATTGACCAACACAGAGTTATGCATAATTGTGAAGTAGAAGGAAAATTATACAAGGTTTTAAAAACATTACTGAAAGATAATGCAGCTCAACTAAGCCAATATTTTGCAGAAATGCTTTTCTATGCAAGTACAGCTGCAATATTATTGCAAAAACCTGAAGTCTTTGTCAATTTTTGCAAAATAGCTGAACTTGAGTCTGATTGAATGGGAAAAGTCTATGATGAAACTTTAATGTTTTGTTAGGTCTGGACTTTGACTGGAACTTACTTTGATCTAAACCTTTCCATCATAACTTCAGCTTTATAATCGATCTATAATATTGTTTTTCTGTATCTACCTGTTGGCTCTAGCCAGTTGTCCCACAATCCTCTGTGATATTTTGAGGTGCTGGCATACTTTTTAAAAACCAACATGTTTCTTTTTTTCCATTAGTAATAATAATTTTTTTCAGGCCTTCTCAGCCTGACCTTTGAAGTAAGGTGATTTTGCTGGATTTTAATCAGGAGTATTAGTAAAAAAAAAAATTGTTTTTTCATTTTTAAAACCTTTTGAAAATCATGCATAATCTTTCGCTTATTTCACCACAGTCCATTACATTTTGCAAGCCTACCTTTAAATTCTCACTAAATGGAGTTTGTGGATTGTTATGTAACAAAGAATGAATAGTTTTGTAGGTCACTGACTGCAGCAGCTCATATTTTCCAATCTGCATTGATTTGTTTGACTCCAGTCCTCAAGATCTACTATCCTGCAACATTTAGATGGGTATCTCCTCTTGCACAGCTGAGTCACATGAATGGCTTGTTATCAGGCTTCTGCAGAGCTGAATGGTTCAGGTGTGCAGCAGCAGAGAGAAATTTGATAGCAGCTCTCAAGGAATGAAGCTGAGCAACCCTGAAACACATCGATCCCATCTAACTGTCAAAAAGATGTTTCATAAGAATAATTTCAGCTTGATCTTTTCTCACGCCAACATTTTTTGTACAAAGTCAGATCTAATTGAGATCTGACTTGTCCTTAACATATAAAACCAAATGTTGTCCTTAATATATATTTTATACATTTATGGTCGAAGATATTTTTCTATTTCATAATTCGCTGTGTAGGGAGTTTAAAATTACAGTAACATGATTAAGTCTTTTAGCTGCTTCAGATTAATTTAAACTCTTACTGATTGTCCCACAGATGTTCCTCTATATGATTTTGTATTGATGCATTTTAAGAGTTGCATAAAGGAAGAAAAACTAAACTAATTAGTCATGTACCAGCAGAGGACAGAAGGTTTCCAGCTAACATGAACTTTTTAGGATCTTGGTCAAATTGTTAAGGATATTGTGGAAGATCTAAGTCTGTTCCCTTCCGTTATCTTTGCCAGGCCCCGTTAATGTCATCTTTGCAGCTTTCACCCAACCAGATTACGCCTGCAGGCTCACTGTCCATCCACAGCCAGACCAGTCAGACAGACGGCGGTGGCGGAGGAGTCTACGTACATAACTACATGCCTTTGTTCGGCGGGCAGATGGTCTCCAGCAATCAGTCCACAGCTTCCCTCAACCCTATGTTACCCTGCCTCCCGGGTCAGAACTTATCCTCCGCACCAGCCATGATTTCCTCACCTTTAAACAGCGACTCAGTGCTGGATGAAACTGTGGCCCCCTCTGTGATAACGCACACAGCACCGTCCACCGTCACCCCGAGCAACACAGCCAGCACCGTCAGCCACGTCTCGGCTCCTCCCAGCTCCCAACTCCAGCTCCTCACGCCGCTGCCTGCCACGCCCATCCAGCATCCTCAGGCCTTCGCTCTACCTCGCCCCTTCCAGTCCAACAGCGCCGGCAAAGTCCGTCCTGTGCCGAGGATCGCTCCTGCAAACACACTCCCTTCTTCCCAGTTCATCCTCCCAGGTCTGTGGTCTGCCAGCAGATTGCTGCATGATTATTTTGTAATTTCTTATCAGAGTAGAAATGTGTCACTTTAATTACACAAGGTTACAAAAACAATACATTTTTGGAAGTTGTCTGTTTTTTAAACTGTTTTGCACCACTGAATCCAAAAACTGGCATAATTCTTTCTCAATCAGGTCAGGTTTTTATTCTGATTTGATTTAGAGAAATCAGATCATCTGACTGAATTGATTACAATTTTGTGACATTATCAGTTCGTTTTTGTTCAAATTTCTCAGCCAAAAAAGGGTTTTAGGAGGACAAAAAATGTTTCCTAGCACAGTGTATTAATTAAATGTTACAAATTTGGATTTCTATGAATTGAATAATAAACACTGATGAGGGTAAGTACATGTAAATTGAACATTAAGTCTTTATTGTGCAAAATTTTCCATCTCTTTTTTTATCCTGATGGAGTCTCTCCTCCTGCTTGTCACTCATTGATCCCAGATCAGGAAACTGATCCATATATGAAAACAAGTCACGCATTTTGATGCTGGTGTTCCATCCATAGTTCAGAAAGTTGACTTACTTGAGCAAAACCAATGTGATTTTTGGGTTCAGCACATCAAAATGACCCTAAAACAGGTGAAAACCCTCAGACAGTTGACCGGTGTTATTAGTGGCATTTTCTCAATTGATTTAATTCACTGCGATAAGAATGTCAAACATTTGCAGGGTAAATTGAACTTGAAACCAAACACTCATTTACCTACATGGCAAACCTTCACTCAGAAAGTTGACCCTTTTTATTTGATTATTTTATTTGTCAGTAAAAATCCATCCACATACTTCATGTATTATTTATTTTCTCCTAAATATGAATGCACACATGTCGTTTCAGCCCCTTTTCCAGGTCATGCTAATGCTGTGATTGTTACACCTCCACCCTCCACCGGCGTGGTTATCACCCCTTCCCACCTTGGAGCGGTAAGGTTTTACTTAGTTGCACCAGATCAAATACAAAATTACACAGTGACAACATTTTCATTTTCTGGTTATGAAAAGAAAAACGTTTTACTAAGTAAACATCCATGTTGGTCATTTTGGGTTCGAATCTCATTTAAGCTGTTATTTTCTATGTCAGAGCCCTGGGTTTCAGGTTCTGCCTCATAACCAGAAGTCGTCGCAGCCTGCCGTCCCCGAAGACAAGACTTGCTTCAGAAAAAATCAGAAAGAGCCTTCAAGTGTCGGTGAGATTTCACTATCTGAAGAAATCTTCTCTGAGACTCTAAACTGCGGCAAAAATATTCCTATGATTTGAAAACCTTCACATTTTCTTGTATTTCAACTACTTTTTTTTTTTTTTTACTTCAGTCTTATACAATTTACCAACACATTGTAATACATAATAATAATATTTAACCCTTTTATGCATTGCAGTCACTGCAGTGAACAGTTATCTAAGCCATTTTTTTGTGCTTCTTGTGGATTTTTATGTTATAAATGCACAAAGACAACTGAAGTGGACATAAATAATGCATCATAAAATACACTATCAATTACTGATCATGAGCTGCAAATGCAAGAAATTGTTTTTGTTAAATCCAACATGGCAACAGACAAAAAACCATGCCAACCGGCCCGGTCCCTCCTTCTACTGTAGACGGCTCTTGCAGGTAAAAAAAATATTGTGACATCAGATAACCCCTAAAGAACAATACTACTGATGTATTTTTCAAATAACAACTTTGTATGTGGAGAAAATTACAATTAATCACCTAAATAAGGAAAAAATCGTTTTACCAAATTTTTTTCCTGCCTTTTTTTTATGCTTTAAGAAATTTTTTTAAAAATGGGGGGGGGGAATCCTGACACAAAGGATCATAATTCATGCATGAAAGGGTTAATAATGTATTCTGCCTTCTTTACTCTGCAACATATAAATAAAGTTCAATTTAACATTTTCCTCTCAAAAGCTGCTGAGTTACAACATTTGTTAGTTAATTATCTGAAAACAGAAAGAGTATGGCTCGACTGCGAACTGAGAAAGGAGAGCATTAGCCAGAGAATCATCGAGATCTAATGGGTGAACTCTGGAGGAGCTGCAGAAATCCACATCTCAAATGTTGGCAGGACATCTATTTCTTGTTGACCTGTACAAATTGGGCTTTTACTGAATACTGACAAGAAAACGGCAAAAGAAATCTTTCTAACGTGTGGAAGAAGGTTCTCCAGTTAGAAGAGAACAAAATATGACTTTTTGGTTTGCATGTGAAATTTTGTAAGAAGATTTTGAAAGCCATACTTTTTCCTTTCAACAGTGCACTACTTTGGGTAAAAAAAATCCCAGTAAACACATCAAAGTTTATGTTCAAAAAGATAAAAAAGCTTCACAGAGGATGAAAACTTTTGCAAATGGCTTCATTCTAAATAACCAGTGTTTTTCTTTGCAGGTCAAAGTCAGACCGGATCCAGTCAAGGCTCACCTTGTGGTTTAGATCAGGTTCCCAGTCCTCAATCTATAATCAGCGGAAGCAGCAAACCTCTGGTAAAGAGTGAGCATAATCAGGTTTGTATCTGTGTTTTGGTTTTATCACAGAAGAAAAATGAATAATCCTTAGTTTCGGTTTCTCCCTTTGACACACATTATTTCTAATAACTTATGTAACAGAACCGTCACATATCTGCTGAACAAAAGAGACGATCAAATATCAACATTGGCTTTAAGACGCTCGGCAACCTTGTTCCCACTCTGAAGTCACAATCGAACGTAAGTCTGGAATCTTATCATCTCAAAAAAAAAAAAAAAGACCTTTAGTCGATTATTAACTTGCCTCCTAATGCTCACCTGCCACCATGTTTCTTCACTGTTTGCCTCTAGATTACAAATGCAGTCACTCTGCAGAAGACAGTGGAGCACATTGGGAAGCTCCAGCAGGAGCGGCAGCAGCTGCAGGACGAGGTCAAGAGGCTACGGGAGGAAATAGAGGAGCTCAATGCTTCCATTAGGTCTGTCAGAATTGCACATTCACTGACATGTTGTGATGATTTAACTCTAAAAACAATAATTGTGATTATGCTGAGTAGGTGGGTTAATTAGGGTTTTATGATAAACGATGTAAATTTAAAACAAAGTATTGCATTTACAACTGGGCGCATCTGATTAGCCTCTCAAAAGCTCAAATATTACTTGAACTATGACCCCACATCACAGAGTTGGAAAAAGACACTTAATTGACACAGAGAGAGGAAGTCTATTTTTAACTAAAAAACTGATCAAATCTTGTAATTAAGCACTTCATGCACAATTAACAAAATAACCCCCCAGGTTATTTGGGGGTTTTCTGCTGTTATTGAGGGCAGAAAGACGACACACAATTATTTAATAATAAATGGCTTTGCCAAAACATTTCCTGGATAAAATATGGAAATCCACCAGGGTATGTAAACTTATGGCCACAGCTGTAAACAGCTATGACTTCAAGCTGGAGTCATAGAAGAAGTTCATCATTTATGTTTCTGAGCAGAGAAGTTATCAGCTTACAAACCTCCACAGAGAATCTAGTTTCCCTTTAATGACCTCTTGCATGTCTGGTGCTTTGTCTGCCTTAATTCAAACACATTACAAGCATTGAAAACTCTAAACTTGAACAACACCGTTCACTGAAGTCATGCTTGACAAACGAACTCCCTGCGTCTCTCCCACAGCTTGTGCCAGGAGCAGCTGCCTGCGACGGGAGTGCCGATAAGGAAGAACCGCTCTGACCTCATGCAGGATAAGTTCAACGAATATGTGAAGAACCGCACTCTCCAGAACTGGAAGTTCTGGATTGTATCCTTCAGAGAAAGCATGCCCAACGTTTTAATACTTGAGGAGTTTTGTGTTTTTACTCATGTGGAAATTGTTCCAATCCTCTTTTCAAGCAGAAAGCTCACCTCTGCTGCGCTTCGTTACAAATGGAAAAGCAGGTGCTGTCGGTACATAAGATTGTTTCAGTAAATAATGTGATGAATGTTGTGTGGGAGCTAGTGAGACATGATGTTCTTGCACTGAGTCATTTCTTAAGTGAGTCAGTTTGTCCCTTATGGGTAATTCTGTAGCCACAGTAGATCTTCACAGTGAAACGTCTTCTGAAAAGCAGATTGCATTGACAGATAGTGAGTCGGGGTATTTGCAGTGTTCCCAGTTGCATCATACATTTTCGCAAAGGAAATTCACAGCATTATTTTAGAGCTTTCTGAACAGGCGGCGTGTTTTTGGTTTTCTGAATGACCCATCAGGCAATCGGCATAATGTCAAACTTTAGGCAGCTCAGATCAGCTGGACCATCAGGTCAATAGTTCTCTGCTCTTCTTTTTAAGATTCCCTTTTTTATTTGTTTTGTCTCACTTCACTTTAGACACCGTTTTACACCCATTCAAAGTCTTTTTATTCTCCATTCCAAGAAATTTACACTCCGCAGGCATATTGCACTCCTAGAGAAGACAATGTACATAATTAATAAAAACATTATTTAAAGAATCACTTATTCATTGAAAACACATTGGAACCAACACATGCTCCTCCAGCCTCTTCACATATAATTGTAGAGCTGCTTATCCAGATAGTTTTCTGCTGGATGTGTTCATCTCAGTGTCTGTTGATAAATTTAACTGATTCAGGAAGGAATGAAAGCTTGTAGAGAAAATCTCTCTATCTTCATATCCGACTGAAGAACATGAAAGGGATCTGTTAAAACACCGGCCTCTAGGGGAGCTGTTGTACCCATAATCTGACCTGACGTCTTAATCACAGCTAAAATCTGAGCTTTGGATTTTGCAGTGAAGATACCCAAACAGCATTCGGTGCCATGCCTTTAAAATGGACTCACTTGCCTCTCTGTAAAACATCATTATAGTGTCTGTGCAAAAACCAAACATCCGTAGTCTGATCGGAGCACAAACGCTGTTCCCTCTTGTTTGCCCCAAAAGTCATTGTCACACCAGGTCTTGCACACGCCCAACGCACAGTAGTGGGTCCTTCCAGTAACATTTGACAGTTTTACAACGTATTAGTTTGTTTAAAAGCTGATACAGTTAATAGGATGAATAAAAAAGTGAACTGATTCTGAATTGTATGACCCACATGCTGCTTAATGATGCCATAAATCAGACATTGTGCAGTAAAACCCCTTTGTCTCTATTTCTGTTCTCTATTTCATCACCTATTTATTCCTCATGAACTCATCAGTTCATGAGGAACTGATGAGTTCATGATTTATCAGAAGCCTTTTTCTGATAAATCATGATGAATCGATTATTGGAATAATCAATTAGTTAATAATCGATTAATCGTTAACTGGATAAAGCAGAAAAAGCTGAGCTTTAAAACGTTATTAGAAGTATTTCTAAGTGCATTAACTGGTAGTAAAATGTTATCATTTAAAGAATGAATTTAATTATCTGCTGATTTGCATTTTATTAATATTTACAGTACTGTATAAAAAGCCATCAGTGGTTTTAAATGTGCCAAATGTTTTATCGGAGTCATCGATTTGGACGGATCTTGCATTGTGTTGTTTGTGCTTTTTGTTTGGCTCCATAAAGAAATTTTGATTTAACGCCGTGGTTCGTTAAAGTAATGACGAACAGCGACGTCGCGTTGTGGTTTCTGATGTTTCTCAGGTTGAACCAAATATTCCTTTCATTGTTCAAGATGATGGAAAAATACCTGAACCAAGTTCAACTTTCACTTTGGCCTCTCCCCAACTGATTATTGATAACACACAATTTTCTCCTGTTTATTTATGACTGATGATTCGCAAAACAAAATACTGAAAAATTTAATATCTTTTTTTTTTTTTTTTTTGTTCATCAATAAACGCATCAATCTAAGATATTCCACTTTGTTTGGACTATAAAGCAACAACATGAACTTTGATGCAGTTTGTTTGTTTGACACAATAAATAAATGGACGCACAAAGTTTCCCGGAGAAAACTTGCTAAGCCCGGTGGTTGGGCTTTCAACCAGCGATCCGTTGCGTTTTGAGTTTAAAAAATGTCACAAGTTGACAGGAAATTTGAAAATATCACTTGATATATCGCTATATAATTATGTGTTATCGGAAGATCAGAAGATTAATATCTGAACATCAACTATCAAGTCTTTAAAAAAAAAATACAAACCTTTAAGAAAAACTTAAATAAATAAGCAGTGCTAAGCCTGGCGGGGCACAAATAAAGCCTGTGGGCCGTCAGGCTTATGATACACTGGAGGGAAGCCTGGATGCATAAATAAGGCAAATATTGTAATTCCTTTATTTTATGTCTGATTGAACACTGCTACCTTTACCAAAGAACCTGCAGCACACATTTGCTCTTTTCTGTTTTACAGAGTTGGAAAATAAAACAAGGGAAACCAAATCTTCCTTTCGATAGGGATAAGCCACATTGGTGCATCTTTAGTTTCAGGTTTTTCATCATTTGGTAAAGGGGTAACGCCTCTCATCAGTGTTTCATTCCCTCAATTCTGCTGGACCAAGACATCTGGATAGGTGTTTATTTTCATTTTGATCCTCGTTATTTTATGTTTTATACAAACAGGAAAAGACTGAAAAGCTAAAATAAAACGTGAGAGCTGCACATGTTTTGTTAGACGTTACGTTGTATGTTTGGTGTTGAATGGTGCTGAATTTATCCTTGACTAGTGCGCCTCAGTTCAGCATCATCATCAAACCACTGTTTGAGTCGTTCAGTGGGATGGTTTCAACAACGAGCAGAGAAGAGCTGTGTCACACCACGCTGCAGTGGCTCGACAATCACTGCTCCCTTCCTGTCCTCCGACCCAGTGAGTAAAACATCACAGGTTTAAATTAGGTTTAGGTAACTTCATTGGTTATGGATCATCTGCAGTAATGATGATCCATAACCAATGGACTTTATTATCAAAACAATGTCTGATACCTCTTGAACTTTCTCCACATTTTGTCAGGTTTTAGCCTCAAACTCTGATGTATTTTATTGGGATTTTATATAGATATATATATATTTTTTTTTTTGTTGGTTTGTTTCTACAAATATAAACCTGAATGTATTTGAGCATATGGAAGCCGATCAGCTGTAGCTACATCACGTAAAGGGTAACCCAGACAAGAAGAGCGTTGATCAGAGGAGTAGCAAAGAGGCTCATGAAGGCTCTGGAGGAGCTGCCAGTCAGTCGCCAGATGGAAAAATCTACCAACATAAATGTTAATTGGCTCTACTAATTTGGCGTTTATGGATATGAGATCCTCTTTCTCAACATACGACCTCCTCTGTGAAACATGGTGGTGGAAGCATCATGCTGTGAGGATGGAAGCGGGAAGCTGGACAGAGGTTCAACTTCCAGTGTGTTCACTTCCAACACTTCCTGATGCGTTTCTTCACGAGATGAGCATAATAAACGTTTATTGGCTTAGAGTGGCTGCGCACTTTCTAAATCATTTTTGTGGTGTTGCATTGCATCTGTGTTGAGCAGCAGTGTTTTTGCGTTGATTAGTCATTTTGAACACACAGTGTTAAAAACATAAAAGCCTCTGTGGGGGCATAGAGTCATGTGACTGCATCGGTCCTCTCTGGGAAAACACTCGGTGTTTCTGCTCATGTTCTGCACTCACATTTCGCTGATCCTTCAGCTAAAGGAGGAAACGGTTTTCAGAAAAGAAAACGTCTCGGCGAAGTTTTCCTCAAGTCTTTGAGGGATTTTATGGATTATTAGAAGTTTGTTTTCTATCTGAATTCTTCCTGGTGAGTTCTTCGCCGTTTTGGTTAATGTGTGCAAAAAGCTTTAAAATAAGATCATTTTAATTCAGTTGAAAATATTTATTTACTGCTGAAAAATCAAGGATCCTTTTTCACCACATTGCTTATTGTTCCCTACTGTGATTCCAGTTTCTAATAATGCGCTGGATAGTTCTTAACTTGTATTTTGTAGTTTCTTCTCATTTGTTTTCTAATGATTTGTTCCTTCTTAAGCAAATGAATAACTCTTAATCGACCTCCGTCTCTCCACGTAGTTGTTTAGAAAATGCATCAGTCGGGGTTAAAAAACGTTTTATTTGAAGGATTGCCACTCATGCAGTAATGATCCTGATGAATTTAATAAACTAGAGTATGAATAAATGTTTTCTGAACATGTTATTTGAGTTTTTTAAAGTGCCAGATTATTCTAAGAACTTCCTGCTGTGTGGTACAGATGAGGAGGATGTATTAAGCTAACGATGATGAATGTTTGAGCACCGATTTCAGGTTTTGTCTTTTCTTCTCTTCGCCTGTCAGTGGTGCTGAGTACACTCCGTCAGCTGTGCACTACCACCTCCATCCTGAGCGATCCCTCCGTGCTTCCTGCTGAAGCCCTTGAGGCTGCCGCCAGCAAAGACGCGTAGCCGTCCGCTCGGGAGTGGACGCGACCCAAAAGCCACTTGGAACATTTTTCAGCATCAAAAAACCGTTTTCCTGCAGCATCCAGGAAGCTCGCTGTGTCTTCCAGAGACTCACAAGTTCCCAGACGAATCGGTGAAACAAGAACTGCGACACGGGGCGGGATTACTGTTAAACCTCTGAAAGTAAGGGCAGTACATCATGCTCCGCTGCATGACGACTGATGGGAGAAAAATGCATGAGATGCCACCTTCACCTCCAGAGGTTACCTAAACGCCTCACTGGGAGCTGGTACTTGTGTTTTCATTCTGCATCATAGAAAGTTGTTTTTCTAATTCTTAAGATGCAGGTTAAGAAAGGGAAACGCTGAATGAATTTGCACCAGGAGGAAACTGATTTTTTTTTTTAATTCTTTCCAGAGAAAGCTGGAGTTTCATCAGTTCATGTCGGGGTGCGCCTTGTGGGCAGCAGAGATTTGAGTTTTCCATCGCTCGTTGACTCAGGAGAACGTCACGCTGCCAGTGATCTCTTCTTCTGCCCGTTTGATAGTAGGCATGGGCCGGTATCATAATCTGTAAAAAAAAAAAATTATGGTTTCGTCTTACCACCAAACACAAACTCACTATCTTTATTCACAACGTGCAAAACAGAACAGCATCAGTTCTCCCTACTGCTACTACATCAATGCATCAACTACAACAGTGATAGTAATACAACATTTTCACTGATTGCTGATTTGGAGTTCCAAAAATATAGAATAAACCCCAATTTTGATCATAGTTGTCCATATATGTACTCTATGTTTATTTTATGTACATTAACATTTTATATAAGTTCTATCTTTTTGTGAACAGAAATGCCTCCAAAGAGCTAAATGTGTCTATCACATACAAGGGGAAATTACAGCAAGCCTGTTTTTTTTTGTTTTGTTTTGTTTTTTGTTAGCAAGCTGACCTGCAGTGTGCAGCAGCAGGTGGAAACAGGACAGCTCTGCATCACTCGATGCTTCACACACCTTGAGAAATCTCAGGTTGCTCTTGCACTTCATCCTGCTTGTTAATAAAATTACTAAGTTGCAGGAAATGTAAATTTTAGCCATGTTTTTTTTTTTGTTTGTTTGTTTGTTTTTGACGCTGTAACTTTCTGAAACATCGGTACCGGTCCCATGTCTCTTATTTTCTCCGTCCATTCTGAACTCCTCCCTTTTCGGGCATGCAGCATATTTCTCCTGGGTTCGCGTCTCAGAACAACGGTCATTTAGTGTGTTTTAACAGCAGCGTGGAGCCATATTTACAGCCCTCACAGGGAGCTAAACCGACAGTCCGATGCAGTACGAATTATGTGTACAGATTACCTTTACATGCAGTATTACTCTGCTGAGTCTTTTCTTGATGCTGGTGTTCACTCAGGGCTACACTTCTGCAGAAGATTTTTGTCCCTTTTCCTGAACAAATCATCCTTTTCAGCAAACACCTGCATTATGGGCTGATTTCTTTGTTTTAAGCTTTTTACCTTAATTTGTAACAGATCAACAAAAGCCATATCAAGGGGGAGAGTGAGTCATCCGTAAGGCGTAGCAAAGAGATTTGTCTGTTTCACAGATTGAGAGTAAAACTTCAGGCAGACGTACCTGACCTCCATCAGCCTTAAGGTCAAAGTGTCCTTACCTGTGGTCCCTGCAGCCTCACGTGTCTTTGCTTTTATGTGTTGCTCTTCACTCCTCAGGCAGATCTTGTGTTGTTTTTTGGGGGGGGAGGGATTTTCTGCAGAACATTGACGTTTACAGAAGCAAAAAGCACCATCTGTGTTTGTTTGTTTGAATGTTCATGTTGATAGTGTAAAGCCTTTTAGTGGAGATTATGAAACTCTTTAGAGATTCAGCTTTTCGACGTGGTAATTAACCTGTGAAAATGTAAAAAAAAACAAAAGCCAGGATGCAGTGATGAAAAGACTGCAACTATGCATCATGTGTAATATTCAGATCAAATACGAAAGGAGTTGGATGACACAAGTGGCAGCGAGGGGGAGCATGTCGAGTCTTCAGCTCACACACCTGATCAAACCCCACATTTTATTATTTATTGTATTGAGAACATTCAGCAGATTTTCATCAAAGAACCTTTAAGACGATACTTTTTGTAGATGCTGTGTGCAGTGGTTGGATCAGAGACTTGGTGAGACGCTGTGCCTTTAAGCTCATTTGCAATCAGACGTTAGAAACTGTGCACATGGGAACTTTCAACGATTACTTGTGAACTAAAATTGTTTGCTGCGTCTTCAGATTATTCATCGCACATCTGAATGCAGCAGCTGCCAGCTGTAATCTCCTGTTCGCAACAAGTTTCTCCTTCAAACTCTGCTGTGTGTGTGTGTGTGTGTGTGTGTGTGTGTGTGTGTGTGTGTGTGTGTGTGTGCGTGCGTGCGTGCGTGCGTGCGTGCGTGTGTGTGTGTGTGTTTTAACCTTCTTCTGACAGAAAGGCGGGTTTCCAGGTCCATTTGTCCTTTTCTGTGAGACTTGCATGTATTTTCTTGTACAGTATGTCGCTGCAGATGCGCTCTGCATATTAGTTCATCTCCGTTTCTGCGGTGTTTTGCTTAAGAAATATCTTATGCATTATATGAGAAGTGTTCAAGTTCACCAGGGTTGACATGCGAGTCGTTGTAAAATCCCTTTGCATTTACAATAAACACAAGTAAAATAAACGTCTGGCTTTTATTTTCAATAAATAGCATTTGTTTTTAAATAAATATTAATTGTTTAGTGCATTAGAATCCTAAAAAAAAAAAAAACACACACACATCTCCATTCAAAAACAAAAGGCAACAGCCTCAAGACTCCATGCGGGGTCTTTCTTCCAGCACACGCTCCAGGAGACACATGGCAAACTCATAAGCTTCGGCGGGCTGCTTGAACTCCGGGAGGCTGCAGCTCCCTGCAGGGCCCGTCGAGTTGCCACTCAGTCGCTGCTCCGCGTCTTGAATGAACTGGGCGGGGGTCCGCAGCAGTTCCAGCAGCTCGGGGTTCAACTTGAACAGCTTCTGCATGTAGCAGCTGGCGTTGGAGAGGCGGGTGGCCGAGGGCGCAACCTGCCGCAGCCCGACGGACTCCGGGATGTTCCACGACGAGCAGTTCTCTACGGGAAGCGCATCATCCTGTGGGCCACAAAGAGAGCATTGAGACATGACAGCCTGCGCGTTTCAGAGCCAACATCAATCAGGCCACACTGACTGCACCGCTGCAACGACTCAAGCACAAAGAGCCGCGACTAAACGCAGAGAAAGTTCATGCATATACATTATCTGCTCGTATATTTTTTTAAATGCATATATATATATATTTATTTATTTATTTTTTGCCGGTCTTTTGTCATTTTGACACTTTTTCATCAGATGTAAAATGTCATAATCTAGATTAGCAGAAATAATTTCACTTTACGAATTACTTCTGTAAAAGGAGCTTTTTAATGACTATTTTCTTAATTTATTGAGACGCACCTCAATAATCTGAAGCAGTTTTTACTGCCTTCAGTCATGTGACTGAAAAACTTAAAACATCCTGTTTCCTGTCTGCGTTTCTGCAGATTATCAGAAGAAGAAGAAAAAAATGATAGCGATATAGACACGTGACTGTTATTTTATTTTAACTCTTGAAATGAATGACTTTTAATTATTTGCCTTCTTAAAAGTGACGGCGCACACACAGCATAGACATTTCACTCCAATTCCCCCGAACGCACCATGAAATGGTCCAATCAACGACTTTAATCAATAATCAGAGACTTTGAAAGAATTAAAAAGCAGTAATTTATTATTATTATTATTATTATTATTATTATTATTATGATTATTATTATTATTATTATTATTATTATTATTATTATTATTATTTAGTAACATCCTCACCAGGTGGCCCCAAGCGACTCGGATCCCCTCCAGGGCCAAACTGATGGTTTGGTTCACGTCCTCCACTTTGTTTCCGGTCCAAGCAGGTTTGCACGGTGCTTGCGTAAAGAGCACGCACAGCGGGATAAGAACTGAAAGCAATGATAATAATAATAACAAATAAATAAATAAATAAATAAATAAATAAATAAATAAATAAATAAATAAATAAATAAATAAAAAGCACTCATGAGACATTAATGAACATGCAGAGAGAGAGAGAGACAGAGAAAGAGAGAGAGAGAGAGCTGCAGCCGGAGCGACAGAAACATGCGGAGTTTCACGACTTCAGATCGAACAACGTTCTTCAGACTCACCGGCTCGTACATCCATGGCAGGAGGAGGTTTTGTGGTTTTTTTGGTCTCGACAGCAGGGCTCGGATGAAGCGCTTTCTGTCCTCCATCTTACGGGGATCCCTTTTATTGGGGCCTCCAAGATAAAAATCAACAGCTTAATACTTTCCTCTGCGTATGACTGTCACAGGAAAGAGATTGGCTTTTACTCTCTGGACGCTTGGAAAGCCTACACCTCCAGAATAAGTAATAATCTGATTAAAAATGTTTCCAAAAAAAAAGAAGAAAAAATTTTAATAGTGGTGTTTTCCCCTTTTCACTGATTACATATGGCTGAAGATGTTTAGGCTAAAAATGCACATAGTGATTTTATTTTTCTTATCAAAGAAAATCTGAATATGGTCATACTCTGATGATCTCAAGGGTCACGACATCTGGACAAGTAATCTGTGGTAAAGGATGAAAGTGCGTGTGTGTGCGTGTGTGCGTGTGTGTGTGTGTGCGTGTGTGTGTGTGTGTGCGTGTGTGTGAACTCTGCAGAAAACGGAGCTGATATGACACAAGCTGATGAATCGATGACAGAAACCCTGCAGGAAAATGTCCCCCAGTCACCACAAATGAACTTTCTGAGACGACCCCCCCCAAAAGTCTTGCTTTGAACCAACAACACATCTGACATCATTCTGAAGTCAGAGAATAAACAAGCGCACCCTAATTGAATCAATACATAAATGACATATGTCGTTTGTGCATGTCAACTTTTATTTTTGTCCACTTTGATCAAATCATTCACACCATTCACCATCAATAAAATTATTAGTATCCAAGAGTGAAAAAATAAAAATAAATAAATAACAAATAAATAAATAAATAAATAAATAAATAAATAATGAATAAATTAATAAGGCAGATCAAGATGACGCGCTTCATTGGTCGCCCGGTCTTTGTTTGACATTTTCAGTCCACTTCACAGCAGTGTGCAGGACTTTGAGGATGAATAGCTTCATCTCGTAATGCACCTGGTTATCTGCCAGATGTTCGGGACACACTTTCAGCTCGCCTTCTTCCCAGCAGCCCTTGAAAAAGTTCCGGAAGGATCTGGTGGATATCAGGATGATGGTCTTGACGTCTTCATGCAAGGAGAGGTTGCCGACGGCCTTTGGCAGGTAGCTCGTCAGACACTCGCTGATTTCATACATGGACTTCAGGATGTTGGAATCGTTCATGTTTCCGGCCGGGATGGTGATTCCCTCCAGAAGCTTCGGACTCCTGGTCTTCTCCTCCCATATGGTTTTGTTCAAGGCTCGTTCAATCTGTGGAAGAACAGAGGTTGGCGTTACAATAAACACAAGTTCTCTTTGTGTTCATTTAAACACTTTTTCTTTCTTTCTTAAAAAGTCATTCAGCTTAAAACACTTGGGTAATAACATACAGGTATCATTATACAGCCACTCATATAAATTAAAGCTGTATAGACGCCGCAGCACTCAAATCTGCAGTCGTCAGGTACAGTGTTTGCATAAACCGAATAAAGAAATGGTGACCTATTTTCTCATTGTCTGAGATGAAATCAGAGTAATCTTCCTCTCTAGGTGGTTGGGGTTGTTTCTTTTTACTAAATACCAGAACAAAAATGTACATTTTCAGAGGTCCACACAGAGAAACTTGAACCTAACCAATTTGAAAATGGAAAGACGGAAAGAAATAATAAATATTTGAGTTAACGTCAATAGTTTCGAAGGCAACATCTCAAACAAACTGCTTCCTTGTGTGACAGTCAAATTGCAGGAAGTCCACCAGCATATCAGGAAGATATTTATGGACCTCAACATGTCTGGCTTATCTGATGCCTGAAGGTGCGACTGCCTTCAATTCAAGCAAATCAAGCTGCTTAGAAAAGAGCATATTTTGAAAAGTGTAATGAAACAAATGCAAATGGCCCGGTGAAGGTTTGTGGCTGAAGTCTCCGGCTAACATGAGCAGAAAAGCCACTCTTAGAGAAAGAGGCCAAATGACTAAAGGCAGACTGCAGCTTGCAAATGCACTTGGAAAGCAAAAGATTAATTTCAGAGACATGTCTGCGTTAAAATCAGATGGCGTTATTTGGATGAAGAAGGGGAAAACCTGCCAGCCCGAGCACCATCCCATGCGGTGCGCAAGTACGGGGGTGGCAGCATCATGTTGCGAGAAACTGGCGACTTGACACAGATGTTGTCATGAGGAAAGAAACGCTGTGCAGAAACACTGAAGCAACAGCACAAGACATTCATCAGAGCGCTGAAGCCTGGACACAAACAGGCATCCCACATGGACTGTGACTCTGAGGAAACCACCAAATTAGCAGATAAAGAGCAACAAAGTCAGTGTTTGCAGTGGATTTCGTGAAGCCCTTTTCTGAGTCCTGGTGAAAATCTGTGGACGGGTCTGACCGAGCGAGGTAGCCAACACGCCTGACTCAGCTACACCTGGTCTGTCAGAAGGACAAACTCATGATAAAACGCTTACGGGGGGAACTCCACACCAAATGTTTCAGCCAAGTCACACATTTTAAAAGGCAGTTGTACAAAACACAAAGATAAAGTATGTCAACTTTTAAAACTCGAGAAAGTCTTTCATTTTTCTGGTATTTAGCAGATAAAATAACTGCCTAACTGACCCAGAGGGGATCAGTCTGACTTCAGCTGGAAGTCAGACTGAGTTATATCAGAAAGAAAATGTGTTACACGTATGAATCATTAATTACCATACTTTTCTACAGTTGGTAAGTCTACTTTACATGAAACTTTCACTCTCATTTACATATCATACAAACGTTCGGCGTGTTTACTTACAAATTCATTTTTTGCGTCTTTGAGTTCGTCCAACAGGCCTTCAAGACGTTCCTTACTCTCCAGTTTCTCCTCACAACTCAGTGGCTTGATTGGACTGGAGACCATCAAGGAGATGTGCATGATAGTGACGAGGAGAAGCAGGAGATCTGCAAATGGTTAGACACAGAAGAAAATGATGACGTCGTCTGCATAGAGTCAACCAAAGTACTGTCAAAGTACTTTGGTTGACAGTACTTTGTCAACCAAAGTACTGTCAACAAAAACAGATCAATGAGGCTCAGAAGGAAATATGGGTCTTAAAGAAAGTGAAAATTTTGTAAAAAAAAAAAAAAAAAAAAAAAAAAAAAAAAGTAACATTTGAGAATTTTAGATACAAACTGAGTACAGTTTCATCCTCAATGACCCAAGAAGAGCTTACCTTTAACCAGGCTCATGGTGTGAGGCGCTTCTGTTCGCTGTTCACTCAATGCTTTCTGGACTGGCACCTGCTGCTTATATAGCGGGTTGCAATGTGGAATTTTTTTTTTTTTTTTTTTTTTTTATGCCATCAGAGGTCGATGACGCCATCTTGGCAAAGTATCTCTTTACAAATCTTTCTTTTTGCAGTTCTAAGGCACCGCTCACCATTGTGGTTTCACTGTGTGGAGGCAAAGCAAAGTACCACAGAGCATTATCTCGAGCCGGCACTGAAACTGCCTGGTAATGCTTCGCTCTACTGTGAAGCACAATCTCGAACTCGTTGTGGTCGGTTGTTTTGGGATATTGGTAGGATGCACTTAAATCTGTCATTTTCAGATGTTCGTGTTTTGCTTCTGGCCTTGTCGCTGTCTGCTTGAACACCAAAGCTTCCCTGTTTCCACGAACCCATGACGACATTAAAGGTATTCAAATTTGGGCAAGTTAAAGTAATCTGAGAATCTCCCAGTTTCATGTTTCTTCCTGTCAGTTTGCCCTTCCACCTGGATCACAACCCGCAGGATGAGTCCACCTGAGATACAGAGTGACTGTTCATTTGCATGTCTTCACAATCTCTCAACATTGACTCCACCTCTTTTTGGGCTACGTCAACTAAACTACACTGAACCACTGGCGAATAGAAAATATTATTCAAATAGCGTAGGCCTAAACTGAAATAACTTAAGTTCAAAGGAGCTGAATGGTAAGTATCCATTTACAGCATGAAGACTTGCAAAGGTATGTTTTATGTAAAGGAGCAACACAAAAAGATCTGTAAAGAGGAACGGAAAGGACACGTGGTTTTTAAACATTTTTACAAAAACAACTGAAAAGTGTGGCACGAATTTATATAAAGTCTCCTGATTTAACAGTTTGTAGAAAAGTCTTGTTGTAATTAAAGTGGGGCAATTTTTTGGGACGTTTTCTGAGTCAGATTGGATCGAGAGCTTCTGTGAACGACAAGTTTCAACAGGGATGAGTGAGCCAACATCACCGGTCGTTCTTATTATTATTGCTGATACTGCCGATAACCGATATCAATCAATATTAGTTGCATCATAATAAATATCGGTTGTTAGTACTGGGCCCAGTTTGATTAATCTAACCAGTACTTTTATGTTAGAAGACGACTAATACTGGCAGATACCGATGTCACTTTCAATATGCCAGGCGTCCATATTTTTAAGTTTCACTAGAAATCCTCAAAATAATTTAGAGCTCAGGTTGCACTGTCACTCTGCAGCAGGAAGGTCCAGGTTCGGGCCTCCGCTGGGAGTTTTCAAGTTCTCCCCATGCAAGAGTGGGAAGTGAGAAAGAAACATAAAGAAAGATATCTGAGTTTAACAACACATTTATATGTTTTTTTTTTTAATATTAGTTTTATTTATTTATTTATTTTGCTGAATATGCATTATGGGGTTAGAACTTTACACCCTGAGAAACATTCATAGTTAAAAAAACTAACCATCCATCAACCACAGAACATAGTTAAAACACCACTGCGGGTAAAACTCAGTGAGGTCATCTAAGAAAGAAACATGAACAAAATCTTGAAATGTTTCTTTTTTTTCCTCCTCCATTTCCTGAAACTAATTACATGCAGATGTCCTGCCACCTTTCAAATCGTGGCTTTTATTACAAAATATCTGCAAACTTCTTTTCTTTTTTTTTTTTTTCCAGCTTTATTTCCATTTTAATCACCAGATAGTATTGAATGAGCAGATTCTCTGCCAGAAGCTGCACTATGTGCGTTGATGAGCCTCTGCACCACATCAGCATCAAGTAGCTCCTGCAGGTTCTGCAGACCTGCGCAGCATTTCGCTCCTTCAAACAGAGAAGACGTCGCGTCTTCGTGCGCGCAGGTCTCCCCCCTCCCCCCCCTCCCCCCAAACCGCCTCAGCGCTGCAGGCCAGAGCTCCTCCTGTTGCCTGGATACGGGGAAAGGATTGTAAACAAACAGCGGCGAGGCTAATTAAAGGCCGCGCCAATTAAATGGCGGCATAACAAGCAGGCAGCAGGTTCAGGTAAAACCTCATGGGCTCAAAAACTCTCTTTTCCGCGATAGAGAAGAAGATCAGGCGTCTCTGTCTGACCGACTTCCCCTGCGGGAATGGCCCCTGGGTGAGTTTTCACTGTCAGGATCCTCACTTCAAGGTTTGCACCACTCTGATGTTTGTGTTTTTGCGTTTGTGTGTGTGTGTGTGTGATTGTGTTTTTGATCTTAGAGACGGACCAAAAATGGTCCAGACGAAGCGGAAACAGAGTCCCCAGATGTCCTGCTGGACCTGCTGAGGTACCCTCGGTCCCCCTGGACGTACAGCGACTCCTGGAGCCCTCAGGCTGCAGAGCTCAGAGAGCTGGCCGTGACAGAACCCAAGCGCCTCAGACGGGATTTCATCCTGAAATACTTCAAAACGATACGAATCACTGGCAAAAATGTGCGTATTTCGTTTTGACATCATCGGTGCAAGATGAGCGTTTAGGTAAATGAGCAAATGGATTCAGGGGGATGTTGGGGGTTTGTCTCAGCGAAAGGCTCCAGCAGAAATGTGGTTCTCTGTCAAACTGAATGTTTTCAATCATCAAACAAACCTTACTGTCGGATGAGGGATAAGCCCAGTAAATAAACTGGTAAAATAACTGGTTTTGCCATGGGTGAGTCTGGAACATTAGCTAGATTTATGTCCAGACTTTGATTGGTCCACTCCAATTTATTTATTTATTTATTTTTTAGCTAATCAGAGGTGGACTTGTAGTTTGGGAGATTTTTCTGCCGAATAACCAAACTGTGCTTTAGCTCAAACGCATGACAATCACTTTTAAGCACTTTATCAGCCGTTTCTGCAATTGGCCAAACACATCCAGACTCACTTAAAGTGACTCTTTTCCTCTCCACTGTGATGCTTAGTTTGAACTTTCTTTGACCATGTGAGGAAGCCATCGAAATGGTTAATATGCGATTTGTTTTGACCAGCAATTGAACAGGTGTACCTAATAAAGTGACCAAAGAGTGCGGCAGAGAGATTATGGTTTTAAATGGGAATCGTTTTTGGGCAGTTTTGTTGTTTAATTCGTAATTATTTGTTGTCCACAGGAACGATAGACCTTCGTCCACATTCATTCCCGTCTGCAGTAACCAGATAATTTTAAATGCATATTTTTGGATTATGGGAAGAAGCACCAGAATAGTCAAAGAGAAGACAAGCATCCATGCAAACCTTCAGCGGTCCTAGCAAATGCTGCACTGTGCAGCTCCAGCATGTATCAGAAAGCACATCTATTGCAAAAACTGAAATACACACTTAAGTGTCGTTAGAACAAGATGCAGTGAAAACATCTGTGCAACTCAGATGCATGAATTTGCTGAGACAGTATGGGATTGCCAAAAAACATGAAAATGTGCACACAGAAGTGGAGGGTCCCAAGCAGATGATCGGTTTGTGTTTATTTCGACTAACCAACAAATAAACTTCGCCATTTTATCCGTTTCTCTCAGGTCTCGTGTATCGACGAAGGCTTGCTGAAGTTCTCGAAGCTGGAGGAGCTCATCCTGAGCGGCAACCTGATCTCAGAAATCCCTGCGAAGCATCTTCCCAGCACGCTGAAGGCACGTCGCAGTGTTGCATCAGAGTGCATCGGCGCTCTGCGATCATCAGATAAAATGTTGTTTCAGTAGTTTCCACATGTTAGGAAAAGCCGCGTCACAGTTAATCACGCAGAGCATGAGGCAATGCACTTTCCTCCCTCGTCGCCTTACATCAAAAGGGATTCTCCTGATGCCATCACACGTCACACGACATCTGAAGGTTATCGGCCCTTCAAACTAAGGGCCACAAACCTTTGCACTCATCTCAGGTCCTTAGATGAGTGCGTAAAGGCAGATGTTGCAACACATTGAGATGACTATCTGATTGAAAGTTAGGCTGTTGTTTTTTTTTTTTGTTGTTTTTTTTTGTCTACAGGTTCTGGAGCTGCGTGCAAATCGATTGTCGTCGCTGAGAGGCCTCGCAAGCTGCCCGCCTCCTCAGCTGCAGTACCTGGGCCTCGGATCAAACGGCCTGGGTTCCCATCAAGACGTCTGCGATCTTACAGGAAGACAATGGTTAATATATGTGTACAGACACACACACACACACACACACAGACGAAGCACATGCAGGAAGTTGTTCGGTTTTTAAAGAGGTGACCCAAAACCAGGTCAAAAGAAAGCTCAGTTACAACTGTGGGCTTTTTTGATTGCTCATGAGGTCAGGATGTGAAAGCCCGTAATGCCAACATGTTTCACTGCGCTGTAGGTTTTTCTGATTCGACAGCAGATTTCAGAGGGAACTCCCACTGAAGCCTGTAGACGGAGACGGGGGCAGAAACCTCAGGGACTCTTTGATTTGCCTTCTGCAAAAGAGTTCATGTTTGTATGAAATCACTGATTATTCAGTGAGTAAAAAAAAAAAGAAGAAAAAAAGCAAAGGAGACACAGCAGATTTATTGTTTGTAAAGCTCATATTATTTAATAATTACACAGCAAGCAAACATTTTAGAATAGAATAGAATAGAATAGAATAGAATAGAATAGAATAGAATAGAATAGAATAGAATAGAATAGACTTTATTGATTAACAAAAAATTGCTTTTTTGTTGAAAGCCACGCCACAATTTGTTTTTAATCAATTAGCAAAGACTTGAGCATTGTAAAGCCTGATGGTAACAGGCAGAAATGACTTTCTGTGGCGCCCTGTGGTGCACTGGCAGTTTTACACAGAGTTTTTTTTTTTTTCTGAATTTCCTGAACCTCATTCAGATTGGACAGAGATAATCTATCAGCATAAATTTAACTTATTTTTATTTTTTACCAATATTTGTTCAGGAAAAGCCCGTTTTTAGTATTTATAGTATTTATCTGATAGTTTACCCTTTTCTTAAAAATGCTGACATGCTTTTATTAACGAGGCAGAGGAACTGAAGACCAGTGAAGTTAACGCGCCGTTTGACACGCGCCTTCTTCAGCTCAGTTTTCATCATCTGTTTTCATGATGAGCATTTGAGGTTGATCCTATTCCTGTCTGAAGTTTTTTGGATTTATAATTTTCCTCATGACCGGTGGCCAAGCATTCACGACTGTAGCCTAAACAGCGCATACACGAGCATGATTGACAGCCCTCCTTCTGCCTCTGACTGGTTGTATCTGGCAGAACAATGTATTTGTTCACATGAAAGCAAGCTTCATAGATTATCTGTCTCACATTACAGCTTCATGACATATTCACAGTTTTAACAAATATATATATATTTTTATAAAGCTGCAGCATGTAGCGGTTGAACTGCAGCGAGTCGCGCTGCTGCTTTGGGAAAACCCTCCTGACTCTTTCCGCCCTCAGGCCCCGTCTGGCGTGTTTGGACCTCAGCAACTGTTACTTCCAAGAGCAGAAATTTCTGGTAGCCGCCTTGGAAACTCTGCCGTGCCTCAAGACCCTGACGCTTAAGGGCAACCCCTTCACAATGACGCCGTCGTACCCAGGTTTCACCGTGGACAGCCTCCCGGAGCTCAGCTGCTTGGACTCCTCATGGCTCACCACAGAGGACAGGTATAATTACTTCGGACTGGCCAGGATGAAAGGTGAGGGCAGGAAATGAAAACGTCCCATTCAGCGCTTCGTTTGTGAGATCAGCATCTCCTCTGCTGTCGTAGAGCTGGTGGCGGACGTGGCATCAGTCACGCTGAGCCTGACCAGGCTGAGGGGAATACCAGACCCGCTGATGCATGTGGATAAAAAGGCCGCTGAGTTTCCAATCGTCATCTACAAATACTTCGTCTCATACCAGTTCTTTAAGCATCCTATGCTTGATCATCAGGTGATTTACACTCCTCAGTTTCAAACACGCCTTCAGTTCTAAAAAAAAATTGGCGGAAAACGTAATCTGATTGGCATCGTGTCTTTATTTCTGATTTAAGGATTTCATCCTCGGCTTAATATTTGTCGGGCATCAAACCTTTTATGTTCAGGGTCTCAACATTTAGAACAGATTTATGGAGCCTCTAAGAGGACATGGAAAAAAAAAAACAGCAGGTCTCTCTTGCAAACGATATTTTGTTTGTCATTTAGACAATCCATATAAAGTAGGTCAAATAAAAATGTAAAACTTTAAAATGATCTTTTCCTTACACCAACCTTTATCATAATTTTCCCAGAAAAAGAGAAACAAAACCACAAAATGCCTTATTTATTTTTCTAACTGTTCATTCTTGATTCTTTTTCTTATTTGGCTTCATTTGAAGGATTTTAGTCCAATATAGCTTCATTTGAAAAGCACTTCATGTTACCACAAGGATCAAAGTTGCTGTAAAAAGTACATCAAAACATGAAGCTTGCAATTACAAAGACAAAAAAAAAAACAACAAAAAACATAAAATACCATAGTATAACACACTTTTAAATTTCGTAAAAAACTCAAATCTCATCTCATCGTCAAAAGTCAAAGTAAAGCTAGAAGTTACAGGAAATGATCAAAAAGCAGACACTGATGTAGCCTTATTGATGAGCAATAATAACTCTTTTCATGGACAGTTTACAAAGTTGTTTTTCCACTTTTTGTCATAAAACAACAATATTATCTGAATGTTGATAAAACTGAGATAAAGTGAGCCTTTGCTGTTACGCAGCCGGCTGGTTGCGTCAGATTAACAACATGCCGTCAATTTGTCACTTAGTGACAAACTTTCATCCAAACGTTAATCAGGGAATTTTCATTCACTCGTTCCGCTCGAGTCTCGGCGAACCACTTAAAATCTAGCAGAATTGTTGTTTTTAAAAATCACTAGAGTTGTTTTTTGAATTCCACGTCGAAAGTCAGAAGCGTTTTTGACCTTCACACCAATAACGGCTGCAAATAAACATCTGGCCAGAACTGGACTTTCCCCAAGAGAAAACACAGCTTACGGTAAGTTAGAGCCACCAAACTTCATACATGAGTAAAAATTATTATTCAAAGCATAAAATTATCCTCCTTCGTTACAGTTTCAGATACTATTACAATATTTTCCAACATTTGTCATCTTGCGTCTTAAAAACTTTGTATCGGATGATCTCTGACTCAAAAAGAGAAACAATTACCCAGTAAAACTGCAACATGAAAGGAAAGCGCAAGAAAGTCAAAACACTTCTTTCTTTTTCCTAGAACTGCACAGTTTTTCTATCTGAGGAACTGCGATCCGCAACAATTCCTTTTCCTGTTCTAGTCTCGTCGCTCACAGGGAGAAGTCGGTGAATTTAAAACGGACACGTCGTCTCATGTGACAAAGGACGACTCCGTCCGTCCAGACCTGGGATCAGATAAAAGCACTGGGAAAAACGTGTCCACCCTGGACACTGGCGTCCCCGCAGCCAGTGCTGATGAAACTGAACGTGAGGACGCTGTTGTCTTTTAAGCTTTGCACATCTTAGGTCTTCAAGCCCAGATTGTCACGGAGCTGGAGTGGCGGCTTAAAAACAGATTTAAAACATCGTATAAGTCACCGAGAGGTTATAAAGTGTTAAAAACAGAGAGGGGCTTTTTCTTAGACAGTCTGATTTACTCAGACGACAGGCTTCAGAGACGATCCTTTATCTGCCCTCATCGGGCGTCAACTTTGACCTCAGCTCAGCTTTCTTTGGTCTGTTGAAATTGTGACAAAAACATTTTCTCTCGTTAACTTTCCTGTTTTTTTTGAAGTGTCGCTCCAGGCAACGCCAAAACTGTCGTGGTCCGAGAGCGCGGACTTGAACTACACCCTGACATACAGCGTCAGCTGCCTGGGAGACCTGAAGAGGTTCTTTATTCGTGGCCTTCGTCTCGACCTAATGGAGGAAAAGGTGCACGATCCTTTAACTTTAGGCAGCAAAATGTGTCCCCGCTTATTTTAAGCATCTGATATTCTAGACTCTGTTGTGGCCTGCGCCCTCTGAAGAAGCCCACCAGGTCAAAGCCAGCCCACCGAAAGGGAAGAAAGGCAAGAAGGAGCAGAAAGTGAGTTTTATTTCACGACCGTGAAACGGTAAACAACAGGCTCGGCTGGATTCATTGATCCGTTTTGTTGATCGGGTGTAAACCGAATGTTGCAAAACACAAAAGCTCACAAAATTTGCGTTTGGAGCTCACTGATAGCAAAGCCAATCTACTGCAGCAAATAGGCGATCTATCATCAGAGATTTATTCACTTGCTTCAAATTCAGAATTCTACATTTCCTAAGATTACTCAGCCTTTTAGTCGGTTTTGGGAAAAACCCAGAAAATGATGTCATCGTTTCGTAGGCTTCACAACATTTGAGAGGCACACCTACAGAACAATGTATTTCATCTGGACCTTAAAATTCCTGCTTCCTTGTGACAACATGGGGAAAAAAAACGACGAAATTCCCCCAGTTGCTGTTCCATGATAAGACTTGTTCACTTTCACACGTATGGTTCTTCCTGAATGAACATTTCCAAACACCTAATGTGTCACGCTCATCAGCACCAGTTTCATGCAGGTGTAATCAGGATCTGAAGCAACACCTGAAGATATTAGATCACAAATCCTCAGTCCCACAGCCAATGTGTGGGAAGAGCAAAGAAACGTTTGGTGAGGCTGATGGTAAATGCTGGAGGAGATGGAGCTAAACCTCCAAATGTGAAGAAAGTAAAATCTCTAGTTGTAGCTGAATTTAGCTAAAAGCATTTAGCAGCCATGTAAACGGTGGGCTGATTGTTGGGCTTTATTTCATCTAGCAACTGTAGATGCGTCGTTTATCTTATGACTAACTATCTGTTCACATTTTTGCGGACAAATGAACTCCTATTTATATAAAGAGTTGCTTTATGAATCAGAATTATCGTGGTGTCAAGACAGAAGAATTCAGGGAAAATATGGAGGTTTGTATCAACCTTTTGCTACGTTGCGATGCAGTAAAAGTGTATCTTGTTGCAACTTTTTAAACTGTTTAGTTAATAAAACTGATATTTTATTCGTGCAGGTTCAAGAGTTGAGATTTTTTTTAGTGTTCGGTTTTGCTTTTAGTCCGTATAATTAATCTGTTTTATGAAAACAACTGTTTTTGTAATAAGTACAAATTTATATATGAAATGCATATATGCATAGATGCACTTTTGCTTTTTTCTTTTCAGTTAGATGGTGTTACAATAGAAAGACATTCATGCGGCATCAAGTTTTTGTTCTTTGTCAGGTTAAAACGCCTCCCAAAAAGAAAAAAGGTCCTCCGGAACTGGTCCGCGATCCGCCCATCAGAAAGCTACTCAACTCAGTTCACATCCCCATGCAAAGCCTGGTCAGCGGGGGTCAAAGGGTCAAGACTGTCTGCGACTTTGGCCCGCTTCACGTAGAGCCTCCACCGAAACAGGAGGAGGCAAGTTCATGTCGCGTTGTCCATTCAACCCGTCGCTGAGGCCGAACAGAGACAAGGTGAATGAATTACCAGCTGAGATTGGGAACCTGGTTTACATGCAGCTTGTTTTAACTCATCTTAAGGAAACTGAAAAGAAAACGAAAGGAGACAAGAAAAAGGACAAGAAAAAAAAGGACGACAAGGAAGCAAAGCAGAAACAAAATAAAAGTGTCGAACGTCAGAAAACTCCAAAAGGTAAATATGAGTGAAGGGTTACTCTGCGTCTCCGAGGATGTTTGCTCCGGACTTCACCTGCTGCCTTTCTGCTCTGCAGGAAAGGGGAAAGACGCAAAGAAACGCGACATGGACGAACGCACGATCCTGCCCACCCCGGTCCCAGTGGTACCGGTGACGGTGGAGCTGAGTGTGGAGCTGGAGAAATGGAAGACGGTGTCCGACGCTCTTGGTGGCGCAACGCCTGCAGAAAACGGCTAAAACACAGAGCTGAGGCGGACATGAAAGTATTCATAAAAATATATATAAATGTGTTCTTCATGCCATGAGAATTTTATCTCAGTGGTATGAAATTAACTGCACAGCTGACAAATTTACACGGCGGCATTTTCTCAGTCTGGTGTGAAAAACATCCACATCAATTCAGGGTGATGGGCAGAGTGCTTCTTTAATCCTTTTGACAAGATTAGATTTTTTTTTAACATCAGTGCTCTTTAGGCTGACCTGTCGGTTTACGTGAATAATTTATCCTGTGATGATTTGAAATGTCCAGACTTCAACAATCTTTCATGACCCAACTCTGCTTTAAACTTTTCCACAACTCGTCTGCTGCCGTTTTCTAACGTTCACAAACCGAAACCCCGACTGAGAGATTAAATTTACACACAGAAGAACGTTTCTGCAAATGACTGGTTGCACTGACTTTTTATTTAGGGGTATCAGAAGTAAGAAGGCTGAAACTTGAGGCACACCGTAATTTGTGAATTTTTAAAAGCACTTCCTTGCACTTCGTAGCCGAACCCGGCCGAAAACATTTACAGGGCTCTGCACTGCAAAACAAAACAAACAAAAAAACGAAAGACAGAAAAAAAAAAAAACAACACAAAACCTTAAAGTATTTTTGGTCTAGTTTTTAATATAAATATCTTGGTTCTGTCTTATTTCAGGTGTACCAGCGAATGAGCAACTTTCCAGCACAAAACAGTCATTTAAGCCAATAATTCCTTAATACTGATGAAACATTACTAACACCACTGGGAGATCAGTTCACTCACAGTGAGCACATTCTCATCAATATTAAGGAATTGTTGAGTTAATCTAATTTCTCTTGCCAAAAAGCCATTTGTAAGTTAATATTTCAAGCGTTGTAAGATATGTGGACTTGAAACTAGACCAAAAATATGTGGTGAGGCTCTGAAGCGTGCGCCTCACTGGTTTTGGCTTCAATTTACCCACAGATCTACAGATTTCGAGAATTAACATAAATTATGATGGCTGTTCATGACTGCATGCAGACACTTTATTCATCCATAAACTTTATTTTCATACAGATATTTCAAACTTATCAAAAATGTCAAAGTGTTCGTTGATGCGAAAGGAAACCGGCATCATTAATTAGAAACTTCCTGAAAAGGCCATAATAATAACAGGAGTCAAAAGGTTTACAGTAAGTGAGAATCTTAATAAATTTCCCAGCATTCATTTCAAAAGGACCATAGAAAGTCAAACCGATCGGAGCCGAAGAGCTCCGGGTTTCTCCGCTCCGCTCCAGACTGTCCCCGTCACAAAGTTACATTATTAAACCTTTCAAAGAGTACATACTATTTCCAGGCATAAAAAAATAAACTATAACTCTTCATTTTTTTATTTTTTTTTTTTTGCTCAAAACTGTTTTCAATCAAGTATTTTACAGTTTCAAATACACATAGTTTAAGATACTATATTATCTCTGTAGCCCCTGACAATCTGTGCAAACAGCGGTCGGATACTGATAAATTAACTGAACTGAAGCTCACCGCGTTCCCCCCCTATCCCCCCCCCTCACCCGTCCAGAACCAGGATGCTAAACGTTCCCCCTCCAGAGTCGTTCCCAGTGAACAAACCGCTGCAGCTTCCTGTAACTCCTGGGATGCCTCAACGTTCGGGAAACGTGCCGAGAGCCGTCCTTCTACAAGGCAAGTGTGGACAGCAAATATGCTTGGCAAAAACAAGCACGAGAGATGCATACAAGCCAAGACCCGGAAAAGAACGGCGCGACCAACAAGATGTGCAAATGTATTGATTGTGCGAACGACGGTTTTAGAAAAGGCTTCAGAAGGTCTGGTCGTCGGTGCAGGATTCGGTCCAGTGGCCGAAGACCTCGCAGGTGTCGCAGTATGGCCGCTCTTCGCCCTTACTGCCGTGGTAGGCGGTGTGAGGAGGGGAGTCGGGCGTCTGCTCCTGTAGGGGGCAGTCTTCCGTCTCGTGGAGATCGAAGCAGTCGCAAATGTCGCAGAACTTCCTCGGAGGAGGTTTCTTCTTTTCTGGCTGCTTGTCATAACTGCAGGAGGAAATAAAAGCACCTCTCTTGAGTTTCAGTCAGAGCCTGAAAAACAAATACAGATAATCGGCTTTGACTAGGACTTACTTATTATCCAATTCACTTGGACTATTCCCATTGAGGGCAGCAGCTGCCATTTTCTCCAGTTTGTCTTTGAGCTCTTCGTTCTTCTTCTGGAGGTCGACAATAACTGAATTCAAGAACTCAACCTGCAGGGGAAACAAACCCAGAGGATCATTTCTGCCTCTTGTGAATCAAAACCAGAACAAGTCTTCTTACCAGGGTCTCTGCAGGCGTCAGTGACATGAATTTAACATGTTTGCAATCCATTTTAAGACCATTATTATTTACATTTGAAACTCAAAGTAACACGAGGAAGATTTAGCTTAAGCAACTCGAGCTCTTATGAGACTTAACCTGTTTTTAGACAAAACTTTGACAGTGGAAGAAATTCTACATTTAATAAAGAGGTGATGGATAAAAAGATGTATATCTGTAAGTATGTTTGAATGTGAACAATAATTCATTATAATTCGAAGTCATTTTAAAGTTATACTTTCATTGCTGTTATTTTATTGCGTAGATCAGGGATGTTAAACTTTGATTTTGGGCCATCAGGAATATTTTAAAAGACAAACATTTGATTAAACTGTTAAAATACTGATGAACAGCCGTCTCCTGGGTTTGATAAGTTCTTGAAATTAAACATTAAAAATCCTTTGACCTTGATCCAAGATGGGAGAATAAAAATTTGATTAATAAAATAATATTCAAGCACACAGCTGTAGTGTTGACGGCTGCATCTCTGGAGACTGGAGGGCCACGTGAAAACTTGCGGCGGGCCTCGGGTTTGACACGCGCCGCAGATTGTACCACTGCCTCGGTTTATACGCCCAGACTGAAACACGAACTGAAAACAGATTCTGTTCATATTAACTCTCTTCTTTCTACTTCATTCATTTGTCATTTAAGGATCCATCATGAATGCAGCGTTGATTAACTGGAACATTGATCGGTATATTTGCTTAGTTATGGCAGCATGCAATGAACTTTACAAAATTCATTACTTGCTTCATGGCGACTGTCATGTTTTTATGGTGTAAAAAAACAACTTTGAACTGCCTTGTTATTGAATGTGCTGTACAAATAAACTTAACTCGTACTGTAAGTACATGTATATATATTTTTTAAACAAAACCAGGCTTCCATCAGTAACGGCTTTTCACCGTTTCACAATGAAGCTGAACTTTCTTGTCTTTTACAAGACATAAAAAACACCCACATAAAAAAACATTTAAAAAACCCCACATTCATCCAGAATTGCATAGATATCTGGAATATTAGCTGTGAGTCACCATATTCCCTCTAATGACCAAGGTGGTGATTTTCTGCTTTGAGTTGTCAGCTTAAGATAAATCAACGCTTTCAGTGAGTCACTGGGAGTGTCAGAAAAATGTCCCAGTCTGACTGTTTTAACGAGCAATTGGTCTGATATCTACGGTACCCTTTCAGTCACCAGATATTTTCTCTCGGGATGTAATTAAGAGCCGACTTAAGTACTGATGAAACAAGCGTGATTAATCTTTAGGTGAACTTTGGGTTTAAGTGAATGAAAGTCACAGTGAGAAGCATGCACAGATGGAGATGATGAGAAAGTTGAACAAACCGCTTCCTGGTGGAGGTGGAGCAATGCCAACATCAGACAAAGCGCAGAAGAGGCGAATTTAAAGAGAAAAAGATAAGAGAGGGGGAAAAAAAAAAGAGAAAAAAAATCAAATCAAAATTGGCAGCAGTCCCACACTGACAGATATCACACTTACGTCATCGCAGACACAGATACACAGGATGACAGGACCGTAAACAGACGAGGGGAGGGGAAGCTGACATGCTGATGAAGTGAGGCTACGGGACGTTTATGCAGAATTAATCTGTGGAAACTTAAGACGATCACATCAGAAGATCTACAGCTCTGTCTGAATAAATCAGAATAAACTGAAAAGTGAATTTATCATATCGGGCATTAAATTGAAAACTTAAACCGATTCATTACCCAGAATGCTAAAGTTCACGTGTTTATTCCTGTGAATTTTGGTGATTCTGGCTCACAGTGAACGAAAACCCAAAAGTCAGTTTCTTTGTGCTCTAGAATATTTCAGGACGCCACTAATTACAATAATAATCAATAAAAACTGAATTAACAGAGAAATGTTATGTTCTACACAAGATGGCTAACTTGTGTGTTCAGCTGACGGTCATTGACTATCAGACCCACATGGAGGAAAAACTACTAAAGGTTGTTGCTGAAAAAGATTTTCTCAAACTTCGTAAATGAAAGTTAAGAGGGAAGACAGAGTTTGGTTGTAAAATCTACACAAACGGCATGGATTACTGCTTCCTTTAGAGTTGAGGTCTTCAACTCCAGGCCTCGACCGCCGGAGTCCTACAACTTGTACACATGTACAGGTTGGATGAGGAGAGCCAAGACTCTCCTTCACCAGAGACGTGACGTCCCAGGAGGAAACCCTCTAGACGAGGTGCAATGGCTTCTCTACAGACGATGATGCAGCTGCTTCAAGTTCAGTGGGACATTTCTACAGTCAGTAATGGTTTGTGGTGTTGAGTCATCTACTGGTGCTGGTCCACTGTTTCATCAAGATCACAGTCAGCACAGCCCTCTCTCTGCCAGGAGGGGGGATTTTACAGCACTTCATGCTTCCTTTTGCTCAGAAACAACATAAAGATGCAGATTTCATTTTCCAAGAGGACTTGGCAGAATCCCACACAGCTAAAAGGTACAAAAAGCTGGTCCAATCACCATAGATACAAGACTAAAGATGGTCCCAGGATTGTACTTTGTTTTTTTTTTTTCCTTTCTTGTTTGTGCACAATCTCAGCCAATGAAGCTCATTGTGATGTTGTTGCTGTTCTGGACTGGCCTGACCTCATCTGCCTTGAGCCCCACACAGAACATTCATGGGATGTAGTGAAGAGGAAGATGAGACGGAGACAAACTAAAGGCCACTACTGAAGCAACCTGAGGCTACCCAAGCAGAGCCACAAGGCAGATCATTCGTGCCGTGTTGATGCAGTAACTCATGCAAAAGGAGATCCAAACCAGCATCGAGTGTCTACGCCACACAACAGAAAGTGAAATTTGGGTTTTCTTGAAGTCGGTCATTATCCTGCTTGTTTCCAGTCGTTCTCTGGAACGACTGGAAACAGTCCTCTCTGTCCTCTTCAGCAGAGAGGACATGCTGAAGAGGTAATTCAGTCATTTTAATCAGCTGCGCTCAGGGACGCATGTCAAACTTGCAGGACGCCTTGATCCAAATTATTGACTGAAAATTTAACACTTCAAATGTATCCCTGTGTGCGTAATGACCGTCTACAAATTAGAATATTCTTGAAAGTTATTTTACGGACATGACTGTACATGCCCTCATGAAACTTAAAACATTTTATTGCAGTAGCAGTTCTCACTAAGCCACAAAGACTGAATCAGTATGAATTAGTATTGAAGAAGTTAGTACACACTGATGCCCCATACTGAAGTCTTATGTTAATAGGAATGTGGTTACTGTAAGAAAACTCGGGGAAAAACACAGGAGGAATGTTCTTTTATTCAGGATTAGAGAGACTGCCAGACCTGACTCTCTGCAGTCTCCTTATCTTCTCTCAGCTGGTCCAAAACGGCATCTCCTGAAAACACAAGGAAATCAGAGCGATATCTTTTCCAGCTCAAAATAATAAATGAATAAAATCACTGAGCTGGAAGCCTCTCTGGCGTCGGCTGTTTGTAATGCCGCCGTACCTGAGGTCAGGTTGATGTCAGGCCTGACAGCGAGGTCCTTCTCCAGTCTCTTTACGCGATCCTGCAGATTAGCTTTGTCCTGCTCCAAAGTCTCGATTGTGTTCTGGAGCGTCTTAATAGAGGCACTTTCTTCCCGCACTGCAACCAACTGTAAAGAAAAGAAATAATAATTAATTAAAACACACACTGGACAAATGTTACCATTTGTGAATCCATCAACCAAATTTCACTTTCAGATAAGAAGGAGCTGCAAAAAAAAAAATTAATAAAAAAAAAAAATAATAATAATAATACTGCCTATGATTCAGTAAAGCCATCATCATATATGGAGACAATAAATGAGAAGTTAATCTCCAAGCAAAAGTTTAAAGGAGCTTTTAGAGAAAATAAACTTTACAGAAGTGAATCTGATTCTCCGAAGATGATAAATCGTGTCAGTTTGTCAGCACTGACAGAGATTTCCAGATAATCATCTTCAAAGGAGGAGGATTTTGTAAACACATAAAAATGAAAGCAGGTCATTATTTGACCCAGAAGTGACATCCTGTCAGAAGTCTCTTGCAGGACTGATGGGTACGGTTTGTGCCGTAAAATGAAAATGACGCTAAAAGCTACATTTAGGATTTAACAGCTTGCAAAAGCAGGTCTTGATAAATGCCAGAGAAGCTCCTTTGCTTCACTTAGATTTTACCAGGTGAAACCACATGTAAGACAAAGTAAAATGTCAAGATTGCTTCCTTACCTCACTCTTCAGTTTCTCCACCTGCTGGTCCTTTTCTGCAACTAAGGCACTGTTTTTATGAATGGACTGCTGGAGGGCGGCCTTCTCTCTACTTAGCTGCTCCTTCAGAGCGTTTTCACTGTTAAACATAGAGCATCAGCTAAATGTCAGAGAAACAAAAACAACTCTGCTGAATATTCATTTTTAAACACCTTCCATGTGTGTTCGTGGCAAACAAGCGGACACAGAAAACAGATGAAGGAGGAAGAGAAAACACAAGGAAGAAAAGGCTGACAACATTTAGAAATGGAAATGAGAACAAAGCCTGGTAATCTGAAAATTTCACACAGTCCAATCCATAGTTCTTTCCAAACACTCCCTGATTGGAGAGAACTGTGAAAATATGATCAATGCAAAGAGAAAACTCTCATTTCAGCCCACGACTTTGGCATAAAGCACATATTTAACAAATCTGAAAAAATGTTTTGTGCTTCTGAATTTAATAACGAATTTTATAACAAAGAATGAGAAAGAGCAAGTCTGCCAGGTAGCTGAGGTCAAACATGTCAATAGTTTTTTCTTATGAGATGACTGCAGACAAGTCATGATATCTGAAAGCATCAAGTACCTGAAGAGGTTTTTTGGCAGGCTTTGAAGGAAAAGAAGTGTGATAAATCAGCCATTCATTCGAGCACAATATACATTATTAAATGCCAAATCTCATGGAACCATGCAAGTTTTTTATTTTTTCTAAATAAAAACTCTTAAAAGACATAATACTGAATAATTGTGTGATTATCTGACAATGCTGGAGTGATAAAAACATGATTAGTTTACCTTTTTTTCAACTCTTCCAGCTCTTTCTTGAGTTCTGAGTGCTCATTAGTTAACTTTGGGGGGGAAAAAAAGGTTGGAGTTTAAAAACGCTGAGTTGATTTCAATTGTTACATATAAACGCAGTGCAGGAACAATATTGATGCCAGTACCAATGACCCTCACCAGATCTCCCTGATTGTTCGCCAGGTCATGAGACAGCCTTTTGTTTTCCTCTTGAAGCATCTGCAGAGTCTGCGACGTCACAGATGCTGCTTCTTTAAGCTCCTCACTTATGAAACATAAAATGATGAAATTACCCAACTGACACGCTGACAACATGTTCAAACCATAAATCATGTGGTAAAGTATGATGGATTTAAAATAACTTCTAGCTTGGAAAATTCACACAGTCCAAGATGAGTGGACTCACACTTCCTGGCAAAGACTCTTCAGCCTCTGTGTTTCTGTGCAAAGCTGCTCTTTGGTTGTGTCCAGGTCTTCTTGATATTTCAAATTCCCTTTCCTTGCTGTTTCCAGCTAAAACAAGCAACAACAACAACAACAAAAAATGTAAATAACAAGAAAACTAAAGCGAAAAGATCATTTCGCTGAACTCTTCCTCATGCTGCCCGTCTCTGTTGAGTCCCCACCTCAATGTAGCAGAGCTTTTCAGTCCTTATGATCGTGAGGGCCAAGTTGCTCAAAGCAAAAAAAAAAAAAAAAATTTCTTTCACCTTGGAATGGTGATTACAAACAATTACTATTAAGCATATTCAGCATAATGCTTGTACATGTGCTGCACTTGATGTCTTCAAACCAGATGTGGATTCTGATACAAAATACATTCAGCAACAGTTGAAAATAATAAGGATTTTTGTCTGAAAATAAACATTTTTATTACTTCAAAAATCTAAAATTAAGTTTTAAACATTTAGCAAGTTTCAAAGTATCTGTGAAATAAGTTCACCATTGAAATATTATTGCGTCGCTGACTCTCCAGGTCTCTTACCTGAGTCTGAATTTCATCCTTTGAGTGCTGCAGTGCTTCCACCAATGACTGAGCTTCATTCTTTTCCTTCAGCAAAGCTTCTTTCTCCTTTACGAGCTGCTCAAGAGCATCAGCGGCGTTACCAGAAGCCTAAGCAGTGCAGGATTAAGACACTTAGTGAGACGGGCAACTTTAAATCAAACCAGCAAACTGACATTAAAGCTATAGAATCTCATTCTTGTGTGATCTGAGAGTTGAAAATCATATTCAAGTGCATATTTTTAATAACACAATTATTTCAATTTAATAAGAAGTAAATTAACAACATGCTTTTCTATTGAGACGCTTTATCCCTGATTAACAGATTGACACTTTCCGACATATATTAGAACGTTGCATTATTCAAAAACTCTTGTTGACAATTACCACCACAACTACTGCAACCTGTGGCCTCAGAACGGAGACTGGAAAAAATGCATGACTACTTCCTACTGTCAAAGGAAGCAGTAGACCATCATTGGATTAATACACTTAATAAACAGCATCAAATGTTCAATGTCCAACTAAAATTAAATTAGCCCATCATTAGCTCACGTTATAAGTCCACAGGCAAAAGCTGGGAGCTAAGGGTAGTCAACAAAGGTTAGTAAATGGAGGATGAAAATTAAGAGGTGAAATTAAAAGGGAGAAAAACTAACAAGCATGCAATGTGAAGGTGGCAAAGCCCCAGCACCACTAGAATTAGTACTGGAGGAGAAATACCTCAAGCTGCTTAGAAATAGCGTTATTTAGCTGCAACTCAAGCTCCCTGACTTGCTGGACGGCTTCATCCCTCTCTGCCTGCAGGGCCTCCTTTTGAGCCGACAGCTGTGCAACGCTGGAGGATATTTCTTCTTTCGCCACCGCAGACGCAGACACCTCCTCGAGCGCATTCTTGTACTGTTTTTCAACGTTTTCTTTCTCAGTCTTTTGGGCCTGGAGTTCAGCCTCCAGCTGTTTGTTGCTTGCTTGCAAACACTCCACCTTTTTAAGAAGCTCCGACTGTTCAGTGAGTAACGTTTCTTTTTTGGTGCAAAGCGAAGAGGTTTCCTGCTTCAGTTCAGACTGACTGGCCAAAAGCTCTTCCTTCTCTGTTGTCAGTAGAGTTATCCGTTTGTCCATTTCCTCAAGCCTAGTTGACAGCTGGTCCCTATTTTGACCCAACTGAAGGTTTTCTTGCTCTTGCTGCTTTAATTGTTTTTTCAGCGATTCCACTTCTGCTTTAAAAGACCTATTTTGTTCGTCAGCATTCTTGTGGTGAAAAGATATATTTTCGTTTTCCTGCATTACTTTGGACAAAGTGCTTTGAAGTTCTTCAATCTGCTTAGACAAACCATCTTTGTCAGCTTTCGCTTTAGTGATTTCACAGTTTTCAGCTTGTAGAGTCGTCTCAAGCAAGTCCTTCGCCTCTGACAAAGATGTTATCTGTTTTTTTAACTCCTGGACTTCCTGCTGCAGAACTTTGTTCTCCTTCTGGAAAGAATGGACTTTCTGCTCAGCTTCGGTCTGGAGAGACTGAAGATGATGATGGTCCTTTTTAAGGTCATTTACCTGTTGAGAAAGCTCTAAGTTGGACTTCTCGAACTCTGATTTTACTTTATTGTGATCAACAACAAGTTCAGTTTTGGTCTTTTCCAGAATTTCAATATCAGAGCAATGTTTCTGTAGTTTATTCTGTAGGTCAGTCTTTTCTTTTTCCAGAGTGGAGATCTTGGTTTCCAGCTCCTGTTTTTGATGCTTGGTTTCTTCAAGCGTTGTTTCCAGATGACTCTTCTGTTGTAGAAGATCAGCATTGGTTCTGCTGTAACCATCTAACTGGTCCCGAGTTGTGCGATTATCACCAGCGAGCTTCTCACGTTCCACAGAAAGACTCTCCTTCTCAGATAGAGCCTTGGTATACTTTCCTTCCAACTCTCCCTTCTCCTCCTCCAAACGCTCAAAATCCGTCTTCTGCTGCTCAAGAGCTGAATCCAAGCTCATCTTTTCTTTACGCAAGTCATGAAGTGTCATCTCCATTTCAGAGTTCTGCAGGCGCAACGCATGTTTCTCCTGCTCAAAAGACGACAACGCCGCGTTATATTTCTCATGAGAAAGGGACAACTGTTCTGTCTGGACATGGAGCTTCTCCTTCAACTCTTGCAGCTCCCTGAGAAGGTTGTCTTTCTCACTAGACACCTTCCTCTGGAATGCAAGCAGGTCTTCTTTTTCCTGCAACAAGGTAAGCCTTTCAGAATCTGTCACTTGACTGTTTGTCTTAAACTCCTCAAGCATCTGGGCCAAGCTGGCTTTAGAGGCTTTAAGCTCTTCACATTCATGAATTTGACTCTCCAAGTCTTTCTTGGTTTGGCTGAGTTTGTTTTTGAGCTCCTCCTTCTCCGTCTCTTGGTTCTTTTTCTCCAAAGAAGCAGCACCGACTTCAGACGACAACTCGGCTTTCTCGCTCGTCAGGGTTTCTACCTGAGACTGGAGCTGCACATTCTTCATCTTGAGATCTTCTTTTTCTAAATTCAATGACTTCACTTTTTCCTGGAGCTCAGCATTTTTAGCGTCAAGAGACTTCCGAGCATTTTTTGCAGAATCGCGCTCCAATATCAGATCGTCTCTTTCGCTGGTGAGTTTTGACTCAGTTTCCTTGAGGTCCTCTTCCAGCCGGCTCTTCTCTTTGCAAACATTTTCATAATCCTCAAGCAGCTGCTTCTTTTTAGACTCAGCTTGCTGTATGTCCAACTGATGCTTTAAGACAGAGTCATTCATCTCAGCATTTTCTCTTTGAAGCTCCTTAATTTGAGTCAAATATTCACCTTTACCACGATTCAGTTCTTTGTTTTCGGTCTCCGCTTCCTGCAGCAGGTGTTTGAGATTCTCCAGTTCCTTCTTCAGTGAAGTCCTCTCTTCGTCTGACTGTTTGGTATTGCTCTGTAATTCCTCTTGACGTTTTGTGAGTTTATCGTTAGTTGCCAGCAGCTCTTCATTCTGCACTGAAACCTCCTTGCAACTAATCTCAGTGGCAGAAAGTTTATTTTGCATCTCAGAAAGCTGCCTCTCCAGATCGGCTTTCTCAGCTTTATGATCTTCACTTTGCTTAAACATGTTTTCCAGATCAAGACTCTGCTTATCCACTTTTTTTGACATATTGTCAACATCATGCTTGTAGGTGTCAAGCTCAGCAGAAAGCCGCTGGAAAAATAAAAGGTGAAAAAAAGGGGATATACACACAGGGCAATGCATGAATAAATACAAAATAAACCATGAAGAGAAAAATGCATGAGAAAAATTTTCCACAGAAAAAGCAGGGTCAAAGGAATCCCAAAATAATCCCTTCACAAAAAGTAAAGAAGCTCCCCTGTACCTTACAGTTGACTCATCCTTTTAAAGCCCACTCCCTCACATGCAAGAGACTTGGGAAGCTCAGTGTAAATATTTATTTTGCGGTTTGTCAACAGGCTGGTGCTGTAATGGTGTGGGGTAAATTTTGTTCTCGTGCTTTTAGCCCCACGGCACCAACTGGGCATTGTGTTATCACCACAGTCTGCCTGAGTACTGTCATTCGCTTGGAGGGTCCTGGTATGTTAATATTGACTAGCATCTAAAAGCTTGTTGAATCTGTGCCGTTATGAATTATGGTAGTTCTGAAGGTCAAAAAGGTTCCAACCCACGACTAACATGGTGCCTTCAAGTGGAAATGAGTGGTAGTCGTTATAGCTTACCAAGTCGAGAGTCATGCAAAACAAAAAAAAAATATATAAAATAACGTGACATGGATAGCTTCTGTGCTGGAGCTGCTTTGAAATTTTTACTGGTGACAATGGTAATGAAAACATGACGGGCAACACTGAACACATTCACAGTGTAGGTGTAACAAAACCAGTCTCCTGCTTTTGGGTTTCTCTTAATCAGTACCATTTCTTTTTTCTTTTGACAAAAAAATAGATAAAACTATCAAACATAAGACACTATTTTATAAAAGTTCACTCACTCTACCCACTTCTTGGCATTTTTTAACATTTTTACTAATCATTACCATGAAAGTAAATGAGTTTAAAAATATAATAGTGCAAAAATAACAAAATTGCATTTAAACCGAATTGATGCTTTTTAAAGCTGCGCTTCACATTATGCTTTGGTGTTAAAAAAAATACAAACAATAGATGTATTTAATGTTTACAAATAATATGCCACTTGAGACTTTGTTAAACATTTGGATTTTTACAAATGTTCCTTATAAGTCATAAATATCATAAACCCTGCTCATCTTTAAACACGGTGCCAGTGAATCTCTTAAAACATATCGACTCCTCTTACATACTTCTGAAGCAGTGCTTACCTGAGCCTGTTCTTTGTACGTCTGCAGCTCAGACACGGTTTTCTCCAGCTCTCGAGTTTTCTCCTGGGAGGAGGAAAGCTCCATCTTCAACTGATCAAACTGTGTTTGCAGAATCTCAGATTCCTTCGAATGGAGCTCGGAGGCCTCAGAGAGGGATTTCTCATGAGAGGCCCTCAAATCCTCAACCTGACTCTTGCTTTGTTTGAGAGCGTTTTCCTAGCAAACAAAAAACCAAGTAATGAAACAAAACTTCACATTTATTGTGTCTAACCAGATCTAACGCATTCACCGCAGTCCTGAAAAGTTTGGACAGGGTGATTGTACATTTCTGAAGCATTGCTTTAGAATATAAAGTAACTGGCTTTAGTTTTCAGGTCAAATCACACCGAAAATACTGAGAAGTGGAAGTACTTAAATGGATTAGTAGCGTAAAACAGAATGCGTTCAAATACTTGTTACATTCCTGAAATACTAACCAAGGTAATTATCTTCTCCTGAAGAGCACTCGTTTCATGCCCTTTGCTGGACTGCTCTTCCTGGAGCTTTTCTTCCAAATCTGCCACTTTCTGTTTTTCCTCTGCCATCTGATTCTGCAACTCCTCAAGTCTCCTGTGGAATGTCAACAAAGGCGTTAACAGGTTACAAAACTGAACAACTACTCTTACACAGCAAGTAAAACAGATCTGAAATTCTGAATGACGAGTAGATTAAACCCAAACTCATTTTAGCGTTTAAGAAATACTTAATCTCACTACCTTTCCTTCAGCTTGAGATCTTCATTCATTTTGGTGACCTGGACTGAATTGTCACCAGACGCCTTCATCATGTCTGAAATATCATTTTCCAACTTGCTCTTGTCCTTTGATAACTGCTCAAGCTTTTCATCTGCAGTCTTCAGTTTTCTCTCCGTTGCTAAAGAAAAACAAGACCAGCTGATTGAGGGTCCAAATGCTGTCATAATGGGAAGAAAACAAAATATTCTACAACATAATACTGGCTTGATACAACCTTACTACAAATTATTCAGCTCAGAACAAACACAGTTTCAATCTGCTAACCAGCAAGCTGACTTCTTAGGGTCTCTGATTCATTAGCTAAGGACGTGCAGTGTTCGTTCTTCTTAACCAGATTCTCAATTGTTTCTGTCCAAAACAAAACATGTTTTTAATCCAAGCAAGCTTAAAAGGAAAACGCTGTAAGCTCTTCATAGTAAAACATTAGGGGTATTGTGTCCCACAATGACTATATCTGTTACCTTTCATGGTTTCAACAGCTTTGTTCAGCTCCTCTGTGCTTCGCCGCATCCTTTGATTCTGTGGGGAGAGAAAAAAAATTTGATTTGTGTTGTCATTATACATGACAGGAGTGAAACAAGAAGGCATTGTAGTGGCAGAAGCACAGAATACATGGAGGATTAAGTCAATCAAGTCCCAAAGAGAAACACAAGCACTATTCTATGAACCTCACCAGGTTTTTAATCTCGTTCTCCATGACGTCCCTCTGCTTTTGTAGTTTAGTCAGACTCCCTTGTAAGATGACCACTTCCTGCTCTTTAACCTCCAACTGTGAGCTCAGTTCCACAACCTGCAATAAGCAAAGGTTTGTCTTCATAAAACACTGAGTAAAAAGAAGAAAAAAAAACAATACAGAACCGTGACATAATCAAGAGGCATTCTCTAACCTACCTTTGCACTATTGCCATCTCCTTGGTTCTGGAGCTCCTCTAATTTACTCTTCAGAGCCACACACTCCTGGTTACTTTGTGCTAACTGGCTGCGTAGAGTTGCCATTTCTCCCCGTTGCTCTTTGGTTTCTGAATCCTCGTCCTGAAACTGTTGTGCCAGCCTGGTTTCTTTTTCTTCGAGCTCCTTTATTCTGGTTTCCGCTGCATGAAGCTTTCCAAGGACGTCCTCCATCTCCACCAGGTGCTGCTCCTCTGCTTTCTCAACACTGGACCGCAGTGACTCCTCCAGTCGCTCCTTCTCCTCAGACAGAGATGACAGCTGTGCCTGCATCTCCTGGGTCAAAGCTGAGGCCTTGGCTTTGTGTTTGGATGCAGCCTCTTCTAAAGCTATTTCATGCTCCACCTTAAGCCTTTCCAGAGCACTTTTGGTTTCTGCAAGCTCTTCTATCTGAGTATCTGCGCCAGTGCTCAAAGTTGCCTTCAGCTCTTCCATCTTTGAACGCCACAGTTCAACTGTGTCAGCATTGTCCTTCTCTGCTTGGCTTAAACGCATCTGGAGCTGTTCTTTGTCACTGGACAGCATTACAGATGTCGCCTGAAGCTGGGCAATCGCCTCACTATGGATTTTTTCCTGCGCTTCCAGCTTTTCTCTGTATGTCTTGACCTCTTCTTGGTGTTTAGCTTCTTCAGCTAAAAGCTGATCCCTAAGAGAGTTGTTCTCTTCCAGGATAGGGGACAGGGTGCCGCTGGGGTCCTCAGAGTTCTGCTGCATCTCAATTCGCAGCTTCAGGCCGGTCACTTCTCGGTTGCGCAGTAAAAGGTCTCGCTCAAGTTCCATGATACGGGATCTTTCAGACACTGTAGCAACCTTAAAAAGCAGAAATCTTTCATTTGCAACAGAATTCTATTCAGAAATCTTTAAAAAATGCATAAATTGAGTCTAAAATTACTGTGCGACTAATAGAAAATGACATTACAGGCCAAATAAAAATGGCTTTACAATAGAGAAGCTAATCAAATTGATGTTTAAAGACAAAATATGCAAACTTGGTCCCACAAAAAGGAATTATACTGACCTCTTGTGGTCAAAAGACAATTTAAATAATGACAGATAAAATTTGTAGATTCCCAAAAGCTATTTTAATATTCTTACTCATATTGATTCATTACACTGAACTGTCCATAATACTTTCTATTTCAGAAAATTTGAATATTGCATAAACCCAAATACAAAAAATTACATAAATGTCTATCTACTGTGTGTGCTCAATATTTGCTCTGGGCTCTTTTGGAACAAATTACTGTATCAATACCACATGGCATGGAGGCAAACAGCCTGTGGCTCTGCTGAGGGGAAGAACTCAAAAAGTTTCACCGGCCTCTTTCATACTTTTCCACCTTGGTTTGAACATGTCACATATTTTTATTGGGAAAATAAATGCATACAATAAATCACATTATAATCAGAATTTAGTGCATATAATGACTTCAATACAATGAAGTAATACCAGGACTCAGTGTTAGGGGAGCGGAATAGGCTTGATACTAGCAAAACGTAGGGACACCAAATAAGCAGGACAAATGGATGCCAGGAGGGACTGGAGAAATACAACATGGGACATCTGGGAAAATGATTTGAGGCGACGGGGAAAGGTTGTCTGTCTGGTTAAGCAGCAATATCAGGAAAGCATTGGTTCATGCTGAGCAACTTGTTGAAAGCATTTATAGAGAATTGGGTTAAAATGTTTAGTGATAAAATGTTAAAAACCTGATTTTATGCAGTATAAATTAAGTCTTGTTAAACATTATTGGCCACTTTACCACATACATGTGTTGAACTGTCTCCTAATAAAATTGAGTCCATCAAAACAGGGGTGTAGGTAAAAAAAAAAAGAAAAAAAAAAAGTGTCTTGATGTCAGAGAAGAATGAGTGTACTGGTTCAAAGTATGCAGAGTATCCACTCTTACAACATGTCCAACCTTGAAGCAGATGGGCTTCAAGGTTGGACAAGCTCATAAACAAACCAGGCAATACTTATGTCAGCTGAGAACAGGAAAATGAGACCATATTTCATAGAAATAAAAAATTAGAACGATAATGGACTGAAAACGTATTGCCTGGTCCGATCATTTTCAGTCAGGTGAAGCATTCAGTCTTTAGGGATGGAACCATTCTGCCTGGTATAAAACCGTTGAGTAGCATACTTGTGTGAGGAATATTTTTGGTACCAACTGGACGGGCTACCTAAACGTTACTGCTAACCTGCCCATACTTTTTTGTTTGACCAAAGTGTGTAAATCAATTCACCCAGCAGGTTAATCCAGCCCATCACAAAGTTTAAATCATTTGAGACTGGTATGCTGAACATGACAATGGGTTAACTGTGGTGCATTGGCCTCAATATTCCAGATTTCAGGCCATCAGAGCACCTTTAAGATTTGGAGAAATAGAAGATTTGCATCATGGATCTGCAGCTGACAAACCTGCAGCAATTTTATGATGCAATCATGTCAATATAAGTATCTGATGAATGGTTCTGAAGCTCTGCCATGAAGAATTAAGGCAGATATGATGGCAAACAGCAATTGATTAGGAGGTGTACATAATAAAGTGGCCATTGAGGTTATATTTACAGTACAAGCTTATTTTTAGAACAAGATAAATTTTAAACTTTGTAAAAATCACATCTTCACACATATACAAACCTACACTAAGCGTTACCGACACCTCTGGAAACCCCAACATTTGTTTGCTCTGTATTCCCGCCTCAGGCCCTCTCTCCCAATGCAGCAACCCCGTCCCCAAGCAGAATTCATTACCCTAGTGTCTTCTAACTCTCTTTGGAGTTTCTCAGCTTTGGTCTTTTCAAAGAGCAGGTTCTGTTCAAGCTCCTTAATGTGGGCATGCTCCAGTCTGGTCTGCGTCTGTTAGTAAACAAGGAGAGGAAGAGAACACACCAGTGCCACCATCACATGCCAGCCCAACGCAGACAGAGAGGGAGGGGAAACAGCAGAGAGAGTTGAGTGAGTTGTGTTTGTGTGCGTTTGGGTGTGACGAACTGAAAGGTTTGGGAATTGGATCTGGATGGGCGCGGTACATCGTAAATGGGTGGAAAGGAGAAGACACCACATGCAGGAATTTCATGCGTAGGCAAAATGGCTGCAGATGGGCATTTCTTGTGAATTGCTAATGGCAAATACAATACAAACATGTTTATGGGCGTGCAGGACAAGCGTAGGAATGAGTTTGTAGCAGGCAGTTGTAGACATAAACATGCAAAACCGACACCTGGTGAATAAAGCAAACTGTTATGATTAATACACAACAATGACCATGTATATCAAACCAATGCTTTTTCATAAGTAGTAAGCCCACTGTACTAAACTGTAACTTACAGCAACTTGCAAAAGTATTCATGTCATGTTACAACCATAAACTACCATTTGTTGTACAGAGATTTTGTCTGAGACCAACAAGAAATGGTACATTTTGAGAAGTGAAAGAAAAAAAAAAAAAAGATTTTATTTTATTTCCTCAACATATAACGAAGGATTGAGAACCACTGGTTCAGGTCAAATCATATTTACGTGGACCAATCAAAGTCCAGACCAGCCAATTTAGTCTTCTTGACCAGTGACCCAATCTGACTGAACTGGAGCCATGGACTTAAAAAAAACCAAGAAAGTCGGCAAAGTTTTCAGTCTGATTTGGAAGAAAATCATCCAAAAAGTTCTGCAATTGCAGAAAACATTGCTTCCACAAAGAGTTGACTCAGGGGAGTGAACACAAATACACTTCTCATATTTTAGAGCTATATTTGGAAAAAGAAAAATGGAGAAGCATGCGTCATTTTTCTTCCTCTTCACACCAATGCACGACTTTCTTTTGGTTCATCAAATATAACTTCCAATAAAATATTCAAACTCAGTAGTATGAATTCTTTTGCAAGGCACTGTAAGGTCAATGTATTCTAATAGACATTTTCTCCATCATGAAGGTAAAATACTAGCTTGATAAATATCCACATTAAAAAAAATACATTTCTCTTGGTTGCCAAAGCCGCTGTTTCAACTGTAAGTATAATAAACCAGCAGTTAACCAGCATGTGCAAGACTTGGGACTAAAAATTTTTCTGTAAAACAGAAATCGCTCTGAATTATGACACAGAATTCATTTGTTTTGACTTCCCAGTATTGCACGAGATTAATAAATGATTTTATGCAAAAGAAAATATATTTGTACTTCTGGGTGAACATGATAAACCTCACCTTAACTTTAGGTGTTATATTAAAATCAAAATAGAAGTTATATTAAATAAATGCTCAGTGACCCATCGCATGTATTTTCTGGACCTCGTCTGAAAAGATTAAATCTCCATGAAGCAAAAGTTTAGAATCTGGTCAAATGGAAAGAACCAAGCAAGGCGTGATTATGGACAAAAAAAAAAAAAAGGTTTATGTCATTAAAATTTATTTGCTATTTTTAAAGTTATTTTGAGTCAAACTAACTTTAAAGCGTGAGTCAAACTGAGTAGACGTTACGCTTGGCTGCACAGCCTGGAGGGATTCATGTCGGTGAAGTGAAATGGCAGGGGAGCATCCAGTGATTTCATGCTGAGCACTGGACCAACATGAAAGACGAGGATGGGAGGCAAAAACAAGTCATAAGGTCACATTACTGGATAGAAAGGCACCGAAAATCACAGCTGAGCATCAACTTTAACAGTTTAAAATTAAAGGAATTATATTTTCGCCTGGTTGTATTGTGTTCATTTTATGCATTTAAAGTAGCTTTAAAATTTAAATGGAGCATTTTTTGTTCTAACAAAAAAACGTTAGACTACAAGTACAGAGATAAAAGGGGACTTCCAAACCTATTGGTTTATTTTTTTATCATTAATTCAATCTTGGATGTCTTCATGATAGATATGATTTCCTGCGTAGCGCTGTGAAACAGATACATCCTTTCATCAGATACAGAAAACACAGATGTCCCTCAGCTGATCCACTTTCTCAATCAGGACTTCTGTTTAAACTTGATGCAATAAAAATGCTTAAAAAAAAAAAAAAAAGTAAAACAAGTTGTTTTTTATACTGATAGAAAAAGCACATTTTAAAACCAATTGCTAATCCCTTTTCCTGTGAGTTTGTAATTGACTCATGCTTGACAATAACAGGTTTAGGTCGATTGATAGAGATTGGGTTTGGTTATGTAACCATTTCCTGCTTTTGGGCCTCTCTTCTTGGATCCTGTTTTTTTTAATAACTTTAATTTGACTGCATATCTGCTAACAGTTGATAAAGCTAGAAACTGCCTATTCAAATCAACTCGACAAATAGATGGTTCTATGTGGATAAGAGTAAACGCAAATGAACTGAACTACCTACACTGCAACTCTGTGACAAAGGATGCTAGTTAATTCTAACTGGAATCATCTTGCAGGGGAGACATTGGGGGGGAAAAAATTAAATTAGCTTTTGAAAATCAAGTATTTAAAATAGATTTTATTTAAATGAAGATATTGAGTTTTACTATACTTGATGCTACTAGTAAAAATGTATAGATGTTTTGAAAATTGAAACTAAATGTCTGTAATAAAAATGAACATTCCTGCCATATTTTTGTTGAACATCTTGCACTTTTCCTCAGAAATATTATGTGTTGTAAGTTTACCTCCAGGTCTCCTTTGGTAATACAAGCCTCCTCTACTCGAAATTGAAGATCCTCCACTTTCCTGTTAAAACAATTAAATATCATAATAAACTCAGAAACAGTGTCTGACGTGAAGGTGTGTTCGTCTCAGATACAATTCTCACCTGCGCTCTTCCTCCAGCTGATTTAGTAGTTCTACTTTCTCCTTATCTGCAGCTTCCACCAGGGAACGAAGCTGATCCATCTTTGACTCCATCTTCAAAACCAAAAAAACAAGAGCCTTACTACCGACTGAAAAAAATGCGTAAAATCCAATGTCCAAACTTGTCATTTGTGAGCCAACCTGCTCCTGGTCTTCTCTGAGCAGGCTGATCTCTTGTTGCATCTCGCTAACATGGCTGTTGGCCTTGGCCACCTCAGCTCGTTCCATGTCCCTCTCACCCATTAGCTGCTCAATGTGCTGCTGCTTCTCCTTCAGGGCCTCCTGCAGTGCTGTGGTGCCCGAAATCTTTCGATTATACCTAGATGATGTTTCAGTGAGCTGGTCAAACAGAAAAACGAGCACGACCATTGAGCGAGGCACCGAATGAAACAAGTTTATGAGAGTGAGATTTCAATGTTAAGTGTGGTGACGTCTCACCAGGCCTGTTCGGCTTGGCTTGGTGCTGACGGAGGACGCCACTGAGCTCATGGTGCTGACTGAAGAGGAGCTGGGGCTTTTCTTCAGCCCGCCTGGTGTGGTCACTACTTTTCGAGCTGTTGTTTTCGCTTTGGCTGGAGTTGTGGATGGGAAGCCAATACGTGAGACTTTATGAACCGGAGCAAATAAGCCATATTTGGGTTGGCACTGAAAATATCTAGAGACAAAAATAAACAAAGAACATAATTCAACTGTAGAAAAAAGGTGTGTGGTTTGTTAAGACGTTTCTTTTAGTCTTTCATGATTTCGTGAATCATGTGGCTTTCATACCTAGTGCCAGCCACTGCCCCATCATTCTTTCCAAGAGGTTCATCCAGTTCCACACCACACCACTCGCCTTTGGCAAAATCAGTTTCTCCAAGGAAACGCACCACTCCTGCCTTTGTGCCACCAACCTGAGAGGAAAACAACGAACATTAGCCAACATAATCCTCTCAACAGATAAGCCTAAAAAGCAATCCGCTTTGCTTGCTAATAAAGCTCGAGCGAGATCATTCCATAAAAGCAACAGAAACAAACGTGTTTAAGCTTGGAACTGGATGTTCAAACTGGAAATGAAAGGTTATAAAAATAAAAAATAAATTACAGCAGCAAAGATCTCAAGAAGCTATATTTGGTAATGGTGAGTAAATGCCAAACAGCCTTCAGGCGGTAACAAGAGACAAAAAAGGGAATTTGGAGGAGGAAGGAAAGTGCTCTTCAGCACTTAATTAGACTGAAAGCACCGTAAACAGATGGTGATGGGAATTAACTTTGTGAAATGCTTCCAAAAATGGCTGAAAAGTGTTAGAAATGTGAAGGTACGAGAAGTTTCATGAGACATGTGGCTTCAAGGTTACCATCCATGCAAATGTGAATGCCACCAAGCGGCATGGATCACAAGTAGGTCTCAATCCTTAAATAAAAATAAATAAATAAATAAATAAAGGCAGCAATGGAAACCAACTTTACCAGTACACGATCGCCCATTTTCAGCTCCCTTTCCCCTTTCTTGACGGAGCCACTCTCAGAGAGGTTGGAGATGGAGCCGCTGTTTGTTTTTGTCAGGTTAGAAGGCTCTGCTGTAGCTGGTGCGGCGGAAGAGGCTCTCTTGGCAGTGGTAGCACTTGTGGGCAAGGTGGATTTAGCAGCAGGGGTTTGAGAGGCCACACTTCCGACTGAAGGGGTGGGAGATGGTGCGCGGGTCTGTGGCGCAGTCTGGGTCCCATTAGCATCCCCTTCTGTGCGGGACAACTTGGAAGGTCGTGTAAATATCCCTCGAAGGGCTTCACATTGGAAGTAGCGCACCCCTGCCACAGACCCATCGTTCTTCCCGATCGGTTCATCCAGGACAATTCCTGCCCACTTTCCTGGAGCAAACTGCGTATCTCCCAAAAACTGTATGTAGCCTGGCTTGTTTCCATTCACCCATACTCTCTCCCCAATCTGGAACTCGTCTTCAGCATTCTTGCCATCTCCAACAGCTGCTTTGTCAGCCACACCAGGTTTTGCTGCATTTACAAAAAGAGAACAGAGTTTCTCCATTAAGTCAATGACTTGGATCAAAAGAAAAACACAGCCAATTGAGTTCTTTATGCATTCTTGTCAGAGATCCATCAGTCAATCAGTCTGATGGAGTCGGAGTCTGCCAATATTCTGATCGGGGATAGATGGAAATACAAATACAACCAAATCAAGAACTTAAATCAATATAAGGCAGTAAACACCCTCTCCTCCCCAAGCATAATGTGCATTGTTGCATTTTTTTCCTGTTTTTGTTTCACAGGTATAGAATGAAATGTAGGCATATATACTTTTGACATAAATTGAGATGATCTTGCAATTCCTTCATTTTCAGAGTGATTAAAATTTGCTGCATTCATCAAAAAGTCTAACTTTTTTTTCTCTCTTTATGCATTATAACTCTAAGGGAAAAATGTCTCCAATGCAAACATAAGAAAATTAGAGAATTAGAATAGAGAATTAGAAAATCAAGATAGGCCAGGAACATCTTGATCTGAGCATATTCAGTTGTTTGGTTGTAAATAAGCACAAGAAGAAAAATTTACACGGTTTCATTTATTTAGCAAGCTTGCAAAACTCAGCAATAAAGTATACGACACACATTTCAAGAAGAACCTTCACTGAAAGCCAAAAAGGGATCAATTTGCTGATTCATACTACACCTGTGGGTGGGTTGGTCTTTGGGGCTCCAGTTCCAGGTGGTCTAGCTATCTTGGTAGGAGCTTTGATCCCGGTGGGTTTGGCTGTGCTCATGTTTCCTGCAGTGATCCGACCCACAAAGCTTGCGTCTTTCAGTGGGTGAAGGCTGATTCAAAAGCATCAAAACAAATTTCTCCAGGTCTGTGATGGTGAAGCAGTTCTTTCCTCAAATAATGAAGGGGTGAAAAAAAAAGAAAAAATAACAAAAATGAAAAGAAAAAAAAAAATAGGAAAAAGGGGAAAAGGGAGGAAAGATTCTGCTTACAAAAAAAAAGAACCCTGTAGAGACAGAAAGACAAAACAAAAATCTATTAAAAATTTTTGGGGATTTTTTTTTTTGTTTTTTGTGCGTGTCAAGCCACAGATCAATAATGGACTTGCAATGTAAACTGTAAATCAACAATCTAATACCAAGCAGAAATATCCTCCAGTCACCGTCAGTGACTTTGATTTTGCCACAAGCATTGCGTCTCTATTATGACAACAGGCGTCTCAGAACACAGAATCATGGGTCTAAAAATATCCCGTCAGAAAGGCCAGCCGATTGGCCGCCTCTGGTTAAGACGTTGTGAACTTTTTATCATGTGACCTCGACGAGAAGCGACACTGATCTAGAAATCTTCTCTCACTCAATCATTCTGCTGTCTAAAATCATGCATGGCTCACTGGCGGATTTTCTAAAACGGGATTACAGCTGAAACACGACCACCAGCAGCAGATTATTCCGTCTGTTAGATACAGCAGACGCCAACCAGAATAAGGCTCTGTCACAGCCTCTGCTTGTTGTTTATCACAATGCTTGCATTAATGACAGAATAAAACAGGTATTGGTCTCCCTGACGTGAGTTTCAAGACTATCTACTGAGAACTCTGGACCTATTCATGTGAATATTTGCTTTACACAGAGAATGATGTAGCAGAAGAGGGAGACAGAAAAAAAGGAACATGAACACTCATGTTCCCGATGAGTGAAAGCTAAACAAACAAGAAAACATGAAGCAAAGCTGAGCACAGGAAATTAGTTCTCCACAACACACAGTCACGACTGTCCTCTTGTAGTTTTCATGTCAACACAGAAAGAGCAAATCATTTCTAATAGAGCAAAGCAAGTTTGAATTTTGTGACAACATAGCATTAAACATGCATGATATGTCTCCAGGCTTTACAATCCCCTCCCAGGAAAATACCACAACAGTTCACACCACAGAAATTTTGCTCAGCAGGATAAGGAAAACAGAAACATACCTTTCAATCATGAAAACGCTAAAGAGCGATACCGTCTTTAACTATCAAAACAATAAAGGCGTGGCAATGGGTGGAGGCCTCAGGAAAGAATCAAAAGTTGCTGGACAGATTCCATGTGATGGGTGGAGGAAGTGATGGAGGTTTGTGATGTCTGGACTCTTCTGCTCAGACTGCTGCCTCATGCGACACGGTTCCACAAAAAAAACCAAAGCAATGTTGGACAGAATAAAGAGAAGCTCTTAAATCTCCCTGAAGACAATTGTGAAAAAAAAAAGGACAGCCATCTACAGGCATGACTTGGTCTGAATGCAGTGTTCCAGTTTTCGCTTTATGTGTCATGAGTGATTTCCGTCAGACCTCTCCCTTCAAAAGGAGGTCAGAGAAGTAATGAATCTCTCTCTCTCTTTTTTTTTTAATCCAACCGAAATAATAATTAAAAAAACAAAAAAACAAAACCCAGCCAAAATGCGTGAGTCAGTTCAACTAATGTCCAACACAAACCTTGAAAGTTTTGCAAGATGACTTTTTAGCTGTGATTGGTGAGCTGACAGATCCACTTTAGCGGAAAATTTTCCCAGTAATGTTAATCTTTTGCCTCTGACTCCCGGTCTAATCTACAGATTGAACTGAAGCCAAATTCCAGTGCTTTGTAAAATTTTCAAGAGACAAAAGGTCCCAGTGTCACATTTTAGAGGTAGAATACATAAATAAGTTGAAAGAAACTCTCTGTGCTTCCAACACTTTTTGCCAAAGGATTATTAAACGACTAAAGTCTTGGATTTAAGGGAAGGAGCAACCCAAACAACATCAGCTGAGGTCTGCAGTTTGCATTAAACCAATAAGCTCTCTCTAAGCGTTCCTCCTGCATGTTTATCCGCATCATTTTGCTTTAGATGCGACTTCTTTTCTAGGCGTTGAAGCCAAATGAACGCGAGAGCATTCGACTGAAGCTGCAGTCTGTAGTACTTCAAAAACCACATGTGCAGCATTACCTTTAACTTTTAGAGCCAGAAGATGCGCAAGAAACTAAGCTGCATTACAACCATATTACTGTGGCACAGTTAAATGCAATTAAAACACAGGCTGATTATGTGTGGAAATGGGAGACCTGCATGTACTGCAGGCTAAAAAGACTTCAATTTAAATACAGTTGACACAGTTGTTGGAAGAAATAGTGGAGAAACAATGCTGGTCAGAACTGAAGCAGGAATTATAATGCTGGCAGAATCTTTGTTTCCAAATATAACCTTTGTCACAAGCCGTTACTCATCAGTGGTGAATTACAGGGAGACCAGAGAATCCTTTTACACCTCTACTGTGCCGATGCCGTTCTCAGATAACATTTTTCCTGACTTTCTCCTGACGAGATGAATTTCCTCGGAGATCTTATGAATTCAACTCTTTGGAGGCCTCCCTTTTCCGCTCTGTTCCGTTGTTTTCTCTTTAGGCATTTCTTGGTTTTGAGTAGCACTGTTGGGTCCTGCAAGCCCAAGCAAAACTAAAATAGAAAATGTTATAATTCTCACACGTGGCCTTCAAAATGAAAAGTACTAAGTAGTAATGTCAATAAAAGCCCTTTATTTTTTTTTTCTGGCCAATGTAAACAGAAACAGACTGTAGTTTGCAAAACAGAACTGAAAATCTCCTGCATGGCAGGAATACCGAACTGAACCTCTTCACTGCGACAACAGCCTTCACGTTTAAAGTGAGGGTCAAAATATAGTGCAGGCTCAAGTAGTAGTTCTGAAAACCTCCCCCGAAATCCTGAATTAAAAAAATACAAGATGAAAAAAAATCTCCACACATTTGTCGTCACAGCGGAGAAGAGCTGTTCACTGCCGTCTAATTTGAAAGTGGAAATTGTCACACAAACCAGCGAGCTTTCATTCCACAGTGTCCTTCAGTGGGTTAATATTAGCCTGTGACTTAATGAACAAGCAACCGAGTGTAGCAAGTTCGCATACGTCAGGGAGGACACCTCCACAACCCGTGGTTGTTGATGTATATGTCTACTACCTAGGTGGAAGGAAAGAAATGTTTTTTTTAAATGTCTTACCCCCGCTCCCCCTAAAAAAAATAAGAACGACTTGTAATCTGAAGTGTCTCCCACTCCTTTTTGTTGTCACAAGCCAAACTGTAGCTCTTCCTCAGTGAGGAAACATCTGCTGGGATGATTACATAGGCCCCTGCTGGCACTGACAGAAGAGGTATAGAAAAGAAAACAACAGAAAAAGAGGAGCAGCAGAAAGGGTGAGATTCTGTCTGAGGTTTCATCAGTTTTGAAAGTAATCCTCACAGTCAACATGCAAACATAAGACATAATGTCCAACCAGAATATTGTATTTTCTTGAATGAGTTTCTTGGACAGTTACATTTTTTTTGTGAGTTGTTCTTCAAATGAAAACAATCTGATGAATAGTGAAAATCAAATCTACACAATAATGGCTTGTAGACACCCTAATGTTCTTTTTGTAAATAGGAAGGAAACTGGTAAACATTCTTGGCAAAAAAAAAAAAAAAACACACGGCAGCCTTTAATAATCAGTCCAACAGAAACTAAGCTGCTTTTCTCTGAATCAGAAAAAGCAAAATCATAAAAGCCGAAATCAGACCTTTAAACCGCAACACAGTTCCAAAGTCCATTATAGCACATCTGCTGCAGTGACACATTACAGTCTTTCGGTGTCATTTTCACTCAGCAAAATGCGTTTCGTCTTAGGGTCAAACACATGGCTTGTTAGCACAACTTGTTCACCTCATTGCCTGAAGCTAACGGATTAGAATCAGACGATGAGGTGGCACATCTGGAAGCAGATGATGGACGACCCAAAAAAAAAAAAAAATGTCAGCTAAAACTCATCTTACGGTCTTGTTAAAAAAAACAGCTTGCTTCCAGGGAGACGCTAACGTTTAAAAACGGCCAGAAGGCTCCCTCACCTTAAAAACGTCGTGAGCCGAGCGAGTGGAACAAATTCCTCAAGTCTGAAAGACTCCGCAATGTCAGCGAAGCCCAGACAGGAACGCTGCTGCTGTCACAAGTTGAACGTCGGCATTACGGCCAGCGAGATAGGATCACCCGTGTGGATAGCTCCGCAGTCTGTTGCCTTAACTGTCACCTCCCCGGCTTATTCGAATCCCCAATCTGATATCCCGCTGACAAACAGACGTGATTAGTTGCTAAGTAACGTCAGGCCCGAGCAGCACAAGCCGGTGGACGGAAGAGCTCTTAGCTACTTAGCTTAACTAACACCTCAAGTAACGTCAACAGCACCTGAACAACTTTCTCCTGGTGTGACCAATCCTGCTAATCGGACACAAACGGACCGAGAGACACGCGAAAAAACACAATCTCGGTGGGAGTTACTACTGACCTGATGCGCTCCCAAACAGGCTCCGTCTTCAGGAGGTAAAAAAAAAAAAAAGAAGATCTGGCTAGCTAGCTAAGTAAAAAACTATGACTGCTCTGATCCCGCACGAGCAGCCGCCTATTCAACGGCCAACAGGAACGTCAGGGTGGGTGCTGACCAAAGATGTTCTATTCAAACAAGACCAAACACTCACTCCGAAAATATTTGCCACGTGAATAAATCCTTCAATAAATAATTCAAGTTAAATAAAAAAACAAAACACTTAGATACATGTTAATCAGTTCTAACAAATAAGATTTAATGTGAAAGTTGTCTTTCAAAAAATAACTTTGTAATTGCATGAATAGTTAACGTTTGTAATTAAATTAGAACCCGATGTTACACTTTATCATAACTTCGCTTTATTTCTTTCTTCGCTTTATTTTATGGTTCAAGAGAACAGTTAAAAATACTATTGATTTATTGCTTCAAAACATAAAGACGTACAATTAAAAATGTATGCTAGTCCCACCGTTCTGAGATGTTGGAGCTCAGCCACCCTGTGGAGGAGAGTGGATTCAGCTGCTTGCATCTCGCTGCATTCAGGCAGAATCCATGTCTCCTGATCACAGCTGTTGGTTAGATAGACCCATTACTTCTTCACTCTCCATCCTACATTTAAACATATCCACCTGTTGCAAAGACAGACCGCTGACCTGGAGGTAGCGGTAGACCTTTTTGTGGTTGTGAGCTGTTTCACAAATTACTTTTACTTTGGAGAAGGAGATTAAAAACAGGCTCAGAGGTCACTATAAGGACAATATACTTGTATCCCTTCTGGTGCGTGAACCCCTTGAGATTCCCAGTAATGCTGAAGCGTTTTCCTGGGGTTAAAGATGTCTCTTCAACCACCTGGTTCAGGCCTGATCTCTGATAAGAAAAGACATCAGGGATGTCAAACTCCAGTCTGGACAAGACTGTCCTGCAGTTTATAGATGTGCCACAGGTACAAAACACTGTATTGAAATGGCTTAATTACCTCCTCCCTGTGTCAATAAATTCTCCAGAGCCATGCCATTGACCTAATTATTCTATTCAGGTGTGGTGCAGCAGAGGCACATCTAAAGGTTGCAGGGCAGCGGCCCGCCAGGACTGCAGTTTGACTCCTGTGGGATAGATGGATGATATGCATTTCACTGTGGCAAAAATCTGGAATGGTCAAAAAGATTGCTATGACACATGCCAAGCATGACTGGTGGTTCAGTTCCATTGCTTTGTAACCATTTATTCATCCCAGTAAAAATATCAGCAAAGAAGTAAAATAAAGACAGAAAGTGAGAACACAAGCATGTTTACTTAAGACCTTCAAAGCAATCCAAATTTGACAAGAAAAAGTCACTTAAACATGACCATATAAAAATGAAACACTATACAGATTTACATAAAAAAAATTAAAAAAACATACAAAAAGGTTACTGCAGCAGAAATTCAAACTGCCTTGTAGCCTTACAGATGAAAAAATGATCAAGTTTAGTGAGGATGAGATATTTTGGTTTTAAAATGTCCATGTTGTGTTCTGAATCAATGTGAGAAACATTTCATTTTCTCTTTGACAAGCTTCGAGGGGAACCTTTTAGTAAGTCTCTGATTTTCAGGTACGTTCCAGTAGCTTCAGCTACTTCCGTGTATTCAGGGGTGTCTTCAAATTGAACAATGCCAGCTGCAAATTTGCTCCGATGAGGAACAGCTATGATCTTCTCATGACTAGACAAAACATCTCCAGCCCCTTCATTGAGGATCTCTGCATTTTGCCTGTCAGGGCTGTCATCTGGGAGTCTGACAGACTCTACATCGGGGCTCTGAGGACTTTCGTCCTCCACTTTTATGGGCCGATAAATTGGAGTCGAACTCTCTTGTACAGCCGGTTTCTTGTGATTCTCACCGTCACAGCAAGATTCAGCAGGCCTCGCCTTGTCTAGTGTCTCATCTATGTCTTCCATTTCTGTGTCAATGTGTGCTGGTGTGGAAGTACTGGGCGAACTGGGAACAGGTGTGCCTAAACCCGGTGTCTCACTGTCACTATTTGTGGCTGTGTCAGCATTTTCCAGAGCCGCCCAGATCAGCCTCTGTTGCTCTTCTAGTTCCTCCAGAGTCAGATCGTCTTCTGCTGCCTCGACAGTCTCATCTGCTAGCGGCACTTCCCGTCTCTGCAGAGCTGGAGAGCCGTTGGTGGGAGTCAGTGGAGGCGTCCCTTTAGGGAGAGGTGGGCGAGTAGGTGTGGAGGGAGGAGTGCCCAGAGGTAATGGAGGAGGTGAGCTGTAGCAAGGGGAGCCTGGAGGTAGGGGTGGTTGGAACTGGAAGTCACCAGCTGGATATGAATATGGCGTCCCTGGATCTTGGAAAAGCACAATGGAATGAGTATTATTCTGCATTTCAAGTTAAGTTTCGGCAACACGCAAGTTAACATCAATTCTGGGAAATGTTGCAATACCTGATTCAATGTCCATATCCGAGCTCCTGCCTGAGTTTTGATCTGGGCTGGACTTAGTCTTCTTCCTGAGAGGAGGGGATGAGTCAAACTCTTGTCGCCTTTTGTTGCAGGAGCCACCAGGCTGTTGGGAAAGAAAACTGAGATTTTAGGGCTCTGATAAAGCAGTGTAGCCAAAAACAAGTTCCTCACAAAGACAATAATGTTTTCCAATTCCAAAAAGTATAGCGGGACAATCCATAAAAATGTATCAGGTAAGGGTTTCATATCAGGCAATATCAATGATTATTGATTAGGTTTTCTTATCTGAATATCTGAAATACTGCTAAACCGCTCACATCATCTCTCCAGTTTTATCTACAATTTGATTTGAACCGTTCCACTCCTTTTCTCCTTTCACTCCGCATTGTTGTTTTTCCATTTTTAAGCAGTTATTAGGCATGACGGCAAGACCTGAAACTCCTGCAGCCCAAGCTACTAAACAGGTTGTTGCTAGGTAAACATAGAGCAATTGAGCTGCTAGATAACTGATGAGTGAGTAAGTTAGTTACTTGCTCATCAACCTTGCTTAATTGGGCCTGAGATGTTAAGCAGCTAAAGCCTTTTCTCTGCCTACATCTCCCAGGATGCTCTGCAGCTCTGGATCAGATTTCAGTGAAATTACCGAACATTCTAATTGACGTTAAACATTACGTGTCTATCGTGATATATGTGATAATTTAGTCATCCGGCCTTATCAAAGAGCCTTCCTTTTAAAAGCCTTATGCTATTGGTGTCCTTATGTTGTAGAAAGTTGATGCAGACAGTGCATGAAAGCGTACAAAAGAAACGGATGATTTGATATTGTTGAGTTTGGTTTGGCCATAAAGAATGAAAAGTCAAAACTCAAAGCATTACCTTAGGGAAGTTGCTGGAAAGGTAGGCTGCATAGTTTTGCTTCATGTGGCTGGTCTGCATTGGAATCGAACCATAATGCATAAACTCCTGGAAATCAGACAAGATTATTACACTTTAAAAATGCAGAGCAATTACACCAGATCTATCCCGAACTTCCAAATTTAATAAAACTGTGCAGTCAATGCAATAATGGATATCTAGATTTTTTTTTTCTTTCTCAAATTCAAAACTACAGTATCTATGGATTTAAAAAAAATAGCTCTCGGTATATAGCATTTGGTTTGAAATGTACTTACATCTTTAATTTGATGTGCAGGCACATTAAAGCCAGGGAAATCCACCAGTTTGGAAACATCGTAAGAAATGTTTTGTGAAGTGCTGCCGACATCTTCATTTGATACTACAAAAACAGGAGAAAAAAAAAACCTTTGTGACAAGGTTCAAATTTTGGGCAACCAAATTACATGTTAATTTTATCTGAAAAAAAAATAAAAAAAATACAGAAGGAAAACATGATTACAAACAGAAAACATACCATTTCCATCATAGAGTGATAAGCCAGAGTTTTCCATCTCTGCCTCTTTGAGCCAACCTGGTGGATAACCCAGCTGCCTCATTCGATAAATTAGAGGAGGGAGGGTGTTACCGGCTACTCCAAGTGCTGCCAACAGCTCCTCGCTGTTTAGAAGTTAAGATGAAACATAATTAATGAATAAATATCAACAAAATATGCGCTGTCTGATTTTATTGGAAGTTGTATGTGACCACTGTTTCTTTTGGTTTGCACAAATTCTCAATCCTACCTTAAGACTCCAGGCTTGAATTTCCCGAAGCGCTCCTCGACTTCATCAGCATGGTAACGTTGGTTGCTCTGAGTGACCTGGTTCTGATTAAACGCTTTTCTTCTTTCGTTTATCGCAGCCATATCTTTAGGCTAGGGAGGGGACAAAGTATAAATGCAGAAAATGAAGTAGTGGTTTTTCATGTTGAGCGTTTTACTTGGATTCCTGCCATATTAGTAGCTCCAGTCGAGTACCTGGGGACAATCTCTGAGCTGATGAGCGCTGGAGCCACAGTTGAAACACATGGATTTGGGTCTGTGAAAATAATCATGCCACAAATGTAAGCATTTTAGGAGACAAATTTGAAAACTTTATAAATTATTTAAGTCTTTTACCTTTTGTTTTTAGTTTCCATTTCTAGTCCATCTGTTCCAATGACTTGGTTATAAACCTGCTGGTAGCTATGTGTAACAATTCAGGAAAATTGACTACTTTTTAAAAATGTTTTATCAAATATACTTTAATACAATAGTTAAAGATACTTAGTGAATAGTCATTTATTGCTTTTTCTGTTTTAGGTTTTTCTTGAAACCCAAATGACACCCAAAGCATCTAGAAATAAGTTTTTAAAAAAATCTCTGGAAAAAAAATGCTAGACAATCCATTTCAAAGATACATTGGAACCTCCCATCCATCAGTCAGCTGGGGGTTTTCATTCACCAGAGGCTGTCCAAGTTTGTCAACACTGAAGGTAGAAAAATATAAAACACTCCCAACAACCTAAGAGACAAAATAGTGCAATAACATACAATTTTCCTTTTCTTATGACAGCACGTTCTGCTTTATGTGGAGACAAATGTAGGCACTTACTTTAAAGGCTTCTGTTGTAGTTCTCACGCTACTGGAAGACAACTTCTCAGGATCTTCATCCAACGCAAAAGCTGAATTCTTCAGAAAGTGAAACGTGTTTCAGTGGAAGTTTATTCAAAGGGATATGTCTGGATTTTTAAAGTTAAAAAGGTTAAAAGCAGCCAATATCTCCCTTACAGTAGATTATTATTTCAGAGTCTTCATTTAGCATAAATCTGTATTAGTTGGACTATGAGGCTGAAACTAATGGCTTGAAATAATACCTAAGAGGCACTAAGAGCCAAATTGACTTTTGTGTAAACAACTCCAAACTCAAAAATGTCTTGGTGGTTTATACAAGTCCTACATTGTGAGCCTTTAAGTCAGTGGCATGTTTGTATTAGGCTGTAATTTGAAAAGCCAATGATTTCTACACAGTAAATTTACAGAATATGAAACATGCCAAAGTTGGAAGTAGTAGAGCAAAGTAACTGGTTTGCACATTAACTAAATTTTACAATAAGCACACACTTAACATGTCCCTACAAAACTCTGGGACTTGTTGCTCTGATAGCAGTTGCACCTTTAATTTCACACAGATTAATCTGTGGTTTCAGCAACATGGTTCAAGCACAGAGAACATCTCACATTGTAGTTGGGCTACAACCAAACAACAAGAAAACTTTGGAAGAAGCCCCAGACTTAACACATTGTATTTGCATTCTGTTGTGATAGGCGATTTATCGGTTTATGACATCTCTGATTTCATCTGTGACTGGAGTATGAAACAGAATATAGCCACTTAAACATATACAAATGCACAAATAATTATTGCCAAGTAAATTTCTAAGAAAATTAAAAGCGAGTTAAACTACATTTTACATTCTATATCTGTAAGGCTCAAAGATCTTCCTGGTCTGACCATGGCAGACAGCCAGCTGTCTGCATTCCTCCTTACGATGATCCTAAAACTCAAGCCTGGTAAAGTCTGCTGCTAAGATGAAGGTGCAGCTTTCGTTATTATAGTTTTCCTTTTAAAATGTAAAAAATAATAATCATCTGTGAGAAATACTTTACTTTTACCTAAGAATGCATTTTTGAAAAGTCACGCCACTAACCCATGCAACGCAAAATGGCTTGCAGGAAAAACTTGGGATATTAAAATGGATATACTGATTTACCACAAGTAAGATATTGACAGCTTACAACTCTCTAGCGTAATCACACTTTCGAAATTCCTGGACTATCCCTTTAAAACGCCAATGTTGAAAATACATTTCTAGGCAAATACCTGTGGTTTCATGTGAAACACTGATATCTTCTTTTCATCGCCTGGTTTCTGGTGCTTCAAAATGACACTGCAGATGCAGTCTTCGATTTCTTGGCGACATTGTCTTGAAGAGAGAGATTATTTAGTATTCATTTATTTTCCACCTTTGTTTTGAGCTGTTCAATCTGAAACAAGCCTTTTTGTTTCATTAAAATGTCAAAATGCGTCTATTGGCTAACATCTACGGAAGCCACCAATCATGCAAAGCAACGTAGACTCTACTACATCTATTTTGTACAGTAAAGATCTTAAAGATTATTTAAAAGTACAGGCAGAACGGTGCAAGATTGAACTTACTTTGATATAATATTGTTGGTGAAGAGGATTTGAAGAAGTGGCCCGTCGATGTTGATATCTTCCACCGTGATGCCGCTGTGAAGGCAGGTAGAAATGTGTCTTTAGTTAGGTTTCGTTTTAACTGAAGTGGACACAGTCTGGTTTACACTTAGAAGATTACCTCGGTCTTGTCAGGATATTGAGCTTCCGCCTTAATACTTTATGTGAGATAACAGTTAAAGAAACAGAGAGAGGCACGCAGAGTAAACAATTGCATGTTTCACAGCTCGAGAGCTTGCAGCCAGGGCTACTGATAGCAAACATGCTACACCGACGCAAGGATATTTTCCTCCGAAAGCCTCTCGATATTATCTTCACACTCTTCCAGCCTGCTCCGGAGCTCGCTCGCCTCTTCGTTTTCTCCATCATCCTGTGTGAAGTGAATGTGTCTCGAGATCGGTGGAGCAGAGTCCTCGAGTTGCTGGAAAAGCTCACTGTCTCCAAAATCAACGTCGGCCATTTTTAGCCTTTCAGCGCTAGCTAAACGGAAGTTCGGTCATGAAACGAATCACTTTGTGCGCTCATTGGTTACTCTCCTGTCACGTGTTCTGACTGGATTCGCTCATATAATCCCACAGTCACGTATTTCAGTTTAATAGACCTTAAACAATGTGAAATAGTTTTGTTTGTTTTTCATCCATTAATAATAGAAAGTCAAATTAAACGTTTAACAGACCACAAACAGTGCAAGAATGTAATTCTAACGGCTGCCAAGCAGAGCAGAGGGGTCTCTTGGTAGAAATGCATGCCGCGTTCTTCAGAATTTTGTCTTCCAGTTGGTGGCGGCAGTGCGCCAAAACATCTATTGCTAAACACCAGTAAACGAGTAGAAGAAGAAGAAAGAACGCCATCCTGCCCACCCGCCAGGAAGCAGAAGAAGAAGAAGGTAAACATTAAATTGCTACGCCACATAATGCCAGCGTGAGAAAAACTATTTATTTCCTTGTAGTTATGTCAAGCTGTTCACCTGCCCCGTTAGCTTTACCGCAGTGGGAAGGAGGCTGTCGGAAGATTCGTTTTATTTACTTAGTGAATCCAACATCGTTCAGATTGAGCAGCTGCCTGCAGGTAAAATCTTCTGATCTGGTCGCGTAATTTAAGATTAAGTTAAAGTCAATATCTAAACTTTAAGTTTGTGTTACAATTGTCAAACCCACATTTTTATTTTAACTGCAATCAAATAACATCCTTCCGTGTTTTGTTTCCATTATGCCAGGATCCAGTAATTCCTCTGTATTTAGGAGCTGATCTCCTGTCCAATACTGACATCCGCGTGGAAAACCATCCCAGGTACCATGCTAAGTTTGCCAAGAAAGGACTTGCCACTAAAGTACACTTTTCCTCAGGTAAAATGTAAAACTCCATATTAAAGTCCAAAGAAAATCTCAACAACATGGCTATGGCAGTGGCGGCTATTATTATCTGACTTTATTTGACCTAATATTGTTGTTTGTTTGTTTGTTGCAGCATTCAGATTCCAGGGATTGAGGGTTCCTGCTGCAAATAACAGCTTGTGGTTTTACAGCATCCAAGGACTTTTCCGCTTAGCCTTCGAAATATACAATAAGCAAGAGCAGCTTGCAGTGTTGGAGAATTTCCAGGTACAAATGCATGCACATTAACCTGATGATATTAGATTATTTTCCACAGTTTTGGTCATAATTTTCCGTAAACTAAAAAGTGAGCCATTTCTTATCTATTTGTGTATCTTTCACCAAATGTAAGTTGGGATATGTTTGCATTTGAACTTGTGTAGCTTAGAGAAAATCTGCAGTGTCTTTAGATGTTAGTATTCAAAATAATCAAAAGCTCAAAATTATATTTATTTAATGATAGGAGTATATACATTTCTTACAAGATATATGTTTGTGTAGCTTCTCAGTTGTTTTGTATGCGACACTCCTAAGGAAGTGGACTTCTCTTGTTTCCTGAAGACGTCTCATGTCTCAGCCGAAAGACTTCTTCAGGGCTGAAACATCTTCAAGAAGCAAGAGGAGTGGCTTATGTGTCATCTGACTCTTACTGGACATGTTTAACATGTAATTCAGATTGTCTTTTCGTCGCAGGATGTTTGGAAATCACAGATAAACGAAAGCCCGCTGGAAATGAATTACAGCCTCAATGTACAGCTTGACATTCCAGCGCATCCAAGCGACAGAGATTTGGAAATACCTGGACATGATTTTAGCCAGATTAACGGGAACGTCATGCATGCATCTGCTGAAGACACAGCTGATACAGCAGCAGATCATGATTATTGTACTTTCACCAAACAAAGCTGCCAAACCGAGCAGAGCCATCCCGCTGTAGCCGCTCTTAGAGAAAAACTGCACCACTTGGATGACCAACTCCGCTCTCCCCCTCAAGGCCGCACAGATCGCTTGGAAACTATGTTGCTGCTCTTAGAGAAGATTGATCGATACATGAATGGCAGCCTCGATGAAAAGGATGCAGCTGAAGCTGTGTTAGCACTACTGAACGCTGAAGACTGGACTAAAGACTCTGTGTATTCGAGTTACATGCTTACTTATATAGGACGGTGGCTTGGGCAGCAGTTTCATGCAGCCAACAGCAGCATCAGCCAGAAAGTGGAGAGTTTTAAAGTTCAGCACATCGAACAGATCAGTGATTTGCCACCTGCAGAGGAGCTGGCTGCAGAACTGTTTCCAGAGGCGATGCAGACTCTGCTGCTGCACTGGATGGGCTTGTGCGATGAGTCGACTGAAGGAAAGAGACGCAGCGAATATCCAATCCTGCTTCTTATTCTGGAGTTTGCGAACCATAACCTCATTACCGGTGTCGCTCATGTGCTCTACTCAACTCTTATATGTAAATGAGAGAGGATTTCCATAGAGCTACCAGCATAATACCTGCAAAATTCTTATAGATGGCATTTTTGTGTAAAGCACGTCTATCCAAAGTCCGAAATTTGCAGGATCGTTCTTGGTTACAGTTTGGTTTATAAACTGTCTATGAAAACATTTCATAGAAATACTTTACTATAACTTGATTTTGGTAAAACATAAGTTATATGGTGAATTTTTTTATTATTTTGTATCAAAGAATAGGAAGTCATTTTTCCAAGTCCCAGAGTTTTGCATTAGTTTTACAGTAATTTTCTTCAAACTCTGCTTTACTTGAATACTTAATATTGCACACAATATTAGGAGAAAGTGGGATATCTTATTGCACTGACTTAAATAAACAAATACTATACTATATTCATGTCTATTCACATTGGATTAACTATAAACAGTCCACAAAAAGTGAGTGATCTGTGCTGCTCCTGCTTAAAAAAAGTCTGGATTGACTAATAGTTACATTTTAGTTATTTAGTAATTTTTGGAAAAAAGAAACATCTAGTAGTAGCTTTACTGTACCCTACTTTTTGCTTCTACTTGACTGATATTATGAAGTACAACCTTTACTTGAGTACAACTGAGTTACCTCACATTAATGACGAACAAACCTGTTCATAAACATGTGATATATCAATGAACATCCATTTTCTCCCCAAGACATAGTAATGTAGCAGAATCTGTTGTTAGGTCATCCATTATAAAATAGAAGCTCAGAACTGTTCTTTAACATCCATGACATCAATGTAACACATTAGCAACTGGATGTGGTTTTGTAAGACACAAAGTGATGCAAGAAACCTTTTTCAACACAAGATTTATTATATGAATGAGTGAAACGTTTCAAACTCATTTCTATCCAAAGCAGTCAAGGAGACAAGTGCTTATAACCACCCATGATTGATTTTCCCCAATGACAAGTGAAGATGGGGGATTCCGAAAATGCTACCGCGTCCTTTGCTAGATGAATGTAAACAGCGTCAACTTAAAACCACATCGTACTCCGACAACCACACATCAATATATTTGTTTTTCATAAAAAAGAATCACATTATTAAAAGGAAATATCTACTTCACCTTCTCATCCACCAGTCAAGATCATTCCTCCTTTTTCCCCCACAGACGTAAAGATTAATAAACGCTGAGACAAACTCAGCGTCTTACTATATACATGTTACAATTTATGAGGCTTTTGTCTATAAATAATATACAGATTCAGAGCAACATCCATGCAAGCTCGAGGGCTGGCAATGAATTACGTGATGAGATGAGGACGAGCGCCGAGGTTTGGCACTAGATGGAATCCATCCCGCGAGAGAAAGAGGAGGAAAAGCCAAGTCCCATTCCTCTCTGGGTGTGCGTTTGAGATCGAGCCATCTCGTACTGAACATCGAGGTTCTTGAACATCTCCTCTTGCTTCTGAAGAGTCTTTAAGCCTTCATCGTTGAGTTGTTTGGCAGCTTCTGCATCATCCTCACCCTGCAAACACACGGAGGGTAAAATATCCTTTCACTCTAAACTTAAAACTCAAAAATTGTTTAAAATATGACAGAAAGTAAGAGGTTTACCTTAATGCCCATTAGCTTGCGAAATTTAACATTCTGGTCCTTGTTTCCAAAGTTTAGTTTCTCCCACAGCTCAGCAGTTTGTGACTTTTCCTTAGAAAGTACAAAACCAAAATATAAGTATTTTGGTAAGCAATCGTCAAATATTTTCACAAGTTTCCAGGAAAACAAACGTACCCCGTCCTTCTTCCCCTGCCATAGCATTTTCCTCTTTTTCTCCTGTTCTGCAAACTTCATGGGGTTGACAGCAGACGGGTTGTAGTAACTGGGCACAGCAATGCCAGTCTCTGCGAGGGTTTTGGCTTGAAGGGCTGCCATCTGTGCAGCCATGGCAATCTGAGGGGTGACCTGCGTCCCAGAGGCCAAAAGGGCGGCCACGTTCAGGGCAGGGTTCGAGGCGGCCGCCGCAGCAGCAGCTGCAATGGGGGCGGCCACAGCTGAGGACAGAACGATGAGCATTAGCACCAGAATCTGAACAGAAAGATCAACACTGTGAACGCTTACGCAGCAATAATACATCACCTGCAGCCATTTCCTGCTGTTGCTGCTGCTGTTTCTCCAACATTTCTTTCTCTTTCTGCTCCTGTAGTTTCTTGGCTCTCTCTAGTCTGGAAAGAAAAAGAAAAATAACCCCATTGACCTCATTTTCTCTTTTGTTTAAATTACATCACATAATTCTCGAGTCTGTAAAAGAACTGGACAGAAGCCTCAGAACAAACTCTTGTGAATTTACATTCAACTAACAAAAACATTCCTTTACCTTCTGGCTAAAGCCTCTTGTGCATCCATTGCTGTGTTTCGCCCTCTGAAGACCAGCGGACTAATAGACTTGCTTGGACTCTTTCTGTGCACTTTTTCGACCCTCTTCTTTCGCTCCCTGAAGCAATAATCAATGGAAAATTAGGGCATAATAGTTCGGGTTCCTCCACTCTCTCGCCCAAATTTGTAAGAGTTACAATAAATGATTCGATTTTATAACACTCACCTGCTTTTGCTACGACTTCGGCTGTGGTGACGATGTTTGGTTCGGGAGCCTGAACGAGACCTAGCTTTCTTCTTCCTGTCCCGGCTGCGCGATCTTGACCGCCGCTGATCCCTGCTTCTGCTGTGATGCCGTCTGCAGTGAAAAACAAAAATAAACAAATTACTGTAGATAAATAGTTAAGAAACACAAATCCAGCCATAACTTTATTAGAGCTGCCACTAAAGATAATGTATTCTAGCCATTATTTTGTTGACTAGTTGTTTAGTCGGATTGGTTACTTTAGACCTAAAACCTGCCAGTGATTTAAACAATTAAGGGCTTAACTGAATGCCCCTAGCAAAGTTTATTAACTGTCAGAATAAACTGAAAAACATGTTGAAAGAGGAAGTTTGCCACAGTGGTTTTTGTATATTTCCACTATAATATCCACATTAAATATTATTCATTTGATTTTGCAGGAGTGAATGACAAAGTCTTTCTAACAGTAATCAAGCTGTTGGTTTTGTCTCAAACATGACGGTACGTTCAGAGACAGTTTGTGACCCTAACCCTAACTCAGGTAATATTTTGGGTGAAGAAAAAACAAATCCATAACCCAGAGCTGCTTATCAATCGGACTAACCTCTCTCTTGAGTGTGACCTGGACAAGCTCCGCCCCCTCGAAGACTTCCTTTCCTTCCGTCTGGATCGGTCTTCTCCGTTCTCTGCTGGATGTCTCTCCTGCTCTTGGTGATCGTCTGATTTTCTGTGAGATTTTGATGGCTTCTCTGAATCCCTTTTTCGTGCCTGTTTTAAGAAGAAGTTGTCTCTTTCAGGAAAATAGTGCAACAAAAAGAGTTAGTACCATGGCTTAGAGCAAAAGGTTTGTAAAAAAAAAAAAAGAAAAATAAAAAATCTGACAAGACGAATTGACCTTGTCATTTCGAATCCCATCTTTAAAAAACAACATCATATTTCTCAGATCATGACTGCACTGTTTTGGCTGCACTGATAAGGAGACCAAAGAATAGCAACAATAACACATGAAGCCAGCATTTCTGGAACTTTTTGCTAGACTTAATGATGTGCATGCAAATGTTAAATTCTGACTATCAAGGCAGAAACTTTGAATCAGTGTTAAAAAATTCATTAACAATTCAATGAAACCTAAACACTGAATTGGACCAATTTAAAGGTTAAAATAGGGATGGGCATCCAACTGGTTTTGGGTTTTAAGTTTAAAGCATTTTGAGATTCAGTGAATGCCCATTCCTAGCTGCAAGAGATGACAAGAGTTAATGCCACTTTTTCTACAAACATTGTGAGACAAATAGGAGTTTGAATGGCAGATAGTTACCTGTCCCAGTAGTAGGCATATTATTTTGCTATGTCAGCAGGGTCCTCTGTTCAGTCTCTTCGTGCATTAGCACGCTGAGTATGATTTATTGTAGAAATGTTATCATGTGATCTCCACACAGGATTTAACAAAAATAAAAGGAAAAAAAAAAGAAGCTTTTTTTTCTCTTTTTTTTTTAAACCAATTTATATGTTTACAATAATCACAGATATCCAAGGACACAAGCTTCCTGCGATACATGTGAGCATTAAGAGGGCAAAAAAATGTCCTTTTGACATGAGCCTGTAGTCCCTTTATTTTTGTTCTGAGCTTTTCTAACATAAAAAATGTTGAACTCAGGCACCAAATACTCACCATGACCTAAAACTAGCAACTATGGTGCTTTACAATCAAATTAAAAATGTTTTTCATTCAATTAAATGAATATATTAATTACCTCTTTGCTCCTGCTCCGACTTCGTCTGCATTTTCTGTCACCTAGAGAAGACAGAACGCAGTTTTCCCAACTGATCAGAATGTAGGTAATGGAACCCATTTGGCAACAATTGCATAACAATCCCACATACAGAAAGGCTCTGAGGGGAATCATAAAATGCTTGCATAACAATATATTTTAAGAACTTTAGGCATTTAAAAAAAAACTTTACTGATAATATTTTGGAATCTAATCGCCAGGTATGTAAAAACCTTCCTAGTAGATACTATGTACCTTTTCTAAGCACTTACGTTTTCGGTCCCTGGAACGTGACCTTGACCGTGAATGGTGGTGTTTGGAGAATCGGGGAGACCTGGAAGACTCCATGCTGTGCTTTCTTCTGTGATGACCTGGAGAACTTGATCTGTTCAACTCTGCAGAGTCATCACTTGCCTGAAACAAATGGGTTGAAAAGTAAAGCCAGCAGCAGATCAATCTATTTAAAAAGAACAGACTCCAGAGTAACACAATAGCCTAGAGTGCTGACAGAACAGAAATAATAGCAGTATCGTAAATATTAAAGGGTTTCTTTACTCCTATCACTCTTTATTTTACTGATTGTGAGTTTTCATCACAATAAACTCCTGTGATTTTTTTGTCATATAATTAATAAACTTAACTAGGCCCTCATCACTGTCGCACACTAAATCTCAAAATTTCAGTCTACTAACTCATTTCCCATTTTCCACTAAAAATGGGAAATGCTATAACCATCAATTTTAACCCTTATTTAAAATTTTTAGGTCAAGATTTGGACTTGACATGGTATTTTATTTAAAAAGCAACACATGCTGAACACAACTTTGTTTTCTTGATTTTCTTGATTTTCTGTTTGTTTGATAAATTGAATAATAATAATTATTATTATATTTTGTTTAATTATTATATTAAACAAAAACGCAGAATATTAAACACTATTGAAATAAAACTTTTTTTTTTTTTTTAAAGTTTGGGTCACAATCTATCAAACTTTTCCATCTGAATTTGGCGACATAACTCCAAACTTTGAGCCTTTAAAATTTCTTGAACAGTTCAATTTCAGGTTCTTTACACAGTCTTAGTGTCAATTTAGAGTTTTTTGAGTTGCCCTTTTATACGACTTAATTTTTTTAGACAAACAAAAACTTAAAAGAAACTGTCAACACACTTATTTAATGACTGACAAATGTCCAGATTTCAGTCCAACATCACACATTCACTGAAAACCAAACCCATTATCTCAAAACACATCATGAACATATAACAGGTACTAAGCCTGTTCGAGCTAACCGTACTGAATGGCGTTTTATTAGGCTAACTTTACAGTTACAGGCAGAGCAATTACATATTTAGGTACAAAACTCAATGCTGGACATTTTAGCGTGTGTTAATTGGCTGGTTCACTTAGATTCAAAGTCGTAATTTGGGAAAGAGAAGTTAAATATGTGCCAACAGCTAATATTGTTTTTCTATAGCCAGTAGCCATGATGTCGCTAGGCTAACAACCATTGACCGTCGCCATCTTTAAGAAAAAAAAATCTGCACCACATAGTACACTTACACCAGTATTTTGTTAAAACCTCTTATGTTGAGCACATAATAATGTAGCTGATCTATTAATACTTACCGACATAATCCGGAATCACCGATTTATATGGAATATATCCTTTTTGAAGCGGTTCAACGCAAAACGGTAGAGGACTTTACTTCCAGCCAGGTCGATGTGTTCCTCAGCTAGCTACTGTCCTGGGTTGCCAGTTTGTACCGTAAATATGCTTTCATTGCAGTAAAATCGTCACTTTTGTTGAAGAATGCATAGAAACTGGATCATTGGAAATGTTTAAGAGATATGTTTGCAAGTAATATGGATATAAATATAATGTGTATTTATTCCATTGACGAAACAATTAAAATAATTCCTTAAAAATAACGCTGAAAAGGTTTTTACATTTGAGCACTAATGCCCTTTGACAGCAGTGTTAGACATAATACGTCTAATTTATTTTTATAATGATGTTGTATGGCAAAGTAAACAGATTTGATAGAGAATAAAAAAGTATTGGATGTAATGAAAATTACTTTTGTAAATACAACTATGTATATCAAACCTGGCAACGCAGAATGGGCGAGGTTGTTTTTTACCCTGCAATTATTTTAACAGGCTCAAATAAGGCTTCATATTAGTTATGTTTTTTAACGAATTCCCTTTGATATATTGGAATGTTTACATTAAACATATTAAAAATTAAAGTCTGTGTTGTGTGGATAATGAGCTTAATATCATTATTAAATAAGCACTGCTTGTCGTGAACTGTTTGAGAAGATGCACCTGGAAGACAAAACGCAGGGTCAGAAACCCAAAGTGACTCCTAAAGACCATACAGCGACCCGCCAAATTCTAAAGCTAATGTGGACGCGCGTTGATGCTGCGTTTTAGTCCTGGAAATAACACGTACAGCGGTCATTCGCCGTTAACCTCCACATATCCCATCGGATAAAAGTCGACAGCTTTGATATGAACGCCTGCTCTTACTCGGTTTCAAAGTTTATCGCTGAGGTTTGTTTTATCGTCGACGTAGCGTCAACATTCACTTGGATTAGCAGGGGGTCAACTAGTGTGCGGAACACATCGAGACGCGTATTCATACATTTTTCATATTTCCTGACAGTTTTAAGAAATGGCGACGTGGAGTGACATTGAGCTCCTGACCAACGAGGATACAAACACAGTCCGCCTGTACAGTGTGTCAGGAGAGGAACATGGCAGCGGCTTGTATCAGGTTGACACTTTGGTCAAAATATCCTCCTCCGATAAGGTAATTAGTGCAAGTATTTGCATTACAAGAACTTGGGCATGGTTTCTTCAAGTCCCTGTGCTTTGATTATTCCTCATACTCTTTTTTGACCAGGGGCGTAGCTAAGATTTTTGCTTCCCACCAAAAAGGGTTCCACTCATCCTAAAATGGATTTTCGATTCACGTTATTAATTTATTATTTGTAATTTTTTGGAAGCTCTAAATATAAAGTTTTGGCAGTTCAGTCTTTATTTGAGCTGCCAAAACTCTTGACTTTTCTACATGGCAGCCTAACATTTTTTGAGATGTTTCATCAGGAATGCTTTTTGCAGGTTCCTGCAGATCCCCGGCTTTTGTCATTTGGTGCTTCCAGTTGGAGTGTTGTTGTCATTGACAAGACGGTGATCCTGTTTGACCAGAGCTATCAGACCATTCTTCTCCTTCTCCACTTTGGTAAATCATTGCTTGTTTTCATTTACCAGATCAGTTAGCAAAAACTATAGTTGCTCACTTTCTGTTGAATTTAAAATTAAATAACTGTCTCACCACCTTTGGTGTTAAGACCTTAAAAAGCAAAATGTCCAAATCAAAATGAGTAGGTCAGAAATCAAAGAAAACTATAAAGCCTGACTAAAGTTAGTTTTTTTTTGTTGTTTTTTGTCCTTTTAGAAACGGATGTGGATACCATCGATGTTTGCCTTGAAGGACGATTTTTGGTGGTCTGTGAAAGAAATGGAAACCTTCATTTGATCTATGTTCCACACAAAAAAATCCTCTTTACCAGAGTATGGGAGTTTGTATTTCTAATGTGGTTGTTGATTACAATATATTGTATGTAATGGACTGACATTAAATATCACCATCTAATTTGACAATGAAATTTTTGTTTTTATATTTCTGCCTCAAAGGAAGAACTAGAATCTGTCTTTTTTTGTCTCTCCCAGTTTTTCTTTCTATGGTTTATATCTGTGCTGCCTTGTCTTTGAAATATGCAGGCTTTGGTTCAAAAACCATCCAGTGAAGATAAGAAAACCTACCGCTATCTCATCCTAAATGAGGACCAGTCATCTTCTGGTAAAGTTTTTATACTATTTAGAGCAGAATCTCTAATAGACAGTGTATTTATTTGAATTTTGTGAAGTTTTGTATATATTTAACCAGAAATCTCAAATCTTGTTTCTTGTGACAGGGATGTATCATGTCTTTCTTCTTATTAAGGATGGATTTTTCCACATTTCAAACCTTGCTTTGACAAAGATCGAGACAGGTATTGAATTTTTGCATTGAATTATATGCAGTGTTTATTTGGAGCCACTCTTTAAACGCAGTAAACTATATTTTATCCTTTTACTATGAAAGCATGTGAAAATATGGACGTGGCAGCTTTGAAAGAGGTGAGCTCCATTACGTTGCGGAATATATTTTTTTGTCAAATGACAGAAAAATAACAATCTCTCTTTCCCATATTCAGCTCCAGAGTCTTATCAGGGTAGACTTTTGCTCTACTGAAGATTACCATGATGAGGGCTGCAGTACGGCAGTGATCTTCAGTCTTGGCCTTGAAATCAATCTAATTATTGGGGTCAGTGAACAAAAGAAGAGTTTGATTTACTCACTGTACCTGTGCATTATCACTGGATTCATGCAACTAGAAGCAAAGTGAAATTTTTGAAAGTAAATCGTGAAACTCACTGTCATGTCAAAACTTGGCAGGGAGACAAAGAAAATATTGTGACTCACTGGAAGATGGATCATCTTAAGGCAAAGATGTGCTTTGCTCAGTCCATCAACAACAGCCTCATTCCTGGTAAGCTGATTGTTTTGCAGAATCATGGTTTTTAATTTTGAAATTGTAGGAAAGTGAACACAGTGCCTTGCAAGAGTATTTATATCCTTTGAGTCAGTAGGATCCAAACATTTTGTCACTTGGACAAAAAGCATCTGTTTGTACTAGTGGGCTCCAAACAGAAATATCTTTTAAGACAAAAAAAAAACCCAACTAATTGTGTTTTTTTTTGGTTCACCTGCTCAAAATTAAACTAAATATTACTGTTCTAGTCAATAACCAATATTTGCCCATATTTTAAATTTTTGCCTACCCTTTCACATTCACTGCTTAGCTGAAATCCAAACTTGAATCTAATAAGTCAGCTGTAGCAAGACTTAGAAATGCCCATTTAAGCTCTCCATCCAATCTAAAGAATTGGCTAAAGCCTTCCTCTTCAGATGGGCAAAGCTGGAAAAATGGAAATGCTGCTGTTATGGCAGAAAAAGATGATTTTACAAATACTGACTACCGGGGACTAAACGCCAGTTCACGCCGCTTGTTTGAGATTTTTGAATGTATCCGAGTAAAACCACGTATCCTTCTCCTTCTTCTCAATGATGTACCATAGCGTATTTATCTGAACTCTAAGTGCAGACAAACAAATGCTGAATTTTACGCTTAGAAAATATGAAAAAGTTCAGTTTTTGAATACATTTGCAAAGCTTTGCAGTGTTTGGTCTGTCAATGTGAGGTGAAATAGTAACGAGCGTCTTGTTCTTGCCTTGTGTCTTATTTTTATAGGTGTGAGAAAGCTGGTAGTGATGGAAAATCTGTTGTATATTTTGGACTCCGAGGTGAGCTTGATGTTTCAGGGTCTTTAACATTTGCTTCACGGGCAGCAGATTGAATGTTTTACATTTATGTTGTAAATTTGCATCAGGATGTTCTGAGCGTTTGGGACCTGCGCTTTCTTGTCATGATTCGCTGCTGGCCAGAGCTGGCCATTCATGACTTTGAGCTAACCGCGGAGTGCGGCTCTGCCTCCATGGTCATGTAAGTACGAGTCTGTCATAATAAAGTTGTGTAACTCTATCTACACGTAGAAATGTGTCTCTGAAGTCCAACTTATTGTTTGTTTGCATAATCTTTGTCAATATAGCAAATACAAATCTGAACTTTTACACCAAACTCAATGTTTTCTATTGCTTGTTGCAGCCAAGACAAGAGCAGCATGAAGATGATTACTCTGACAAAGCAAGACAACAGTCAGGTCACTACACAATTCCCTCTGAACAAAGTCGGAAAGCCAATTACTGACTGCTTTTCTGAAGATCTACTGCTTTTTACTTTTCAGATCAGCTCCCTTCAAATCAGATGCCTGCCCTCTATGAGTGTTTGCTACTCCCTTGATGTCTCCTCGGTCTCCTGTCTTGTCCAGATGAAAACAAACATGGTGAACAATCAAACCTTTTTCAGGCATAACGTAGAGTTTGCTGCCTTCCCGCATAATATACATCAACATTACAATGAATTTTGTTTCCATTTAGGATACAATTTATTTGGTTGAGGGGATTGGTGAGAACCCGGAAAGGTGAGACACTGCGTATTGTTTTCGAAAATGTCAGCCAATGCTTGCATGTTTTTACAGTGAAGTTTTATTTTTGAATTCTCTCTGCAAATAGCCGAGGAGAGGCTCTCTCAGCTGTTGTTGTCAGATGTTTCACTGAGGCTTTACCCGAGAACAGGTACCTAAGTATTATCTGGGTGGATTGTGTGTTGTAATCCCACAAGACTCATATTTGATTCACGTTTTTCTTCCCTGTTTCTAGGTTGAGCAGGCTTCTACACAAACACATGTTTGAGGAGGCAGAAAAGTTTGCAATCACATTCGATCTTGATTTGGAGGTAAATGCATCTGCTCTGTAAATTCAAGTAAAATAACAGCAATTCTGCTGAAGTGCTCCTCAAAATCTAGAGTTTCTCTGGAGTTTGAGGAGCTGTGCCTGGAAGATATATTTCAAATATCTTGAAATATATTTGAAATATACATATTGTTGACCGTTGCTTGTAAAAGTAAATTTATTTGTAAATCCGAATATATGGAGATGCGTGGGCTTTTTAGACTTACAAATTCATTACTTAAAGTACCAATATGCCTAAGTGCCCGAACACAATAATTGCAACAATATATAATGATTAAAATTTCAAGTTCACCCAATCCTCCTTTTAAATGTAGATACTCCTGTGGAGTTTCTGTGATATTATGGGTTTATTTCCCACTGGAAACCTTGTTAGAGTGAATGTTATTTGTAAAGTCTTTAAATACTAGGGAGTTTTTAATAAAAGTCTGGAGGACCATTGTGGTCATTCAGTTGGATAATGGTGAAAATATCACCAGTTCAGCAGAACTGCTTAACCACAAGTAAGGTCAATCTTTTTCCTTTACCAGCTCAGGCAAAAAACCTGTGAGGTAAGTTGAAAAGAAGAGAATAGGTGAGAGGACTGGATAGCCAAAGTTCCTTATTTCTGTATCTCCCAACTTGATGCAGTGTTATAGGAGAAGACTAATAGTTTACCTACCTACAGAAGAAGGTTGCACAAGGCATTGAATCAGGCTTTTGTTCAGTGTGAGGTCATGCTACTGCGACTGTCTTTTTACACTTGGCACATTTGAGTTTTGTATTTTTGCTTTGGTTTGTTTGCTGCTCTTATGAAAGTGGTTGTGGGCTGACAGTTTTATTTTTGTGCAGCTTGTTTACAAAGTGAAGCTTGACTTTGTGCTGGAGCAGTTGGCCTCGGCGTCAGTGGGTGGATACGGACAGGAAGTCTGGTCTGAACTCGTAGATGAGGCCAAGGCAAACCTGATGAAAATCACAGTAAACTTTTTTTTACTCCGGTTTCTATTTAGATTATTGCAATATATAAATGCTGATGCTAACAGGCTGTATCTGTTTCTGCAGGATGAGCAGTATGTGGTGGACTATTGCCTCAAAGCTCCGTGGCCGACCTTTGACACCGCAGAGAAGATGCTAAACCACGCTGCCTCTCGATACGCCTCCTTACAGATCCAAGAGGCCTTGGCTCGACTGGCAACATTCTGCAGCCTGCATGGCTTGGAAAACTTCAAGTAAAATCAATATCTTCTTGCCTACCTCTTATATTTTGTTACAAAGTGTGCGCTTTATTTTGTGGACGGTTTGTTGTGTATTTCCTCCATGTTATTTAGTGTACTGCTCTGTCACCTGCAGCGGGATCGCATGGATTGAGTTTCTGAACAGCACTGACATTCTGGGAGATGTTGTGACCCACCTGAGAGAGGGAGACATGAGGGGCGCACAGCTCCTCTGGCTGAGATACGAGGTAACATGAATAATTTGGAAAGGCTTTGTTCACACATCAACAGCAATACACTTAAAGCTGCATTTCTGAAATGCTTTCGAGACTTTAACGTGGCCCTGATGTGTGATTCTGCAGGGACAGATCGCGCTGGAGTTTGAGGAGAAGAGTCTGGAAGCAATTCTCGGTGCCATCCCAGAGGACCTGCCATCCCAAGACCTCTGTCCTTGGTTTAGGACAGTTTTTGTCCCTTTTGTGAGGAGAGTCCTTCCAAGAGGACAGGTGGAATGACTTCACTTTCAAATAAAAAATGTGCCTTCCTTACTGTATGAAACTTATTTAAGCTAAATAATCTTTCTTGTAGAGAATCCTGGCTAAATGGCTCGAGCTGAAAGCAAGAAATCTGGAGTTAACTGAAAAGGTACATTAGACAATCACTTTTTAAAAAAATTTTTTTTAATTAAATATAGGTTTGCTGTTGTTAGATTTTTGGTGTGTCTTTGTTTACACTTGGTTATGAATTATTGCAGTAGCATATATAGACACTGTATGTATTCAGATTTCTTAAGTTAATGGTATGAAAAAAGTGATTTATGGATAAATTGTGATGAATTTAATGTTTCTTCAGGGGTCTTGGCCTCAGAATGGGCTGGATTTGGCCGTTATTGGGCTTCCCTCGTTATGGACCTGGATGAAATCCATTGTAAGAGACATTTTTATTGTATTTTCTTCACCCTGACATACAAATTTATAGAATATAGTTGAATGCTTATTTTTCTGCTGACTGTGTCTCTGAAGGATGATAATGACGGTGCAAAAGAGCTGCAGAGCCTCAAATCTCTTGTGTCCAACCTCCGTCAGCTGCTGGACCTTCACCAGAAGTACAGCTGCAGACTGTCGCTTTCAGTCTTAGAAAAGGTTGGTTTGTTTTTGGAGATCTGCTCTGTCTAGGCTCAACAATGAATTGCATCGTTAATCGCTATTAAAGTTAGGACTCGGTTTGAACAGGTTTCAGTGGCAGTCTGAAAAACACAGAAATTTCACAGAAGTATTTTCCAGGTGTAGATAAGTATGGATAAAGAAAATAAGTGTGGAAAAATATCTGTAGTTCCAGTTTTTATTTCTTATCACATGTGTTTAGGGCTGTGTCCTTCCTACTTTGTGTTGTCTCATTTATTTGTCTCGTCATTGTATTCTTCTTTCTTTTCTCCTTTTGTCCTCCCTGCTTTCCATGTTCCTGAATTTAATTCCAAGTATGTAATTCAGACTGATTGATGTAAATCACTTTGTTTCTTATGTTTTGTAAATACCTTAATAATAATTTATTTTCTGCGTTATTCAGTTGTTGCATATTTTAAATGTTATTCATGAGGGTTTTGTCTCATTAACAGGGAAGCAGGTTGAGTGTGGCGTTCTTCATGCTGGACAAAGTTCCAGCTCCAGAGCTGATTGCCGCCACAGTAGAAACCAGCGTTCGGCCGTACGCCGAGGAGCACGCGCTTCCTTTTGATGAGTTACTGCTGCAGTACATCAAGGTAAAACGCCTCTACCAATAAACACCATTTAAACCCAGATTAAATACACATTCAATTAAATAGACACATTAAATTGATGTACTAACTAAAAAAAATACAATATTTTCTTAATGATTGTAAAGCCTTATTTAAATACTTAAATTATTTAAAATCACAATTCTCCAGTGTCAGATTTATTTATGATTCTTTTCTGCTGCATATATTCAACTTACATTTTACTCAAAGCATCATCATAACTGAAAAATGTCCTTCATATTTGACAATGCAAATAACTTTTTTTATTTTTTTTAATTAATCCACACTTTTTTTCTTCTTTTTTTTCTTTTTTTTTATCATCAAATACATTTAGAAATTCAGAGATGTAAACAGTCTGAAATTTCCACATCCACATCATTATTTTCCACATCTGTGGAAAATAATGAGAGCAAAGAGAGAATTAAGTATGCAAAAGTGTATGATTTAATTGACTTGTTCAATTTTCTAAAAGTTTGCTATTGCTTAATAAAAGCTGTTGTTTTCTGTTGACCTGTTTCACAGCTCAATTTCTATTTAATTCAGTTTGTTTTATAGAACGCCAATTCACAACACGTCATCTGTAGGCCCTTTAAGAAAGGAAAAAAAGTAATATTTGCTCAATTATTAATCTTTAAATTGACATTTTATCCATTTGTGATTTGGTTTTTTAATTTGCTGATTGATTTCACTTTCTTTTTTTCCTCTCATAACAACTTTAAATCTGTTGATTGGTTGATCTGCAATTTTACAGTCGATCAAAATACCAGACCAAGCACAGCTATTTTCTGAGATAGTACAAGCAAAATAAAAGTTATGAAGTTCACAAACTTTGCCTTTTTAGACTAAGAGACGCATTCCTTATTAGATCATCCTGAAAGTTCTACATTTTGAAATCGAGATGATCTAAATTGGTCCAATTTCCATAAAATCACTGGCCAAAAACCACAGCCTTAATCAGATGATGATTTCAGCGTTGTGTTATTTCAGTATTTGTGGAAACTTAAGACAAAAAGTCTCCAGTATTATTCCAACTGGTTTAAATGTGAATCTTTGTATTGAAATATCCAAAAACAAAATAAAAAATCCAGATTTGAATCATGAAATTTATTAATTTTTTCATATACAATAATTTCTTCCTAAGCTAAATATTTCTATTTTTATTAAATGCACTCTGTATTATTTGTTTTTCTCCAGGATCTGCTGGAACGCTGCAGTTCTCAGACCACAACCCTTTTCACTGGATGGGAAGGCAAAGCAGTGGCTGTGCTCAGCTGCATGACTGACACAGATGTGAGTTAAATATATCATATACATCATAATACACATCTAACTTCATTATATTAGATGGAAGAAAATCAGCCCTAGCAGCAGCAAAAACGAATGCAGACAGAAGAAAGTCTGACGCTGTAAAATGTGCTCCCAGCTGAAGGTGGATGCCGTGTTAGAGATCATGCAGAAAGCTGTGGTACCCTGGAGCAATGTGGTGGAGAGTCTTGTGCAGCAATACCTGGAGATGGATGGACCAAAGTGCGTTTGTAAAAGCCTCACTTCTAAACATTTTTCTCAAAATAAAATCACCAACAAATTGAGATTCAACAGTTGTTTATGTTTTTCAGACAGGAGCTTTTGAAGGAGAGCTACCGCCTGATGGAGATTCAGAAGCTTCTCCGTGGCTACGGCGTCCGCAATTTCAACCTCTCCAACAGCACTCAAGTTCTGGTAATAACAGATTAATTAATCTTATGAGGCGTGCGTCCTCTGCTTTATGCCACCAATAAGCAACTCCTGTTTATTGACTTGTTTTCTACAGTCACTGATTCGATACATCCTGAAGCAAGACTTGCCCATGTCTTTAGAGGACTCCCTGACATTAGCAGCAGCATACAAGCTGCCGACAACACAGATAAATTATCTGTATCTCACCCAGTTGATAGGCCATGGCAAGGTTAGCTTTTTTTTTTTTTTTATATATATATCTCTGTGTGTGTATGTCAGTGGAGTCTGGATAAAGTCTCGTGCCGCTTTCAGACCGAGGAAGTCCTGACTGTCCTCAAGAGGCTGTCTTCTGCAGAGGCGCAGTGTGTGATCGAGCGTCTCACGTCGTGGGCTCGGCTGCAGCTGGAGGATAAAGTCCACATATCTGATGAGGTGAGAGGAGGAGAGGTGTTACGCATTTACTTTTGATTTATATTCCATCTATATTTATGAGAGGCTTTGATTGGCTGAACAAAATAATCCATAAACAGTAATATCATGTACGGCTGATAGACAAGCGCTCTCTTTTAAACATGGGAAAAATCTTAAACAAAAAGACATTGAAAAACCTTACAATGTGCACATGATCGCGGTTTCCATTAAATTAACTCTGTTTTTTATTTTCTTGTCATTATCAGCACAAGAAACACCAGATGGCCGTAGCTCAGGTGATGGTGGAGGCTCTGAAATATCTGCATTTCATTCAGAAACGTAAGTGTTACAGAAAATGTCGTTTAGATACACGTGCATCTAAATAAAAATTGAGTATCATGAGCAAGTTGAATCTACTCATATAGATTCAGTACACATAGCATGAAGTGTTTCAAACATTTATTTCTTGTCATTTTGTTGATTATGGATCACAGATAACAAGTACCTAAAGTTCAGTGGCTTGAAAATTTAGAGCATTGTGAAAAAGTTAACTAAACATAATAATTTTTCACTCCACTGCAAACCAGAAAGATAGTGATTAAGTATATATATCAATATTCAATATGATGGTCGCATGATTAAACAGAAGCTCTGTACACTTGGCAGCCATAATGGAGGATCCTGTTTTAACCTGTGGATCCAAGCTGCCCTTCATATTTTTATCCACCAGATGCCTCTAAAAAGGACTTTACTGAAAACTTCCAGCCATTTGAATTTTTGTTATGAAAAACTCACACAGAACATCTTTGTTCAAACACAGTCAGCTAGTTATAATGATGTAAAACTATAATCCCACCGGCCTTAAAGATTTCCTATGTTGTTGTTCTGCATTTTAATCAGACAAAAACAACCTGAGTAAATGCATGATTGTACAATAAAAACAGAGACTAAATATAAAGGCCAGTGTCACATTTGCACAAAGAAACATCTTGATGATCCTCAAGACTCTTGGTAAAATATTCTGTAAACTTAAACAGGTAATAATGATGGTTTTGTAAGGTGTGTGTCATGTTACATTTAGCACAGAACTAACATTCTCATGCATTTGGTGGTAGTGTGACGATGTGGGGCTGCTTTGCTGCCTCAGAACCTCATTGAACCATGAAATCATGAAATCTGCCTCGGGCAGTGAATCCTAATAGATAATGAAAATCCTGCCTTCAGTTACTGACCTTGGGTTATGCAACTCTGGGTCAGTAGAGTTGACCTAAGAGTTATGCAGGGTTACACAAAGCACACCAGAAAGTCAATCTTTGAACATCTCTTATTTTGTATTGAAAGATTTGCAGTGGCTTAGTCAAAGTCCGGATGAAACAGTTCTGTGAAGAAGAGTGAGTCAAAGTTCCTCCACAGTGATGTAAAAAAATAAAACAAAACTAATTGTCAGTTAAATAAAAATACTTGATGGCAGTTTTTGCCCCCAATGGTGACGCTACATTTTTATTAAGTTTATGGAGAAATCACTTTTTTCATATGTAGCTGGGTTGGTTTGAATTGCTTTTTAAAAACAATGTAACTAAATTAAATGATCAATTTTTCTGCCTGGAAAAAGCAAAATGTGAAGCTTTAAGAGCCCAAATAGTTTGTTTTGTTTTTTGTTATTGTTGTTTTTTGCAGATCCTTAGTTTGTAGCCCTGGATTTAATTATCCTCTATTTTCTGGATATTTTAGGTTCCAACAGTCATAGGTCATAGACATCTGCAACATGCACACAAAGGTTGTTATAAATTCAAGCCTAAACTACCCAGACTTAATGCCAGTTTCTTTTTGTTCTTTGCAGATGATGCTCTTAAAAGCATAGAGTGCGACTCCAACCTCATCATGTTCAAGGCGATCGCCCACCTGCAGGTGACGCTCATTATTTGGTGTATTTCTGAATGAAATGTTAACTTTTAAGTTGTAACTTGTTGCTTCTCTTCCTGCTTCCTCAGGAGGATTTTGATGTTTTTTTCACCCCTTCCAACTATGAAGATCCAGACATCAGAAAACAAATCCAGGATCATCACATCACAGCGTACGAAAACACGCGAGCTCGCCGTTCATCAAATGGCGAGGCTTTGTCGGCTCCGGTTGTGGCGAATGATCCCGACGGGAAGACCAAGACCATCTCCACAGAAGCTGGGTTACGGCGGCTCGGGCGGCAGCTGCAACGCACCGAGCAGGAACTGTGGTCCGACCTCGGCCTGCGGGCGCTCAGGGTGGGGAAGGTGGAGAAGGCCCTGAAGATCCTCAGGTTGGGATGTCAGAAGGCTTTCCTGAGGATGATCAAACTCTATTCTAGTCATGAGGATCTCATAACATTAATGTTTGTGTTTTGTTTGTCTTTGTGTCTTCAGTGAGCTGTATGAGCACCACTCCAACAACAATACGGGGAAAGTTTTGTTCACCGCTGCCAAGACTTTGTGCCAGATGCTGGAGGCGGATGTTCCCATGGTGATTCCTGAAGGCATGGATTTGCCTGCAGTCATCCACAATCTAGCCTGCCAAGCCATCACTTTGTGCAACTCTGGTAAAAACTGAATACAAATGTTTTCCTACTATTCAATGGGCTTTTATTTTTTGGAAAGATTAGTCTTTTTCTCACTGAAGCTGAATTTTATGTCACTTTCTGCATAACATGCATTCATTGTTTATCCCCTTTTTGTGTGCGCGTATGTGTTTGTGTTCAGATGCATATTTATAATTTAAATAGCGTTGGTACAAAACAATTTAAAAGCAAAAAATCATTTAGTAAATTTGAAATGCACCATGCTTTATGATTATTTTCTGTTTCAAATTCCCAGAGGATAAATAAATAATTTGTTCCAGATTTGCTGTTGGACTGCCTGGAGCTTTGCAAGTGCACACGAATCGCCATGGATGTGTATCATCAGTGTCAACTATCAGACGACTACGGTTTCATCGCAAAGGTCAGCAGCGTTGTTCGATACAACAGCCTGCAGAAGTATTCATGATCTTTGAACTCTTTGATATGTTACGACCGCAAACTTCAGTGCATTTGCTGGGATTTTATGCAGCGTAGACTAACATAAGCATAATTGTCCTGAAGATAAATATTCCAAGTTAATTTTGCAAATAAAAATCTGAATAGTGTGTGAGATTCGAAGACTGAATTCTTGGACATTTCAGTTTGCTAAATTTGCCCTGGTATGTGTGCAGTGTATTAAAGCCACTCTAGTTTATCACAAATAAGTTAATTAAAAAAATAATCTGGTTTGGGTTTCTTTATGGAAACAAAGAAATAATCAGGAAGTTCATTTAAGTGCTTTCAACTGATTAAACTTTTCCTAATTTTGCGATGTTGCAGGACTTGAGTGTGGAGGCAGAAAAAGATTCGTATTCTCAGTGGAGCTTTCAGGATTTTTTTAATGAAGACTGCATTGTTTTGGATCCGGTGTCAGTTCTTCCTGTACAGTATGAAATCACCAACTGCCTGTTGCCTATTTCCCAGGGTAAAAATCTCACATTTATCTCCTAGCATAGTTTTGCTCAGCTCTGATATGTTGTTATTTCTGCAGACACTAAACTATTTCCGTTGGATTGTTCCTGTTTAACACATTGCTCATTTGAAGACGGTAGGTGTTTTTCTTAATTAATCTTTTTTTTTCCCCTCCCTAAGATAATTACATTAACCTTGACTCTAACTTGGCCTATTTAAAGGTTCAAACTACCTGCAGACCCTTCTCGGTCCGCTGACCAACATGCTGCAGATGCTGCAGGAGTGCAGTCAGCTGGAGTTGGCTCTCAGAGTGCTGGTCAACTCTTATGGTAGCTGTCTGCAGCATGTCACTTCAAATGTTATGGACACAAAGTTAAGTGTTCAGGTAGGACTCACCTGTGCTGTATTTCTTGCATAATTGTCTCATTTTCCTGTGTTTTGAAACTAAATTACTTTTTGAGTTCCACAGTTTTCCATCAGATTATTAAGGGCTTTGAAGCACTTCAGTACGGTGAAACTTCCTGCTTAAAATCTAACCACCAGTTGTTCTCCAAGTTCACCAGCAAATGTAGATTACAGTAAAGCATGAAAGAAGGTTATATTTCTCATCAGTTTGATTGTCACTTGTTTCTGTTAGCAGGATGTGGAACAATAACAAACAATAATGATTGTGAATGATTGAGATTTGATAATATCTAATATCTATTCAATTCGTTTAACCAGTTACATTAGAACAGAAATATGAGCTGCAGACTCAAAAATGTATATTCTTTGTGGTGTTTATTATTGCAATGTTTTTAAATTGAATATTTAAATATTTTACTACATACAATCACACTGTCATTCAGCCCTGCTTAGACTGAGCGTTTTATAATTATGATGTCATAGTTCGTTCATTCATTCACTCATCCAGAGATCCAGATATTTTTTTTGATTTGATATATTTATTTCAAACAAGTTTTTAAAAATAAGAAAAGAGCAATCAGTAGGACAGAGAAAACTAAAATTATGTTAGTTTCTAGATTTGCTGCCTATAATTTCCATTCTTTTAAGAAACAAAATGTTTCATTCTCATCCATTTTACCTCGTACAAATTATTCTTTTTTTATTTGTGACGTTGAGATAAATACAGAGCATTATTCACATCGTTAAAAAGAGTTACTTGAACTGTATTCGTTCTCAGCTTTATGGTACCCACAATCTTAAGAAGTACAACTTGTGCCTGAATGATGTCAGAAAAACAACAGTATCCACCCTCAATGCTGTGGCCGTCGGCCTTTTGAACAAGGTCAGTGTGCTACTTTTAATTTTCCTGAAGTCGTAGCTTGAAATATTCAGCATTTTAGGAAGTTTTATGTTCCTGATATATTTTTTTTTTGGGCTTCAGGTGTTCAACTGGAGAGTGGTTGATTGTGATTTGGCGATTGGTCTTTGTACACTCCTGCCCAAATCAGAAGTCTTCAAAATATTGTGGAAAGTCATAGACAACACCTGGCAAAACTATGACAAAATTCTGGTAGGGAAGAATACTGAACACATTTGGCTAATATTTGTTTCCCTGGTATCTACAGAAAGTGTGTGTGTGTGTTTGTTGGTTATTCCAGGCAGTGGCGAAAATTGGGGCCAATCTCTGCAGTTTATATAATGAACCAGAGGAACAGAAGAAGTTTCTGTCGGTCATCACCGATGCAGAGTGGGGAGTCAAGCTTGGAAAATTGGAGGTAATGCGGTTCTTCCTCCAGCTTCAGTGACACTTCCTTCTTGTAAGACAAATCATGTTCTGATACGTCTTCTTCTGCTTCAGATCTCTATGCAGCCAGTGTTTCGTCAGCATCCAGAGTTGAAGAGCTGTCTCATCCCTGAAATGGTGAAGAACAAGAAGATCACCCCGGATATTATCCTCCAGTATTGCAGGTGAGAGACCCACCTCCTCTCCTCGTGTTTAATTGGCCTTCAAAAGCTACCATTTATTTTTTGTTTGGGTCCCTCTGTCTAAAAAAAAAACGACCCCTTTGTGTCTCCGCAGTACTTTTGGTCTGGACCGTGATCGTGTGATCAACCAGTACATCACCACCTTGCTGCTGCTGCAAGAGGACGACGGCGGCGGCAGCGCGGGCGCAGCGGGCGCAGGCCTGGATGAGGAGCAGCCGCTGTGTGATGAGGAAGCTCTGGAACGGATCCTGCAGATCATCCCCATGCTGAGCAGTCCCAGCGAGCTCACCGCCAGTCTCTGCGCTGCCCTGTTTAAGGTAACAATGCTGCACTTACTTGTGTTCTAAGACATTACAGTTTCTCACTAGTTTGTTGGAGATAAAACTGAATTTCTACATCTTTCAAACAGCTCAGCCCGTACAACTACGAGCGGATTGAAGTGGTGCTGAAGATCATACAGGTTGCAGATGAGTATGTGGCCGCCTTCTCCCTCAGTCAGGTGAAAGCAAAGACTCTCTTTCATCCTATAATTTAAAGCCAATTTTCCTCTGGGATCAGTAGTTTTAAAAGAAACCATTTTATGTCATTTCAAAGGCGATGGGCCTCCTTCAGCACCTGAAGTCCTACAAGAGAGTTTCCCCTCCCTCGGATGTGGAGAACACGTATCTTCTAGAAAACGGTCTTATGCCCAACCCCTTGTCCAGCAGCAGGCTGCCTTTCCACCTGCTCATGCAGACCAAACACTTCTGGAAAATTATCTGTGAGTTGACCTCTTCACCCTCTGTTTTAACTACTTTGTCTCACCAAAAACCACGAGTCATTTAGGCCGGATGTGATGATGCTTAACTCTCAACTGAAGGGAAACTGAAACTGCATTTATCATCTGTTTTGTGGTATTTAAATCCTTCGTTAGTAAAGATCTGAATAGATTCTTTACAGATAAATTATGACTCCTCTTTGTGTTTTGTAAATAAAGTGTTTTTCTGCTTAAAGCTCCTGAGCTGAGTGAGGAAACGTTCCCAACTCTTCTGCTGATCAGCAAACTGATGAAGGTCGGTTTCCATCTAAAGTTTAATTAAAAACAATCCATCCGTCAGTTATTCATCCTTCCATTTGGGAATTATTCAAGAACAAAATTATTTATCTCATGTGGTCATCCATCATCTATCATTTCAGATTTTCCACCCTTCTGTTTATCCATTCATTTGATCTTTTTGTCATCCATCCATGTCGTTGCAATCATTAAAATCTCCATCCTTTTATCCATTAATTTGTTATCCATACCTGTGTTTGTTTCTCCGTTCATTCACTTGTCGAGACTGATTGTTATAGATAAATCTGCCATTATATCACAATGAACTTTAGTATTTATACAGGCTAAAATCCCTCTCTTAGGGATTTCAGGGAAACAATAAAATGAATGAATCTTGACTTGAAATGTGAGATTAAACCCCATAAATAAAGGAACCCTCACTCTTTTTTCCAGGTGAGCCTCGATAAGCTTTACATGTCGGCAGCAAACCACGTGTTTGAGAAGAAGATGAAGCCTTTAATCTTGGAGCAAAGGAAAAAGGCTCGAGGACGCGGCTACAACAAGGAGACCCTGAAGGTGGCCAAGACCATGATGAAATACATTCAGTGCATCCAGAGCCTGGAGTGGGCTGCAGCCACAGCACATAAGATCACACAGGAACTGCCACCAGGTCCGACCTGCTGCTACACTCCACTGCACAGTTCTGGTTGCTCAGGCGTCTAATTGTCACCTGCTTCTCTAAAGGCTTGGAGAAGACGCAGTCTCTTCGGTACTGTTTGGGTCTTGCAGAGGCGTGGCTCAAAGATCCAAATCTAGAGGTCCGTGTTACTGTTTCTACCTGCAGATGTATTTATGATCAGATTCCTGATGTCTCCTCACTTTATGAATGTAAACAGTTTTTTAAGCTCTTCTTAACTAGAATCATGTGCTTTGGTCAGATTAGAGTTAGATATGACTGAATATATCAAGAGACATTCGTTCCACTGATGAGTTTGATGGAGGATCTGTGACACTTTTGGTTTGGAGAAATTTCTCAGTCGTGCCTGCTGCTAGCATGTGCTTTCTTCTTTGACTTCCAATTTTGACTTCCTATGATTCACTTCCTGCTATAGAAGAAAAATCCACAGAAAAGCCACACTGGGGTATAAACTGCATGGTTCAAAACGTGGGGGAACAAAAGTGTTTCTGATTTTGATGTAGCTTCGAGTGCAAATATCATAGGACAAACTAACTTAAAAGTAACTTTTTGACAAGATATAGGGCCTTATTTTAAGTCATTAGTTAAATAATATTGATGAAAAAGTTCTTGTTCTATTGACAGATAGATTAATTTATAACTTATAAAATATTGTTTTAAACTAAATAATCTAGTACTTTTTATTAAGGAGTTATTGACTTAAAACCACGTCCTAACTTGTAAGTTAGTCTGTCTTATTTCAAGTTTGCCAAGATATTTGTTCGAGAAGCTAGACCAAAATCACTTGGTGAGATTTTGTTTTTTTGCTGTGTTTGTGCTGCATTAACCTGTTTGCCTCCGTCTGCATTCAGAAACGTTCTCACTGATCGGTTTTGGGCTCTCTCACAGGAAGCTGCCCGGGCCAGAGGGGAGACCTTCCTGTCGAAGCTGAAGCTGCAGTTTCAACGTTCTGCCACAGAGAACATGCTGATCAGCAGTCAGCTGAGCAGCCCAGAGCTCCTGAAGCTGAGCGGCCTGCCCGCCCGGCTCATCATGGCCCTGTACGAACACAGCAGCGTGGAGCAGCGCTACAGAGAGACCGAAGGTCAAACCTTTCCCGGTGAGCCACGGTCTTTAATTTACCCAATCTTTGCTTTTAGGATTTTTAGGATTTACTACAATGGTTTTCTTCTTTTTTTAAAAATTTTTTTTATACGTCTCAGACATACATGCCGCCGTGACGGAAATCGCCACAATCAACAATGTGGATCTTGGGAAGATCTGCAACATGCTGTTAGAAAAATGGATCTGCAAAACAGGCCCAGCTGTTACCAAGGTCGGTAACATTTTCTTTTTTTCTTCATAACCAACAATTTGTATTGATTCAAATCAAATTAAGATTTTCTGTTTCATTTACTGTTTTGCTTATTTTTAAAGGAAATAGGAACTCAGGATTGTGCGACCAACATTGAGGAGGATCCAGACTTATTGAGGTAATAAGTCTGGCATTGACCTTTTCTAAAAATAACTGCAGAGCTATAAATCAGTGCTGTACAATTTCACTGTTGGGGAGTACAAGTATTAGTTTAATGTAGACATAATATTTGCATTAATTCAAGTTTATAGTTCTTGTTCTTGTTTGTTTGTCATTTTCCAAAGAAATAAAGTCCTTTAACGTGTCTAGACCATCATATCATGGACCAGCTAACAGATTAGATCAGTTTGATGCATTTTATTTCATCAAACTGATCTAAGTTTGATGAAACAAAGTTGCACTAGTTTACAAAATGTCCTGCTTTAGCTTTTAGAAAGCAAAGTTAGAAGAGGGAGGCAGAATGCATAAAGCATTTCTCTGCCCCGCTGATGAACATCCTCCTTTAAACACTGTCCTGCAAGCATTGGTTTAAAAACTACAACAATGCAAATAAAATCTGAATATGCTTACTCTATTCTACAGATTATCAAATGGTTAATATAGCGCATGCAGTAACGAAGAGCTCAAACGCCTTTTGTTTTGTTTACTGTCCTGCAGGGCGGTCTACATGCTGCAGTCCCATCCCACGGATAATGCAATCCGTCTGCTGAGCCCTATTCTTTTTGCTGAAACCTGGGTGTGTCTGAAAAACTTTATTTTTCACTTGAGAATTTTTTTTTTTTCTGTGGAAGTGGCTTATGTCTGTTTTTAAGCTGCACTAACTGATTAATCATCTTTAACTTTCCTCAAAATGATGCAAAATGCAGCTACTTCTTTTATATATATATTTATATATAAAAAAATTCCCTTCTCACCCACCGCGGGTGGTTGTTATCCTCTGAGCTCGGGTCCTCTACCAGAGGCCTGGGAGCTTGAGGGTCCTGCGCAGTATCTTGGCTGTGCCAAGGACTGCACATTTCTGGACTGAGATGTCTGATGTTGTTCCTGGGATCTGTTGTAGCCACTGCTCCAGTTTGGGGGTGACTGCCCCGAGGGCCCCGATGACCACAGGCACCACTGTGGTCTTCACCTTCCAGGCCTTCTCCAGTTCCTCCCTAAGGCCCTGGTATTTCTCCAGTTTCTCGTGCTCCTTTTTCCTGATGTTGCAATCGCTTGGTATTGCTACATCTACCACAACGGCTTTCCTCTGTTGTTTATCCACTACGACAATGTCTGGTTGGTTCGCCATTACCATTCTGTCTGTCTGGATCTGGAAGTCCCACAGGATCTTAGCTCTGGCATTCTCCACCACCTTTGGGGGTGTTTCCCACTTTGATCTCGGGGTTTCCAGTCCATATTCTGCACAGATGTTTCTGTACACTATGCCTGCCACTTGGTTATGTCGTTCCATGTACGCTTTTCCTGCCAGTATCTTGCACCCTGCTGTTATGTGCTGGACTGTCTCAGGGGCCTCCTTGCACAACCTACACCTTGGGTCTTGTCTGGTGTGGTAGATCTGGGCCTCTATTGCTCTGGTGTTTAGGGCCTGTTCCTGGGCGGCCATGATGAGGGCCTCTGTGCTGTCCTTGAGTCCAGCTTTTTCCAGCCATTGGTAGGATTTACTGATATCAGCCACTTGGGTTATTTGCTGGTGGTACATCCCATGTAGGGGCTTGTCCTCCCATGATGGTATCTCTGGCACCTCAACCTCCGTTCCCTGTTGTCTGAGACATTCACTGAGCACATTGTCTGTTGAGGCTTTGTTCCCTGATGTATTTATGGATCTTAGTTGTTTCGTCCTGGACAGTGGTGCTCACACTCACTAGTCCTCTGCCTCCTTCCTTGCGGCTCGTGTACAGTCTCAGGGTGCTGGATTTGGGATGGAACCCTCCATGCATTGTTAGTAGCTTTCTAGTCTTAATATCTGTGGCTTTTATCTCCTCCTTTGGCCAGCTAATTATTCCAGCAGGGTATCTGATTACTGGCAGGGCGTAGCTGTTTATCGCACGGATTTTTGTTCTTGCCATTGAGCTGGCTTCTCAGGACTTGCCTTATTCGCTGGAGGTATTTAGCTGTGGCTCCTTTCCTTGTGACCTCATCGAGGTTGCCATTTGCTTGTGGTATACCTAGGTACTTGTAATTGTCCTCTATGTCTGCTATTGTTCCTTCTGGGAGTAGAGACCCCTTCTGTGCGGATCACCTTCCCCCCTCTTTGTTATCAGCCGACCACACTTCTCTAGTCCGAATGACATCCCAATGTCCGTGCTGTAGATCCTGGTGGTATGGATCAGTGAGTCGATGTCTCGCTCACTCTTGGCGTACAGCTTGATGTCATCCATGTAGAGAAGGTGACTGATGTTGGCCCCATTTTTGAGTCGGTATCCGTAGCCAGTCTTGTTGATAATTTGGCTGAGGGGGTTCAGGCCTATGCAGAACAGTAGCGGGGACAGAGCATCTCCTTGGTATATGCCACATTTGATGGACACTTCTGCAAGTGGTTTGCAGTTGGCTTCAAGGGTGGTTTTCCATAGCCTCATCGAATTTGCAATGAAGGCTCTCAGAGTCCTGTTGATGTTATACATCTCTAAGCATTCAATGATCCAAGTATGCGGCATTGAGTCATAGGCTTTCTTGTAATCAATCCAAGCCATGCACAGGTTGGTGTGTCGGGTTTTTGCAGTCTCGGGCAGCTGTGCGGTCTATGAGGAGTTGGTGTTTGGCTCCTCTGCTATTTACACCGATACCTTTCTGTGCCATGCTCATGTGTTTATCCATGTGTTTGCTTATCTTGGCCGCTATGATGCCTGACATGAGCTTCCAGGTTGTGGAGAGGCAGGTTATTGGTCGGTAGTTGGGTGGGACTGGACCCTTTGATGGATCCTTCTGGATTAGGATTGTCCGCCCTTCAGTTAACCATTCAGGGTGAGTCCCACTTTGTAGCAGCTGGTTCATTTGGCCTGCCAGTCGCTCATGGAGGGCAGTGAGTTTCTTTAGCCAGTAGGCATGGATCATGTCAGGCCCTGGTGCTGTCCAGTTTTTCATACCTGAGACTCTTTCTTGGACATCTGTCACAGTGATGGTTACCGGGGCTTGCTCAGGGAGGTTGCTATGGTCCTCTGTGAGAGATCAACCACTGTGCATTGCTGTTGTGGGACGCCTCCCTTTCCCATATGCCTTTCCAGTATTGTTCCGTCTCCAGCCTTGGTGGGTCTGCTCTGTTATTATTACCCTGCCATTGAGAGTACACCTTAGCTGGTTGAGTGGAGAAGAGCCGATTAATCCTTCTGGATTCATTCTCCCTTGTGTATCTCTTTAGGCGGCTGGCCAAGGCTTGGAGCCTCTGTTTGGCAGTTTCGAGTGCTTCAGGTATGGGCATCTGTCTGTACTTTCTGGGTATTGGTCTTTTCATTGTACCCTTGTGGAGCTCTGACAGTTGGCTCACTTCCCTCCTTGTTACCTTGATTTTAGCCTCTAACCGTCTTTTATTGGGTCTCATGGTTGCTCTTATAGCCAAGTATCTCAAGGATCACTGATGCTGAGTTGTAGATCAGCTCATTGGTTTCTGTTATGGTATTGGTAGGGATCGTTCTCAATGCTGCATTCACATTCTCAATGAGACTTTCTGATGGTACTTCACTCAGCCGTTGTAATTGGCGCCTGGGAGGCCTGGTTGTCATTCGGGTCATGATTCTCTCTCAGGTCAGCAGCTGTCTCGTTCAGCTCTGATTCGCTCACTGGGGCCGTGTATCCCCTCACTGGGTGGGGACTTGTAGTTAAGTCCCCACAGTTCTGACATCCGGGTTCCTCCCATTTGCCGTAGCATTTGTGTTGTATCTCGTCAATCTCAAGTTGTGATAGCAGTTGCCGTTTGCGGATGTTGGAACACTGAGCTACTAGTTGTTTGGCGCTTAGTGTTGACTGGGGATGTCGAAGTAACCATTCCTTCCCCAGTCTTTGCATGTAACCTCTCTGACTAGGGTTACTTGAGTAGTAGCATTCCAACAGATCCACATTTTCATCTCTCGCCCATTTCCGTCTTGTTCCAGTAGCCCATTTGTCATCAAGGTGCTCTGGTTCCCCAACACCTGACGCAGACCTTGTTTGGCCGGGCGACGTCTGAGCCGGCATGTTACGCAACTTAGTATCTCTCATGGTATGAGGTAGGCAGTAGCTTGAAGGGTCTTGCCTAAGGACCCAGACTGGATTCGAACCCCGCCCTCTCGGGTGATATACTGACGCCTTATCAATTGAGCTATCCAGTCAGCTATTGCACAGTTTGCCTCATAATTATTCATGACTCTAGCAGAGTTTTTTAAATTAAACATGTATGTAGAGAGCTAAAGATGAGGGTGATATATATATATATATATATATATATATATATATATATATATATATATATATACCTGAATTATAACTTGAAACGCGTTTCCCCTTCTGTTCAGCATCTTGGAGCTGTAAGGAATTGTTAATAAATGTTCTGTATGAACTAAATTCGCCTTTACTTTAAAACCGCTCTCTGCAGCCTCTCAGCTCTTCTGGTCCTCGTCTGACTTTCTGCCACCGAACTCGAGTTCTGCTCTGCCTCATCCGCCTCGCCGACGCAGAGACTCTGGAGGCTCAGCTGCAGATCCCAAGGAGCAAATTTAAGTGAGAGGCCAGGAAATGTGCAAACAGCAGTTTTGAAATCGGAGCACGAGCTAGCACGAGCGTTTTGTTTGTATCTTCTCATGCAGATGTTATCTGAAGTCTTACACCTTCGTGTCTCAGCTGGAGGCATTAAATATCCCCTACACCGTTCAGTCCTTCCTCAGCAGCCCAAAGGACGGCTTGGTTAAAGGACTGTGGAAGAACCACAGTCATGAGCCACAGGTACCTGCTGGCACAGAGATTTGGATCCACAAAGTTCTACCTTATTTGATGAAGAGGTTGTTGTTGTTGCAGGCTGTACGTCTGGTAGCTGACCTGTGTCTGGAGTACCAGGTGTACGACCCTCAGCTGTGGAACAGTCTGCTCCAGAAGCTGCTGGGCTTCAATTTGGTGAGTGCTCCTGCACCAGTCTCTACCTTTACCGAACAATACAAGTTTCTGTTTCTAAAAATAATGAAGTGCTGGTAAGTGATCAAATGTTTGCATGTTAAAACTTCCATGTGCGTGCATCTGCTTCTTGCAGATCAGTCACCTCCAGACGGTGCTGGAAGCGATTGTGGCTGTGCCAACTTTATGGGAGGTATTGCTGGAGTTGGTCTATTTCTGTTTCCATGTCAAAAATATTAATAAAAAAAATGCCACTCCTAATTATGGTTCACTTATTCAAACAACAACAAACAAAAAAGATAACAAAGCCCGTTGCTACCTGTAAGATCCGTCACATGACAGCTGTCATGTAACGGATGTCCTGTTGAAGATGGCGTGGAGCCAAAAATAAACTGAAAAAAAAAAACCTTTAATAAGACCCTCTGCAATAGGAGATGCAGTTGTAACAAAGATGGGCTTCAGATTATTTGCTTTATTTCCAGATTTCCAGTTTCTCCAGGACTTGGAGGAGTATGATCCTGGCACCTTTTGTCTCAGGTATGACATGCAAAACACTTTAGCAGATCAGCTTGTGATCCCAGAACCAGAATTATTGTGAGATTTTGAAGGGGGGGAAAAAAAAGAACAATTTTTCTAATTTACATTTTATCTAAAATTGGCATCCAAGAAACTTTAGTTTCAATAAGACCGTCCTAAAAACTGCTGAGAAGCTTTTTCCATTTTTGGTGATTCACTCTATGTCTTTGAGGATGGAGGGCCTCCTTGCCATCACCCTCATCTTTAGCTCTCTACATACATGTTTAATTTAAAAAACTCTGCTAGAGTCATGAATAATTATGAGGCAAACTGTGCAATATCCCGTTTGCATTAATATTTGTAGTAAAAATTCTCAGTACGTAAGATAAAATAACTTCGGTGTAATGAAACTTTCTGTTTCCAAACGGAGTCGTGGGATGAAACGGGGTTGCTCATATCCCATATATTAACATAAAAGCAGGTTACTAAGATGTGGGTGTCACATGAAAATGAAAACTAAAAGTGCATGTTGCATAAACCCTCCTGATGCATTGTGTCAATACATCCCCTGCCTGCTAGAGCCCTAAAACATAAACTCATCCTCGCTGACCCCCTGGTTATTTCTTTAATGTTCGAAACCGTAAGATGTGAAGGAGAAAATACTTTAACTCCAGCAAAGGGATCCTCATGTTTAATTATTCAGGAGAAAACCATTGATCCCAGAGTTCCCAGGCTGCCTTAATTTATTCATGGCTACACTTACAGACGTTCTACCTTCGTTCCCAATGGGGACCGACAGTCAATCCTTTACACTCAATTACTTTAAAGCCTCAGCATATCAACCAGTCAGGAAGCAAAAACTTAACATATCTGAAGAAAACCTACCAAACAAAAGGTTTGACTATGAAAAAGAAAAGATGAGGAAAACTACAATCTGCTTTTTTTCATTTGAGCATTTAACCATGATTAACAGATTCTTTTAAATTTTCACACTTAATGTTTCACGAGACATTAAAAAAAACAAAAAAAAACCTGCTCTTCATTGTCTGGTGTGTTAAAATATTTTCCATGTATGTGCTGAGTTTTGGTCTTTCCTTTTAGAATCACAAATGCATGTTTTCCTTGTTGACATGGTGAGCATTTATCTTGATTGATCCTGAATTGTTTTGTGTTTTTGTCTCGGTAACAGCTTCGCTTCCTTTGAGCCCGGACCAACAAGCGATGCTCTACAGGACTTTTGTTCTCCTGCTCAAGTAGGTTTTTCTAATGTTGACTCTGAAGCAGAGATATGGTTTACGATTAAGGGGTTGTTGAGGCAAAATCTGAAATGTGTGGGAGGCATTTGTTTCCTGCCTACTCTGGTAATGACTGCAGATGTTTTGAGGTCATCTTCTATCAGCCTCCCATTTCTACAGAACAACATTTTTGTTCATTTTATTTGCAAAATGGTTCAAATTCAGTCAAATTGGATTGAGAATAAAAACAAATTGCACATGAATTTGGGCATGTACTTTGACTGGGCCATTCTAACTCGTGAATATGAATAGATGTGAAGCGGAGGTTTGATGCCTTTTATTTGACACAAACTGCAACTGCAATTCGAAAACGATTGACTGACGCAGCAGCAAGAGCAGTCGATGCAGATGGACACTTTTTAAGTTCTTTAGAGAAATATTTCCTTTGGCAGAAGTTCAGCATGTCATCATGCAGGAAGTTGTTTTGAAAAACAAGACGCATATCCTGTCTCTAAGCGTAATCCGCCCAAAAAAATGAGGAAACTTCATGTTTTTCTTTTTATAAGGCGAAGGCAAGACGTTGTGGATCTGCCAGAATTAACAAGGTTCTTTTCTTAAACATTTAAAACTAATATTCTCTATTTAGCATTTTTTAATTTGAAGGGGCCCCTTTGAACTCTCAATACAGCCATTTTGGCCCCTCTCTAGTCATAACCATTTCGTCTCTATGACTGCATTACCTTTTGCTTTTGACCCGCGTTTAACTCACTGGAGGCATCAGTACTCTAGGCGTCCATTTTTTATTTTATATTTATTTTCTGCAGGTGTCCCTTCCTCTTGAATCTGGACTTGATAGGAATTGCAAACCGGTTTGCACAGTTCAATCTTCATGCCTTCGCTTTGGGAACGCTGCTTCTCATCCCCTGTGCAAACAAAAAGGCACAGCAGATCCAGGTCAGAGCATTAACGTCTGCTTTAGGACTGAAGCTGTAACTTCTGGGCTCTGTCTCTGACCAGCCGCTGCGTTTTCTGTTTCCAGGGCTTTCTGTCCATGTGCAACCCAGTGGCCGTCCTTGAGCAGGTGGATGAGTTCATGAACACGGGTGAACTGGCTGGAATCCCTTCACAGGTCAGACTGGATCAGAAGTCCTTCTGCCACATGTTGGCCCTCTCACATTAGTTTGCATCTTTAAATGACAACTTTAAATGACAATCTACTAAATGAACAAAGCTATCCAAACCAAGCTGCCCTTATGTAAAAAAGTAACGCCTCTCCTTGATGTCAGCAGCAGAAATCAATCATTAACCATCACTGGCAACTAATCATTTACCGTAGAGGGTGTTTGAACCACTCTCCCTTGTAGAAATGTTTTTATTTTGTCACATTGGAGGGTTTTAGAGCATCAAGAGTCTGTTTCATGTTATATCCCAGCAGCATCTCAGTGTTTTTATTTTTATTTTTTCCTCCCTTAGATATGAACTTGTTGTGCTTTGAATCATTGACTCACTAATTATCCCAGCAGCCTTGAGTTTTAGGCCATAAACCTCTGGCCAGATGTTCTCCCTCAGGATGAATTGTGACAAGTTGTTCAGCTCAGTAAAGTTTCCCCACCCAGACCATGTTACTGCCACTACCGTGTTTGACTTGATGGGCAAGGTGGTTTAATTTTTTGTATTTTTTAATCAAATTTGACACAGGCTTTCTTTGTTCTTCATGGCCGGCAGTGGTTTTCATCCCAGAAGTCTCCTTCAGGATGGCATTTTTACATTATGAACACGATGCGCTCTGGGAGTAAATTTAGTAGATGAGTTACTGTTCCTGTTTTTCTGAATTTATTGTCTTCACTGTGGTTTGCTAGAGTCTAAAGAAAGGACTTGTTGACTCTTTTGAAACTGATAGGCATCAGTGACTTGTCCAGTTTTATTTTGAATATCCTTATCAATGACATGTTGCATATTGAGATATTTTCATCTACTGTATATGGTGCTATTTAAGTAATTTCTTAATTCTTGCAACAATCTGAATTTAGCTCTCCTTAAAATGCAGTTAATTGCATAAACTGCTGGACAATACCACATAGCGACATTTACACTCGATATGTATTTTGAAGTCTCAGATCATGAGTGGAACGGTTTTAACTAAATCTGTAGCTAAATTTAAAGGTATTTAAAGTGAGCATTTGCTTCAAACTTTATTCTGTAATACTTTCTCGATATAGAGCCTAATCATCAAACAGTTAATTTTATTTCTACTATTTTAGATTAAAAAAAAAAAAAAAATCAGTTTATAGTTTCCAAAAACTGAACAGGTTTGTATTTCTTGAGTCATATTTGAGCCTCAAACTTTACAGGTTCTTCCTGTGCAAACATTCAGCTTCCATCCTGATTGCGCCACTTCTTTTTAAATGCATATATCATACAAAGAACACTGACGTATATTTTTTCCCCTTTTTAATATTCAACGATCTGTTATCGAGTTCCAGAAAACATGTTGAGCAGGAAACTATGCTGGGTGAGTTTGATGGTGTGAAGTTGAGGAAGCTGTTGGTCTTCAAATGGGCACAGAGCAATAAACAGAAATACAAAAAGAATGACTTTTTATTGGGGTTATATTCTCTTCCAGCCACTGGATGATACTTTTATATTCCCTTAGATCAGGGAGACCGTCTTAAAGTTCATCAGCCAAAATGGACAGCACCAGAAAGTGATGAAAACCAAACACTTCGCCCACCTGAAGCAGCTCGTTGTGTCCAGTGGCCAACCCAACCAGCTGAAGGAGTTGGTGGAGTGCCTGATCAGCCAGAACTGGTAGGGATTTGATGTTTTTCATGAATTTAGTTTTTTTCTTAAAGCACTTCAGATGTTCCTTCTCATTGCCAAAGAATGAGGTTGTGATTCTACTGGTGTAGACTCATCATCCAGGACAGGACTATTGAACCGAATCAAGTGGCATCAATAGAGACGTTTTGAAGCAAAATAAAACCCAAACGTTGAGCTGAACAGAGGCCAGAGACTCACGTCTCCCATCTGCCCCATTAGGGACTTCACTCTGGTTTACTTTGTGTTATTCTATCACGTGAAACTCAAATTGAACTTTGTGGTTGTAGACAAGCAAAATGTGAAAAAATGCCTCGCAGGATGAATGCTTTCACAAAGCAAAGAAATTTGCACGGCGGTGGTGGTATTATGCTATGGGGCTGCCAACCGTATAAACTTCTGACCAAAACTGTAACCATGCAGTTCACTGTAAAATTATATCAAAATGTAGTTTTCTAAGCACCAAACTTTAACCTTCTTTACTTTTTGTCCTATAAACCTTTTGTATTGCTAACCGCTGACTGCTGCTTGCAGAAACAGCTGTTAAAAAAACCCCAACGAAGCCTTCAGAACAATTTCTTAACTTGAGAGTTTTACTTAAAACATGAAACTCCTCTTCAGTCAGGACGATGCTGAGTCGCTCACTCGTGAGTATCTGAAGCACAGAGAGCAGCAACGGGGGGAAACGCTGTCAAACGGCTGCCTGAAGGTACATTTATGTCACCGAACGGTACAGCTCTGTGTTGGCGACAAACCACACTTCATGCTACACTTGTTTGTTTTTCAGGATTTTCTCAGCATGACCAGTGGAGTGTCCGGATAAAGCAACATTGTTTCTACTCTTTATATTTGTACATTCTATCTCTGTGTTTTTTTATATACTTGCAGTATTTGCACTCTCTTGTCTTTGGCTTGTTCATGTTTGAATAAACTTATCGTCCTTAAATTGTTGGTTGAGTGATTCTTTAAGGGAAAATGAGCAGTGCATCTTTTTATTTACCTTTCTGCTTATTTCTGTTACATCTGGTCATTTCGCCCCTTCAGTATCGACCAGAAACTAAAGGCCTTTGGCAGAATAGATGAATCTTCACCAATTCATCAGCAAACCAATTAAGCTGTCAGACATTTTTCTAATTTTCCACAAATGTGGGAAAGTCTCCCCATCTTTTCTGAGTAGGCTGCTACTCAACGGGAAAACGGAGAGGCGAAGGTCCACCCCAGTAGCTTATTGTCTTTGGATCTCACTGTGGTCAAAGATGTAAACAATCCCACCCATTTAGCAGGAGACTTCAGTCTCTGTCGGCCAGGGCTCACACACTGGAAGTGTGTTTCACTACCTCAGTCCCGTCTCTTTCTCCCAAAGATGGGAAACATCGGAACGTCTTTTGAGTCCGAGCTCCGCTCTCTGTATGGAAAACGCTGTACAGAGAGCCGGGCAAAACGTTTATCTGCCTGTGGCTGATGCAGCTTTTAACAAAGAGATGTTGATGAGATCTCTGGAAATCAGATCACAAACCAGGAGATGGATAGCAAGGCTGATAGAGCACAAAAAGCTTTCTTTTTTTTTTTTTTTTAAAGGTCTTCCTGAGAAGTCTCACTGTTTGCATGTTCTTGTTGAATTTGGCAGCTTTGACGAAACACTGACGCGTCTTCAGCTTCTGGACGTTTATAACGCGTAAGCACTGAATAGTGTCTTTGTGGATTGGAAATTTAAATCTTATACTTCTCCTTTAAAAGCTGCAACATGCTTTTTTCCTCTTTTACATGAACTGATCCGTAGGACAATAAAGAAAGTGACACGATTCAGGCCCAGACTAGCGCGGTGAATTCAGAACGGTGAGCGATGAAATATCCGGTGGGGTAGGTCAGGATTGGGGTGTAGGACGTCCAGCGGGGGGGAGAAAACAGACGGGTTAGTCGCTGGACAAATCGTTCCATTTTTTGCAGAAGGCCTGAAGGTCTTACTGCTTTGCGTTTCACAACAATCTGAAACGGGGTAGGAGGAAAATCCGTCCTTATATGGCAGCAGCTGGAGCTCAGGGCGATGATGATCAGGTAAAAGTGTGACACAAATTTAGCTGGCCAGACCTCAAAGGAAACCAAGCATCTATATCAGCCATAAAGAGTTTGCCAGGTGCATCTTAATTTACAAACTTTGTTTGACAGAGCCTGTATTTTGAAATAAGGATATTTTACAATACAGCTAAGTTTGTTCTCCAATGCGTGGAAAGTTATAAAAAGTGATGGGGGAGGAGGAGGGGGGAGGGAGGTGAAATATGTAGTTCTCAAGTAAAACGGGCAGGAAGCCCGGACGTGTCAACATTTCTATACGTCATGCAGTCAAACCAAATAATAGTGAGATTCATGCATTTCAAGACCTTTGTAATTTATTAAAGTATTCACTGAAAAAGACAAGTGACCCAGAAGAATCTGGAGCTGTAAAAAAATAAAATAAGAAAAATTGGTGATTTCATCTCACACCAAATGTTGAGCGATATTTTTAAAGAGGAGCTCCGTTGCTCCTAATCAGCTTGTCATGTTGTGACTGAGAAACAATGTTACTGTAGAAATACATGAAGCTAGAAAAGTTTCATATTTATTGGAGAGTGTGGAGCTCTCACATTGACATCTGCTTGGCGGCCATCACCAAATACGTCAAAAGTGAAGAGATACCCGAGGTTAACTTGATTCGAAATTACTCATAACCATATTTAAAGTCTTTCTGAAAGTTGATATGGAGGATTTTTTTTTTTTTTTTTTTTGCATTCGTGTTCACAAAGTGGCTCATCATTTAAAAATTGTCAAGTGAGCTTTATTTATTGCACATTCGATGACTGCTACAAGACAAGCTAAATTCTGAAATACAATCCATACCATCATCCATCCACCAAAGTATTTAAACTAAGCTACGGTTCAGCAAACTTACACATGACACATAACAGCTGTACTGGGTTGCAAAACCCTTCAAGAAACAGACTTATAATGAAACCAAGGCTTTTAATGCAATGCCTTATGAGCATTACATTAAAATGCAATGCTCATAGCACTAATATGTACTGATCATTCAGTGAAGTTATTTAAGTAGTCACCTTTGTGATACTTGCTGTCACAAATGTGTGACAACAAATTTCACACTTTTGATGACAATTTCACATGCACGAAAATATCAGATTTCCTTAATTTGCATTCAATACCTGTTCATTTACAACATTTGTTTCCATATAAGGTCATGAGTAGAAAACAATGATTAAAGCAACGTTCACCAGAAAAGTGAACCAGAAGTGCAAAACTTTCACATAAAATGCATAACAAAGAAAATTATATATATATATATAAATGCATTCATGGTCAAAGACATGCTGAGGTATGCTTGTGCAAGAAAAGTACAGTTAACACATTTTCAACTATAAGGGAAGTAAAAACAGCATCATCTTGCTCAAACCGCATGAAGTTGCGATTTAACCAAATGTTAACTCTGAGTTTGCAGATTACAGCTGGCTCTGCGACGCCGTCTCACGCGTTTTCTTTTCCGCGCTCTCGCAAGTCTCCGTCTGAGGCAGATTCAGCGTTCTCCTGCAGATGTTCTTGAAGGCCGGGCTGGAGAAGTAGTAGACCACCGGGTCCAGTACGCTGTTGAGATAAGTCAAACTGATGGTGATGTAGAACGCGGTGGTGAGCTCCTCCATGTCGTCGCAGACGAACCCTGGGATCACCTTGATCAGTATGGCCAGCAGAGTGATGTTGCTGGGGAGGAAGCAGACGACGAAGAGCACCACCACCACCACGATGAAGTACAGAGCCTTTTTGAACTTGGTCTGGTTGGTCAGCTGCCTCCTCTTCAGGTGGCTGGTGATTTGGAAGGTGCAGAAGAGGATCACCAGCAGAGGCCCGAAGAACGAGAAGAGAAATGTGAACTTGTGCCAGGACAGGTGTCCTTTGGAGGTCGGGTCCAACATGAAGCTTTCGCAGTAGGTTGTGTTGATGTGTTGCAGAGAGAAGACGTGTGCGGTCATCGTAATGGGGACCAACCACAGCACCAGGGCGCCCAACATGGCCTTGCCGACGCTCAGGGAGTTGATGGGATGGTGGGGATGCACCACGCGCATGTACCTGTCCAGGGCGATGGCCATCAGGAAGAAAGTGCTCCCGCTGCGGTTCATCGCCAGCATGAAGAGGCAGATGTTACAGATGGTCTCACCAAAAACCCAGCTGATCCCCGACAGGTAGTAGCTGGCTCGGAAGGGCAGAGCCATGATGAGCATGAAGTCAGTCAACGCCAGGTTGAAGAGTAGCACCGTGCTGCTTTTCCAGGGCCGCAAGTGGAAGCAGAAGATGAAAAGAGCAAAACCGTTTCCAGTGAGGCCCAGAACGAACTCTGTGACCAGCAGCGGAGGGAGCACTCTGATCAGCACGGGTCCACTGAAGTTGCACAGCATGTCGGCTTTTGGCGTTGCTTTGATGCCTGCAGACTAGAGAATGAGCCCCAGAAAGGCCGTCCTCCGTCTTAAAAGGGAAACCCCAAAGCAGAAAAAAAAAAGTGCCAGTTGTGTGGTTTGAGTTTTCCAGGAAGCCACAAGGTTCTTCTTTTTGTTTACTTTTAATTCATATTTTTTTTCAAAGATTTTATAATCGTTTAGAAAGTTGCACGTGTTCTTTTCAGTACATAGCAATCTGCTTACATGCAAGATGCATTTTATTCACTGTCACGTTGCAGGTGGTTGCAGCCACACGCCAGCTGAATCAAATCTATTGACCAAACTGAAATAAAACACTTCTGAACTTTGAATGAAAATACCTCAAAGCATCACTGTAACTATATTTAATAGAGAATATTTTTCAGTGGCTCCACTTCTCCTTTCAGCAGCGGCTATTAATTTCTCTTCTGAGAAACCAGAATTGAGACTCGATTAACACTAAGTCCCACACGCCTTGAAGTCAAGTCTAACAGGTTTATTGCAGCACGACCGAAGAACAGATCTCCTTAAAAAGAAACATTTGTATGAAGAGCAAACGCTCTCCCCTCGGTTTGAGATGGCAAAAAGCTGAATTTGTTTCCCCAAAGCAACATGCTAAAGCACACTGGAAAAGCATCCGTATCTCTTGGATCATTGCACATCACATCCACCAATTTTAATGCATTTTATTTGGATTTCATGTCCCAGACCAAAAATAATTCATATCACAGTTTTTCACGAAGCAATATTTGTAAAGTGCGGTGAAAATTCAGCTCCTTTTACACCCATGTGTGAACAACCAACAGCCTTCAGGAGTCACGTCGTCAGTAAACGGCGTCCACTGGCGTCCATTCAATCTCACAGGTGTGCAATGAAGACCTCAGAGGGGTTTGTTTGACAACAAACGGCACCATGAAGGAACACAGCAGACGGAGTTAAAGAAGGGTTACGTTACGAAAGAGGAGCGTATTCCCCAGAGAATAATTAGAGGCACATGGTAACTCTGGAGGAGCTGCAGAGATCCACAGATGGACAACTATTCGGACAACATGGACAGCAGATTCTTCTGCAGGTCAAATAGGGGATGCAACAAACATGAGGAAGAAGGTGAGCAACACCCAACCTGAACTCACCATCCGTGGTGATGGCGGCATCACGTCGAGGGAATGCTTTCCTTCAACACAAAAGTTGGGCAGCCTAATTAAAGTCCAGACTTATTTCCAATTAAGAATCTGAGGCAAGAATTTAAAGTTGATCTTCTAAGATGCTGAACTTAAGCTATTTTTACAAACTTGGTCCAGAGACAAACGCTCTGCAGCTGTAGCTGCGTTTTTTCTCTCAAGCTTCGACTCGGCGGAGCTGAACAGAAATTCACTGTTCAGCTCCTCACCTTGTGAAATTCCTGTGGAATACATTGACGTTTGTGTTTCAGGTCAGAGGTCAGCTTACAGAGCCTTACAATCAAATCTTATTTTTACGTCACAAACAACACAGTGAGCTTTTTTGATTGGAAACAGTTAAATATAAATTCCTATCGACCCACAGGAGAGTTTCACTGCTGTCAGTCTTTCCTCAACATAAGACCAGGAAGGTTTGACATCATTCATACTAAGAGCTGTACTACGCAAAGAAGAGAAGTGATGTTGGTAGTTTGTGTCCAGACTTCTACATCCTCAATAATGTTTCGGTTTTATTCAGAGTGAAGCTACACAGATGAAATGAAATAAGCAGAGAATTTCTCATGGCGTGTTAGAAACGTGCATTTGCTCTCATGATCTTTATTTGCAGATGCATGTGACAAGCAAAACCAACGTGTGAAACAAGGTGTGATGATGAGCATCTGGCTGATTGTTTTCAATTACACCCTTCAACAGAGGAACATTAGAGTGTGTGATACTTTCTTTATTGATCAGCGTTTGGTGATAATTACCACCAAGCTCTCAGTGGTATAGTTACCAACCGGCTCATTTGACAAAGCTAAAATAACTGGAGCAGATACTGGAAGGAAAACAAAACCACCAAGGCACAGACAGGTGTTTTCGTCTGATGCATCTACAAAGAATTGCATTAAAACATGCAAATAAAAACATCTTAAATGCTTAAATCAGAGCTCCACCACCACAACTTTATTTTCTAACCACCCAGATGCATTCATGGTCAATACAGGAGATTTCAACCATTCTTCACTGAACACTTTCCTGCTGCCAAACGTTCACCGGCATGGCGAGTCGACAGCAAAGACAGTAAAACCCTGGATCTTCTGTATGATGATGTCAGTGTTACTGCTCTGTGTAAATACATTGGTGGTTAACGTCACTTTACTGCATGAAAATGTGAATTTTATTTTGTATTTCATTCTTACTTACATTAACTGTTTTCTGTATGCCATGCTGCTGCTGCTCAACATTTTCCCAATTCTGGGATTAGTAAAGGACATTCTATCTTATCCATAAACCTGATTATGTCTTTTTTTTTTTTTTTAAATAAATAAATAAATGGGGGGAAAAAAGGACGTTAATTTATTCATTTTATCTTGCAGACAAGATTTTGCAAGAGCCATTCCCCTTCTCAGAGTTTCTCTACAAAGCTCAGTCTGTTTCATTGAGACCAATACAAAGTAGAGATGCAAGAATCGGCAAATTGTTGCACGTATGTGCATTCAGCCCTTTCATTTTGATGCCTCCAAATAAAATTACTGCATCCATCCAATGATCTGAGAGTGAAGAATAATAACGCAACAGGAAGCCTAGCAGGAAATGACCCCCCACCTGCACCGGCCGAGGAGACAAGCAGGAAATCGATCAGAACAGCAAGAGGAGAATCTGTTAACTATTATTTGTGCATTCCTCAAAACTCATTATTGAAAAGGGTTTTTCTAAAAAAACAAATGTGGAAGAAGAAACGCTGATCAGCTGCAAAACACTGTTCATGTTGAAAACTTAACACCAATAACACCAAAGCCCCACGATGCAAGAAATCTCATATCTAATTTGGGTATGTAAGCAGCAAAAGTCTTAATATCTCAATTTCTCTGAATCGATCTTGTTTGAAAAATGTAACTAATGTTTCAATGGAAAGTTAATCCACAAATAACACTGTCCCACTTATCTCAGTCAAAAACCTTTTTTGGCATGAAGACTCAGAGGAACAATCTGATTTCTGTCATATTCAGTGTTTGAACGTCATCTTGCATTTGTCTTTGCTTAATAAAGCAGATCTTATTGAATCGAGTTAAGGGTGAGAATATTTTAAATCCTTTTGGCAGACCTCGTCAGTCACCTCCTCCTCTGTAGGGGCTGTGGTCTGCTGAGCTCTCTAATCAGCTCCCTCATGCTAATTAGAGAGCCAGAGTTACATTCACAACATTAACTTCTCGTTTAAAGTATTTGTTTTGTGTCTCTCTATGGGGAGAAATACTGATTCCCATATTGGCAGACGTGCCAGTTAAAATGACAAAGTGGCCCAATCTGTAAGCGGTCGAACTATGAGAGGCGGCACTTAACAGGGCAGTATTATGTAAAGTTGAAAAAAAATATTAGCTTTATTTCATGGTATAATGTTATTTCTGGAGTTTGATTCTTTCATGCAACTCCCCCATTCGGCTCCTGCAGACTAGCAGCAGCAGCAATTAGCAAACACATGGTGGAACTTCACATTTTCTGAGATCAGGATAGAAACTACTTCTCAGTGCAGCGCTCCTAAGAATGTCGTTAAAGACTTAATGGAGAAGCTTTTCTGTAATAACAAACCTGAAGGCGGAGCGTCAGAAAGAGCAGGAATTTCTTAAAGAGACAGAGGCCAATTTCAAGGCATTAAATTGTGAAGTCATGTTTGATGTAAACAGTGTTTTTGTGACAACTGGAGGTAACATAGTAATTTAATTATGCTATAAAATACTACATGTGTGCTTCTGAACACACCATACACCAGATAAAAAGAGACACACAGATTTTTTAAATAAATAAAACCAAACTTCTCTTGTTTTTGGTCATGGGAAATGCCAAAATTATTTATATTTGCTAAAAACGTAAGGTGAAACGTTTTGCGTTTCCTTCCTCAAGCTTCTCACAGTATTTTGCTGGACTTCAGGTCTGTTCCCCCTGACAGAACCGGTGCAGCTCAGTCCCACACACCTTTTCACAACTTCTCCATAGATGAGATATCAAGGGCTAAACATTATCAAAACATTGACTTTGTTGTTCCGCAGCAGTGGAGGGAGAACTCTGATCAGGACCGGTCCACTGAAGCTGCACAGCATGTTGGTGTTACTTTGATGCCTGCAGATGAGAGAACGAGCCCCAGAAAGAAAATCTGCTCTTTACAAGGAAGGCCAACATAGAAAAAAGTGCTAAATGTGCGGTTTATTCAACAGTAGCTTGACAGGAAGGAGGTCAAAGAGCGAAGGAGACGACATGCAGTGAATGTCCCCGGGGCCGGGAACCGAACCAGGGAACTCTGTGTTGAAGGCTCAGTTTATGTTGAAAACAAAACCTGTAGAAGTCTTATATTTCTAGATTTACATTATATCCTCAGGATAATGATAAACAAATGATAATCAATAAAATGAGTTATTAAATTGTCTCATAGTGTTCCAAGGTATAATCAAAGGCTAACACTGTTGCACACAAAGTGATTGGTCTGCTGTTCAACTTTTTGAACATTCATAGTTTAAATTACTTTCTGATGAACTTTAACACAGGAGACAAAATTAGATGCAACTGTGACTCAAAATGGATTTAATTTTAGTTGGTAGTTTGCACATTTAATTGTGTGTTTAACTGATTGCTGTATCACTTGTATAAATCAAAATGTTCTTTTTCGAATGTAGTTTGATTGAAATTCCACTTATATAAATATTTGTTATTGTCTGTGAGTTTGCTCTTAGGTTGAAGGATTGTAAGGCACATTGAGAAAACATCACTTAGGCCAGGATTCAGCACAGGACCAGACGTCAGGATGAGAAGCAGCAGATGGAATAATGAAGACAGGATCCTTTTAACTGTTCTGTATTACAGATCTTGACCCAATTGAACATAAACGGGCATAAATGTGTGTTTCAATGAGTCTGGGTGAGTGTGTGGTTTCTTATCAATGACACACACTTATAAGGAGAACACACATATGCAGATATCAGTAACGTTGGTTGCGGCAATGTGACGACTTTAACTACTTTGATCAGTTATTATTGCTGGGATTTAGTAAAGTTGGGCTCTCTAAAAACACGTCTAAATACAAAGAGAGCAATGATTTGATGCACTACGGGGTTTTAAAGGTTTGATTTGGGCTTCAGTATCTTAATATTAGACAAATTAATGAGGATCCTTTGAGTGAATGACATCTGACCCCTGTGAGCAGCCAGAAACCTGCTGACTGAACCAGAACGGAGCCTGGAGAGTCTCAGGAGACGTGTAATTGCCCGGCATTTCATTACGGCACTCAACAGAGTCTTTGTCATTGAATTTGTCCAATCTTAATTAAAACTTCCGTTTGTGGCTCGCATCATGAGATCAGTTTAGATTAAAGCATGTTTTACTGCCTGCTGGTGGAGATAAATTAAAAGCTTCATGCAGTCAGATGATCTGAGGGTCAGATTTCAAAAGGCTGCCACAAAGCCTCTACTGCCATCTAGTGTTCAAAGCTGAAAAGTGCAGATTTTTCTAAAGTAACTTCCGAGGGTTGGAATCATTTTTACCCTCGTAATCAATTTATTTGTTTAACAAATTTGTACTGAACAACTCTCTTAAGCATTTTGATGGAAATATAGTCTATTTTCAAGGTTTTCCTTTGTTTTATAAATCTCAGCATTAATGCAACATATGTGAAAAATATTAATAAAACTTAAGAATTGTCAACAAATCAATACCTATCTCAGCAATTTAACTTTTTTTTTTTAATCATTTGTATTTTAGTTCTCTCCATAGCAAACACATTTCCCAAAATATTTCCTTACTCGGCAATTCTAATAATTGCCTCACTTTTGTTATTCCATTATTTGGAGCAGAGTTGAGAAAAGAGCTTAGATTTGGTGCCACTTGTTTTATCCAAGCTGTACAACTGTAAAAAACTGGCAGCCAAACAGATAATGAATCATTTTTAGAATTTGGGCAAAATCACTAAATAGTCATTGGAAAAGAACTTAACACAAGTGCATCAAAAAAAACTTGAGTAAAATAGGATGAAGAGTGAAAACAGGTGAACTGTCCACCTTCCTGCGGTTCTCTTTACGAAAAGCTGTCTTTGCGTGACTTCATTCACCCACCGTAACGTCAGCCACATTCCTTGAATGAATCATGCATTTCTTTGGGCTGTTTGTCCATGGATGTTACTGCCTCTGCCTCACCGGATTGGATTCTGCATTGTAGTATTTGCGTACAGTTCAGACAGGGGCGGAAAAATCTGAATGAGCAGGTTTGGCCTGCAGGACAGACAACATGTCCCTGTTGTGTCCACCCCCTGTTGTCCCACCAGCCGTTGTGCTTCCTTCACCTGCATACCTGTGAACAAAAACATTACGGTTGAAACTCCACCCAGCCCCAAAAAGAAACTGAACAAGATATTCCAGTCGGACAAACTTGTAAGCAATATTTTTCATGTACATGAAAAATACAGTTTTGCTTGTTTTGTCTCCAAACTCTGCAGACAGTAAAAAGTCAATCGAAGATCAATACGCAGAGTCAACTTTTTGCACACATCAATTGTTTGGAAATGAAAGAGCAAGCAACACAACCCACTGTGGGGAAGCATTGAAAAGCAAATCGAAGAAAGGTTACAAAATAATGAAGTTGTATAGATGCATCTGAACAGCAGCAGAGAATAAAACTAACAGGATGAATTTTACCCTAACTTATAACCAAAGTAAAAATTTTGAGCATCGTATTAGAAGATTTTGCAGTGACGTTGGAAAATATCGCAATGATGACTTCAGTTGCGGTGGATGCCAATTTTCTCCGTTTCTCTGCTCCTGTATCTGTGCTTCTGTCACTCTGTGACCTTTAGCATTTTGGCTGCTGTAATTTGTATCCAGTGTTATCGTCCGCTGCTCCGTCCAGAAACTCTATCTAACTGGCTAAATGACTAAATATCACATTAGCAGGAAGAATATGGGTTTGTAACTCTTGGAATGAACATTTATTGCGCTCCAAGCAGTCCTGTCCAGCAACGGGGTCATGCTGTGGGGGTCATGTTCTTCAGAGAAGCTGGTGGAAAAAGGATGGAGCTAAATTAAGTACGAAAAAATGCTTAGAGGCATAAAGCAGCGCTGCAGTAACATGGTTTAGATCAAGGCATATCTATGCATTAGAATTTCAGAGTTTAAACTTAAATCTAATATACACACAAGAGTGGGGGGAATCAAAGATGGAGGCTGTGTGATTTTATTTGAGGGTTCACTTTATGAAAATATGTATTATGTACAGTAAGTCCCCACTGTTAGAGGATCCTGCCCCCAGAAAACCCGCTATTTTATTCTAAACACCATTAAAAACCAGAGCGAGTCTTGATTTAATTTGAAGTGGAAATTATTAATATGCTGTATAATTGAAATCCCACAGTCACACTCGCCACTGAAGGTGTCACGTCAGTCCACCCACATCATCTGATTCTCATTTCCTGCTTCCACTCCGCGGCCTGGTAATCTGGTAGATTGTTGTTTTTTTTTTTTTTGTTTTTTTCTTCTTTCGCTTCTTTTTAACCGGATGAAACCTCAGGATTAGAGAAATAATGGCGCAATAATCATGAGAATAATAATCCCGGTGTATTTTTTTGATTAATCTGAATGTTGCCCATGAATAATGCAGATGAGAGGGAAGAACACGTGAAAAAACACAGATGGATTAAAAAAAAAAAAAAAAAAAAGAAAAAGAAACAGCTGATCTGAAAATAACCTGCATGTAGGTGGATGTGCTCGCTAGAGGACACGATGATGATGACGATGATGATGATTCCCCCTCTTCTTTTCTTCCCCCCACCTTTTGTGGGCGGATCCGTCCACGTAATGCGACACGCGCCCTCGCGTTTGCTTTTCCTGCTTCCTTCAGCCGCGGCGCATCAGCAGTAAAGGGAGCCGCAGCTCGGAAATGTCCCTGGCGCTCTGGGCGGACAGGAGAGGAAACCCGCCCCGCACTTTGAGCTCCCCAGGACGGTTTCGGACGGCAGCGGAGGGACGGGCCCTTCTTTCTCGGTGAAAGCGTCTGTGCGCAGGCCGAAGGATGAACATTCACACGCGGGTGAAGAGCAGGAGGACCGAGCATCACCTCGGAGCCGAGAAGGACCACTTTGACAAGCAGCAGGTAAAAAAAAAAAACAAACAAAAAAAAAAGTCACACGGACACGGAGATTATCAGGCCGTGGAGTGGAAACCTGCGGGGTTTTCCTCTCTCTCTTTAATTTTATTTTAAAGGCCTTCTGCGTGGTTTACCGCACAGGCCACAATTACAGCCAATTTAAGTGAGAAAATAAAGCTTCAATTAGAAACCCAGGTGTACCGAAGGCCTCGCAGCGCCACCATTTAAACCCGAAACCCAGAAATTCAGCCTTTTATTGATTCATTTCAATGACTTGTAGCAATTTAGAGACGTCGTCATTCACTTCCCAGCGCTGGATTTTGCCCAAATGTGTTTGTTTCAGTAGGAAAAACTCTACAAAGTGAGTTCTGTGCAGTGGCGCCACCAAGGGGGGCCGAAGGGAGGCATTTCCCCACCTCAATACATTTGCTCATGCTGCCTTTCCTTTGCCATGTCATCTTACTAGCGTGGGTTTACAGAAGCAGAGTTCACGTTTTAGAAAGGTGCAATATTTATTTATCATGTTTGTCACTTTCTTCCTGTTCTTCATAGTGTACTATTTCTAACCTGTAGATGTTTGTTTTTTTAAACTCAAACTTGGTCATTTCCGCAAGAACCTGCTGCATTTACTTGTCTTACGCAATTTGGTGCACGGTTTTTATTATTTGTACTAATTTCTTTTTGGAATGTTTATAAAAGCAAAAAAAAGCTTAAAAACTCGATATCTAGATTTTTATTACAAAAATACACAATGAAGTATTGTTCTCGTAAAAACGGAGTAAAAAATTTTGAGTTGAATTACAAAATGGATGATCACATGAGACTGCATACACTTTCATGCGCTTATATTAAGAGTATGCTTAATATATTCTTTAATATAAGAGTATGATGCTGACATTACTGGAACCAGTCATATAAATATGGGCATTAGCTGTAACAGCTTTCGCTGTAGGTTTCTTATTCCAAAAATTACATGTGTGCAAAAAGATTTTCTATATGCAATGAGGATTATGAGGTAATATGGTGAAGTTCACTATGTGAGCTAATATCATGGGCATTTTAACGGGACATTTTCACAGTGCAGTTTTATTCACATTGGTTTATTGACACAGATTAAGTCCGAACATTTAATCTAACTCCACAAAACTAGCATGTTCAAGAGTTGTTAAACTGTGTTGGATATTTGTTGTTTTTTTTTTTTGGGACAATATTTGTGCTTTAACTTCAACTTTGTCTTCACATCAGAGACTGAAAGTCAGTCTCGGTTCTGAGGAGTCGGGCTATTCATTCCTGTCTGAATCCAGTCCTTCCAGTTTGACCACCTTTCTTCCATTACAAACATTTCGTCCTCTGTCTCTCTGTCTGTCTCTCTCTCTCTGTCTTTCTCAATCTTGTTTCTTAAAGCCTTGTTCTTCGATTAATAAATTAAGTCTACATAAACGGATTATTGTGACATTCCTTTTAAAGCAAGTGCATAAAGCTTGAACTCCACCTGGAACGGTTACATTCTTTAACCAGTAAGTCATGCTGGAAGCTACGCTACATCTTACTCCCCAGTGTGAGAGAAACACGAGCTTCAGGTGAGGATCAGTAACCAAGCAAGCAGCTCTCTGGGTGTTCAGATTCTCCTGTGGTTTGGGACCTGAAACAGACTTTGTTTTGATAGGCGTGCGCCGCTGTCGGTGTTTCATTTGCCTGTGAAGTGCGTCCAGAGGGGCGGAGCCGCGCTGCTTAAACTGTTAAGACGTCCGGGCTCTGGAAATGAATGTAAACTCACTGAACATGCGTCGCACTTTTACTGCTAAAAGTTTTTGGTCAAAACGAAACTAATGAGTTATAAGTCCTGCAGCTGGTATGTTTGACTGTCTGTTGTGTAATCATAGACGTAGACTGTGACGGTGATTCAAAGCTGTTGGATGGATGAGGAGACGTTATCTGCCTCTTTCTGCCTCTTTCTGCCTCTTTCTGCCTCTTTCTGCCTGTCACCTTTAGCTGATGAAGCCATTTTAGCTACATCAGGTAAAATGTAGCTACGCCACGTAAAAGAGTCGCATCTAGTTGTAACTCTTAACTCTTGCTACTCAGCTGACTAAATTTAAACACTTATTTGATCATTTGTTGACGATATTTTTTGGTGATTTCTTTTGCAGAACATTGGTGTGCACATCCAGTTTGCAACAGAGTCCAGGAAAAGGCTCACATTGATTTAGTTATTATGAAGACACAAAGAGAAAAGAGCTTCACTTCTTTCAATCATATTTTAATCTAAGAAAATTCTTGGAGTTCCTCATTGGTTTGCCGTTTGAGATTTCTTTGCGCTGGATCCGTTTGTACCTCTGAAGCTTCTCTTTCATCACATTACATCAAAAAAACTTTAATGCATCAAAACACCAAAATGATTGAAAGTTTCCGCTTGTATCTCGTAAATCCTGCTGCCCTTAAACGCAGCAGAAGATTCCTTAACATTCAAGAACAAACAGGTTCATGAAGGCTGAAAGCCACGTAAGGGACACAGTGGACGTGTGAACCCTTTGACCTACCTGTAATCACTTTGAACACACCACTCCCTCAGTGAAACATGGTAGTGGCTGCATCATGCTGTGAGAAACAGGGAAGCTGGTTGGAGATGGATGAAGCTCTAAATGAGCAAAGATGTTGGAGGAGGATGCATCTAGAAGTCGTTTAGTAATAGCTTTTGAGGACTTCACCGCTTTAGTTCATATTTGAGTCGTATCGGAACCTCCGGTTTCATTCTAAAGAACAGATGAAACTCGCAGCACTCGGTGCGAGGTCGTCAGATACCAGTTCATGTCATTACTCATCTAAGTTGACAGCTACAGCAGTAACAGAGTAGATTTGAGTGTAAAGAGGAGAAGGGAACCTGAGGCTTGAATAATTGTTTCCATTTGACTTGGAGAAGATGATTTAGCGACGACGGCAGAAAAGCTCAGTTTAGCTGTTAGTGAGACGGAAATGATCAAAAAGACCCATTCCAGTAGAGAAGAGATGACATTTGTTCTCAGTCATGTCCACCATTTTCTTTAAATCTAAACAATGAAATGGTAACTATTGAACTTGATTGTTGAAATTATCCATTTAACTTGAGTTTAAAGATATGTTGTAGTTGTACAACATATCTGAGTAGTTTTCCATGGCGATAGCATGTTGCATAAGGTATGTTGTGTGTGTAAACACGTTGTTTGAAATGTCTTCAGTTGCAGAAAGAGGAGAAATGAATTGCTTTGAGCTAATACATTTGAATATATTTCCTGGGCAACAGGAAAATGAAGCACTTGTATAATACCCTGACTTGATTACTTATCAGATTACTCACCTTTGAAGCAAACAAATGTTTAAAACCCCCAGACCGCACTGATTTTTACCTTGCAGCTCATATGTAAATTAAAATGAAGTCACAGAAAATCCACTCCTCATTACTCTCGCTCCTGTCGTGTCTCCTTTTGGTTTTGTACCTCGGTACCAAGGTGAGCCGTCTCTCACACAGATACACAAACACAAGTTCTGCTTGTGTTTGTGTATCTGTGCTGTAGTGTTTGCCTTCCCTCGCTCCTGTTGCCTGAGCAAGCACCCATGTGGGAAAGCAGCAGCAGGAGGGGGATGGGAGTACTGAAGGGTAAACTTAGCCACTGAGTGGGAGCTAACGCTGAATGAAATGCACAGTGGTTAATGGGACGGATAGCTTGTTCCGAGACGTCTCGTCAGCATTCGTCATCCTCCTTTTTATGTCTTTCTATCGATGTAAGGAATCTGCAGCATAGGTTTTTTTTGTGTGTGTGTGTGTGCATAAAACTAAAATCAAACACCCACAGGAAGCTCTGTCATAGTTAAATAGTTTCACCATTGCTACGAAATTCGCCTTCAATTACAACACACTATTGACACAACAGGTCTTTTATTTTCACTCACAATAGAGCAGCATTCATGTCCTAAATACAGTGAAATCTTAACTTTGTCCCTGAAATCTGTCTTGCGATTTTATTGAATTTATTATATTAGTTTCACATGGTCGTCATCATCGTTAGCTAATTTACTAAAGCAATAGAGTGGTCTGGAAGCTGCCCAGCCTGGGTTGGGGACAGTTTTTCTGTGGTTGAGCAAAGTCAAATAGAAAACTGACTTTGTTGTCAATGCAGTATAAGCATCAGGTTGCACTGACAATAACACTCTTCTGTGTTGGAGTTGTTATCGATGGAAGGAAGTCCAAGTTTAGCTGGTTTTGGTCTGAGTGAGTTGTTTGAAAACGAAGTCAGAAAATGCACAGTGATGTAGGGAAGTGTTTTCTATGGCTTGAAATGTCTCTGTGGTTCATTCAGGCTGTAATAGAGCGAGAGAGAGCAAGACTTTCAGCAGATGGGAGTGCAAGAAAGAAGCTTTTTATCATCCAGTCAAACTTTCAAACTGTTATGGTAAATGCTAGATTTGGAAACGAAGGCAGCCTTTTGAAAATTTAAATTCAGGCGAGACTGTAAAGACCTTAATCATTTCGTCTTTTGTTTTGATATATTAGTGAAACCCTGTTTTTCTGGCGATTGTTCATTCACAGGAGAAGATTATGCTACTCTATCCCTGATGTAAATAATTACTGCTCCTGTTGTACTTGCTTCTATTATCACAATTATTGAAGAGAAATGAGAATAAATTGCTGATCTGGAATTTATCAGTTCATCCATTGGATCCTGTCATCCCTAGTTTAATGCAACATGCTTAATTTATTCAGATCTAGAAGGAAACTGTCCAGATAAGCTATCATCCTGTCTGTATAGATTATCAGAGTTATGATTTAGGAACATCCCCAGCATAAATATCTAAATACAGTTGGGGTGAACAAATGTGATGTTACAATGTAACATCAGTTGTATTTATTGCATACTTCTTGCCATCAGAAGTTCGAGGGCCTGTCAGAAATAATAATGTGCGCTAAATGACCTTTAATGGTGTTCAGGCAGTTTCCACTACAATGTAGAGTAAAAGCTCATGAGGGGAACAAGACTCGCTTTGGTCAGGTTCATTGTGTGTTGATGGAGGAGAAGTTGAACCACTTCAGTCAGAGAAGGTAGACGTATCTCAACTCTGAAAGAGAGAGAGAGAGAGACAAAACTATTAAAAGTTAATGAAGAAAATTGCCTTTCTCGGTTGACAGGAAATGCCTTCAGAGACGTATAATTTTTCAGTACCGCTCCCTTATTGACGAGCCTTCCATTTGTTGATGCAATTAAATGGTTGCTCTTGCTAACCTGAGCTAATGGCTGCAGAAGTCTGCGACCTTGTCAGGCAGATCCCTTGCAGCTGACTGTTGAATTAAGCAGATAAAGTCCTGCAGTAAGTGCCCTCACCTCGGGGAATTGTGCTCGCAGAGAAGCAGCGGAGGGGTAGCGCTGATGCTTTGACTTCATCTCTCAGTGTTTCACTTCACAACTTATGGAGACGCTGCTGAAAAGCAGAGATGACCCGGTAAGCAGAGACGCCTTGCATTAAAGAAGCTTACAGTATTTGAGTGCAGAAACGTGTGTGTGTGCGCGCGTGTGTGTGTGTGTGTGTGTTCCTGCACTAATGCTAGCTGGGATTGGACCTTATGGCGGGCCTGGGCTTTATCCACGCTGTCCCTCTCTGTCACGTCTGGTCCCTGCTGGTTAAAGAGGGATTTACCATCCCTTCAACCAGATGCAGCATTAAGTGTGTGAGCATTACACTATCGACAGTACCAGCATCTGCAGCTCCTGATTTCTTACAACTTATTAAGTCAAATTTGGATGCTTTGATTGGTGGATCAAGTACATTTGATTTTTTTGCTATTAATTAATTACATACTAAGACATCCTGTCATTTCTGGTCTTATTCTATAAAAAGTAAAGGTTCTAGCTGTAAGCTTTAATTCATAAATATTAATATCAATTTATTTTCAGTTGATTTCTAAACTACTAGCTTAAAAAAAATTCTATTTACTTTTTCACTTTTATATGTTGGATATCAGAAGGTCTGACCTCAAAGAAAAGCATAAATTGTGCATCAGCTGGAAAAATGTAATAAATGGATCTGTAATTTTGATAATTAATTAGAAACCATGTCTTATGGCACAACCTGGCTCTTGAGGACATGACAAAAAGGAACAGCAATATTAAGGCAAATTAATGTTTTTGTTAGACTAACATAAATCTTAAACAAGTAAAAGACCAAACCAAATGAAAGTATAGCGGGACCCAAACGAGAATGAGGACAATAACCAACGCAATGCCTAACAAATTCAGACAAAGCAAAACCAGCTAAACGTAACCAAAACAACAAAAATACTAAGACTGCTTGCCGCCGGAGAAGAATGAGCAGCCACTGGTGTGAGGAGCAGCCATGTTTAAATAGACTGGGAACACTGGCCGAGGTGCTCCCAGTCAACAGGTGACTCCAGGCCACACCCACTTCACTTCACCTGAGGAATAAAAAGGCAATTCATCAGAGGACGACTGGAGTCCCAATCATTAAATCTTGTGTTTGTGAATGAAACTAGAAGGAAAAGCCTCTATTGTCTCTCAAATGGGAAAATTCAGGCATAACAGCAGCAACAGATATAAAGGTTCACGGAAAACCAACAAGATTAACAATATACTATGCAAGACTATAGCAGAAAATACTGCGCAGTTTTTAGAAATGAGTATATTGGACTCGAGTTCAATCACTTTTCTAAAAATGTCAATAATTTGCATGTGCACTGAAAAATCAAAAACAGATTTGAGAAAATGTCAGCTAACAGAAATTATTGTGAACAGAACAAATGTTCAAACCATTAAAGAAATACTAATGTTCCCCTAATTGTACAGAATATTCAGTCACTTTCCAGCTTTGCACTCACACTTGATGTCCTTTTCCCTCCGTCCGATTTCACTTTTTTTTTTTGCTGAAAGTAGTCTGAGAGCTTCCCTGCAGCCTTGCTGCTCAGCAGCCATCTGTTGAGGTTTCTGTGCCAGGCTGAGAGCGCCAGATCGCATCCCCCTATCCAACCCAATCTTCTACCCCGGCTGTCGGCCTTCCTCCCCCAACAAGCCCCTCATTGTCACACAAACTTCCACGCTCGCTCCCTTCGCTTGCCCAGTGTAAATGAAGGGGGCACGCAGTTCATTTGAGTCAGAAAGAGGCCGGGGGGCTGGGATGGAGTCTTTTATAAACAGATGCGTCTTGTTTTGCCCAAAGTGTTGCTCCTCTCTTTTCTCTTGTCTGACTGTTAATGGTTGGATGGTTGTGTTCAGATGGGTTTGACTCCCAGGTCTCTAATGCATTAAAAAGGCTTTTATAAACATGTTGAATTACAGTTACTACCACTGATGTGAGGTTTAGCACAGATAAGGATTTCCAACATGTAAGCGCCGGACCGAAAGAGGAGAAATGAAGTCGGATCATTGACATAAATGTTTGACATTCTATCATAACCGAAATTTCTGTCGGCATCAGTCAGAAAATTAGCCTCATCTTCTCTAGGAATATCCGACTCCGCCTTTGCCGAGTCGTTCATGATTTCCTGACCCGGCTGGCTGTTTTTATTCTGAGCAGCTTGATGTTGGGCCAACATTAGCATATTTCTTCTCTATACCATAAGAGTTTTTAAAGCAAAATTTTAACTAGAGTTTCATCTGCTCTCTTCTCTGCTGAATGTGACAGTTAATGACTTTTCTATAAACTGGCTGATCAAATTGTGGATTCACAGCAGACACAGGGTAAGGCCGGCATAAAATCAGACTGTACATCAAACAAAAAGTCATTTCGACAGGAAATACAGATCTGGAGATGATGCTTGAGATCAGGAATTACTGCTGATCTCTGATATGAAAATGACATAAACCATAGTTTAAATATGATGGAGGTGGTTATTTATGATTTGAACACCTTGTATGACCCTAAAAGAGAACATTATGGACCCCAGTGTTTCTCTCTTTGTTTTTGTCCCGGATGCCAGTTACGTAATTTATTGAGCTATTCCAAAAACTATTCTATTTAACGACTCTCTAGCGATCGGCTTTATCCGTTGCAGCACATTTTGTCGATATTGTCTTTTCCCAATTGCATTATTTTCAGTAATGTGATGTCTTAAAGTGACAGCACACCAGGAGAACAAGTTGCATAAAAGTACACAGCATACTTTGCATACAGCTGAGTATTTTTTGTTGTTTGCCAGGTATTCATTATAACTAAAAAAAAAAACTAATTAAATCATTTCAAGAGTTTTATGAACAAGATATGCATTTTTGAAGGATTGTTCGGGGACATTAAATCGTCAAACTTATTGGTAATATGATAGAATAAAGAGCTTGACTTCTTCCAAGCTCTGATTGAAACGTTCTTGGCTTAAACAAGAAGAACAAAGTACCACCGGTTTCTGAACCTCAGGTTGTATTCAAATCCAGAAGAAACACATTTGATGTGTTCCTGCCTTCCTGCTCGTGTCTCAGCAGTTCTAGTTTTACCTGCTGGACAGGTTACAAAGCCGCCCGTCTTCTGTCTTTCAGCGGCAGCGAGTCACTCAAGTTTATTAATAGCATTGTAGTTACAGACGCCGCCCGTTGATTCAGGGCTCGTTTCTTTTATTAGGAGTTTCCTTTGAATATTTAACACAACAGCTGTTGAGTTTTACACAGGCGGCGTCTGAATATGCTGCCTCTGGCTGTGGTCAACTTTGTATTAATGTCAGCATGAGATTAGCTGATTAAAATCAGCAAGAATAACATTTGACTTCTTCCTTGAGTTATTTTTAGATTTGTCTGAACAGGAGTTTTTTACTTGTCAGAACTTGTTTGTTTGGTTTTCTGAAAATCATTTTATATTAATTAGACACAATTATGCTAAACAGGTAGTGCTTGTCAGTGTGTATCAAGTGGCGTTAGGATTTTTTTTTTTAACACACCAAAAAAAACTAAAGTTCAACCGATGCGAAGTAAAGTTCATGTAACATAGTATGTGGCATGTATGTGAAGATAAAGATGTTCAAGATTTAATCTAATTTAACTCGTCTCCTTTTCAGCTCAGCAGTATCAGCAAAGCCATCAACAACACAGAGACGCCTGTGAAGGAGAAACATGCACGACGTATCCTTAAAACGGCTTCATTTTTATCAAGGTTGCATGATAACAAAACATAGTTGGCTTCAGAAAAAAAAAAACCTGCCTTTTGAGTTGGGTCATTTTTAATCTTTGCCTTTTGTCTTAAAATAGATTTTTCGTCCTGATGTCTGTTAGCAGTGCGAGCAGTAACACTCGTGTTTCTCACCCATTCAGTACAGTCAACGAAGTCTCAAATTTGGAAACCAGCTTGCAATTTGCTATGTTATTAGTTTCTTTTAGACCACGACTCTTAAACTTGGAAAGTCTCTTAAATTTTTGCAGTACCCATTTCAACCCTTTTCAGAGTAATTCTGCTTTCAATTAGAACTGGGATGTAAATGTAAAACCACATCCAAGTGGATGATGCTCTCAATTAGAAGTTAAAAATCCTTCCTACTGGAAAAGTGATGGATTTTATGCATCTGGATGTGACTGGAGCACCTGAACTGCAATGAGAGGGTGAATACTTGTGGTAGTACAGTCTTTGCCAAAGGCGCTGTAAAAAAATTAAATATTTAGAATATTTGTCATTATGGAGAGTAATAGGATGACATTGTTTTGTTGGCATCATCCAACTCTAAGCTCGCTGTGGTCATCTGTGAAGAAATGCTAGACAATGAATGTTGCAGTGTTTTCTCTTCTGAGCCTCACAGGTCATTTATTTTTTGGCGATGCCAGCACATTCATCACCAATGAAACGCATATTAATGAAGCAGCAGATTTCCGTTTTTTTAAACGGTGTTTGTTTCTAGTAAGCAGGATTAACCAAGTCTTGTCCTTGAGAGCTACTGTTCTTCTGTAACATACATGAATTCCCTCATCAGCGCAGCATTCCTCTCTGAAGGAGCCATTCATTCGATTCAGGTGCTTTGGAAATGGGATGCATCTAAGATCAATGGGGTTGATGAATATAATGGAAATATGACCCCCCCCAAAAATGACATTTTATATTAAATGTGTTAATTTTGAGAATTTTAATGCAATTGTGTGGTAGTTTGTATTTTCCTTAACAGCATGAACAGGAATCATCTTGGGGACTCACAGGGAGAAGGGAGCCTTCACCTTCTGGTCCTACGCTCAGGGCTTCCCTCTGGGCACCAGCTCCATCCTGTGCTGGAAGTTCTGCCATGTGCTGCACAAAATCATGAGAGATGGCCACCGCAATGTAAGGCGACCCGCACCGCTTTACCTGATTGTAGTAAAGCCAGAGCCATTGATTATTCTAATCTTCTTTGATGGATTTGATTCTTTTAAATGCAAAGCTTTGTGAAAAATAAAATCGGACCAGTCTTCTGTCTCTGTGAATGTGACTGGCATTAGTTAAGCTTGTGTTTAACCTCCGCAGGTTCTTCAGGACTGCATGCGGCATCATGGTTCTCTTGCTGAATATGGGAAACTATGGGTGAGTCCTAGTATCTTTTTTTAAACTCTTTATGTTTTTAAAGTTTTTTCTTGTTCTATAAATTGTTTCCCACTCGTTTCGTTTCCAGAGCCACCTCCATGACAAATATGGACAGCTAGTGGCTTTGTATATCAAGCTCCTCTGCACAAAGATGGAGTTTCATGTGAAGGTATATGCATCATTGTCACGCTTGCTTAAGGCAGAAACTTTATTGTTCTGCTCCGCTTACTCAGAATAAAAGCACAAGTTGTTTTGGTTGTAGAGTGCTAAACCTCAAACTTTGCATCTTTGCAGCACACGGAAATCCCTCCAAACCTGGAGGTGAAGGATGAGGTGCTGGAGCGCACTGCGGGGACGGACATTAATAATGTGTGAGTTTCAAAAAGGTTAAACTGATGAGAGTAAGTCCTTTCATATATCTAGCAGAGTCAGAGCTCCATTGTGCCATCGTGGGGCCTCCATCCTGAGTGACAAAGATATCGCCTTCTGTCCTGCAGGTTCCAGCTCACGGTGGAGGTGTTCGATTACATGGACGCCGAGCTGAAGCTGGCCGAGACAGGTGAAAACTAAAACTCCTCCTACCTTTTTTTTCTGAACTGCTTTCTCAGGCAGGAGAAACCTGAGCTGCAGCCGATGACATGATCTATTTTTGCACAAATAATGGCCTCAATCAAGGAAGGTTACAGTAAGAAGCTGATGGGCTGCATCTCTTCACATGGACTGGGAACAACTCCGTGCAAAACGTCACTGAGCCGACTCAGTTTTGCTTGAACTCCTCTTTGCTTGTTTGTTGTTTCACCACTGAGGAAGTGGCTGCACTCAGAGCTCATTAAAGTGATTTCCTCTTGTTTAGCAGTAATGACATGTTCCTCCCAGGCTTGCAGGGCGGAGGCCCAGAATCACAACACCAGGAACAAATTCAGCAAATGTGCTTGGGATATTGTGTGGATCAAAAAGTGTTTCCAAGCTTCATAAAGTTTTCATGTCGGCTGCATGAGCAAATTCATGCGTTTTCTGGAGCTAGGATTAAAATGTGTTGTTCCTCAGTGGGAACTTTAGGTGTAACAGTGGGATCATTTCTTAAAAATGTTTGTGAGTGTATTTTTTTTGTGTGTGCTGTTAAAAGCAACTCAAGCAGCCAAGGTTGTGCATATGGAGACCTGAAAGTGCCAGTTTTATAAATAAGTGATTAAATGGCTTCTTTTAAATATGTCATTAGCTCATTTTCAATGTGATAGTAATAAATAAACTAGAAAATTCCTGAAGAAATTTAATTGGGGCCCTGCCAAAGTGTGCCCGTCGGTTTGGAGCCAGCGTTCTGATGCTAAATGATAACCTTGGCTGAAAAAAGTGACAAACGTACCATGTGGAGAATCACAAGAATGTTCCCCAACATGGACTTGCACTATTCAGTATGTTAAAATAAGTGTATAAGCTAAAATTAGCCAAAATGCTAATTTTAGCATGAATACTATCAGTATCATGTGGCGCATCGCTAGGATGTTCTCTGTAATCGACTTACTCTGTTCACTATATCAAGCGTATAATAAGTCAGACAAATAGCTAATACCTCATTTAAGGTAAAAGGCTAAAGCTAATGCACTGTCTTGCTATGCAAGACGCTGCATTAGCCAGAGACTGATCTTAAGGCTTTTATTTTGAAATTTTCAGTAAGCTTCATTTCAAATGTCTAAACTAATACTATGATTAACATTGATTGGATTAAATCAGTTATTTAATGCTCAAAAAAGCAATAAACTGATCTAAAGATTTTCAGGGCTTTTATTTTGAAATTTTCAATCAGCTTCATTTTAAATTTCCAATCTAATCCCATGTGTAACAGTGGTTTTGTTGAAAAAGTCACATAATACCAAATAATAGCAAGTACCTGATATAAAAAACTGTCAGGGCTTTTATTTTGAAATTTTCATTAAGCTTAATTTAAAATTGCCACACTAATTCCATGTGTAACAATGGTTGGTTAAAATCAGTTATAAAATGCCCAAATACAAGTAATTCTAAAGGCTGGCTCAGTCCTCAGAGTTCTGGCATAATAAAAACTACAATGATGCGTTTTTGTAGTCATAATGAGCTGGCCCTCCTGTGTGCCGTTGCTATGGTAATGGATCCTCTGCCAGCTGTGAGTCAGACAGGGGAAGACAGAATTCTATCAGTTTTAGGCAGCCTTTTTCACTCAACAGGCACAAGCCAGAAAGGAATCTTAAGGCTTTTATTTTGAAATTTTCAGTAAGCGTCATTTTAAAAGTCCAAAATAATCCAAAGTGTAACAGTGGTTTTGTTAAAAAAAAGTCATAACTTCCAAGAGAGCAATCACGCAATATAAAAGAATGTCAGGGCTTTTATTTTGGAATTTTCATTAAGCTTAATTAAAAATTTTAACATTAATCATGTGTGTAACAATGCTTGGTTAAAATCAGTCATAAAATGCCCAAAACACAAGTAATTCTAAAGGCTGGCTCAGTCCTCAGAGTTCTGGCATAATAAAAACTACAATGATGCGTTTTTGTAGTCATAATGAGCTGGCCCTCCTGTGTGCCGTTGCTATGGTAATGGATCCTCTGCCAGCTGTGAGTCAGACAGGGGAAGACAGAATTCTATCAGTTTTAGGCAGCCTTTTTCACTCAACAGGCACAAGCCAGAAAGGAATCTTAAGGCTTTTATTTTGAAATTTTCAGTAAGCGTCATTTTAAAAGTCCAAAATAATCCAAAGTGTAACAGTGGTTTTGTTAAAAAAAAGTCATAACTTCCAAGAGAGCAATCACGCAATATAAAAGAATGTCAGGGCTTTTATTTTGGAATTTTCATTAAGCTTAATTAAAAATTTTAACATTAATCATGTGTGTAACAATGCTTGGTTAAAATCAGTCATAAAATGCCCAAAACACAAGTAGTTCTAAAGGCCAGCTCATTCCTCCTCAGTAGTAACTGACAGTTCCGCCATGTTGTAGTTCTGAGAATCAGCTCTGACCTCTTTTGTAGGCACTGAGTGTTCCGCCATGTTGTAGTCCTAACCTGCAGTCATTGTAGTTCTAAAGAGGAAGTCAACTGTTATGTCAGTGTGACACACAAGGAGAGACTTAATTAGATGCTTGAATCAGTTAGTTTTTCTGAAAGGCCTGAAATATTCAAGCTTTTATTTTGAAATTTTCATGAAGCTTAATTTAAAATTGACATACTAATTCCATGTTTAACAACGGTTGGTTAAAATCAGTTATAAAATGCCCAAAACACAAGTAGTTTTAAAGGCCAGCTCATTCCTCCTCTGTAGTAACTGACAGTTCCGCCATGTTGTAGTTCTGAGAATCAGCTCTGACCTCTTTTGTAGGCACTGAGTGTTCCGCCATTACTGAAGTCCTAACCTTCAGTAATTGTAGTTCTAAAGAGGAAGTCAACTGTCATGTCAGTGTGACACACAAGGAGAGACTTAATTACATGCTTGAATCAGTTAGTTTTTCTGAAAGGCCTGAAATATTCAAGTTTTTATTTTGAAATTTTTCATTAAGGTTAATTTAAAATTGACATACTAATTCCATTTGTAACAATGCTTGGTTTAAATCAGGTATAAAATGCCCAAAACACAAGTAGTTTTAAAGGCCAGCTCATTCCTCCTCTGTAGTAACTGACAGTTCCGCCATGTTGTAGTTCTGAGAATCAGCTCTGACCTCTTTTGTAGGCACTGAGTGTTCCGCCATTACTGAAGTCCTAACCTTCAGTAATTGTAGTTCTAAAGAGGAAGTCAACTGTCATGTCAGTGTGACACACAAGGAGAGACTTAATTACATGCTTGAATCAGTTAGTTTTTCTGAAAGGCCTGAAATATTCAAGCTTTTATTTTGAAATTTTCATTAAGGTTAATTTAAAATTGACATACTAATTCCATTTGTAACAATGCTTGGTTTAAATCAGGTATAAAATGCCCAAACACAATGTAATTCTAATGGCCAGCTCATTCCTCCTCAGTAGTAACTGACAGTTCCACCATGTTGTAGTTCTTACAATCAGCTCTGACCTCTTTTGTAGGCACTGAATGTTCTGCCATGTTGTATATCTGACAATCAGTAATTGTAGATCTAAAGAGGAGGTCCTTGTGTGTCACAAGTCTCTCCTTGTGACACACAAGGAGAGACTTAAATGCTTGAATCAGTTAGTTTTTCTGAAAGGCCTGGAACATTCAAGTTTTTATTTTGAAATTTTCATTAAGGTTAATTTAAAATTTACATACTAATTCCATTTGTAACAATGGTTGGTTAAAATCAGTTATAAAATGCCCAAAACACAAGTAGTTCTAAAGGCCAACGACTTCCTCAGAGCTCTGCCACAGTAAAAACTACAATGATGCGTTTTTGTAGTTCCAATTAGCTGCTCGGCCCTGGTGTGTTCCGTTGCTATGGTCGTGGATTCTCTGCCAGCTGTGGAGTGTGAGACATAATGGTGGAGAAAGAATTCTATCTTTGTGAGACACCTCAGTCAGTTTGAATGAAAAAAGCAGTCCGAACAGCTCCTTCCCATTCGGAAACCGTGATACGTATCGGAAAACCGTTTGAAGCGTTTAAGAGCCCTATTTTTCGTCTCCAATAGTCCCGCGATTCATATTTGTACATCACTCACAGTATTAACAGCGACGAGATAAAAATGGTGTGCGCTGGGGTCTGACATTTTTCAGAAATACATGGAAGTGATCCTGGCAGAGCGTGTGAAAATCCTGTCGCATGACTTCGCTCTGAAGCACCTTGACAGAAAACCGTAAGCCCTAGGAAAATTTCGAAAACATTTTACCGGAGCAGGCATGCGTATCAATGTCATGACCGAGTTTGATACCGATCGGGCGATATTTGTGGGCGTGACGGCGATTTCAAAATTAATTAGGGGTCAGAATCGCACTGCTTCCCACACTCTAACGAATCGTCAGTTACACTCTAGTTTGGGCAGTTTCCAACTGCCAAAAATTTTTGATCGTTTTTCGCTTTTTACTTTTTCATCGTAACTCCGAATCCCACCACAAGTAATAGCACCCCTCCCGGCGCCGAGCCGGACGTTTTGATACCACTTTTGTGGGTGGGCTCGCAGCGGTACGAGCCGCATTCCGGTTGACGGAAGAAAAATAAATAAACTAGAAAATTCCTGAAGAAATTTAACCGGGGCCCTGCCAAAGTGTGCCCGTCGCTTTGGAGCCAGCGTTCTGATGCTAAATGATAACCTTGGCTGACAAAAGTGACAAAGCGTACCATGTGGAGAATCACAAGAATGTTCCCTAACATGGACTTGCACTATTCAGTATGTTAAAATAAGTGTATAATCTAAAAATTAGCCAAAATGCTAATTTTAGCATGAATCTATCAGTAGCATGTGGCGCATCACTAGCATGTTGTCTGTAGTTGACTTACTCTGTTCACTATACCAAACATGTGTAATAAGTCAGACAAATAGCTAATAGCTCATTTAAGGTAAAAGGCTAAAGCTAATGCACTGTCTTGCTATGCAAGACCCTGCATTAGCCACAGACTGATCTTAAGGCTTTTATTTTGAAATTTTCAGTAAGCTTCATTTCAAATGTCTAAACTAATACCATGATTAACATTGATTGGATTAAATCAGTTATTTAATGCTCAAAAAAGCAATAACCTGATCTAAAGATTTTTAGGGCTTTTATTTTGAAATTTTCAGTCAGCTTCATTTTAAATTGCCAAACTTATCCCAAGTGTAACATTGGTTTTGTTGAAAAAGTCACATAATACCAATGAGAGCAAGTACCTGATATAAAATCTATCAGGGCTTTTATTTTGAAATTTTCATTAAGCTTAATTTATAATTCTCACATTAATCATGTGTGTAACAATGCTTGGTTAAAATCAGTCATAAAATGCCCAAACACAATGTAATTCTAAAGGCCAGCTCCTTCCTCCTCTGTAGTAACTGACAGTTCCGCCATGTTGTAGTTCTGAGAATCAGCTCTGACCTCTTTTGTAGGCACTGAGTGTTCCGCCATGTTGTAGTCCTAACCTTCAGTCATTGTAGTTCTAAAGAGGAGGTCAACTATCATGTCAGTGTCACACACAAGGAGAGACTTAATTACATGCCTGAATCAATTTTTCTGAAAGGCCTCAGATAAATATTCAGGCTTTTATTTTTGAAATTTTCATGAAGCTTAATTTAAAATTGACATACTAATTCCATTTGTAACAATGGTTGGTTAAAATCAGTTATAAAATGCCCAAAAACACAAGTAGTTCTAAAGGCCAACGACTTCCTCAGAGCTCTGCCACAGTAAAAAACTACAATGATGCGTTTTTGTAGTTCTAATTAGCTGCTCGGCCCTGGTGTGTTCCGTTGCTATGGTCATGGATTCTCTGCCAGGTGTGGAGTGTGAGACATAATGGTGGAGAAAAGAATTCTATCTTTGTGAGACACCTCAGTCAGTTTGAATGAAAAAAGCAGTCCGAACAGCTCCTTCCCATTCGGAAACCGTGATACGTATCGGAAAACCGTTTGAAGCGTATGAGAGGCCTATCTTTCGTCTCCGATAATCCCGAGATTCATATCTGTACATCACTCACAGTATTAACAGCGACGAGATAAAAAATGGTGTGCGCTGGGGGGTCTGACATTTTTCAGAAATACATGGAAGTGATCCTGGCAGAGCGTGTGAAAATCCTGTCGCATGACTTCGCTCTGAAGCACCTTGACAGAAAACCGTAAGCCCTAGGAAAATTTTGAAAACATTTTACCGGAGCAGGCATGCGTATCAATGTCATGACCGAGTTTGATACCGATCGGGCGATATTTGTGGGCGTGACGGCGATTTCAAAATTAATTTGGGGTCAGAATCGCCCTGCTTCCCACACTCTAACGAAACGTCAGTTACACTCTAGTTTCAAATGACGAAAATTTTTGATGGTTTTTCGCTTTTTACTTTTTCATCGTAACTCCGAATCCCACCACCAGTAATAGCTCACATGCCGGGCACGAGCCGCACGTTTTGATACCACTTTTGTGGGTGGGCTCGCAGCGGTACGAGCCGCATTCCGGTAAACGGAAGAATAATAAATAATAAAAACAGAGACATTCTATTAGGTGAAGAACAATAGGTGCCTGCCATGCAATGCATGGAGGCAGTTACTACTTGCTTCGCAAGTAGTAACTGCCTCCTTATGCATTGCTATGGGCAGGGCCCCAATAAAGAGACATTCTATTAGGTGAAGAACAATAGGTGCCTGCCATGCAATGCATGGAGGCAGTTACTACTTGCTTCGCAAGTAGTAACTGCCTCCTTATGCATTGCTATGGCAGTGCCCCAATAAAAATAAAAAACATATTTATTTTACTTATAAATGCAAATACAACATTTACAACAGCTGTGTTAATTATTCCATAATTAATATTAATTGCCAGCTTCACCCTTCAGAGTTGGTTGCTATGGCAGCCATTACTGCTCTGGTTGTTGTTGGTCTGAAGAGGAGTTGCTGTGCGACTTAATGAGTTTGATGCTGGCATTGTTTATGAAGAGCCACAGTGACAGATTAAATTATTTAATAGCGTGATCCAACACAGGAGCCATGAAATTATTACATAAATACGAGATTACTGGAATATCATGTTTAAATATAAAAACTTAAATCGTTAAAGATTTACATTTAATTACGCTTTTAATAATTAGTGTTGGTTAAATTATTCAGATTGATTAATTTATTCCACATTTATTGCATTTTTGGCACTTTTGTTCCTCTATATGTAAATTGTGCTCTCAGAAAATTCATCAAATCCTGCATTGAAAATTAAAGCTGAAATACCAAAGGGTAATATTTAACCACTAAACTGTCACATTTTAACTAAATATTGCATGTGATGATTCTTAATTATGTATATGTAATAACATAATTATCAGGTGCAAATCAATAATTGTGAGCATTTTGATTTATAATGCATATCTTTATTTTGCTATTCAATTATTTAAGTTCTTAATCATTTATAGTATTCATAACTTCTGTTAAATACAGTTAAAAAAATTTTACATTACTTTCTTGATACACTCATTTAATTTAGCTCACTTTTCAAACAATGCTTCAGATTCTGAACTAAAGTAGTGAAACAGAAACAGAAATGTGTACATATTTGGAGAAGTACTGATTCTTAAATGCCTTTGTTTTGTCCTGCAGTGTTGCGCCAGCTGAACTCTGCTATCGCCGTCACCAGCCTCACGTCGGGTCAGTGTCGCCTGGCTCCGCTCATCCAGGTCGTCCAGGACTGCAGCCAGCTCTACCACTTCAACGTCAAGCTGCTTTTCAAACTGCATGCTTGTAAGAACGCTGACTGCTCTGGAAAAATACACACAGTTGATCTGTATGTGCGCCTAAACCTGCATCATGATTCCAGGTCTGCCTGCTGATACCCTACAAGGACACCGTGACCGTTTCCGTGAGCAATTCAACAGGTCAGTGAATACGTCTTAAGTTTTTTTTTTTTTTAACGTCTTAAGTTTTTTTTGTCTGTTTTTTGTTATTCAATGGCTATATGTAGCTCCATCCAGTTAAAACCGTACTTTAAACCATTAGACACACTGAACTCTACTGTCAGTAAATAAAACTTTCATCTTTTTATTGTGATTTTGTGTGCGTAATTGTGAAGTCGAGGGAGAATGAAACATGGTTTTAAAAATCACAAAAAAATACTTGGAAAGCTTGGAGTGCATTTGTATTCAGCCCCCTGTAATCTGATGCTGCCAAATAAAATCCCATGTCTAGTTTTAGAATGTTTGTGCAACTCCAATAAAATCCATTGTGAGGCTATAATGTGGCTAAATGCCACACCATATCCCACACATTGTGTGTTTGTATCAGACTCTTTGTCTGTGGTGTTACTCTTTGTCAGACTGTGCAGATTTGTCCATTTTTGACTTTGCGATATGGTTTACCATCCAGCAATAAAAAGCCAACTAGAAATTAAATTGCTGATGGACAATACTATGTGTAATGTATTTATACATCGTTTGTTTTTGTTTCCAAAGCCTGAAGAACTTCTTTAACAGAGCCAGAGAGATGGTGTATTTCAAGAGGCTGATCCAGATTCCCCGGCTGCCTGATGTAAGAGAGGAAAAATGACTTCTGCTGAGTCACAGCCACATTTTGGGTGTTACAGTCTTCACTGCAAGTCACATGCCGGTTCTGTGCTGCCCATGCCGTCGTCATTTAAATCAATGTTTTCTTCCAGTCTCCACCCAACTTCCTGCATGCAGCAGCGCTGGCCAAACACGTGAAGCCGGTGGTTGTCATCCCTGAGGACGATGATCAGCAAGACGACGATGACGATGACCCGGAGCCACTCATCGAAGTCAGCAATACCCCGACCCCCAGCCTGCAGTCTCAGCCTCAGGTGTGTTTCATTAGTCACAGGCGTACAGATGTGTGCAGTGTGCTACCTGCTGTCTAAACGCTTTAGTGTTTGTGTTTTATTCAACAGGTGGACATTTTTGATCAGGCGTTTGGACCTCCAAATGGAGGCTTTGATGAGAGGTGAGCTTTTAATTTTTGAACTGATTATTATGATTTTAATACCAGCAGTGTGTGACTGGAGGTGGTTTCTGTCTGGCAGGGATCTCCAGATCGAAAACTTGAAGTCAGAACTTGAGCTGCTAAGAGCAGAACTGGAGAAAGTCAAAACGGAGGTGAGGATTGTTAAATACAGTAATGCTTCCGTGTAAGAATTTACTTTTTTTCTGTGTGCGACTGCGAAAAGGCACGATTATCTGTGTGCAAAGGAATCCGGATCATATGATTTCCTGGATGCAAATGCCAAAATGCCACTCCTGACGTGAAGAATGTAGCGAGTAGACTCTGAATGTCAGCTGACCGAAGTCATCTTGTGATGAATTGTTGATGTGTAAAGATTGATTCTGTTTATATTTAGAATACCTTGCAAGAGTATTCACACTCCTTGAGCATCTCCACATTTTGTTGCAGTGCAACCACAAACAGAAAGGGGCTTTTTTTGGGGTGGGGGGGAGGGTATATGAAAGGAAAAATAGGCCACATAAAGTAGTAAATAATAAGAAAATGGAAAGAAAATGAAACATGAGTCGTTTTATGTTTACATATAAACATGTTAAGATTTAGCATGTAATATGTAGGCCTCAGATGGTTTTTAAGAGAATATTTGAGAAGAAAGAACTTACCATACATGTTACGGAGAAGTTTAAAGCAGAGTTGTAGTGATGGGTAAATGAGGCGACATGAAGCGTTTCGACCCAAAGCAAAACTGTATTGATTCTGTGTCGCTGAATACTGACACCTGCTGGACATTAAAAATCCCTACAGGCAACATAGTTGACAGACTATACAATAAGATTTAAGTTATTGTATTTTACTGTATATAATTTCTTCAAAATATATTTGATATTCTTTGATCAATAAATAATGTGAACTTGTACCACAAAGTGAAAATTTCAGTGAATGTGTTTGGAATGAGGATGCTTGTGGACTGGGAGGCTTTTTTTCTTTACAAATTTTCATAAAAAAAAAAACAAAAAACGTTTTTCCAACATTTTGAAATTTAGTATGTTACGTTTTTTGACACAAATTATGCTGTAAAAAAATGAAGTAAACAATAAATTTATATGAAATAATTTATAAAAAAAACACTGAGTAATTTGTAGAATGGTTGCGTTTGCTGCAACTGTACCAAGGCACGGTCAACCACATTGATGGATCAGACAGATATTTAGGGTATTGACAAAGAAAGTCATATTGAACACGCAGCAAACATGTGTTTGCTTTTTTTTTTTTGGCCTACAGTAAGTACAAAATGCTAGGCGTGATGGAAACTACACTGCACATCTTCATGAAGACACCACCCTCTCTGTGAAGTATGGTGGTGCCCGCATCATGCTGTGGGAATGCTTTTTCCAGCAGGGACAGGGAAACTGATCAAGAGTTCATGGGGAAAATAGATAAAGCTAAATGTAACAGAACCCAGGAGGAAAAACTGCTGAAGGATGCAAAAGAGTTCAGACTTTGAAGATTCACCGTCAAGCAGGTCAACAAACCTAAACGTTTAGCCAGAGCTAAAATGGAAGAATTTAGATCAAAGCACATTCATGTAATACGATGGCCCAGTCAAAGTCCAGACCAAATCCAGATGTAGTGAGAGTTGAACGCTGATGTTCAGACTTTAATCTGACTGTCCTCAAGCTGTTTTGCAAAGAACAGGGAACATTTTCCGTCTCTAGATTTGTAAAACTGGTAGAGGCAAAAATTGTTTGTGTTGCTCTGTCACTTCAATCTGCCAAAAGCTGCAGGAGGGTGTTAAAACTTTTGCAAGCCTTTGGATTTTGATCTAAACCTGCTTTCCTCAACTTTTTCAACTTTTTTGCTCCTGAAGGCTCAACGCTACGTCACGCAACTCAAGTCCCAAATCAACAGTTTGGAGGCAGAGCTGGAGGAGCAGCGCATGCACAAACAGCGGGCGCTGGTGGAAAACGAGCAGCTGCGCATGGAGCTGGAGGCAACCCGCCGCCGGAACGCAGAGCACGAGAGTTTACAGGGCACCTTCCTGGAGGCAGAGAGTAAGCTGTGTTAAGGAAGCACTTGTTTGGGATCTCCTGCAAGCATGAGCAAGATAATTCATCCTGATCATCTCTGTCTGTGAAGGAAGGGCGCAAGCGACCGAGCAGCGATACAATAAACTGAAAGAGAAACACACAGAGCTGGTGGCCAGCCATGCCGAGCTTCTCCGCAAGGTACAGACTCCAGACTCGCTTCGAGATGTTTGCTTTCAGGTAGGCTGTCGCCACCCAGCCTTGTGTTGTAACGCTGAGTGGGCTAATGTGCTAACAGAGCGCAGACACTGTGAAGATGCTGTCGGCCACCCAGCAGACTCAGGAGGAAGTGGAGAGGACGAAGCAGCAGCTGGGCTTTGAGGTGGAACGAGTCAGACAGGAGGCAGATATGAAGGTTGGTGCCTGTTCTTTAACTTGGGTCACAAGAAATGTGTGTGATTATATTAAGCCCCACACAACTTTCTTTTTCCCCAACTGTCTGTGCGTGTGATATTTATTTTATTTTGCTATTTTATCTAATATTTAATTTATCGTTTGTTTTTGGAGCACAACGGCATCCCAAAAGAGCATTTGAGTTGAGAAATTGAGCAGGAAACATCAAAAAGACGTTGTATGGATCCCTACAAGGAAAATCAGAGTATACAGTTTGGTGGCCTTAAAAGGTTTTCTGTAAAATGGCCTAAATTTATTGTGCTAACTTTTTTTTTTTCTTCTTTTTTTTTAACAATGAATTTACCAAAAAATATACTCTTGGAGTCAAATATAGCAGTTTTTGTTGTTTTATTATAAATGGATAAAAAAAATTGTGGATATTTAAACAAATAAAAAACAAGCAACTTTAAACGTGTATAAATAATTTCAGCAAGTAAAAACAGGAAATTTCCAGTTTTGTCACTGGGGCTTTCTTAAATTTGCTTTAGTTTATCTCATCTGCATCAGTCTTTGTCCACAGATGGACCTATGGTTTTCAAAAGTTTGTAGCCTTAATTGTGATATTTCTAAAAGGGTTTGTAATTGCTGATTAAAAACTAAATTAGATTTAGCTATGTTATTTTAAACATCAGAAAACCCAGTGGCGCTCATGAGGTGGTGTCTCTGCAGATGGAGGAGCAGAAATTTGAGATGGAGCGACTGAAGAGAGAGCTGGAAGAGAAAATGGCAGAGGTGACACGAGTGAAGGCGACTCTGCAGAGCAGCGAGATGGTGAGAGAGCGTCTGCAGTTACTTCATGATGTCCTGCTAAGTCAGCTCCATTCAGAGTTATCACCAATTCTGCTGGCGAGGCGCAAGACTTTACTGCATGGATTTTTCCCTTTTTCACTCACGGCCATCTGCCTCTTCTGGCTTTCCTTTTTTTTTCTCTCTTTTTTTTTTTTCTCGCCAGACATCGTTGGAAATGAACAGCAGCATGACGGCTCTGCAGGCGGAGAAGGAGCGCCTGATGCGATCTGTGAGGGAGAAGGAGGCAGAGCTGTCGTCTCTGCGGCAGGAGGCGCAGCTGCAGCAGTCGTCGCTCCAGCTGGAGCGGGAGAGGAGCAGCAGGGAGCTGGGAGAGCTGCAGGGCAAGCTGAGGGAGAAGGTCAGTCAGGACGCAGGAACCCCACTGCGTTATATTTTAAAATAAACGCATAAAAAAGCACAGACGATCACCATAAATGTGAAACGGACCATTGGTGACCCGTCACAGAATGTGAACGGGAGCTAGAAAGATTTTCTAATATTCTCAAATCGGTGATGACTTAATATTTTGTTTAAACAAGTGATAAATGTCTTCAAGTCCAGTGTATAAGCACCTTATGAAAAGAAGACAATCAATAGCTGAAGTTTAGCCAGGGTCTCTATAGACACCAGTGGAAATCGACCGAAAAAGAAAAGCTGAATTCAAATTAATAACAAGCATCATTGTGTAAAATATTGCTGAATTTAGTTTTTTGTTTACATCAGGTGTTTTTATGTCTCTGCTCTTCAGACAAAACTGTTTATTTGTCATATACAAAACTTTAAACAGCAGCCACTAAAACATGCTGTGTTTCTTCACGAGCTGCTAGGAACTGATTTAATCGCTCTGGATAGATTTTAACTTCAAACAGCACAACTATTCATTTTTAATTATTGTTGAAATGTTCAAATGAAAAATGTTAGGAACAAGACAGCATTCATCTTTTAATAGAAAATGTGTACTTTTAAATTTCATCATAAGTAAGACCACAATCATTCAGCAGTTTTTACCTAAAAGCCGTAAGGCCAAAATGTATTTATAGCTCTGTCAGATTAGGATTAAAATGATTTTCTTTTGACTAAGAAGTTTGTTTGTGATCAGAATGGAGCTTGATATCAATCAAAAGACAAAAAAAAAACAAAACAAAAACATAAAAATAATTTCATGTATATTTTTTTGTTTACCTTTTTAAAGAATAGATTCTTAAAAAATTAACTGTACACTGCTCAAAAATTGACATAAAAATATTTATTGGCAAGATTAAAATCAGCCCTTCTAGCTTTATGCACATTTATCTAGAGATGAACTCGACGTCTTGGCATCACCCTGATCTGGCCGTTGTGGTATTTTCAAAACAGTCTTATCAAAAGCATCAGCTTCTTCCGTTTGCTGATCTACTCAGAAGTTTTGCTCAGCTGAGATCCAGAAGGAGGCCCAAGATGAGAGATTGCAACACTGCAGATTAGTCATTGTGTTATGGTGAACTGCTAGTGACTGATCACACCTGCAAATAGATTTATAGTATCATGTTTTAAAGTCTTTAAAAAGACTGACTCTTTGCTGATGGTTTGGATGACTTGTACTGATGCATGCGTACTGAACGCGTTAATCATCATTTCTGCATTTGTGCTTTTCTTGTGTGCTTATTTGTAGACAAGTGTGGAGGAACAGATGAAGAAGAAGCTTTCGGAGGAGCAGTTCGCTCTGCTCCAAGGCACCATCGCAGAAGCTGAAAACATCATCCAAGATGCAGTGGCCAAGCTGGACGATCCCCTGCACATACGCTGCACCAGCTCTCCAGGTCCGACTGCTGCAAAATCCACACAATCTGTCATTATTAGTACAAACTTGATATTAACATACAGCATCAAAGATGTTTGATTCAGTGTTTTGTTTCTCCTGCACACAGATTACCTCATAAATCGAGCGGAGGCCACGTTGAGCTCCATTGACAAAATGAAAAAGGGACACGGAGATTATCTGCGCAACATGGAGGGTGAGTTCCTTCTCCTCATGACGCAGTGAGGTCGGTTCAAAAGGTTGTCTGACGTAACCATCTGCTCCCTACTTTATGCTCTTGTAACCAGACGCTGGCGGGCTGCTGAGGTCTCTGACCCAGTTCTCCCACTTGGCTGCCGACACGATTGTTAACGGCAGCGCGACGGCACACATGGCACCCACTGACCAAGCAGATCGTAAGAAACATTGAGCTACTAGATGCACTTCACACTTCCTTCCTTCCTTCTTACATGCATATGTCTGCAGAAGCATTCATTTTAAAGTGAGTTTATTCTTGGAGAACGAGCCTTGCAGAACTATTGCTGACGGTGCGTCTTTGCACTCTGCTGTCCTGCAGGTCTGACGGAGAACTGCAGAGGCTGTGCCACTCAGAGTCTGCAGTACCTAAAGGAGCTGAAATCCAAGAACAGCCTGCAGAGGGCCGATCCAGCTTCTGTTCGACTGATTGTGCAGAAGATCCTGCACCTGGGACAGGTGAGGGGAAACAGATGTTGTGCATCACACTTTTTGTTCTTGCTGTTTTGCAAAACATTTTTAAGATGATGGTTCTTAGAATAATACTGTTGTAGATTGTTTTGCTAATTATGACCAATGGCTTTACTGAAAATAAAAACATTTCTGTTATCATGTGCAACTTTTCATTGGCCCAAACATTGCTCTTTTAACGTTATGAGAGATGCGGCTTGAGATTAACGCTTCTGCTTTGCTTTTTTTCATTTGTTTTTGTTGTAACATCCTTTTAGTTTTTTCTTTTTGCACCTAAATCCGGACTGAAATAGTTTTGACTGCATTTTCTATTTAGGAGCTACGGCCGAAAGGAATGGACATCCGTCAGGAAGAGCTGGGAGATCTGGTGGATAAGGAAATGGCAGCAACATCAGCGGCTATTGAGGAGGCTGTACGCAGGATTGATGTAAGCAATGACTCACTGTAGTGCGCACTGATCAAAAGATTTCTTTTAAATTGTGCCTTGACCGTAGATGATGTTTGTGAATTTCAATTTAGGAAATGATGAATCAGGCACGAAAAGACACATCAGGGGTAAAACTGGAGGTCAATGAAAGGTTTGTTCTTTTTTTTTTTTTTTTTGCATATCTAAATTTATCTGTACCACTCAGACGTCAGTTTCTAATAATTTTTTTAAAATGTTATGTACTTTTTTGTTAAATCCCACTTTAACGTCTTTTTCCAGAATCCTCAACAGCTGCACTGATCTGATGAAGGTGAGGATTTTCTTTTCTTTTTAACAATATTAAATACTAAGCCTGTTGTCATAGTCCAACAGGCTCAGTGTGTGTTCTTGTTCATGATTCACGTGAACATGTGTTGAGTGTTTCTTACTCAGTTTCGTGTGTGTCCTCCTTCAGGCCATCCGCATGCTGGTCGTAGCGTCCACAGACTTGCAGAAGGAGATTGTTGAGGGTGGGAGGGTGAGTCACTGTTTTCTACATTTCCAACTCAAAGTCGACAGCTTATTCATCGCTGATTAAGATCCAAGTTGTGGCGTTTCATTCAGAAATCTCTTCTAAACGTATTGACGCGTTTCTCTGTAAGGGCGGAGCAAGCATAAGGGAATTCTACGCCAGAAACTCTCGCTGGACCGAGGGACTCATCTCCGCTGCCAAGGCTGTGGGATGGGGAGCCACGGAGTTGGTGTGAGTTCCTGTTTACCGTCTCGTCTTGCTGCTTGTTTTAAATTGTGTGAGCAACAATGTGGCTGAAGCGGTGATGTCATTTTCATGCAAATTTCTAATTGTAGAGATTCTGCTGACAAGGTGGTGCTGCACACTGGTAAATACGAGGAGCTGATAGTCTGCTCGCATGAGATCGCTGCGAGTACAGCACAGCTGGTCGCTGCCTCAAAGGTAATGATCTAACGTCTTAAAAATATCATGTTTTAAAGTGGCAGGAGGTTCCTACTCCACAATAACATCGCATGGACATTGTCAAACTGTTTAAGTTCATTTACAGTTAATTTTCTCCACCAGTTTGTTCAGATGGAAAGAAATATGTGGCTGCAGCTAATTGTCATGACAATTTAACAAATTAAATAAATAGCCATTTATTTAACAATGGTAAATGGTCATTTAGCTACCTTTTTTCTTACTTACATACTTCATTTATAGTTATCTGATTTGAAAATTTGCTAAATGTTAGTATGGCAAAAAACATTTTTGCTTTTAAAAATAATTTAGCTTCAATCTGATACGACTTTCTTCTACAACATGTGGAATAAAAAACTATTAAACTTTTTTTAAAAGCAGAAATCTGTCGATTATTGACTTTCGACAGATTATTGTCAATTTCACAGTTCTAAGTGGAAAATCTAGTCCGCCAGCCAGCTGGCTCATTGTGCAGGACTTGTGCTGGAAAGGAAAACTCAGGTATATTCTCAGCTGAAGTTTGTGTCAGAAGGCAATCTGATCAAATGTCCTGATAAAAATAATGGGTAATGAACTCCTGTCTAAGAAGTAGTGAGAGAGAAGTAAAGTCTTCACAATGTTTTAATGTAAGATTGGATTTTCTGCTTTCAACCCAACAAGCTGCCTTTCTAAGACAGAGTTCATGGGGGAAAAAATAACCTAACAACATGGTCTGTTTCCAGATTTTTGTTACTCAGAAAACCCAAAAGATTTTCCTAAACCTGCTCTGTTCACGCCGATCTCCTCGTTTCCTCGCAGGTCAAGGCCGACCGCAGCAGTAAGAGGCTGGGCGTTCTCCAGCAGGCCTCTCGTCATGTCAATGAGATGGCTGCTAAAGTCATGGCCTCCACAAAGACGGGACAAGAAAACCTGGAAGACAAAGGTGGGTGCACATTTATTTGTGTAGAAGACCGGCAAAGATACTGATTGATTTCTAACCCTTAATATGCTTCAATCGAACAGATCCCATGGACTTCTCTGGGATGTCTCTTATCAAGTTGAAAAAGGAAGAAATGGAGTCACAGGTAAGCAGTGTTGCTAATCATGACATACTGTATTCAAGGTGACTTTAATTGATTGAAAAGTCAATGCCAAATTTCAGCCATGAACCAACACAATAATTTTTTGGAAAAAATAGAAAATCTGAGGTACAGATTTCATTTTAGAGAAAAACTGAATTTGCTGAACATTAGTTGTGAACCACACCGTGTCTCGACCCTTTAGGTGAAAGTGCTGGAACTGGAAACTCAGCTGGAGAACGAGCGTTTACGTCTGGGTGAGCTCAGGAAGAAACACTACGACTTAGCCGGAGTTCCTATGGAGCAGGTTTCTGAGCGAAACGGTGACACGCCGTCGCCTGTCCAGCAGCCCCATCCTCTCAGCATGTCCCCCAAACCCAGCAAGCCTCCCCTGGGGAGGAAACCCACGCTCTCTCAAAAACCCAACATCCCATCGAAACCAGGGGTAATAAAAACGAAAGTCTGTTAAAGTAAGACAATGGAACACGATTTGAAAATAAACGTTTCTTCTTCTTTTTCATGTTGCAGTTCAAGTAAATGCAGAGGATGGCAATGCTTCACTGCAGGACAACTGGATTTAGAGAATAAATTTTTGGCCTTTTTTGTGAATATTCAGCTCTTTTCAGTTGCACACTCACAAGCCAGAGTCAACCTTTCTCTCCATGTTTTCCTTTATTTTTATTCTACCTTTCATTCCTTGTTTGCCAAAATGGCCCTCCAGCCTATTTTCTTGTTTTTTACTCTCAATGCCTGTAGGGATTCCCCTGTTTTTCCTTTTTATTTTCCATATTTGATATTAAGAACACTTTATTTTAGGTATTTTTTACAAAAAAAAAAAAAATCTGTATTACTAACGATTTAAAACTGAAAACTACTGCTCCCTTTTTTGTGGAATGTAAACTTTAATCTAGAACACAAATTGGCCACATATCCTGTAGACGAACAGTCAGATTTAATCATGTTTATGGCAGCCTTATTGCACACTTTTGGATCACATCTTTCTCTAATTATTTTTCCTTTTTTTGCTATACTCTGTTCTATTATTATTTATGTTGTGATAGCGGTGAAAGGAGACTGGGGAATGACTTGGTGTGTGTTCATGTCGCTGCAGAAGTATGATATACTTCTAGCTTTCCCTTTATGTGCAAATTTGCTGTTTTCCCCACCCCTGAACTGAACAAGATTGTTTGAGAGGCCTTGAATAATACTTAATAAATGCATTAAATGTTGCCTGTAAAGATTTGCAGTCTGTACAAGAGACTGCTACTTACACTACACTTATCTCACGAATGTCCCTTTACAAGAGGAGAACGGAGATACTATGTTAACGCATAGATAGACCTAAAGCTTGCACTCTATGTATCAGCTGTAGATGTCCTTAATTATCAAACGCTTCTTGTAGGCTGGATATATAAATTTAGGATTAGTTGATGAGGAACTTTAAGGCGTCTCTGAGTGTTTCCTGCAGGATCTTAAAATGCATCCCCTATGTTCTGCCCTCTCCTCTTTAAGAATGTCTTTTTACTCAGATCTATTAATATATATTTTAGTAAAGATACTGGTGGGTTTTTTTCCTTGTAAGAAGTGTAAATGTCACTCAAATAAACAATAAATATTTGATTTAATTTGGTCTTGTGTTGCTTCATTAAAAAAAATACATTTTACTAACTTGGGAAGCTTTTGAGGGTATAATTTAGTAAATAGTTTTAGCAGAATTAAAACTATTTACTATTTAGTGGAATTAATCTAAATAATGTATTTCACGTTGAGTTGAGTCTGGAGGACATATTTGTTGGGCTTCCATGAAGTATCAATAAATGTTTTTTTTTTCTTTTGGATCTGTGCTCTTTATTTCTTTGTTTTCAATCTGCTATAAACGGATCCTTTAATTGTTATATTGGACTGACTGGATAATTTGATTCTGTTTTGTAAATGGTCATTTTTGCATACTGCGTGATGCATCATGCGCATGTGACGGATGGGCATTGAAGGTTACATACCTACGTTTTGACATGCGCAGCAGTGCCTTCTATATAATTCTGGGGAGGAATGGTGTCTTCAAAAGCGGTTGTAAAAACGACAACTATAAATTACGTAGGGCTTGTGATCGAGAATGCACATACTGCTATTACCTTTAATATATTGTAGTTTGATGTTTTATTATGTTTATAGTAATATTAATCCACTGTTCCCTTGTGGATGTTTGTTTTTTACTTAAATTGTACAAACAGAACTTCGCCGTTCAGCTTGATTAAATAAGAAGAGTCAAAATATATGCTAGTTCACTGTATCCATTAACTTCTTCTGAAGTGAGAAGGCGGTTAAGTTTGTACCACTGCACTTAAATAGGTGGAATATTAAATTTCCGAGTTTTCGATTTGACACGAAGGCAGCATCAGTGGCAGAGAGGCACGCAGCCGTTGGTCGGGTTTGAACTGTCAACAAACTCTCAACAAGTTTCCACGGCGTTCCAACTCGCCTCCGTAAACTCATTATCTCCACTCTTAATGCGAGTCTGTTGAATGCTTTGAGGTCAGCAGAGATATGCTGGATTTCCAGGGTGCAATTAAAGAGCCAGGGACAGACAGAGACCCACGTTATGTCAGCGCTGGACAGACCCGCGGCGGAGCTCACCGTCATGGACGTGTACGACATCGCGGCGGTGCTCGGCCAGGAGTTTGAGCGGGTCATCGACAGGTTCGGCTGCGAGTGCCTGGTTGGGGTGGTGCCCCGAGTGGTGCGGGTCCTGGAGTTCCTGGAGGCCCTCGTGGGCCGCGGAGCAGCCGGACAGGAGGCAGAGGAGCTGCGCAGGGAGCTGGACCGACTGCAGCGGGAGCGGAGCGACAGATACGAGCAGGAGAAGAAGCACCAGAAGGTCAGTGAAGAGACTCCGCGACCTGTCAGGCCACAACCTCAAACTTCAGCGCTTTAGCTGAGACTTTAGGTTGTAGAGCAACCTAAATCTCTGTTTTAATTAAGTTATTTTAAGTGATTAAAATAACTTATAATTGTGAAGTGAAAAGGAAACAATATCACTGATATATATATATATATATATATATATATATATATATTTTTTTTTACAAAATGAAAACCTGGAAAGCTCCACATCTATTAATATTCAGCCCCCAGGAATCAACTCTCTTGCTCTCATTAATGCTGTAAGTGTTTTTCACTTACCAGCTTGAACATGTGGGGACTGATCTTTGTTCATAATTATGCCAAGTAGCTATTGCTCTGTTAAATTAAACAAAGAGCATTTTTGAACATAAATTTACATTTTGGACTTTGACCCGATACAAGTTGAAACTAAACCATTGGACTCTGGCCACAGTTGAGTGTAGGGATTTAGCTTTATTCTTATTCACAGCAACTCTGACGGACACTTTTGCCTCTGGTGAAGAAAAGCATCTCCACCTCATGATGACACGTTTACACATATTTGATAGATGTTCACGTTTTCATTTAAACAAAGGTGCTTTACCTCTGACTTTCTTCAGATCGTGCTCTGAAGAAAGGCAGTGAACCACAAGCATGCCACACAAATTCAATCCGCTGTCGCATGTCCTGTGCTCAGGAATTGGAGCAGGTGGAGGATGTGTGGAGGGGAGAAGTCCAGGACCTGCTGTCTCAAACTACCCAGCTTCAGGCAGAGAACAAGAGGCTGTTGGTGAGCCTCTCGCTGAAAGAGTTCCCCGTCACGGAGGAGGACCTACAGAAACACGAAGGTGGGTGCATCTTCCTGATTGATTGTTGTACTCAGTGCCGAGAAAACGCACTTCATTATGCCCATGCAAATACAAAGATAATGTTAGATATCAGCTCAAATTCTGTACTGACTCTTCCCTGCTGTTAATCACTCAGGCATAAAAACCCAATAAACTCAAAGGATGAACCGATGTCACGTCTACACTTTAAAGACAACTCGGCATACAAGCCTTGGTATACAACAAAAATGTGACGCATCTCTTGGGACATTTTTATTTCCTTTATCTTAAAAACAATTTTTCACACACGGTTTGTGTGTTTAAGGTTTTTTTTTGTTTGTTTGTTTTTTTGACTCAGGGTTTCATTTGCCCTCAATTTCTCCACTTTTCTGTCACGACACCCCACAATTTAATGTTACGGCGAGGTTGAAAAAGTAAACTGAAAATGAGCAAATAAGCAAAAAGTTAGGAAAAAGACTTTTAAAAAGTCTTCGGAAAGCTACATAAAAATTCACGGTTTGTAAGCTGACCTCAAAGTAGGTCAGTCGGGAGCTTGGAAAGGAGACTATTTTTGAAGCAGACCAAAAATATATCTGTTGTGTGAGACTCTGAGTCAGTGCAGCTGTACTTACAGTGTGAGCTGCAAACTCTTCACACTCACTAATGGATTTGTGCGCTTCAATAAATTAGTTCTGCATGACCAGATTACTGTAGCCGCTGATGCATTAGTTTTCTTAACGGAGTATGAAATGATATCATTGTACGAGAAAATGTAAGCGAGCCTTAAATAGATCGGATATTAAAAGTGGAAATAAGCATTTTGGCATCTTATAACGTTTGCTGTTCTTCCTTGCTTGCATGAAAGTAAGCGTTTGGAGGTCTGTTCCTACTTGAACATCACACGCTGTCTGTCTGATAACACAATTGTAAAAAAAAAAAAAAAGAGATTTTTCTGTGGGGATTAATCATTGTGGCTCTCATATCACTGATGATGTTTTCCTTATTAGCACAAACGACGGAGAACGAAAGCCAAGTGATACAGAAGCTAAAAGATTTGGTGGATAAACAGAGAGACGAAATCCGTGCAAAAGACCACGAGCTAACGCTAAGAAACGGAGACGTTGAAGCGGTGAGGATTCGATCTTTAATCAGAACACGTCAACGCCATCTTTGACACGAATTAGAGTGGCTTTGACTCTCTGAACAACAGCTGCAGCTGCAGCAGCATCGGCTCATCAGGATCAACCAGGACCTCCTTCATAGGACCGGACTCATGGAGGCTCAGGGCAAGACGCTGATCCAGCAGAGGGCTGAGCTGGAGGCCTGTGCCCAGGCACAGCAGCAGGAGTACGCAGCGCTGCAGCTGGAGGTCAGGAGGCTGACCAAGGAGCTCCAGGAGAAGGAACTAGAAAGAGAACTTCTGGAGATGGAATCCCCTCTGGGAACAAGACCTGGGAACTCTTCGCCGACATCGGCGCCAATGACGGTAAGAAGCGTGTCGGACTGTTTGTGAAACACCGAATAACATGTAGTGACTGTAAAGTGGGAGGAAATACTTCAACAATTTTCTAAATCATTTCCTAATCACTTATGGTCCACGGAAACTAACAGACCAGGCAAAAAAATTGGAGAAGCATCCAACAGGTCCATAGCAACTCAAGAGGAGCTGCACAGATCTGCGTCTCACAACATGAAAAATACAGAACAGAGCAGGAAAACACCATCAGACATGCAGTTTGCAGCAACAGGTGTTTCAACAGAACACCGATTTTATTTAAAACCATGCACCATCTTCCTACCACCCCGCTTACTTTGTGTCAGCCTGTCACATAAAACACAATCAAAATACGTGAAGGTTTGTGCTTGAAATGAGACCAAATGTGAAAACGTCCACTGTATTTTGCATTGTGTTGTAACGGGCTGCTCTTTGCCCCACATCCAGGCTGCAGAAACCATTCTGTCTGACTCTGTCAAGCCACATTCTGTGTGGGCGGAGTGTGGAGGGGATCCTGGCTTCATTGCACAGTGCCTCGAGTCTGACAGGAGCCTCTCACTTCTGTCAACAACAGCAACTGGACAGAATGAGGGAGACCTCACTGAAGCAGAAAACGCTGCAGCACATGTTCTGGTAAGAGCTTGTTCCAATAAACTGCATGCTATTGATGGAAATCATTTCTACATCTCTGTCATTGGCTGCAGCATATTATTATTTTAAACTGCTTATTTTGAAACCGTTTTACTCATTTATTGCTACTCAGCTGTCTCAAGTTACCTTTTCCACCACTAGCTTTCAGCAACATAGGTCTTCCTTAAAGCACAGCGAATCATTTACCGTAACTGTCTCAACCAGGTGATCATTTTCCCTGCTTGGCTGCCCAGGGGCCCACTCAGCCGCCAGCTTTGTTGCTGCCGTTGACGCAACAGAACCGCTGAATATGTGTTTTTAACTGCAGACGCAGTCGGCCCCTGCAGAGTCTGAGGATGAGGCAGACAAACCTCGTTTCACCTTGCAGGAGCTGCAGGATGTCCTGCAGGAGAAGAACGAACTCAAAGCCCAGGTGTTCATGCTCCAGGAAGAGTTGGCTTATTACAAAAGGTAGGATTTGATTTGAATTCTCTCACCCTGGCTTCTGTTAAAATGGCATTGGCACTGAAAAGTAATGAAACTTCCATTTTTTGCTTCAGTGAGGACTTGGAAGATGACACCAGTCCCAGTGTCTCTGCCACAAAAACCCCATCGCAGCTAACTTCAGCTGATCAGCCTGAATCAGGAATAAGACGACTGTAAGTAAAAAGATCAGTACTTTTTTTTTTTTTTTCTTCCACCATCTGATCCAAGGTTTTTAATTCCCATTTTTGCTTCTAATATCAACAAAGGAATTTGCAATAAATAGTAGCACAGCCATAAAAACTCACAGAAACTCTTTCTATGTATTTGTTGTTTTCTTTCCAACACTCCTCAACCTTTTGTCCATTTTCTGTCTGGACAGGATCTTCACTGCCATAATGCCAATGGTGGCTGCCGGTTTAATCACAGACGATCCCACATTGTTGCCGATAAGAAGACTTGTTTCCTTTGTATGACTCGTCTTAAAGGAAATGTTCATCTCGACACAAAGAACTGATTCAACAGCAGAAATGATTCTAGACTCTATGTTGTGCTCATACTAGACACGGGTCGGTTAGAAAATCTTGTAGTAATAATCAAGCACAATCATTAACATCAAAGATATTGTGATTTCTTTTATTTTAAAGAAAAACATAATAAGTATTACTACTGTTGATTTGCAGTGCGCAGTAACAGTTGGCAAAGGAGAGCATTCAATTTTTTATGTTCCTTACCGCTGGACAAAACTCGAGCACTTTTACGACGTTTGATTGAGGGATTTCATTCAGAAATGAGGAATGACAACAAAAAAAAAGTTCCGACATTTGAAACCGTGAGTTTTTAAAATCTCTGGATGCCTTGATGTTGATAACCAGCCCCTGCCTAGTTCATGCATTAACTTTAATGTGAATCTGTTTTTATATGCTTTACTTATGGCCAGACTGACAAGAGCTTTAAATGAATCCAAAAAGCTTCAGAGGACAACTGAGGAGTTCTTTGAAAATAATGAGAATTAATGAATAGGGTTTTTTTTGTTGTTGTTGTTGTTTTTTTTAGATTTGCAGGATCATTTGAATCATGCAGCAAACTGCCTTAACAAGTTACTTGGACATTTCAAAATGTGTAAATGAATCTCTGTGAAAGGTGTTTTTGCTCAGAGAAGCCAACAGCCTTAATGCTTTATTATCAATGACTATACAACAAATCTGCTGTGGAAAGCATCCTGTGTCTGCTGAGGAGTACATGTAAAATGATGTTACTTGTAATAAAAGTTTATTTTTGCTATTTTGCGTGTGCGCGTCTATTAGATGTAAACATCGACTCTGGAAAGCACTACAGCAGGGGTCCCCAAAGTCGGTCCTCGAGGGCCGGCATCCTGCATGTTTTAGTTCTCTCCTTGGTGGTAGTGACAACCTTTTCAGCATGTCAATGTTCTTCTTAGGCCTCTAACGAGCCATCATTTGATCCAGGTGCGTTAAATCAGGGAGAGAACTAAAACATGCAGGATGCCGGCCCTCGAGGACTGACTTTAGGGACCCCTGCACTACAGGATCGTGGCGCTCCTCGTGTTTCGTGTACTTCACAGTCGCGCAGTGTTTATCGTGGAGAAGCAATTATCTGTTCTTGACAAATGGAGAAGGCAATAAAAGCCGTAAACATTTAGTCACGTGATCTGTCACTTGATCCTGACAGTTTTTTTGGATATAAGGAAGAACAGATGGTCCGGACGAGCTTCCAAGTTTTCCTTTAAATCAACGACCTTCCGTTTTACGCTTTGATCGTCTCTGAGCAAACGGTCCTAACCGTAGACGATCTTTGAGCTCACCTGTCGCTAGGATACGTTGCCCTCCTCTGCTGCCACGCCATTGGAAGACGAGTGACGGGGGGGAAGTACTGCTCCGCTGGAAGTTTGTTACCTTCGTTAAGATTATTCAAGTCTGAAACAGAGAGCAGTCGTTGAGTTTGGAACTTTTCTAGGCGGTCCGTTGTTTCAAAGGTGACTTTATTCCGCGTCGCGATGGAGTTTGGCGAAGAGCCGTCGCCCGCCCTGGCCTTCGAGAAGGACGCCTTTGCGCTGACGGTGGAAGATGTGTACGACATTTCCTACGTGATCGGACGAGACTTGTTAAAAATCAGCGGCGCCGGCGAGGAAGTGTCTGATTTACAGTTCAGGATCGTCCGAGTCCTGGAAATGTTTGAGACGCTGGTGAACAAGTACAACCTGTCGGTGGAGGAGCTGAAAATGGAGCGGGACAACCTGAAGGCAGAGCTGGACAGGATCATCCGGGAGGGCTCGTCCTCCTCCGGACACAGCGGGGTGAGCTGCTTCATCCTCCCCCGGCTCGCGCTCTGGTCAGGGGGGCGGAGGGCGGAGGGCGGGCGGGGGGCTTGTAACAACGTCTTCCTTGTCCCAGCAGCAAACCGTGGGAGCGAATCAACTGGTGGTGGACCTGAGTGACCCCAACAGACCGCGCTTCACCATGCAGGAGCTGAAGGAGGTTCTGCAGGAGAGGAACCAGCTGAAGGCTCAGCTCATGGTGGCCCAGGAGGAGCTTCAGCTGTATAAGAGGTCACCAATCAGGACGTTTGATTCGAACCTGATCGAGCCGCCTGGCTTGCTGGCACCGTTTCACCACTGATGTGAAATCAATCATGTTAATCAGCTCTTGTTTATTGGCATTAGAAGCACCGGAAAGAGTTTATTGCGCCGACTGAGACGCAACTGTTTTCTAAAGCAAAAACCTGTCATGAGATTCTCATTGGATGATTGGCTCCAAAGGAAATGACTCTTTTTAAGTGCATCTACACAAAAGTGACCTTGGACGAGAAGAATGTTTTGATTCAAGCAAAAACAAGCTTCAAATTATGCTCAAAGTTGCTAACGTTTATAAATGATGTATTATCACAGCTACTTCGCTGTAATGAAAGAGCTGCTCCTTATACTGAAACAGTGTGATTTGCAGAATGTTGCAAAATAGCTCATGCAATATTTGATATACTTTCATATATATATATATATATATATATATATATATATATATATGTGTGTGTGTGTGTGTGTGTGTAGATATGCATGTATACATACATTTGATCATTTGCGTCGACTCATTCTGTCCTCTATGGCAGCAGCTTTACAAACATAGAGGCTGCAGCTCATGAAGAGACGAACTGGAGATGACGATTTAAAGATATATTTTATATCATCACTTTTGCATGTTCTTTAAAGATATTATTGTCCCCATAAAGTGTTACCTTAGGTCCAAATTTCACAGGTGTTTGTTTCAAAGTACTTGCTATACAGAGCAGCAATGTCCCTTTTACCTATTTAAAAAAAACGTATATAATCTTATATAATAGTCGGTCAGACTATCTGCACAGGAAGAGCTAGCAGTCAGCAACTTAACAGACATGCATCTTCGCTTTCCAACTTTTCTTTCTAATATTGTTCTCACACTTATTTCTAAAATGAACACTTATTAAAAAAAAAAACAACTTATGACTAAGAATCATTCTTAACTTTTAGATGGAAAACTGCCTCTCTTATCGCTGTAATTTCAGACAGTTTACTATAATTTTTCCAGAAAAGTTTTGATTTAGTGATTCTGGACAAGTATGCGAAAAGCAAATATCAATTTCGGGAAAGAAAGGGTTATGGTTAGTGTTTGTCTAAATGTTGTCATTTTTGCAGGTTCTGCTTTTAACGTCTGACCATAAAAAACAAATATCTGCTGCAGCCTTTTTATTTAAGTGAGAGAAAAAGACTGAATTCTGCTGAACAGTGGCGAAACGTTTCAAGTTCCTCAACTTTGAAAGCTATTTCTGATTCCAAATTGCTGCACCATTTTTGCAAGTGACCATAAACCTGCCAACTGTTCTGCAGTGGGATTCTACCTCAGCCTGAACCCGCCATGGTTGACGTGGATCTGGGTGCGCCGCCAGCCACAGAGAACAGTTCATCCACAATAAACGAAAAGACGACCATAGGAAAACTGTAAGTCACAAATATTTAGATCTAAATAATAATAAAGAAACAACTAAAGTACAAATATTTTTAATGCCTAAAACAAGTTTTACTATCGCAGGTAAAATGCATGGAATTCAAAGTTGTTGTTTTTGTCTTCGGTCACATGATGCTGAGGTGAAGATAACAGGCAGATTATCCTTACAGCCCTTCTCCTGTGCGCTAATGCTGTACTTGTGACCCGGTGAAGTCATGCTGATGCAGAGAATGTTTGTGTGAGGAGTGAGTGAGGCTGGAAAATGTGTCCATCTTCTAAACTGTTGTCAGTAATTACAAGCTACCCTGACTTGGACCCACCATTCCAGTGAAAGGACAGCTATGCATTTCTCCCATCAACGTTCCATAGTTTTCCCAAAAGGAAATCCTGGGTTTCTCAGTCTCTAGGATCGCCTTTAAGGGACTTCAATGTAAATTATGTCCTTATCTGACCTTACTGATACTACAGGACAGTATCAGAAAATATTAAATTGTGATGCTATTGACGAAAACTGCAACGATACCAATGTAAAATGCTATTATGCTAGTCAAGAGTCTCACAGCAACAGACACAAACAACTTTATCCAAAATACTAGAGGCCAAAAAGTGATGGCTCCACATGGGGGAAAAAAAGAATATAAGCATATATATGCTTATATTCTTATATCGAACATATCACAGATTATTGATTGAAGAATGGATGGAAGATGGATTGATGTAAGGATGGGAGAATTTATTTCTTAATCATATGGAGAAAAAATTCTGGAAATGAAAATGTTGTTTATGCTTTTTCAGACCAGAAGTAAAAAAAAAACAAAAAACTTACTTTCCCGGACTGTACAGGAACCATGACGGGTCACACACGATAAAGTAAACTGACTCTGGACTCTTTCTGTTTTTAGGTTTTCATTCAGGAGAAAATGAGAGGAATCCTTCAGACGATCTGTTTTAGAGGCAAACGGGATTTATCTGCACAATTTCTAACCACTTTTGTAATTATTGTTGTTTACACATGTTAGTCTAACAATATTTTGTATCATTTTTAATCTAATATGATTTGTAATATTACAATACTGGAGAAGCTGAACTATTAACATGTTCAGGTAACTGGAAAGTATTAAGTTAGTCATTCCCTGTTCAAGCATTTTTAAAAATGTATTTTTGCTCATTTAAGTTTGGTCTTAAATCATGAAATAAACAAATAAAATATGGTCCCATCCAGTCAATCTTATCAATAAAACAGATTGTATTTTTTATCCTGGATTTTTGGGACCGTTTGCTATTGAAGTGTTGTAAATGTTGCAGGTTGTGAAGGAATTAGAAAAAAAAAAAACAGATATAAAGTGTGATATAGTTTTTCTGTTTTTACAAATAAAATATGCAGAATGGATCACGCTGTTGTACCATGATCTATTTACTCTGATACTCCATAGTACTGTTAAAATATTAAATATTCACCTGTGTACAATTCAGTCAATCTCTGTATAAATGTTTAAAGGTCTCTGAGGTTTGTTCATACAATCCAGGATTATGATATTCATATATCTGACAGTAGTAACTTTTTTTTTGTTTTGTTTTCATCCAACCAACAAGTTTGTTTCTGGAAACAAAATGAGGCATGCAGCTGTCAGAAAATAAAAGTTTATTCTAAAAAAAAAAGTTATTCACAATTTCATTTGCAAGGATGTAATGTACAAAAAAAAAAAGTATAACTTTACCAATAATCAGTGGAAATAGTTCATCAGCTTGACAGCAATCAAACTTCCAGTTGCTGAGCAGCTTATTTCATTTTCCACTGGTATTTTATTTCAAGTATTTCAGGTTGGAAGGCCTCTTTGCCATCACCCTAATGCACCAACATGTTGATTAAAACCAAACGATTACATTGGAGCTAAATCTGCCAGGGGTATAAATAATTTTTGTTTTAGCTGCACAGAACCTGAGTATTGAAACAGCAAACTTCATGAGAAACCAGAGTGATGGAAGAAAATAATGGCAGCCGAGAACATGCATGACACTGAAGAGTTTCATAAATGATAACCAGCGTTCATTTATAACCAGCGTTCTCTATAACCAGCGTTCATTAGGCTACAGCTGGAATGAAAACTGCTCGGTTCTTCATGTCAAACTCAGGCTGTTATTTACTGTAGCCACATCAGCAGTCAATTCATTTAGAAAAACAAACTAAAAGAATAAAAGCACATTTTGCAAAAATACCCAAATAAAACAAAACACATCAAGTATTGAAGCGCACCGCTTCACTTCCAGCATGTTTTTTCAAAGAGTGTCCTTTTATGTACATCTCACTTTAAATAAAGCCTGAGAACGACTGATGTTCAGCATCATAAAACTTTCAGTATTTAAGCCAGGGGTGTGCAGAGATGGACTCTTTGCTCCGATCCCCATAGTCATAGAGCAGCTCCTCCTCTGCCTTGATGTCCCTGGAGGCCACAAAGATCAGATGAGGCGTCCCATCGATGGGGTGGAGCCTCGTCTGGCAGTTCCCACTTTTACTGTGGTTCAACAGCCGTCCGAGACGGCCCGTTTCCTTGGTAGCATCTATGCTGTAAAGCAAAGACAGCAAAACGGTTTAAGCTTCGCTAGGCTGCAAGTCTTCTAGTTATATTGGCGTTATTTCAACCTACCAGTAGGTTTTAGCTTGATACTGGAAATAATACATGTAACAGCCAGTTTCAGGGTCCTCAGCATACTGGGCCTCTTTCTTTTTGGCCTCAGCCAGGTCCAGCAGGTCGCCATGGTACTCGACAACAAAATCTCCCTTTTTGAAACTCTTCACAGCAAAGACTCCTCTTCCTTTTCCTTTTGTGTGTCTGACCTGATGAAGTGTTAAACCGCTGTATGAATGCAATAATGTTTCCGCCAAACACACATCTGAATACAGTATTTGGCGAAATAAAAGGGTTATGTTACCTCCAGTCCTTCTTCGATGCCGTTCTTTAAAAGGTCGTCAATGTGTCTGTGTTCTTCACTCTGACAATCAGAACAAAGATTTACTCAAAACTACAAAATGACAGTTTCTCACCATCACTTCATAAAAGCAATCTTTTTTTTTTTTCCCCCCACATACAAACCTTTATCTCTGTTTTAGTTTTCCTGTTACTTCTCCTGATGGGAAAATAATCTGTGACTTTTCTGTTTTGAAGAGCTTTGTTCTCCATCCTTGAGAGAAAGACATTGTGATTGTTCAACCAGCTGTGACAGTGCATCGGCATCTTGGCGAGTAATGCGGACACGATTAACTCACTTTTTCGCTCCAAGCTTGCGGCGGTGGGCTTTAGTCCGAGGCGTGGCTGACGGAACTGCGTGTCTACCATCTGATTCTGCGCTGGGCTCTTTTTGCTTCAGTTTGCCAGAGATTTGCGTTTTTGTCTCACGTTGACACGGCCCGTCCGCTTTCTGCTCTTTGGAGCTACAGCTCTCAGATTTTGCTTTCTCGGTTGTGTCTGACGTGAGAAGGACAGAAAGCTCAGAGAGAAGCTGCTTTAGAGAACATTGTAAAAGTATTAATAGTTCTCTTTTATGTTTCTTGGATTTGATCACATTAATCAAACTTTAATGCATTTTATTGTAGCTTTATGTAATGAACGAATGCAAGTGGAACTAAAACTATATTTGGGTTCTTTTTTTTTTGTTTTTTTTCTTGGTGTCATACATTTGTATGTACAGCCACCCTGAATAAATACTTTGTAAAACACTTTTCAACCAAAGATGACCACAATTCTTTTGAGGATATCCCTGAATGGACTGATTACAAATACACAAACATTTCAAATTTTCATTTGTAGAGTAAACAGAAAAAAAAAAAAGAAAGAAAAGAAAAAACATGAATGCACAATCTGGGAGGAAAAAATACTTTTGTTGTAAAAAGAAAAAGGTCAAGAGTTCTAAATACGTTTGTCTTTTTGAAAGTGGTAATGTTTCGGACTCACCTTGCTTCATCTTTGACAGACCAGGATCAGTGGCATCAGAATCGTTCCCCTCCAGGATGAGCATGCTGGAGCTGTCGCTCAGCGGGGACCTGGGCTTACCTGGACTGCGCAGACTCTGGAGAACTGACTGCGCTTTACCAACACATTCCTGTAAAAGTGAATTTTCCTGACATCAGGAAAAAAAACAAAAAAAACCCCATAAAGACCCAGTAGAGCAAAATAAATGCAATATTGTACTTTGAAAGGCAGTTAAACAACCTTGTAGCTGGCTGGGTTAAACAGAAACCCCACAGCAGCACACATCTGTAACCAAATTAAACAATCTGATTTACATAGTGGGTGTATTTTATATCAATCCTATTGAATGGATGGAAAAAAGACACAGAGCCCCATTACACCATTTGTTACAAGTCATTTTCATTCAATCTTTGTACGTAATTCCTGCCTTATATGTATGTGCAAACAGACATTATAAAACATGCTAAATCTATGAAAGGCCTTTCTGTCAACCTAGGACCACAGCAGTCTTCAGAAACACAATGTTAAAAAAATAATGACAGCTCTTGACTGAAAACCAAGGCGTGCTATCCTGATCTGGAGCCAGCGAGTTGACGAACGGGGTCTGTATGAAGCACAACATGCAGGAAACACACCTTGTTAATTTGTGGCTTGTTTTCCTTCGTCTCCGCTTGTGAGGAGGTGGTTTGTTCAGCAGTTTCGCCTGTTTTTTTGGCAGTTTTTAGGCCATTTTTCTTCCCTTTGTAAACACAAGAATATCCAAGCATAGCTATTCAAGTTTAATTGTCGAAAAACGGTATACAACAGTCGTAAATTTATTTATTTATTTATTTATTTTTACCGTAAATTCTTACAAAACTGCGTAAAATTGGGTTTCTCGTTTTAGTAAATAATTTGCCATAACCTACACGGAGCAATATTTATAGCCCTCCTATCCGCTTTCTAGAACATTTCAGAGCTGCATTGTACAAACAACTAATGATAAAGTTAACCTTTTGCCATCCTCAGTTCCTAGAATGTCGTCCAGAAACAATGTTGTCCGAGTTTATCTTCAATGTCGAAGAAATGTCAAACCACAGCGAGTTAGTCGGTATGGAGGATTTAAAAATCCTTTTGCGATTCCCATTGGGTGATTTAATCGGAGAGGCGGAGCGCGTGCCTCAGAGCAGCTTCCCCATTGGCTGCCACTTCTACGACATATAAACAGCTGTATGTTTTTACAATTCGCAAAGCTACATTGCATATTACTGATATAAAAATATTGTTTCAAAAGAAGGATTGAAAAGCCATATTGTAAATAAATAAATAAATACATACAAAGGGAAAATATTTAAAAAATACCAAAAATAATTGTCTTCTTTCTTGCCCACAAATGTAAACAAAGCCCAAATTAAAACAATTCCCACAAAAAATAAAAAAAATAAAAAAAAATCACACAATATAAACCAATGTTCATATTGGTTTATAAATATTCTGTGGTGACAGAATGTTGATCATCTGAAATCTTAACATTTTTAATGAGATTTTTGGAGCATAGGCTTTTACTGCCACCTAGTGGAAGTAGACGGGAGTAGTGGTACCTGTGATAAATAAAAATCTAATCTTCTGAGTAACTAAGAGAATGAAAATAACACAAGATTTGTAATACAAAGAATAAACTTTTTATTTCAAGATTACAATGGGATGCACTGATTGGAGTTTCCTGGCTGATCACAGTATACTGACCTCTAAAAGCCTGATCTGGTCAACACAGTTAAATATAGCAAGAGAGTCACTCAGGTGGGAACAGTGGGGTGACTATTTTTAACTGCAGACATGACCTGGTGGACTGATCTATCAGTCAACCCTCTCTCACATCAGACCAACAAATGACAGCAGTTGATTTTTGGGCATTTGCTGAGGCAAATAAGATCAGTGGACAAGACAGACTTCACATACAATATCAGCCGATCACAGATCTCCTAAAATTAAGAAGCTTAATAAATCAGCTGGCCAATTAATCGGTGCACCCCTACAATGGACAACCCACGCACACATTTTAAGCGCTGTCATCTCCAGGTTTATTGTCTACAGCCAAGGCTTCTTTAAACAGTCTTTTCCTTTCCAAATTCTCATTCACTCTCTTCCGTTTTTCTTGTTTCCTCAACACAGATTCTTTCTTCTTCACCACCACCTCACTGAGTTCACCTTTATAGGCCACATCAAGTTTCTCCCTCATTATATCCCGGGCACGCTTTCGGTTTGTATCCACAGATCTGGTCTGGTGACACTACAGGAGGGGATGAATAAGAGAGAAACAGAAGTTACAAAACACAATTCCCAATTCCAGCTCTCAGCAAATTACAGTATTAAAGTACATATGTTTTACAGCAATATAGTCTAGATATTACACATCTAATGTACTTTTTGTCATTAAAAAGTAGAGAGGACCGACAAAAACAACCGATGGCTTTAAAACTTTCAACATACTTTTCTTATATGTCTATGAGAGAATTAGTGGATTTTTCAGAATTTTAGGAACCCAAAACAAATCACCTCTGTTTTTTTAATGGTCCACTTGGAGACCATTAAAAAATGGTCTCCATTTTTTAGAATAATCTGACCAATCACCTCGATGAAACTTCAACTCTAAAACATTAAAAAAAAGTAGTATTAAGGAGCTTCCTCACAACACAAGTCCAGCATTTTCAGGTGTAGGACCTGCTTGAGCGCTTAGATAAAATATATTGATACTAATAATTATTAATTATCCTAATCCAAGTGGATTAATAAGAGATTGTATGCAATATCAACTGTGCTAAATAAATATGACACCAAGTGTCTTAGGCGTTATAATCCGAGGCAAGGGTACTTACATCTACTTATTATAAATAGGAATTATAATAAATGCTAGTTTTTAGAGAGATATCTTATGTGTATTCTCGTATATTAAAATATCAGTGAAAATCAGAAACTTACTATCTGCCGTTTGTCACAGGAAAAAAAAACAGTGGTGCGGATTTGACTGACAGATAAAGTAAACCCTGACAGCCAGAAAGCATAAGAGCTGCTACCTTCACTACAATTCCGGTGGGGATGTGTTTGAGCACGACACAGTTGCTGGTTTTGTTAGTCGCTTGTCCTCCCGGCCCGGATCCCCTCACAAACTGCTCTTCCAGCTCCTCCTCCAACAGGACTGGGAGATCAGGCAGGTCCTTCTTCCCCAAAGCCACGACCCATGAGGGAGCAGGCGGGGTCAGTCTGAGCAGCGGAGAGAGACCGGGAGTATTTCTCCGCATGAGCCGCCGGGATGCTCCCAGTAAGCTGCTGGTGAACGGGAGAAGGGATGACATTACATTGCAAATCACACAATCAGGCAGTAAAACGAAAACTTCCAAGTTTCCAGGCCGAAAGGGGGCGGCCTCAAAACCTCGCTGTGAAGCTCAACCTTCCGCTTTGTTTACCTCCATAGGCGTCCAATCAGCAGGCTTGTTTTTTTTCTTCGAGGCGACAGTGAAGCTGTTGCTCATTCAATAGCGCCACCTTGTGCTGGACAGTGGAACAAATCAAAATTGTAACAAAAAAAATTCAAATAAATAAAAAAAAAAATAAAAAAAAAAAATTAGTTCAGTTTATTTATGTGGCAGGGCACGAATATATAGCAAATCTCCCTTCAATGAATTTGAATGTAGTTCATGCAGAAATACATATAAATATATTCAAAGTCAAGTCCACATACCAATACATTTCAATTTCTAAAACAATGCAGTACTTTGACTTTGGCCATTTTGGTCTGCATCAGAAGAGTTTAAAAACTATCCTAGGAAAACCCAGAAGCAGAACACTGGCCTTTGAGGACAAATTGGACCACCCCTGGCCATCATGGAAGGCCAAAACCAAATGTCTGGAATAGTGCAGAGGAACACATGTACCAAATAAGGTCCTGAAGTCCCACAGTCAAAATGGGAGACTCCATCAAGAGTGACTGATGGTGACAGAGATAAGATCCTGCTAGACTTTGGGATCCAGATTATAAACCAGAGATTACTGGACATTGTGGTGACAGAGAAAAGGTAAAAGAGGGGATTAATGATAGATATTGTGATTCTATGGAATACAGACCTCAACAAAAGAGACAATCAGAAGGTTGAGAAAAACCAAGGGCTGAAAGAAATATAAACTCTGACATCTATGTCCTCAGGAAAGCAGTGCTTGGAACCTCAAAGGTACACCAAGCCTGTGGAGGACATCAAAAGTGTCTTTTACAACAAGTTCAAACATATAAACATCTATATAATGGCTGTAGTTATATGTTATCTAAAAACTATGTTGTTTATGCAGTATTGTGTAATTTTATTATAAATCAGACATGTAAAGGATGAAAAAAAAAATCTAATGAACTTATATTGCTATTCAGAAAATACATCCTGGATAAAAATAGCTCTCAGTTTTTTTCCACATACACATTAATGGACTGTGATGTAATGCTTCCTGCTCCTCACTGACAGTAACTAAAATTAGTAAATCAGGAAACAGGTCATCGGGAAAAGACAATCTGTTACTGATGACCTGTGACGACGTCTGTCTAACATGTGGAAAGGAAACGTACATTTCCATCTAATCTTTCTATTCAAACTCAATTCAAAAAGTACTTTATTATTACCAAAGGAAAATTCTCCTGTAGCGATCTGTACTACAGTAAGTCTGAAGAGGCTTCTGACTGAAGATACTCTGTTTTCCCGTGACAGACTCATGAAGAGGGAGCAGCTAATGGTCCAGGTTGTCCATAATTTTCTTGATTTTATGAAGAATCCGTCATCATCTCCAGGGGTCCCACAGTAACGCTAGAACAAAACCAGAACAGAACCAGCCTTCTCTACCAGGCGGTTGAGCCTTGTCAGATCCCTGGCTCCTTTCCTGCTGCCCCAACAGATACATTCATGTTCACAGTGGTGCTCATTGAAGCTTTATGAAAATTATACATTTAGTTTTTAGTGTGAAAATTTTCTTGTGGACTCCCAGTAGAGATTGAGCTTTATAAATACTTGCATTATTGACATAAATGCAATTATTTCTAGCATGTAGAATATTAAGGTGTGCTCAATGTGCGTCTAGTGGTGTATGTCATTTTTTTTAAATTTTTTAAACTTTTTGAAGCCGAAGGTTGCTTCCAGTAAAGGAAACAATGAAACAATCTGAACAAGAAACACTTGCAAACTTTCAGTTGGTTTGAACAGCTGTTGTACATATATTCACCTGTCAGTGGAGCTACTGCTATACAGAAATAGAGCCAGTGGAATAGAGGTCGAAATGAAGAGATGAATCAAGACACATCTTGAAAATAGCTTTAATGGTATAATAACACTCTGATTGTTCTCTTTGGAATGTCATTTTCTTCTGCAATTATCACCAGAAAACTGTCAGTTTACATCCTTATCATTTTGAGAAGGTGTAAACTCAAAAAAATTTAATTTCTTCTTCTTTTTTAATTGTTAAACCATATTAGTGAGATCACAAATGGGTTAACTCTTGATTTCGTTCGGTATTTGTTTGGATCCAAAATTTTACAATGCGTTGGATTTCATCACAAGCGATGCTTTCAGGACTCACTACTGTGATCCGAGTATCTTGCTCTTGCGGCCTTCAGGACTGGTTGTTGATAGGTAGGAACAAGGCTGCTAAAATGTAATTCATGCAACTGAATTTGAATAAATTAGAGGCAGGCTTACCATTAGCTGAAAATTTATTTAATTTGATTTTTTTTTACATTAAGACTCCTAAATAATTTATTACGTTATTGGACTTTTGGTAATTTCAGAAAATACTAAAACGTAGACTTTGTGGTCTGGTTTTATTGCCAGCAGGGGGAGCGCTACGCTCAGCGCTTTGCAGATTGTTAAGTGTGCGTTACAAAAAGGCAAATGCCGAAAATGACGTTGGCAATCCTTTCAAAATAAAAATGTAATCATTTTCTTTTATCGTTTTTCCTTGTGTTCTATAGATAGGCTCCTTTAGGATTTGAATTAGCATATTAAAATTATGAAATTTAGTAAAAACTGAAAGGCGGTGTGGGTCTTAAACCAATGCAACGTCTCTCTGGACTTTTAATTTGAAATGACTACCGGAAGTTTGATGCTCTCCTTACCTGCGCTGCATTTCGCGTCGCGCTTGAGAAGCCAGGAGTCTAAACAGCGGTTCAGACTTGAGAGGACTGGCAAGTTATACTGGTGAGCGCTCCTTGTCGGTCTTCTCGTCGCCTTTCCCGGTTCTGTGGACGGAAGGAGCAGCGAATGGCCTGAGCACAGCCCTGTCTGCGTTTTCCTCCCCGCAGGACGAGCCCACTCACCGACTCGCTGGATCGTAGCGCGAATACTCCAAGGACATTTTAACGTTTCCACAGCTTTTGGCCTTTTCTGTCGATTGAGGAAACCCAGCGTGTTTGCTGTCCCGCGCAGCGATGTGGCCAGATTTTGTAAACACGGGCAGAACCTGCGGTTGTTTCCACGTAGCCCACCCGAGGGGCTGATGATGTGTCGACGCGTGTCGTTTTTAAACGTCGCACCCGCATCCCTTGCTCTGCCGAAGGGGACGTACAAACAAACAGACGGACGAGCCAGTGAACGGAAATCAGCCACTGACTTTCGTTGCGCTCCGTTCGGCCATGGCATCGCTGAGATCGGAGGCTGCCTCCTGCTGAAGGGGATATCTGTGTTACTGGAAGAAGGTTTGGTGGCCATAAAACCCAGTGGAGAGGCTGATGAACTTTGAATCCCAGACTGCCGCCGCCGCCGCTGCCTGCTGCTGCTGCTGCTGGAGGAGCGCGTTGAAGGCAGAGGCGCATCGGGTTCAGGTATGTTTTCAGCATTGCCAGCCATCAGTTTGCCTTTACCCTGCTGCCATGTTGCTAGGTAACTAAGAGACGGTGGGTTTACTTCAGTTCATCTTCTCAGGGATGTAACGCCACCTTCGATCAATCTTATTTTCCTCACAATCCGCGCATTCAACATGTGCTGGGCTCGCTCGCCAGCAGACGTGTTTAAGACTAACTGCGCATGCAGAGCATTGTGTCCTGCACTCCTGTGATCCATAACCCCGTTGCAGCTCACAGGGAGGTATGCATGAACAGACGAGGAGGTGTTTTGGATACCCGGACAGTGACATTGGCAGATCTCATCATGCATTTGATTTTGTATATGGGCCCCCTGGGAGCAGGTGCCTCACCCCTCCTCCCCAGCAGAAATGGGTATTTAATAGACTCAAGAAAACCTCATGTTTTCACTTCTGCTTTATATATAGCACCAACTTCAAACTATCCTCATCGGGCACTTTGCGAGACAAATTGGTCCAGTTCACTTGTAGTAATTGTTTAAAAATAAATAAATGAATCTAATCAAACTAGAGGCTGCACAGTACATCAAATCAATATTGTGATCCCTTTTCAATGGTTGCAGTTGTTCTAACTCTGATGAAATGTTTAGTCGGCTGTTAAATTTCAGGTGTGGAGAATTCAAACTGCTTGCAAATAATATATTCATCCAGTTTGATGGACTGTCACTGTGTGTCAAGCCTCGATCAAAATGTTCAAGCTGAAGGCGAGTGGGAGGACTATAGAAGGCCATCGAAATTGGAACGTTTTCCTTGAATAAACCGGTCATATTAACAGTTTCACATACAGTCCAATAAATATTAGCTCATACTTATGAAGGCGTCGCTACTCTCTGCTTGACGTCTGTGTTTTCAGTGCAACCAGAGAAAACCGACATTAACGCTGTAGATTTAAGCATTTGTTTATTGCGTCCGTATCATATCGTCTTTGCAACATTCAAGAACAACGTGGCAAGTTGCATGTTGTTGTGATGTTGCGGCCCCTTCCCGTGCATTTCTAACATTTTGTCCCTGAACAGTTTAATGTCACAAAAGTAGCTCACCCGTACATGTGCCGCACCTTTCTACAGGGTACTACTTTCTAAGCCGCAGTAGAAATGGTTATGTGCATAATAAACATTGAGATGGACGATACAGAGGGGCTATTATTAGATCTGCGAATATTGATGGTGGTGGAAAGGCCACAAACAGCCTTGAACCGACTCTGTGTCTTTTCATGGCTGCTGTTTGAACAGCATCTGGACGCACATGGTACCAGACTAATTGTATTCCTCAAGCTTCATGCCATGATCTGTCCTTTGTGTGTGTGTGTGTGTGTGTGTGTGTGTCCATTTCTCAAGAGAGCCTACACAGTGACACATAGGTGCGAGACTTTATGTAAGACCCTGCTCTGCTTTAAATAACAGTGTGCTCGACGAGTCACAAACTCGATCCCCGTCTCTGCAGCCTCTCAAGGAGCAGAGGAATAGCAGTCAGTCGTGTTTATGTATACCAAGAACCTGCATGGCAATTTCTTGCATACCTGAGGCCTGCTTTTGTTCCAGCGTGAGTCTGTAATTCTCTGCAAACAAGAGTCCCTCCACTTGACTCAGCAGGGCTTGTGTGAGTCATTGAGGCAGCGCTGACTCGCAGGCTGTGGCGCCTGTTGTCCAGATGATCGCTGTTTCACAAGGGCAGGAGCGGCTGCACCTTTTGTCGCTCCGCTCTCACCTTCTGCTTTCCGCTCAACACCTCGGCAGGTTTTTCAACTAAGATTGGAAATTGTGAATTTGTGGGTTTTTTTGTTTTTTTTTAAAGTAAAAGCTGTGTTACAAAACTGAAACTGTTGCCCGAACCTAATAGAACTTGATGAAACATGCAGATAAAATGCAGAAATTCAGGCGCCCGCACCAAAACAAGCAGTTTTGTGGGCTGGTACTGCTGCGGCTGAAGTGAGCTCTGCTTTGACGTGTTAAAACATGAGTCCTGGCTGCTGGAGATTTGTTGTTTTTAAGATGTGTACATACAGCATAAGTACCGCTGTTAGCTTTTTAAATATATTTTGGGTTTTATTCCCTTTGCTTATTATGCAAGAGCAATCAGCAAAAAAAAAATTCAGCTCTTCTCTGAACTCTATATCATTTCAGCACTTTTGTACTCTTGCAATGAGATGCATTTTAAAAAATATAACTTAAGATCCAGGAAAACGTTTGTGGTCATGCTGCTTGTTTCAAGAAGAAGCAAAGACTTTGCTGATTCTTAAATTTGTTTGTGTGCACGTGAGCTTAACTCTGTCATTTTGACCTTTTAAGATAATGCTGAGGTTTCTCTGCTGCATACGCAACAATTCCTGTTTCGTACACCTAACCAGTTTTTTTGGGTTTGGATGTTATTCCCTCCCCTCTGGCAGAAACTTGCACAATGTACACTATGTCCTAAATGGAAAAAGGCTTTGTTGCAGATGCAAATTGAATCACCTACCAGGCGGTTTTGAAACTTTAGGAAAATGTTTCTGCCTTGTTTGGCCACTTTTTTTCCAATCAATTAATAACTTAATATTTTTTGTTGCGTAGAAATATTGAATTGGTTTGCAGAATTTTATATAAGGGAACCTGAAAAAGTTTTCTGTGTGTTTTTTGCATTCAGACACTCTTAAAAATCCAGCACAACCATTAGACCTTAGCAGTCATGTAGTTGGTGAACTACATGACCTAGATTCAAAACACCATGTGTGGTGAAATACTAACATTCAGCTCACTTCGAACAAAGTATCCTCACAGTAAAACATGGTAGCAGATTCTCATTTAACACATATTACCCATGTTATGGGCAGCATGGTATGCTGTCATTTCTGCTCTTCCTGATCTTCAGGAAAGACAGCGAAGCTGCTCCGAGCTGAAACCAGCTTAATTTCTGGATTTCAAACCTTTCAGAGGTTGCAGACGATTTGAGAGTAGCATGAAGATTCATTTTCCAGCAGGACAAAATGTTGAGCAAACAGCCAGAGTGACGGTAAAGCTGATTTAGACTTCAGGGTTTAGACACATATTTTAAATGTGTCTGTGCTCCAGTTGGTCTAATTCAAATGACTGGATTATGCCATCATCATCAAATTCTGTAGCAGCCGGTTAACCAGGCTTCTGAAGCCCGTTTAACATCCATTTATTTAACCTGGATGAACTGCAGAAGAGAAATACCCAAAACATGATGGCCAGTCAACACCAGAATTGAGAAACTCTGTTCAGATCAAACAATATAAATTTGTTAGAATGACCTAGTCAAAGTGCAGACATGAAAGCTGGTTGAAATATACCCCAGAATACTTTGGGTGATTGTAGCAAAAAAAGTGGTTCTACAAACTATTGGGTCAAGTTATACAATTAACTGCCACACTTTTTCTTTTTTTTTTTTAATTTAGAAAACCCTCTCTCATTTTCTTCCAGTTCCCCTTACCAATAAAAATACATCAAAATTTGTGGGTGAAACAAGACAGCAAAGTTCAAGGGGCATGAACACTTTTGCAAAGCGCTGCAAGCTAAATGTTTTTATAATTCCACCAGAAAGTTACGAAGTCCTGCTGCACTGCTGACTCAAACAATAAGTGCAGATGGGAATGAAAGGCGGCCTCATGCAGGGGTCACTGATTTCACATTAGCCCTCGCGGCTTTTATAAACACACATTAGGACCGTGCGCCATGTTCTCATTTTAGTTTTCAGCTCCCGTCAAAAGAAGTTTTTCTTTTTTCAAACAAGATGCTTTTATGATATTTTGATGTTAAGTAAGAAACGGAACTGACGGCACACTGTTTTATATTCTGCTTGTTTTTATAAGGAAATTAAATGTTGAAGAGTTCAATTTGAAATAATTCGTCCAGAAAAGCAGATTCTCATTTATCACATATTAAACATTAATTAAGCGCATATTCTTTTTATGGCTTTAAAAGATTTATAGATTCAGGTTTGGTTTACTTAAAATTATTGTGGGGGTTGAATTGTGTGTTGTTGTTTTTTTTTCTTTGGTCTTTTATGGATTTCTGGACACGGATTTGAATGTGTATTTCTGGCTTTACTTTTATATTTAGGATTTTTCATAACAGATGAGAGAAAAAAAAACTATTTTAAATATGCTTTTTATACATCTGTGAGGTAAATGTTTAATTTTTAACATCAGAGACATGAACTGTGCCAGTGAAAGATGGAGCGCAGGCTGCTGTGAACCTGGTTACTGGATGCTGTGATGCTCCACAGTGCGCTTCCTGGTGAACGGGGAGCTATAATTTCTAATTGTGCAGCTCCTCTGCTAATGTTTGCTCTTCAGGAGTCGCACTGATCTCCTTCCAGAGGCTAAAATTGCTCTCCACTCCAGCAATGGTATATACAGTTACAGGAATGCCTGACAAGCTACTGACGGTCATGAGGAAAACACTGTAAATAAATGCTGTACGTCTGCGTGTTGTGACGGTGGAGTGGAAAATTCCTGACAGAGGAGCCCGCAGCTCTAGTGCATGTCTCCCGGCCTCGTTTGAGTATTCATGGCAGCGCGCATGTGACGGATCTGTTTTCCTCCAGGAACCCTCACTTTAATTTATCAGACTCAACCCAATAGCAAAAATATGTAATCCTGTAACTAAGAAGAACACAGAGCACAAAGTGAGTGCAAAGCCGTTGAGTGATGGCTCGTCAGAGAACAGAGTCAAAACTCACTTCCTGCCGGTAAAAGTTTGGGTGACGTACGAAGCTGCTTGCATATTTGAGCTCAGAACGGGGGCTTTCTGCACTGTTTATCAGCTTTGATCTGCTGCACAGGAAGAGCAAAGGAGCACCAGGTGGAAACTGTAAATCTCCCTTCAGTCTGTTACGGAAAACGTCTAATGTGCTGTTTGCTGCAGCATCGAAATCTTTGCTCTCTACACGGCTTTCTGTTTTAAAAGACTATGAAATGTTTCAAGCATCCCACCCACCAGGTAACCCAGTTCCTTCCCCTCCAGCCCAGGATGAGCTATAATCTCGAAGACCAGCAGCCGAGATGCAGCAGATAGGGGCGGAGACGAAGCAGCCGCTCAGCTGTTAAAATGACTGCTTACTTTGATATTCTGGTCTGCTAGAGTCAACAGATGAAGCAAACAGACTGTAATCTCAGATGTGCGGTGAAGTATCCATGTGCTTTTTATTAGCTGGATTAGCGTCGCAGCTTTACGTGAAATTTTAAAAATGGCTTAAAATTGTTTGCTCTATGAAAAGATGCTGAGAGTATCCAAAGAGTATTCATTTAAGCTATCATAGGGGTTACATTTCTTTTCTCACATTAAATATTCTCATTAATTGTGTGTGACAGATAAAAACCCTGTTTGGGAAATTTACCAGGTATTTTTTTTTTCTCCCCTTTTTGGGAAGTGTTAATCTGTGCAGACATCTACCTACAAGGAAGTGTTCTGAAATATTCAATGGGCTTTATTCATTGGTTGTCAGGGATTTCAGCTGGTATCTTGTTAACTTGGTAACAGCATAGCACTCATACTGACTAAATAGAGAGCCATGGTCAGCAGCCTTTATAGTACATTTTGCTTTTAATAAACTGTCCAGAGCCTGTAAAGCTGCAAAATGCTCAAATTAAAAATGGCTTTTTAAGTTTTAGAAATAAGCACTTATAAAAACTTGTTTTATTATAAAAAATAAATAAATAACTTGACTTTATATGTTTTGGTTTGAGCAGCTTTGCAAGGAGGAATGGAGCAAAAAAACTTGAGTCTCTAGATGTGCATAGCTGGGAAATAGAAACAAAATGACTAAATGACTAGCAGCTGTAGCTGAAGTGAAAAGTTGCTCTTTTATGAAAAAATGAAAACGATAAGAATGAAGGTCAGATTTTTATTTGTAAAAACAAACACAGCAGGTAAACATGTATGCCTTTTCCTTCTACTTCACAATTGTGCACTACTTTTTGTTTCATTAAATCCCAATAAATTACATTGTTTGGAAATGTTCAGGCAGCACTTGCGAGTACTTTCCAAAGCACTGTTTTTCTATGTTTTCTTCTGCAGGTTTAAAAACACTAAAAAGTCACAATTATTGATATTAAAATGATTGTTTACATAGAAATTTCCCATCATGCTGTTTGGATCTTCAGCTCTGCGCTGAAACCTTGTGACGATCAGCCTGACGTCCCCTTCTGAATTGGATAATGATGATTGATAGATGAAGAACATCACATCCTGTTTATTCGATTACCGCCTTGTGCGCACACACACACACACACACACACACACACACACACACACACACACACACACACACACACACACACACACACACACACACACACAGGCCATTTCACCAGTTTGCAGAGCTGCTGTGATTTTAAGCTTTGCATAGACAGAACTCTGTCATTGTTCATGATGGTATATTTTTGCTGTATCTCAATGTCTGATCTTATGTAATTATTTTTGATTGATGGGCATCTTGACAGAACCCGTGTTGTGCATCCGTCTTGTACCTGGGCGTCAGCCAGGCGCCGAATAGAACGTTGTGTTTTCTCTGCGCCTTTAGTCCCCCCAAAAAACGAATCTTTCTCCCCCCCACCTCGACTCCCTCGAACAGGTGATGGTAGGTTGGGCTGAGCTGTTGACAGGGACGAAAGGGGTACAGCCTGTCCCCGCGCATCCCTGATGAGCCTGCTGATGAATAGCACGTCATTGCTAATGGTCCTACCGCAGCGTTGTCTGGGAAATAAAACAAACGCTTTGTGCGGCTCTCTTCCACGTCCCCCCCCCACCCTTCTTCGTGGACACCACCGTTTCTGGCGGTGTGGGTGGGTGGACTCTAAGAAGAGCTGGGGTCTTTTTTTAGCAGCCGTCCACCCTCGCTGTGTCCTTACCGGAGTTTCATTTTATAAAAGAGCAATCAAGTCAATTGAATTTGTGCTGTCAGGGAAAGAGGACATTTATGCGCTGGTGATGTTCACCAGGCTTGTGGATGAAGCGAAATGGACAAAGTCTGACATATGCACACACACACACACACACACACACACACACACACACACACACACACACACACACACACACACACACACACACACACACACACACACACACACACACACACACACCACAAGAAAACTTCTTTGCTCTTAAGCAGGAAGGACTGCTTCTGTGAGGCAAAGTCGATGTAATAGAAGCTAATCTAATCTGCAAGGAGCATTGTCTGCTGTGAGAAATGCTGTTTGTTCAACTCATTTGCTGTGGAAAGTCACTGACCATCAGAGGCCTGATTTTTCCTCTGTGGTTATGTTCTCATTTCCACTGTTTTCTGCAGTATGGAACATGCTTCATGCTGTTCTTTCGTGTTTTGTTCTCCCTGTGTTTCTCTTTAAGCTCTTGCGGCACTCTGCGTCACGGATCATGTAAAATGAAAACGACAACACAGCTTCATGTCGTTTTACCCACGCTATCCTTTTTTTTTTTTTTTACAGGCCACAGACACCTGATTTGTCCAAGTCTAAAAATAGAGTAGATCCTGACTCTCCCTCCTCTCTTCCCATCATTTCTTTCCCTTTTTCTTTTGTTTCAGCAATAAATATTTGCAGGTCTTTCTATACTGACCCATTGGTCTATAATTATACACACAATCCTACAAATACACACAGGTGACTAATAGGTCAAATGACCATCGGCGAATTGTAACCTGACAATCACAATTTCTTGTTGCCACCATATTGATTTAAGGAATCAAATTTTATTTTATTATATTAACAAATTCATTAATTTGCTGATATGTCCCTCTGTTAAAACTAATTTCCACATTGAACTATTTCAGGGGTCGGCAACCCGTGGCTCCAGAGCCGCATGCGGCTCAATAAAAGCCGCACGTTTTAATATGGTTTCTGTAGGAGGACAAACATGACACAGTCATTCTTAATGTTTTCCAACGCTATAAAAATGGGTGGAATAAATATTAAATTTCAACATTTCTGTCAACAAAGATTTGCCTTGTCCCAATAAATGCAAATCTTTGGGATTTTAGGGACAAAAATCCCAAAGATTTGCATCACAATACATTAATATTGTAATAAAAGGTAAACTTAAAGCACCATTGTACAACAGAGTCATGTGGTGCGTCATTCAGTCCAGGACATACAGCAGGGAAAATAAGCATTTAATCATGAATGATAATTACACTTAATCATTTTGGTAATAGGCTAATATAAACACATAAAACTTGTTTTGCTTTCATTACAAACCTCTAAATGTTTTTGGCTTTTAATTTTTTTGCGGTTCCAGACAGATTAGTTTTTTGTTGGTCCAAAATGGCTCTTTCAACATGTTGGGTTGCCGACCCCTGAACTATTTGATATTAATGACTAGAAGCTTGAGAACACTTAACCAACTATAAAGTTTGGAGCAACATGCTGTGGGAACGTTTTACTAAAGGTTCTAATGTTGCTTTGCAAATGGTGTGAATAATAATTTAAGAGGGTCACCTCCAAATCTTTTGACCTCCTCTCAACTCACAGCTCCACGGCTGGGTTTTCCAGCAGGCCAGTGGTCCCAAACATGCATCAAAACTGGTTTTGGAAGCGGTAAAGCAGGGTAATATTAACCTTCTGTAATGGCCTCAACCTCATCTTGATTAACATTTATGCTTAAGTGCCACGCATGTGTCAGCAAACAAACTAATTTTAATGAGCTCTGCTGTTTCTGCCGGGAAGAAAGGTCAAATGTCCAAACTTTTTGACTGCAACAAAATATGTGGAACTTGCTGGGAGGTATTTATTCAATTGTTAGTGGGGATGTATGTATTTAAGCATGTAAAATGCTGCATGTTCTTTTCATCCAGATGTAGTTCTGTGTTCCACTGGGTGAGAATTTATTTATTGTGTGATTTTTTTTTTTTTTTCTATGGGAGGAAGCCGTAAGCAAACATTTTTCTAGGTCAAAATGTTTCTGGTTTTTAATATATACAGAACTGAGGAAAATATCCCAAAGATTTACCACGATGCTTGAAACCTGACCTCGGAACCCACTGAAATGTTAGCGACAGCCGTTTAGCCAGGCCCGTATTTGAAATTGGCCTTTTATGGTCAGCTTAAGGGACAGCTCTACTCTTTGGGCAGTGGGCAGCTTGCTGTGTGGAAAGGCTGTGCAAAAGGGGCTTGAGGTATTCCAGCAAAGGGCAACAGACAGCTTTTCAGAAAAAGCTTTGCTGTCATTGATTGTCTTTTACCCGAGTTTCAAAGTGTCCTCTGAATGATCAGCTCTGCTCTATGAGCTGATGATTCAGTGATTTGATTTACTTTAGAGTCTGATGTTGCATAATGGAAAAGTAGAAGGTGAACCAGCTGCAATGTTTTTGTGTTTAGTTCAAAGACAAACCCCCTTTTTATAAATCAAAGCTTTTGCAGCTGGTTGACCAGCAGATTGGTTCTAAACCGCTGTGCTTGTAAGGAATAATTTAATTTTTTTCCAATTATGAGTCTAATAAATACCCACCATGTGAGTTTTTTTTAATTTTTTTTTTTAAACACACTGTTGTTTTATGTTTTTCAGATCATCTGCCCACACTTTTCAGTAAAGTCATCCGGTCCACTTTCATCTCAGCCACTCACCGCGCAGGTGAAATTTATCTACAAATGATTTCTCGGTAGTGTAGGTATGAAAGAAACTTTATGAACATAAATATTTTGCAGATTTGAAACTACGTTTTTAAAACTGAAAACCAAGCAGTTTTAGGATGCCTTGTGCTTAGTTGGTAAGAACCCAAGTTAATACAAAACAACATGAAGTGGACCTGGTTCATAAAGGCGTTTGTTAGACGTTACTATTACCCAAATTATAGTTATAGAAGTAAAAGCAGTTCTTTGAAATTAACATGTTTAGTTTGCGAAACCCAAATACATGTAGTCGGCTCTTTTGTTTGCCTAATTGTGTCTGTTTTAAATGTGTGTATTAATCATTCAGCCGACTATATTATTTCTCGTGGCAGAAAACAAAGTGCAGATCAGTGAGCTGTGAGGGAGAGGAACAGAAAACCATCAAAAGTGAAAGTGGAGACAGGAGAAACAGGAGAAAGAAGTAGCGGCCCTGGCAGCTTCCCGTCTCTACTTTCTCTGTCACTCAGACTTTCTTGTCCTGGCAGCCAATAAAAAGCCCGCTGCGTCTCCATGGTAACCCCAACCCAATTGAAGCAATGATGGAGAGGATAAAACAACAGGAAGCCGAATACAATATGGCCGTGGGCAAAATAATTTCTTTACAAGTTTTACTGGGTGTAACCCTCAGTTGAAAAACTAAAATTAGATTTGAGAGAGAGCTCGATGATTTATGACTACATATATATCTTGTCGGACGCATTTATTGGCACCACTGGTAGAATTGTGTAAGACGCCTTAAAATCACTTTTCCACGTAGTCGTGTAATTACTTTTTTATTGCAGTATTGCTTTTTGTTTTTTCATTATTTTAGAAAAAAAAAACAGTCTGTGATTTGAGAAATAAGTTAAAAAATAATTGTTTTTGACAAAATGACCAAGAGCACAATTATGTGTAATCCAGGGCATGCTATGCTGTTCATGTAGTCTGGACATTCAATTAGAAGGTTTTTTTTTTTGTCCATATTATTAAAAAAGAGAGTTCACCAGTGTTATATTAGCACAATTAGCTGGTGCCAGCTCTGCTTGTGTTGTCACCAGGTCAGTTGTTGCCTAGCTACAGACACAAGACCCTGATGCATTTGTGGGATGATGTGAAGATGTTAACCAAGCCTCAGTCTCGGCTATGCTGCGATGCTGGATTTGTTTTATGCAAATGTCAGAAATGCATACGCTCGTGTTGCAAGACCTCCTCTTGGCTAATTAGATTTTTATTTTCCATGCTCAAAATATAAACTCCTCATTCAGAGGCAACTTGTAATGAAAATAATTGTGAGAAGACGATCATAGGATGTTAAAGAAGCTTTGCCAGGTTGTTTTGAGGCTCTAGACTGCGATGCCCTCTGCCAGTCGAATTGGGTGGATAACACCTTCCCCAACAGAGCAGTGACATGCTACATCAGTCACCAACTCTGGGTCACCAGTAAGCTGAAAGACCAGCCGAATGAGAAAAAAGACTTACAGGCCTCTAGCTAAATATGGATCAGATAAACTGAAGTCTGGATAGAGCCAGTGACGTAACATTCTTCAACAGGTTCATTTCAGGAAGAAACTCGGCACTCTCTTCTTCTGCCCTAACCAAGCAGGCTTCTCACACACACTTGACCCACAACTTTTCTGTCTCACCTCAAATATGTTCTATCTCTGGCATGTATCCTGCTGCTTCATCATCATTGTTTCTATCCAAATCAGGATATGCTGGTCCTCCTTTCGACTTCCCCTCCTACTTGTCAATTTCTAGAAGTCACGAGAAGAGGCAGCTGGAGAGACTGAGCTCGAACAAGACGGCAAGACAAGATGGTGTCAAGCCCAGAGTCCTGAAGGCCTGCATAGAGCAGCTTTGTGTGGTTCTGCACCAGATGGTTCAGAGCTTCTCTAAAGTCTGCTTTGGAGAGTGCAGTCTCCTCATGCCATCATCTGTTGGGGTATTGGCCTCAGTCAGTGACTTAAAAAGCTCAACACGCTGATAAAGGACACTGGATTTTTCCCGGAGCCTCTGGATGCTACATAAAATAAATAGACAATCCTGACTCCTTGAGCTTCCTCTTCAACAGACTGTCTTACAACCTAATAGTATCATCAGTCAGAGGCTTCTTGACTCCTGTAATATGGGCTGCTACAGAAGATCCTTGTGACCTCCAGCCATCAACATCAGCAATGACTCTTTACAAAAAGGTTACAAAGGTTTCCATTTGTGGAAGCAGTCAATTTCTTGAGCAGCTGATGATCAGCTTTACGTGCAGCAGCAAGCACAGCCTCTCAGACACGACTCTGAAGGGTGGATTGTTTTCCTTTACTGAAAATCTCCCGTTTAAAACAGACCCACAAGTTCTCAATAGGGTTAGTTAATGTGAGAAACAGCTGTCTTTATTTGTTCATCTTCAAAGTCCTGCAGTGTGTGGCTAGCAGTGGAGTAATTTGATACATCAAATTGAGCATAAAAGTCCTGCAGAAAAATAATCAGGATCAGCTCTATTCACCACACACAAGCAAGGAATTTGACTTTGGTTCCTCTTAGTCTTCTTGAAAGATGCAGCCTATTTTCTGTGCCACTGCTTGAAAAAGACTTTAAAGCTAGCAGTAGATTTTGCTGTTAAATTTGATGTTAATTAAACCTTCTTGTCTAGTCTTGATGTTTGAACTTGTGTCTCGTTCAGGTTTCATCCTTCCTTATGTTGGCTGTGTCTGGAGCAGAACACCTTGTTTCTTAGTAGGTTGCAGTTCTGTATTATGATGCGACTGGAACAGAATGGCTTCATGGTTACTGTTAAGAAAAGCAAAGTGCCTTCCATGCTGCATTTTCCCATGCATTTGCTCTAGGAAAACAAATATGAGTATACTCAAATTTTTTGGTGAATAATTTGGTGTTGGATTTCACAGAAAAATTCACTGGACCATGGATTGGAGAGGGCCAACTGTAACTAATTACCAATGATCTGTGATTGCTCGGCCAATTAAATTAGGCCCCTCGCTGAGATTATACCACATCAGTGCTGAGGTGCTATGAATGCTGGTGATGCTAAAAGGAAGAGGGGCCTCAAATCTAATTCCGCTGAAGTCCCTCTCCAACCTTGGGCTGGCCCTGGTGCGGATGAGCCAGTATAAGTGCCTCGCTGACAGCAGAGGGTCTGATATTTGTGCCATTGGGAGTTTGTTAAAGAAAATCTATTAAAGGCTGCTGCTTGTTAATTTTTATTATCTGTATTTTTACACAGACCTATTACCTTTTAGGGTTATGTCGGAAATGGGATTCTCTCGGAGGTCATAAACATCCAACACTGAGCGGTTCTGCTTTATTAGAAGTTAATTGTTCTTTGTTTAATTCCAGCTTGCCGTCATGTTATCGATTCGGTATCTCTGCCACGTCAGAGAGAGCCAGCTGTTTGAATTTGTTGCTGAAAAATGTACTATGCAAATAAAAGCCGTTCCTCAGTAGAACATGTCTTATAGTCGGAGCTCCTTAACATCCTTGTACGAGCTCACCACTGACATGGGATCTGTTTGCTTTTATACTTCAAAGTCATTATGTCATGCTTTTTTTTTTTTTGTGCTGTCAGTGGTGAGAATGTAGGCACCATTAGCTCCACATTAGCAAGAAAATTCTCAGTTTGAGTCAGAAGCATCCTGTTGCTACCAGTTTGTCTGATGGAGATGTCTGAGAGACATTTCCTAAAAGTACTAAAGCGTTTCCAGTCCCGTGGGCCTGTGGGCTGCACAAATTAGTTAATGGAATGGGTAAAATGCTTTCCTTTCCTGTATCTGCTGCGGTTATGTAAGAGCGCTCTCTGCGCAGTTCATTTAGGCTGACTGAGTGCTTGTTCAGAACGAGAGTGAGGGGAGGGGGTCCTCGTTTAACCTGGGCACATTACTGATTAATCTAAGCATCATTTGCATCTCAGGTTGTCTAATTTTGGATGTCGGAGCGAAGCGCTGTGTTTATTGGAGGCAGCGTCGGTGCGAAATTCTGGGCTGATGAGCGCCGCTGAGACAGATAAAAAACAATTACTCCAATTTTCAAAGCAGACTGAAGTTTTCAGTAGTCACTTGAAGGCACCAGATTTTATTTGTGCTGAATTTAATTAGACGGTTGCTGGGTTATCCAATCTAAAACTTGTTATGTGCTCCACTCCCTCAGAGCTTCGGTGTGACTCATTGAGATTCACTCATCTGGCCTGTGTCGCCTCATCTTTACCATAAATATCTTCTGCAGTTGGTTGAGGAAATAACAACCCACTTATTATTTTTTTGTCAGGTACTTTCTAAAACTATTTCTGACATCAGGTATGTTTTATTTGCAGCGTTTACAGGTGCATCTCATTAAATTAGAATATCATTGAAAAGTTCATTTGTTTTACAAATTTTATTCAAAAACTAAAACTCATACATACGTCACACACACAGAGGGGCATGTTAAGCCTTTTTAAATTAATTCTAATGCTAAGTACTTACATAATTTTAATGATGAAGACTTAATGAAAGCTTAATGTGCAGTTTTTTATAGAAAATTTGAAAATTGCACATGGACATGTAAAAAAATAAAAAGATGTGGGTCTACTGTAAAGCACATGTTCCCAGTATTTATTTCCTCTTTTCTTGCATGAATAGCTGAATCAATTCAGCATGGGATAGAGGCAATCAGGTTTCAGGGAATCCCAGGTTAATAGTCGCCGTCAGCACGTCTTTATAACCATCGCGTCTTCTCAGTATTGTGGTCATGTCTGTTGCTCGAATATCTTTTTCTGCAACGCTTATTTTTTTCTTTGACGCCTCTGTTTGGACGGAGCAATCTGTGAACAGCCAGTGTCTTAAGCCACAAATGTCCCGTCGTGTTGTACTCTCCTTATGCAGTCTGTCAGCGACTGTCTGCTGGACAACTGGCAAGTCAGCAGTTCTTTCTAGCGGTGTGTAGGCCATTACGTAACAGTTACGTATTATTATTTTCCTCATAATCTCATGTAATACTAATTTGCAAGAACAGCTAGCCATAAAACCTTAAGAGAGATTAATTCTTGAAACATTTCACCACCGTGGTTTCTGGTAATAAAATCCAAAATGTAATATTTGATGAAAATTTCAAGATTTTCAATACAGAAATGTACTATGAATTATATACAGTTTTTCAGTGTGTTTGACATAAATTACTGCCTCAATGTGGAGTGACAGGCACTTCATTTTGCTCTGATGTCTGATCTTCCCCTTGGGCTTAACATCACAATACATTCAAAGCTACTCTCATCTCTGCTGCTTATGCACCTTTTATAACATACTTCTTTCTTCCACTAAACTTTTAATTGAATTCTCTCTCTGAACTGGAACAGTTGAACAAAGAGCTTTGTGGCTTTCCTCCCATGTGTAATGCCATTAGCTGTTAGCTGGAAAAATATCGGCTGACTTCATGGTGGTTATATAGACCATAGTATGGCCATAAGCTAATATGACTCTATTATGTTATGTCATGTAAGATTCTAATTCAATATCTGCCGACTATATTCATCGGATATTTGCTGTTTTTAAGATCTGCCTGTGTAATCATGTGACACCTTCAGACTAAGGGACAAGTTGTGACTGCATTTTATATTCCCCAAGTTATATTTAAATTAATGACATTCAATTGTCATCTTCACAAAGAAAGTTAAACTTAAGATTGATTTGATATGTCAGACTGGTTTGCTTTGAGTACTTGAGGTTTAGATTCTCTCTCTTCTGTGGTGTCTTCGTTCATTTCCTCCCCGTCTTTGGATCGTTTCTAGAAGCAGCTCTCACCGAGTTACTGTGGGAGGAAGAAAGGATGAGGAGTCGGAGAAGGAACACGGTGGAGGAGATGCGCACAGGGTATCAAGTATTTTTAGCTTTCCCTTTGCACTGCCAGGATAAGTAAAGAACAAGGGCACATTGCGCATCCAATCCTTGCCGAAGGGCATGGGAACAAGAGGGACGGTGACCAACTTACAGGGTGTTAAAGGAGCTTCACAGGTTTACTGTAAGTTTCTCAAGATGATGGTTTACTAATAGTTTCCCTCTGCATGTCACTGAAGCTTTTCATTCAGGTCTCACTTTATTACGCATAAAGGACATTCGTTGATTTTAAAACCTCAGTTAGTATAGATTATCATTTCAGCTGCAAACAAAGAATCCTGGCTGCCTCTTAAACAGAATAAAAAGGGGAATGTTTGCTCACTTATTCTGTTCTTTATTAAAGTAACTCTTTCCCACTCCTCTTGTAAATATTCTATTTTCTCTGGTTTTATCAAATGATCCACTTGAAGGTTGATAACATGACATTTTTAATAGATTTATATTTAAAGATTAAAGTAGCCAGTGTGTCTGAAAAGAGATCGCGGCTCTCAAGTCGTAAATCAGTTCTGTCAAACAGAAGAACTCCTTTCTAGTTTTATTTTATTTGTTAGACATTTTATTAAACGTAGACTGCGTGGACTAGTCAAAGTCAGATTTTAGTCTGATTGAGATGCAGTGACGTCCCCCCTTCATCAGATCGGTCATGTTCAAAAGTCTCATAAAGCAGGAGAAATTCCTTCCATTTTTATAGGATATAAAACTCCTAAAAATCTCAATCAGCAGGTCAGAGCTGCTGCTTTGGGCTGGAAATGCCTGAAATGTACTTTACTTTAAGGCCAACGCAGTGGCTGACTATTTGCTTACGGTTTCCACTTTTAAAGAAATTGAGCCTGCATGCGGCCCCTGCTCTTCTAACTCCTGAAGGATTCACCAAGTTCTTCGCTCCTCCACCTCCCGCTGTACTCCAGAGGTCTTAGGCTCTTCCTTTGACGACAAAGCCCAGCTGTTGCTCTTTATCCTGGGGCACGCACCCTCTCTGCTGTGCATATATCCCCCCTGTCTTATGTCATATGCTGCCTTCGCAGACAGATATTTTAATGCAACTTGACATCATTGTGGTAAAGGACAGACCGAAAGGGCAAAGAGTTCTGTGTAATGGAAAATGTGGCTTTTTCATTTTATGGAAAAGCTGCTTCTCTTCTGGGTCACTTAAATTTCTTGCTGCTACATATTTAATCAGGTGCTGTCCGCAGATGTCCTCCGATTTGTGACAGATTCCTTCAAAGAAGTTATTTGTGGTCTTTAGTGCCCAATTCGCTGTAGTTTTATGCACCTTCTGGTGCTTGGTCCTGCCTCAGGTTGCACTTTTTAATAACCTGCAGGAACAACGACGGGAAGAAGAATAAAACACTAGGACAAAGTATCTAGTAGTTATGGTTAGCTTCAGTTGAAATCGGAGCAGAAACATTGCAGCCTGCTTTGTGATGAGCCCTGTGCATTGGCGTGTGCCGCTGTTGCGTCACTGCCTAGAGGGGGGCAGAGCCTGTATTTTTAGACGGGAATGAACATATTCTCTGAACGAACGTCAGGCACTCTGCTTGCGTATGCTTGGATTATTGTGACTGAGCTATTTTTAAGCTGTGTGTGAGTGCCTTTTTTTTTTTTTCTGGGTTAAGCATGGTGCCAGTCCTCTCCGGAGGACGCTGATGGATAGACCAGCGCACATCCAGTGCTGTGCACAGCATCGGTGTTAAACTCCAAACTAAGAGTGGGCAAGCAAGCAGGTTCACATCCGAAAGAGCAAAGGCTGTTTAAAGACAACATTGTTTAAATACAGCTATAAAAAAGCTGTATTAAAGGTTTTGTTTGTTTTTTTTTGTCCATCCTGATTTGTTGCTTCCATTAGTTTACAAAACTGAGCTGTGGGTTGGAGCCTTTCTGTGTGTGGTTTGCATGTTTTCATGTCACATATGGGTTTTTTTTTCCAGGCACTCCTGTTTCCTCCAACAGTCACCGCGCACTTCTTTATGGTTGTAAGTCACTCCCAGGTGTGTCTGTGTTCGTCTGCTTGTTTGTCCTGGTGTGTCTCTGTTGTCTGTGATGGACTTGTCATCTGTCTCAATTTTCTTCCACCCAATAATAAACATAAATGTTTTATTAGAAAGCTCATGTTATGGTTTTAAGTTGGCTTCTTTGGATTTCTTGTTTCTGTTCAGGTCTCAAGCACTGAACTGCTTCAGCATCTCTAAATCCATGGACTTTACTAGAACCCAAGATGTTTCCTGGTGGACAGAGCAAGATCAGATTTGCTTTTATTCCTATTTTTATTCTTCTAAATTCCTAGTGTCACTTCCTTTTAGGCGCCTGGCTGCCATTGACTGGAACTGGGGTTTCCTGTGGTCAGGCTCTGTCACATTACGTCAGTAGCAGCATTTGGTTTGACATTTTCCATTAAGTGACGTGCAAATGTGTTCATCTTGCTGCAGAAACCAAAAATACTCAAAAATTGTTCACACATTTTTAAGTGTCATGTGATGACTGAAGTGTTGACCTTCTTCTCCTAAGCTTGGTTCCGAAGACCTTTCTGACTGTTAGGCCACCGGCTTTTCTTCAGGGCCTCTACAGATAGCCTAGTTTTCTCCAAGTGTTTCCCAAGAGTGCAGTTATTTTCAGCAAAGCGTGGCGTTCTGCTCCGATTTTCCTGCTGCATTGTCCCTGCATGTAAACCAAAGAGGTCTCCACATGAAAAATGCATACAGTAGGACAAAATGTTAATGCTCCAGATCGCTGTGGAGGAATCGTCATGCTTTTATTGCTCTGGTGCATGAGCTTGTTAGCTCCCTCATGCTGTTTTCAGTGAGGTGTTGCAGGAGCTATCAGTCAATAGGAGGAGGAACAGGAATATTGGTTACACCAGGAGCTGCTCTTTGCTTGCTGGATAAGTGACGCACTGGGAATATTAGTGTAATTAGAGTGATTACACCGAATGGCTAAGCTCCAGAGCTTCGTCCAGCTGCTGCCATAGGTCAGATAATAGTTAAGATTGTGGTTATGCAAGCCTGTGTTGTCCAATTTTCCCACTGAAATGTAAGCTGTGACATGGTATTGACTTCAACTTTTGTTGTATGGAAGTTCTGGTTAATTTTCATTTATACCATAGTCATAGTTTTTGCTCTTTTGAGTGACTCCTGGAGCTCTTCTGTTTAATGCATTATGTACATCTTAATGAATTAGAATACAATTTATTTCAGAAAATAGTTTATAGAAAAGGCATTATGTATTTTCCATGCACATAGTGCGATTTGATAGCACAGAAATGCAATTTGATGCCTTGAAATGGGCTTCTGTTTAAGAAGTTTCTGTTTTTCCAAACAGTCCACCTTCAGCACATCATCACAACGGTGCTCCTCCATTACGCCATTTACAACTGTTCTTAAGAGTGTTGGACTGAGAAATATTTTGTATAATGAGGTCAGGAGATGTGGTTGGTCCACCACATGTTTGATAATTGCTGCTGCCACTAGTCTGGTGGAGCTGAGTCTGGATACTGCAGCTCTAAAAAGACAATTTAAAAAACACAAGGATTTGAACAAAGTGATGTATTTAAAGCATTTTTCACATACTTTTGATTATTTATATCTCACAGCTAATGAAAAACCTCAAATTCAGTTTCTCAGAAAGTGTGATATTTACATAAGACCAATAAAATATATTCGGTCTGTCTCCATTCTTCAGTCCAACTCTTCATCTCCATATAAAAAGTCCAAAAGAAGACTGAGATAAATTCAATGTATTCCAAGTAATGGGAGGCGTGTTAAGATGCAGATTGACACGATTGATTTTGAGATTCAGGACTGGTTTGGTCTGATGAATGCCAGAGTGCCACGCCCTATACTCTGCTGTGTGGCAGCTGCACTCCTCACTCAACCAGCTTCTATAAAAGTGACTTTTTCAGGCTTCGCCTGTGTTGGTGTGTCGTCTTGACACATGTCAACTCTGCAGTCCTCCTCTCGATCGTACTATAACATGCCAGTGTTAAAAAGCTCATTTCAATTACTTTTATGCTACATTCTGGTTTTTCATGAGCTAAATTTTGGATTTCATTAGTTGTGTTCATCAAAAATAGCAGAAATACCTGCTTCCAATATTTCAATCTGCATTATAAATCTATGCATGAGTTTCATTTTCTGATTAATTGCTGAAATAATTTTGTATTGAAATCCAAATTTATATTTCTAAGTTGGAGAATATAGAAGATGACTGTGCCCTGGTCTGTTTTTTTTTGTTTTTTTTTTCTGCCAGTAGTTTTACCTTTACGAGCTAAAAAAGTGCGTCCTTGTATGAGCATTATTCATTTGGTCTGAACCGTTCTTTCCCCTGATTGGGAATTGCTCTTCTTGCATTGACTCCTCTTCAGTTGATCTGTTACCTTGGCTGAGGTTTAGGAGGCTTCACTGAGATAAACTTATGTGCGTGACGGCTCTGCAAAGATACGGCCTTTATTTGCACTAACTTAGCTGAGGAGAGTTGGTATTTCTGCACTGGTAAAAGCAGACTTCTGCAACTCACGCCACCCACATGCAGCACATGTATAGCCCACACCTACCTCTATCTGCCCAGTGGTTGGACGACAAAGCTTTGTGTAACTCGGATGGAGCTATTTGTGAAACCTTGGTTGTGCAAAGTTATGTAAAGTTCTTCACTTAAACTAATCCCTCAGTTGTCGAGTGAGGTTCCCAATGTGACGATGCCAGGGCGATGGGGTGGACTGGGCAGTGGCTGCTGTATAACGATGGGATTTTATCCAGGCAGTTTTTAGAGATGCGATGCCTCAGATGCTGGAGCTTTCTGTCGATGCGAAGTTTTGGAACAAGCAGGCAGTAACCATACCTGTTCCTCTCTCCTCTTTCTCACCATGTGAGCTTTTTGAATGTTTTTTTTTTCTTGTTTGCAGCTTTCTTCTTTAATGTATTTCAAGTAACAAGAGGCGAGTTAAGATGCAGATTGACACGATTGATTTTGAAAAGTAATTATTTTTATTTTTTTTTTTAATTTAGCTTTAAGAAATGTTTTGTGTTTTCCTTCTTTCTGCAGGAATTATTCATGAAGACTTCAGCCAGTGATCTGACGAGTCACATATAGGAGCAACCGGAGCCTCTCCTCTTCCCTCTCCCCATCCCTTCCCTTACCCCTCCCTCCCCCTCTCCCCGTTTCCTCGTCACTCTTCTTCCTGATTCCCCTCTTACCCGCCTCTGCTCCAAGATTCACCATGCTCATTAAGGAGTATCGCATCCCCATGCCCCTGAGTGTGGAGGAGTACCGCATTGCCCAGCTCTACATGATCCAGGTGAGGTAACAGCACAACACAGGGCCCACCTAATTTTCACCTACACACTCACACCAACCAACCACCAGACGTGAGAAAGTAGGAAAAAAAGAAAATGGTGAGCCAAACGAAGCAAATGAGGACAAGATAAGCCAGCAGGGGAAATTTTTCAACAGCTCACACGATTGGTCACAAGTTGTGTGACGCAGAAAGAGCAGAAAAACAAAGAGTGCTTTTAGGCTGATAGATCATCCAATTGAACCTCCTAAGCTGGCTGGTTTTAATTGACATAGGCTGCATGTTTGCGCATGAGGGCGGCTGTTATCTACCAGACGTGGCTGTGATTAGGACTGACAGGGATGACCAGATTTTCAATGTAAAGTTGCAGCACTTTGCTAAAGTATTCACACCCCGTAAATTCTACAATTTAAATTTTGTCAACCACAGAAATCATTAGGCCCGAGCAGCTAAGCGCTGCGAAGGCCTATTGTATCTGTACTGTTTCTTATTATTATTATTATTATTATTATTATTATTATTATTATTATTATTCTTCCACCCAAAAGAGGGGCCTTTTTGGGGGCTTTATCATATTCAAAAACTCACCAAACTTGGCGGAGGCCTTAAGCCTGTTTAAAAATTTCATATTTTAAGGTCATTGCAAAAATCACACAGGAAACGGCTCAGTAGCGCCACCTAGCAATTTTCAAAGGACCCTTTGCTATTCACTTACTTTATCGTAGAGACATGAAATTTGGTACACTTGTAGCGCTCCTCAAGACGCTCAAAATTTACAATTAATGTCATAGTGCAAGTATCACAGAAAGTCGGCCATTTTGGATTGAAGCTCCGATTTTGACCCCATTTTTGCCGTTTACAGCCTTTGCATTTGATCGAACTCCTCCTAGGGATTTCGATTGATCGGCTTCAAACTCGGTCAGTCTGTTCATAAGGCATGTCCCATCTAAAGTTATCAAAATGGTGAGTTTTTTGAGTATGCTGAAGGGGGGTTAGCAGGGGTCAAAGTTCACCGACTCGCCATAAAAAAATAAACTGTTATATCTCCTACACAGAAACTCACAGAAGCACCAAAGTTACTGTGATTGATCATCATCGGGTCTCCTACAATACCCAATGGTCGAATGATGACATCACTTAGGCCACGCCCCCTGAGAACAGGAAGTGTCATGTTTTACTGTGAACGGTCGCTATCCGACCCCTTTGACCTCATCAACTTGAAACTGTGCCCAGAGACAGAAGACATGTTGGTGTGTTGAGGATTCCAACCCTGACCAGCTAAGATGGAGCAGGTGGGCGTGGCGGCGTGGCGAAGTGACCTGTAACGCCACTGCCATACGTTTGGCTCTCAATTCCAGAGTTTCAGGCCCAGCTGCTCCAAACTCACTAGGATGGATCCTGATCAACTCCCCGACAGGAATCCATCACTACATTTGGTGGGCGTGGCCTAATTTTTCTATAGCGCCCCCTAGAAAATTTTAAATAATCAGCCCCAAGCCATGCTTTAATCTACAATTACGAAACTTGGTAGACATGTGTATCTTGTCGGGACGTACAAAAAAGTCTCTTGGAGCCATGGTCTAAACCCCACAGGAAGTCGGCCATTTTAAATTGAAGTTCCGATTTTGAACCCATTTTTGCCATTTACAGCCTTTGTATTTGATCGAACTCGTCCTAGGGACTTCGATTGATCGGCTTGAAACTCGGTCAGTCTGTTCACAAGGCATGTCCCATCTAAAGTTATTAAAATGGTGAGTTTTTGAGTATGGTGAAGGGGGGTTAGGAGGGGTTCAAAGAAAGGACTTCATTCATCAGCAGTGACTGTTTAGAAACCATTTCCGTATTTCGCCACTTGGGGTCAGTCTTACTCCACCAATTAAACAACGCTCTTTCAGCACACGGATAAAGATGATGGATTTCGACAGTAGGGGTCAGTCTTACTCCACCAATGACAAACATCGACAGGCGTACGGCCGCGAAGACTGTGGGAGAGCTGTGTCTTTAAGCTAATACGTTCTGTCAGCCGGCCGGCTGCCGTTCATGGTCGAGGTTCGTACTGTTCTGCTGTGGACTGTAATTTTTTTGCTAACAGTTGGACCTGCTAACTTTTCCTGAACATTTTGCACGGACTTTGGAGCAACAGAACCGGACCACGCTCAACGTTTTGCTTGGGTTTTTGGAGCCGAACCTCGCACGTGAGCCGGTCTTGTGCGAAATTCGGTTCCCCTGTGAAAATCTGTTCCCCCTGTGTCGGGAGCGCGCATTACAGCCAGAGAAGCGGATGAGGCGGATATGATCATTTTCGCGTCAAAACAACTCATATAATCATGTTAAGGTTGTAACATTCAGTTTAATTGATAGCTGTTGTTTAAAAAATTGTAAAATAAATAAATAAACGAGGTCTTCTGAAGCTGTTTTGTGTTATTTTAAACGCGAAGAGAATCGCTCTTTTTACAACTTTTCTCACGTAAGCCTGACAGACGTAAAAGTCAGTCACCAAAAACAGTTTTCCCAACACGTAGTGTATATATAAAGATTTTTGAGAATTTGGACACAGTTGTTCTTTATTCCCACAGGTTATGGGGTAAGGAAAGGAGAGAATGGATAATTCAGCAGCCTGAAATAATCTGTTCCCCCTCCATAAAATGGGAACAACTTCACTTACCAGCAAGATTTTTTTCCCTATTTATTCCTCTCATCAACAACAATACACATGCAATTTTGAAAACATTTCATGACTATTTGCCAGAGTTACGAGGGGGAACCATATATTTTAGCCATCTGAAATAATCCGTTCCCCTTCAAAAAACATGACCCCATGTTTTTTGGAGGGGGAACGTATTATTTCAGACAGCTAAAACAGCTAAAATATTCTGTTCCCCCCTCATAATTTTGGCAACTAAGAAGCAAGTGTCACAAAATCCACAGGATTCATTGTTGATGATGAGTGGAATAAGCACAGTTAAAGAGTTTCTGGTTGATTAATGTATGCCCATGTTATATGGAGGGGGAACAGATTATTTCAGGCTGCTGAATTATCCATTCTCTCCTTTCCTTACCCCATAACCTGTGGGAATAAAGAACAACTGTGTCCAAATTCTCAAAAATCTTTATATATACACTACGTGTTGGGAAAACTGTTTTTGGTGACTGACTTTTACGTCTGCCAGGCTTACGTGAGAAAAGTTGTAAAAAGAGCGATTCTCTTCGCGTTTAAAATAACACAAAACAGCTTCAGAAGACCTCGTTTATTTATTTATTTTACAATTTTTAAACAACAGCTATCAATTAAACTGAATGTTACAACCTTAACATGATTATATGAGTTGTTTTGACGCGAAAATGATCATATCCGCCTCATCCGCTTCTCTGGCTGTAATGCGCGCTCCCGACACAGGGGGAACAGATTTTCACAGGGGAACCGAATTTCGCACAAGACCGGAACGGACTGTTGAAGCGGAGTTGGAGCAGTTTTATTGTTTAAAAACTCGTAACTCGCGGTGAGTAACGCTGATTATAGGAGCCGTCATGTTTTGGAACTCCGAGGACGATGCTAACCGAGTCCATTCAGGCATGCAACGTTTTTAAAGCTAACGAAGCGCTTTAATAATTCAATATACTGAATATTGTGTTTCATACATCCAGTTTCATACATTGAGCATCGTTTGTTGTTACGCTTAGTAATAAACAAGGGGAAAAGCATATTAGCAGAGCACAGTTAACTTTCAGCACATCCGAACAGTAGCACAGGTTGAATCCCACCCATTAATTAGGTATTTATCACAGGAAATGCTGCAAATAAATATGCCTAAAACACAAGAGCAGCGGACTTCTTTTCCAGACGACGCTAAATAATATAGACATGAAGCGAAGCCTCTCCATGAGCTTCACGGAAAGAGGACGGTGTTGATTCCCAGGTTCAGGTGTTGCGATGCGCGCTACGAATAAGATGTTTTGGAACAATTTATTTATTTTTTCTTCACAGTTTTGTTAATAGTAAATAGGGTTAAATAATAAAAACTCCAGAAGTTATTCTTTTCTTTGTTTACTTAAAGGAAAATGTGACGGTACGCAGAGTGCAGCTGCAGGCGCTGCTGCGTTCCACCAGTTTCCTGCAGGCGACTGCAGTTCTAAACTTTAACAGCAGGAAAGACTTTTTATACTCTTTCCTGCTAAACGTTTTATCATTTCCCTCGTTTGAGCTCTAAATATAAACGTCAAACATTATTACTTCAATGAAAAAACATTTAATTAAATTATTTTTTGGTAGTGCTCCATAATTATAATGGCTATTTTTAGGAGTAGCTCCGCGGGCGACTGAAAAGGTCCCTGCAGGCGACTGGGTTGGTGACCCCTGGTTTAAAGTTTCGTTTGAAAGAGCTAAGAAAAAATCCTAAGTGTCTTATTAGCAGTGATTGGGGTTATAATATTTAGTTGTAGCGCTTCCTGTGATTAATACCTAATTAATGGCTGGGATTGAGCCTGTGCTATTGTTCTAATGTGCTGAGAGTTAACTGTGCTCTGCTAATGTGCTTTGCCCTTGGTTTATTATTTATTTAACTGGAACATCTTCAACTTTAAAATGTTCCTCTGATTTTAGAAGAAGGTTGAAATTGCACTGCATTAAATCTAAGTTGTAGTTAGCATGAAAGCATGTGGGCGTGGCTTAGTGTGAAACTGAATATTTGCCATGAAAGATGAAGATTAAATAACTTCCAAATGCAAGATGACAGCTGCACCAGACTTCATGATTCTCTCTGCAGAACACATTTACATGGTGACTTCATGACATCACGTTAGCCCCGCCCACTTTTAGCATAGCGTGAGCTGTTTTTTCTGCTGTATATTTTACTGTTATTCTATCATTTATATGAGTTTCATGATCTGAAAACTGACTTAAAACGATAAAATGATGAACTCTGTGGAATGCTGGCTGCTGACTGAACCGCATTTGGCTGTAGAAATGGCGAACTGCAGTTCTTTGCCATGTGCATAAGATCGGCTACAAATCACTCATGGATCATCCGACTGGCGCCAAACTGGATATGTATGACCTTTGTTGACCTCTAAGGAGCACAACAGCATTGAAATGTAATTTGACTCCACTGCGCCCCCTAGGTTAATACACCAGCTATATCTCCTCATTAAATGCGCCAATCTGAACCACATTTTTTGTGCGTCGTCAGGGAGCGCCGCCGAGCGCATCGATGCGTACCGCCTGGTGGACGGGCGCGGAAACTGCGCAACGGCTTCTGCGTTGGCATGTGGGCGCGGTGCTGGAATCTGCGCAACAGCTTCCGGGTGCCGTGCGAGTGGAGGTGCTGTAAGCTGCGTTAGAGCTTCTGTGGTGGCTGGCGGCAGGAGGTTGCTAGTTCCTCCGCGGTGGCCAATAGGCCGGAGCGGCGCTTGGCTGCGAGGGCCGCCCGATGCCACTTGTGGCTTTAATTGAGATTGTATCTGCTAATTGAGCTCTAAGTAGTGTGCATCTGTTTTCTGGAAGAAAGCTTGAAGATATTTTTAATGCATATGCGTCTCTATTTACCCCATTTCACTCTGATAAAATGCTCTATGGTGGCTCATGGTGACGTGAGCATCATGCTTTGGCGATGCAGAAAAGTTGGTCAGAGTTGACGGTTCGGCGGATGGAGATAAATGCAGATTAGTCCTAGTAGAAAACCTGCGAGTGGCTTTAAAAGATTTGAGACTATAGTGAAGGTTTACCGATGATGACCCTGAACTTACAGCCAGAGCAACAATGGTACAGTTTAGATCAGGTGTTAGGATGGCCTAATCAAAGTCCAGACCTAAGTTTTATGTTGCATAAAATTCAAAGTAGTAATTGCAGGGAAAAGGTAGCTGTGCAGACTATTCAGTAGAAGTGCAGAATAAAGATATATTTCACAATATGAACTCCTTTTTGTTGGTGTATCAAATAAACTCCCAATAAAAGACACAGAAGTCTGGAGTTGTAAAATCGCAAAATGTGAAAACGGAAAAGGAAAATTACTGTGTAAAGCTTTAGTTATTCTGCTCAACAAGTTATTTTCCCTTCCTGGGAAGGGAAGCTGTTCTTATTTAGCCTTGGGTAATTTAACAATAATGTTATTTGACCCTGATTGTAACTCAGATTGTGATTTTAAAAAAGGATTCTATGTACCTCTTGTTTAGAAACTCTGAATGCCTCCATGGAGTTGAGTTTTTTTTACAAGAGGCACAGCAGTCTTGACCTGGTTAGGTAATATGCATTTTGCATGATGGATGGCAGCTACAGTCATGTTTGATCAGGCATTGACGGCCAGGAAACTCAACAACCAGCAAAGTGTTCAGCGAAGGAAAATGTACAGCAGCATCAAGTGAATCAACATTAACTTCATTAACTCTCGCGTGAGTTTACTTGAGCGTTTTTCCACTGAGACAAACACGAGAGGGAAGCTCAAACACTTAACCCTTGTTTCTTTAGTATTTTTGTGAAAGCTGAATGTAGTTGTGAGGTTTTAACCCTGTGAAACATTTTAGTTCTGATCCTCTCTGTCCCCAGACGGGCTCTCTACGGGCAACCCGACACAAACGATGTGCAAACAGGTTTATGATGAGCTTCTCTTTGGAAAAGCGACTCAGACTGCATCCGCTGGCAGCCTTACCGTGTTACATTGATGACCCATAGTTACCTTTTTCACTGACCTCACCATCTCAACACCGCTTCGTTGCTGTAAGGCTTCTGTCACCATGGCAACCGTGACATCAGCAGCATGCCGGTGGTCAGGTTTTGCTCATGAGAGAGTGAATGAAAAGAGGAAATGGTGAGTAAAAAAAGACAGGGACGCGAGGAGGAAAGAAACGAAGAACGCTTGCCTGTCTTGCGCTGTCGTAGGTTACCAGGGCAGCAGCCTCACGTAGGCCGGCCTGACGCCAATCCACTGTAGACCTCATGGATGAAGACAGGGCCTTAGGACATCTTAGCCCTGTCTGCACCTCGCTCAGCACGCCCACTCCATCTCCACTTATTTCCGTTGCCCTTCTGCCACTTTCTAATTCGATAGCCAGCCGATCATTTCTTCATCGCTCTGCAGGGATTTGTAGTAATGAGCAAAGAAAATGCATCAAGACTGGATTAAACATTAGACCATTCCACTGTGGCTCATCTGTTTGCGCTGAATGTTCAGGTTCCGACTTTGCAGCTTCTGTTTGTCTTTGGAGCTCAGTGCAACTCTAACAGGAAACATGGCTCAATAAGTCGACAGCGATGAGAAAGAACCAGGATGTGACTCCCATCCTGTCACTGCAGAGGTATTTAAACACATACAGTGCGTTTTGGTGGCAGTCGTGTATATTCAGTCACTTTTTGAAAAACAACCACATGCTAAAACATGTGATTGTGTCTGACAAAATGTATCTTTTCACACAGAGACTTAATTGTGTTCCCGATGAAATAATAAGGTTTTCCTAGTCTTCTCTGTTCAGGCTTGCGTCGCACCAGAGTTATATTCACTTTCATGTCCAAAATTGAGAAATGTCTAAACGTACAAAAGATATGAAACAGGCAAGCACCAGGCAGTTGAAAACTCAGCTGAAAGTTAGTGAAGCGCGGCGGTGTGTTGTACGGACCACCAACCCTGATCATCAGTTTATAACACTTTGTTGAAAGCACTGATACAGTCTGCTCCTGTTCTGACAGGCTGTGCTACTCTGATGTGAATGGACCTGCGCCATTTCTCCCTGCAGCTCGGCTATCTGATTACTTTATACTTGTGAGCCATGGTGTGATTGTGTAAAACAAAGAGACAGTGAGTGGAAGCAGCAGAAAGTCTCACTTTTCTGAACATAAACATTTTGGGCTTTACTTGTTTGTTGAAATATATTTATGCGTCTGTCCAAAGGTTGTTTTTCAGGGTCAAAAGGTGCCAGTGGCCTGTCGATAAGGCCACTAAAACTTGGTATTTTCTTCCCTGATAATATGGTAGTGCTATGCTTACTACATTATAATCTATATGTGTCAGTGAAGATCTGTTTCAGAAGGCCTGGCTAGTTTTTGTTTTGTTTTTTTAGTTTTGCTTTTAAATCACTCGCCTTCTTTGAGCAAGAATTGAAATGTTTTTTGTAATTTATTTTGTTTTCTGGCTCTAAAATGCTCCTTTAATGCATTTAGGGAAAAATAAAATGAGCAGTTAAATGTATAGGGGTAAAATAAACTGTTAGATCTCCATGTACATTTTATATGAAAAACAGTTTATTTCCGGCTACAAACAAAAATAACTGCCTATTGTTTATCAATTAACTTAATATTGACTGGTTACTAACTTCAGGCATCGTCCCTCACTGGAGGTGAAAGGAGTGAGGCAGCTCAGGTTTGACCATAATTATTATTTTTGTAAAATGTTTTGTTTTTGAAGGTGCTTAATTGAGAAAACCAAAATGAACGTTTGATTTAATACACCATAATCACATGTCGTGAGTGATCTGATTTGAAATAAGAATATAAATATGGACGAACAAATTTGAGAAAAATAAATGCGAATACGATAATGGAGTGGTTGGATCAGGTTTTATTTAGTTGATGTGGATCTCTCTACTGATCAAACACATTTTAGTTTTATTAAACACAGATTGTGTTATGGCTTAAAGCCACATCAATATTTATAATCTCTATGTTCATATGTTAGCATGTAATTACGGCTTTGAGCTCAGATAAAGCAGGCTTGGATTCAGGCAGTGGCTTTGTGTATGGCTGGTTCAACAGTGCCGGGCGTCTGTGTTTTGTCTTTCTAACTGCATCTGAGCTGTTGAGAGCAGGGCGAGTGGCTAATGAATGACCTGTCAGAGGTAATGAGGTCCAGAGTGCTGGATGCCTCATGACTTCCTCCTCGCAACTCCTCTGAATCAGTGGCAAACCGGAGAAAGCTTCCTCACTGTTATCAAGCAAATGGACTGAAAACAGAACCACTTTCGCAAGGAGATTTGGAGAAAAGAGGCAGACTTTGGATCATTGACATTTATGATCCCCAAGTTGCCTTTTTTTTTTCCTCCTCTGCTGTCATCAGAACTTGGACTCTGCTCAGCTGTTCAGATTTCCCGTTTCACTGATTTCCCAACGATCCTCGCTCTGCCCGTGCCTCACGGTCTCCTCCGAACCGCTTTTGATTGTGAAACGTTGTCTCGCCTAGCTGCAACTCTGAGCAACTGCACCTCCTGTCTCCACCCAGCTCCACCGCTCTGCACCTGGAATGTAAATATGGGAAAGGTGCGGTTTCATACCCCTGCTTTTAGGCTTCCTCATTTGCAATTCAGAGGATGCATAGCGCTCAGGAAGCTATTAATTGTGGAGTGTGTTGTCAGACTAGTCACTGTAATAAGTGACTCAGCCCATCTGTGATGAAATAATACAGCATGTAGGCTGTTGTGCCAGATATTTTTTATGCGTTTCTACTTGTAGCACAGTGAAACTACACTATCTGTTTTAATGTGTACAAATCAAACACTCATTACTCCTTTAAAATGTTTCTGTAAAAGTAAAAACTTCCTTTCCAGCGAGGGATTTCTCGTGCATATTGTAAAAATAAATTAAGTTTCTCTACATTTCTCAAGATATGAGATTTCTTTAGAATTGATGCAAAGATTGAGAAATGAAACATATTGTGCAGAATAAAGCAGTGAAAGGCCTTAAATAGTACACTTTCCCTGATACCTTCTTGTTGAGTCTTGCTTTAAAATAATTGAAAGTATTTTTTTAAATCGCAGGATATTGTTTAAACAAATGTTGCTTATTAAACAAACAGTTAACAACAGAAAATAAACCAGAATAAAATGTAAAAAATTGAAGAGAAAAAATAAAAAAATAAAAATTGCAAAGTAAATTTGGAACTGATGATAACAACCATTTAATGTTTTACTGCACTAAGATACCAAAATATCCTGTGGATATATTTATATTTAGCTATAATGTATTCATTGCAGTCACTCTGTGTTAGTTGCTCATAAATCAGTTTCTAGATGTGCCACAGGTACAAAACACTGGAATGAAATGGTTTATTTACCTCCTTCTTGTGTCAATAAGTTCTCCAGAGCCTTAGTGACCTAATTATTCTATTCAGATGTGGTGCAGCAGAGTCGCATCTAAAAGTTGCAGGGCAGTGGTCCTCCATAAATGGACTGGAGTTTGACTCCTGTGCTCTATATTTTTTTAAGATCTCAGTACATCACCTGCATAGGTCCTTTGACTAGGCTCTTCAAAGCTTTTTTTGATGTGGCCTGGAGAAAAGCAAGTTGAAGTGGACTTAAATTTACATTCAAGAAAGCCTGGCCCGGCTGCTCACCGGATCACCTCTTTCAGGTCCATATAAAAAGCGTAAATGTAAGCACTGCTCCATTACAGTTCCCTTTTTTTTTTTGCTTTACTTGCAGAAAAAGAGCAGAGAAGAGAGCTGTGGTGAAGGAAGTGGGGTGGAGATCCTTGAGAATAAGCCTTACACAGATGGACCAGGTGGGGTGGGTCAGTACACCCATAAGGTCTACCACATAGGCATGCACATTCCTGGCTGGTTCCGCTCCATCCTGCCCAAAGCTGCTCTGAGGGTTGAAGAGGAGTCCTGGAACGCCTACCCTTACACCCGAACAAGGTATGTGCACTTTCAACCATAGATTCATGAGAGTCATGCCCCCCAAGTAATATAAATATATGTTGTAAAATCTGTCTCTGAAGGGACAATGTAAACCACATGTCAGGCAGTCAGAATATTATTGTTGTGAGAGCATCAGATTCAGTGTCCTGCAAGCTGACGATGACCCCTCATTCCCTGGGGGTCGTCGCTCCATTTATCTGCTTGATAAACCGATACGTGAAGGTGCTGATATGAGGTTGACCCAAGACTGTGCTGTGGTCCTTTCTGCCATATCTGTTTAACCAGCGACAGTTTTACTGCAGAGATCTCAGACAGTTCACACTGCGGACGTGTTCTCACTCTTTGACTAATCCTGAGCTATTCAGCACTACATGAATGAGTCCATGTCTATTGTGATGCATTTTGTCACATGATGTCTTGCAGATACACCTGTCCGTTTGTTGAGAAGTTCTCCATCGACATCGAGACTTACTATAAGCCTGACACAGGCAACCAAGCTAATGTCTTTAATTTATCTGCAGCAGACAAGAGGCAAACAACTATTGGTGAGAACCTTTTTATGATGGAGAAGCTTAACATGCTATATTTTCACTGACATTTCAATAACACAATACTGTCCTGTACAGCTGAAACGTAATGTTATTTCAATATTTGATTCCAAAAAAGAGTCATGTAGCTTCATTACATTCAATTCATTTGGATAACCACAACTTTAGAGTCAAACCTATTCAAGATTTTCCTTCCACCTAACTTGAAATGAATTATTCTTGAATATAGAACAGTCAGGATGTATTGGTAATAATACAGTAAATTCTGACTGTCATGTCAGCATTCTTTACCATGATTTTCTAGGCCAGTGGTCTCCAAACATTTTGCACTGTGCTCCATTTCTTATTTCTTTCATTTAATAATGCTAAATAATTTTAGTGTGAAACATTTACTTTTTATCTGCTTCAGCAAATGGTAAAAATACATTATTTTAATGTAGCAGAGTAGAAATTAAATTATTGAATGACAAAAGTGTGTCAGACAGATGTTTCAGTGAAACAAAGGTATCGTTTCTTAATTCTTTGGGTCAGATATTTTGACCCAACTTACTATGATTTTAAAAAGAAAGCGAGAAAACACAAAAACTTGGCTAACAAAGTTTTTTGTTATACCTAAAATTTTCAATTTATGAGGATGTGAGTCTGTCATTGTAATTCTCATCCCAAAACATAACATTAAGTACATTAAGTTTATTTGTGCCATTCTTGAACTGAGGCCGATTCCACGCAGAATTATTCCCAGGGCCACAAATGGCCCCTGGGAATCAGGAGCTTTTCTAGGTTCTGATTTAACATTTTTCTATTAAAAAGAAACCCTTATGTAATATTCACAGAAACTGAGCTTTGGTTGACCCCAATAATCAAACTTAACAGATATAACTGATTGAAATGTATTGATAGAGCAGATTAGTTTCACTTTTTCAACAAATTTATAGAAATGAATCTACATTTAAAAACATTTATGTTTTTTGAGACGGACATTTGCTGGTTTGTGCAACATTATTAATCTGAGTTTGGTTGTTTTTTTTTTTCTGTCTGAAGGTTTTTCTGTTTAAACAGTGGATGAAGCCCACTTGTGGCACTTTAGTGACACAGCATAAATTTTGCGTTTGGAAAAAACTTCCCATCAGACTACAATAAAAAAAAAAGTACTTGTAGAGCACAGGGTGACCTAGTTCTGATGGTATTTGTAATGGTTTTAGTCAGTCACTGCTTCTTATGCAACTGATGCCGTTAGTCAGACTGAAAGTTGGTTCTGAAAAGAATGCAAGTTCGTTTTTAAGTCAGGCTCATGCATGTTCTGCTCCTGCCTTCCCATGCACATTATGACATGATTATAAAACCACACTAAGGCCGTTGTGACATTCATTCCAAACAGCTGACTCCCTCAGTTATTGGTGCCTGAAACCCGATTTTCTTTGGCAGACGTAATCGACATAGTGACAGATCCCATCCCTCCACATGAGTACATTTCAGAGGAGGACCCGAAGCTTTACACGTCAGCCAAGACCCAGAGGGGGCCCCTGCAGGATGACTGGATAGTGGAGTACAACAACAACCCAGGGAAGACTCCCATCATGTGTGCCTATAAACTTTGCAAAGTGGAGTTTCGCTACTGGGGCATGCAGTCCAAGATTGAACGCTTCATTCATGATGTTGGTGAGCAGAGCTTTGGATTTCTATTACTCTTTTCTGTTTTCAGAGTCTGCGAGCCTGTTTATACGTTGGTCTGCCTGTTGTTTCCCGATAGGGCTCAGAAAGGTTATGGTGCATGCCCACCGGCAGGCCTGGTGCTGGCAGGATGAGTGGTATGGCCTAACCATGGACGACATCAGGCAGCTGGAGCTGGAAACCCAACTGGCCCTGGCCAGGAAGATGGCCAAGTTCCTCCATGGCGAGGAGCTTTCCGAATCCACGGTGTCTCCAGACAAAGAGCAGGAGGCCAAAGAGGCAATCAGCTCTATCGAGGCAGAGGAAACGGCCACCAGATCAGTAGAGACTCTGCAGCCGCGAGGCGTCCTCACCAAGCAGTGGTCCACCTCATCCAGATCCTCCCGCTCATCCAAGAGAGGAGGTGAACAGCTCTTCACCTGCGGTCGTCCCTGTCCTTGACACAGTCATTGTGTACATTCATCAATAAAACTGATCTAGAACTACAGAACCTACATGGTGCTTCAGGAGATTTTATAAAGTTGCCAGGGTGCACACACATCCTTAAAAATATTTTAAAAAGTCTTAAATTCATGTATCTAAAATTCAGGCCTTAAAATGTTGGCTACTGCTAACTCACTGCTAACATACCCTTGCTAGCTGGCTAGTTTTTTTGTATCTGCTATGGATACGTGAAAATTCAGATGTCTGGACAAAGTCGTGGAGACATAGGTTTTAAATTCCATTCAGAATGATGTTAAAAAGTCTTAAATTTGAGTTGGGGAAACCTGCAGAAATCCTGGCTGTTCACCAACACACTTTAAGACCTATGATCTGATGACAGCTGGGTTATAGAGCAACACAAAAATATCTGACCTTTATTTTAAGAAAAAGTAACAGACTTGCCTGAATGGGATTTCCCATATTTATATCAATAAAGGTTGCAAATAACAAAGAAATAAGCAAAAATAAAAATACTTTCCACACCAGAGACGTTCTGGAGCTCTGCACCTATATGTTAGTTACTTTTCACATATCCATCCCATGGGAGCTGTTTGGCGTTGCATTTGCCAAGCAGCTGCACCGTTCAGGTGGAAAAACTACTTCACGGCTGCAGCTGCCTCCTCTTTTGACTGACTGAATCAAGTAGGAGCCCAGAAATGTGAACCTGCTGGCAGCTCTGGTGATAAATTCTCCTAAAACATGCTCTACAGCTCTGACGTCTTTCTGGAAATAAACTGGAAGTGTGTGAGATAGTAACCACTGTAGCAACAAAGCTTCACATGATGGCGTTATGAATATATATAATGAATAATTTAATACGAAATAATTCAAAACCCACAAATTACTTCAGGGTCAGCTCTTACATTTACACTCTGAAGCTTGACTTGTACTCCAACTCCTATAATTATTGACAAGGGCAAGGATGTGGAGAAAGTCATAAAATATTTTTTATTACGCTCTTCATTTTCTTTTACAATTTTCTCTCTTGCCTGTGGTTGGTAGACAAAATTGGGTTATTGTCCCGTCTTGTTTTTGACAATTCAATTCAGATTGAATGTTTTTGACTGAAATAAATTTAGTTTACTTCAATTAAATAGGACAAACGAACCAATGTCATCTTCATTATAAAAGATAAATAGGTCGATTTTTATATATTTCAAAAATATATAGTCAAATTGATCTTATAAAATTAATACATGTAAGTAGATTCAGATTGAAGTTATAAAATGGTATGTTAATCAAAAATTTATGGTATTATTTACCAAAACGTTTTTTTTTTTTGTTTTGTTTTGTTTTGTTTTGTTTTATTGTCTTCTACAGTAAGACCTTTTGGTGATTGTTTTATTTTCAGGTAATTTTCACATCCATATTTGCACAGCATATTTATTTTAACACCCTTTATGTTCGATATGAATCAAGCTCAGAACACTCAAAAAAAAAAAAAAGTAAGGCTTTTTAGCTATTTTTAAATCAATATGTGACAGGGATTCCCTCCATATTTAAGGGAACTTTTTTTTTTATCATGTTGTGGCATCTGTAACCCTTGGACCTGCTCACTATGTGAGCAGTTTAATAAAACCACATTTAACAAGGAACTTTAACGTAACTGAATAACTGGATTGCAGGTGTAGCTGCTCGGGCTTTGATAGGCCGTGTTACAGTCGGATGAAGAGCAGCCTGCGTTTCCCCCGCGCCCTCACCTTTGACTGACTGTCCAACTTCAGCAGTTTCTCTCCTTCAGAGCCGAGTTATTTTTAGCATCACCTCTGACATCACAGATCACGTGACCTAACACACCCCATGTGCCGTCCCTTCTTTAAGGTAGCACTCGCTGTGTCTTCCTCCCTGACTCCTGCATGCCTCGTTTATGAGCCCCATCACCACCATCGCCACCCCTGGTTCTCCATGGAGCTATTTTTAGCAGCAGTGCTGACATCACAGATCTGAGGAGGCAGACGCGAGCCCCCCCCCCCCTTCCCCTCCGCTGCTGCTGCTTTGTCTGTCCTGACAGCCACAGCTGTGCCCCCCTCTCCTCCGCTGCTCTAATGATACATGAGGTGTCGGTTATAGGCTTGTGACAGACAGGGCCGACTCTTAGTGTGCACCGCCCTCGGTTTTGGGTGTTTCGCCTGCACCGGGCCTCACTTTTCTCACATCACCCCCGACCACCATGCAGCCCATCTCATCTGCAGGACAGCAGCACACCACAGAGGCTCTCAGCATGTTTATGTAACACTGTGTTTGTGCCTGAGATTGGGGCGTGTGGGCTTGTGCGACATTGCTTTGTTGAAGTGTATTTCTGTATGTGTTAAGAAAGAAAAGAGAGAGGCTGAAAAAACCACATGTCCCCAATTAACAGCGATCATTTTTGCCTCTTGTGGTTTTACAGTGAGTCCGTCACGTCACAGCATCTCAGAGTGGAGGATGCAGAGCATAGCGCGCGATTCAGACGACAGCTCGGACGAGGAATTCTTTGATGCCCATGGTAAATTATATTTTCAGCTAAACATTCTTTAAACTGCTTTTTTTTTTCCTGCTTTCTAGCTTCTTCAACTGCAGCTCAGTTTTTAAGCTTCCCAGATACCCAGCAGGCTTTGTATCTGCAGCTGCAATAGGAGGGTGTGGTGTGGTGCTGCAAACGTGCAACCCAGAAGGAAGAGGTGGCTGGATACTTGGGGCCACATCTATCCTCCTGATGTCCAACTCGGATGTCAGTTCACCACCAAAACACTCGGCTCTTTTAAAAGCACACAGACGTCCAAGCAATAAGCGTCCATTTGGATGATGTCATGGGAAACGGCTTTATTATTTTCACTCTGACTCTTCTAACTCAATAATCTCCATTTATTCCAACTGGGGCAGAAAAGATGAATCATTATTCATCTGTTAATGAAATAATCAACTAATTCAGTAATGTTTTAATAGTGGTTAAATGAAAGTATACAGAATTTTTAAGTATTATTAATTGATTGTCATAATAATTGATGGATTTATCGATTACTAAAATAATCATTAGTTGAAGCCCTAACTCTAACTTCAACTTGTTTCTGCTTGTGACTGGAAACCAGCAACTACAATGACTTTTCTCTGGCATCCAGTAACTGATTAAGTGATGCAGCAAATATGTTTAATATCAAATATTTTTGTTTATTTGGGTTTTTTTCTTTATCAAAACAATATATTCATTTCAGTCATAAATTCACAACAATTAGTGTTAGTGGTAACTGTGATGCTAGCTGTTATAGTATAATTGGGACTGTTTGCTCATTTGCAGCAGCATGTACAGTTATTTCTTCTTGGAAAAATGTGCTAAAGTCTTAAAATAAACGGTTGCTATGGAGACTCTGTGACCCCCAAGATGCAACTTTCTGCTGCAGATCTCCAGTAACAAGCTTTGGAGATATTTTGCTTCTCTTATCATCCTGCTCATTGTGCGTGGTGCGACTTGGTTGCTCCACCAGCTTTGTTTGGCAAAGTTCCACTTATTTAAGAATATCAAAGATCACAAGCTGCTTTAAAGAATCTGCATTTATTGTAACTCATTCCTCATTTTACAAGACCAAGTGTTACAGAGTCAATGTTTTAGTCCAGATGATCTAAAAGCTGTGAAATATCTCTGTGTTTCAAATTCAGTAGCCAAATTCAGTAGTTTGGCAGAGGCAATTTTCATTAACATTTGCTATTTAAATGTCAAGAATGTCAGAGTAGCTGCTACAAATAAGATTTTAAAAGGTGAGTCTAGGACGGCGTACTTGAGAAAGGAACCTTATTTATTGTGCAGAATGATGAAAGAAATTTCCGCACAAGAACATCTGATGTTAATCGCGTTTAGTTAGCATTCTTGGCCGTAATGCTTGTTAAATATCAGTAAAAAAATGACAATAGTTACTGTGTTCTGCTCAAACACAATGTTGTTTGATCCTGGACAGGATGACATCACAAACATCTTTGAAATCACATTTATGAACTTAATATGTTAAGAAAGGAGCGCATTACTGAAATGTTCCCATAGAGTAAATTATAAATGTAAATTATTTATAATTTACTTTTGGCCATTTGAAACCTTCCAGCTTCCTTAAGAATGTGCCGTAAGAATAGCAGTTTATTGCTGGGAAGAGGAGTCTATATCCTCTTTAAAGGAAATGTTTATACTTGACATCAGGGAGTCTACAAATTTACAACTTCACACTTGACAAAGCTTGTCCTTCCTTATATATGCCTCATGGCCCTCACTGTGAGTGGTGCTTCAGATAAAGTGGCTAAAAGTGATGTTTATTCTGTCTTGGTTTTTTTTACTGGTCTGCATACTAAGTACAAATAATAAGAAAAAGTCAACAAACTTGTCAAACTTCTTGAAGAAATGGCACGCACTTGAGGGATAATAACAAATTTATAAACACTGGCAGTACATGTAACCACATTATGTTATTGTTAAATATTGTGATCATATATAAATTACAATCAACCCACTTTTTACTTCTTTGTTCATCTTTCTTCTGAGCGTTTTGTTATGTGCTATGGAAGTTGTTTACATCCAAGAGCTGAAGTATGTTATTGGAGGGCAGCATTTTAATGCAGAGCACCTGGGAAAAACTGAAGTAAATCATAAAAGTAACAAAATGCCTTAATCTGTCAAATTATTTAATTTATTTTGTTTCGTTTCTGAAAAGTCCTGATTTTTACTTTATTTCCACTAATTCATTTCTGATTCCTGTTTGAGTTAGGTGACTCTAATCAACCAATATAACCCAAAAGGAATATCCTTAGGCAGATATGAGTTACTATGTCTTTTTAGTACACTGGCAGTGCAATATGAGAAATCTCTTTGAATTGTTGGTTGCCAAGCTTTTTAAAAATATTAAGAATTTAAAAATCAAACAAAGGTCCCGTACAAGGTGACTCCATTTTGAATCTGAAAAAAGCCAGACACTAAATGTCCAAAGCTACAGCAGAGACTGAATGAGAAGTGGAAATTTAAATTAAGAAAAACAAAACAAAACAGCACCTCATGGAGACACGGATAATTATTGTTCAATCCCACGCTGTTTTCTGTTTTTGTGTCTTCAGAGGATCTCTCGGATGGTGAGGAGGTTTTTCCAAAAGAAATTGCCAAGTGGAACTCCAACGACTTCATGGACAAGATTGAAACTGTGGACACGGAGGAAAATCCTGGTACGAAGCGCAGCACTGACCAAAGCTTCAGACCCAGCAGGAACTCTTCTCTAACTTAACTGTGTGTATAAACCTGTGTTTTCAGAGAACTTTAAGGAAATGAGCGTCGATTATGACAGAGCATCGAGCGAGGACAGACTGGATGAGGTGCGTGTGTGGAAATGTTTAAGAAACTAATGCAGCTTCTTCTGATGCTGCCCTGTCAAATATTAAGCATTTCTGAATAGTGCTGGGCAATAAATTAATAACAATACATACGTGACACATATCAATATTAATAGAAAATTTCTAGTAGAATTTCCAATAATTTCATGGAACATCCATCCAAAACCGCACAGCATTCTGGGGGATGTAGGCAGTGGAAATTAGCTGCTCAACCTCTCACAGCCAGCTGAGCAACGTTTGTGGCATCAACTAACTCACTCTTTTGATACCGAGCAACAACTTGTGGTTACCTAGCAACAGCCTGATGAGTAACTTGCGCAGCAGCAGTTTAAGGTTTCACCACTTAAAAATAAGAAAACAACAAAGTGGCGTGAAAGGATCAAATGAATACAACAGCTTGAGAGGAAACTGCAAATAAAACAGGAAATGTCATATCACCAGTTTGGCAGTAGTTGAGATATTTAAAACAAGAAACTAATCGATATTAACTGATGTAAAATGTGGGTTGTTTTTTTTCAGTCATATGGCCCAGCTCTATTCCTGAATAACAATACCAAAGAAAAAAAAAATACAAATTCCCACAACCCACACTTGCTAATGTCCATTTTTAGCCTGAAAACGAAATGAAATAGAAACGATGACCTTTAGCTCAGCTGGGTTTATGAGACACTTGGAGGATAAGAGAAAGGCTGTTTGTCCCTGAGCCTTTCTGTCCTCTTGTGTTCAGATGCGTGACTCTCTTAGCGGCCAAGCCGATAGCTCTCCTATCCCCACCATCACGGTAACGAGGCACCAGTCAGTAAGTAAACATTTTGGCCCCATAGCACTTTGGGGAAGAGTAAGTCCCCCAAGAAGGCCCACCCACCCCCCACCCAGTTCTGACTGCCCCTCCCTTTTCCGTCGCCATTGCCCAAACCCCGATCCATGTGTACCCCTTGACACCAACACCCTCTGTTCAACTCGCTTGTACTTGCAGTTGTGGCATTGAGTGTGCGTTTATGGTGGTTCTTTGACAATGTGAAGTTTTGGATCGGACACACAAGACAAAACTACACATTACTCCATGCAGTTTATTGTGACATCCTCCAGAAGCATGATTGTTGTCATACAGGTGGAGGGTGGCTCTGCTCTGTCTCCCCCTCTCATGTTCCTCTGCCCCTCTATGGTTGTGAACAAAAGTCTGCTCTGTGGTCCATGTTTGGAAAGCCTGACGCAGAATGTCATCAACAATAACTGAGGGACGGGTTTTGTTTTTTTAGCAAGGGGAAAACCCTCTTGTCTTTGGTCATGATGATAAACCAAGCAAAGTACCAAAACATTCTCCGTGCATCACCTTCATCGCAATGCTGCCGTCCCTTAGGAGAGCTCGCCTCAGCAGAGTCTGCAGCCTTCCAAGATCCACGTCTTGATTCTGGTTCTGCACGGAGGGAACATCCTGGACACGGGCGGAGGGGACCAGAACAGCAAGCAGGCCGACGTCAACACCATCAGCACAGCGTTTGACACAGTCATGCGTGTTCACTACCCTGCCGCGCTCGGACGCATCGCCATCCGCCTGGTGCCCTGCCCCGCCATCTGTGCCGAGGCCTTCTCTCTGGTCTCTCAGTAAGAGAAAACACTTGCGCACGTTTATATCTGCAGGCTCCAGGCAGTGTTTTGACTGAGGGTTTGTTGTCATTGGCTACGACGGCTGTTTTTCAGCTTATGACTCAGGTCCTCTCCTCTTCCTCGGCTTATTTGCTTAAGCTACTCCTTCCTCTTTTGCAGCCTGAGCCCTTACAGCTATGATGAGGGATATCTGTCCAGCAGCCAGGACCACATCCCGCTCGCAGCGCTGCCTCTGCTGGCCACCTCGTCTCCACAGTACCAGGACGCCGTGGCCACTGTCATTGTTCGCGCCAACCAGGTGTATTCTGACTTTATTAAGTCTCAGGATGGAGCGACCTTCTCTGGCCAGGTCAGATGGTGTTCAGAACCGGTTATCGGGTCCTTATTGATAGTTTTGCTGGTAAAGTTATTCATAGACTCTTCACCCTTTACAACCACAAACATTAGCATGTTTTATTGCAGTGTGGTAGACGAATAGAAAGTGGTACATTATTCTTGAGTGGATTAAAAAGTTTACAAGTAAAGAAAACCTAACATGTAAATTTTGTATTCACTCCCCCTCATTCAACCTTTGGCTGTAATTACAGCTGCAAGTGCTTCAGAGTATGACACACTCTACCAGCTTTGCACGTCTAGAAAGTGAAATCTTTGCCAACTTTTCTTTACTAATTGGAACAATCTTAGTCGGATCTGATTGGAAGCATCTGAACAGCAATTCAAACTTCTACGGATTCTCAATTGGAAACTTTTTGCAAGTCTTTTGGAGCCACTTTGTCCCTGAACTATCTGCTGTGTTCGACTTTATGATGCTGTTTGTTCTCTAATGAACGTCTGCGCTCTTCACAGAGCAGCTGGTTTTATATTAAGGTTAAATTATACACAGTTGCACTTTATTTACAAATGAGGTGAGTTCTCAGAGCATGTCATTAAGTTTAGAGGTATCAGAGTAAAGGGGAGAAAATACAAACGCCCACAACCTTTTGCAGCCATTTTATTTTTAAAGGAATTGAAAATAATGTGTTAATTTTAGTTCTGCTTCTACTATAATGCAAGACTTTGTCTTGAACTGTTGCAAAGCAGCTTCTGCTTTTTGGTCTTGCTTTATAGTTTTGTAGACTTTTTAGAGTTCTCTAGTCGAATCCTTTCTAGTCCAGTCAGTGTACCTGAACAGCACATCCTTTTGTGCCGCATGTGCTTTAAAAATAAATGCAAGAGAAGAATAAAAGAAGCATCCAAAAAACTTTTTGCCGATAAAGGACATCTGAAAGTTGTCTCCAAAAACAAGATACAAATCTGGCTCATCCTTCAGTTAATCAGTAATCAGAAATTGAACCAGAAAATACTCACGAAGCAGCCAGAGACCAAAGATATTCCTTGATTAACCTTCAGAAACATTTAATGTCCATTGATCAAGGCCACTTTAATAGATTACCGGGATGAAAATCTTTTTAAAAATGTAATGACTCAAGACTTTTAGACAGCACAATATATAATTGCTACTTTTTGATATTACGTGAACCTTCGGTGTGATGTTTGACCTGTGCAGGTTTGCCTCATTGGGGACTGTGTGGGTGGAATACTGGGGTTTGACGCTCTCTGTAACAGCACCCCCACGGTAAATGAGAGCCAGAACAGCAGCCGCAGAGGCAGCGTCATCAGCGTGCAGGTAGGAGACGTTCGCTGCCTAAAGGCACATCAAATGCATTTTTTATTAACTGCTCCATTTATGGACATATTTATCATCTGTCGTTGTGATTCATCCTCCTCATCGTAGGACCAGGACCTTCTCTCTCCCGGCATCATCGTCAACAGCGGACATGGGTCATCATCCCCGACACTGGAGAGCAGCCGCCACCTGAGTCGCAGTAACATCGATATTCCTCGCGTCAGTGCAGGCGATGACACCAAGAGGCAGCTGCCGCGTAAGAGAAGCGACTCGTCCACCTACGAACTGGACACAATTAAACAACACCAAGCGTTTCTGTCCAGGTGAGCGACACTTAGCTGAGGAACTAGTTTCTTCTGACACGTTTTAGTTCTTTCTTAATGCCAGGTTTGCTGAACATGCGGTGATAGTAGCGTGCTTTTTCAACTCTATTTACAACCTAGAACATTTTAGCATTTTTTCCACCTTACAAAACACAAACTTTTGCCTATTTTACCAGGATTTTCGGTGTCCAGCCTGTATAAAGTACTAGCTGCCACCCATTCAGATGTTGTCCTTTTAGCAACTTCCCACATCTGAATAACTCAGACACAACATAGATCATCTTTGAGTGTCAGTTGTTAAGTTGTTAAGTCTTCCCGCAGATTTTCAGTTGGACTTAGTTCTGGACTTTGACTAAGTCATTCTAGTCAAAGCATAACCATTATAGCTTTGACTGAAAGTTTATTGTTGCCTGCTGGAATGTTGATCTCAAGCATTCATCTGCCTCCAAGTGGTTTCCTTTGAATTGGATACAGGATACTTTGTTTCTTTGTCTTCATGATGCTGTTTGTTAGCTAATGTTTTTTTTTACATCCGAGTGCAGGTGGATACTTTTTGCGGCTCGGGAGACAAAAGAAATACACTGGAGATATTTAGAGTCTTGATACAAATCCGCTCCACGCTTTCAGATGTCTTCATACGTTTTTATATGACCTAAGATTTATGGCAGTGACGTGACAAAAAGTGAAAGCAATTCACGGCATTTGAACGTTGCAGCAAGTGCCTGAATGACTAACAGCTGTGTGATTTCATTTGTTTTTCCAGCTTGCACTCGAGCGTCCTTAAGAGCGATGCAGTGTCCCGCAGGTCGAGCAGCAGCACCATGCTGGACGGAAGCTCCCTGGGGAAGTTTGACTTTGAGGTGTCAGACTTTTTCCTGTTTGGTTCTCCGCTGGGCTTGGTGCTGGCCCTGAGGAAGACTGTGATCCCCATGCTGGATGGTGAGCGTCTTCATTAAGAGGAGTGCAGTAGTTTTAAGTGAATAATGTGTGTGGGCATAAAAATTAATATTAAAGACGCCTCTGGTGGGCAGCTTTTTAATTATTTTTTTTTTCATCTGGTTTCGTCTGCTCTTCCCTCCCGTGTCTTTGGTTGGATTTCTCCCTCTAGTGGCCCAGCTGAGGCCGGCCTGCCAGCAGGTCTATAACTTGTTCCACCCAGCTGATCCCTCTGCCTCCCGCCTGGAGCCTCTGCTGGAGCGGAAATTTCACCTCCTCCCTCCTTTTAGCGTTCCCCGTTACCAACGCTTCCCCCTTGGAGACGGGAACTCGGCCTTGCTGGGTGAGTCCCTTGCAGGAGTGATGAATGTGGAGGCTAAAACTATCAAGTGAAACAACTCAGACCTGTCGGGTTCATCACAAGCACAAATGCAGAGTTTTATACAGTAGATTTATTTTCATTTCTCCCTTTGAAGGAGACATTTTGATCGTAAGCAGCTGTCCTGTTCGCCGCACACAGCACATGTCTTAGCAGCGCACCATGAGTCCACTCACACAGTACACTGTCTCTGAGAAAAATGCTACATTTTTCTACTGTTTGTCTTCTGTGAAGCAGGTTATTCATCTGAATGTGGTCATAGTCCTGATTTTGATTTCTGTTTTGGACGTTCATTTGAATGAAGTGACCCTTAGAACCTCAAGCAGTCCTATTTCGCTGTGGATGTTTAGTTTAAATGAACCAACTAGCTACTAAAACAAGTTTTTATCCTCAAACTTAAGTTTCAAAACTTGTAAGATCCAGGGCTTAGTGGTCAGAAAGCATTCACTGCTCTCCACATTTCTTATCTTACAGCCTTACTCCAAAATATTCTTCTAAAAAAATGGCAATTTTTGCAAATTTATGAAATAACTCCTCAAAAATTATGTGTATGTCAGATTTCTCTTGCTCAGCATTTTTAGCAGCAGTTCTTCTTTAAGTGCTGATGAGCTGGACATACATAGCTTTTTGTACTTTTGCCCATTTTTTTCTTCAGATCTTAATCTCGGTCAGGCTGGATGAGCAGTGTCGGTAGATGGCCATTGAAATTTTTTCCAGACATATTAAATTAGATTTACTGTAACTCTGAGTCCTGGCTGAGCCACTGGAGGATATTCACAGAGATCCCCTGAAGACACTGGGGACCTTTATTATCCGAGAATCGTAAGATGACATCATAACAACTCTGAAGATGTTTCTTCTAGTTTTGGCTGCCATCGTCTTAATCTCAATGACATTATAATCAGAGAAGGCAGTTTGTCATGCAGGTCATGGGGAATGCAGTAAAACCTTGTGCAGGCACTTTTTAATTTTTATTTTTATAAAATTTGCTGAAAAATAATATATTTTTTTACTTTGTGTTTAGGAAATGATATTTAATCACGTTTGGAACGAGGCTGTAGCAAAACAAATGTCTGGGCCAAAATGAGCGGCAGTAATACTTTTATCAGTATTTATCTATCAGTCATTATTGGCATTATCTAGCTTCTCGTCTTTTATGTGTGGTTGTAAAACTGGTTATTATGACCATTCAAGCTGTGAAACAGTTGTAGTGTAGAAGTGAGGTCCACTAAGGGCTTGCCTTTTGTTTTATGTCCAGTTGTTCTTGCTTCATATGTTTTTGTGTCTTCCCTGTCTCCTCTCCTTCCTCCTCTCTGGGTCTCCTGTTCCCATATCTGCACACCCGGCCCTCCTAACACCACCCCCCGACCTCTGCCCTTCCTCCTGCTCCTCCACCTCCCTCTGTAGTGGAGACAGTCCAGAGCAACGCTCAGCTGCTACTCGATAGCGGGCCCCCCCTGTCCTTTCGCTGTCAGGAGACCATCAGTGAGACCTGCATTCCTGTTCCTGTGCTAAACTGGCAGGAGAACTCCCTGAAAGCCACACCCGCCACCTTGGAGTGTGTGTAGCCTCTCCTGTTCACCTCCATCTTTCTCCACCCTCGCTCATTCACTCCCCTGCATTTGTGTTTTGCTCTTTTCACATCCTCGTCTTTCTGTCATGTGCTTTGATTTTTGCGTCTGCTTCAGATATTGTCTGAATGTTTCCATTGCTGTTGTCGCAAGAGTATGAGATATGACTCATGTAACTGCTCACACTTTAACAATTGTTTTTTTTTCCAAACTGGAATGAACATGCAACGTTTTCAGTGAGTTTTAAGACGTTTACTGGGTGCACAGGTTTATGGATTTTAAAATTCAGAATATATACATACACCGAAACAAAAATGTAGTTAAGTTTATTTTATAGCACAATCAAATGTGCTATAAAATGCTTTTTTTTCAGCCATTTTGCCATTATTATTACAACAACCCAAAGTAACTACATTGCCTTGGGTTGTTATAAAAATACTGTATATATCAAACATGACTTCACAATTTGGCGACTTGAAATTGAGTTTCTGTCTCAAAAAAAGTCGTTTTTACATAACCCTCCCCTTTAAAGTGAGCAAAGTCAGTTTTGATGTGTGTTTGGGATTATTGTTCTTACTGTGGCCCTCAGGTTAAAAGAAATTGATGGTTTGTAGCACCAGGATCCATCAAGGTTCGAGCCCGTCCTAAGCTGGAAGATGCTCAAAGACCAGTGACCACTTAATTCATCCGCAGTGAATTCAGTTAAACATGATTGTGGATTCAGAGGCTGCTGACAGAAAAAGACTCCCCTGCTTCAAAATGGACTCCTTTTAACTTGGCAACATTTTTTCTTCTGGCCCCTTGGAGAAGCCAAGTGAAAGTTAGAACGAGGTCAGAAGAAGTAAACATTAAGCCACGTATTAGTGCTGCAGTCAAAAACGCCTAACCTGAGACCGAGTCAAGCCCAGACATCCAACCACTGAGAGACTATCGTCACCACTTAAGCCATAATCATAGCATGTGTAGCTTCACATGATTAATGAAACATTAATGATCCCATTGTTAACAGGGCCCTGGACTAACTGGTTGGACCGGTTTCCCGAACTCTCCTACATGAAGTGAATCTTTAAAAGCTCTGAAATAATATGCTAACTGTGTAGCTTGAAATGAGCTTCTCTTTATTGTAAACAAAAATCCCTACAAGTGGATGCATGAAGCCATGGAAACACTCATTCATGTTTGTCTACAGAGCGTCTGCTGTGGTGCGTTTGTGTTGTGCTGTTAAAGCCAAGCTCTGTGATTTGGGGTTTCTTAATGTTTTGGGGTTTTTTGTGTGTGTGTGTGTGTGTAGAGGTTAATTTATTTGTCGACTTTCACGCTCGCTGTGCTGCTTGTGGCGCTTTGTTTGCTCAACATGAAGCTCTGTATCTACATTTTTAATACGCCGTCTTGTGTTTTCTATTGGTTGTCTTAGTTTTATAAAATCTCAGCGTAGTTTATCAAGTCATTCACTAGATGTTTAATCGAACTCTTTCCCAGCGGACAACCTTACACCCTGACATTAATTTTAATATATGTAGGCATTTTACTGTCTGTGCATTCACATGTGAGTCAGCTGGAGAACCCCGGCCAGCATGCGGGTTCCTTGTGGTTTCACATTTCCCCCAGCAGTCACATGTTTTGCCTCCCTCCCCATCACTGTGAGGTTACCCACCTTACCTGTGTCTCTTGTCTAACGGGATCTCCTTGTTTGGGCTCAATAGCGGATGTTGTTCAGTCTCATGGTGGTGTCTTCATGGACAGTTCGTACCCCTCATCCCCCATAATGAGCCCCTTCTCCAGGGGCCAACGGAGGGCCAGTGAGATCAGCATTGCCAGCCAGGTCTCAGGAATGGCAGACAGTTTCACTGCCACCAACATAGCCAACAGTAAGTGTTCTGAACATCCACCAGTCTCTCTTTCTCTCTCTTTCTTCCACTCACACAAACACGACTCCAGTTAGGTTCCACTCCTTCTCTCTCTCGCTCTCAGGCCAACTTTTCTCTATTTCTGGACAACTAGTTTCTCCTTCCAGCTCTCCTACATCCTCCTCCTCCTCCTCTCAACCCTGGTACTCTGACTCTACACACACCCTACACTCCATCTGGAGCTAACTAGTTGGTCAGATGCAGCTCCTTGCAAAAGTATTTATACTTCTTGAATTTTCTCACATCTTGTTCTCCTTCCAAACACAACCTTTGCTGTGTCTTGCTGGGATTTTATGCAGTAGAAACAAAGAAGTTCAGAATTTTAAATAACATGAAGTGGAGGTGCGGATTCAGCGCATCGCCGTTGTCACAATGAATTTCAAATTAACGACGTTTTAAAACAACAAAATGCTCCATGTTGTCAGGAATATTTTTTATTATTTTCTGCGCCGTTTGTTAAATGAATAATTGAGAATGAGGAGCCAGACTGAACAGCGATTGTTCCCTGGTTCCCTCCATCCAAACCGACAAACTCTTCTTTGCAACTTTGCTCTACTTCTTAATGGTCTGTCACATATAATCCCAATAAGACGCAATGTCTGTGTTGTAACGGGACAAAATGTTTCACAGGGTAAATTTACATTTTGCAAGGAACTGTAAACATAAATCCTGCACTTCTTTCTGACTCATCTGGTAAGACAGTTATTGAACCGTTTCCCCTCATATTCTCTGACAAAGAGCCAGTAAGATCAGAGTCCTCCAGAAGAGCAAGCTTTGTGCCACTTTTCACTGTCTGTCTTAGTTTTATCCACTGTCTAAATGTAAATGCAATGACCAAGTACTGCATTTATCTAATGTTTCAGTGCATGTGGACACCAATCTCCCTCCCTAAGCCATTTCCACCTCCTACTGCAGTGTGTGCTGAGACAACCAGCATTCTGTTTTCTCTTTGTATTATTGTTAACCAAAGTTCACTCCTATTTACCTGTTAATCTTTTTGCTTTTTTTTTTTTTTTTGTCTCACATTATAACCTAAGATGAGTTTGGTGCACATTTTGAACAATTTAAAAAAACTAATTTTGCAACGACAGCATCACCTTGCCACAAAGCTTTAACCTTTATTAACAGCTGCCTCTCTCTAATGAATGCATCTCTTTGTCATGCTTTAAACAGTTTTTTTTCTGTTATATATATATATATATATGCATCCATTTTATCACATGGTTTTCTGTTTTTTTTTTTTGTTTGTTTTGTTTTTTCCCCCCCTGTGTAGCTAAATCAGAGCAGATTAGCCAATCCAATAAGCTCAGTCTGTTCTCCCAACTTGCCCTAACATCCCACAACCTATTCTCCATAAAAAATCCTCTGAAGTCCTATAAAAAGGCCGATGGTGACCTGACTGACGGAGACTTGAGTTTTCACACGGATGCTGAGTCAGACTCAGGCGGAAGTCTAAGTTCCATCTACCAGTACGACAGCTTCCAATCATGCAGGCTGGACTGTGCTATAAGTGACCTGGTGTCGCTGGACTCCCAAGCTGAAGTTGATGAAGGTATTTTTTTTTTCTAAAGTTGGGAAAATCACAGCAATTATCCAAAAGTTTCCTTCTGCTCCTGCAGAAAGCCTACTTCTTCTTTTTATTTATTTTATTTTTTATTTTATTTCTTTCTCCTGGGATTCTTTCCAAATGGGCTCCTCAAGGACACCGCCACAAGCGCTTTCACTCAGTGGGAACAATGTTGAGATCTTAATTTTGCACTTTGGTATAACAGCCCTCACTAACATGATTAAACTCTTGGAGCTGGTCATGAAATTACTCATCAGTTCTAACCGTCTCTTTCCGTCTTGATGCAGCGCATGATTTCTTTACTGCAATAATCAAAAACACCTTTCTTTCTCACCTGCAGCTGAAGAAGTGAAGCTGATTTTTTTTTTTATTTATTTATTTTTAATTATTAATTAATTTATTTGTTTGGAAGTTTGTCTTGTGGGTTTTAAGGGTGGTGCATCTTTCTATGCCAGCACGTTCTGCTAGAGTTTCATCTTGCGGACCTGCAGTCTATTCAATTCGTTCCCGTTTGCAGTTGCAGCGCGCTGGTGGGGCACAAAGCGCCTGGACTTTGCTCTGTACTGCCCCGATGCTCTGACTGCCTTTCCCACAGTGGCTTTGCCGCACCTCTTCCACGCGTCTTACTGGGAATCCACAGATGTTGTGTCTTTCCTCCTGAGGCAGGTGAGTTGCCCCCAACCATACATTTATTTTTTTTTTTTAATCCTGTTGTTTAACCGGAAAGCTACTATTTCAGGGACGAACCGATTAAATCTCTGCTCTTAGGTCATGAGGCATGAAAACTCCAGCATTCTGGAGCTGGATGGGAAGGAAGTGTCGGAGTTTACCCCCTCTAAGCCTCGGGAGAAGTGGCTCCGGAAGAGGACTCACGTCAAGATCCGGGTGGGTGTGAAATCAAGAGAACAGGCCGGTTTGAAACGGCTTAGGAGCATTCATCTGCTGCAGAGGAATGCTTTCAGTTCATTATCACGGTCTTGGATTCAAATGTAGGGAAAAATATTCACATTCCTCAAACTTCACCCCAGAAAAATTCACTGTATTTACTGAAAATACCAAGACAATACATGGAATTTGGCACTGAAAGTGTACATTTTGCATGTAGCTGTAGGTCACTTGACTTCGACTTTTCTTTGTAAATTTCTAAAAAGAAGACTAACTTGGTTTATTTCAACTGCGATGGCAGAACGTGACTGCCAACCACCGAGTGAACGACGCCGTGTTCCCTGAAGACAGCCAGCAGGTCATCGCAGGTCGCTTCATGTACGGCCCTCTGGACATGGTGACTCTGGCCGGGGAGAAGGTAATCATGCACGCACGGCAGCAGAGAACCGGCTGTCTGAAACCTTTTAGTTTTCAAACGTCATGTTTTGAGTCTTGAATTCTTGCACAGGTCGACCTTCACATCATGACCCAGCCTCCGTCAGGGGAGTGGGTGTTCTTCAGCACACAAGTGACTCAAAGCAGCGGCCGCGTGTCGTTTAACATCCCAGAGGAGAAGCGTCTGGGCATCGGAGTCTACCCTGTGAAAATGGTTGTCAGGTGACTTCAGCTTCTCAGCCTTTAAACTCCAAACTGACTCTGTGTCGTGATTTCTTGAAATATTCCTGCCTTCTGTGCGTCTTGTTGATGTGAATCTTTAAGTATGATCCTGTCCTTTGGTTTAGTTTTCATTCTCTTCTGGCTTTTCCTCCCCAGAGGCGACCACACGTTTGCAGACAGCTACCTGACTGTTGTTCCACGCGGCACGGAGTTCGTGGTGTTCAGCATCGACGGGTCGTTCGCCGCCAGCGTCTCAATCATGGGTAGCGACCCGAAGGTCAGGGCAGGAGCAGTGGACGTCGTCAGGTATCCCGAGTCGTCCCCGTCAACCTCTCTGTAGCTCCAAGATATCGCTCAAACAAAAAAAACGTCACTCTGTGTCCTCTGCTGCTTCACCTCGTCACAGACACTGGCAGGATTTAGGTTATTTGATCATCTATGTGACGGGGCGTCCGGACATGCAGAAGCAGCGGGTGGTGGCCTGGCTGTCTCAGCACAACTTCCCACACGGCATCGTCTCCTTCTGCGACGGGTTAGTCCACGACCCGCTCAGGCACAAGGCCAACTTCCTCAAAACACTGACAGAGGTAAGTGAACGTACTTCAGGTTATCAACAGGTGCAGACAAAATGTGTTGAGGATCTTCAGACTACATATATATATATATATATATATATATATATATATTTATTTATTTATTTTTTTTAATTTACAAAAAAAATCATTTCTCTCCTGCCTGTGGGCTGATTTCAGTCTAATATGAAGATCTTTGCTGGATACGGATCAACCAAAGACATCTCTGTCTACACCTCCATCGGCATTCCTCCTTCTCAGATCTACATCGTCGGCAGACCCTCGAAGAAGATGCAGAACCAGTGCCAGGTACCGCGCAGAGGCTCTTACAACAGACACCTCCTGCAACCAATTAGGGCCGAAGCGATTAATTGGATTAAATGTGATTAATCAGTTGTTGAAATAAACGTCAACTAATGTAGAGATTGATGAATCGTTAACTGTAGTATATAGACTCAAATAATAAAAAAAAAAAAGTTTCCTAAAAGAACAACACATTAAAAGCAAAACAAAACCTTTGTCTGCAAGTATGCTCTTCCCAAATCTCCTCAGATAGTGTAGTTTTACCATCACCTGGTTCAATTTCTATAATAATTATAATAATATAAAAATAATCATCCTGTCATCAATCTGAACCACACTAAAGCAATACTTTATCATTGCATTGTAGACAATGAAATGTTTATTTTCTTATTTTAAAAAAGCCGTTGAATTATTTGTTCTTTTACATCTTTTACCGTATTTCTAACGTTGCATAAAAAGTCGGAAAAGTTCACATTAAAAATCTGCAGAATTTGGCAACTTTAAAAAAAAAAAAAATCCGATTAATCATCTGAAGAATCGATTTCAAAAATGTTGTGATTCGCAGCCCTGCAATAAATGAATATTTCATGCCCGAAGCCAGATTTATTCAGCTAACTTTCCCCTGCAGCTCAAATCTTCCCTCTCCTCCGCAGTTCATCACAGAGGGGTACGCGGCCCATTTGTCCCAGCTGGAGTACAACCACCGCTCGCGGCCCGCCAAGTCCAGCAGCGCGCGCATGGTCCTGCGTAAGGGAAGCTTCGGCCTGGGCGCCAACAGCGACTTCCTGCGGAAAAGGAACCACCTGCTGCGCACCATCTCCTCCCAGCCGGCCCCCAGCTCCCCGACGGGCAACTTCCACAACAGGCCCGAGCGCACGCAGAGCCAGTCGGACAGCGAGCGGCTGGAGCGGGAGCGGCTGGAGCGGACCCACAGCCACGGCCCGGCGGCCGCGCAGCGCAGCATGAGCATCACGGCGAGCTGCTGGGGCCGCAGCGGCAGCACCAAGCTGGAGCCGTTCCCGTTCAACCCCAAGTGAGAGCACAGGCGCTGGGAGGACGAGCGCAGAGACAGAAACGCTGCGGGTTTGAACCAAGTGGGTGGAACACCACCGAGGGGGGCATCTGGTGATACAGACCACTTCAGTGATTTTAGTGGAGACTGTGGGAGTTTTGTTGTTATTGTTTTAAACCAGGCAAATCCTCCTGAAGCGACACGTTACACAAACATAAATGAATTTAAATGGTTTCTTCAGTTGAGTGAATAGTTTTTGGTCATGAATATAAGAGCTCCTCCTATAGGCTGTTATACTTGACTACACACAATGAAGCACCTCCACGCAATAAGGGAGTTACTCTTGATTCTGCTCTGTAGCTGACAGACGCGGCCAAAGCAAGCACAGAAACGGCAACAGAGACTCACTTTCTGTGCTGCAGATTTTAAGCATCAGCCCTTTCATTCTGATCAACACTGGACTGAGAGCGCTTTTATCAAGAAGTGTTACTTATTTACCAAGAATTAATCAAAACGAATCTCAGCCAAACAGAAATGATTTAAACACGCGCCTGAAACAGCCAAGACTAAAAGTTGCACACTCCAGTTTTCCTCGCGCCACAACTCAAACGAATCCCGCAGAGCAAAACTCTGAACTGACCCTTTAAATACGATGAACCCCGGATTTCTACTGCACCTGATGTTTGACCTCTACTGTACAGCAAAGGTGCCAAAATAAGCAGCGTAGAACAATATGCTGTATCTGAGCAGAGAGGATCACAAAAAGGTCTTCTGTGTATAGAAACATGGAATAAATTATGTAAGTATATTGCTAAGCGCCTGAATGAGGCCTGTACATAGTTGTTACATCACAGTGCAGATCTGGTATCTGGTCCACTGAAGACCAGTTTAAAGTGTCTTTTTCCAATGAGGGGACCTGTTAAGCTATTTAATAATTAGCCATGTTAAAATACTTTGATTTTTTTTTTTTTTTTGTGAACAAAAAGGTGTTTTTGAGGTTGAAGTTTTTGCTAACGTATTTTATTTCTTCAAAATTGAGTTTCAGCAGCACAGTATTGTATTTTTATTATTTCACCTTGCAGATCACCAGGGTTGCATCAGAACTGATATCTTGTGTCATATATGGGATGTTTGATATTAGCCATGTTTGGCCATTTTGGAATTTCCGCTGTTTTTCCTCCCTCCCTGGTTTTTACTGAGCTGTAAATGAAGCATTGAATGTGCTCCTAAATGTCCCTCCCTGCGTTGCCGTCTCCCTCTCTGTCCTCTGCTGCGCCTTTAGAGGAAGACACAGCTCCAGATGTAAATTCTGTGCGATACGTTGTGGAAACTAGAAATGCAGAGCCGAGACCTGCTGTATGATGTTTGATATTTATTTCTAAAGTTTAGTAAATTTACATGCCTTTTTAAATATAATTACTTGTCCCTCTTGAGTTATCTCCACACTTATTGGCGCCTTTGGAAAAGACGTGTAAGGAGGAAACAAAACTTATAACAATAAACTTGTTTCTTGCAGAAGTACAATTTGACACTGGAAAAACGAGAAAACTCCAACCTGCATTTCCAGTGCATTTATTCAGTGTTTTAGCAGAGCTAGGGTTAGATCTAATGTTAAGTAATGTTTATTTGAAAACAAAATGCCAGATTTTTCTTCATGCCAAATTCAGTTTCCAATTTTGAATCTTTTTTTTTTCTCACTTTTTCATTTACAAATGACAGAAAGTATTTTCAAAACTGCCGTTTATTTCTGTTCTGTGAGTTAACCTGAATTAAAAAGTCCCAATAATTAGAATCTGTAAAACACGCCAGGCGAACCAGATGGTAGCTTTGTTTGGGCTGACATCGTTCCAGCTATCAAAACCCAAGGAGTTTATTGGTGAGGGAAAAAAAATTAAAAAATCCAGATTTTCCTCAAACTAAATCGTCAAAATCCAAAAATTCATAAAATCGATTTATTTGCACCTTTAACAATTCCTAATAAAATTGCTAATGGTAGTTTGTTGTTAACTTTTGTAAGATGATCAGGGTTGCTGGAGGTCTCACACTGAGGCCTAATTCCTTTAGCTGCTTTACAGAATGGGCAAAACAAGAGAACATCCCATTCATCAAAAAATCTGAATATTAATTATATCTGTGCCAGGAAGAAAACCTCATCCAAACTCTTAGCATGCAGCGATCTGCTGAAAAGTTATGAGCGCTTCTGTTGGTAAAATACAACTTCCTTTTGCTTCACTTGCTGAATACCAATGAGTGTACAAACAATATTTCTCAAGATGGGATTTATTTCCCCCATCGATGAGTGAATGTGTTCAAACGAAAGGTTAGATCGGTGTGATCGTATTAAAGCGTTACACCTCTCTACCAGGGGCTGCAATAAGTGTGGGGCTCAGAGGAACAGGCAGGTTCAGAGCTGAGTGCAGTGGACCAATGTCGACTCAAATGTAAGGGAAAGTTTGCAATACTGCTCTGAAGCACCACTGGATCAAACAGACATCACAGTGCACTGACAATCAGTCACCCCCTCCCCCCCCTGACCTCCACACGGCACATATTTTACAGACGTCAACCTGCAGACGGTTTCCCACAGCGAGTGAACACGCTGCCAGAAATGCACGGGTTGCACATTTTACAGTGTGGAGACTTCTCACAATAAAGTGGCTCTGGCCTGATAAATGTGTCAAATGTTACGGTTGGATTCTTTCTACGGACACAGTTGGCTGGGGTTTTTTTGTCGTGGTTTTTGTCATTCGAGCACAGAGGCATCTATTTTTGCAGTCCGCACAGCAGAGTGCGGTGTAGTTTGATGAAACGTCTGTGATTAGATCCAGGCTCATCTAGATTGAAATTAGGCTGAAAAGTAAAATGACTCCCCAGTTTAATCCTCATATTTGGATCTTTTTGTGACTCATAATCCAACACAGCCGACAGGCATCCCAAGAGATGAACAGCCCCAAGTAAGATCAGCCGTGTTGTTTTCTCTGATGAAGTGCCATGATGAAGAGACAATGTACAGGGGGAAGAGCTGCAGAGATCAGGGATGTTTTTATACCTGTGGGCAGACTGACTACCTGGCTTGTCCTTTTTGATGGTTCTGATGGTTTTAGCCCCAGAAAAGAGGCTGTTCATGCTGAAACCTGTAAAGACGTTATTTTTCCAAAGCATGAGGACGATAATTCAGGGTGTCCAGCTGTACGAGTGTCCTGCATTTCTTAGACGTGCCCCCTGGTTCAACACAGTTGATCTGAGATGAATTACATGACGTTTGCTGGCTTCATAGACGGCTGCTTCAGGCACAGGATGAAACGCTGTTCTGTAGTTTGCTCTGTTTCCTGAGCCACTTTTTCTTATTCCGCCATGGGCAACTGTTCAGTAAAAACATCATCTCTGGTTGAATCAGCGCAACATGTAAATCATGCAGGACACCGATCCTTAAAGATGAACCACTTAAAACTACCTAATGTGACATATTTATTCATTTTTAGGAAATCTGCCTCTACCTTTGACCTGCCTCAGTCCAACAGTTAAACTGTATATTTTATTTATAGATAAACTGGCAAATGTAAGAATTGTACAGGTCACATATCTTGTAGGATTATATTTGATGCTATTCATTCCCTTGTGATTTTATGAAGAGTGTATAAAGAACATATAAAGCACTGACAAATGGTGGCCTTTTTTTCTATTTAAAACGTCAGACAGAAATGTGTCAAAGGCAGCACGCTCGGTGCAGACCAATTTCTTGTTCTAACTCGTGACTTTTGCAACAAACTAGTTTGATCTCTGGTTGAATTGGAGCAACTTGTAACGTGGAAAAAAACTCTGGAACTGTTTTGAGCTTCAAGCTGTGAAGAGCACAGCTTGAAGCTTTTTGACCAGTGGTTATTTTGAATCCTTCAAGATGTTATCATTTCATCCATGCTGGGCTGTTTTAACTCATTTTCATCCATTCCAGGTATTGTGCTGAACCATATCAAAATATTTCTGCTTTAGGGAGTTTCAATAAAGGTCACCTCCTTAGAGCCTGATTGATGCATCATCCTTCAGCTCTTCTTTTTCCGAATGGTACGATTATTTCGAAGTAGTCGTCCTTCCTAATTCCTCCTTTAACTTTATAAGACGCACCAGGACCAGAGGCAGTGAAGCAGACCCTCGGCATGATGATACCACCACCAGGTTCAACTCTTAGTACAATTTTAAAATGTTATTCCAGAAGGGATCTATCTTGTCGGGTTAATGGCTGCATGTTCACAATCCACCAAATCCGTGTTGATGTTAAACTGGACTCCCTTTAAAGAGTCACACTGGTGTCCCGGTGTCTTCCAGCCAGTAATGAGGATATGGATAAGGAGGGATAACAATATTCTTTTGGGATGACCCTGACCTCAACACAGACAAAAGTTTGTGTGTTGATATAATCACAAAAGACCATTAAGTAATTACTAAATTTAAAAAGCATCTTTCATGCTATTCTACAGCGTCTGCTCTGTGCGCAGGCTCTGCTTTGAAGTTGCAAGTCATTTTTTTTAGGAGATTGCACGTTTAAATTTTTTGCCTTCAAGAATGATGCTTGGAAAAATCAAACTTTATTTTCCATCGTAGATCCTAAATAATTCCCAGGCCAGAATTTAGTGGCCTTAAAAAAGATGTTTTGATAAAGGTTGAGTGCAAAATGTTCCAGGCAGAAAACTCAAATACGTGAGACTCAGAACAGTTCAAAAATAGAAGTTTCAGGATCTTTTGACGAAACAAAACAAAAAACAACGAGAAAAATTGAGAAAATGGTCCAAATCCAAAAATCAAAATACATTATATCAAACAGAAATATGAATGTAAAATGGATGTACAGTAACATATTTGAATGTGATTTGTTGTGTTTCATATTAGAACTTATAAAATTATGCTTTCAGGTTCTTATAACATAAAGAAAGCTGAGCCTGCAACATAAACCTAAACCCAAACAGTGAAAATCTCTACAGCACATTCAAAAGAATCAGAATGACTCAGAAACAAGCAGGAAGCAAACAGTCTGTGTTTTCTTCTGGAGGTTCTTCTTCTACCTGTTCATTCCCAGTTTTCTCTGGAAGGCATTCCCATCTCCCATTGTAGCTTGCTAAGAGACAAAGCAGAGATTTTTGTCACCAGCTGACCGCGGCTGTGTGTCCTTCACCTAAAACACTGATGACATTCTGTTTACCTTGTTGATGTCTTTGTGTTTCTCTCGGGTCACGATCTCCTCAATGATCTCTCCTTCTCCTCTCACCAACCTAGATGGACGAAGATCAAACATCTGAAAATCAGGAACGTTTTGTCCTGCGAATGTCGCATAAGAGGTCGATCCTTCGTCAGACCTGGTTCTTCCCGTTTCTGGGTCCACCACCCTGCGGATCACGCTCTGCCTGGCCTCATACTCCTCTTTGGTGAGGGGCCTCTTGGTGGCGAGCCGGGCCTTCTGCTCGTCGGTCATGACTGAGGAACGCGACAAACCCAGAAACGTTTAAACTGATCAAAAACTCAGCTCCATGGAGCTCAGGTTGGAGAACAGTGTGGAGCCAGGCAGAAAACAGCAAATAGATTGAGAACACGGTTTATTTGCTCAGAAATGTTCATACTGATCTCCCCAAATAGGTACAAGGTGCAGATATTTCTCTACCCTCCACAGTGTGAGGTCTCACCTGGCCCCAGCTCCACCTCCTCCTCCTCCTCTTCTTCATGCTGCATCACCTCCAGGAAGGATGGAGGTTTCTCTGGAGGTCTCTGCACCGCCTCCATCTCCTTTTTCAGCTTCTTCTCCTTCTTCTTCAGCTTCTTTTTCTCCTTTTTCCTCTGTTTCTTCAGCTTGGCCTTCTGCTTCTTCAGCTTCTTCTTCCTGGCTTTGCTCTTCTTCCTCTTTCTCCGCTCGTCACTCGAGGAGGATGAAGAGGAGGAGGAAGAAGGGGAGGAGGAGGAGGTGGATGATGAAGATGAGGATCGCGTCCTCCGCCTCTTTCGTTGCTCTTTCCCATCTGAGGAGAAACACACGTTCAGGATGCTTCATAAGCCGCTCCGGTGGGTTTCTAATGAACAAAGCAGTCCCGACCTGGCAACTTCTTCTTCGTGGAAGAAATTTTCTTAGCCGACCTGCTCCTGCTGGAGGAAGAGGAGGAGGAGGAAGACGAAGAAGAAGAAGACCGTTTGCGTTTCTTTTTCTCCGTTTTTTTCTCCCCAGTAACTTGGACAGACGATCTGCTGCGATTCATTTCGGAAAGTTGTTTACAATGGCCGAGTTACAGGAAACGACCGGAAGTTTGTCCGTCTGTAAATTCAGCGTCACGACACAAGAAACGTTCCTAGTTCCTACTTAAATGTCCAAAAAAAGCTCAAAAACTTGCCTAAATGAATAAAATAAAATTAAGAATACTTGATAATCGATATAATTGTTGAAATTATTTTTGCAGCTCAATACGACAAGAAAGTACTTACGGTGTAACCCTAATATGTTTGTTTTCGCGTGTAATATGGCGCAACTATTTCATTTATTAAGCCTGGGAAGCGCTAAAGCGGATGTTGGGTTGGACAACTTCCGGTGGCTATCGCGTTCGCATTAAAAGGCTAGGACAATGGCTCAGTCTCGGCGCAGTTGTTTTTGTTCAGTCCCTGGTTGTTCATGTGGGGCAAGAAAACAGCCATACCTGTCCTATCATGCGTTCCCGACGGACTCGGACCAGCGGAGGCAGTGGATCCAGGCGATCCGAAGAGATGAAGGTCCCGACTTCTGCATAAAGACGGGGAGCACTTTCGTATGTAGCCGCCACTTCACACCGGAGGATTTTGCTAGCGGATCCACCACCAGCCGCCTTAGAAGTGGAGCTGTTCCTTCCCTGTTTCCCTGGAATAACTTCACTGCACCGGTAATGAGAGAGTCTGCTTTCGGGAGGGCTAAGAAACGGCAGTTTGTCCTCTCTCAGGAAGCTAGCCAGGCTAAAGATGCTACTGCGGACCATGACTACACGGCACATCCACCCGCAGGTAAACGGCTAATTAAGATAGTACATTGTATATATTTTCCATGTAACATAATTTCAGTCAAATATAACTGTTACTATAATATTATTATTATGATCACATAATAATGAAATTGTGAGATTATGTGGTTATGTATTTTGTGGAGAGATTAAGTCAATGGCTGTATACATACATGCTCCGACTCACAACATGCATTGATCTTCACAGAAGTAATCTTACAAATATATAATTAAAACTTATTGCTAACCGTATGTTTTGCTATTTTATTTTGTGGTTTTACAGGTGCACTTGATGAAGCTCTGGATTATATCAAGGAGTTGGAGGCCAGACTTCAGAAAGCAGATTTGTCCTCCACACTTTTTAGCCGCTACTGTGCCTCTGATGACCAGATCCGGTTCTACACCAAATTTCCATCTGAATGTGTGTTCCGGATCTTCTGGGAGTGCATTGCACCCTCTGCATCACGCCTGGTGTACTGGACCAGAGCACAGAAACTTGGAGAGGAAGCATGCGCTGAAGCCAGCCCTGCCCGCTGCATGCCTCTGATTGATGAGTTCCTCATGTACTCATTCAGGGTAGCAGTGGGCATGAAGGAGCAGCTCATTGCTGACATGTTTCAAGTCAGCATAGCTACTGTCAGCCGAGTGACCATCACCTGGGCCAACTACCTCTTCATTGTGTTCTCTTCCATCAACCTGTGGATTAGTCGTGAGAAGGTAAAAGCCAGCACGCCTCAGAGATTTCTGAAGTTCTCTCCAAATGTCCGTGTCATCTTGGACTGCACAGAAGTTGCTCTGGAAACGCCGTCATCCCTAACCTTACAGTCTGAAACGTTCTCTGCCTACAAGAACCACACCACTCTGAAAGGGCTGATCGGAGTGGCTCCCTGTGGGTTGGTGACATTTATTTCAGCGTTGTACACAGGCTGCATCTCCGACAAAGAAATAACAAAGGTCAGTGGAATCCTTCCTCTGCTTGAACTGGGAGATGAAGTCATGGCAGATAAAGGCTTCCTCATTCAAGACCTCCTTCATGAAGTTGGAGCCAAACTCATCATTCCACCATTTAGGCATCCTGGCCAGTTCAGCAAGGAAGAGACAGAGGAGACCCAGACCATTGCTCGGCTGCGGATCATTGTAGAGCGAGTAATCGCTAGAGTAAAGTGCTACCACATCTGGGATTCCCCGGTGCCTCTCACTTTAATAGGAACTGTCAATCAAATCTGGCACAACTGTTGTGTTTTGGCAAATTATCAAGGCCCATTTTGTGTTGCAGACTAAATTATATCTGTATGTTAATTGTTGTAATGCTATGTAAAAAGTTAAATGTCTAGACTTTTGCAAAAAATATTCAATTAAAACACACTTTGGCAGCATACTTAACTTTCTTTGTGTATTCAGTTGAATTGCAGGGAAAACAAATCAAGTACAATGTACAATATCTAGTAAAAAACAATCCTAAACTATTTCATATTTTATAATTGTACACCATACATTGATTTAAAGAAAATACTAAAGACAATCTCAAGGATATAAATTTTAAAACATAAGTTTCAAGACAACTGCAGTTAAAACAAATTTTCGTAAATTATTTGCACATTTCTGTATGTTACCAATATGTCTTATTGGTGCTTATTTTAATGTGACAATACGCTTCAAATAATGAACTAAGGAAGCCTATTTCATTATTAAAGATAAAATTCTTAGTATTTTATACATTCCTGAAAATCGGTTGTGTACATATTTGTGCCAGTCATACCTTTTCATTTCATTCATCACCACTGGTTGTATTTTTACTGGGGATGGAGAAGCTGTTTGTGTCATCTGATCACTCTGGTCTTCTTGTTTCCTCTTGTCACTTTTACATAAAGGCCTGGTTTGTGTAATACTGGACTAACTGTTGTCCTGTCAACAGATTCTCCCACCTGAGGCAGGGATCTTTGCAGCTCCTCCAGAGATACCATTTGCCTTTTGGTTACTTCTCTGATCCATGTGTTACTATTTATTTTCAAAGGGTTGATTAAGAAAAAAAAAATTACCCAGATTTCCTAAACTGGGTAAATTTTAAGTGGTGTTAACTTTTCACCACTTTAAACTTCTCTGCAACTTTGTCTATGACCTGTGCTGATGTTTTTATGTAAAAGTTGCACATTTATTTTGGACATTTCATCTTTAAACATAAAAAAATTAAAAATTGTGAAAAGTGTGAATACTTTACTCATTTCCAGATGCATAGTTTGATATTCTGTCTCAGGTGAGTTCAGCATTTCAGGTCCCGTTTACCATTTAATAAAGTTCCCCCAGTCTTAAAATATTTTTCAACAAAAAACACTGTGAGAAGAAAAATGCAACATTTATTCCATAGGTTTTTTTTTGCAAGGCAATGGTGAATCTTTAAAGCTCGTATTTTAATAAACAATCTTGCTCCTGATAGCCCTTGAGACACTTACATGAGGCTAAACTAAAACTCTGCTTCACTGCACACCTGCTTAGAGTCATACACTGCCACGAGTCTGCATTCATGTGTAAAATATTGTCTCCTCAGCAATAAATAGAAACAGTTCTTTAAAACCATCAAAGACGTACATTTAAAAATTATAAATACTGTTACAAAGCATGTGCAGCTGCACGAGTTAGTGTAACAGGCTGCAAATGGTTGGACTTGACACGTAGAAAGAAAAGCCTCCGAGCGGTCATCTTTCCAGTCTGTGTGCAACGTGGAGCTCACTGCGCCGCTCCAAGTACGAAATCAAGAAGGTGGTGCTGGGAGGAATGTGTCCATGTTGCTCAGGTTTACCGTGCGGCACCATTAGGATGCGGCAGCCACACGGATCCTCTCTGGGGGAAACTGCAGGACACTTTTAGCAGCTTTGACTGTGTTCTTCATGAGCATGGCCACGGTCATGGGGCCAACGCCTCCGGGAACAGGGGTGATGAACCCAGCCTTCTTCTTCACAGCTGAAAAGTGTGCAGAAAAAATTAATTACAAAGACACAGAAAGAGTGAGTTTCTTGCAGAAATCCAATCGAAGTTCATCCCCCATACCTTCAAAATCCACATCTCCAACCAGCCTGCTCTTTCCAGTGACGGGGTCCTGCACTCTGTTTATTCCAACGTCGATCACAGCGGCTCCCTCTTTGATCATGTCCGCTGTGATCAGGTTGGGAATTCCTAAAAACCGTGTTGAGAGCCATTAGACGAGACATGCAAGTCAAAATAACTGGAAGATTTAGGATGTAAAACGGAGACAAACCTGCAGCCGCCACAACAATGTCGGCTATTTTAGTGTGCTGGCAAAGCTGTTCCTTTGGAGTGTAACGGTGAGAAATAGTGACTGTGGCATCGCCTGCAGCAGTTCAGAAGAGAGACTGGGTGTTAAAATATGTGCATCATACAGAGCCTAAAGTTTGATCACAACGCTGAAAAACGTCAATCACACTTTGCTCACTGCTTGTTAATCACATCAAATCCCAGTCAATTTGTAAAACTGTGACCAAATGTGGAAAAAGTTAAAGGGTGTGAAGACTTTTACATGTTATAAATTGTAAACATTTAGAAATCCAGACATATGATGTGCAACTGACCTCCAGGCCTCTCATGTTGTCCGTCTGTGTGCAGCAACATGGCAATGGGCATCCCCACATTCTTGGAGCGTCCGGCAACTACAACATTCTTCCCAAAGGTAGGAATACCTGGAAGACGCAAATATACATTGTTTGTTACATTTTATTTCATTTCTTAAAAAAAAACACCATTATTGCTGTAGCATGTACAGCTTGGGCCAGTCCGTCTACCTGTGCGTTTGATAATTTCCCAGACCCCCCAGGGAGTGGCAGGGAGCATGGTGGATTGATCCAGGCACAGTCGGCCAACGTTGACTACGTGGAAGCCGTCCACATCCTTGTTAGGAGCCACTGCATTGCAGATGGTGCGCTCATCGATGTGCTCTGAGCGAAAATAGTGACAAGTTAGAGTTTGGACAAATATAAGACACGAGGTCAAACATCTCTATGTTGGCCAACAGGAAAGTAGATAATCTGACTCAGGAGGCTCCTTATAGCTACAGGTCTGATCTGTTCTTAGCATACCTGGCAGAGGCAGCTGGACCAGCAGGCCATCCACACCAGGGTCTGTGTTGAGTTTATAGATTAGGTCCAGTAACTCCTCCTCGCTGATCTCTGAGTGCTTGAGAATTGTCTCACTTGAGATTCCTGTGGGAGTAAAAGGTGTGAAGACAGAGCATGTGAACTAAAACTGAGTATTTAAAAATCTATTTTTAATAATATTCCAATGAGGCCCAGTTGTTCTGAAACGAGGAGTCATACTGCAGGCCTCGGTGGCATTTTATTCCTCATATGGGATTAAGATAAACTTCAGGATAGTTCAGTTTCACCCACTCCCATAATAGCAGTTAACTTATAATTTTTCATTTAATATATGCACACATATATTGTTTCAACCTGCTAAAGAAACATTAGCTTTGGAGAGTTTTATGAGCCTCTCTAGTTATGGTGTCCTCCTCTAGCCTTGTCCATCACAGTTCCAATTGTATTAAACTTTTTAGTTATTGCTCAGGCTGCAGATATTAATTTTAGGCAAATATTTACTTTTCTAATTTCTTTCTGGACATTTCTTGATTTATAAAAAATTAATTCACATCTGTGCCACATAAATACAGTGTTCTTTTGTCCTTCCTATTTTGCAACAAATTGTGGCCAGTAGGCTTAAAAAAAACAACAAAAAAAAAACAAACTCATGGTGACTGGCGAGGTTTCACACCAGGAGTCAAAGTTGAAATTGTGTTTTTACAGTTGAAGATGGTTCCCCCTGCTTACCGATGTCGGCTGCAGCCCGAGTCTTGTTGAGAACGTAGGAGTGACTGGCTGGGTTGTCTCCAACCAGAATGACACTCAGGTGGGGCCTCCTGTTGCCGGCTAAGACCCACTGATCCACATCGGCCCGGGTTTCTTCCCGGATCTGACGAGCCAGCTTCTTCCCTGAGATGACCACCGCCTCTGCCCTAACGGTGGGAAACACAGTGAAGCGTTACACAGGGAAAAAAAATTAAATAAAAACTGGGAGAAATGCATTTCATTTATTTTCTATTATTAGTAATGAAGTCATGGAAAATAAGCTTCATCTCAACTGTTGATCTGTTCAGTGCCAGTTTAAACCTTACTTCCTGGAAATGCAAGAGGTCTTGATTTACCAGGACATTTAACACCAGAGCGCCACTCAGCCATGCAGCTTGCTGATGCATCAGCGCCAACTTCCAAACTTACCAACCACAACTCTCCAACCGACTAAAGCTATCAACATACAACATTTATAGGTCTATGCACTGCTGCCCCACTACTTTGTCCCAATTCTGCGAGGTTCAGCTACATTACATAACAAACATAACCAAAGAGCTAATAACTAGAGAGTAATGAGCCATCATCAGTGATGTAACCACCTCTGTTGCTCTGCCAAAACCAATTAAAACTGGAAGAAAAAAGTATCACAACCAGGAGCAAATGAGTAGAGACTGCAGGGCAGATTTAAAACTTCACTCTTCTTTCAGATGCATTCATAAACTATCCTGAGATAGACTTGGGAGACATTTTTCCACCAGCTACACTTTCAGAGTTTGTTCAGGATTTGTTCAAGTTTTAACAGCCATTTTTGGAGTAGGGCCACACAATATTAGAGAAAAACTCTGCAGTGATGATATTAAGATCAATCCAGAATTTTCTCCCTCTGGTTGTTTTCTCATTATTGGTCTCCTTCCGTGAGCTTTTTGATCTTGGTGTGTATGTAGAGTCGAGGTCAGATGTGAAGCAGTGAAAGTCTATCCAGCTGGCCAAATATATTATGGGAAAGGATCATCTTTATGTAGGGCACCTGAAATATCACACCCAAACAAACATTGCTTCCATGCAGTTCTTCCTGCACACACCGACGTTGCAGAGACGGTCATGAGTCAAATATACTGTGCACCTCGACTCTCGTGTTATCGTGCATATTAACAGGATTGCTTTGATGCAAGGCTGGCAAATTTGGAAGCTTTTGGATGTTAAGGGGCAACATGTGTCCAACACACCATTGGTTTGACATTATCCATCTTGTGATCATTCAGATCATGTGCAGGTTTCACAAGATCCCACTAAATTCCTTCACGGGATGTGACTTTACCATCTGTGTGATGAGACTGATGACACAGCATGACCCGTTTTAACATGCAAGACAGAATATTGTCATGCTAAAGCAAGAAAAAAGTCAGCTAACTAAGAGAATCATTTATTTTGGTTAAACCAGAAAAAAAAAACATACTTGTGCAGATACGTTTCTCATGCACATGCGATATTAATCACTGAAATAATTACATATATGGTTGTTCCTTCTGTTAATGTTAAGCATTATGGAAAACAGTCATGTTTACAAGTCTTTATGCATTTCTAAAACATATATAAAGTAAATGTACTTACTAAATAAATTATTAAAGATAATACATTATTGTTGGGATTTATTATTAAATACATTTATTTCACTCTAATGCTCGAACATCTACATGGGTTTTCCTTGCATGCAACCCAACACCTCGGTCCCCAGCTGAAACTTGTCTCCTTCAGACCCCCAACCTGCAAACGCTCTTCCAGATTTCATCAGCCAAGCCATCTGCAATGTTACCGGCGTCCCGCTGGGGGGCGGTATGCCGGTATGGGAAGAACCAATACAACTGAGGACATTTAGTACAGCGAAACCCACAAAACCGCTTTGTAAAAAATCAACATGCTCATCCTCAGCGTGCGCTAAATATAACAAGAGAGGCGATGTGCTGAGGAGAGCTCAGGACGGCTTTTAAATGAGCTCGACCGCCGCGCTTCGTGAGCCCTGGATGAATGTGTGACGAGTTTCCCTCGGTTTTTCCCGCGGAAATGTCGGCTCACCTGGAGGCGGACGTGTGCAGGCTACAGACTTGATGCTGCGCGTGCTGGCACAGTTTCCTGAGAGTCCTGATGGTTGCCATTTCTGATCTTCTGAGAAAAAGGGAGACACACCACCACCGGCTGGTTATGAAACACTCGCCGAGAGCTCCTCCTCCCCCACCGGGTCTGGCAGAGAACCGTCTGGGAGGGAGGAGGAGGAGCAGAGAGGCTTTAAAGCCCTGCCCCCTCCCCCTCATGGTCCCTGCGTCACCGCTATCTCCCACTCCCACACCCTCCGATAGGTTTCCCACGAGGCTATCTGCTCACCTCAGCCGTTCGAAGCTTACAAACTACTTTAACTGCCGTACTTTTAGGACAACAAGCTAACTGCTACGCAACAGCACCAAACAGGAAGTCAAAGCTCTAAAATAAAAGCATACAGCTCAAACCGGAAGTCAAAGACTTCACCACATGAACATCAAAATTAATGTTCTAAAATGCATTAATACATTACAGTCAAAGTGTATATTACATTGGTTGTAATATTTTTTCGGTTTTTAAGCCTTTATTTGTGATTTTTAAAACCACAGCAAACTACAGTAAGAGCAATAGTTTGCAACACAGAGGAACATGCATGCAGTGATGAACTTGTGATGAACTTTTCCAGGAAAATGGTACATGGAGACATGCATTTTCAACTAAGATAAACACAGGGGGAAAAAATACGAATAAGAGTCTGTATAGTTGGCAAATTTACAACATCAGAAGAACAGTACTGTTCTGTTGTTTAAAGTCAGATTATGTTGTCTAACAATGAAACCCTAAAACCTTTACTGTTTTACGTCATTGAGGCTGACAGAAAATATTTGATTTGTTAAAATCCAAAACACTTAAAACATTGCCTCTCTCTGACAATGTTTTAATTCTTTCTTCAAAGTCAGAAGGTTATAACATTGAAATAAAATAAATAATTTTAGCGATACTGACCTAAAAAATGTTTTGTCTGATTTAATGGCAGGTATCTGATGGAGATCCACCAGGTTTGGGGACCGCTTTCCTGCATGTTTTTGATTAGTCTGGAGTCCAGCAGAGCTGATTCATATGATTGCATTACCTCCTTTACGTTCCTTGTAATTGCTAAAGAAGTCGGTTAATCATCTATTCATTTAACCCAGGTGTGCAGCAGCAGGGAAACACTTAAAACATGCAGGGCACTGGTTCCTGAGGACAAGGGTAGGGGACCACTGCTGTGGACGTTTCAGTGATCAGACTTAGCAAGCCTAGGTTCTCATCAGTGAGGGCTTTTCCTCCTTTTTCCTAAAGATGCGTCGCACCCCAACTAAAAGGTTTGTTTAGCTCTGAACATTAATTATACATTCAATCTACAATTTATGAACCTGTATACTTCCAACTGGCTAGAGTCTGTAAACCTCTGATTTTAACTGAATATTCTATATTCATGAACATGTTTGTAATCATTTCATCATTAAATGTAAACATTTTTTACATTTTCTTAAACAATTTTGGCACTTTTTTTTTAAATTGATGAGCATTTTTGTTTCTTTTTACAAAGAAACAGAACACACTATAAGTATGCCAGGGGCGTAGCTTTCAACAGTAAATACATTGGTATGAAAAACAAAAAGAATAGAGAGAAGATATTGCAGACGTTCTGCAAAGAGCACCCAGAAATCATGAAATTTTAACTGGGTTAAAGCAGAAAGCGGTCATATCCATCTGCGACCTGTAGGTGGCGATAGTCCGCCTGCTGACAGACAGCCAACAGAGGAAGAGCCGCTGTGGGTGCAGTTCATCTTCGCTTGACGCCAAGTCGATGATAGTTCTTCATCCTAAGAAAGAGCTTTAAAAGCACGTTGCTACGTACTAAACCTCGACTTGTAGTTTTCACAAAGACTCTTCAACAACGTCTTCGTCAAGATGAGCTTCCTGTTGTAAGTAATGCTGCAGTTTGCTTCCTGAGTCAGAGCGGAGGAGCCTGCGGTCAGGGTTAGCTGCGCTTCAGCGAAGTTCACAAGGGAAGTTAGCCGAGACCGAAAACTAGTCCGCTGCATCTCAAAACAACCGCGGACAGGTTACATGTTGAGGCGAATCTAGCGTCGTTGAAATGACAGAAAAGTACATGTTAATGGCATATCAAGGGAAATTACCAGAGTTATGAGACAGAAAAGTAATTGGCTAAATTACTGTTAAGACTAAATATGGTCAGATTTGCTTCAAATCGCGTTTCCAACTGGTAAGGTTGTTAATCGTCTGGATTTAATTACGTGCAGACTGCTTTTATTCACAACTGTTCAGCTTTAGATCTGGATGAGTAAGTAAACCCAACCACTAATTTCATAGTTTCTTTTATTATTTCTAAGCTAGACCAAAGATGCTCACAGTTCTGTATCAGATTTTTGTTAATTTAATTTTAATTTCTACTTTTAGGGCCTCCAAGCATCCATCGTGTTAATTAAGCCCCCTGTTGTTTACAGTCAGTGGCATACAATTACACTTCCTGTCTGTCGCAACAGTTGGGTCACATTTATAACTTGGTTAAATGTTCCACTGAAAACAAGCCACCCCAGTTTTTTTTTTTTTTTAGTTGGAAACTAAAGTGACAGCGATGACGCATTAGAACGGTAAGTACAGGACCAGTTTTGTAGGTGTTCACTTTAAAGGCTTCTAGTTTGGATTAATGGCTCAATTCAGACCAGGAACATCTTAAACTCCAAGACCTTGTTGAGAGCACCCTTTAAAGATGCCGTCTTCAAATCTAATCGCAAACATTGATTATTTTTAAAAACTGAAAAGCGTTGTAAAAAATATTTTTACACTTTTTTTTTTTTTTAAATGGCTGACTGTAAATGGATGAAATGCAGAGAGTTCAGTAGTCCTGTACCTCTTCTGCTGTAAGAAGCTTTTAGAGATGGTTGGATCTGATGGGGATGACTTTAAGCTTTAGGTTGTTGGAGTTGGTGCGTGTGTGCGGTTTTTCTCATTTTATATGAAAATCTTTCTGGAACAAAATTGAGCCACCTTGAATGGGATTTTCTGTTACTAATTTGTTATGTCTGCTTTATAGACATTTTGTGCCAGATCTGATAACTTGAAGTATTTTTCTCCAACCTATCTACCTTATAGGCAAGTTAAAGGAGAAGGGGTGATGGATATCATCAATCAGCAGGAAATGACTCGGTTGTCTTAGTTTGCCTTAATTTTGTTCATAAGAATCACCAAATTCACACAACGATCACACCAATTTTAATAGAAACAACTTGTGTCAAAGTATCCAGAAAACGATATACAATTTAAAATATCTAAGATTCAAGCATTTGTATCGCGTCGCCACAATTTTTTGAAAATTCCTGACCATTTGGATAAATATAAGGATTTAAGTATGAGTTTGTGCAAAAGGGGAAGAGACCTAATGGCAAACTAGGAGTATGAAAGGGAGAACTGATATGGAGCACATCAAAATGCCTCCAGGCTCAGATTTTTGAGGATTTTTCCAGGTACAGCTCCATGACTCCCAGGCAGATTTTCTCCAGGTATAAATATGAGACATGGTGCGAACTGCAGAGCGACAGAGCTGGTTAAAAGAAGACTGCTTAATGAAATATTGAAGAGGATACAAAGTGACGTCTCAACTCCCTGGGGGCACTTGTACAACCATGCCACGTTTACACACGGTTGCTTAGTTCTGTGCTCTCCTGTTTGCAGTGGCAGTCGCTCATCTAAGACCTTCAAGCCGAAGAAAAACATCCCAGAAGGCTCGCACCAGTATGAGCTGCTCAAACACGCCGAGGCGACGCTGGGCAGCGGGAACCTGAGACAGGCCGTCATGCTGCCAGAGGGAGAGGATCTCAATGAATGGATCGCTGTGAACAGTGAGTGAACAAATACAATGAATCAACACACCTAGTGTACAGGGAACTATTTAAAGTTTCACTACGGGCAAATGTTAGGATGAATCTTTGATGACCCCAGGTTTAAAATAGCGGTTTGTGTGTAAATGGTGGATATATACAAACGCACAACTAAGAAACTTGATCTTAATATTGCAGCCAATAATTTACAAAAATAGAAAGCATGTTTTTTTTTTTTTGTTTGTTTATAATCAAAAGATTAAAAGCTTGTAAAAAATGATTTATTTTTTTTTATACAGAAAAATATCCACTAAGCATATTAACAAATATATCAGCTTAAATGCATCACTTAATGGCCAAATGGCACCAAGTTGGCGTTAATAAAACAAATCAGATGGAAAATTGCAAATGTGCTCTGGAGATAATGGGTTTAGTTATCCCAGGTGGAGATCATGCAACTTCCACTCGACTGGCTGGTAAATAAAACTAAGCTGCCATGACTTGAGTGCAGGAGACTGGTGATTATGGTTTATGTCTAATATCTGGCTTTGTAAAGCTTTTGCATTCAAATTTAGCTTTTCTTTCAAGAACCATATTCAGTAGCATCAAAAATGTAGATTTTATTTTTGAGCTGGGGACAGCGATATCACACAAAGTAAATGTGAAAAGGATTTGTAACTTGGTTTTAGTATTTATCTAAAAACAAAGATATACCTAGATTTGACATTTCAAGCGATGTGTAGCATTAGCGAATGTTGTAATTGGCACAGTTGGTATCTGTGTAAGCAGCAGTCACTGTGAATCTTTGTATCGATTCTGGTAGTTCTAAAAAGTTGACAATATTTTCAAATCCAGCAATACAACTAAAATGTCAGAAGTCCAACTCTCTGCTGCTGCCTGAATAAAACATCAACATTCCTGTAGAAATGGAGTTTCCTTTCTAGAAGCTTCTCAGATCTGCGTTTGCTCCAGGCTGCACAGTATTAGGCGATGGTCTTATTGAAAAACATTATAATGACATCAGCTGCAAAAAATCACAATTTTCCTTAACTGGCTCCCATTAATCATAACGCTTCCAACTTTCCCTGTGGCTGTCGGCTGTGTGACAACACATTACAGCCATGAAAATGGTGGAATCTGGGTACTTGGAATATAATTGCCAGCATATGATGCAATCCAAACAGACTATATAAAATTAATAATACTGCATTGGATGTATTGAAATTGCAATGACAATATATTGGGCTGCCCTTATTTTTTCTTACTAAATTATGATCAGAAGTTTCACATCAAATTGTGAAGCTTAGTGCAGCCTGATAAAGGTGGAGCTTCCACTGATCAGAAAAAACATTAAATTATTGTCTCTTATGATGAAAATAAGCTAATGTCTTCATCTTTATTCAGAAATGTAATCCTGGTATGTTAACTATAGTGTTGAGGTAAATCCAATTTAATTTTTTTAACTTTCTGGTAAGACCCACCATGGCTCCTGCAGCACCATCAGTTTAATGAAGTGGATTAGATTTTCAAACATTTCCCATGTCCAGGCTCAGTAAATCCAGTATGAACTTTAAATACAGAAGAAAATGAAATGTATTAAATTGCTCACTGAGGTCTGAGTAGATTCATATCTTTGTAATCACTATGGTGGCATTTTCTAACTTAAAATTATTTTATTTTTTGTTACTTTCTCTGTAAGTAGAAATAACTATAGGGTTTGTTTTCAAGGACAATGCCACTTTTATTTTGAAAACTGTGAACTTGATCCAACATCAAGCCTTAATAGTTTGTGGCTGCTCTGAGTGAAATGTCTGTGCCACCAGCCATGAGGCAAATTAACTGCTGAGAGGGGAAAATCCTGCACAGAAGACATTGCGTCAAGGCTTCTATTGACCAATAATTCATTTGTTCACTTCAGTAAAGTGTTAAGAGAATGAATCGCTTCTCCAAAATAAAATCACAAAACGTATCTGGTTTGAGAGTCTAGATTGGCATCAAAACAATCAAACCCTTTTATCTTTCTGCATCTGTGATTTATCTTTGGGGATGATTTTCATTCTTTGGAAGCCCAGCTTCTCATCACTCTAATCTGATCCATCTGCGTACAGAAAGTATTGGGTTTCTCACTGAGGTGAAGGGCGACCAAACATCTGGTTTGGTAGCCTGAATGTTACGTCCAGTCAGAAGAAACGTGTTGGTAGACAAAGGATGACTTTAAAGTTAAATCTGACAGAAGTGTGAACAATTTCTGGCCAATCTGTGACTTTGTGTGTCACAGCTCTGTAAGCAGCATTATGTAATCATGTTTTGCTGCTCAGTAAAATTAAGTCTTCTGGTTGTACTGATTCTTCCTCTCAGCCGTCTCTAAGGAAAGAAACGGACTGCGTAGTGGTCAGTAAGTGAGCGGGTGGGGCTGCAGAACTGGGAGGAACCAAACTCCTGTTTGTATGAATAAACGACCTGTTGGGCTGTGCTTTGTTTCACAATTAAATGTTCCCGACTCACTTTAATATCTTTATTTCTGAGCACGCGACTAACTCATTCATCCCAAGAAAAATACTAACACATTACATCATAGTTGATTAGGCAAACGGTTCCTGTTAGTCATAGGCAATAATATTAGTCATTTGCCTGACTTAGTCAAGTCGTTGCTCAAGTTTGATTGGCTTTGGCTTCCATATCAATACTACAGTTTTGTTTATGCTCGATATAATGAAAAGGATCACTTGGTAGTAAACGCAAGGTACCATATCAGTAACTTCAGATTTATTGTATGCTCCAAACTTGACGCATACCTTTCTAAGATTTATTCGTGCATATTAAAGAAATCAGATTTTATATATGCATTTGTTTGAAATCTTTTTTGTTTAGTCTTGAAAATGTTAATGAATTCACATCAGCTTTTTAAAATTATGATTGTCGTTTAAGAAAAAAATCTTAAATGAAAAAATAATTTGCTCAGATCTGTTTATTACACCTCGTTATAATATAGCCATTGTTGTTGAGATGCTATTAAACTCAAACTGAGACTAATAATTCCCCTCCTCCCCATTGTTAAAGCAATAATGGAAAAATCTCTGTTTAGAGGTGTTACTTCATGTTTTACTGTTTTCTTCAGCCGTGGATTTCTTCAACCAGATCAACATGCTGTATGGCACCATCACAGAGTTCTGCACCGAGACCAGCTGCCCTGTGATGTCTGCAGGACCAAGGTAACAAACATTTTCAATACATGCAACCCTTTATTCACAAATTAAACAAAGAACAAAATTGTACTAGAAATATGACTAATACTTCAATAAGTAGGAAGAACCTCGCATGTGGTGCTAGAAATGGTTATTCCATCTTTTGAAACTTTTTTTTTTTTTTTACATTTTTAGGCCTGCTATACTGTCAAATGCACTCTTCCCTTTGTAATAGTGGAAAGACGGCTTAAATAAAACCTTCAATCAACTTTAGTACTTAGAAAATTAAAGGCAGCCAATATCAATTCAGTGTGTAAATAAGAGGCTGTCACAACAAACTCCATGTTGAATTTGGTCAAAGGCGGCCATGATGCACTCAGATGGAATCAAGAATCAGAAATGACTTTCAGTATTTGAGCTCCTAAATCAAGTGTTGGGACAACTGCATTTAATTTGAACTTTACTCTCAGAAACTCTCTGACTTCACTTTTTTTCTGAGTCATCATTTCATGTTGAGAAAATGGACAATGTGAAACTTTATTTTCAGCTAAAATGACAGAGGCAATAGGTTTGATTGTCACATGAGGAAAACAGGAAATGAGCTTAGTATCTAGATTTGGCACTTCCTCTATCCTCAGTCCATCCAAGACTGTGCTCAGCTTCTAATCGGGAGGAAGAGATGTGGTTTTGCTTCCTGTTGATGCAGCCTCTGCAAAAAACTTCAGGCATGCTAATTAGCTTTTTTTTTTTTTGTTCCTCCTTTTGATCATTTCATCTCACCTGAACTTGAATCAATAAATGTGTCCTTCTGTGCCTCCTGATTGCATTTTGTTTTGTGTAGGTATGAGTATCACTGGGCTGATGGGACCAACATTAAGAAGCCAATCAAATGTTCTGCACCCAAGTACATAGACTACCTGATGACCTGGGTGCAGGACCAGCTGGACGATGAGACGCTCTTTCCCTCCAAGATCGGTGAGCTTTTATTTCTAGTTTTACACAGAATTAAATTGAGTTTAGACGTTCTGCATTTCCTCTTTGTAAGCCTTTTTAAACTTCAGCCTCAAGTAGACAGAGCTTCAAGTGATTGTGTAAAGGTTACAAATGCTTAAAACATTAGACTTTATTTTCATCTTGACTTCTCCTTTTTTTTTTCTCTATAATCTTTTGTGTTGCAGGAGTTCCTTTCCCCAAGAATTTCATGTCAGTGGCCAAAACCATCCTGAAACGCCTGTTCAGGGTTTATGCTCACATCTACCATCAACACTTTGACTCTGTGATACAGCTGCAGGAGGAGGCTCACCTCAACACCTCCTTCAAGCATTTCATTTTCTTCGTCCAGGTGAAGTCATCACACTAGAATGGGGGACTTTTGTGTAAGACGAAGCATAGTTCTTACGCAGACTGGAAAAGATCAGAAGTTTGATTTATCTGCTCCTGATATTGGGATCAGAAGTAGAAACCCTGATTATCATTGATAAGTGATAATCAAATTGCACTGAATAATTAGGTTTAATGTGGAGCGCTGCAGAGTGATGGTCTGATGCAGCTCTGACCTCGAATGACCTCATCCAGTACTTAAACATATCACTGTTTGGAGACAATGCTGTCAAAAATATTTTAGGTTTTTTAATGTCTTTGATGGTAACATTAGTCATCTGTTGTGGCGATTCCATTTCAAAAGCTAATGGAATGTTTTTTTTTTATGCAAATTTTGTAGGTGAGATCAACAAAGCTGTGAATAAATAGGAGTGACCTTTATTTATTTATGGGACCTTTTATTAATTTAAAAAAAACTTGTTGTGCCAGTCCTAGTCTGATTTTTATTCTCCTCCCTCTTGCAGGAGTTCAACCTTATTGACAGGCGGGAGCTTGCGCCTCTGCAGGACTTGATCGAGAAACTTGGATCCAAGGACAGATAGACATTTCATCACACATTTCCTCCCTTTTAAAAACGTTTCCTCCTTTGCCCTTTCTCTTCTACCTCTGATTTCTAGCCTCAGCTTGTAAAGAACATCTGTGCCTTTACACTTAATATTTGTACTGGATATTTTCTTTTATCCCCTTCTGTTCTACACAGATTTTGAGCCTTTTTAGCCTCTTGGACTTTTACACAATAGTGTAGTAAAGCAAAGATATTTTTCACAGGACTGTGGTTACCGACTGTAGGAGCAATCTACTGAATTTAAAATTATTTTTTATTTTTTTTCCATTGGACCAAGGTGAAAACAGCTGCTCGTTTTCAGGAGTTGCTGCAGTGTTTGGTTTGTCTAAACACTTGATTACTTTTTAACTCTGGGTTTTTAGAATTTCAGTGATTGACCAAATATCCCAGTTTTTGTCTTTCCTTTGTGAACAGAGGAGAGTAACAGAAGGCACAATATAGAGTAATAAACCTGGTCTTTAGTGGGCTTTTACACTTGTTACAACACAGCAAATGAAGGCAGACATACTTGTACAGGTGTTTGTGTAAAGCTCAGTTATTTTTAGTAACATTGCTCCTGTTCAGAGCGTCTTTAAGTCACAGTTTAATGTAAAGAGATGGATTATTGCAATACCTTTTTAAGCCCATCTTCATGCAGCTATTTTATGTTGCCTAAGCAATACAGTGTTTTCCACACTTTCTGAAAATGGTGAATGTGCTGAAAATTTTACAAGTAATTTTAAACTTTTTCTTATCAAGAGCCTATAAGTCCTTGTTAACCTATTGATAGGAGCCTTATTGTAGAAATGAAGACCGTGACCTTTTAGTTTGACTTGTATTTCTGCTGAACCCCTAACCACTTTATCTTTTATTTTGTATATTTTTTTTTTCTTGGTTTGAAAAGCTATGTAATTCCTTTGCCAGAGATGGTTGTAGTTTTGCTATTTTAATTTTTTATTTTTTTATTTTACTCTTAGTCTCTGTTTCCTGTGATATTACCAGAATTATTTGTTAGGCTTTACGCTGGCTACAGCAGCAGGTTCTGTCCATATAGCCGATGAAGCTAATTTTCATCCTGGATGTCTGGTCTTCAAAATATGAATCATGAACTTGATTTATTACATTGCTTCACATAAACTTGCGTCAGTCTTGTAACTCGCTATGGTCAAGCTTATGAAAGCCTGTTAAAATCCCTTCAAATCTAGATTTTCCTCTCACAAGTGCAGAAGTGGTTTGTCCACTCATTATTTTTCAGCGTATACTCTGCCACTGTTTTTGCTTCAGCTCACAATTTAATTTCTAAACTCCTGGTTACATTTACTATTTCAGGTGTAGGAGTTGAAGCTTTTTATATTTCAGTTTTGGTCCAATTATTGGGTGGCTGTTAGGATAGAGTAGGAGTTCTGGGGATAAATGTACCACATTCAAAAATGTACTGTAACAAATCAGTGTTTCTCAACAAAATTGTGCCTTACAATGAGATGTCTCATCACAGTATTGATGGATCAAACATTCAATAAACATCTTGAAGACAATTCTGTGTTTTGTCTTGTGGAGCATTTTGACTTTGGGATTAAGTAAAATGGTGTGACATTAAAAAACCACATGAGGCAGTGATGCCAAGGAGATTAAATATTTGCAATATTCATTTATAGCCTGTGAATGATTTGTTTATTGGCGCTGATGTGTATTGGCTGCAATTTAATCAAATAATAGTAATGAGGGGTAAGCTTAATCTTGATGGCTTGTGTCCACATTAAACCAGAAGAGTTGAAAGTGGTATTATTTGGCTGCCTTTTTTTATTTTACCATAGCTATGTGTAAATTTATCTATGGTAAATTTACCAGGGTATCTAAAATGGTATTTATATTGTACATAATTAAAATAAATAGGAACGCGTATTTGGAATTCATCTGTATCACCCGACACATCTTGCAGTGCACGTTTTTTTTTTTTTTTTTTTTTTTTTTACTGAACCAATCAGAAAAGGGCTGAGACTGTCTCGCATTATGCTCTGCGTTTAGGCTTTCAGGAAAAATGTTTACATCTTAGTTTTGGTAGCCAAACCCAAGTGTGCTTTTTCTTAGTAAAGATAAGTGGGACCTTTTGTCTTAGTAAGATGTACTTAACTGTTCACCATTTTTATGGATAGTTACTTTTATGGCCGCAAAGTAAGCACGCCTGAAAGACTTTACCCAGGGCAGGAATTTCCCACCTATCGGGACGGAGAATTAACAAACTGTTTCTCTAAGCTAACATCGTGAAGTAGTTTGTCAACTGGCTGTTTGGTTAAATACCGTCGAAGAACCAAAGGTAAACACGAATTAAAGCTTTAACAAAAAATAAATCTGCGGTTAAGTTGGCTTTGTGACACTATAAATGCGTTATAAATGGAAGATAATGGTCCTCGGTGTTAAGCTAAGTAGTTTGCTAAGATCAACTGATATTTAGAACACAACTCTGTAAAGTCGCTTGTTTACTAATGTTGACTAAGAATATTGACGGTGATATGGGCTATTTTGTACTCAACATTGGTAAGCTACGTAAAAACGGCGAATAAAGCGAAAGTGCTGCCGATTAGTTTCATTTCAAGATATAAAGTTAGCTTCTTTTTTTCTGATGATTCATGGAGCTAAACTAAGTTTAGTTTCACTTGTTGACTTAATCGACTAAGAAAATTCCTCAATACAGTTGACTGGGTGAACTTCAGCCACCTTATCGCAGACAGATCGGTGTAATTTCTGTTCTGTTCCTTTTAGGTCACAAGAGGAATCATGGCAGATGAAAACACACAGTTCTGCGGTAATTGGTGCGTATAAACTAGTTATGTCACGATTAATGTTTTCGATCGATTGTCTGAACTGAAATGTTTTTGGGCTTTCAGCAAGCACGACATTCCAGAGGCCAATTTTACCACTCATGAGATCCACTGTAGAAGAAACATTGGACTGTGTGACGTGTGCCAGGAGCCAGTGCCCCACTCAGAGCTCCAGGAGCACAAGATTCAAGAGCACACACAGGTATCATACCCAGCTTGAGATTACTGATGTTTATAAACCATATTGTGAAAAGAAAAAGTGATGAGTTGCATATCAGCCTGTTGAGTATTTTTTACTGAAGTGGAATATTACAGGTTAAAATCTTAAGCGCCTTCAGAAAACCACTGATCTTGGAAAATAAAACAAGAAAAAAATTGATTTTCAAGGGTGGACACTCTTTCTGTTTTTTTGGTTTTTTGATTGAACTTTGTTCTGATCTTTCAAGTCGGACTTATTCCGCTTCTGCTTCAACCTGTTGACTTGTCGCCTCAATCAGCAAGAAAGCAAATTACAGCCCCAAAATATTTTACTTTTATTTTGGTTTCTCCAGATTACGTGCAAGTGTGGACTAAAGATTGAGAAGAATCAAAGTGAAGTTCATCAGGTATTGCCTTACTTCTCTTTACATTACATTACATGTTGCCAACAGAATCTTTTCTCCAAAAAATACTTTTCAAATCGGTGTGAGAGGAAATTCTGACATCTATTTAGGGGTGAATTTATTTAATTTGATGTAGAGTTAGATAATCAGTACAACTGGGACAAAAAAAAGTATGTAGACTTTAAATTTCTTGACTTATAATATTTAACAATCTGGATGAAGGCCACTAAATGATCCTGACGGTTGTGTCTTGCAGAGCTCTGAGTGTTCTCAGCGGCTGGTCCCATGCCCGTACTGTGAGCTGGAGCTTGTGTTCAGCCAGTCCAAGGAGCATGAGGATTATTGCGGCGCACGCACCGAGCCTTGCCCCAACTGCAAGTGCAATGTAATGCTGCGTGAAAAAGCTGTGCATCCAGTCCTATGCGGGAGCCTAACTCCACCCCAAGAGAGGAACAACAACAGGATGGGCTGCGGTCAGACAGAGAATCGGTCTTCTGATGACTGGTTTGAGGCCCACTCCATCAGAAACCCCCTAAGAGCGCAGGAGGGAGCCCCTAAGAACAATAACGTCAGCGCAGCGGAACGTCCTCACTTTCTTCGGCCGTTTGAGCCTTCAGTTTACAGCGGTTCAAGTGGGGATCGGGAAGCGGGAAGCTGGAAGAGTTCCACGTCTCACAGTACGACGTCTAACCTCTGTGAGTTGATTCTGAATTATCTTATAGATACAGAACCCCAAGAACGGTGATGTGATTTAATTGAGGACAAAGTTAGATATTTTCTGTAATAATTATGTGATTGTTTGTGTTTTAAGTTCTTGGACAAGGTGATTTTCTTCATGGCAGCAGCAGCATGCGCCCTCCTGATGAGGAGTCGTCAGGCCTCGACTACGACTATATGTTGGCCCTCAGCCTCCAGAGTGATGGAGAGTCAGCAGCCGGAGGAGCAGAAGACAGCGTGTGGCGGAATATCTGGGACCACGAGGACAAGAAGACAAACTCATCAGTGAACTCATTTCCTTTGGCCCACAATAAAAACACGAACTCGCCTGAAGGGACGAGTGCAGTTCAGGCCTCCAGCCCAACAGGTAAAATTAGGAGGATTGCATTCATTCATCTGACTGTGCTCTCGGTTTACGGTTTAAATTTGTTTTCACAGATACCATGCTGCCTTGTGAGTTTTGCGAGGAGCTGTTTCCAGAAGAGGACCTTATTCTGCATGAGGTTTGGGAATGTTTTTGAATCCATTGTGGTCTACGTGGGGAAGTTAGCAAAGCAGCAGGGATGCAGTTAAGGCTCATGGTCAGGTGATCATCAGTGTGAGTGGATCTATAAAAGCATGATTTACGAGGCCATTTGCAGGTAAATTGTAGTCCATGTGATTATTCCCACATGGGAAACATTTCAGAAAGTTCATGTCAGAGGAAACTCCAGCTGTCAAGCAATTGATGATTTGGACTTGCTTTGTAGCTTTACAACATGGGCAAGCCAAAGTATTCTAGAGTCAAATGTGAGACCATCTGTCTGACAGGAACAGCTCGGTCCAAACAGAGACATGAAATTAACAAAGCAATATTTTACATGGGCTGAGCTGATTTTCTGTTTTTTTTTTTTTTTGTTTTTCCCCCACAGACTCCTAAAAGTCGTACGGAAAACAACTTTTACTACTACTAAATGACCTTGAGGCGTCCTTAATTCTTCCATGTATAACAGCATGGAACCTGTCGTGTGTATGCTTGAGATTAGAGTAAAATAATCTTAGACCCGCTCACTCTCTTTATGTCCCGATATGTAAAATTGTAGGGCTGAAAGAGTTTTGACTGTTTTCAGGTAATTAATTAATTCCTTTTAATTAGTAAATTGATGCTAAATATGTTCTATTTTGACCTTGAACACACCTCTGTACTTTTCTTTGTTTCAGTTCCAGTTAGCCCAGCCCTTTACGTGGCTGTGGATTTGATCTGCATCTTTAAGGAATGTGACGTCTAAAACACGTTTAACAAAGATTTTAATCTTTGCTTTTTTTTTTTCTTTGTGTCAGACCGGATGCAGTCCCGCCTCTGCGTTTGCATCTTTTAGCAAGAAACCGTCTTCACCTCCTAAAGATGACAGGATGGGCAGGAAGGCCTCATCAGGGCTGATGCAGAGCTTTCCAAACACGCTTGCTTCCAACATTCCCACCTTCCCTCGCTCAGTCTCCCCGGCCTCTTACAGTCCTCCTGCCAGTCCACTGGAGGGCGACGTGGTTATTCCATGTGAATTCTGTGGCGTGGCTCTGGAGGAAGCTGTTCTCTTTCACCATCAGGTATTTTTCCACTTTTCTCCTTTTAAAAAAAAAAAATCAAATAAAAATTGCTACTTCTCCAGTTTTAATTAAATGTGTGTTTTGTACAGCAAACCGCATAAAACTTGGTTTTTAGCCACTGCTGGTTCTATTCTTCTATTTTTTTTTATTATGGTATGTATACAGTGTTTTCGCCTGAGTGTCTCGTCCCAGACTTTCTATGGACTGTGTGGTTGTTACAAAATGATCCATTGAGGGAACTAATAAAGATTTTGTGAGCTGATCAGATTTGCTTCTCAGTTTATATCTAATCTATAACATTGAGCAAAATATGCAGGAAACTTTAATTTATTTCAGGTTTATGTGTAGAAAACTGTGTCGCTTCAGGACTTGTTTTATCTTGAAGAAACTTCACTAGCACAACCTGAATTTTGTGTTGTTTTTCTCCTGAAACCAAGGACAAATGTGACATGCGGACCGAGGCTGGCCACCAACTGAACAACACAGCAATCCAGAAGCCTCTGGGTCCTGCTGGAGATATTTTCGGACGGACGTCTGCAGATTTTCAAAGAATAAAGAACCAAGGTAACATTGGATATTTCTTCCGGTTACTAATAAAGATTAAGACAGTAATCTACTTCAGCAGTATTCTACCATTTTGAATCTATTCAAAACATATTGGTGCTCTCACAGATACTTCAGTGTTGTGGTGTACAATTTGTAAATTCTTGGTTTGTTTAAAGCTCTTCTAATGCACAGGGGAGCTGTTCAAAATGTGGCCCTCACTATGATTTTGCCTTAGTAATTCAAGAATTGTATAAATTTTTCCCACCAGCACAGGCGGTTGGAATTTTTATGGGGTTTTTTTGTTTGTTTTTAAATATAGTGTAAAAATAAATCTTGAAATAAAAAATGTTAGGCACAATACAAAGTATTAGTTTGTTTTTAACCAAGATTTTACTTTTATTTTAAGTACATTGAAAACAGAACCACCAACCTCCAGTTATTTTTACTCAACAGCAAACATGTTCATCAGTTTTGTTAAAATACAAATTAGTGTTTCCAAAGAAAGATTGACACGTGTTCTGTTATCGTTATTGAGAATAGACTAAAACATTTTTCTAGATAAGAAAATAGAAAACAGTAAACCCTAAAGATTTATGTGATATGACTACATTTTTTAATTCATTGCTAAAAAGGTAAAAAGTTATTAAAAAAGCACTATCTCAGTCTTTTTGATTTAAGACCGAGACCCGCAGAAATGTCTTGGTCTTTGATTAATTTTAACTTGACAAATTTGGCTACATATATAATTATTATTATTATTTCACAGTTTTAAACACACTTCTACTAAATGTGAGAATAAATGTAGATGGTCCTGGATGCTGCCTTTTGTTTTTACACACTCATGACCTTTGCTCCTGTATACATCTGACTTTTCGGACGAAGACTTTTGGGACACAAAACCTGGACAAACGACTGGAGGATGGGAAAGGAGGACGTCCAGCCGTGAGGCCAGGGAAGCAGAGGACGCTCATTTCTTTCACAGTGGCTCTGACATGCCTGGTTCTGCTTCAATACAGGGGTAAATCCAATAATACTATATAAGTGAAATATGTTTTTCATTTGATTTAGAAATATTTAAGCAAAATGTAAACACTTTGAGTTAAATGCATAATAATTTGTACTTCTTTTTGGTACATGTATCAGATTTTATATGCCAGAAAACAAAGAAGGGACGGAGAACAGAACTAAGGTATGTTTTACTTTTATTTGCTCAAACTCTGTGGTGTTTATTCTGTCTTTATTTAGTCCTACTGTTAGTTCATAGTTTATGTTTATAGTTATTTATGCTTTCAAACTCAACAGCATTTCATAAAGGTGAGGAAACGTGACAAATATGGAGCTCTGTATTTGGAGGCATTTTATTACAAACCTCGTCAGAGTAATTTAGCTCCTTCTATGTAAATTGTTCCAGGAAGGGCAGCTTCTCCCAACCTGTTTCCTTTTCCCCAAAACTCTCCGCTGCAGATTTTCTCCTTGTTTTATTTCTGTGGCACTGATTCGAGTCAGGAAGCGTCTTTTCCTCCACGTCCTTAAGGCTGCAACGCAAATGTCTGGAGTCATCAATGAGTCACATGATGAGGCATGCATCAACATCTGCTGGGCGTTGCATTATTCTGAAGCAAGTTTAGTGCCGTATTCATTACAGTACATGCCAGACATTTTCTCGTCCAGTATGAGATATTCACTGTATGACTGTTTGATGATACAGTATCACAATACTTTCTCTAAAATATAATGTAAAAATCCTCTGCCTTTTTTCATACAACAGAGAAGCAACAGTTGTTTGTACTACTCCAAACATAATTAACATGGTGACTATTGAAGGTATAATAATACTATGAAAATATAAAGTCTTCCGTGTTTAGACGTGCTTATTGTGCAAAATATTTGACCTCCGTTTGAAAACGACATAATGACGGTTCTTTAATTCCCTCGCCACGACTGTTCATGTTTTTCACAACTGTGATATTTCTAAGAGGTTTTATGTGATCAAACTAGAAGTCTTTAAAGGCTGTAAGGCTTTAAAAACAAATGGAAGCAATAAATAAATCTGCAGGAATAAGGTCTCACATGCTCCAGTATTTCCTGGTGTGTGTGTGGTTTTGTTGTTGTTTGTTTTGGTCTGTAAAAGTATTTTTAGCTGTACTGCCGTCTCTTTCTAGCCACCCAAGAAGCAGAATGAGGAGCAGTAGGAAGAATGCGAGCTGGAGCCTCTGGAGAAAGGAAAAGGACTGCACCCCCTCCTCTGCTTCACCTGTTTTTGCACACATTTAAACAATAAAGGTATAACAACCCAAGTGCCTTTGAAAACCTAAGTATCTTACAGTTTATACTCGATTCATTTTTACAAACGCCTGAGTTGATTTTATTCTCGCATTTTCCGCTTAATTTTGTGTTTTGTGGTCAAGCCTGATAAATTAAGAAACGTATTTTATTAACATCGTCTTAGTGTTTTTATTACCTGGTTCATTTAAAACAAACCCAGTTGAAGTTAATCTGCACCTTGTTTCTGCTGCCGGAGACATCTTTGTTTTTATCCTTGTGCGTCATCTCCTTTTGGTTTCTGTTTTCATTTCTTTAAAAAAAAAAATTTAAAAATTGGATGGACTTTTTAAAATACAGTGTTGGGAACAGATTAAATTTGCTAGAATATGTTTCTCTGACCAAGAAAGTATACATTTCTAAGTATTATTCTCACTTTATACTGTTTAACACTATAACTGTAACTAAGCAGTGATATTGTTTTTTTTAATTCTAACCTACAGTCGTGTTTTATTATACCGAGATAGCTTTAAAAGCATAATATGTTTTTGTGACTTTAACACAATAGAAATATGTATTAGAAAGCCAGAAAAGTTTAGTGAGTAGAGCTGCTGCAATCCATGAGAACACCTTTCAATGCGGATTTAATGCACACAGCTGAATATTCCTGTTAAAAATGATGTAATACTCTTTGTCTTGTGCTGTGATTAAATATTTCAATAGGGATGATGATTGTTGTTTGTCACTTTCTCAACATCTTGGTGATTTGATTTCACACATTTCATACCCTTGTTGTCAGATACGAAGTTTTGTGAGCGTTGAGCAACACAATACAAATTTGATTCTGATTTTTTTGAAGGTGATTCTGCAGGTTAGAATATTTTAGCTACAACAATTAAGGTAAGTTTGAAGCACATAAATTTCAGGTTTTATTCTCTCAAAGTCATATATTTGTTTAAATTGACGTCTTTGAGAATAACACAATGCTAACATACAGCAAACTAGACCGAGATCCTCGAAGTCTTTCAGCACAAAGTGAACATGTAAACACACATTAGAACACTTGCATATATTGACATTTTTATTGTTTACAAAATAAGTAATATTTATTAATCTATTGGAAAGAAATTACTTGAAAATGACTGTCAAACAATTTTCTTTGTTAGTAGAAAGAGTTTATGTAATATTACCAAACAATCTTTTGTCCTAAAAAAATTGAAATAGTTCTTTATTTCAGTATTGAGTTTGAAACTTGAATGTTAGAAGATTCTAGTGTAATTATCCAGCTGCATTTGCATTGTACAGCCATTTAGCAAGATAAAAATAAACAAAACATGTTTGGCAACTCCCAAATGCCCCCTCCTTTCCACCCCTGTCAGAAATGCCACCCTGGGGAGAGAGCCATAGCTGGCTGCTTGCCACTGCATGCTATCATGTTTGCACAGCCTACTGTGTATCCAGTCGATGATGGTTCATTAGTTTCTGCTTTGTGAAATAGTCTTTATTTTGAGATTTTACAAAGAAGATTATATGACATAATTGTAGAGTGAAAACCATACAAGTTTTATGATTTAAAGTTTTGGTGAAATGTGTGATTGTATATAATATCTAAATTCTTGCTTGTAAAATTTCTCATCACAGTTTGTTGGACAGGGTTTGTGTTTGTTTTTAGTTTAAAAAAAAGTGTAAAAGTTTTGCACCGCTTTACTTATATATTAGCTGGCTATTCTTCCCAGAAACACGTTTATTTCATAGTGCTTGTTTCACATAGGAACGATTTTGGTGGCACACTGCCTCCAGCCTTCATTTATTTAACCATCGGCCTCAATGTAAACAACCACCCAGTACCAATAAAGGCTCATAATGTTTACATGTTTACATGTTTACATTTGTTTACATTTGTCTCAGCGCCGCTTTTAATCTCCAGGTCCAGTTAACCTGGTTTTACACGGATTAAACAGAACAGAGTTCTTGGAACTTCGCTTCCAGAATCTTGAGCTGAAGCAGCTCAGAGTGGCACTCATCGCCCCTCATACACAAACGCCGTTTCGCCTTTTCCCGCTTGGTGGTGCGCTTTGAATGAACGCCGGGAGGAGCCGGAGTCCGGGACGGGGGGCGGGGTTAAGACTTTTCAGTGGGAATTCTCAGTTCAAAAAGCGGCTGCTGTCCTGTCGCGTGAGAGTCTGTCTGCTTCTGCTTTTGTTGGGAGCAAGAAACTCCTGCTTTAAATATGATTTTAGCGAGCGGCTCCAGAGTTTTCCATCGTTAGCCGAGCCAACAGCAGCCTTCACCGAAGAAGTAGACAAAAAGGAAAAGGCGCGTCAAGAAATTAAACGCGACTCGTGCAGGTGGTCACAGCGAGACTCCATCCATCCGTTTGTTACCTTCCATTCTCACCTGGACTCACCGAGATGTCCCTGGAGACGTACTCAGCGCTGGACGAGTCTTCTCTCCGAGCTTTGGTGAGTAAATGTCCGCAGATGCTCTAAAAGTCTGTTCAAAAAACAAACAACAAAAAAAAAAGGTATAGCACAAGCAGCATTGAGTGTTTAGATTTCCACTGGGTGCTTTCTGAATTACTCTGTGATTTAAGGTGTGTGTGCGCACTGCGGAATCATTTCCAAGCAGCGCAATAATACTTTTGACTTGGATGATCAGGGAGCTTCTCCTTTAATTAACGCACCTGAGAGGCAGGTAGGTCACGCGCAGTAAAGACTTGCTCTGTATACACAGCAAATTCTCAAGAAAGAAAAGGTACATTTACAAGTTTTCTTCTTATAACCCGAGGGAGGGAAAAAAAAACAAAAAAACATTTGTTTGTGACAAACAGAGCTACCAAAGCACTTCAGACATTTGTAGTTTTTAAGTGAAAGAATTTACAACATTTCATTGATCTGAAATGAGGAAAAATGTGCGCTGCTGATGCGAGGGAGGAAAATATCTCAAGTTTACAAAAGGAATATTGTTGCCCTTCTTCACAATCGGCTTATCTTTATTTATGTGGTGCCAAACGGCAGGAGTGTCATCTTAAAACAGACCGCCTTGAAACTGGATCAGTCTGAATTAAAAACATTTAAACAGTTCAATTCAGATCTAATTGCGTTCAGTTAAATATTCACTAGATGGCTAATAATTAAATGGGAGATTTAACCCATGCAAACAGCTCATTGTGTCAACATAAAAGAACCTGATGACAGTGTTCACTATTGTAAAACTACTGGAGATCATGTGATGCTTTGATAAGAATGTATCACATGTATTGAATGTCTGGAAGTAGTCAGTATCACCGCTTGGTCATGTCCTGATTACTTCCCAGGGTGGAGGAAGGTGTAGTGTGTTCGGTGCATCATGGCCCTTGACACATGTACAAGGAGACGTGAGTCATCCTGTTCAGACATTGTTTGAATTACACACAAACACTGTGGTTGTTTGTGGGGGGGGGGCATCTTCTGAGGGATCTACACTTCACCAATATGAGGGTCTGTTAATAAATGTTTGGAAAGCCGGACTAGAAGCACAATAGAACTGACATGTTTGCTTCGGAGCCAAGCTGGGTAGAAATGTCATGTTCGGACCTGAATCAGGCTATTAAAAGTCCATCCACTGATCTGCTAAAGTCTGGGATGAGCCGACTGTAATCTGGAGTCTGTGCCTCACATTTTACCACAAGTCTGTTACGTTTTACCTATATTGTCAGCTATTGGCATTTATATTGACAACCAATTGGTGAAATGTAGTGTATCTGATTAGATTTTTTTTCTTAAGAAATCTCTGGGTGGTATGAGGAGGTGTACTAAAAAAAGTATTGCTTTAAAAACTAAAATGTTTTTTTCTTTTGCAACCTTTAGAGTTTTCTTTTGTTAATGTTGTCCCACATTTGACCTCAGCTCACAGGACCTTGCAGTAAACACCGCCATTGTCCCGGGACCTGCCTCGGAACAAAATGCGCATCACGCAGCTTCTCCAATTGTCTTTTCAGCTTCCCACTGTGGAGCTGGATTGGAAATGTCCCGTCCCTCTCTCTCCCTTCTGCTGCAGCATCTTTCCCTCAGCTTTAAGGTCACTCAGATCCCACAATTTCACTAATGATGTTCGCAGTGTCAGACTTTTCCATCCGCAGCGAACAAAACAAACTCGCGACAGAAAGTTCACAAGCGGCTGGGATGAAATGTAGTTCATCTTTGGAGCTTTTTAGGAAATCTAGCACCCTATTATATAGTTTTATTGTTCAGAATCTATTGTCTTGTGTTTTTAGTACGCTAGTAAAAGATAATGGACATTTTTGGGGCTCGGGCTGGTCTGAGCTGGTTGTAAAGCCTCTGCTCTTAAACTGCAGTTGGATAACAACATGAACTCCAGGCCTGCGTTGCTCTTAACGAACTTAACAGTCAGAAGGTCATCTGTCGGTCCATCTTAGCGCCGCTAATCCCATTGCTACACCTCTATTCAAAGCCCGACCTGCCTTTTTATATTGCCTCACCTAATCTTTCGCTAACGCGACCAGAAGGAGCTTCTTCTTTTCTTTTTTTTTTTGTTCTCCCCTTCCTCATTTCGCTTGGCAGGAGAGATTATTTATGCATTCATGAAAGTAATCGGTTCTCGAGCTGAGAAGGTATTTGTCGAGGTTCATCTTATGACGAACCGAGGTCAGCCGGAGGATAAAGCTCTCTTGAATCTAACGACTTAAACTGACGCCTGTTTGATGGAGTGTTTTTTTTTTTTTTTTGCAGAGTGATGGTTATCAGCTGCCACTGCCCTGATTTTTTTTTTTTGCTGCGAGGCGAAAGTTTGTTGCGTGTCAGTGTGTTAAACCTGCAGGACCTGTTGGGTCCACAGGTGTCTGCTGGCTGTGGTTCAGGTGCACGGCCCTACTTAGCGCAGACGTTGGCACCTCGTCAACCGCTCTGTGATCTTCCCTCTAATTATGCCACAGAGCTGCACAGGTGGATGCAGAAATAGGTCCAAATGTGACATAATCATTAGCCTGAGCGCTCGGTATTCAGGTGGATTGACATAAATGCTGATAGGTTTCCGTGTTTGGCTGATTTCACACGCTGGATGGGTCCCACGTACGACGATTTATGACTCGTCCTTCCAGGCCTCGCCTGTCCTTTCTCCCTGGTGAGCCGGAGGCATTCACACACGTTTAAAATAGGCCACACTCACTCTGTGGTCCAGTCTGGCTGACAAATGAGACCCCTGGGCATTTCATTTCTGATTTTCTAAACTCTTTGGTGCTTCGTCAGAATCTCAATGGTTGCAGTCAGCAAGGAAGAACTTTCTTATTTTTGTAGGATCCTTGCGTTCTGTCCAGTTTCACCTTTACTCCCTGTTGAGACGGGACTCATCGTCTATGAGGAATAAGTTGGAAAGATGATTGCTTAATCGTCACCTGGAACCTTTTTTAAAAATATAAATACTCCTTCTTAAAGTAAATTAGACGTGACTTTTCCATGGAAAGTCAGGCGCATGTTGTTTCATGCAGCAGATTTCCATTGAGGCAAACTTTCTTCCACATAGCCGTGATGATTAATGATTCCAATCTATGGTTGCTGTTTATGAATATGATTGCCTTGATTGTTTTCTCGTTGGGCTTTTTTTTCCCTGTAGAAGAAGAAGAGAAAATATTTTTCTTTCTGGTTTTTATTCCAGTTGGACTTTTCTGATTCCCCTCATGATTAATTTCCCTGAAGCCTCTGGCAAAGTCATCTTCCCTGAGCTGACGCACCAGGGGTTATCTACAGTGCTGCAGCCTGCACACTTCAGCTTCTTGTCAGTGAATTTCCAAACAAACAACCACAGAGATAAGAAGCTGCATCCGTGTTTTGGACAAACGGAGAGCTTTAGTTTCTGGATTCTGCCATAAATATCTGCTCATATTTTGCCTCTGAAAGGAAGTGAAATAATGTTTTTTATTGTAAAATAAAGCTGCTCATTAAAAACATTAGTAATGTTTTTTGTTTTTTTTTAACTGTAAAAAGCCAAAATTTTAAATGTTAAGCTTTCATGTTCCATCATTTTCCCCCCCCATATGATTTAATGTTCTGTTGAGTGTTTTAACATCTTCCTGTGTTTTATGGTTCCCCTCCTCTACCTGTTGCTGCGTTCTGCTGGTCATCTGGCTGCAGGAACGAGACCCACACTTTCCCAGAGTTTGCAGTAAAGACAGTTGGGGCTGTTTTTAAAATATTTCTGGTTGCTGAAGAGAGTTATGATGTAAATCACCTTTTTAAACCTGCAAGGTGCTTTCCTAAGCTCCTGTTAGGCTTCAGACTGAAGGTCTGCTACCTTAACAGAGAGTTCAACTCATTAACCTCCTTGTTGTGCTATAATATTCTGGTCGATGAACACTTTGAGCTGCATTAATTAGTGTTTCTTTTTATTATTTTTAGCGGCAATAGGAAAAAAAAATACTGCTTTTCAGTTTTATTAAATAATTCAGATTTTATTTTTGCATTTTTTTAAAAAATGTTATTTTGTGTAAATAAATGCCACATCTCTGTGAAACCGCAGCATTATTATTAATCGATGTTTTTGCATCTGGAGATTCTTGGCCCTTGAATAAATCGGCTTTGACCAGAAAATGAACCTGAAAGCTAAACGCTGCGTTTCACTCCAGCCTCTTTGCACTGTTGTAAAGTTTTATGTAAGAGTGAACGCGTTAGATTTATTTTTTTTGTTTCCTTTGGAAAAAATAAGTTGAGTTGAGAAAATCTTGAAAAATTAGATATAAAAAAAAAAACAAGCAGAATCTTAATTTTTGGCTCTTGTTGGAGGATTTCTGTTTCTTTGAAATTTTTACGAGAGGCTGATGAATCAGCTGAAAGTGATGTTTGGCTGGACAATGTGTGTTTATGTGAAAGATTGAGCAGAGTATGTGTTTATTTTTTTAGAGTAGTAACCGACCTGCGTCATATTTGGGGAAATGTAACAGATACAACCAGCTGAAAAGCGGATGGAAGCGACTGCTTGTGAAGTCTGAACCAATGAAAGCTGAATATCCTGCTGAGGGTCAATCGGTCTTTGCAAAAGCAGTCAGACTGGCTGACCCTCAGCTGCTCTGCTCTTGTCGTCTGAGCGGTTAAATGATCCGGCAGACACTGATCTGCCCGTCTTTCTGCCTAGTGGAAAAGGTCTGGATAAAGGATTGAAAGTGTCTCTTCCCTGAACTCCACCAGGCGTCGCTTAGATAGACACTTTCTCCTGAGTTTAAACTTTTTATTTTTGGCTTCTAACTTTAAAAACCTGTTTTGAATTCAGATGAGGGGCTAATTAAATAGGAGGAGCGTTATTGCTCTGCTGTCGGTGTTCACCAGCGAAAAGGATAGTTGAGACCTGGAAAATCTCTAAGATTTTACAAGATAGTTTTCTCTCTGGGGTGGAAGCAATTAACCCTAATTTGCTTTGAGAAGCCATAACATAAATAAATCAGTTTTATTATTTATTCGGGGAAAAAAACTTAATTTTTTTCCTATTTTGTGAAGGAAAATAACCAACTCCAGCTTTTGATTGTATTCAGAAATGTTCTGGGTGGAATTAAAAACATAAATTAGTCATGTTGGAAAATATTCTCTGTTAATCTAAAAAGCCAAAAAGAGGAACACAACAGACAGGATGCTGTCAGAAAAAAAAAAGTTGGTGCTTGGAGCTTTTTCTGTGTGTCCCTCAGGAAGGAGTCGTTTCCTGAGGTCCTCCTAACATCACCAGGCGGATGTTGATGTTTAGCTTTCCAGCTCGCTGCCGTTAATCTCGTGGCGTTCTCGAGATTCGCGCAGCAGATCCGTTGAATTGTGTTCGGCTCCATCAGTCGGGCCTGCGGCTCCGATCGTTAACGTTGGAGCGCATGGCGTTGCAGATCCAAGCGGAGAACAAACCGTTTGCATGTTTCCCACACTCTGTCCTTTTACTTCCTGTTGGACATGTCTCTCTGTCTGGCCATGGAGGTTTTCACTCAGAGCTTCAGATCGACCCCTGAAAAGAGGAGAGGGGAGGAGAGGAGAGGGGAGGGGAGTCGTCCTTCTCCGGCACCTGCTGCTTCTGCTGACAGGAGCAGAATCGCAGCTTTCATGTCTTTCAGAGCGTTTTTATTTGTCATGGCTCCCTCCTGCTGAAATCTGTCATACTCTAACAGATCTTTCTGCTCATAAAACCAGAGGAGATAAAGCTGCAGATCGCTGTCTTGCTGTGATGATTTACAGTTATTCAGAGACATGCAGACAAAGACGCAGTGGAGGGGAAGGGCTCTGCTTTTTCAGGATCAAACATGTCGCTTTGGGAAAAAGTTCAACTCGCAGCAGCAGTATTGGGTTATTGATAGGTGGAAAATGATGCATGGTTTCATCCTCCCAAAGTCTTCATCCTGCAGAAGTTGCCGAAGTATAACATGGAGTCCATCAGTGTGTCATCTAATCCCAGAATAAATTCAGCGTTTTGTCATAAAATAAAGTGAGAAAACGGCTTCATGAAGACCCAGAAACGACAACAATAAAGCTGTGGATTAATTTTAAGGTTGGGTTACAAAGCAACAGCCTGAGCTTTAAACATCCCATTGAGAGCTGAGCAATCCATCATGAGGACATGGAAAGACTAAGGCACAGCTGTAAAACCACCGAAACATGGCCGTCCACCTGAACCGAGGGGCTGGGGAAAGAAGAGCATCAATCGGATCAAAACCCAAAGAGAAAGGAGAAATGGTGGCAAGGGGTGAAATTTTATCTTATCGTCTTCATCCAATCCGACTGATTTTGATGAAGTGTGAACATTCTAACCATGTACTTTTTATTTTCCTTCTGCATCACAAATAAGCACCTCATCGTATCGTCCTGAGACAAAATCCAACTAAAACTCATTAAAATGTGTTGCTGCAATGTGACAAAGTGAGAGAACTTTGCCAGACGCTGTAGCTCGCTGCGCTCGGAAAGTGATATTTATTGCTTTTCTACTATCAGTGAATCTCTGGTTATTTCTAAAATCAACACAGAGGCAGCTTCCTTGTTCTTCTGGCAGATTTAAAACCTGTCGTGAGTCCAGCTTCCTTGTGTGGTTCAGCTGTTTCTCTGCAGAAAGCTGAAAGAGGACAAAGTGTTCCTTTACAGTAAAATTGCTCCAAACATCAGAAACCTGTTTTTGGTCGGTGTGCGCAGAGTCGGCTAGTTAACCTGTCAGCATGTGGACTCTGCAGTCTGAGCTCAGATCTGTCTTCAGCACATCATTACAGCCCTGCAGGACACCGATGATGATTAGCCCCCCTGTCCTTTGACCCCAATGCATTCCTCCGTGTAGCTGCTCTTTTATGCGCGCCAGCTCAACTGTAAAGGGGGACACGGTTTTCCCAGGTCTGCTCTGTGGCTCCGTCCCACTTTGTCAGAGGTGATTAAACCGTGTGTGCAGCCCAAATTTGTAGACGATGATCTTTTTCGCTTTCACAGGCTCTCCAGGTCAGACAAAGGATTCTCAGTGTCTGTCATGGCGGAGCGCGTTTCAGCCTCGGCTGTGATTAGATATTGTTGTTAATTTTTCATCCGACGGCTGACAGAAACTCGCTCCTGAGGAGCCAGGTGCTCCGTGCCTTGCAGGGCTCTCACGGACCCAGATTATGTTTCCATTTTTTCAACAGGTGTGCGTCAGTCAGATGCATTGTTTTTCTGAGCTGCTGAGGAATGATTTGAACACGTGCACCTGATGCAACCTGGACTTTCTTCCTAATTATCAAGCAGTGATTTGATTTAGGGCTGATAGATTATCTTTGTGTGTGTGTAGTAGCGCAGCGTCTCCGTTAGCAGCTGCTAATCTATCTCAGCTCTGCTCTGAGGAGTGTCCTGAGTCTCCTTATATGGACAGTCATGAGACCACTGATCCGATCTGCTTTAGCCTTAAACTGCTGTGGAGATGATTAGTTCATCCTCAAAAAACTTGTGCAACTCCTGCTGTTCCACATTTAAATAAAACAAAAGAAACGCAGGATAATGTTTGCATTACTTGAAAGCAGAAACGTCTTTGCATCTTAGCGGAAATCTTCAAGTAAAAAATAAATAAAAAGGCCCTCTAGGAGTCAAAGGGTCGGAGTTTGGCCTGAGGAGGTCATGGTGCTCCCAGAGAAGGCCAGGCGGGCGTGTGTGGGAAGGTGAAGTCCTCCACACATCAAGCTGTGACGTTTGACCCGACCTCTGTGACCTGCAGACTGCACAGCAGGAGGGAGATGACTACATTTGTTTTTTTTGTTTTTGTTTTTTCTTCCTCCCTGAATACTGTTTTGGTTTTACACGAGATGTAACCAGACACACACCTTGCAACTGCAAAACCATGTATCACTTTATGTCCACTTCACAATAATAATCCAGTGCTCTGTGTTGTTTTATCACATACAAAGGTAGTCATCCATGTCTGACAGACGGTGCTTACAGTTTGTTGTGTGAGGAGTGTTTTCTTTCGATTAATCAGGCGTCGAGAGGCTGAAGCTGCTCTCTCTCTGTACCTATGAATAGATGCTCTAATGACAAGATTTAGCCAGAGCCCTGTAATTAAAACGCATCTGAACTTGTTCACTCTTTGCCATCTGCTTTCGCGGCGATGCGGCTCAGCGCTCTGTTTGCTGCTGTTTGCACGGTTTTGCTTCGCCGTGTTTTGACCACCTGAAGACTCTTCTTCACGCTCTCCCTCCATGCTGCTTCTGATGAAATGAACCAACCTCTTCAGCTCAGAGTCGCATGTAAAGCGACACCAGGCTGCCGCCATCACTGGGAGCATGCCTCCGGCTGGCTGGGATTACTGGTAACCCCGACTGCTCTCTAATTGGCTCTGATTGATTGATTCGAGTTGCGTCACATGAATGCCTTTGGAGGTCTTGAGGTTTCACTTCCCCCTCGGCCGCGCTTCAGCAGGAAGTGACTTAAAGCATGCAAGAGCCTGCTTGTGAAATATTGCTCATCTCTCCCTCTTGCGTCAGTGTTACACCTCATTAATAATTGTGTGTGAAGAGCTTTATGAACGTATTCATACCACTTAACACTTTTGGTCACGGTAGTTTATGAGGGATCAACAAAAATCAGTGTCTGATTGTTAAGCAGAAGGAAAAGAATAAAAGGTGCTTCTTAAATGTTTTACAAATCTGAACATTGTTGAGCACATTAGTAATCATCTATGTTTGGTTTGTAGAAGCACCTTTCCCTGCAGCTGCCTCCATTTGGGGTTTGTCTTTTCCAGCTTTCCAGATGTAGAAACTGAAGTTTTTGTTAATTTTGTCAGTCAGATTGGATCAAGAGCTTCTGTGAGTATCAGTCATTGCCTCAGCCTCTCAATAGGATTTGAACCCTCCTAATGCCTGGATATGCTCTGATCTAAATTCTTCCATTGTGCATCTGGCTGCCTGTTGGAGGCTCATTTTCCACCCCATGTTCAAGCCCCTCTGGTCGCCTCGTAACACACTTTCTTTAAATATTTCCCTTTGTCAATCTCCATTCATGATTTATTAACTCTGAGCATTTTCTGATTTGGGCTGGTGAGTTCAGGATGATCTGTAGACTTCATTTTCTGTCCCATATAGAAATTTGCGTCTGAGGTAAAACTTTAATATTGGTCTCATCTGACCAGAGCTGCTCCTTCCACATGTCGCCTGCATCGCCTGCCGCAGACTTTAAACGAATAGAGCTCAGTGAGTCGATTAAAGCTTCTCATGGTTTTATTGTGTCAAAACTTTCTCCCTGACGTTTTAAGAGGTATGACTGTATGACTGTTTTGACTGTATTTACAAGGCTCTGTGTCTGGTTGAGTCAGAGAAGCTGACAAATTCGTTTTTGTTTCGGTCTTTAGTCGCCACCTGATCCGTTCTGTTTCTTTGCACACAACGTATCAGGTGGAGATCCCCGCTGCGTTTAACAGATGTGACTTCAGGTGTGAGAAGATGAGTGGCGCGCGCCAGACAGTATGACGGCTGTCTTCCGGACATTGTTAAAGTTGCTGACAGCTCAACGACTGCTCCTCCCTTTTGAAAAGACGTATTGGTGTTTGATTTTTGTTTGACTCACTCATCTACGAGCAGGTGTGCTGTCTGAAAGGTCTGTGATGCCTCGAATGAGCACAAAACAACATCGTCGGAGAGAGCAACTTCAAAACGTATTCAGTTCCTTTTACTTGTTTGATCCAACAAGTTTTTTTTTTATAAATCTTTGAAAACAAAAATCTGAGCATTGTGTTGCACACTTCTTTCTTCCATCCAGCCCCTTTCAATCTGAAACCTCGACATCAAATTGAATGCGAACTATCAGTCTCTAGGAATTTACTAAATTAGATGTTTGACTCTTATTTTGCAAACAGCAGGGGTTTCTGGAAAGTTTTCTATCTGGGTCATGATGCTATTTCGACATTCTATGGCGGTTTCTAAGTTTCCGCTTGAAAGCTGGCGTTTGGGACAGCCGCTGGTTAAAGGTGGTGTTTGTAATGTTCCCTTTCTTTCCTTTCCAGCTTTCCCTGAGGTCATGGTCATCTGGTGATTTTTGTCAAACGGACTCTGTGTCTGCAGCAGCACATGTTTCCGTCTCGCTCCCTCTTTAACGGTTCTTCTGTTTAAGTTGGCCGGCGTCCAGCTTCAAGGTGTGTTCTGTTTGTCTGGGTTGTTGCTCCATATTAGTTTCCTGAGCGGCGTTATTGGTTGACTTTTATTTTCCTCTTCTCTTTCTGACTCTGCACCAGTTTGAACTCGGCGTTTATGTGTTTCGACCAATCCGAACAGAAAAACATGTCCTCCGTCCCTCTGATTGGTTCATTTAAACCTTTGAGGGAAAGGTCATAGGCTGACTGGTTCATTTAAACCTTTGAGGGAAAGGTCATAGGCTGACGTTTGAGATCAGAGCAGGTCAAGTTGAAGTGCTGACGTGACCGGTAATCGTTTTCTACCTCTTATCACATCTCGTCTGCAACTCATTTGTGGTGCTTGGCTTTGAAAACATTAACAGATGATTTGTGCTCCCAGTTCAGGAGCTCTGGTCCATTTTCTCTGTTGTGACTGTAGTGAGGATTAATCTGCGTCAAATTATGTTGACTGTAATAAATCACTTTCATAATCTATCAAATTGTTTTCCTTTCCTTTAAAACAGTAAAGGTCACGCAAGATCATCTCTGAACATAATTTGTGATTCTGAGTTTAATTAAAATAAAATTTCATGCATGATTTGAAAATAAAATGACAAGAATGAGATTTTTAAGATAAAGGTTTGAGAGATGGTAATCAATAAAGTTGACTATCCACTTCTTTAACTAAAAAATACAAAACAGACAAAGACAAATATTCAATCACTAAAACTGGCTAAATGATCTTTTTGGTTACCAAATCAAAACTTGTATCTTATAACCTTTTTCTAACATTAAAACAATAAACTAAGATGAAGACAATTGATCTGTCAACTGGATGACAAATTGCACTAAAAGTCATTATGATAAACAATCACATTGTTGTTATATTAAAGTAATAGTGATGGCATTTCCACCTACACCCTATTGGGGAATAATGATGTTTAATTTCTAACACTAGAACTGGTTTAAATATCCAAAATAAGTAAACAAAACAATTGAAACGACAAATAAAATGAACTGTTCTTCAATAAAGAGGCTGATTGAAACCAAACAACCAGAGTGAATAATATTTGTCATCTCGTGTCTGGACTGGATGACAAAGGGAGCGAGAGAAAAACAATCATGCAGAATTATTGAGCTTGTTTTAATTCACCATGTGATTAATTGCTTTATTGCTTACCGTGACCGGCTTTGTCTCAAGGCCACATTTCTGATCGGTCAACTTTCCCAGCACCAGACAGCAGCTCCAGTGAACAGGCTGTGATTTAGGAGGAGCTGCAGGGAAATTGGAGGCGGCTTGTCTTTTGGATTTATGGTGAAAATACTTTGTGAAGGCTCATGTTGACATGTATAGTGATGTATTGTAGTGTGTGTAAGTGGTGCACCAGGGGTGTCAAACTTGGTTTCATTTTGGGCCATGTCAGAATGAAGAAACCACTAAAATATTAATAAATGGCTCCCTGCATTTGATGAGTCTTGAAATTAATTGTTGAACATTGATATAATTTGGCAGAATATAGAAAGAACCACTTCGATTTGATTATTAAAATAAAATTTAAGCACACGGTTGTCATCTTGAAGAGTCTAGAGGGCCTTATAAAAACTCATGGCGGGCTGGTTCTGGCCCCCGGACCTTACATTTGACACGTGTGGCACACAAATCTAAATGAGGGGAAACGAAGGAGATTTTTGTGAAACCTCAAGTCCTCCCACTCTTTGAAGGAAATGTGAACAGTGCATGTGTATCGGAGTCGGGATGAGGAGTTTTTCCCTACCTCTATGAATATAAATATGTTTTGGCATCATGGCTGCAATAGTTAAGACACGTGTGTCAGTTGTTTCACAGTGCTGTTCACGCATCAGGATGTTCCAGCAATATGAAAAGATCAGTGTAAAGTCCACAGACGTGCGGGAAAAGGATGCTGTCACACTAAATGAAAATCCAACAGCATAATTAAAGTTAACGTTCAAGCTGTACACTCTGTTGCACTCAGATTTACGTCCAGTCCTGATCCACGCAGGCCAGAATTGCTGCCTGTTACCATGAGGTTTGGTGGAGAAGCCTGAAGCTGAGGCAGTTTTTATATCCTAGTGATGAAAAATGAATTGGTCTGCTCTAAAACTTGGCAGCCGTTGTGCAAACCATTTAATCCCATCATGACATTTACTCAGCAGCGATCTGGACAGCGTGGTAACAGACGGCTCCGTCAGTGTTTGCTTAGTGTGCGAGTGTCTGCCTGTGTGGGCATGTGAAACAGGCGCTCCCCGCGTCTTTTTGTTCTGTCTGATTATTTTCCCTTCTTCCTTATCAAGCATTGTTATTTCTAGCTTCTCATATCATCTCGCTGCTGGACTGGAACCAAAAAAACCAGTTTCTGACTGCTCTCATTACCGCCTATTTTTTTTTTTTCTTTTTTTTTTCTTCTTGTGAGTCAGCAGGAATGTGAGGAATGACCTGCACGTTTCCCACCCAGCTTTCATTTGCCCATTTTTAGGCATACCCAAGTGCTTCCTCCCCTTTTTCCGTTCTTTCCCCCCACATTGTCATCCTCAAAGCTCTTATTCCTCCGTTTCCTTCTGTCTTCTACTCTCCAGCCGTCTTTTTCGTCAGCTCAGCACTTTACATTTCCACAAATTACAGTATATAAAGAAGGCTTCTCTGAGCCAGTGCATATTTTTGTCAAACCGCAGCGAGACCTCAAAACTGCCGGCCATCTTCGTCACTGAGACGACCCTCTTCCTCCTCTTCTTCTTCTTCTTCTTCTCCTCCTGTCTTTGGGCCTGGCCGGGGGCATGCCGGCTCTCGTTTCAGCGGATCAGCATGTGGAGCCGTTAGTAACTCTGGGCAAACAAAGGTTTCTGTCCTGACTTGGTCCATTTTTTTTTTTTTTTTAAGTGAGCATCTGATGGCAGGTTTTATATAAATAAAATAAAAAGCTCTTCAGCTCTGCGTGTGCAGACAGGTTCCAGCTGCAGACCCACAGAGGGAGCCCCCTCCACACCAAACTCTCTGCTTCTTTCTTGATAAGATGAAAGGATCCAGCTTGTCGAGGGGCGGCGCAGCTGTCCTCGGGTGTGCTTTTATAAACTCCTTAATTACCCCTCTTCTGTTTGAAAAGGAGACATTTTCACTAATGCTCACTCGCAGTGCGTCACACAGCTGAATCTGTGGGGTCTGCCGACGGCGTTGCAGAGGAAAACACCTGAATGACAGGTTGACCCTCGGAGCTGAACACTCTTGCGTTTGTGGAGCTGAGGCACAGCTGTCGGTGGTTCTGTTTCTCATCCTCTGCTCCCTCCCCACGCCGACCCGTCTCGTCTCATTAGTGGAGTCAGAACTCGACTCTGGCCCTTTAACTTTACCCCCAGACATCAGAAATAAGTCCCGGGTTCATTCAGGGCGTCTCGCCTCCAGCCTAAAATCTGATCTGGTTAAAAGTCTGAAAGGTGCTTATAGTTTGAAAGCTAAAAAATAATTACATACACAGAGTCTTGCAGTAAAGTCCTGCAAGTTGAGGCTGAAATGGCACATGGCTGCTAGCTCTGCTGGAATCACATTTACCACCCGGTAACTACAGTCACTGCCCAGAAAAACTCCAGGATTTTGACTTTTTTTCAGTTTTTCTTTTTTGCAATTAAAAATACTGTTTCTTCTGTATGATGGTAAATGTGTTGTTTTTTTTTTGTTACTGGCCATATCGATCACCAACAAAAACTTGACATCAAGTCACATTGAGGCAGCTGTGTAGGTTTCTGTGGATGTTTTCGTTGTCCATCATCTTGACCGATGGGGTTTAAAAATATTGACTCATTGATCTAAGATGCACATAAATAAAATTGAGTGCCTTTAGAAACGACCTAAGACGTTTTAAATGGTACATGGCCTTCATTTGTCAAGTCAGAGGCCTGCAAAGCACTTTACGCCACACTCAGTCATTCTAAGTGAAATTTCTTGACCAAGGCACAGTGACTGGTGATTCGAACCAGCAACCCATTGGTTACAGTACAAACAATCCTCTCTTCAACAGAGCCTTTTCATCCAGGAAGCAAGTATTTCTCAATAACCAAGACTTCAGACCCTCAGAATGAAGCAAACGGCTGGTTTTTACCAGGCCAGCTGAGCTAAAGTCCAGATCTAAACGCACTCGCAGCCTGGAAAATGATTACTGATTACTAGTTGGGTGACTTCTGAAAGCGGTTGTCTGGACTGTATTTACTTTCAGGGTATGAGAGTAAACGGGTTTGACAGTAGATGACTGACACTTAATCGCAAGGGACTGAAGTTGTGCTCGGTCACATCTCCACGTCTGACAAAGACTCTCAAGTAAATCATGCAAATATGCAGCACAAGTGAAAAGTCGTCGCTTTTTGCAAGTCAAATTTTTTTCTATCGGTGCCGTTTTGCTCTCGGATCCGTTGTCATACTCGTCGTTTCGTTGCAGCTGGATGGAACCCTGGATCTGGACGAGAGACGCCTCATCCGCTCGGCCATCCGGGAGCTGAGGAGGAGGGAGATCGAGGACATGGAGGCCGCTCTGGCGAGCAAGAGATTCAGACCAACACGCCTGAATCAGCAGGAGGACAAGGAGAACCAGCACAGGTGAGCTCACATGCTCGCACACACACTCCCACTGATCCCAAATGAGAAATACCTCAAACCAGGTGAAACCGAAGATTACAAATGCAGATGTGGAACTCCTCGGCCGTTAGGGGAAAAAACTCACAAGGGACGGAAAACTTCAGCTGTAGTAAGTTTTTCCTTTCTCCACATTTAGGTCCCTGCTTACAGTTCCATTAATTTCCCTTTTTCGACCAACTCTGTGTTTTTCCAGCTCATAAGTAAACTGATCCCTGCAGCTGTCATGCTGCAGAGGAATGTAGATGAACTGATAAGTCAGCTGTAACACTTCTCTACCTCTTCATCTTTTCTATAAACATGTTTCTGCCTGTCAAATCCAACAACAAACAGGCCAGAGGTTTTCCATCAAGTTTCTGCATCGCTGTGATTATTGGTTTTCTTAAAATGCATTCTAATTTTAAATGAGAGTAATTCTGCTGCTGTAAATTTATTTGCAGTGATAACATCTTTTTAAGCCTCTCAATACTTAAATGCGGTGTGCATGGTTCTCTTACTTTGATGGTGTCGGTTCATTCAAGAGGTCAATTCCTGAAAATCGCTCCCTCCATGTCAAACTCAGTGATTCAAGCTAAAAACGGTTTATCCATTCTGGTGTCGGCATCGATTTGCAGCATAGATACCAAGCATATTAAAGTCGGCTGCAAGAAGAAAATAAAAAATACAGCAACAACAGTAACAATAGTTATTTAAAGGTACCAGTCTGTTTACATTGCCCATCTGGACATTGCAATATTTCCCGCTCTTCTTTGAAGCAGGTTGACAAGTCTATCAAGTTGAGAGGACATCTATTGTTATTCCATTTATCTTTTAATAACACGAAACATTGAAAGTCAGTTGCAGGTTAATCAATTTCTAGCTGATTGAAATCGTTGAATCCTGAGTGAGTTTAAGGTCAAGTCTACATTATTGATCCAGCATGTGGTTTGGACCAAGAAACACTTTCACACTATTTGATGTCGGGAGGAAACTGGGCACTCCACAGTGTCGTGTTGTTTTTTTTTTCTGTTCCTCCCCCTTTCCGACACTAAATCCTCTTAACAGAGGTAATCATTCCCATTCACGTCGGCACTCAGAGGACTCGGGTTACAAAAATAACAGAGGTGCCTCTCTGAGGCTGCTGGAGAAATCCTACCTGCTGTCGCACATCCATTCACGTGGGCTCACAAAAAAAAATAAAAAAATCCAGCTATTATTTTCTCGCACCTCTCGTATGTGGAATGTGAAATATTTAAACTCCAGCAAGCAGCGCATTATACAATAGCAGGGAATGGTGGGGAAAAGTGAGGATAATGAGGGAAGAGAGAAATGAGTCAGAAAGAAATGTCTGAGGCCAGCAGACGACTGCACACAGTTTGGGTCGCTGCTCGTAACTTCTATGCTTTGCATTTCTGAGTTTGTTTCTGTAAAAACTGTGTGCTGTCTTTTAATAATAAATTAACTGCTTAATTTTATTTTATTTTTTTACATTTTTCTCAGATCAGAATCCAGCAACGACTTGGACGTTCTTTCACAAAAGCTTCAGTCGATCCAGGACGTTGACGAGCTCACAAAAATGGTGACATTTACAAATCAGTCTGTCTTATTGATTCTGATGTTGTTGCTATATTTTGGTCTCCTGGATGCACTGAGCATTTATTGTCCTGCAGCTTCGTGCTGCAACCGAGTACGAGGAGAGGAAGATGATCCGAGTGGCGATCCGACGGGTCAGGGATGAGCAACTGCAAGGTGAGCCAAGATTTGTTCATCTGGGAAACTTTTTCCAATGAAGGTTAATTATTATGATCCGTTTATGAATTAAAAGCAGCGATGGACTGGAAAGACCTGGAATTAAAGTATTTTCCAAAGCCTGTCCGTCCATCGTTTAGTTTTGTCTATCCGTCTGTCTGTAAATCCATTTCTCTGTCTTCTGAACACATGAAAGATGGATAGAAAAGTTTGCAATTTCAATATTTAAAGTGGGATTAATGTAGTAATATCAGCAATAGATTAATTGTAAATATTTTGTATTTGTACTTTAGAAATTGGTAAAAGCAGTTCTTGGCCATTTTTAAATTTCAACCTGGAGAAGCCTGGAGATTTTGACATTGAACGGTTTACAAAACCTACATGAACAATTAAACTTATTTCTTTTTTATTTTTTAAAATCAAAGTTGAAATGTTAAATCCCATTGGAAAATATAGATGAACTATTCTGTGCATCATCAGTTTTGTTGCCTAACAAGGAGTTGAGCGATGACAGAGTTTGACCTGATGAGGGCGTTAAACTAAAGGTAAAACTCTTCTTACCCCCCTGCTAGATTAAACACAAGAAAAACATATCAATGTTCTACATGAACATGTAAATGATTCAGATCCGACTGCTGTATGATTCCTGATAGAACAATTCCTCTCATTGCTTAAAGCGGCCGGCCTCGCTCTGCCTTAACCCTTGAGCAAACTTTAAGATAAAGGAAAACAAAGCAGCTCCCACCTTGTCAGGTCATGTCAGTACGACTTATCTCATCGGTGTCGAAGTCAGATTACACACATTCTGACGTGTTTCTTTTGAACTGTCTGGTTTCTACCGTTGTGTGTTTCCAGAGTCTGCGGAGAAGAGCAACGTTTCCGTCTGCCGCCTGGAGCCGGAGAGCGCTGCGCCCCAGAGCATTGTGGGAGCTGCGGTGAGTACATTGCTGCTAATGAAGTAATCAGGGTTTAATTGAGAAACACATCCAGGCGCATCTGTTGGGTAAGACATGGAGGATCCATTGTCAGCCTCCAGTGACTGAAATGATCTGAGCGTGGACCAGAGTGTGGAGGCAGAGTTTGTTTTGCATGCCAACCGTGACCACTGAGGGTTTTTCTTTTTCTTTTCTGTGGACCCAGTGAAGAATGCAGCGAGGAACAACAAGAAGGGGCATTGTCACTTGAGTTACGGCTGCGGCCACGGCAGGCGCGTGCACAAACACTCAGAAAACACATGGCTCAGCCGCCACGGACTCAGGAATGTGTTTTGTTTTCAAAAATCCTCCTCGCAAGATCTGGCTGAGGTTGAAGAGGAGGATGCCATTCGCCTTGACTTTGCTGTTTACTCCAGGCCATACATTTTTCTCTGGCAGTCGGCATCTTACTTGTTTTTAACTGTGCAGCCATTCATAACCTTAAAGTAAAATCTTGCACCTGTTTGAATTCTCCTTTAGAGGATTTCTTCAGATTTCTCTCACTGTAATGAAAAAAGCTTTGCAATGTGAAGACCTGAGGCTCTTACAAGGGTCTAGATTTGACCTCGACTGCTGATCCTGATAAAAGCTCTGTGGAGTAAAGTTACATTTTATTATGTACTTCAGGAAGAACTAAAGTTTTCAATGAGGCAAAGTGACTACTTGCACAAAACCCTTCATTCAAAATGCCATTCTAAGCCCTTTATGGAAAACAAAATAAACTGGAGTAAAAGAAAATCTCATAAAAGAATTCAAATGAAAATAAACAAACACCAGAAATGCAGATGTAAGATCTAATTTGCTGTGGTTAACAGGAATGTTTTCAGTCCTGATGGTTTCTGTACGTCTCAGGGAGTTAGAAAGATTAGAAAACTGAAAACCAGGTTCATACTTGATCTACAACGTATTGCCTGTGTAGTCAGTAACACGACTTTAAACTCATCTATTCATCACGGAGAGAGTTGACTATATATGTAATTAGTGGAATATTGAAGAATAATATTGTAGTTGTATGATTACCTGATGTCGTTTTCGGCCCTAATCCACATTAACAGCTGCAGTTTTCAGGACTTGAGGTGAAAATATGTCCTGCATCAACGTGTTAGCAAAATTCTGTTAGTTCATTTTAAAACAGGCACCACAGTGATGCACTAAAATGCTTCACTGCATTGTTTTCTGCAGCCAGTGCGTGTCTGTGTGTCCCCCTCTGATAGCAGGATGTCAGAGCTAACAGGATGCGCCAACATCTGATTCTTGTACCTCACTTCCTGTCGGACAGCTGAACCGAGGCACCGGTGGCGAGTTGAGTCGGTTGTAGAGATGAATAAGTGGGATGTGTGGGATGTTTTTTTTTTTTTATTTATTTAGCTTTGGTCTATGAGAAGACCAGGCCTCCAGCCGTGCCTGAGCAGTTTAGTCTTCACCAGATTTAGGATGTGGGGAAAAAACAACGGCAGCCAGCAGCAGCAGCAGCAGCAGGGCTCCTCCACTCACATCACGGCCGCCAATCTCTTTGAGCTCTTCACAATTGTCTCGCGGAAGATGGTGGTCCAAGATACGCCCCGGCGGCAGACGGTCGCACGCAATTGCAGCAGTGTGATGGCTGCCTTTGATCTGGGCTCTCACTTTCCTCCCAGACGAAAGTTGCTTTTAAATCTCTAGTTTATTCAATCATTTATTTGGTTGGTTATTGATGACATGCAAGGATACATTAGATAAAGTCAACTCTTCTTTTTATTTCATTAGCTTTTTAAAAAAGTTGTTTACATGGCAAAGAGAATTTTGTTTCAATATGAAGTTTATTATGTTGTTATGGAAATCCACAAACATAAAATTATCAAGGTGAAGGTGATTTCTGTGAAAAATTAAAGATTATAGAAAGAAGGAGGTCAAAGCAAAGGCAGAGTTAGAAGTTAATGCGTCATCCAGGCAGCTCTAACCTGTGTGTGTGTGTGTGTGTGTGTGTGTGTGTGTGTGTGTGTGTGTGTGTGTGTGTGTGTGTGTGTGTGTTTTAGCAGTTCTCACCTTGTGAGGACTCACTGCTTTTAAAGCCCCATAAGAAGAAGTGTTGCTCCATGGTTAGGGATGTAGTGGTAATGTTTAGGGTTAAGATAAAGAAATGAATAAAAGTAAATACAAAGTCCTTGTGAAGACTGAAAGATGTAATGTGTGTGGGTGAGTGTGGTGGGGGTCACTTCCCTAAGGAGACAGCTTGGGAGGGAGGGGAAGTCAAGGGAGTGGCTTGTTGGTATTGTGTGTGTTTGTGGTTGCGTGAGTGTGTGTGTGTGATGTGGCGGAGGGAGCAGAGCGGCAGAGTAGCGGACATCCTGACTCCAAACAGGTTACTGCAGAGAGACTGGAACTGGGGCAGTAGGTCTGAGGAAAAGGAGGTAAAGGTGACTCAGATTTTCTTCCAGCTGGACCGGTTCTCCAGATCAAACGCTCGTCTGACTTTCTGGACCTTTCTGGTTCCTCCTCTGAAGCCTAATCAGGAAGGGTTTCCTTAATCAGTCTGAGGCTGCTGCTGTCTGATTGGAAAGTTGGACGTGCCTGGCTCTGTGTTTACATTTCAGGTCGGTACATACAGATCTATCTAGCAACTGGTTAATTACTCATCACTGCATCAATTATTTACGGCTTGAAATTCATTTTAGGATCAGATTAACACCGAGTAGAGGTTGCAGGGGGAAAATCTTTTTTTATATACATATTTATACATTTACTGTGTTTAATCTGAAACTGGATGCGGCCCGCCTGCTGTGTAGGTGAGTCCAGGTAGGCAGCTGTTTGGCTCCAGACAGTCTTGCTTGTTCTTGTCTGCCCTGTAAGGATTTTGCAAGAAGAGACCTGAAGAAACGGGAGCTTAATTCTTTGAAACCAAATCCGGTGCTTGCAATAGCGAGGGATTTAGTTGTGTTTGGAGATGAGAGCAGAAAAGAAATTGATAAAAGGAGAAAAATATCCCAAAGGTGGATCATGCTGGTATGCAGTGACTTGTAGTGAGACTGAGCCGAGGACTTGTGGTGGTTTCCTCAGATGATTGCCACTGTAGTGAAGTCACTGGAGGCGAGCCAAGTGTGCGGTTCGTCCGGCTGCAGTAATGGAAAGTGAGCTGCCAGGTTTCTATATTTCTCCTCCACGTGAAGGCACAGAGGACCCCTCGACTGCCGTGAGCTCGTTTGGGTCTCATGGAAAATTGCAGCTGATCTCAGCTTCCTGCACCGGCTGCTGAAGGAGGCGTGTTCCTCTCTGTCTTTTTTACTATTTCTTTTTTTTAATTTTTCTGTTTTGCTGACCTCAGAGGACTCTCATGTCCCACGCCTTCCTGCGGTGACCAGAAGGGACGGTTTTTTTGTTTGTTTGAGTTTGACACAAACAGACCCGGGGCGAGCTGAGACGGGGGCCAGGGCGGTTTGTTGCATTGTGGGTCTGCGTCGGTGCAGCTCAGTCGGGTCCTGGCCTTCGGTGCCGGAGGAAAGCCGCTAATGACAGCATGGTGGCTGGCAACAGGTCTGCACTTTGTTTTTATTTCCACTCTATCTTTTTTCACCCTGCCTCACCGTCTGTGAGAAACCCGTTCCCTGTGGTTTCACTGGGAGCTTTGAAAAGACGGCTGTCTGACCGCTGGTGGAAGCAGGGCAGAGTGGGGGTGGGGGGGTTTCACACTCTTCAATTGAGTTGGTGGCTTAGGGACAGTCATCCTCCCGCCCCACGTGAGTCCTTGATTGAATGCTTTATTGTGGAGAACAGTGGCCTTTGTTAGTCATCTTGAATCATTTCACTTTCTCTGTGTTGTTGTTTGTCCTCTAAACTCATCAGACACTTTAAGGGCTCATTAAGGGAGCGTTCAGCTAGATTACTGCTTCCCACTGTGGTCTCTGACCTTACTAGAGTCTCAGGAGGTCAAGGACTTGATTTGGCTCACCAGAATGAAGTCTGTTTTTTGTTTTTTTATATATAGAGAAACTACTTTAGATCATCTTTTATGCTCTCTGGTTTTCAATTTTCTGAAGACTAAACTCTGATTTCAACTTACTTCTGCAAAATGTTGCAGAAGTAACTCGCCTTATTTGCATTCCTTTTGACAAAGTACAGTATAATCGTTAATTAGAAGGTTCTTTCTTTTTTTTTTTGCTTTGAACAAATAGTAATCTGAAGTGGTTGGCATAACTATGCACTGCACTCACTTTTACTTAGACACCCTTAAATAAGAGTTTATGTCATCCACATTACAAAAAATGTTAAAATAATTTATCCTTATGGTGTTAAAAGTAGATTTTGAGGTCAGGATGCACCCAAACCTTTTGAAACTTTTTGTTCATTAATTTAGTAAATTATCTTGGTGTCTGCATGCCAATGTGTGTCGTTACGATTTAAGAATGTAAGGGCATGTGGAAGTGTGTATGCACGTGTTTCTTGTGTTTGTGCAGCTGATTCTCCCGAGGAGGAGCTGGAGGTCAGACAGTCCTGTCAGCAGCTTTCCTCTTGCACACCTTACACATGTCTTTTCCATATGCTAAGTCACTGCTGCCTCTCCCCAGTGGAAAGTCAGAAAGCTGCAGCATTTTGTTACAGTCACGCTGGATGCAGTGCTGCCCTCTAATTGTAAAGCTTTTGACCATTAATTGCAGCAAAAAATATATATTGGAAAATATTTAAACTGATGTGGGTTTGCATTGTGAAAGTGGTGCATGCATTAAGTGTCTGAAAAAAAAGAGCAAAGAAGAAGAATAATGCTTTCACAGCTGTAGTGAAGATTTTCTTTTGTTTTTTTTTCACAGGAGGCAGAGAGTCGCGCTGATCTCCGTGGCCCGATCCAGAAGTTACACACCCAGCAGGCGCAACACAACAGAGAGCAGAGGAAAGGTAGGGCTGCAAATTTTAAATCGATCTGCTCAAAAATACTAAAACCCATTTAAAAAATATATCATGTTTATTTAAAAAAAGAAAATGTATGAAGGTAAGATTTTAGTTTCAAAGGATTCTATTGTCTGTGGGTTTTTGTTGTCTGAATCATATTTTTGAAATAGTTTTATTTAACCCTTTATGACTGGCGTTTCAAGTCTCCGCCTGGATATATTTGCTTATTTTAATTGTACGCAGTTCTTCAAATGTCCTGCCAGTAAATATATTTACCCATTTATCCCTAAGAACTGAAATTTTCAATATGTAACAAGTTATTTTTGCAATTTACCATCTATTGAAAGAGTACCACTCAGATTAATTTCACTGTCTTCCACTGTGGGGGTGGAATTACCGTAATAACCCAAGATTGGCTGGAAAGCGCAACGTCTCTCCTTTCAGAAACAGTTTGAATTTTTCAGATACTACAAAGTGTGGTGGAATTACAGAACTGCAAGTTTGGCTGGATTGTTGACATGTTCAATCCGAAAGGGTCAAAGGTCCACCAGTTGAAGATTTTACCACCAGTTTTCAAATCCCTTGTTTTGAAATCCCTGATCTACTGATTTTGAGCTGCAAGTGGCATTTAAATAGCGCTGCACCACATAAGCAGAATATTTAATTGTGATGTTGCTGAAAATTGGATAACGCCAAACATTTTGATCTTTATTTTAAAGTTATTTGCTGTCTCAATCTTTCCAATAAAAAAACAAGCATTTTCTTAGCAACGCTGCTGCTCAGCTTAAAGTGTTTTTTAATATTTAGGAGAACGCAGCTTTTTCTCTGGGTGTTGATTATCGCTCTTGCTGCCACACTTCCATCATATTTACATATCACACTCTGGCCACTGGAGAAATACAAGAAGCGAAGTGTATAAACTGTAAACATCCACCTGAAGGTCAACTGTGGGTAAAAATCTGTTGAAACACTAAATCCACACTGACTGCCTTTGTTCTGTGTACCTGTAGACGCTTTTTCCCTCTTTACTGAAGGAGCCGTTCTTCTGCAGGTCAGGAGGTCGTATTGGTTTAGGCACATTAAGCTTATTCATCTGACTTTATTAAGTGTTTAGAGTTCGTCACAGTCTGATATTTGAAGCGTGGGCTTGTAGTAAATTCATTAAGCTGTTAGCCCTCACATATACTAACATGAAGCGAGATGAATGCGTACTTTCAGAGAGGTATGAATGCATTTCGTTCACCCGAATTGTTGAATCTACATAGACATTAATGTAAAGCAACAATAATCTGTTGTTTACAAGCAATGAAACAGTTTAACATGTTTGGACATTTCTCTTTATTGGCCAGAGGAGATGCATTTCATCCTCTAAATATATTTCTGTTGTTTATCTAAGCTTCTGCTCAGGGCGAAGGTCGTAATAGATGTCTTTCTGTGTGGTCTGGTCTGGGCGGGGCTTCGTCCTTCACAGTGACCAGGGCTTGGTGGTGTGGGGTTATGGGGAGGAACACGGAGAAAACCCAACAGCCACACCTCTGCTAAATAAATCCAATACCACAACAAAACACGGGCTGTCCCGACGTGGCAGAAAAACTCCCTCGTGTTCTCGATTTATCCGTACCGTACAATTTAAGTCGGGGTGAAACGAGGATCAGCCGGAGATGACCACCATAGAAAAGCAAAGGGAGAAGGTATACTTTAAAGGGACATGTCAACAAAATCAATGGACTGTGGTCAGGGTGGGACTGAAGCTGTTGAACTGTAGGAGTGAAAGTGGCAAAAAGACAATCTTATTCTGTTTTGAAATGCACAGCTTCCTTCCTGACCTAAAAAAAAAAAGCGTTTATTTACACTCTTGCCTTAAAGCAGCAAATGTCCAGCTGCACTGGACTGCAGCAGAAACTGCTCCATGTAAGTCTATGATTTAGGAAATGAAATGTTTTCAGACTCTCAGTGGACTTGACCTTGCATTTTAAGATCCCAAAAGAAACTGAAACACACTTATTACAGTTTCACACAGAAACGCAGCGAGGGAACAGAGGTTGGGCCACAATGCACACATGTTTAGAAGCTTTTGTTCTGCTTTAAATAAATCACTGTGGAACCAAAGCTTCATAACAAGCTTTGGTCTCATCTTTTTCAGTCAAACCGTTCTTTTATTGAAAGGTAACCTTTGTTTTATAGATGATTTACTAAAATGAGTCATTTTTATTCTTTTTTTTTTTTTTTTTTTTGATAGGATTTGTTGATAGTTTGAGGTTCTCGGATCAGATACACGCAGCAGCCAACACAGCATGTCTTCACTGTGACAATGAACACAGATTTTCAGAAATAGACCCAGCTCTTACAAATCATCTAAACAGTTTATTTTTAGTTGGATGCACAATTTGCAGCTGAGAAAATCACAGACAACAGATGAGCAGCAGGCATCTGGAGTGGAGTTGAGCTGTGATGTAAAATTCCCATGATTAGCTGCTCAACCCAATAACTGGTGCTGAACTGTAAGAAATCACCTCTTTGTATAACGTCTGACCGCTAAGGTTTTAAAATAACTGCTCAAAAATGTGATCGTTTCCCCTCGATAAATGTGCAAATTTCTTTGCCTCAACATTTCTGGAAAGCGTTGAAGGCTTGACGAGAATCTTGTTTCATAAATGAAAGGGTTTATCAAGTTGAGTTTGAATATTCGTGGTTGTCCTGAGCTGCTGAGCGAAGAATAAAAACACCAAGCACTCGTGTTGACCTCTCCAAAACATGGATTCTCGGGTCAGATGTTCACCCCGAAGGCACCAGAAATAACTCCTAGTTGTTCTTTGTTTCTGCTGTATTTTTGTTCGCTGGCAAAAAAGAAACAAAAAAAAAACAAACTGCAGCCTTTGTTGCTATTTTCATACATAAAAAAGCCTTTCATTATGCAGCCATGGGGTTTTTCCCAGAAAATGTATAAGAACTGAAATGACAGCTTCCCAGAGTTTAACTCATGAACAATAACGTGAGTTTGTCGAAGAGGCAACGTGCTCCGGCTCTCATGTTAGTCATAATTGGGTTTTAGACGAGAACATCATTATCTTCTCCTCCTGGAAGCAAATGTTATACTAATTGTGTACCATCATCGCATTTCCTGATCAGATCCTTTTAAATAATAATCAGATTTGAATTATACAACTGCAGTTTGAAAATTTTATTTCTTTTTTTGTTAGAAGATGAGAAATACATCCTACAAGGCAACTTTGGTTTTCGGGGTTGCAGTGAAATTAAAAAATAACACTCAGATTATTTCAATGAGTTGGAAAACGATTCCTTTTGTGTAACTTGGCTTCATAAAAAAAATCTAATAAAAATCTGAATCTATTTGATGTATTTTTTAAAACCAATAATCACAGTGAAATTAATCTTTGGTATTTATTATTTTAATAACGTAGGCAAAAATGTAGTAGGAGTATATTGTGATATTTGATCGTTTTTTATGTCAGGGGGAAGTGTTGTGGTTTTATTTTTCAGTCAGCTGACCAGCAATGTGCAACAAGAGGCAGGTAAAGGGCTTTGCTGAAATACTTTACGTTCCATACAGACAGAAAAAAGCTCCAGTCAGACCTGAAGTTTGGACAGAAAGATCAGAAAGAGATCTTTTCTGAATTAAAGGCATGCACAGGCAGAGAACCCCAGTTTGTTGCAAAGCTGGGCCAAACGAAGGTCATTCAGAAGTGATTTCTTTTTTTTTTTTACACATGAGAAGAAGGAAACAGCATGGTTTCTCCATCTGTGGCAGATGAACGCCCGCAAGTATCCCAGGATGTAGCATACCGCAGAGTTTTGGAGGTAGAAACCATCACAAGGGGAGGATGTGGGCACTTCTGTTGTTTGGAGTGTGGTTTCCTGATCAGAGAAGGAGACAGAGAAGGGAAACGCTTATCTCTACTCATTTTTGCTTCCACTTTTTCTCCAGTTTCTTGTTTCTCTCAGACTATAGTCGTGAGATGTTTTGTTTTTTTTTCCCCAGACGTCAATCAGGAACTGAGGGACAGGAAAACTCTACATCCCCTTAAGACTCCACGTGTCTCCTTCATTCACTAAACTGATGTCTCTGAACAGGAGCTTTAGTTCAAAAGTGACTCACCTACAGTAACGTCAACATCACGGCTAAACTGATGTGGCCATTATGCTGGCTGCATTTTAATGCTAGACCATAATTAGCATGTTCATTTCCCTTTGCATATATTACCGTTTGATAATCCGTCATCTGGTTTGAATTGTTTCTGGACAAAATTTGCAGAAAAGGTTCTTCTCCTTCGTCATAAAACCAATGCCTTGTTTTGAGCCCTGAAATTAACTCGTTTTTCAGCTACTCTTTGTGCTTGACTTGATGATGATGTTTTATAATATAAAACATAGCGCATGTTGTATATAAATAAATGGGGCTTGACATCTGAGCACAGACCAGGTCACACAATAAAGCCAGACACTGAGCTGCAAAACACTCTGTCATTGGGGAAAACACACTCATTAAAGCAAAATGTGTATCGCCATAAAACGTCAATTTTCTAAGCACTACATACAAAAACATGTTGATATATGATGTAAAAAAATATATATCCGATGACTTGGTATTTTCCAGCCTTTGACCTGTAAGAGAAAATTTGTAGATTTGTCTAATTTTAATCTTTTTGTCTCATCATTTCAGGCAAAGACTCAGACTCAGGCATGGTTTTGGTTCTTGACCATTTGGTAAAAGATGACACTTCTGGGTCCATGCTGATCCAGCCTCAGCGAGAAGCTATGACCCCAGAGTCTGACTCGTTACTGTCCGACCGGACCAGGTCGAACTCCACGGCTTCAGACCGTAGTGGGACTTCTGTGCACTCCATGTCCAACCAGGACTCTGTTGCCTCGGAGAGGAGTCTGGGTTCGAACCAGCGATCCCGGCTGGACTCTGGAGCCTCAGACAGGAGCCAGAGTTCATCGCAGCGCGGTCGCCTTGACTCCGCTGCCTCGGAGCGCAGCATCAGCTCCCTGTCGTCTGCCAGACAGAGGCTGGGATCGGATGTCTCGGATTCATGTGTCGGACCCCGTCTGGGGTCCGGGAACAAAGACGGCATGGGCGCGTTGTCTAGAAAACGGATGGACTCTGTGACCTCCAACCTCAGCATGAATTTGTCCTCAGAAGTCACAGCTCCAACAGAGGATGTAGAGAGTCCAGTGAGTGGTTCTGTTAGCAGCACTGACTCAGAATCTGAAACAAGTCCAGCCAACATCCAGACTCAGAGCAACCATGACCAACCAGATGGGGCCGTTTTATCTCGAAGAGATCCTGAAAACGGGCTTCTTAATGGGCATGCCCAGGGAAAGTTGAGCTTCAAGACTCAAAAGGTTAGTGTATAAATCAACTTGTTCTTAAATATTTGAAAGTTATTCATATTAAAGGTAAAATATCCAACGTGGGCCCTCAGAAAACCACTAGGTGTCAGAGTGCTGCTGCTAAGCAAACAAGCTGACTTAAAACTGAAGGAGAGACCAAGTTGCGACCTAAGCAGAAGGAAGGGAATCTTAAAATCCTGCACTAGAGGAGTCACTGTTCTTTATTTGTTTAACCAAATCATTAGTCGAGGGATTCCATTGTGCAAGATGACAAATAAATGAAATAAAATCACCCAGAACTGAAAGGAAATGCATGACAGACAGGAAGTCAGGCGCTTCATGCTCTCATATGAACTTTCTCGATGCCCTAGTACATCTTCACAAATCTTAGGCATAAACATTTACTATTGCATACCATTATCTTCCCAGTAGCATTCATGCTCCACAGCTGCATCTAAAAAATCACAATATCATCGAAAAGTTCATTTATTCTTGTAATAAACAATCAATAATTAGGTAAATAACTAGCATTTATTACAGTCATACCACCTGAAGGCGGCGCTAAGCTGCACATTAACCTCCAGGATCGTTGACCTTCCAAGGTCTCCATTTAATCATACCTGATAAACTCCAAGTCCCCATTCTTCAGCATCCTGTCGACATCCAAAAACTCAACAAGCCGAGCTTCTGGTGGATGCTGTTTGGTTTTTGTTACTTGGTTACACAAACAAACGGTGCACCTGACTGTCTCTGCTTCAGCTCAGCGACATGTCCGCCTCACCTGCCGTCAGGGAGGAATATTTTCCTCTCGTTCTTTGTCCTGGAGCTCTTGGAAAACAAAAACAGTCTTGAGTTTCTGTTTCTGTGCCGACTGGTTGCTGTTGAGGAACATTTCCCATCGTGTTGGAGGCATCGTGTCATTTCTCTAAACACATTCACCCAAAGCCGGCCCCGGATTTCTTTTATTGTTCGCTCTAAAATGGGCCGATGTGGAGCCAGTCTCCTGAGAGTAATGTAAACACCACAGGCTCCAGCTGTGGCTGCCGTGCCAGGAAAAGAACAGAGGCCCATATCGACACCAAGTATGAATGTTACACAATGAAACCAAAGCAGCTGGTGCTGAATTTAGCGTCATCTGTGCGTGTGCGTATATGCCCCAATATGCAGATTCCAGTTCCTCGGGAATCTGTGTTGCAGCTTGATGTTGGTGCTCTGTGGTTACAGAGCATGTTGACCTTTAATCTCTTGTGCTTCCTCTCTCTGATTGTCATGTATCTTTGTTTGTCTTTCTTCCTTTTTAGATAACAGCTAATGGAAATCTGACATTTAATCATGGAAAGACCAAGGAAACTGGTAAGACTCCAGTTCAGCTCAATACTCAACATACAGCAGGATCATATTTTCTCTGGAAACGCGTCATGTTGGGAATTTAAATCAGTTTCTTTTATGCCGTCAGGTGTGGTCGTTGCCGTCGGGTTCACAAATCTGAAACTGAAGGGCTTTGAAATCATCATAAGAAATCAAAATAAAATCTGCAATGATAGAAAAATATTTCTGTTCTAAATGCTAACAGGGCTAATGTGCAACACTCATATGTGCTGCAAATCTTACAAGAGAAAATTCAGCACTTGTAGATTATTGCACTTTATTGATTGTTGCTTAAATCCTCATATGGTTTCTGTTTCCTCTCCAGCCTATGTTGGTAAAGTGCTGTTTCAGTTTACGCTAGCTTAAAATAAATATTAGCCTGAAAGCTTAAAAGGATAAAACAGAAACTTCACTGCCTTCCTGTTATTGGCGTAAAGTTTTGTTCTCTTTTTCCTTTCTGAGTCTCCGTGATCTGTAGACAAGTCTTGAAATTTCTTTTTAAAATATTTTTTGTTGGGGCATCATGTGGTTCATTAGTAGAGCAGCATATGGTGAGGCTACAGTCCTCTTCCCTCTATACCCCACTTCCTGTCCAGCTTCTAACAAATAAAAGCCACGAAAGCCAAAAAAAATCTTTAAAAATATATAGTTTTAAAGAAAACTCATCTGTACTTCCTCTCTCTGTCTGAAACTCCTCATTGATCCTTAAAGTATCCAGAATTAGGTAATCTTCACTCAGTAACAGCATCCACACTGAAAAGTGTTGTTCTCAGCACAACCTTGAGTATTGATTATAGTTTCTTATATGTGTATATATAAGAAACTATATACAAATTTGTACTTTTCTGGCCATCAGTCATATCCAGCCCAGATGAAAATGATCCAAATCCAGAAGATTTCTTGTGGATTTCTCTGGTTTTAAAACAATTTTCCAGATTAGAGCTGGAGATGAAGCCTGGGATTTTCAGCCATCAGTTTTTTTTTTCCCACTCAAAGGCACATAAAAACTCGTCACGCAACTCTGCTGGTTTCATGAGGAGTTGAACCGTAGCTGATTGGGTTTTATGTGCAGTTTGGGTTCTTCCTGTTTTAAGCACACGCATAACAAACACGATTCAGAAAATTAAAGCAGATCACGATAAGCGTGACCTGAAAGTCTGAAGTTATTTTAGTAAATTTTACACTTGTAAAAGTCTGACCTTGACGACAGTGGTTGTTCCTTTTTTGTCTATTTAAGACGATATATTTCTTCGCAGCAAAATAAAGTCAAAGGAGTTGGAAAAGCAACCCAAAAAGAAGCGAAGGAATGATGGGATCTGTTGGGGCTTTTAGGCTTTATGATGAAGTGATCAAAATAAATAAACTGTCCAAACTTTGAACCTGGATGTAGAGAAAATGCCTTTGATGATGTAAAATTTGAACTGTTACAACAATGCACATTAATTAATATTGCCTCAGAAAATGTCCCCCAAAAAAGGCTATTTTTCATTTGTTGTCCCTGGACAATGAGTCATTTGTTTTGCTAAAAGAAAAAAAATACAAAACGAAATTAAAATGACTTGACTCCACTCATAAAATAAACTACAATACAGTTATTGTAAAAGGTATAAGAAATCATTAGGACTAACTTAGTCCTTCCTTCTTTGCATTTCATTGTTATTCTCTAAGATCAGTTTCTTTTTTTGCAGCGCCTGAAAAGAAAGACTTTACATTGGAGCAGCTCGGCCGCACCAGCTCTGTTCGAGACAGAATGCGCAAGTTCACAGAAGCCAGCCAAAATCCCCCCGCGCCGAAGAAGACCCCTCTGAGAAGCGAGACCATCTCTGGCCTGACGAATATCTCCAGAGCTGCAGGGCTGTTCGCGCAAACATCAGCATCCCCCGGCACGTCTGGAGACGCTCCAGCCAGGCCACGTGTAGGCTCAGTGTCCAACACCGCTGCGTCCCAGAGCCCGGCTGCACCTCAGCCCCTCAAAGGAGTGGCCGACAGACCTCTGTCTTCAACCGGCCAATCGCAGGGCTCCCTGGGCGGGACGAGGCTTGAAAAAGATATGCCTACCTCGGCTGAGCCAGAGGAAGAGCGAACCCCAGGGAGAGCAGCTGAGACGCAGGTCCCTGAGGGAGAGGAAGACCCCGACATGAAGACTTTCCTCACGATTGAGATCAAGGATGGCCGCACCACCACATCCTCATCATCATCATCATCGACATCATCCTCGTCAACGCAGAGAGGCAACATGATGCCCATCACCAGCATGACGCCGCGCATCACCACTCTGGGACAGAGGCCAGGTAACAGCTGTGTGGAAAAACACTTTCAATTTCTGGTAGAGTAGCTGGAATCCTGGTCAGGTGACTCAAAGTGGGATTTTTGTGAGATTAAACAAGCAAAACATGCGAGGTGATCCAGAGAGATGCAAGGGCTGAATAATAAGCAGAGACTGAGGGGCATTTGTTACAGAGTGGGCACGTTTCTGAGCCCTGACGGGGGGCGGTGAGGTCACAGATCAACAGCAGAGAGCAGATTTCAAACAAATGCAGAAACAACAAGCCCTCTGAGCTGAAACTCAATGGTTTTATTGTTGCAGGGAGAATGAACAATCTTGTCTTCCCACACAAAGCGCTACTTTGTGTTGTTCTGTACATATTTATCTAAAACTAGACAGGCTGTCTGTAATTCTTCAGAATTTTAACTATGAGAAAAATGTTCCTGTTGCATCTTCTTTCTTTGTGAATTTGCAAGAGGTGAAAGTTGCACAGTATATCAGAGTTGTCGTCACTCTGAGTCTGTTATTTTGCAATCATTAAGAATCGCATGAATGCTTCATTTGACTGGATAGGAAATTTCAAGTTTCATGCATTTATTCCTTGAATATTGATTATGTATTTGACCTCAATGCTCAGATCTAATGTAAATTGTTTAGAGTAAAAGTCTAAGCATCATAGTTGTGACGTTGTGTAATGCTAAAAAGGGAAAGTAATTGTAACTTTAAGTGCCTATTTTTTCTGTCTCACTTATTCACCTAAAAATGTTCGATATCCCAGCAGATTTATTTAATATTTCAAACATTATTACGATTTTAAATAATTCATGTAAGCAGGGACATTTAAGAGGATGCTGCGTTTCAGGTTTTCCTGCGTTTCAGGTTTTCTCTTGTTGCACGTTTGGTTGTTTTGTGAAGAAGCTGTCTGCAACAGGGCTTTTTCTAGAAACGGTGCTTTAGTATTTGACTAGTACATAAATTAATGAAGACTTTGGAGACTCCATAAGCTAACAGAGGTGATGGAGATACGAGGAGAAGATTAAAGAAAATGTAGGGCTGTTGCATATTTGTCATCAGAATATTCAAATATAAAATCACAAATGTGAGTTTTTCTGATTTCATTCAGCTTTGTTTTTTTTATTTTATAAAAATAGTGACATGGCAAGAAAATAAAAACTGGCACACAATTTTATAATAACTTTAATGCTGAAATGGAAGTGGTTATGTTTAGGAATGTATCTTGAATTGCAGTATTTTGAGTGTGTTTGTGAAATTGATCTACTTTGCTTAAAAGGTGTAAAAACCAACAAAAAACTAATTTAGCTTCAAACATGTTTCATTACATTTTATCAACCATCAAGATCTCTTACTTAAAGACGGTTCACATGTTATCTCTGAGCCCATTTAAAGCATCTGACGTTTCTCAGATTGTCAGCAACCGTAATCCTCAACCTAAACCGTTTGTTTAAAATGAAAGCAGAACCTGTGCAACCCGAAAAGCTCTTTGTCTCTTCCTTCTCCTCGCCTCCCTCCCAGATGATGCACTCTGGGCCCTGCGGGGGCTTCCTTATGAGCTGTTTTTCAGCCCAATTTACTTTAATAGTTTTAAAGCTCCTTTTTTGGAATCCGCCTGTCCCGGTTTGAGTGAAGGCAGTTTGCAACTGCGTTTCAGGTTTACCTCAAAGGCACCGTAAAAGCTTGTAAATGTGCTGTGCGTCATGCTGAGGTGCATCACTCCTGCGGTTTGTCATGAAGCTCTTCCATGTGTGTGTGTTTGGATGAGAGAAGCAATGAATCCCAAGGAAACTCAAACGCGTGCTCCGGGAGCCTAATGAGGAAAACTGTTCGGGCTAAAAAATCTGTGTTTTCTCTTTAAATTGGATGAATGTTTACTCTGAAAACTTCAGCAGCTGACTGAGTCACACCAGCAGAGTGGAAAATCCTGCACAGATTTTCAGTGTTTAAACAATTCCAAAGTTATATATATTTAAGTTCCTGTTTTGTGCATGCCTTTCAGAGCTGACCCTTGGCCTAAGAGCAGCGCCGTTCAAGATCTCCTCGTCTGCCTTCTCCAGCGGTTCCTCCGTCAAGGTAGGATATTTTTGTTTCATGAAAGCGTTGCCAAAAATACAAAAATGCAGATGATCTAAATTTGAACTCTGTGTGCGTCTTATGGCGCTTCAGCCACAACTCACGCTTAGAAATCACCTCTAAAGGTCCGGGAAGGTCCTGCAGCGGAGGCAGGAGAACAGAACAGAGTGAGGAGAAAGGAGGTAGAGCAGACGAGAACAGTGTTTATCAAACATAGAGAAGGGCCACCAGTCATGTCTGTCCTTGTATGGTATGTGAAGAAGACGGAGGGGAGAAGGGAGGTGTTCTTGCTTTTCCCTCTGCAGGGTTTTATCTGGCAACCATTTCCCCTAAATCACACCTGTCTGTATCCGTCCGTGGAGTTTACGCTGCAGCAGCCTTAAAGCACAAGTTGACCCGAGTTCATCGCTTGCTTTGTTTCTCAGAGAAGCATCTCTTGCACATGTTCCAATTAGCCGGAAGACGTCTGCTGTGAGAATTAGCAGAAAGTGCAAACAAATCCCCTCCTATCTCACTGTGACCTGAGAGGTTAAGGCCGATGCTTAACATTCCCATTTGCATCATTCTTTAAAACCTCTCACTCCCTGAAAGGAAGCTTCTTTGTGAATTGAGAGTGAGGGATTGAGCGGAGTTATGTCCTGTTTACATTTTTTAATTTAACGACTGCATTTGGAGCGCGGCCGTAATCTGGTTATGCGATCAGAAAGCTGGTTAATTAGGGCTCCGCCTTGCAGGCCTGTGAAGGAAAGCCTCTGCTTGGCTGCAGCGAAGGTCAAAGGTGTCGGGTTAAAACGGTTTTCCTGAGTTGGGCTCTTGATGAGACGCCAACACTAGTTAGGAACCAGACTCCAACTATTCCTAGACATCGTAGCACAAAATGTTAAATATTCTATACTCACAAAAATCTTCTCTAACGCTCATTGGTACAGTAAATCCTGTTGCTTTTTATAAAAAAATTCCTACCAGACATCTTAAACAACTCAACTTATCCACAAAGAAAGTCTTTGTAGATGAGATTATGAGCAATAAGTGTTGAACATTCATTTGGCTGAAAACCTTTCTTTTTTTGTAACAATAACTTTAACAAATCTCTTGAAAACAGAAATGAACCAAATGCGTTCAAACACATAATTAACTCTTATCTTTAGTCCTTTTCATAAATATTTAATTGGACTCATAATTGGTTTTTGACTGGGACGTTTTACCTCCTTTTGTTTCCTTCGATGTGGGTTTGAGATCATTGAAAATTTCACCCTCATTCCATTGAGCACTTCATCGCCTGTTGTCTAAAAGTGCTGCAGCAAACTCAAAATTAGTTTCTTTTAAGACTTTTCTTCAGCAGTGAAGTCTTGAGCAGTAAGCCAACATGTGGGCCAAGGTGATGAGTTCAGTATTTTTCTGAAACTTTCTGAGCTGCTCTTGGTCAATAATCATGATTATTAGTATTTTGACCCAATCATAAATTTATTTCGGTTTCATCAGTATGTTTCCCTTATTTATGCGTTTAATACTTATTCAACTTATTCCACTTACATCTAACTTAATTTAAGAATTTATTTGTTTTGATTTCTGTGATTATCTGGGTTGTTGCAGTTGTCAAATATGATCAGAAAAATTAATATTTACTGAGAAAAAAAATTAATATTTACTTTGTGTAATGTAAATACAGTTGTCCTGTGAAGGCCTGAGCGGTTTATTGGAGAACAGTGAGCGCACCTGGCAGGTCAGGAATAAACATTTGGAGAAGTTTACAGCAGACTGACTTCTGATTTCTTGCTTTATCACCCTAAAGTGAACATCTGCAGGAAGAAAGCAATTTTGTTCTTCAGCCAGACCGACTCATCATGCAGGGATTGCCATAAATGTGCATTTATTTTAAGTAAATTAGAAAAAGACTGTAACATTAAGCTGCTTCAAGTAACGTCGTGTCGTCGTATAAGCAGCCTAACATGAAATCCTGCAGCGATAAGCCACAGTAAGTCTTTCTCTCCTGTCATCGGTTGGATAAGCCGATGTATCGGCTCCATGTGCCTGGATTTGCTCAAGTTTTACCAGACAAAGACTTGGGCTCACTTGGCTAATGGGATTGTAAAAACAGCAGCCAACACTGATGGTTAACATCAACACGGGGCAGAGCGGGGACAGGCAGAGGTAGATGCTTTTATAGCCGTGCTGTTCCAGACTTTGCCTTGTCAAAGTTCATGGCTGTTAGAAAGGTGGCCGTCTGATGGGAAAAATGGCCACTACAGTTGGAAAGGGAAGTGATATGAAGCCTGTGGGGTAATGTGAGTTGAGCAAGCTCTTCCTGTTTGCTGGTGTTTATTGACCATCATGGTTCCCGTTGGAGGCCCTGATCCGTTTGGGTGGTCTGGACTTCTCCTTGGTGGTCTAACCTCACAGCTCCCCTCCTCTGTTATTTACCTGCTCCAATTGCTTTAATCCCAATAAAACTTGATGTTGATTGCACTGGTTTTTCAGAGGAACGTAGCGTAAATCAGACTCTTATGGAGAAATGTTATAAATTCTCACAATGGCGACGATCCACTCCAGCTTTGCTGAGTCCGGCTTAGACCTGGAGCGTTATCCGGGATGCAGACACCCCTAACCAGCAGCCTGGTGGCTGATTGTCTCACTTTGCCACCAGAGGACAAGGACCCAATTGTTTACATGCTGGTGATCTGCGACACAAGGTTATAAATTATACCACAGACTCACATGTGTCACAGAGAAAATGTAATGTCTCGCTGGTCTTTTTGTCTACAATCGCTGCGTTGTTCTGCAGCATATTGAGTTCAACCAGTTTTCCTTCTTTATATTTAGACATAATGGGTTTATCAAATTACCGCCCGTTTCACATTAATCAGAAATCCTGTTTTAAGGTTTGTGTGTTCCTCCTTCTGGTTTTGATTTTTCGAGTTATCTTGTTGCAGATAAACAGCCGTCAGTACTAGATGAAATGGCCTCAGTGGGTAAAAGCTGTTTTTCATTACTGGTGCTCAGCATTTCTCTACTCATTTCCCTCGGAGCTAAATACTTCCAGTGAAGTGTTTTGCTAACGTGCAAAGGTCAGAGACAACTGCTGCCCTTTGACTTTGACTTCCCCTCTGAGTTTCAGTAATAGTTTAGTTAAAGGGCTAAGAGAGAAAGCAACTTTAAGGCTCACAGTAACTCTAGAGGAGTTCAGAGAGCCTCAGCTCGGATGGGAAACTTCGTTATGCTCTCCAAGAATCTGACCTGGGTGGAAGAGTAGCAGAAGAAGAAAATAAGTGTTCAAAGAAATCCAGAAGAAGTCAGATTTGCCAGAAGACATGTAGGCGATATGCAGAACAGTTCTTGATGCTACTCGCATTGCAAAACACAGTCGCATAGTTTTAATCCAAACTATACAGCCAAATTGTTCAGACTAAAGCACATTTTTGAGTTGGAATGGCATAGTCAAAGTCCAGACTTGAATGCAGCTGGGAATTTATTGCAAGACTTGAAAACTGAAGTTCACAGATCCTCTCCATCCAGTCTGACTGAGCTTTAGCTCTTGCACACAAAGAAGAATGAGCTGAAATTTAGATATGCAGCTGGTAGAGAAATATCCTGAAAGACCTGCAGCAAAAGGAGGATCTGCAAATGATTATCAGGAAAGTTTATAGGTGTACACAAAACACTATGTAGATTATTACTCATATCGTGACTTGATTAAAATGTAGAAAAACGGATGTGAATACTCAGAAAAAGAATAAGTACTTGATGAAATAATTTTTTCGCATTGATGTTTGGGAAGTGCCTGTAATCAGGAATCAAGAGTTTAACTTTCTGCATTCTGTGCACGTTACAGATGCCTCCAATACAAGGAGATCAACGTGGCAGAATATCCACAGTCTACATTTAATAGGAAAGCTTGAACATCAAAACAAGATGACATATACACACACACACACACGTCTGTCAGCACTCTGAATTTAACAGCACTTAAAGTTTCCATGTGAGCAGCAGCTGGAGTCTTTCTTAATTACTAAGGGGTCTAAACCAAAACTGTGGAAGAGATCAGCCCTTCATGCTCTGGTATTAATTGTGGGGCTCTGCTTTCAGTCGCTCTTGTGCAAAAGAGCTGATCGGTTTGAAACTGTCATATTTTATTAGAAAGCAGTTTTAGGAGGAGTGAAATAGAGCCACAGCCCGGGGCAATGTCTATAAACCACCGTTTGCCTTCCAGTCGAGGTGTGAAGGACGTGCCCAAAATAAAAGGAAGGTTGATGTGGGAGGGGTGAGTGTTTCAAATTGTTTCCCCCTTTCTCCCCCACCCTGCCATCAAAGAGTGACCGGCTTAGTGGAATAACCACAGGGCAGAAGATAAATATACTGTCCGCTGCACCTAAGAAATAAGTGGGTGGGTGCTGCCTGGGAAACGAGAGTCGCTGCGCGCTCATTGGCTTTTATTTGGCTGCCTGTGAAGAGGGTCTGCTGGTTGAGGGTATAAAGAACAGGCGTAGTTTGAGAGAAGCGCTTCTGCTGCTCTGTGAGGGGTGACAACCTTTTCGTTCTCGGGTAATTCGCCAAGAACGCTGTAGTTTTGAGGAGATTGGTGAGAGAACGCATTTTCCGTCACTATGCCTGGGGTGAACCTGGACTTCCTTCCAGCTTCGCAGCCTGCAGAGTCTTTGGGCTCTCCAGAAAATGCTTGTGCCGAGTCTGGCCTGGAGGAGGTGATCGGTGATCTGCTTGCCCTGGAGGAAACCGAGGAGGAGAACAACAAAGAGGAGGTGGAGTGTAGCGAGAAGAAGCTTGAGTTGATGCTGGGATGTGCTGTGAAGGAGATCCACAGTGACCTGCAGGCTTTTGGGAAGAAAGTGGATGTCCAGTTGGAGGAGGCAGCAGTCCAGGTGACCGGTTTACTGGAAGCCATTTCCAGACTGCAGGAGGAGAACCTCCTGCTTAGAGCTGAGCAGGAGCGGATGGTGAGGCATGTGGAGGCCCTCTGTCAAGTAACAGGACTCCCTGACCGAATCCTGCAGGAGCTCTGCTCTGACCCACATGAAACCAAATCTTCCTCCAACGACGATGGCCATCCGTGCACACTCAACGAGAGCACAGTCGAATTTTCATGCATGTCCAGAGATTCTCCATCCGGCGTGCTCCAGGAAGCATCCGATATCTTGGTGCTGCCGGATCAAACTGTCGCCCAGGGTTTTGTTTCAAGCCCACTGGACTCGTCAGAGCCCTCATCGACTTCTGTGACTCGCCGTTCGCTCTCTGCACCATCTGTGATGGCAACGATGTCTCCTGACAACAACACGGTACCACTCATTGCGAATCCTTCCGGTCACAACACCTTTTAATTTAAATAAGCCATCTGAACAATGGGTATGCTTTTGTTCCAGTTGATCCACAATCTCGCCGTGGATCAGCTTTCCTCGACTCGTTGGTCTCAAAGTGTCGCTGCCTTTTGTTCGGTTCGTGTTCTTGTTGACCTACACTCCCCCTCTGGTCATTTAATCCCTCATCATGTCCTCACTTCAACTGGAAAAACATGGATCATCTCAGCTGTCAGTCAGTTTGGGCAGATGGTTCCTTACTGTGTGTGTCTGTGTGAACACAGGTTTCTGTTTGCTGTTTGGTGGGAAGCAAAAATATATTTTAGATTGAAGTACGCCAATCTGAAGCTGTCTTTGTTTTCTATTCTGACTTCTCTTACACATAGAAAGAAATGGAGCTGCATTCTTAAAATTGTGAAACTAACACAGATCTGTGTTTAACCTAGATCTGTTTAAAAAAAATTAAAATGACAACTTTGCTGCTTTTTTATTTAGCCTTCCTGTTACCTGCTGGATTTTGTGCTTTTTCTTTCCATCTTATTGCCTGAAAACCCCAAAAACATGTGTAACCTATCAGAGCTTCCTAAATCTCAATGTTTCCTCTCACTTGATTTTTAAAAAATTACTGAAACTGAGAAATGTTGATGAATTCAGCGCCCTTACTGAAGGCTGTGGTTATCAGAGTGAACCGATTGGCGATGCTGATCAGAAGAGGATCGGATTGAGACGGAAACACTCTTCTGTAATTTCAGTTGTGATGGTTGCTTTATCTTTTGTCTTGATAGTTGTTGCAATGTCATAATGTACACAGAAAGGTGCAAAGAAATGATGACAGCAAAACCAACGCCACTTGTTTATCAGTCTTTCAAGAAACCGATAAACTGGGTTTATTTGTCTGTTGCTAATTAACTTTCCATATCTGCCTCCAATAACAATCTAGCTCTTTATCTCAAAGTTTCTTTTGTAGATGTACATGGAGAGCAACACATTCTCTATGTGCATTGTTTCATTTTAAAAAAGATAATGAGAATCTGCTCAGTTCTTTTTACTCTTGACATTTAACGTTCGAAACATTTCCAAGATCGCTCTTGACGGCTCAGTCTGCTTATCAGCTCCTGCTGTGAAAGTGATCTCACTGTTTCTCTCTGATGTGATAATGGACACACAAATTCAGTAAAACTCACTTTCTTAAAATGCCACCAGATTGCAACAAATGTCAAGTTGATGCTCTTTCCAGGACAAATGGCTTCAGTTCATATATATGAAATTTAATCAAATTACATTTTTTTCCCCAGCATATTTCATGCATATATTGCCAGTCCAAAGTGCATGCAGTCCAAATTAATACCGACTGAACTAAGGTACATTTAGCTAATCATAAAAGGCCATTTGGTGAAAAGACAGTAGTTCAGCTGTTAGCATTGTTGCTTTGGTGCAAGAGGCTTCAGGCAACGGGCCTTTTTCTGCATGATCTCCCAAAACATACATCGGTTCCCTCTGTGTGCTCAAACTTTGTCTTGGAGTCAAATTGTCTTGTGTGGAACTGTGTTTTAATTCGGTGTCCATTGATTGGGTTTATCAGACGCAAGAGAAACCAGGGCAGCCAGAGTGCAGCTCAAAAGTGGCACCTGATATCTTCCTACCTGGAGTGGAGGTCGAATAGATGAATGGTTAAAAAGTTGGTTGATCTAAAGAGCAAAGTCAATGATTAAGGGTTGTCTTATTACACAGCTTTCTGAGCTAGTATGTGGAAACAATGGAAGAGAATAACTCCCTTTTAGCAGGAGGAAACCAGGTTCTGTATGAGACCATCTCCAGTTGGTCTGTTGAAACCAACTGGAGATGAAGAGGATGAAGAGCGCACTGAGGGAAGAATAAAGGACAGGAGCACTTGATGGTAGCTCTCTGGGTGTCTTTGCCTTGCAGAGAGGAAGGTCTGCAAAGGTTGCTGTAGAAAAAAATAAATGTATGTATATTTTGTGCTGATTGGAGTGGAAACTGAAGTTCGAACATGGTTCCTTTAAGCCTCAGAGCCCAAGTCTGGCATTCTTCATCGGTCAAGAGCCTCTCAGAGCAGCCTGTCCCAGGGGTTAAAAACTCTGAGTCCAGAAACGTCTGACAAACAAGGGGCCACCCTTGTTTGCACAGCTCTGTAGCTGCGGTGGGTTTTGTCCCTCCCTGGTGAGACGTGGTCCCTCTGGGACCCTGAGAGCAGCTGTGGACTGAGATCTATCTGAGCCTGGACTATTTTAAAAAGCTTTAAAGCTAGAGAACTGCGCTCTGCTTCGGATATTTAATGCCATGTATAAATTCAAGATGTATTTTTAAAAAAATGACGGTAACTTAGAAAATGACAGGTACATTGTCAGGTTATGTAACAAATGTCTGATGTTTGTTCTTATGGAGCTCTGTTTCTCTTCTGGTGTACATAACAAAAAGTTTTTTCCATTTGCTTAGAAATGAAACGTGCTGGTACACCGTCCTGTCCAACGGCGATACGGACACAAGCTGCAGGCTGGCAGGCTCTTGTTTATTATGAAGACACTCGGTCACACTCCGATCCGGGCCAACAGTAACTTGGCAGGCTTTCCCTCCCGCTCATGTGCTTAATGTCAGAGTCTCTGGAAGGGCATGGAGATGGAGGAGACATGGTGAAAGGCCAGTCTTCTGTAAAACAAGTGATTCATGGAAGAGGACCTTTATCATTTCAGTAGTAAATGTCCAGTGTTTTAAAACCTATTTTAGAAGATCAGTTTTAAAAGCTCGGTCCTTTATTACTTGGTGTATTTCCAGTCGTCTCATAACGCTTCATGATGCAGAGAAATACTTTGACCATGCCTGTTTTTACCAACATCTGTTTTCATCCAGATTTTGTTAAACTATTGAGTCTCATATTTCCTTCATTGGCCCAATTTGGACTGATCCCTACCCTTCAACCTGAATTAATTCATGGATATTTATTTCTCGATATTCAACTCTTCCTCTCTCTCTACTTTACGCAGATGGAGACTGAACCTGTCGTTGCCTCGGAGCCGACGTTTTCGGCCGGAACGTCCATGATAGTTTCGCGTCAAGTCCCCGCCATCCCCAATGGCTCCAGCTCTCAGATGAAACCTGTAGAGAGCTCCGGAAAACTGACGGCCGAGAAGCTCGCCGCCATCGAGGATGAGGAGCTCCTGGATAAGATGGTACGTCACAACTTTGAAATAAAATTCAAGCTCTTTTGGAAGGTTTTTTTCCCCCCCAAGGAAAGGATGCATGTTTAAGAAATCAATCTGCCCCATTGTTTGATAATTTCATGAACTTCTTTGTTGTTCCTGGTTTTCCGTCTCTCTCAGCTCGACGAGTCCAAAGATTTCGAGGAGAGGAAGATGATCCGTGCCGCCATGAGAGATCTTCGCAAGAGAAAGAGAGGTAGCTGCATGTGGAGATGCCTTTTGCTGCAAAATCAACTGGTTCATTTTCTTTGTGTCTGTTCTGAATAAGCAAAATCAGGGGCTGCCTTTACAGTAATAAAATGTTCATGTGCTTGTAGCATTTTTCAATTCCTAACATGTTAAAAATGACTTTTCCTCCCCCAGAGGCCATGCTGGGATGTAGCCAGGAGGAAATGGGTATGGCAGGTGGTCTGCAGTGTACATTAATAAATGAGTTCTGCCTGGGTTTGCTTTTTGTTATCAGCCACTACAGTTTTTAACTCAGATGTAGTGGTTGACGAAATGCATGGAAGTGAATCTCTCCACTTGTGTTTTCAGTGAGCACTTTACTTTTTAGTTTTTTTTTTTTTTTTGTTGCATCAGGCTTGTGGTTTTGCTGCCGAGTTCTCTGGTCTTTGAATGACATTTTCACTCAGTGACATGGAGCTTTAGAGCTTTATAGGGATTTTATGTGTTTGACCAACACAAAGGAATGCATGATTGTGAAGTGGAAAGAAAATGATCCCTGATTCAATGATTGTTTTTACGTTCCACCCTTTTTACTCTGATGCCCTTAAGTAAAATCCAGCTCATTTCAGAAGTCGCCTGGTTACTAAATAGGATCCAGCTGTTCTGTGAAGGTATTTGTTAGAGAAAAAAACGGCATCATAACATGATGACCCTCCTGAGAGGCCAAATAACAATTAATTTGAGAATCTTTGTTGACCAAATGTGAAAAACTGGAAGAAGCATGATTGAAATCTAACCAACACTTAACAGTTCGCATAGACACCAATTTAGGTAAAAGCTGACAGTCGCAGGGAAGGTATCGGTGCCGTGGAGGCTGCTAAATTTAGAGCAGTCCTGTGCCGTGCTTTTTCTCTCTTTGTTCTGGGCTGTTTGTGCAGGACATGTAATTTGACAGCTGCTGAACCTCCCATCCGTGGGTGTTTGTGTGCTGGAGACATTTTAAAGCGCTGTGGAAAGACTTGTGAAAAATCTAGCTCTCAGATCACGAAGCCTTGTTTTCATCCATCTCCTCAGCAGTTAAATGAGGTGCCGTCAGCTTATTTAGGATTTCTTGTCCTCTGTCCCCTCTCTCTCTGTCTTTTTCCACTGACATCATTTGTCCCTCGCCTTCTCACTCACCAGACCAAAGAGAGAAGGAGCGCGACACTCGTCTGCAGGAGCTGCGACTGCAGAGAGAGGAGAGGGCACAGAAAGGTCGCGCTGGACCTGGAACTGGGGAGGTGGTGATGAGAAAGATGGAGAAATCAGCTGATGGTTCAACCCTCAGCCAAGTGACTAAGACAAACCGTTTCGCTCAATCTGGTGAATTTCTTGATTTTTCTTGGAACTTCCATCAAGCCTCTTTTGGTTCCAAAGTTGTAGAGCATAAAAAGCTCAAATGTATTGAAAAACACACCAAGCATTTAAATGATTCACTTTCTTTTAGATGATGGGAGCAAATCAACACGCAGCACGGTTGTAGAGACCAGTTTTGTGCAGAAAACAGACAGTAAGATGCTAGTTTTACACAGTGTTATGTACCTTTTTTTGTTTTTTGTTTTTTGTCTTTTTATATTAAATTTGTTTGTGTTCCAGGGGGAACAATCCAGTCAAAATCATACAGCTTCACCTCATCCTTGTCCTCAAACACAGGCAAAAAAGTTGGCAGGTGGGTCTGGAGGCATTGGTTGAAAAATAATTCAACCTTTCCACTTTCTAACCCTTCCAAATCTCTGCTCCAGTGTGTTCGATCGCGAGGACGACACGTCGCCTCGAGGCAGCAGCGGCGGTTTGTCTGCCATCGATCGACGGCAGGCGGAGAGGCGCAAGGAGCTGATGAGGGCCCAGACGATGCCCAAGACGTCCGCCATGCAGGCTCGGAAAGCCATGATAGAGAAGCTGGAGAAGGAGGGCGGAGGGTGAGCAGAAACCGAGAGTGGGGACTGAGAAAGATCGAGGTCAGAGCGTGTGCTTTTACTAAAGCAACTCTGACTTTTCTTTCAGCCCTGGAAACCAGGCAGTGGCCAAGATAAACAAGGTGCAGCGCTCCACCAGCTTCGGTGTTCCAAACGCAAACTCCATCAAGCAGATGCTGCTCGACTGGTGTCGTGCCAAGACGCGCTCCTATGAGGTGAGCAGCTAAACCGGGCCAGAGATGACGTTTTTCTTCTTCTTCATGAAAGTTGTCTTGTCTCTCACTGATCATCGATTTGTTTTCTCCCTCAGCACGTGGACATCCAGAACTTTTCCTCCAGCTGGAGTAACGGAATGGCGTTTTGTGCCCTTGTGCACAATTTCTTCCCCGACGCCTTTGACTACGACTCCTTGAGCCCCAGCAACCGGAGGCAAAACTTTGAGGTGGCCTTCAGCGCCGCAGAGTGAGTAATCGGAACATTGTTGTGTTTCTAACCAAATCCATTTAGATCTAGATGGATCTAATGTTTACAGCGCAGTAAAACATAATTTGCCTCTTTTTTTTTTTGTCACACTTAAATGTTTCAGATTATCAAACTAATTTAGATTCAAACTTCCTGGCTTGGCAACCTTGCACAGACTGATAGATGTCAATCACTTTTTCTCACCTTTTCTCAAATTTCTTTAGATTGAGTCATGAAGTGTTGCGTAATAATTAATTTATAACAGTGACCCAAGAACTGATCCCTAGGGAAGACCTTTTTCATAACAGCTACACGTCACTAACGGGGAAACCTTTCATGCAGCTGTTTATGCTGAATTTGTTTTTTTTCCGATAGTGAAAGTGTAAAAGTAACGTAAGGGTTCAGCTGAAGGAGTTATTGCTCAGGAACTCAGTCCAGCGTAAACAACAGGGCTCCCTCCTTTCCTTTCATTGAGCAGATTCTTCCATCCCACTCTTTCTGTGAACTTAACTCTTCAAGCCACACGCCACCATCTACTACAGTCTAAATATGTTAACCATCTCTCCCAGGTATATAAAGCATCTATCGAGGCTGAGTAAACCTCTCGTTTCCGCATTAACTCTGCCTCCAAACGTCCCTTCAAGGGAACAACGGCTCTGACAATGGTTTGAAAAAAAAAAAATCCTCCACCTGCCATCTGAGCCTTGTCCTTCGTATTTCTCTCGTCTTTTTCTCCCCTCATCTGTTTGCAGCTCATTATGACTTTTTTTTTTGACCCACCCACCTGTTCTGTGTGTGTGTGTGCGTGTGTGTGTGTGTGTGCGCGCTCTCACAAGTCGCAGGTAGAATGATGCCCGTACTGTTATCAGCCTCAGCGGCTCATCTTTTACACTTTGTGTTGCATCCTCACTCGTGTCTCCAGTCGCAGAAGATCCACGCAACACACTCCCCGAATGTACATCCGTGCACCAGTGTGTTTACAGTCACGCCATAGCTGAATGTTTTTATTCTACTATTTTGTTCAATCATTGTTTTTTTCCTGTGTTTTATTGCAATATTAAAGTCTAAAGTAGGCATGGGCCTCTGAGATTCTCACAGAGTGAAAACACCGACCAAAATCACAGTGTCATGCTACCCCACTATTTATACAACAACCGATAAAAACAAAATCTATAGCATGATTAAATCATTTTATTGATCATTTACTGATAACTTATTTAAACATTTAATTCATTTTTAATTAAATTAAAGCTTTTTTTTAATGTTCTTTGATCAGAAATATAGTATATCTTTATATTTTTGTTTATTTTTAAAGTAATTATTGTATGAAATTATACAAAAATAAATAAATAGTGAGAATAATTTCTACTGCTGCCAAGGAGCAGCTGGTCACTCCAACATTGTCTCTATTGCCTTTAATGCCCCTGAACTGTTTAGACTGATATGATGAAAACGTTTTTAAGCTTTGAAAACGTCGCTCTGTGAGCCTCGTTGGCCGTTCTCAGCCCATGCCTCATTAAACGTTAACCACAGAAAAAAACAACACACTTAAAGGCTGAATGGGCATCAGCTGATGCTCATTTGACACTGTGTTTTGTCCTGTGTGTGTACGCCACATGTCGGACGTTGCAAAGTTCATGAAGCATGTTGACTCATGGATGTATTTATCAACACTGAATGTAATGTTTATTTTTGTGTTCTTGTTTTTTTTTGTCCCTTCGTTCTTTCACTGAATCTTTTATTTTTATTTTTTGGCTGCTCACTGCTCTGTTTGTTTTTTCTTTTTCCTCCCTTCCTCTGTTTTCTCTCTGCATCTGTCCTTCATCCTCTGCATTTCCTGTCCTCTGTCCTCCGCTTCCCCTGTGTTCGTCCTCTCCTCTGACGACCCTCACCTTCGGGCGCGGGCGCAGGAAACTAGTGGACTGCCCCCAGCTGTTGGATGTGGACGACATGGTGAAGATGCGCGAGCCGGATTGGAAGTGTGTGTACACGTACCTGCAGGAGTTCTACAGGGGCCTGGTGACGAAGGGCCTGGTTAAAACCAAAAATTCCTCCTAGAGTTGCTCCTCAACTAAAACTAAACCTATGGTGAGACGGGGGACGAGCTTCCAAGGGGGCCTGGCGTCGGTTCTGACTTTTAATGGTTTGCCAATGATTCATATCCCTTGAATTTTTTCACTTTTGCCACATAACGACGACAAACTTCAACACAAGAGCGTATAACTGAGATCTTTACAAAACTCTCCATTGGTGTTTGCATTTGTTTTCAGACCTTTTTATTCTGGTACCCCTAAATGGAATCCAGCTTTAACAAAATGGACGCAGTTATCAAAGTCCGCAAGAGGTCACCTGTGAAGATTTCAGCGATATAGAATTTAAATCAACACATTATAGAAATAACTGGGTTTTTTTATAGGTGATATTTTGATAGAAACACAGAGACATTGTGGTGTTAGCATCATTCTGAGAGATTAACTATATTCAGCAGACGATATGAAAACGGAATCACAGGGATTCTTCTTTCACATTTAAAAACTATCTTTCGAAAAACACAATTATTTTGCAGCTAGATTTTTGTTTTGAACTTATTCAGTCTACAGGAGTGAGTGGTCACTAAGACCATCAGACAGCCAACATCAAAAGACTTGCAGATGTAATTTCAGTGAAATCAAATTACATTTAATCAGTTTTCCTCCATTTAACAACGATTCTACATTTTCTCTGTGTATACCGGTAAATCCCAACACACTGAATTGCAATTTGTGGTTTGGTAGCATAATGTGGAAAACTTCAAGGGATGCAAAAAATGAGCAGTGTAGGGCAAAAACAACGAATAGATAAACATCAATGTCTGCTTTTTACATTTGGTCTGCCATGCTAGTATAAAGCTTCTGTGGTCTGAAGCACCAAACATGGTATATGTGAATGTGTGCATCTCTGCGCTCCGTGTCTTCGGCCGGCAGAAAGCCAGGCCCGACTGCAGTGCTTTAAAAGGAGTTGCTGTTTTGCTGTCTAAGTTGAGAAACAAAGCAGAGAGGAGAACCGCTTTGTTGTCATGCTCCTCATCTGATCGAGTTTTAAGATTTTAAGTGTTTATCCTATTCGCTTATAAAGCCTTTTAAAGATACTTTAACTTGAATCACACAGCAAGATCCTTAAATAGGAAAACATTCCTCACGTTGACATTTCTTCTCTCTTGAGAGAGATTTATTGTTTATGTTTCCGATGCTCTTTACTTTCTGCTGTGACATGTCTAAAGGTTTGCGGAGTCGAATGCCACCTTGTGGTCACTTTCTGCAGACACTCATCATGAAAGGCCTTACTAAAGATGACTTATTGAGAACTTTTAAAGTGTTGCACATAATAAGAAATAGTTTAGGTGGTTATACTTAATAATAAACAGGGTTTTAATACTTTTTTCCAATTAAAACAACATTTCTAGATGTTTCCAGCTTGACATAAAAGGTAAATGCTTAATATACATGTATATATGCTTCCTTGAATAAATCGGTAATATTCTGTAGATCAGCTTCACTTTTTGAACTGAGAATGACTGAAATGCATTAAATCTTGATTTATTTAGATGTACCTGTTCATATCCAGACTTGGAAAATAATAATAATTAAAAAAAAGGAACCGTTACGCAATCACCATGACAACATGTAGTTTAGGAAACGGGTCGCCCGTCCTCTCCAGTTGACTCCGTCGTCTCGCGTCCAGCCTTGTCCTGACCCGCCTGTCTCTTTCAGGACCTACGCCAACTGCATGCCTTTGCTAGAAGTGGAGGACATGATGATCATGGGTAACAAACCGGACTCCAAATGCGTCTTCACCTACGTGCAGTCTCTGGTGAACCACCTTCGCAGATACGAGATGTCCATGGGCCGCCCCTGCGACCTCTGACCTGTGGCCAGCGGTCCTTCACATCCCTGATGAACACGTCAGGGATTTTCTGTGTGTTTGTGTCATTTTGCTTCTACCAGGTGTTGGCAATGCTTCATTGTTCCTTCTTAAAACAATCCTTGCTGACACGAAGTCTACCTCTTCAACAGAGAGAGGATGCCTGCATGTTAAAAATCTTTCAAGGTTTTTAATTTTTATTATTTTCTGAGCTCGTTGCAGATTTCAGCTGTCATTTCGCTGGCGTCAACACTCTCACACCCCCCACAAAAAAGAATTGTTTATATGATATCTCCTCTTTTAATACAACTAAACCCTTTTTCTGCTGTCGTTTTTTCTGCCGTTCTGCTGGTAAATCCACTGAGACAGCAATATCATTTTCTTTCTGTCCTGGTACTTTTTTTTTTCTCTCCCATTTTTAACCAAACTGGTTGCTTTAATTATTTTAAATTATTTGTTTTAGCTGATAAGCATAATGAGTTTTAATTAACAAGTACAGAAGTGTTCATTTTTGCTTATTTAAATGAATTCATTATTGTCAGAGGAATCTTGTGTTAAAAAAAGAAAAAAGAAAACCTTCCTGCACAGAGCTGCTGGTAAAGTTGTCGTTCTTAAAATGGGGAAGTTGGAGCCTGGCGTCTCGCAGCTGATTGAAATCATTTCTGACGGCTCACTGATGGCGTATTTAAAAATGACCACACTGTCGACGACGACGTCCTGCTCAAGTCTGTCGATTAGAGTTTATTTATGCTCAAACTGGTTTTAATGCCGGTGTTTTAGTTTGTGCTTGAAGCCGTTCGGCAATTATTTTAAGTATTTTAATAAGCTGAAGTTCTTATTTCTCTTTTCTGTAATGACCTGGGCTTGCTTCTCTGCCCAGTATGGACACTAATGCTGAAAACGTCACATAAAGGCAAGAGAAGATTTATAATGAGGATTTTTATTCTAAGGTTACTTTTAAGAGAAAATTATGAAAACTTGTTTTCAAGCTTGTTTTTTGGTGAAAAAAAAAAAAAAAACTACTCCACAAAGCAATGAGCATTGAGTGGGTTTGTGTATATAAGTGAATGCTTAAACACATTGTATAATTTCATGTTTTCTGTGCACTGCAGTAAAATGTAAATTACCAATTAAACCAATTTGAGAAATGTAGTCTGTATGAAGGTGGTTATTTATTTATCTTTTTCAGTTTCAGCAAACGTCACTGAAATTCCCAGTTGATATCTCGGCTCTATTTGTACCTGGAGAAATATGGAAAAGTATTTTTAGTCCCAATTCTTTCTTACATTCCCAAACTTCCATCATCAGTTCTTTTCCATAGATTTTTTTTTTTTCCTCCCAGATTCCATATTAAAAGTAATTTAAACCATTTCAGGCATGTGCCGTTTCTTGGAAGGCTAATAAATAAAATCCCAACAAAATGCATCCAAGCTTGTGATGTGAAGATTCTATTAAGCCTGTATTAAATGTGGACTGACTTAAACTCAGAAGGATTAAATTTGACACAAGTCATTTAAGGCAGTTTTGATTTATTTTTATTTCATTCACAACTTGAGTCTTTACGTGCGTCCACCTTGCCCACCAAGAACAAGCAGCATCAGCCTCAGGCCGGTCAGACGACTTTTCACCTGAGGCTTCATTCAGGTTCACAGCAGGGAGGAGGAAGCACGAAATGACTCAAATGAGATGGAGAAGAGATGATTGAACATGAAACACTTCCAGTACAAAACTACATTTATACTTTGCTCTAAAACTTAAAAAAAAAAAATTGAAATTGTCTTCAACTAGAAGGAGCCTGTGTGGTTGTTTCCCTTGTTCTTTCCCCATGAGCGAACTACGATAATCTGCTGGTTGTGGAGCGGTCCGGAGGGACCGCTTCTACTTTTGTCAATTCCTGACAGTTATAGGTCGGAGTGCTTGACCTCTGGGTTGGACTCTGAGGAGGCGTTCTCCGTGCCTACAGTGGACATGGACGATTTGAGCGGGCGGTCGTCTTTGAACGGGCTGTCTTTGGCGGGAGCGAAGCGTAACTCCTCCGGCACCTCGTCTTCGGGTTGAGCTTTCTTGTAGAAACCCAGTTTCTCCAGCAGCTCGTTGATCTCGGAGCGGGTCATGTGAGACAGAGCTATCCGCTGTGACGAGAACACATCGGTTAAACGATTATTTGACGTCCGGACGTAAGAACTCTCGTCGAGCACCAACATGTCGTCAAATTGGGACACCGCATGACAGCCAGTGTGTCTGACACATTTAGATGCAATGATACTTAACAGAAATGTTGCCAGTACTGATACTGACAAAAACTGAAGAAAAGAATACCACTACTCAGTTTGTCCTGTTTCCTGACTGTTGATGTGTGAGTGAAGATCAAAACATCTTCTGATTTTTTTTCTCTTTTGTTTTGCAGCTCGTGAGTCTGATTAGTGAACTGCCAACATGCAAATGTGGCCGGCCAAATAAGTTCATCCTGAAAGCGGACCACAAGATGCAAATCCTCCACAAATCACAAGCCCTACAGCAGGCAGCTGGTACGGCTGACATGAGGGAACATTTTTCATTCACCTCCCACTTCATGGGAGGTGATTGAAAAGTAATTGTTTTTCTCTAAGAAACGCATGTAGGTCAGAAATACGGATTCTCAGAAAAAAAACAGGAATTCTCATCTACCTGAATTATCTAGACGCAAGATAAAATGTCAGTACATTTGATATTTTATTAAATATTGCATTATTCAGCCTCAACAGGGACAGTCGCTTAACTCCTAACGCAGCAACTAATGTTTCATCACGTTGTCTAATCTCTTGGAGTCTGCAGCCGGCATTTGAACCATTCGGTTCAGTTGTAACCAAATGTGACACAGTGAGGAAGCTCCTGTAAACATCCCGAGGAAGTGTTCAACAAGCGAGTGGGAACCGTAGCGCGATCTGAAGAGCCACGTTTCACCCGGAGGAGCTGGTTCAGACCAAAATAGAACCATTATCCTGACTCCAAATTAATGCTTCATTTGCTCCAATTTCTGCTTAATTTCAGCTGGAGCTGAGCGCATCGTGAAACCTCATTCAGACCTTAAACTTTCACTAATGTGAGGAAGAAGAGTAAATAGATTTCAATAAGGTTGCATCGCTTTCCGACATGTCAAACTCACATCTGATCTTCTCTGCAGGAGCTACACTGAGATGCTCAGGTGCATCACGAAAAAACAGAAAATAACACTGATGTCTTTTTTTTTTTTTCATTTGATTTATACAATTATGATTTCTAGCTGATGCCAAGCAAACATTCAGCTTATCATCATACTGCACACAAAAAACAATTCTAAACTAAATTCTGTAAAGAAAAGACCTTTAAAAATCTAATTTTGTCACATTTCAGATCTTCAGAATGCAGGTGATGACGTTTCAGTTTGTTTTTGGTTTAATCCAGATCTCTGTCCTTGCCCGGTGCCTTTATTGTGACAGTGCCTGATAATCCCTGTGTCAATATTTTCTCTGGCTTAACTCCTCTCATCGATAAATGGAACCACCCCTGGATAATGCATGCCAAATAATAACTACATGACATTCCCATTCTCTTTGCTGCTTTCCTCCAAAACATCTGCCTCTCTGGGGACTTCCTTGCATCTGAGGGTTTTACTTGAGTGCAATATTTTGAACACTAGCAGCTGCAGGAGCTGCTTGTAGACACAGATATTTCCAGGCTCCCTGTGGAGTCGTTGGTGAGTTTGTTTGTCTAAGTCCAGCAGTTTGGTCGGCTCCTGGGAAATTAGCAGCTGGATCTGTTCCCATCCACGAGGGACCAACAGCTTTTCGAAAACACAACAAAGACAATAACGACGACGCTGAGATAGTGACAACATTTTAGACACAGAGTTTAGAAAGTCTGAGATGATTGAGATTTACAGTGACTATAAAAAAAAAGCATCCAGTCCCTTTAATGTCTTACCCTTTTACAAAGTTATCAACAAAATGTGGCTTTGATAAAAAATGCAAAGAAGGTTTTTTTTTTTTTTTTTCAAATTCAAAGTGAAAACTGGTTTAAATAAAAATATGCAACATAAAACAAGTGATTGCACAGCTTTCACCTCCTTCAAGTCAGTATTTCATAGATGCACCATTGGCTGAAATCAAAGCACAGATTCTGGGTGGACAGATGTCAGGCTGCAGATCTGGACACTGTTCCAGCTCTGACTGATGGCTCAGCTGTGAACAATCACGCGCTACATGGGATTGAGATCTGGTCTTTGACTAGGCCACTCCAGAACATCCGCCTTCTCGTCTTCAAACCATTTCTGCGTGGATTCACCTGGATGCTTGGAGTCGCCATCTTTCTGGAAACAAATGCTCTCTGAAGCTGTAGTTCTCTTGCGGATGAAAACAAATTGTCCACTGGGATTTCCCTTTAATTCATTTTACCTTCTACCTTTACAAGCTTTCCCTGACCTGTTGAGCAGCATAATGCTGCCACCACCGTGCTTCATGGTGGGGATGGTGTGTATGTTTAAGTTATTCATGTGTCTTCTTTTGGTTGTGTTTGGTGTTTTGTGCATTTGTGAGTTTCTTGTGTGTCTCTTTTGAAATATAAAAGACATCAAACTGATTTTTGAAAAAAAAAAAGTACGACACTTACATCTAGTTCTTCAAAGTAGTGGTTCAGGAGGACAAGCTCAGGATCAGCCCCAGGAATGTGCTTCATCACCAGGTTGTGGCTGTGGGGGGATCAGTCAAGGCTTTTCAGACTTAAAACAATGAGAATGCTTTCAGTGCTCTAGTTGAGTGGAAGGATACTAAAGAGGAATATCCTCCATCACGAAGGCTTTGACCTGCAGACAGAGGAGAGAATTAATGTGTGTGTGTGTGTGTGTGTGTGTGTGTGTGTGTGTGTGTGTGTGTGTGTGTGTGTGTGTGTGTGTGTGTTATTCTAAAACAGATTTGTTATCTGAAACTCAGATCGTAAAATGTAAAACAGAAGATTCTTATGTCGGGATCTACTTTCTACTGCCTCCAGCTGTGTAGTATCTCAACAGTACAGCTTACCTCTCTGAGTCTATTCAGTTGTCATCCGCCACACGTCTGCAAAGAGGCAAAATTAGATTGGAGGAAAATGTCACAAACAGGAAGTGATTCATGTTGTTCCTCAACAATGAAAACTTGTAGCTCAAATATGTATCACTGCAAATTTTTTTTTCTTTTTTTGTGTTTTTTTTTTTCTTCCAAAATCTGGAAGGAGAAAAAAAAAACAGCTTGATAGACCCTCTCTGCCAGCAGGGTTTGGAATCAGTGCAGATTTACCTTTTGTGCAGCACTCAGATTCTGTGAGGCCCCTGGGAGGCTTGTCTGTGCTACTTTTGTTGGATATCTGAGCCAAAGGTACGAGGCGAAATGTGACCCAGACAACAATAGCATCAGATCATGCCTTTTGTCTCTGGAGCTGGCAGGTTGGTGACAAACGCTTCACTTTCATCAGCTTTTGTTCATCATGCAGCCTGAGAAAACCTCTCACACTCCAGCAGCGACTGCAAAGTCAAACCCGCTTCACGTTCTGCACATTCATTTGCAGCGATTAAATTATGAAACGCTGCTTTTGCCCCTGCTTTTCCCGCAGCAAGAACAAACAATTATCCGACTTCCCCTGCAAGTACTCATCTGAACAACATTCTGACGCATTTGAAAGACCCAAAGGAGCCGATGCTCTGCGTTTCTCTCTCTTTCTGTTCAACAGCAGCTTTCTGCCTGCTGTACAGGATCACTGTACTGTACCTCCACCCTGGCTTTGGCCAGCCCGCCCAGCTTCTGCAGATCCACGTCGTAGGCCGAGGCACAGTGAAGGAAGGAGGCCAGCGCGATCAGCCACATATTCTTCTTCTTCTTCTTCTTCTGCTCCAGCAGCGGGTCCCTCTGTCTGACCGGTGGCTACCTGCGGAGGTTTGAGGGCCACCGAGCACCAGGAGGAGGAGGAAGAGGAGGAGGAGGAGGAGGAGAGGCGATGACGGGCAGCTGGGTCACTACCGGACTTCTTTGCCACGTCAAATGTTTCTCCCAGGACGGGAGAGGGAGGCGTGGAGAGAGACTCCCATTGGCTGCACGAGGCTCCTGAACCAGAATGTATCAGAACATATCAATAATCTAAAAACAAAAAAAAAAGAGAAAAAAAAAGAAGAAGAAGAAACAAGAAAAGAAATATTATATTATTACAAATCTTTAAGTTGTTATACGATGGTGATGACGCGTTAACATACACAAGCAAACAAAATCCACACATTTGATTATTTTTGCATTTTTCTCTTCACAACACGTTTTACTTGCAATCAGTAACTTAATCAGCTCAACTGTACATTAACACGTTCAATGGAGTGGGCGGGGCTTATTGCTGCGCCCTCCATCTGGAGCATCATCCAATAAGTTGCTATTCGTGTTGAATAATGAACTTGCCACTACTTTCCATGTAGTAGGAAGAAGCCAATGCTTGTTTAATCCAACCCATTGTCTCACACTGTTCTGGTATTTAGTTAAAAGATGTTATTGTGGAGTTTAGTCTAATTTGATGTCAGACTATGAGAAAAGACACATTGACTGTGACAGGAAGCGGATGTTCTGCGCATGGTTAATTAACCCATTACAATGTGCCCTATGTTGTTAGCCAGAAATACATTAGGTGCAATGCAAAAATATCTAAAGATGGATGACATGAAGGAGATCCATATTAGATGCTCGGCGCTCATCAAATCCTCTCTTTTTTTCAATCTACCTCTGTAGTTTACATAAAGCATATTTTTTTATATATATATTTGTTTGTAAATTCTAACAGATTTGGAACATGATAGAACATTACCCTTCCTTCAGATCACAGAACATTCTCTTGTATCGTTCATAATACAAACCACTAGGTGGCACTCTGGTGCCGATATAGAGTGATGTTACGTAGAGTGGCGCCTGCCGTTGGAATCGACGCAGGTTGCGGTTCAAACCGACAACAGTTCGTTTATCTCCATGGAAACCAGGGGTCGGGGAGGGGGGGTAATCGGCGAACGAATCGTTGCTGGTTGCCAGCCGGGCCCTCTCGCTGAGGCTACAGTTTGCTCCTACAGATCTGTTCTAGGTGCTGTAGCTCTGCGTTGTGCCTTCCAAACGGATGTACTGTGTAATTATCAACCCCACGCAGCTCCTTCGCTCCGCGGCTGCTCGTACACGGTAACTGCAGGCGTACGTCGTCCGGGGGGGTGGGGGGCCGTCTTTTTTTTTTTTTGTAGTGTGAAGGGCATGACAGCAGGCTGCGGTTTCAAGCCTGCGTGTTATCCTCGGTTAGACACGCGGCTTCGGGAGATGTTAGCCTGCCCGGTGACAAACCCGTGGTCAGCATCGCTTTAAGCCCACCTACCTGCCTGCGCCTCCCCTCCACCAATCCACCGGCTGAGGACGGAAAGGAGGAAGGAAAGGAGGAGAGCGAAGAGATGCCGATGGTGATTCGAAGGTGGCAGCACAGGAAAGTTCACTGTGTTTCTCTGTAACAGGGAGTGAGTGTTGTAACATTTTCCACCCAGACCTCGGACTGAACGAGCCGTACCTGCACACAGGGTGAACCCAGCAGAACTGCCACGGACCTTCGCGCAGAAGAACCCGAACAGGTAAAGGTGTTCAGTGGTTGACTGATGGAGCTTTGCAATAGCCCTCGGGTGTTTCCAGCAGCCATTGCCTCACTCTGTGGGTTTGTATTTCGGCCGCTTGTTTAGAAGTCATGTTTGATGAAGATAAGAGCTGCTCACCTTCCTCCCACCTGCTGATCTATCACTTGTGTATTTCCATCCCTCATCTTAAATGCACGCGCACCGTGGCCGATTCTGGCACCCACATGTCTGAGGTCATGTTTTAATGCAAAACACTGTCACGGTTAAAATGACCTTCATGCTCTATTCTGGCTATAAAAGCTGTCCTTGATGTCTGAGTGTTTATTAGGCCAAATTACCTCATGCTCCATTCCATTTCTGTCACAGTGTCTGAACACCCGTTTCTGAGCATCAATGTACTTCATATACATTATTATTGTATGTGTTCCAGTGTTTTCCACCCACCCACCCCCTCCCTCTCAACCCCCCTGTACTGCTGCATTCTGAATTGTCACCAAAAAAAAATCATTGCATGTAGTTTAATATTCAGTGAGAGGGCGAGACCGACATAAGCACTAAGCCGTGCATGTAGTTTTGTAGATTAAATGAAAATTGCAGCAAAAATCACCTGTGGCAATGCCAGAGTTTAAGTCAGCGCATGCAGTTCTAGTGCAGCCGTCATTGCTCAAGTTTTGGTGTTTGCTGGAGGAACAGTCAGCGAGCCGTGAAGCTGCTGTTCCAGGAAGGGTCTGCGGTCAGTGAACCGACCTCTCAGTCAGAGAGCCAGGCGTTTTGCGTGCAGGGAATTGTGTTTAATTAGTTTGCTTTGAATTTTCTTTTTTTTTTGAGAACAAGACTAATTGACGGTGCAGAATGATTTGCGTCATGCGTGTGCGATATTTTTAATTAGAGAAAACAAGCATAAAGTTTCGAATTCTTTATGCTTTCAACACAGCTGCAGCTGCTTCGCACAATTTTTAATTGATGGATCACAGTTTGTATTTCAATTGAAAAAAAAATCATTCAAATAGCAAAAACATCAAGACCAACCGTGCTATCGGACTCAAATTCACAGTGCGACAGTTTTGGAGGCTTACAGACATCATCAGTTAGAGTTGACAGTAATTTGGGCTTCCTGCCTTGCATCTCCATTGACTGAAAATAGAGAAGAAACTGGCATTGCCATTGCAATATGTTTATGCAATATTGTAAGCCCTTAGTGTAAAGCAGAAATTAGTTGTTAATATCCTTGTTACGCTTTTGCCTATAAGCCTTCCGTGCAGTAAGGCAAAGAGTCTTTGGAAATGCTCCTTAATGCTTCAGCACAAACAGTTTTATCACCTTCTGTAGATTTGTTGGGCATGCCGGAGCCCCTGCTGTCATGTAACAGATGTTTACACCAGTTCAACACACCTGCAGCTTGGTTACTGCAGCAGTGACCCAGTCATAGCATTAAGCAATGCTGTGTGCAGTGATTTGGAATTAACTCACAAAATAAATAAAAATTTCGTTTCAGTGACGTCAGTTGACCCTTAAATATCAAGAAGAACTAGAGGATGTGAAATTTGTGTAAAAACAACACATCATTTCTGATTCTGATGTCAGAAACGATGAGCGTACACACTATCCAGTCCGGGTATGCATGAGTGGTGTGACAGGACTCCGTGTTCCTCACATGTAGATTCACATGACCCCATGGTTTTCAAGACAGGATCCAGTTTGACTTGATCAGAGAAACGGCGCCCCCTGGAAAGGTGGGGGTGTAATGCGCATTGGTGTTAAGGACCTGGAAGGAGCCATTTACAGCTGTGGCAGCAGCTGCTGGTTTCATCGCTGTCTGGGTCATCATTAGTATCCTGGTCACAGGGGCGTACGACTCTGGAGGCATTCATCACCAGCACGCTGCATGGCCTTAATTTAAACACTAAACACCAAAGAGATAAGAATCTGCCGGGAATAAACACGATGCAGCCATGCAAAGCCAGCAATTTTAAGATAAGAATAATCAGCGCAAGCACACAGCTGACTTGTTTTTTTTTTTTACCCTCAGTATCTAAAGCAAATTGGCTCCTCGCTATTTGTCTGACTCATCCATCTAAAGCGATCTTTGTTGTCAATTAATCCTGCCAGAGGAGCCAAGAAGGCCGGCTGGAGGCTGCTGTTTGGGTTGCACTGACTGCATGCTTCCTGGCTCTCAGCTCTCGAGCCTGAAGGAAGGAGCATGTAAACACTGTGACAGGATTGTGATTATCCAATCATTTCATCCCAGCCTCAGTGAACGTGAGTGGGGATGGAAGTGGTAATCGTTCCCAGAAAAGCTAATGTTTGCCTCATTCTCTTTTATTATTTGATGACGTTTGTTGTGACAGTGGCTGTTCGGATTGTGGCTGGTTGACGTCACTGATGGTGGGGCGTTTGGCTGAGGGAAAACAATGCAGTGCATGTCACAGAACATGGACGCTCGTCCGGAGGGGATAAGTAAGCGAGGGGATGGGAGTCATTGTGATCAGTGTTTTAGGTTTCCTCCTGGTGAAAAGAAAAACTAAAGAATGGCGATGATAAAGGTGGGTAAGATGGAACAATGGGCCTGTGCGAAGGAGTGGGGACAGAAAGGACTGGAAAAACGGGGCGATAAGAGAGCCAGAGAAGAGGGATTAAAGCCCGGATAAACAGCCAGCGCCAAAGGGAAGTGTGAAGGGATCAGTTGAGAGACATCCTACAAAAAGACAGCGTTGCCACTGAAGGGGGCTGTCTTGGTTTGCTCTCCCTCCCGTTTCCTTACCTCGTTTTGCACCCACCCACATCCACGTGTGCCCACTTACGCTGCTCGCTCAAACGCACCCCCTCCACCCAACCCCTCACTCAATGCAGTGCATAGACCTCGGGAGTACACCATGTCCAGTCAGTCTCCAGGTTATCAAGGACTGGACAAGCAGCGTGTTTCTGAGTACATGTGAAATACTGAGGCGGTTCTCATCGCACCATGACAGTCGGGGGGCCTCTGTCTGCTCAAGGTCGTGTGAATAATCAGACGGCAGCGCTGTTGTTTCTGTGTCCCTCAGCAGGAAGCACTCTCTCTGTCTCTCTCCCCACTGACCCAAACTGTAAACACAATGCAAAGATGCAGCTTCAGCCATGTGGGCAATGGGATGTGGTAGCCATTAACATCACTTTGCTGCTGAAAGGTTCTCGGTCTCAACAAAAATCTGACTCTGGCATTTTTGTTCCTGTCTTTATGATGAATGTCTCAGCCATCACTATCTGAAGGATTGGGGTCATCAGCTTTTTTATCGTCACATGTACGGGGGATTGTTCCTATCCATCCATCCATCCATTTTCCGTCACCCTTCTCCCTATCGGGGTCGGGAGTTGCTGGTGCCTATCTCCAGCTGCGTTCCGGGCGAGAGGCGGGGTCACTCTGGACAGGTCGCCAGTCTGTCGCAGGGCAACACAGAGAGACAAACAGGACAAACAACCACGCACGCACACACTCACACCTAGGGAGAATTTGGGAAGGCCAATCAACCTGACAGTCATGTTTTTGGACTGTGGGAGGAAGCCGGAGAACCCGGAGAGAACCCACGCATGCACAGGGAGAACATGCAAACTCCGTGCAGAAAGACCCCGGGCCGGGAATCGAACCCAGGACCTTCTTGCTGCAAGGCAACAGCGCTACCCACTGCGCCACTGTGCAGCCCGGATTGTTCCTAACTACATGATATTTTGGTTGTTGAAAAATGTAACATCCTGTTCTTACATTGAAGAGGTACCATTTGCTGCACTCTTTGGCGTTGAATAGTTACTGTGGGTGGAGGATTCAAGGCTGGAGTTGCTTAAAATTGAAGCATTTAATTCACATTTAACTTCTCTCACACTAAATTATTAATGTCAGACCACAGAAATTGTTCTTAAGAAATGAAGGCTTCCGAAATCATTTAACTGTGCGGACAGTTAAACAGCCTATTTGTCCAGAAAGAGTGCATTTTGTTGTTGTTTTATAGTTGTTGATGATAAATCTGAATGAGTATTTGGGGGTCAGAGCTTTACAAAATCTTTCAATATGTCATTTGCAAGAATAATGAAAAAAAAATTGTTATTATTATTATTTTTTTAAATAAATTTGTATCTTTTGTGATAATATTGGTTAAGTGGGCCTTGTCATTACATCAGTGTATTACCCATTAGACTGCAAATTGTAAAAGCACTTCTTACTCATTACTCTTGCTTGGCATGTGAGGAAGCTGCGAAAATCAAATAAGGGATTTATTTAGTCATTAACGACTGAATGGATTGTTACCCAAATCGTTTGGCCTAAATTCCTCCTTTATTTCTGCCTCTTTGTCTTCGGTCTCATTCTGTCTGGCTGTGCAGCTTCCTCTCTCTTTTTTTCATTGTAATGCATGCTGCTGATTTGCAAGGTTTTGGACCATGCTGTGTTTTTTCGCTGCTAGTTTTAAGCAAATTTTCACCGGCTCTGTTGCTTGAAAACCATTGGCCTGCTGCTGCAGGAATGGAGACGATAGTAAATTACGGTCAGGTTAGGACGATGAGATGTCTCTTCCCATGTCTTTCTTCTCTCGTGTTAGCTCTCACATTTATTCTTTCATTTGTTTGAAATCAATACACTCAGCTGTGTTCAGCTGTTTCCGATACCTTGAGGAGGCAAGTCATTGAACAATAATTTGACACAGGAATGACTCTGTTGTAATTCCGGGTCAATCGGACACCAGGACAGACTTACAGTCATCAACTGAATTGACTTGTTTATGGAACAGGGTTTACTTTATTTCTTTTGCCTTTTGAAAATATGATCTGTAAACTTACCTGTCAGATTGCCCGACATTTTTACATTGCCTTGCAAAATGTATTTTATTTAACATAAAATCCAAATGTAATGTTTGTTCAGTTGTTGACTCTGTTATGTTTTCTTTATGATGTTGTAATTTTCTGTTTTTATTATGTGAAGCACCTTGAACCGCCTTGCTGCTGAAATGTGCTACGCAAATAAACTTGATTTGGATTTTAATTGTGACGAGGAAAAGCGATAATTGGTTTTCAATATATTTTTAGCTACAATTTAGTATTCAATTCCCTTGATTCAGCCATCTCACAGTCAATATTAATCAAGAATTAAGAATAATTGCATCAGGTCTTATCAGGTATGTCTCTTAAACCTTTGCAGATCTTGAGAACGACTTTTCTGTTAACCTGTTTTTTTGTGAAACGGCCCAGGCTCCATCAGATTTGATGAAGAACTTCAGCGTCCAAGTCTTATCAGCATATTGGTGCTTAATACATATGCACACCAGATTGGTTATGTTTTTTCGTCAAAAATAGAAAACATATATTCTCTACCTTTTAGTTTTAGGTTCGGCACTACTTTTAGTTTAACATGAAATCGCAATAAGATACATGAGGGTGTTTTTTCTTGATTGTGAAAATATCTTTACAAGGTACTGTACATTGCTAAATGTAAACAAAATAGAAATCATGCAAGTTTAATATTTATCGTTTTGTTTCCCAGAAATGGACCAACAGAACTTGAGGCGAAGCAAGAGACAAAAAGAGGGGTCAAGAAGCAGAGCAGAGGCTTCAAACCCAGCTCAAGCTGCAGCCTCAGATGGAGCCAACGATCCCACCACCAGTCAGCCTCCGGCTCCCTCCAGGCCTCCACGGCCCCAGAGAAGTTCCAGGGTTGAAGGATCTGTAGATATTTCAGAACCCAGAGTGGAAAACGAGACCGAACCAAGTGTTGAGCCCGAAACTGAACCCAACACTGAACCCGCTCCGCAAACTAACCAGAGTGAGAGCACTCCTGATGGCAGTGTGGTAAGCCAGCCCCAAACCTCTCCCGAGACCAAAGAGCACTCCGGGTCGAGCGTCAAGGCGGGTCCCAAAGGTCCAGGTCACCATCCGGTCAGAGCTGCATCCATGCCCCAACCACCTCCTAACAGACCTATGCCCTCTCACCTGAACCCGCATGCGCAGAGAGCTCTGTCCTTGGCAGGCACCGCTGACACTCCGCCTCAGGTGCAGAATGAGTTCAGGTTGGTTCCTCTGCCTCTTTGTTTGTCTCGCCATTCGTGTCCCTGAATGTTTTACTTGGCCTCCCATTCACAGACAGCTGAGACATTTGCCTCAGTATACATACCAGTTATTTTTATACACTGAGGCTTAGCTCGCTATGCTGTATCATATTAGCATTTAGTAATAGCCTACTCTATATTTATTTTTACATTATAGGCTAATTTATATTGCTTTTTAAATAAAGAATATTTTCTTTTCACAAATTAAGACAGTCTAAACTTACCGACTGCTCTCTATTATGTTCCAATTCTTTGTCAACACAAATAATAAATCAGCCAATCACATGATGTTTACTTGACACACTCTGAACACTCTGTCTCCACCTACTGAAGGATTCCTCTAGGTTCACTGAGTTCCTCTGACTAAAGTAAAAAGGGTTGTTAGACATGATATTAATTTAAAAAAAATTACTTCTGCACTGATGGGACATAATGGTTCAGCTTTAGCACATCATCCATCTTTTCACATGACTTAATGTGCGGAGAGGATTAAGGCTTAAAAGTAGCGTTATGTTTGATAATTCTTCCAGCAAGGTTTTTAGATTGCTCATGTGCACAACAACATTTCTCTGCTCATGGAGATAAATCTTGTCTGTGGCAAAGAAATCTCTGCTTTAGCAGTGCCGTGCTGTCATCTGCCCACAGACTTTCTGGTTTCAACAAAAACATATGCAGTTAAACAAACAAAGATCATGCCAGGGTCTGAAATCTTGATCTTCAGACAGTATAAGATGTACTAAATCCTGTTTCCTGATGGGCCAAACTGACCACCCAGTAATGCAATGTACAAACACTGATCAAAATTCAAACACTAGACATTCAAATGTCTCCTGCTTTGGCATGAAAACAAAGGAAGGGAAAGCCAAGACACAATGAGATGTTGGTGCAGAGGTTGCCGTCTCACTCAGTCTGTGAGCGGTGACTCAGGTCTGTAGGAGATGAGTGGCAGTGGGAGCTTACATAACACCCTTTCCTGACAGGATTCACATCATCACCTGGAATGTGGGCTCCGCCACGCCACCTGATGACATCACCACTCTGCTTGGGCTGAACGTGGGAGACGGAAACACAGACATGTACATCATAGGGTGAGTGTCCTCTGGAGGACACATCAGTGGATTCCTCACTGGTCACTTTATGATGGCTTGTCCTGCATGTTATGCTGAAGAAAAAGTATTTGCCTCCTTGCGGATTTCTCCTGCTTCAGCTGTTTTTTAATGTTTTACATTATCAAACAACATTCAATATGAGACTAAGATAGCCTGAATAAATACAATATGTAGTTTTTAAATGATGGTTTCCTTTTATTTAGAAAATAGCTCTCCAAGCAAACCTGGCTCTGTGCTAAAGTAGTGGCCTTCAAGACCTAATAACTGGTTGGCAGTGACAGCTGCTGCGCTGCTTTCGATAGCAGGCATCACTTTTAGATCTCGTGGAGGAATGGTTCATGGAAAACGTGTTGCTTTTGAGACATTTCTGCCTATTTCTTGTTGTCAAAGAGGTTCGGTTTCAGTGATTTCTTGATTCTAATGGACAGCCCATTCAAACCAAACCAAATAAATGCGATTAATCACTGCTGTTATTTCTCAATTTAACAACAGTGTTGGTAATGTTTCCACGTGGGACCGGGCTGGTATGTAAAGTAGCTCTTTTCCCCTTCAGTAATTAAATGATCATCTTAAAGCTGCATATTGTATTGACTTAAATTTGTTGCTCTGAAACATTTCAATGTTACTAAAAAGCAGAGTGTAAGCAGTCTGCAAAGGGGGAAAATATTTTCTCAGAGCACTGTGGTCACAGTGTTGACGGTGCTGGTAATAAAGTGTTGGGTTGAGATTAAATTTGTCCAAGTGGAAATTCTCTGGGGTTTATTTTTTGTGTCATTTTCTTTCCAAGGCTGCAGGAGGTGAACTCCATGATTAACAAAAGGCTGAAAGATGTCCTCTTCACAGACCAGTGGAGCGAGGTCTGCATGGAGAGACTGGGCCCCTTTGGTTATGTGCTGGTCAGTAATGTTTTGGTTTTGTTGCAAATAATAATGCTCACTCTGAGAATAAAATGCTAAACGGCTCATCTTTGTGCATGTTGGATTATCACAGGGGAGATCTCAGCTTCTTGCTGTTCAGGCTTATTTTGTTCCCTCAGCAACGGATGGGGTGATGATTTAAAACAGGCATCTATGTCAGTGGATCTATTATCCTCTGCTGTCTGCCGAGCTCTCACTGAGTGTTCCTCACTGTAACTTTGTAGCTCTATAATGTATGCCTTAAAGGGCCCATATACCAAGAAATTGTGGTAATAATCAGATTAGTACACTTGCTTCCAAAAAAATCTACATAAGACATTTACAAAGGAAATGCAGTAAATACTCTTGTTGTGTTTGCAGTTTTCATATCGAAGCACACATTGCAGCTGTGGTAGGTGCTTCACTGGCTGCTTCTGGAGCAAAGCACGGCGCAGTTGCCAGAGCCAGAGTGCGTGTGAATGAGCTGTCAAGCAAAAAAGTGTTGGACAAATGTCTCCCAGGGTGCCGTTTTATTTTTGGATCATGTTGTCTGTGTGGACGGACCTCTGACAGTGAAATTGATGCTGTCCCCCAGCTATTACAGGGCTTACTAGGTTGGTTTGAACCTCTTCAAATTCCTCTCCGTGTGTCTGTTTCTGGTGAATATTTAGACAGTAGGTCAGGAGTTTTGAAACACGGGACTTTTTTTTTTTTTTTAAAGCATGCGTTGCATAACAGGAATTTACAACGAAATACATTGACGTGTGGCTGTAATATGACGAAGTGTGAAAAATATAAAGGCGCATCAATGGTGAAAAGGCACAGTAACAAAAGAGCTCATCTGTCTTGCTCTCTGCTCTCTAAGTCTTGTTTACAGGTTACTGCAAGAACAGGAATTAGTCCTTACGGGTCACTTTTATTTCCTGGTGATTCACCATAAACTTTCTGCTTATCATTTCTGTTTGTAAGTTAGCGTTTTCACTATCTAATAGTAGCAAGGTACAATCCGGTAAGTTTGGGAATTCAAGTTGTTTCGTATGAAGAGCAATAAACATAATTTACATAATTTTAATGAAGCGTAGTTATTGCTCTCAATAATGAAGGAGGAGGATTGTGATGTTTCTGTTGTCATTTGTATTGAAGACCGGGATGAAGAAACTGCTATTTCAAATTAACAAGCTTCCCTGCTGAAGTCACTATTTGTTACTCGCAGCTCATTTCCTTTGGCTTGGACATTGTTGCATAAAGTCAAATGTACACATCTGGGTCGGTCACTTGTCTTTGGGTCTAAACACCTTATCTGTTCTGAGCAAAACAAGTGGGACGAGTGGGACAGAAATTGATTAGAGATTCTTTTCAGTCACAGCATAGGCAGGCAGCATTATGTTGGATGGCTTTATAGTTGCGCTGAACCTCTTACGTAACAAAGTTGTTCAAATAGGCTGTTAGTATGCAGGAAAAGAGAGGCTAGTCACGTGGGGATGTTTGCCTGTGAGGAATTTCAGTCTGGGTGTGATTGTGCTTCTTCAGACTGTGGTTGGGGGTTGGGGTGAGGGGAACATGTGTACATATCTGGGAACAGGTTTGACATATCATGCAAATTTTAGTTCCTGCTCTTGACGTTTTGGTGTGTTTAACACTGCAACAATACATCCAGTGTTGTTTAAATGTCAGAGGAACACAAATGTCATATCGTAAAGTAACACAACACAAGACTGGAGGGTTGGAGGATAAAGAGTGCTAATGTTCCCTTTCTTTCTACATTTGGATGAACTAGATGCTGTTCCATCCTCTATGTACACTGCATTGTGTTCAGGAGCTGCACAGCAAGGCCGCAGGCACTTTGACGAAGGGTCATGATGTTTTGCATTTGTACAGTTGTGCTTTTGTGCGACTCATGCAAAGTTGCTCATCATATCTCTCCTGCCTTTTTATGCTCCTGGCCTTATCCAGCTTTACATTTCTGTCCCTCAGGTAACATCCCAGCGAATGCAGGGCCTGATACTGCTGGTCTTTGCAAAATACTTCCATCTGCCTTTCCTCCGTGGAGTCCAGACAGAGACCACCCGCACAGGACTGGGGGGCTATTGGGTAAGATGGCTGCAAAGGGTTAGAGAAACCGCACCCACTGCGGCTGAAGGCATGCATTCCAGTTATTGATGCAGGTATAGACATAAGCAGGAAAGAGTGTGTCCTATCAGTTTTTATAATTTGTTAGTCAAATGCTGTGTCATTTAGTTATGATGCTAAAATGATACATGTTGTAATCTAACAAACAGGCTCTCTCAATGCATGGAAAGTCAGTTAGAATCAACAGTGTCAGTGAGTCTCATTAGTTCTGACTCCTGATCTCAAAATCCAATAAGACTGATGCGTACCATTGTTATAGCTCCTAAAATAAAAGATCAATGTACAAAATATAGTGTACCACTAAAATCAACCCAAGTATCAGCAGGGGTGCTTGTACCACAGCTTAAGAACCATTGAATTTCTTTATTAAGAACCTTTAGATACATTTTTGCCATGTTTGCCAAGATATGCAGATTTTCTTCTGGAGCATTGTTTAATGAGTCACAGGAGTAGCAGCAGAGAAACCACTGACTCATTTTCTCCCCCTGGTGTGCACTTAACACTCAGCATCAAATATTGATGCTGTCTGCTCTTTAATGAGGGCACTTCCTGTTTCGCTGTGAAGCATACCTGTACAATCGACACACACCGTGCGACTTACTGTTTGAGGAAGTTTATTGTAATTACTGATGATAATCAATCATATATTCAGTAATTATTACATTTTTATCCAAGAACATGTAAAATTGATGACTGCTAATACTTTTTCTTCTGTATGTTGCTCTTAGACTTTTAAGAAACCCTCAGTTAAAAACGTCTGCTATTCCCATTATTCTGCAGGGGAATAAAGGCGGCATTAGCGCCCGAATGACCGTGTTTGGCCACAGCATCTGCTTCCTTAACTGCCACCTGCCTGCTCACATGGAAAACCATGACGAGCGTATAGAGGACTTCGAGAGCATCTTGCAGCAACAGCAGTTTGACAGCCAGGGGGCCACTGGTGTTCTGGATCATGAGTAAGTCTCTGCACCTACCACCACAGGTTCACACGTCTATTAGTTATGATTCAGATTGGTTTTTGTTATTTTTTTTAAACATGAGATGAAACAAGGGTGGAAATAAAAGATTTTCTCCACCTGCTACAGTGGATAGAGACATTTTTTTTTACTCCCCATTCAGACATTTCACCAGCCAGTGTTTTTTTTTTTTCTTTTCTTTCGATTATAAACCCCACAAGTACAAGAAAATGAACGATTTATTCTTAACACTATAAAAACCAATTTAGTGACTATAAGTTTACAATACAGATGCATATAAATACAGAATAATTTAACATAAAGCATGGACGTCATAACAGGGCTGTAGTGCAATGAGTTAACTTGAAGTAATTACTAAACTTTAACTACTCAACCCTAACATTCTTGCAATCACACGTTGAACATTTCCAAATTTTGGCAACAACTCTCCCTGATAGTGTTTACAAAAAATATCTAGTCATTTTTAAAATATAACATATCGGTTAGTTTGGCGCATTTTTCTGAATGGGCTTATGCGGTTTTTAGCTTTCGTGGTTGTTTTTCTGACCCGGCCCGTCTCGTATCCGCTCATTTTCTACGATTAGCAGCTAACCGTTAGCTGAACTGGCGCCATTCATAAACTTAGTGGGGAGGGACGGGCCACGATGACTGAGGGATTTCATTGGATAAACCCAATGTCCGTCAATAAAATCAACCAATGGGCTATCGTGGTCGATAAAAATCTGATTTAATGTTAATATTATCAATTGTCAACCCGCAACAGTGGTGGGTTCGTTGCTCCGGGTGCTAATTTTCTTTTCATTACCAAACAAGATGACAAACGAATGAATGAGCCAGTGGCTCACTGTTGAAGCTCAAACAATATTATGATGTTCTATAAAGAAGATCCATGGTAACAGTAATTTATTTTTTATTATTTCATTTACTGGCGAAAAATATAGAAAAGAAAGACATTTAGTTTAATAGTATTCTGACTTTCCAAACTGTATTCCTAAATTTGTTATCAAAATGATAAAATCTAAATTTATATAAAGAAAAACAAAACAGATGTGTTTTACTTTGACTACCATATCCAGACTGCACATTATATTTACTGAGACACTTTAGAGCTTAATTTATTTTGTTTTGTTTTGTTTTTTTGCATTAAATATTCAGATTTTTGGAGAAGATGCATTTTGGATGTATTAAAATTAACAGAAATCAATGGCTTAGACAGATGTTACTCTGTTTTGTATTGATATTTAAATATATTTCATATTTTGAATTAAATGACCAAAATAAACAATCTAAATTACTGAGGTGCACTTGTATGTGTCTGGTGTCAGCATCCATAAACACAAATCCTTTACAATGTTTCAGTTTTTAAAATGATACATTCTCATGAAATATTTTCTTTACTTTCAGTCTTGTGTTCTGGTTTGGGGATCTTAATTTCCGCATTGGAAATCTGGAGATCCAAGCTGTGAAATCAGCGATCGAGAACAACAGATACGCCATATTGTGGGAGAGGGATCAGGTAAAAAAGAGGGGTTTTGCGTGTTATACTAGAGGACTGTAAAACCATTCAATTGCTGCTCATTAAAAGTACTTAATACAACATGTGGTTTCTGTTTGCTTTCATTTGCATTTTTAGGAAACAAAAAAATCTATATAAACCCAAAAATTGTGTCAATTTTCATTATGGCTTCTAAATTAAAATGAAGCATGACCTCACAATGCTTTATTTATTTTCAATTTCTTCATTCTGCCACTAGAGGGAAATAGAGACACCCACAATTCTGTAAGCAGTTATTAATTTGTGGGAAAGTGTGCGGTTTATTTATTGTAATTTTCTGCAGCTAAACATGACCAAAGACAAAGAGCCACTGTTGGAGGGATTCCAGGAGGGGCCGCTGAGATTTCCTCCCACCTACAAGTTTGACGTTGGAACAAACACATACGATACAAGGTAGGTGAGGCCGGAGGGCGTTCTTCAGATTCTAGGCCACTGATCAGAGATCAGAGCCGAGCAAAGAAACAGTTATTACACTCTGATGTCTGAAAGATCCTCACTACCCTGAAGGGGTAGTGAAAATGGACTTTCTTTTTCTCCCACATTCTTCGTTTTTAAAAGCAGTTTCTCAGTCTTGTTCTACTTTGTCGCAAAATCATTCCAGTGGGAAGAAGCGTAAACCAGCTTGGACTGACCGCATCTTGTGGCGCCTGAGGGCCACGGCACCAGCCGCTCAGAAAGTGGGGAGGCAGGTTTCGGTGTCAGGGTTGACCAGCGGGATCAGAGTGACGCAGCACTGCTACCGGAGCCACATGGAGTACTTGGTCAGCGACCACAAGCCGGTGTCGTCCATCTTTACCCTGGAGGTGAGGCACAGTGGGAGACTTTATAAAGATGCTGTTGCCATTAGGATTTTTGAAACATTGTAATACAACTTCTAACAAGTTCATTTAAAGACGTTTATCTGGTCTCAAACTTTTTACCCAGTAAATAAACAGTCTTCACTCAAATCAGTGCGTATGTGCATACTCTTTTTACCTATAATCTTAATGTTGAGGGTTTGTATTCAGATTACTTCCTGCATAATTGGTAACCAAGATTTACAAGACCTTTCATACAAAAAATGGCAGCCAAGGCTTGTTACCTAAAGGTAGCTAAAGAATACAAATGTTGGTAATTTGTCACTTAAGCATGAGAACGCTGACAACCCAACAACTTTAACAACTTTTGTCCGAGTAGGAATGTTTCTTTTAAAGGAGGGGTGCAATTAAAATTGTTCTTCTTTTCTAAACTGTGGTTACCTCCAAGGAAATGCATCCTATCATCTTCTGTTTGTATTAATACATCTCAAGTTCATTAAGAAATTTAAGTAGAGCAGTTCATCTGTTCCTTAGAAATCCTCAGGATGTCCAAGAAAGTCTTACAAGTGCAGGGATTGTCTGCTGAATAGGGTTCAAGTGGGTTGAGGCAGAGCTTGTTCAGGAACAGCAGCGGACAGGTGTGCATTTGGACACTGGTGTCAAGAAGGGCAGCAAAGAAGCCAATTCTCTAATAGATGGCACTGGGATCTTATAGTTGAACATTTTGATCATAATTTTTACTTCTGTTAAACAATGTCTTAACAGAATGTCTTACATGACTTAACTGCTTGCTTTCTTCACATTGTGATGTGGAAGGGGTGACAAAGCAGCTCAAGGAGCAAGACAATCATTTTTGGGACATATAGAAAACCTCCCAAAATCTTAATCCTATCAAAATACTGTGGTTTATACTTAAATAGTTAATTTAAAAAAACAATAATGAACTGACAAACTTCAAGCACTGAAAAACCAGGTGTGGGTCACCATAAGTTAGGGTTTCGCTAGAAGCTGATAACAAGTACACCATTACAGACATTTTGAAAATGAAAGATCAGCACACATGATACGTGGATGTATTACTAAATACAAGCCTTTAATTTATGAATTGTTCATTATTGAATTTTTTTGTACCATCAAAACATCCCAGGAGAAGGTTTAGCAAGACTGGAACTGTAAAGTCACTGAGGAAAAAAAAGAAATTGTCACTGTCCTAATTTGTCTCAGCTGCTGGAGTATTTCTGTCTCTCACATCAATTAAGGCATATAATTTTAGCAGTTAATTTTTGATATATTTTCCTCCTATTTTAATCTGTGGAGCCCATCTCAAAGCCCCATATAGTATTTTGTGACCCACATTGGGGTCCAAAGCCACAGCTCTTAAATATCAAGAGACTTATGCTCAATCTTTTCAGTTTCCGTACAGGGTGGACATTCCTCTGGTCACTCTCGCAGTGGAGGATGAATGGAAGACTGCAGAAGATGCAAAGGTGACATTCAAACTGATGCCCAACTACTCTCGAAGCTCTTGGGACTGGATTGGATTGTACAAGGTAACTTGTCCTACTGCTACCTCCTCGCTAGAGTCGTTGTGGGTAAACACACCTGCAGACATAATTTCAAGAATTTGGAGTGAAATAATTGCATGATGTGATCTTGTTATTGCACCAACAGGTGGGTTTCAAGCACTTTAAAGATTATGTGGGATACATGTGGGCTAGGCATGACGAGGCAAATTTTTACTGCCAGGAACATCAGGTAATTTAGAGACACGTTGGATTCTCCTCTTGGAGAATATTTCTGTGGCATCCGATAACTATTTGAATGTCTTTTCTCCAGATAAACTTTACAGAGGAGGAATTACCCAAATTCTCAGGGGATTTTATCTTGGGTTACTATAGCAACAACATGAGCACCATTGTGGGTATAACAGAGCCATTTCAGGTAAACATAACGCTTTGCTTTTATTTTGGGGCTAATAAAAAGCCTTTATCTTCATCTCCACAGTTTACTGGCATTTTGCAGCTTTTTCAACATTTTTCCATCAATCCTCAGATCCAGCTCCCCGCTGTGGACGATACAGACAGCTCTTCAGACAGCTCTGACTTCAGCTCAGACAATGACAGCACTGTTGTCATGAAGTTGTTGTACCGCAGTCCAAGTTTTCTACGCAAAAGCAGCAGCAACATCAGCCGCACTCTCAGCCGCAGGGGCAGGGAAAGCCAAAGCCAAAGCCGCAGCCGCAGCCCTAGCGGCAGTCGTTCTAGGGATGTCTCTGGCAGTCGCCCTGGCAGCCCCCCTGGCACCCCCCCTGGCCCCCCCTGGCAGTTGCCCTGGCAGCACCCCTGGCAGCTGCCCTGGCACCCCCCCTGGTACCCCCCCTGGCATCCCCCCTATCAGCCACCCCAGCACCCTTACAGAGGTCAGGATGAGGGAGCTCAGTGTCACTGATAGCACCGCTGCAGGGAGCGAGCAAACGGAACACCCAGCAGAGAGCAGCCCCAGTCAGCAATCTGGTCCCGGTGCAACAGACAAAAACAAGGAGTGTTCAGGAATGTGATGCAACAAAAGCCCAGCTGTTTTTACAGGTTATTTAACCAACTGTTGTGTCTTTATTTCATACAGTCACTGCTCTGTATGTTTTCTGTGAGGAAAATATACAGTTTATAATGCCATCCTTTTCAGAAATAGTCATCTGATTGGTTAAAATGTTTCTTCTTGTCATTGAGTTGTGTGCTTGGCATATTGGGTTTTTTTTGTTTTTTGTTTTTTTTTGTATATCTTTCACTCTGTTTGGTGTTTTCTCTACCTTTGTCCGTTCTCAGGTGTGGACAGTACAGGGAACTGACAACTTGCATTTAGATTTTCTCACAGATTCACAGTTATAAAGTGACACACACTCCATCATCACTTTTCACAACAATAGTTGATCTGCCGTGTCGCTGGGTCAGAATAGTTCAAATCAGCAACAGGAATAGATAAAAAGTCATTTAATTATTATGTAATAATTTAACGTTGAGTCCTGAAGCAAATCTTAACTTGTTCACAGTGCATTATAAAAGTATTTGTACTCCCTGAACTTTTACACATTTTATCACATTACAGCAGCAAACTGCCATTTATTTATGGCAGTTTGCTATGTTACTTATTTGATGTTATTTATACAAATACTGTTTTCTATTACCATTTCCCAATACTTTATTTTTCACAAACCACTTTTCCATGTAACTACAACAGTAGTGGTGGAAAAAAATTGTTTATAGTTTCTGTTGATAGCCGGGGAAATGATCCAAATCTGAATCGTATATCACAGCGCGTTATGAAATGATTTCTGAGTCTGGTTTAAGATTGTAATCCCTGCTTCTGGCTGGATGCATAAACTATACATCATCGATCCATCACTCCATTGACCTGCGAACCTGGCTTGTCCCTGTGCAAGTCAGTTAATACAAATCTGTGACTGCCTCACTTGCCTCATCACATCTTGTCTTTTTAACAACACTGGAGGTTTAGGCGATGCCTTAATCTTAATCCAGCGTGGATTGAAATGCTGGAAGGTGAGCCTCTGCCCCAGTCTCAAGTTGGAACTTGGTTCTAATTTGACCAAAAGTTTGACACGTTTTCTGTGTTCCAGACATTAACTTTGGCAAACTAGTTATGTCTTTGGGCTTCTTTAAATAATGTATTTATTTATTTTCTTACTGCTTTTTGACTTGGTCCAGATCTGTGGAGTCCACTTCTAATAGTTTTTCTGTCAACAGATTTGCCCATCTGATCTCTGCAGCACGTCCACCGTTACCAAAGGCCTCTTGGCTGCATCTCTGATTAATGTCCTCCATATCAGATCCGTTTCTCGGTGGATGGCTTCAACTTGGTTGAAGTACAGTTTTGCTATTCTTTGTTGTGCACGTTTTAAACAGTACTTTTTGAAATCACCAAAACTTCACTATAACCTTATCTCTGACCTGTCTATGATGTTCGGGTCTTCATGATGTTCCATCAATTTTCTCTAGTGAACCTCTGAGGCTATAATTTCCCTCCCAGCTTCTCTTCGTGCATCATGAAAGGTCCCTATAAAATACCTTCAATTTGTGTTTAAAACTAAATGTGAAATAGTTAAAGGGATATTAATACTTTTGCAAGACTGTAATCTCATTGCCAGCGTACATCACCCACAGCACCACTGTCTGAAAGCTGCTAAAACTGCGTGACTTGGCTTGCTAAAACGGAAAAATATTCAACAAAGACAGTTGAGATGGTTCTTCTGAGACCTGAGCTTTATTGCTTCCTGCATCAAGAGCAGCACATCAGATCCCTGAGGATTCTGTGCACTACTCTGAAGATTGACAGTCTTTTAACAGTTTTCTACACACACCCACAAAATCACACAAACCTCTACATGCATTAAAGCATTTTTGAAACTCGTTACCCCTTTGATTAAAAATCAATTGTGTCCGGCCTCATGCTTATGAAATCACAATTCACTTAGTTGCCCAACATGTTAAAAGTTCAACGTGACATACTACTGACTGGTGTCACTTATTTTTGCATAGAGAAACACACACAATTGCCTTGTGGTCCATACTTTGACCCGTCAGTCATAAAATATGCAGGGAGCACTTCAAATGATTCTTTTAGAAGAGATGCATTCTTCCTGGATGCATTAAAATCAGAGAAAGTAGATAGGAGGCAGTGATTCAGGAAGCTCTCAGACACACAGCGCACTAGTCTGAAGAGTAAGAGCGTGAGCGCCCTTAAATAGATGGCTGTGCAGTCAATAGCAGGATGCTGCAGGTGTGGACGGAGGTGTTGGGTGTCACAGCATAGCTGTCCCACTATGATTGAGTAACGACTGAACAGGCCTGAACTACAGAGGTGATAACTGCAGCAATATCTGAGCTGATCCAGTGTGACGCATTTATGCACACACGCACACACACACACACACACACACACACACACACACACACCTGAACTTCATAGAATTTGTTTAAAAGCTTTTTTCAGAGAACAAAATTGCATTGTTTTATTTAGATTTTAAGTCTATGTTAAAATAAGGAATATTTAAATAATGTTTTTGCTCAAACTCTGAAGTTCAATCTGAAATAATTTCATGAAAGTGGGCAGGAAATTTGCTGGATTGACCTGCTGGAGAGATTCTTATGTACCTTTAAGTCCCATCAAGCAAAGGTGAAAGGCTTATCTGTAGATTAACATGACAGTGGGCGTACAGTAGAGTAAATAAACTTTCCTTACTGAATGTTTTAATTTTTGAAAATAGGAAAACATTTTTTTTAATATATATAGTTGAAGCTTTTTTCTTTCTTGCTCAGATCTTTCCCTCTTTGATCCTATTAATAAGATGATGACAACCATAGTCTCAGTCGTGGTGTTTTATAGTTACTGTGTGATCTCTGATGCACCGTTTTAGACGTGTAACTTTGGGGCTGTTAGAGTAGGTCTGTGCTGTGGCCGTAATTTGTGTGTGTATGTCTGTATTTTTGTGTTTTTCTGAAAGTGTGCGAGTGTGGGCTTTGGATGATGGATATGTGTGTGTGTGTGTGTGTGTGTGTGTGTATGAGTTACAGAGGCCGTGAATGGGACTGGGGCTGTACTTGCATGGTTTGCTGCTGGACATACTGTACATTCCGGTACTGTTGTTTTTTGTGCCGTAAAGTGCTGTTTTTTGACTCCTCTTTGTCATATCTGTGACTGTGAAAATTCTTAGAAAAACGTGGTAAAGACGGTATGAATTTTTGACATCGATATTAAATGTTAGTGCAAGAAAAAATATGGGTAATTGTCCTCTGATAAATTTGAGATTAAATTAATCTTTTCATGTATTTTCCTGGTTTTTGAAAGGGATTAAAAGAGAAACTACTGGACGTTTCTTTGACATGAAAATTAATTGTCCAGGTTTAGATCATTTAGATGCATTTCATGAATGGTGACTATTGTGAAATATTTGCTGAATGTTCCTGTTTTGTAATTGTGTAGGTTAAATACAGAAAATATGAAGTATGTTGAGAAAAATTAAACATATATAAATATATATATATACATAAGAGACAATCTATACCATAAAGATTATTTTACTTAAATTATGTATTTATTTTCTTATTTAACTTAAATTCTGCTGGCCAGTTACAGAGCTTTATTTCAGGGCAAGTGTCTAAATTATATCAGAGATAATTTATTTTATTTTTACTATAGAGATGATTTCTTTCCATTATAGTAAATTAAAACTCTTCTGTCATAAGTGTAGGTGGTTTCGTCTACGTGTGTTTAAATTATTGTGATTGAATGACAACAAAATTCTTAAAACCTGGACTGCTGATCTGTGAAAATGTTTAAATTCTGCGATCGAAGCATTTCGGAGGTTGTTAATGAATTTGTTGCTTTGTTCTCCAATTACAAATCTAGTACAACACGATCCAAAGGAATAAATGATGATCTTTTAAATTATACTTTTTGTCTTTATTGATTCTTGACACACCTCCGCTACATTTACACAGTATTTATGCCCCTTTATTTTTTAATTAATAAAGTTTTTTTTTTTTTTTTACAATTTTATAAGTTGTCGATGAAACCAGGCAAGTGTAATAGAAAACCTGAAGGAGGTTCCTCTTCCTGTAAGACCTTGAATATTAATAAATACAGACAATGTGTCAAATCTGACTTGGGTTTGGGCTGTTTTTGCACTTATGGATAGGAAAGTCCTTCAGTTTTCCTGAAGTATCAAAGACATTCCATTACACATAAAGCAACTGTTTCAAATTTTTGTTTCCAAACTGAATTGGGAAACCATGCTTCATTTTTTTATCACTTCGTAACTATGAGATACTTTGAGTTGATGCATCGTAAAAAACTCCACTAAAATGTATCAAAATTTTTGGGTACTGTGACAAAAAGTGAAAAGGTCAGTTTTTATATTTGTGAGTTAATGGTATTTCAGTTTTTATTGTCGATAATATTTCTATGAATTTTTTTATGTACTAAACAAATGAGGGTTAAAATAAAAAGTTATATGCTGAGTCATACACAGACACTCCTCACCTCTTTGTAAGCAGCGTCTTTGAAAAGAGACGCTGAAACTAGTTTAGGTTTCCGTTTGTGAGTTAAAGTCGGTGAAGCGACATATTTCTATCAAAAGGTTAAAGAACCATACTTCTCAGAATTTTTGCTAAAATTAGAGGAGGCGTTAACTCTGTTATTGATCCAACATTCCCCTCTTACAGGTCATTCTGTTACTGACCTGCTATTTTAACCATCTAAGTAAATATGCAAGACTAAACACAATCAGAGATCCTGCTGAGGGCAACATCCAGGACATCTTGCATCATGCTTTTCCACCCTTTGTAACAAGTGTCCACGGTGCCTATTCATGCTGACTCTTCCTTTCTGATGCAACACTGCTCAGGGATTGACCTGCAACGTCGGGTGACACAAATAAAAACCATAAAACAATCAGAGGGTGAACTCAGTCAGATGATAAAAGCTGGCAGTAAGAATAAGGTTGTCATATTAACAACCTTTTCCTCATCAAAACAGATTCAGTTTTATCTCCTTCAGTTTTCAGATCTGAATTATAAATTCTAATCTTAACTCATTGGTAGGGGGGAAAAAAAGACATTTTAAAGTTTTTTGATGTAAGTAAAAATGTTCTGTACATAAAAGGCTGATATTGTCCAAATACAATTTAGTTTTGAGGTTATAAGCAAAGTAGCAGATTAAATTGATTAACTAAGTCCATCTCTGGGTTACTGTGGAGCAGCATGTTCACAAACATCACATTTAATAATATTACGCAGGAAGGCCTAAAGCAGTAGATGTACATCTGAACTTTTTAAGCGTAGTATAATTGATTATTTCCAGTTACAGTTTTCTCTGCGTATATCGTTCACCCGAAGGCCAGTTTTCACTCTCAAACCAAGTCAGACGTGATGACTGGCCAGGTTTATCTGGGTCTCTCACCAAAACCAGAATTTTCTGTGCGTGTCTTATCAGATTGTTTAGGGGAAGAGTGGGTTATACCAAAGAGAGTAAATGACTTTAGGGAAAGGAAGTTTTACCTGTCATAAGTTTGTTCCACTGAACCCCAAATGCCATGTGAAGTGCACAATTCACAGCCACAATACCTGCTACAATTAAATTTGCAAAATTATTTGTTTATAGACTTTTTGATTTAAATGAAAATTAAGTGCGTGAAAATTCAATCATGCTTTTTACTCAAAGTAAGATATTGATTTTAAGCAGTTGATGTTATAGTTTTTGTAAATCCTGTAATAATTTAAGTTTTAACTCATGAGTTGACAGATTTCTTCTTCTTCACTTTTTTGTGCGCCTAATTCTAGCTGATGTCAAAATACTTCAAGTGGCAAAACCTAGAAGAAACATCTGGCTACATTAACTGCCAGATGTTTGCAAATTCAGCATCAATGTTTTACTCTTGTCCAGTTTTAGGTTGTGCAGCTTTTATGAGTCGGTTTTTAGAGTTCATTTTACAAAGTTTTAGTCATTTCTGGAACTTATTAAAGTTGAACTTATTTGTTTAAAATTCTAGTTTTCTGTTGCTCTTTGTAGGATTTATTTTATCTAAAGAGCTTTCTTTACAATATAAATTGTTACTCAAAGTGGAGAGTCTTGTTTTTTTTATTTGTTTGTTCCCACATGACAAGAATGACTTTTATCCAGAATGACTTGACAAACCAGTAATTAAGATGACTCCCAGTTTATAGAGAAAACTCAAGCACTGAGAGAGAAAATGAAAGTTGGAGAGCATGTGAAGAACTAACAGATGAATTCATTTTCATTGCTTTCAACAGACAACAGGGGGCAATATACCTGTTTGAAAAGGACCAAATCACAATGATAATTCATTTTGTCTATGCATTGTACCTATTCAAGGTTTGGTTAACAGTTAACTGTTAACTGTTAACAGGTTTGACCAAGCACTGAACCAAGTCAGATTCATTTTAAAGCTTTATAAAAGTAAAATTGAAACATTGTGTGTGTGGAGCAGCACAGAAAGTAAGTACACATGTAAAGTCACGTGGAACTTTGCTGATAAAAACTTAAGAGCGTTAAATATCTTATTTTATTTATGAACAAAATTTCAGACAAACTGAGATAAGATGACATTTAAATTGACCTCCGCTTATTCTGTATGATTTCACATTTCATAAAGCCAATATATTGATATGAATGCTCGCCTACCAACGTGCGCACACTGGGAGCAAACTTGATTCTTGTTGCGTAAGCATGTGATTTTGATTTTTCTAAATTTCGGACTAAGCACCGCATTCCTGCTCTCAGTCGGATGCTGCCTCCTGATAGGTTCAGCGACACTGACCGCCTCCTCTGACGTCAAGACGTCAGACTTCCCAGTATAAATAACAGCGCTCTGCGCCATGAGGCTCAAGTTTAAGGATCAAATGCAGAGGCGCAGTGATTTCATACTCTGAAACAACAGAAAAAAAGGAGTCCATTTTATTGAAACGTGATACCTTGTCAGCGTAACATTTATATTTGTAAAAGCAGCCATGATGAACGGAGAAATCAATGGTTTCCACAACTCCCTGATCGAGGAGGACTGCTTCTTGTTCACCTCGGAGTCGGTGGGAGAAGGACACCCCGGTAAGGCTCGACACGCCGGCCTTCTCTGCCGCACATACCAGGCAGCTTTACAGCATTGTTTTTAGGTTGTATCGTTTCTGCTTCTGTTTGTACGCGGTGCTGGTCATTTTGAGTGTCCATCTTGCGTGAAAAAGCTGTAAATATTTCAGGCGATTCTTTCCAGCCTCGCGGATGTCGCGGGCCAGTGCTCAGAGCACGCGCTGCTACGAGCTAATGCTAGCTAGCTCATAAAATGCTGAGTCCTGTAGAGACATTTTCCACATTGTGGACATGACTGGACAGACGATGGTCCTGGACGTACCATTGGATTCCAGTGAGCAGTGTTTAGCTTGGTGCCATAAGCGGGTTTATATGAAGAGTTGTTTCCGGTCCGGGTCTAGTTGCCCGCGCTGTCTCCCCCACCACATGTACAGCTGCTGAAATGGCGACTGTAACGATACACCGTGTCCCTCCTCTCCCCTTGCCTCAACCGTGACCAGACAGCATTATTACAAATTCTCTCTCTTCACCCGTCTGACGCAGATGAATATCTTTTTGTGACCATTTTTTTTCGCCACCCAGATAAAATCTGTGATCAGATCAGTGATGCGATCCTGGATGCCCATCTCAAGCAGGACCCAGATGCCAAAATTGCATGTGGTAAGACATGCTAGATTTCTCTCATTATGTTGACTGATGTAACTGCTCCTTTGTGCTAAATCGCTGCAATAATGAATGGCTTTAAAGTCTCAAAGGTGTGTTGCTTTGCATCTGCCTTCCCAATGCAGAAACTGTTGCCAAGACTGGGATGATTCTGTTGGCGGGGGAAGTGACATCGCATGCTGTAGTGGATTATCAGAAAGTTGTGCGTGAAACCATCCGTCAAATCGGATATGATGACTCATCCAAAGGTGCAGCTTTTATTTATTTATTTATTTGTTGCTCCTTAAAGGTTTCTGTTTATATGTGTAGGGGCTTCATCTATATCTGTTCTCTACAGGCTTTGACTACAAGACCTGCAATGTTCTTGTGGCTCTGGAGCAGCAGTCTCCTGACATTGCTCAAGGTGTTCACATCGATCGGAGTCAAGAGGACGTTGGGGCTGGGGACCAGGTCAGTAGTCGGTGCAAGGTCGGGAGTTTTTTTTTTCTTAAGTATTAAATGCTTAAAGCTCACTTATGGTTGTTTTTTGTTTTGTGACCAAACAGGGTTTGATGTTCGGATATGCAACCGACGAGACTGATGAGTGCATGCCTCTTACAATTATCCTTGCCCACAAGCTGAATGCTAAAATGGCTGAACTGCGACGCAACGGCACCCTCCCATGGCTCCGGCCAGACTCAAAGACGCAGGTAGAGTTTGCACATCGTGAGCCTTTTCAGTATGCTCATCTAAGAATGTGAAATACATGCGTTAAAAGTAACGCCATCTTCTGGCTGCTGCTTGTCATGGAAATTGATTTTTGGAAGCTTTTGTTTAATTCGTTCATCTTCTTGCAGGTTACTGTGCAGTACCGTCAAGACCGTGGTGCCATGCTTCCCGTGCGAGTGCACACCATCGTTGTCTCTGTCCAGCATGATGAGGAGATCTGCCTGGAGGAGATGAGAGATGCACTGAAGGAGAAGGTTATTAAGGCCGTCGTTCCTTCTGTCTACCTGGACGATGACACCATTTACCATCTGCAGCCCAGCGGGCGATTCGTCATTGGAGGGCCTCAGGTACATGTTCCCATCACGTGACTTGATTTTAACTAGGCGTCCTGGAAGTTGCTAACTGGGAAACAACCGCTCTTCTCTACAGGGCGATGCTGGCCTGACTGGACGTAAAATCATTGTTGACACTTATGGTGGCTGGGGAGCCCATGGTGGTGGAGCGTTCTCCGGGAAGGATTACACAAAGGTGGACCGCTCTGCCGCCTACGCTGCACGCTGGGTGGCCAAGTCCCTGGTAAAGGCTGGACTGTGCCGAAGAGTGCTGGTGCAGGTAAGCTGTGTTGCTAAAGTTTGCTGCTTCTCTCTTTAGAGTGAGGGGTTCCCAGAGGTTTGTGTTTGTTTTTTTTTTTGTGTGTGTGTGTTTGTTTTTCTTTTATTTGTATATGCTTGTTATAACATATGTGTGCTATATTAGGTGTCCTATGCCATTGGAGTTGCCCATCCACTCTCCATTTCTATCTTCCACTACGGGACCTCCCAGAAGAGCGAGAGAGAACTACTTGATATTGTGAGGAAGAACTTTGACCTTCGTCCCGGAGTTATTGTCAGGTAATATCAACCTCTGAGGCTTCATCACACAGCAGCTCCTGGGCCTGTTAGGGAAAACAAAGTGTAGGAATGGGCCAGTATTAACATTTTGATTTAAGACACTTTAGGGGTCATTTTTACACACTGAGAATAATTAGCATACTCTTAATTGCTGTGATTTATTGATTTTTTTTTTTTTTTTTAATTAGAAAATTGTGCCTACAGCAGTTGAGATGTAATATTTGATTCTTTGAGTATTCAATGCAACAGAAGACTACAGTTTCTTTGCACTTTGTAGAATTATAAAAGTATAACAAAGAAAGATGAGCTTGCTAGTCAGGCTATCTGCTCCGTTACAGTTTTCATGCTGCATTAGCTTATCAGTTGTAGTCTCTTAACAATATGCTGGCTTGACTTGTGGTTCATCTTTTGTTCCATCACATTTATTAAATTTGAGTAGAAGTATTTTCAAACGAACATTTTGCCTGTCTTGTAATCAAAGGACAGTGTTGGGACTATATTTCAGTTCTTCTATGAAATCTTTGAGATTGCACATATAGACAGAAACTTTTGTTTTTGTAAAATGGACAAGTGTGGGTTTTTTTACCTGCAAGCTGGAGCTTCTGTCTGAGGGGTAAGTGTTTGAAGATCCATTTTTCCAACCAACTACCGGCCAGTTTCTTCATCTTTGGTCATAAGGCTCGACGCTGGCATCTTTACCTTCTTGTGTGACAATCAGTGTGTTTCAGCTTGAGTATGCGATTGGTGCTAAATATTTTGATTATGTATTCCAGGGAGCTGGATCTGAAGAAACCCATTTATCAGAAGACTGCAGCCTATGGCCACTTTGGCCGAGACTCCTTCCCATGGGAGGTGCCCAAAAAGCTTAAATACTAAACCTGTTAAGCTTTTCCCCCCAGGCTTGTTGGTGTATACTACAGAGAAGCCTCCAAGGTTCCAGGGGTGAAATGCACTTCTTTCTTTCTTTCTTTCTTTCCTCTCTCCTCCCCTCACCCTCACACAAATGACACATGACTCCCTGCTTCACTTGATTGTCTTGTTACTGTTTTCTGATGGCTGCACAGTTGTGCAGGGTTCTCGGAGACGCGCCTCAGAAATTTGGTGTTTTTAAAGGCTAGGATGGGTTCCATGAACTCATGCGTCGTAGTTCTTCATGTTCCCCTGTCTTGATGTTCCTTCGCTTTCTCGTTGTGATAGTTGCTGAGTAGCTGCATTCATTCGTTCGTTCGTTCTCCTTTGGCATTCCAGTCTCGTCAGTACCGTGAGTCTTGTCACTGCGGTCGCATATCTGGCAATATGCGCTACCCTAAAGTTTCTGGTGCTACTGAATGTGAGGAGCCTGCATGACATCTAAACTTGCCTAATTTAACTGATGGAGAGCCTTCACCTGACACGACCCCCTTTCAGTTCAGCTTCTTTAACATTCCTCCTCTTCGGTTTTTGACAGTTATTCCTTGTCCTGGTGTTTGTTTGTTTGTTTGGCTTTAGTCACTCATCTTTGTGGAGGATCCTGGAATAGCACAATTAAAATGAAAGGGATGTTTTCTGTCGTCACTAAAAAATGCTATGCATTGCAGGCTATGGGGAAAGCCAACTCCTAATCATACAAGCTCAAAAGAGCATGAGGCCTCAAATTTCCCCACAGACCTTTGCTGTTTTCTGACGTAATACAGAAAAGTCAGAAGCTGCTATGTCACTGCTTTGGTCTGCAGAGGGTATCGGATATACTTGATTTTTATTGGGACAAAATGACGTGTTTATGCATTTAAACTGATTTTTTTTTTATTTTTATGGATCCCTTTTTTTTATTTTCTTTTTTTTTTTTTTGTGGTTTCAAAGTGGCTAAATATTCTTGCACTCCTTGAGTTTGTTGATGGCAGGTGTAGCTACAGAGAAACCTGTTTCCCATCTTTAGCTCAACAGGGTGTGGCTTTTGCTGCAGAGTCTTATTGACCAGGAAATAAAAACCTCAACACTATTTATTTGTTCTCTGAAACGCAGCGTGGATACAGAGAAGCTGACGTTTCAGAAGGCAGCTTTAAAACAGACTTGGAATTACTGAATTGTGAATTATTTTGACTTGATCATTTCAGTGTTTGGCTTGAGGCCCCAGAGTGTTGTACAGAAAAGCTTTGGTCTGCCTCGACACGTCACTGGCAACTGTAAATGACTTTTACAGGTTGTTTTTATTTCTGGATCGCAGAACTTATTATTTTTTTTTTAGGCGGATTAGTTTTGAAATCCCGTTAAACTACCAGGTGCGATTCTTTGGCTCTTTTCTAGCCTCATTAATGTGACGGCCTCATTTGGCTGGTGTGGTACAGAGAAACCAGCCTTGTTTACATGGCCATCACATGATCTGGGTAGATTTAAAGGTTTTGGTTTTGTTCCCTTTTGCCACTTGGTGGCCATCCCAGTGGATACAGTAAGTGTAAGAGTGCCTTTCTTTTTTCTTTTTCCTCCACCCACTCTAAATTTTCTTTTTCCCTTCTCACCAACATGCATTCAACTTCCAGAGAAACGAGTAGCTCGTACTGTAATGTGCTCCCTGTCCAAATTGGGTAGTTCCCTGATGCTCTGTAATAAAAAAGCTATTCATCTTAAAAACTCTTGTTGTGTATTTTGTTGTTTTAAGAGAAGTGAGACATTACTTTGAACGATTCTGATCAAATACCAGTTTCAGTATTGAAATGGATCAGAACTTGTTGGGTTTAAACTTGTTGGAAGCATTTATTACAATAAAATGAACAGTTGAATCAAGTACAAAATTGTATAGGAAACGCACACAAAAATTTTTTTTCAGCAATAAATAATTGCATTATGTGCTTGGCCCTCATGGCATTACAATATAACTTATTTCCCACATGACATAAGGATTATCTGGAGGCTGTTTTAAAAGGATGGGATGTTTTAGATCCAGCACATCCAAAGTATTTGATTTCTGTCATGATGACTTACACATTTTTCATCCATCAAGAATGGTATAAAATATTAACTATTGAAATTGATAAAGCATTTTATTCTTTTTAAATGATGCTTTTCTTATTTAATATAAGAAACTGACCTTTTGGTCTGGCTATGTGTATTTTACATTACATTTCACACTAAAAATGTGTATAATCCTTTCATACTGAGATTATAAAACAATTCAGTTATTTAAAAGTGAATTGCATTTGAATACAAAAAAAAAATGTTATGAACTGAATAAAATCTGATTCAAAATATTTTTTATGGAAGCAACTAAAGGAAGTTGATTGTACAAATAAAACGATAATGCTTTTTAAGACATGAAGCAGATCAATACACTATGTTTCTGCATGATAAGGTTGTCAAAACTTGCCTCAATCAGATTCGAAGAACATCTGACGTACCCATTGATGACGAGTGAAGATTTTTCCAGTAATCATAAGATCACATTTTTGGTACAGAACAATATATCCTACTCAAAAAAATAAAGGGAACACTCAAACAACACAATATAACTCCCAAGTACATCAAACTTCTGTGAAATCAAACTGTCCACTTAGGAAGCAACACTGATTGACAATCAACAATGATTTTGTTGTCAGCACATTCAACTTTGTACAGGACAAAGTATTCAATGAGAATATTTCATTCATTCAGATCTAGGATGTGTTATTTGAGTGTTCCCTTTATTTTTTTTAGCAGTGTATTTGAGGTCATTAGAACCTGAATACCACTGAAAGTTATCTTCTCAGAAACTCAACTGTTCTTAGAAAATGTTTGGCAGTTTGTGCTGAGTCAGTCCACCACTAAGAAAAACTCAGGAGTCTATCACTTTGGCACCTTTGCAAACTGTCCAAGAATATATTCCTTACAATTTAAACACCACCCAAGATCCAAACTCTTATAAAAAGTTGAGCTAGAAGTTGTTATCAAAGTGCACAGAAAATCTGGCATGACATGTTTATATGTAGTGAGTAAAGAGTGCATGTTATTGATAGCTGTGTGAAGCAGAATTGAAATGTGCTCTGACACAAGTTTGGGCTGGTTCCACTAAACCACTGATCGCCCAGGGCACCAACAAAGGCAACCGTTGTGGAAAACATTTCAGGGGAAAGGTGTGCTTTGGGAAAATATCTTAAAAAGAAGTTTCTCCAGACAACCAGAACAGAAAATACTTGAGTTGATATTTTAAACACCTGCAAAACTTCAAGTCAGTTCTTGTCACTGACTTTTTGAGGAAACGATTAGGTAACTCTTGGATGTTGTCAACAGTTACAACATCAAAGTTTTGTTTTAACCATAAACTTTTATGTATTTTTTGGGATTTTATGTGATAGACCAACACAAGGATCTCTTAATAAAGTACATAAAGAATTGTTACAGCTGCAAGCATTTTGTCTTCACAAGCTTTGGACATGCAGAGACGGACATTTTTGCACGGGCTTATCAGAGCCAAAGGAAAAGTGAATAAAAATGCATGCAAAAGTTTCCACGATTGTAAAATATTTTGAAATAACATTTAGTACTTTGTATTGCAAGTTAAGGTTTGCGTTTTGAACACGACAAAACTTTTAACAGAAACAAAAACTCCAGCAAAGTGCGACACACTGCCACATCTATAGTACGTGAAGCGGTTGGTAGTAGAGCTCCAGTTGCACCGTGAAGGACAGTTACAGCAGGGGTGCATTTTCTTTCCCCACACTGGCTCATTCTGATGGCTATATTTAACTGATACTAATGGCTTGGCCGGCGTGTCGCCCTGACAGAACCATGAATGGACAACATTCCTCACCACTACAACAGCACAGCTCCACTGATACGCGCTCCTGAAACACTCTGGGTATGATAGTTTATCAAAAGCTTTGTGTAAAAACTTAACAAGGGATGCACTGATAAAGATCCGGCTTTTTTACTCTCATTCTGGTTGACTGAGTACGCAGTTAGTATTCAATAAACCAGAATATGTGTTTAGATAAGGCCTGCTCATCAAGTTAAAATAATCTTTGGAAAATAGAAACTTGTAAGCAGGTGTTAAGCACACTTTTCTCTAATCCCACTTTAATGTATTATAAAATGTTTTTATTGGTATGATGCAATATTCAAATAAAATGTCAAGTTTCCATTTCTTGTAAGTAAAAAAATTGTAATAATCAACACCGATAAAGGCTTTCAGACATCTATCTGTGAATAATTAATCTACATTATGCGTTTCCATCAGTGATAAAGTTCTTGAAATAAATGGACTTTTAAGTAATATTCTAATTTATTAAGGAAGAGGAACATACTATGATCTGCTCTGTGTGGCCTCAGAGAAAAACCCTGAGAACTTTCCCACAGCAAAGTGGGAACCACTTGCAGCATCCTGACCCATCAAGACCAAACAACCCATTGAGAAAGCCAGGTAAAATGACTCTGAGGTTGAAAACTATTGTGGACTCAAGAGGTAACATCTCCTGATATGTGTGCTATTCCCCAACGCAATGCAGCAGATTGAACGTGGAGGGCAGAAGGTTGCCTGTTTAGCTGAGGTCAGTGGGATTTATTACACAGATTAGGTGACAGCTGATGCAATACTGCCGGAGATTGCTGCCACTCTATTGTATTTTTGGGGGGGCAGGAAACTAAAAGCAAACTCATAGTTTACTCCTATAATGTTTGGCATAGAGGGGATAAAAATAAAAAAATCAAGTTTTGCCTTATTTGTTGAAGCAGCAGTTTTAAATTTGAGATGTGGTCATTTGAAAAGGAGCTGAATCTGTTGACCCTATTGATTCTTAGTATAGTATTCACATCTATTAGGTGCTAAGGATAGCAGATTTGATCTGACTCAAATGATTGTTTACACTCTTGAAACAAGTTGTTTCAAGAGTGTAAACAACCATCCTTTCAAGGACTTTACTATTCTGAATCCTAAGTGAAGGTTGAGTGGAAAGAAAAAATGAGGTTGAATCAAAAAAGGTGCACAAGAAACACGTATAATCACATCTTTGAGGACTGTGAAGTAAAGATCAAGTAGAGGATGACCCAACTCTATGTCGCTCTTGCATGAACCAAGACCTCTTAATCACTGCAGCGGATCATCTTCACACTGAGACATATTGATGCAATAATTAAAGCAAAAGGAGCCAGAACCATTTATTGAGTTAAGCTCTCTACTAAAAAATACCCTTTTCTGTAATTTCCTAATGGTTTTCATCAAGTGGAAGTCTTGATTATCAAATTTGACCAAAGCAAGCACCAAAAGTGTAACAAATCTACACATGAATTTCACTTATGTAGTAGGATTGCTTAAAATGTTTACCTTTGTATTAAAATTCAGTTTATTGAGATAACTCAACAAATTAACCAACAAAAAGGTTACACCAGGAAGAGAGCAGAATGTACTGAGATTTGCTAGAGGAAAATGTTTTACATTTTAACAAACACAAGTGCTTTGATGTCGGTTATGAATTACCTCTCTTGTATGATATTAAACTGGCCGTCATTGAGATCTGGTGATGTGTGATTGGGTTATTTTCAACCAACTGAGAAGCTGTAAAACCGGGACTGATTAGGTGAGAGCAGAGAACATGTGACTGAGCCTCCTCTGGTCTAAGTTTAGTCACGTGCAGAAGGAGGAATGAGAAGTGAACCAGAGAAGGGCGTCAACGGTCCAACGGGGGAGTGTGGCTGATGCGTCCAATGGCTTCGCAGATCCCATTCTCTTACCATGGGAATGCTTTACATAACATATCCTGACATCCTGGCAATGAAGTTAGCATATTTTCAGGCATTAATGGAACAATGAGTTAATCTTCTTCCACAGTCTGAATCAACGCTGCCAGAAAGTGAAATCAGCCTAGTGCTTTTCCAACGTTCGCTGATAGTAGTGGAACTCTCTACGTTCACTTATTTAAACTATATTTTACATATGTTGTACATGTTTCCACAAACAAATAAAATGCATAGTTCTGTGCAGCACGCCGTTATATTACATTGTATAAGTGGAAAATAAGTAAAAGGGAACAAAAAATGTCTTCAATGGGGTTATGCTTTACTTACTGTCATTATGGTCACCAAACGTTTTCATACAGATTTAATACCTGACAGTCAGAGCTGGCAGTGATAGTGTTAGAAAACGGCATGGCAACACAGAAGGAGGATGTTCATTGGTTAAGACCTGGTGAGACTGACCATTTTATTCTGTCCCCACATCACATTTGCTCTTCTAATTGAAAAAGAGTTACGGTGGTGACACATTTTCTGCAGGTGACTCACTGTTTTGCATAACAACACGTGCTTAAGGGGGAAGGATTGGATTAACTGATTGGAGTTACGTCTTGTATTATGTACCTGACTGGTTTCAGCTTGTTGGATCTGGCACGGATCAAAATCGGAAACAAACATTAATCACTCTGTGCAAAAAGTCCAAACAGAGCGAAAACATCATCACCCCAACTGTCACTGTTCATCTAGGGATAAAGTTCACACATGGATCTGGTTAAAATGTACATGTGGACAGTAAAATATAAGGAAAGCTTCTAACTTTTTGAACTTTGAGCTGAACATGACCACTCTGAATTGTGTCACAGTAGCATGTTTCATAAGTTGTGCATATTGCTTAGCATTGAACAGTGAATGGATGGTTTGATGTCCAGTTTTATTTTTGCAAGTAAAAATCTGTAGTTTGCTCATTTAACTCCTCGGCCAATACATTGCAGATCCACCTTTCACCGCCACCACAGCTGAAATGTTTACAAAATTCAAATTCAGTCACATTGAAGGTAGCATAAAAAGTAATTTTTAGTATCACGAGCTCTAAATTGAATTTAGGTCTGGACTTTGACTTGGCCATTCTCATGCCTTCCTAAATCATTCCATTGTTGATGCAGATCCTTCCTGAGGACCAGGATTAAAAAACCTTAAAATATGAAAAATAGTTGTCCTTCATGTCTCTGTTTGTTTGCTAATGTTCCCTCACAGAACATCTGGATTCGTACTGAGATTATAACACACAAGAGTTACTAATCAGGAGTCTGTTAAAAGATTTATTCAGGAGTGTCAGAGTAAAGGTGGATTTTTTTTAGATTGAAACAATCTAAAAGCCATCGCCTTCACTCTACATGTTACATACAAGTTCTAGTAAAAGGAAATGTATTCTTTAACCAAGACCCGGAGATCAAAAATTGACTAGCAATTATAGAAAGAGTTTGAGACAGTAAACAAGAAGCAGGGTAGTTGTAAAACTGACAGTTGCTGCCATCTGCTGAGGATTTTATGCAAATCATTTAAGTCAGAATATTTCTTTAGTCAGAGCTTTTGTTTCTCAGAAGGAAACCTGCAAAAATGTCACCTCGACAAAATGAATGCAGAGTCACAGCAAAAGGTGGGTGAGTCAAAAACAGGGGACATTATCCTGACTCTATTGGAAAACTAGAAATGGCTTTGAAGCTAATGTAAGCTTTTATTCAAAAAATTCAGCTGTCAAAATGTGTCAGAGTATCAAAAATAATGGTATTTTCACAACTCAGAATAAATAACACAACTGGAAACTACATAACAGTTACCACCTAAACCACGTTGTGGCCGCTACAAAACAAAACAAACTTCTCATTTTCAGAACCAAGTCAGCGCTTATACACCAATTGTTCCATGTTGTTCCATGACAACAATCTTTTCTTTCTTTTTTTCTTTTCAGGTACGAAAACGTAGACGCTTGTAAACAAATAAAACCAAGAACATGTTCAGTTGATATTCATGTGAACCTGAAAGGTGCTTTCCCTTCTCCTCCTTAACCAACACATGGCTTGTCTTCAGGTCGCCTCTGCCAAGTGTCACTGTGAATGACAGCAGGATCCTCGCTGTGCTCAAACCACACAAAAGCAGGAGCACGTAACTGTGACTGGAACAGCTTTGTCTTTTAAATCTGCTGTTTGCTGCTCCCCATCACCGGTTGTCTCGTCTTTTATCAATTTCCTTTCGAATTCGAACCTCCAAAGCTGCTCTCATTGCAGCATCCAAGGCGTTCTTCTCTGAGACACGCTCCACCACCTTCTCAGGCTTATCCTCCTTAACAAAGACAGAACGAACGGGAGAAATTTTAAGCCAAAGCAACAAGCAAAGTGACATGCTTTCAGGCAAAAGTGTTTACCTTGTGCACCAAGAAAGAAGTGACGACTCCAGAGTCCTCCTGATAGTCGAGCCAGAAGAGTTCTGTCCTGTGGATTTCAGTCTCTGTGCTCGACCCGCTCTCGTTCCACTCTTCGGGATCAGCACCAGTTTCTGGTTCTGAGCCACCTGGAAAATGATCAAGAAGCGTTTTAGCTTTTCTCTAAAAGGGTGTAGTCGCCATCAAACCCTGAAAAAACATCACGGATGACTTACGCCTTTGTCTCGGATGGTACACCTGGATGTCGGGTCGACGAGGCCTTCTCGGGGTTGTTGTGTGCCTCCGCCGCTGAAGCTCTTTAGCTTGCTTTACTTCTTTATCATAGTCATCTCTTCACACAAAAAAGACATGAACAATGTTAACGGCATGACTGATCAGGATTAAAGCAAGTAAGTGTTTCATTCAGTTAAAATTTTAATTAAACTTGTCTTCCTAGAGTAAATACTTCTTTACACAATTATTTAATTTTAGTGGGACCATTAAAACCTAACCCTACATGTATTGCTATTTTTAACAGTGTCGCTGGGAAATTAAATCAGCATCCTTACAAACCTCCACAGGAGTAAGAAGGATTGTGTGCTGTGTGCTCTTGGTAGATGACTGTTCTGACCTTGTAAAAAACAACAGTGGACCAACACCAGCAGATGACATGCTTCATCTGTTGGAAACATCACTGACGTTTCCATCGATGACTATGGAAACATCACCGATCCCTATATTAGGTGCCTGTACTCTGTTCCTCCAAACACTGGGACCAAAACACAAAATGCCCCAAATTTCTTTCTAAAAGAAGATTCCGGACCACTGAACAACAGTTGAGTCATTTATCTCCTGAGTCAGGGTAAGATAATTCAGATAATACTCCAATTCAGAAATAACAGGTACAAGGACTGTGACAGTGGTAGCCCATGTCCTAGTTAAGTCTGTGAAAGCATTTGGATTGCTAACTGCAATCCAAATGCCGTGAATCCTCCCAAACTATTGAATGTTTTTTTCCCCCCAGCAATTCTCCTACAAACACATTTATCTCTGTGGAATTTTTCAGACCGTACTTTTTCCTTGCACAGAACTTTCTATTAAAATTATTCAGTAAAGTGTTCTGTGAGCAGGGAGCTTCTTTCGGTGCCTGACCCTTCCCTATGATTGTCTACATAGCATAGCATTTCTGTATTAGAAATATGTTCATGGCCTTATGTAAAATTAACATTTGTGTTCAATTTGAATTCTATGTTTATTAGCTGTGTAAAGTAATAGTCATCAATGTTAAAAGGACTTGTTGAACATACCACTGTGTGCAATGACTCTTTAAAACATCAGTTTCACATTTTAAAAATGCTGAAATGAATAAACAAGTTGCTTACATTTTCTCATTTATTTCGAAGCACAAAATGTCCACTTAATTTATACGCCTGTATTTTCACAGCTTTTATCTTGAATCCGCAAGGCCTGCTCAGGCTTCCCTTGTTCTATTCTGTTTTATATGCTAAGCCTTTTGTTTCCAACCACTGACCAAGGTCTTGTCTGTCCCTTCATATTATCTTTAACCTTCAAAGTCAGAAGTCAGGCTACTGTTACCCTGAAAGTACATATTGTAAACAATTAGCTTTAGCTAACAGTGTTTGAGGAAATTACCTAGCAATTTGGTTCCTGCGGATATGGTGAAGGAAGCCGTGGTTCATGTCCAAACGACCACCGGGTTTGTATTTCAACTCATGCTCTCCTTCGTCTCTTAAAATATCCATTTCGTCAAATAGTTTTGATATAAAATGCAGTATTTATAACGTATTTATTACATTAATTTTCAATCAAAGCTCTGACAAAAGCTAAGCAAGCTAGCTGCCATAAATTGTTGTCCAATTGTACCTTTCCCAGAGTTCACACAGACTGGAAACTAATACTAAAATAAAACCCCCTGTAAAATAACCTATATCATTTAATATTGAATACAAAATAATATAGTGGTAGTATAAATAACTAAACAGTTTTGATTCTGATACAACAACACAGTTAAACTTTAGCATACAAAATATTTCAACACCGGGTTAGGTTTTTGTTGGCCCTTCTCGAGCGCTACGACGCACAGCCGCCGCGAGTTTCGAGGTGCTTGGATTAAACCCATTCATGTGTCCCAATTAACTTCATCCTTTTGAGTTTATATAATATTAAGGCAGCAGAGTAACGTATGAGATGATTTCTGTCAAGCGCGAGAGAGATGTCGAGGAGGATGACGATGATCACGAAGACGGGGGTCAGTTTGTTTACTTCTAACGTTGGCGCAACGTTTGTTAGCCATCAGCTAGACAGCTAGCTAAAGATAAAATAAGAGTTGGATAATATGTGCGGTTTGGTTCAGTCGGACCCTGGATACAGAGTAGATATTATGAATGTCTAATATAAAGATGCAAACTTTTTAAAAATATCTATCTTTATATAGTTATGCAGTTACAAGCTATGTTAGCTAGCATGTTTAGCTAGCTGATTTGTAGCGAAATGTGTAAAAACTTTGCAGTTACTTTGTAAAAAAAAAAAATAAATGACGAAGGATCTAATTTTCAGTTGCTGCCAAAAGAGGCCGAGGTCGTGCAGGAGAAGACCGTAGAAGCCGCCACTGTCCTTATCTTGACACCATAAACAGGCAAGACTTGAATTTAATGAGCACAACCGCTAGCCCTCCTTGCTAGTTAGCTCCATCATTTGCCAACACCGTTTCCTCTCGGTTTGACTTTTAGGAGTGTGCTGGATTTTGACTTCGAGAAGCTCTGCTCCATCTCCCTTTCACACATCAACGTGTACGCTTGCCTCGTATGTGGGAAATACTTTCAAGGTATACGATATGAACTGGACCTTACCTGCAGGGACAGAGCATCTGGACTGACTGTTGTTTTTCTTGCAGGCAGAGGTCAGAAGTCTCATGCATATACCCACAGTGTACAGTTTAGCCATCACGTGTTCCTCAACTTGCATACCCTCAAGTTCTACTGTCTGCCAGACAACTATGAGATCATTGACTCTTCCTTAGAGGACATTACGGTGAGTGAAGTTACAGAATCTTTTTGATTCTATGAGAACCATCACTTCCAGCCATCACAATTGGCAAGGACCATATCCCTGACTCCGTTGTCTCCCAGCCTGGTTTTTGACCATATGACCACATAGAAATTTAGAAGGATGGCAAAAACAAAAGAGGTTGATTATCAGTGTTTCCCAGCATCTTATGAACAGCACATGTTCCTGTGGATTTTACTCTACTTGCCAGAAATGGACCTGTCAGGTCCATTTCCAGAATGTCAGCATAGTCATGTCAGTGAAATAGCAACAGCCTCCTGTCAGTCTTGAACAACTAATATTGTAGTATTTGTTCAATTTGTTGTCTTTCCTCATTTATTATGTTACTTAACTAATTTTCCACATTATCTTCTCCAGTATGTACTGAAGCCAACTTTCACCAAGCAGCACATTGCGGCATTGGACAAGCATGGTAAGCTGTACAGAGCCTATGATGGAACGACTTACCTGCCAGGTATTGTGGGGCTCAACAACATCAAAGCCAACGACTACGCCAACGCGGTGCTACAGGTATCGATGTGCAATTTTTTAGATTTTGACGCTGGAATAATATCAAGTAATATAAAAAATTTATATTTATCATTCTAGGCTTTTTCAAATGTTCCACCTTTGCGAAACTACTTCCTGGAAGAGGAAAACTACAAGGGAATCCGCAGACCACCAGGGGACATCATGTTTCTCCTGGTCCAGAGGTTTGGGGAGCTGATGCGCAAACTTTGGAATCCAAGAAACTTTAAGGCGCACGTGTCCCCTCATGAGATGCTGCAGGCCGTCGTGCTGTGCAGCAAGAAAACATTTCAAATTACTAAGCAGGGTATTTCATCTGTACTCAGCCTGGCTTCTAATACCTATCGGTGTTGGGGAAAAGGTTGTTTTGCTGATGTCTTTTATTGCGTGCAGGTGATGCTGTAGACTTCATGACGTGGTTCTTGAATGCCCTGCATGGAGCTCTTGGAGGCACAAAGAAGAAGTCATGTGAGTAGGAGAAGATTCAGAAGATTTTGGGAACCATATTGATGTTGTATGGTTTCCAGCAGAAATTGTAAATTGTATTAGAAAGACCAATTAAAATGCATTAATGGAGAAGTTATATTCTGTCTTGAGAAAACGTTTTACTTTGAGTGTTAAATAGGTTGTTTCTCTTATCTGTCTTCACAGCAATCATCACAAAAGTTTTTCAAGGCTCCATGCGAATCTTCTCTAAGAAACTTCCACACCCAGATTTGGTATGTTTGCAGTAGTATTTGAGTTATTTAAATGTGTAAATATTATCTTCTTGAAATGGAAACAATAACAAAGTGATTATTTATGCTAACTTACATTTTTGTCAATTACCAGTATAAGTTACAGTATTTGCTTTGCATTTTTCAAAACTTCACAGCTACCTGAAGAAAAAGAGGCGTTGCTTCTCACAGAGGAGTACCAGGAGCAGATGTCAGAGTCCACCTTCCTGTTCCTGACCCTTGACCTCCCAACAGCTCCTCTCTACAAAGATGAAAAGGAGCAGCTGATTATCCCTCAGGTTCCTCTCTTCAACATCCTTGGCAAATTCAATGGCAATACTGAAAAGGTATGAAATGTGATGCCCTCATTTATAATACAGAAAAGCTTTGCTTTTTACTACTAATATGCTACAAGCATTAATAAAGCATTAGCGTTTAATGCATTAAACGCTAATGCTAAGAATGTAACCCTTTCCACTTTGCATTCAGGAATACAAAACCTACAAAGAGAATTTCCTCAAACGGTTCCAGCTGACCAAGTTGCCACCTTACCTCATCTTTTGCATCAAAAGATTCACTAAGAACAACTTCTTTGTGGAAAAAAACCCAACAATTGTCAACTTCCCAATCACGTACGTTAATTAAAAAAACACGGGACAAAACATGTACTTGTTTTTTTCAATAGGTCGAACATATTTTCTTTTTAGAAAGAAAATATGACGACATTTCAATTGCTTCCACAGCAACGTAGACCTTTCTGAGTACCTCACAGAGGAAGCTCAGGCGACAGAGAAGAATACTTCCTATGATCTTGTTGCAAACATTGTGCATGATGGGAAACCAACTGAAGGGTCCTACAGAATACATGTCCTGCATCATGTAAGTTGTTGCCATTTACATTTAATATTACTGGCTGAAATCAAGGGGAAAATGCTCTTGTGTGTTGTTCCTTGTCTTTCTGAAAATGTTGATCTTTATTTTGGGGGCATATTATGAATGATTTGATGGGTGTTTTTTTTTTTTTTTTCCCACTACTTGAGTAAATTGTCATCATAAACCTCAGCTTGAAAGTTCTTGTTTTTGCAGCTGTGCAGCATCATAAGAGGACAATAAAATAGAACAATATTATGTTAAAATTACATCCTCTCTCTTTAGTGACTATTTGCTAAAGAGTTGCATTGGAAAACTATTTTTATACAGGAAAAGGATTTGATGGAGGAATTTTCCAAATTCACAGAAACTGCACACTTCTTAAAATGAATACACTAAAGGTGTAGTGTTTGGACTCAAGTGTTTTCATTAGTTTAAGACGCAACAGATTAAAATCCCTAAAATTGTATGTCTTAGTTCTTTACCCATCGTATGTAACTGTACTATTTTAAATGTATTAACTTATTCCCATTCTTACATTTTTTGTGCAGCATGGAGTCAGCTGTGATTCTGTTTTTAGGTGGTTTAAGTATAAATTATGCCAGGAAAGTAGGATGATTTCCATTTGTCATAACACTTAATTTTTTATGAATGTTTCTCTAGTCATTAAAAAAAAATGCACGTCCAATGGGATTTTCCAAACCTCATTGAACTATTTTTTTATATTATCTTTCACACTGTTTAGGATTTTACTCAAGGACCAAACTCATTCAGTTCTGACTGATCACAAATACTGCTTTACCAAAATAATTTTTCATGACTATATGTGTGTGTGTGTGTGTGTGTGTGTGTGTGTGTGTGTGTGTGTGTGTGTGTGTGTGTGTGTGTGTGTGTGTGTGTGTGTGTGTCCAGGGGACGGGGAAGTGGTATGAGATGCAAGACCTGCAGGTGATCGACATTCTCCCTCAGATGATCACATTGTCAGAGGCCTACATCCAGGTCAGTCTGACACATTTATCTGTTAATTGTCTGTTTGAAAAATTGTAAAGTTAAGTTTCCAAAGACTCAAAGAAGAATCAGACATTTTATAACAATAAGATCTGCAGCTTCCAAAAGCATGAACTGGATTTTTGCGTACAAATATTGTATTAAAACATGGAGACATGGCTGTTGCTCAACTGTTGTTACAGCTGTAGAGGCTCTGAACATGAGGAAAAAAATGTTACTTTTTTTTTTTTTTAATAAAAAATTTTGTTTTATTTTTTGATTTGGGATAATCTATGGAGAATTTATTACAAAATATAGTAAACATCTGCTTGATAAAGTAGTAGTTATCAAGTGCTTTTGGTAAGAATGCTGGATCTTCTTGCCTGGTCATCTGCTTCATTTATTTCAATCAGGAACAATGTGTAAAAAATACATTTATAAAAGATGGTTTAGCCTAAGATTTAGCTTAAGCTTGACTAGCTAGCAAGATACGACTCCGATAAAAAATAGTAAATTATCTGTGAAGTATTTTATTATGTCCTCTAAAGGTGTCCGCTGACCCTCCTTAGAAATTTTATTATTATTTAAATATACCATCTATGTACAGCAAGAACAATGCAGCTGTAAACTAAAACTGCAAATGTCTTCGCTGATAACTTATTTTCCCCCTTCATTTTTAACAGATTTGGAAAAGACAAGAGAGCAGTGACTCAAACAACCACAGAGGGGTGTAAGTGAGGGACTCACAGCTGTTAGTTTTGTGATCATTTTGGGAATCAGCTAAATATTTAAGCGACTGGAAGAGAAAAAAAATGAATAAAGTGGCAGAAGAACACGAGGACATTCTCCGAAGACACGATGCAAAGAAATGTTAAAACCTCTATGTTCTTTTGTACTGTTTTTTTTTTTTTTTACTATGTGGATGTTTCTTAATAAACCAGCTCCAGGATGTGTGTCTCTGTGTAAATTAAAGTGTAATAACACAACATTTACTCCCATTTTTAGAGTTTATTTGTATGGCATCAGTTGCATTTCAAAAAGTCATCAGAAGAGCAAAGAAATGAGATAAGAAGGAGTCCATCTGAATAATTTCAGAAAACATGAAAGTCTCTTCCTGACAATCAGAAAAGATATTGCCATTTTGTTTTTATATCCATAATGACATCGATAACATCATATACAGTAAAACATGCAGAAACCGATAATTCATACAGTGCAAGTATAAATATTTCTCAGTATGTTTGACAAGAAGGGAATTGGATAAGTTGAAAATCAGAACAAGTGGTTGAATTACATTTACTTAACATTTTCAGTGCAATACTCCTTTTCAAAGGAGGTCAAGGTCTGCAGATGTGGACCTCACAAGGTTCTAATTCTTCCACATGTACTTCTCACAGAAGACCTGGTTCTGCAGATTAAAAAAGAGAAAATACCCCACAAATCAATCTTTAGACATTTCTTAAGTTAATAGGAAAAATGTCCCAGTCCCACTTTCAGTGCATGTGCCTGACAAGCAAACATTTGTGCATTTACTGGAATATTACGTGACAGACCAACACATAGTAGTTGTAATTGTGAAACAAGGAAAATACGCAATGGCCTTTTCTGCAAAATCTGCGGTGTGGCATGCATTTGCTTTCAGTCCTCTAACCTTCAGTATCTAAAATGTGAAGTCACATGCTCTGCTCATTTTATACATGTAAAATTCTGCTGCAGCAACACATAAGCAGCACGAGCCACAATGTTTAGATGCTGTCTGAAAAGAACATAAAACACTTCCTTTGACTTCCTAATCATGTTTTACCTTGTGCAGGTCTGTCATATAAAATCCCAATACACTATATGGAGGCCAGTGGTCGTAACATGAAAAAATGTAAACTTTAGGAATTTACTCACACCCTTATAGGTGCTTATTGCTTTAATCTTATTTTTATACAGTCCGCTGAAGATATATATTTATATATATATTGAAAATGATCTATATCGGGCAAGCTTTGAAACTCATTTTTCTTAAACTAAGATCAGCAGTCAACACTAAAAACATAGTGGCGTGGAGCTTCATCATTTAAATGGTGGATTTGTACTTACCCCACACTCCTGAGCAGTGTCTATGTTTTTGCACCAGTAGTTTGGTCCCCAAGTACAAGGATTATTTCCCAGTGGCTCCAGCTTCTTTGATGAAATGCACAGACCAGCTTCCTGCAGGGAAAACAAAAATCCCCAAACTATTTGGATGCAATAAAATGTGTTGACTGCAGAATTAATTTCTACAAATTGATTTAAAAACACATCGGGGATGTTAATGAATTTGCATTTCTTTGAGTTTAGGTTTCAATTTCCTGTTTATATGTAAACAAGTCCCTTTCTTGAGAAAATGACTTTTATCTTATTCTTACTTCGCAAACATGAGGAACATCCATTTGGTTTCCCAAAACCTTCTGCAGCTGAGGCCCATGGATTCTGGTGAAAGCATCACACTGAAAAGAGAGTTCAGAGGTTAAAACGAAGCAGTAAATATAAGAAGTCCACAATGACAAAATTTACTGAGATGACTTAAGGTTTTTGTGTTAATTGACAGATGTTAGTCGCTGAAGCTCAGACCTTAGGGATGGCTTTGGGGTGGAGAGCACACACAGACTGGAGGAAAGCCGACGTCTGAGGCTCGGTGGCGTTCAGCCCCAGGTGCAGACGGCTCAGAGCGGCCAGCGTTTGGCAGGAGTCACAGTCAGAGATCAGGTCCACTTCTGGGAAGAACACCACAGCATCGACCACAGTAAGCTTTCACAAAACCAAAGAACAGTGACCAGTGGACCACTGGTCACACCATGTCGTGTCAGATGTGGAATCAAAATGACCTGCAGAAGGTAAAAACACCTAACTGACCTGCAGCTGGCTGCGTCTCAAACAAGCAGAGGTGCAACAGAGAGCAGATGGTGTGTGGTGCAGCCGAAGATAAAAGGAACTCAACAATCTCCGCTCCATATTTGTCCACAAAATCATTACATTGATCCTTGTAGCTGGACGGTATCAGATCACAGACCTCTTCCATGAGCTTCTTCAAAGTTTCCTGCAGGTTGAGAGTGAGACGATGATGACCCTGCTGCTTTAAGTGTGGGCAGTGGAGATTATTATACCAGTGGAAAATGAAAGTCTCACCTCAGTCATATTTTTAGGCAACATTGTCTCCAGCTTCTTGATAACCATCAAACACAAGGTGCAAACTGGGTTGAAAACATCCTAGAAAGAGGAAGAAGGCAGATGTTAACCAGTCATAGGGGACACCATGGTTTCACTTCTTCTGACAGTTTCTCTTCTTCTCCTTTCTCATACTGACATGGACTTCAGAGCCAAATGCAGAGCTGGACGTGTCTTTACTGGGGACATGATGAAGCTGCAGTTCTCTGTCCTTGTGGTTGGCGCAAAGTCCAAAAACCTCACAGATCTCCTCTGGTTTCTGTTAACACAGATGCAGTGTTTAGTGTTATAAAACAAACGAAACACACACACACACACAAACACAAGTAAGGAGAGGTCAAACTCACCCACTGACTGGATGTTTGCTGCAGGATCTTTGGCAGGTAGATTTTCACCTGTGACTCACATTCTGACGCCTGTTCTTCAGGGAGGCGACGGCACAAACCATGCAAGGCTTTGAAGACAGTCACCTGCGAAGGTGTGATAGATGGTTGTTCATGTTACGGCAGAAGTGAAGTCAGAGCCTCCAAAAAAATATGAACGCATTTTTTTTTTTTCACTTTACCTCATCCAGCATTATTGCATTTTATCACGATTTTATATTCGGGAGACAAAAAGGTGTAGCATCTGTATTGAGCCACCCGATTAAGATTTAGGTTTTGACTTTGACTGGACCATTCGAGCACCTGTATATAGGGAAATCATAATCTCTGATTTTAATTTGAATGCATTTTTTTTTTCCCAGCTGGTTCCTCACCTTGGTGTCTCTACTGAAAACCATGTTGGCGGACAGCTGGATGACCTGACTGCACTCTGGACACACACCCTGCGTTTGGGGGAAAACAGACCATGAAGACCTGCTTATTAATAATGTTTGCAATATATGGCAGTGAAGGTCGCAGCTTCCCACCTGAGGTTTTCGTCCAGTCAAAGAATCGGAAATAAACCTGGAGTCTCCTGTAGCGAGGAGAACACAGAGTGAAATAAATGACACAGAATATATATATATATATATAACATCAGTACAGAATATATTACAGATGGGAAGGTTTTTGCGGGCGTTGATCAGCTTGATCAGAAAAACAGAGAAGAAATGGCGACTGATTTATTGCGTCAGCGCGGAGCATTAAAACCTCACCGGAGCACAGAGACGCGGCCAGAACCAGCAGCACGAACCCCGAAGCAGACATGGCTGGACGGACCGGGGGAGACTGACGGACAAGCGGCCGTTTCCTTTAGAAAAACATCTGTTAATGATCGACCGGATATCCAGCCCGAGAGGCTCAACCTATCAGAGCGCGGTCCGTAATGCGCAGGCGCACTACTCAACAATAGTCTAGAGCGGCGGTTTTCAAAGTGTGAGGCGCGCCTCCCCAGGGGGGCGCCAGCGCACTTTAGGAGAGGCGCGATGCGAGGGAAAAAATAAACCGAAGAAGAAGCTATCTGCCTGCTGTCTACTGATGTGAGAGAAAAAAATGGACAAATTCTTAGTAAACGTGCTCATCCTCTTCACTTCAACCTATCTCTGCGAATGTGGGTTTTCCGCACTCGCAATGATAAAAAGCAAATACCGATCAAGGCTGCTGGTTGAAGATAATCTGCGGTTATACCGCTCCACAGTGCAACCACGCATTAACCTACGGTTTGCGCATCAAAAGCACAAGCACATTATTCCCACTAAAACTAAGGTGAGCTGAACAGTAATGTTGCCAATGTGTTGCCATGTTGCCAATTTAGTTAAAATCATAAATAAAATGAGTTACACATGATTCAGGACCGTGATAGAAAAAGAAAGGGTGCACATAGCGTGCGTCAATGTTTTTTCTTTTGTATGCCTCCGTTCTTTCATACAGCAGCTCTTTTAGCTCCAGATAAATTGTTTAGATGAGCCACAAAAAGAGCTCCACAATTTTGCAACTGTTTAGGCGTTTGATTTATTTTTTTAATTTCAAGGAAATGTGCAACATTTACAGATGTGTTCCAAAGATCTGATCAAAATGTTTTTGTTAAGAAGTGAAAACACTGTTGGTATCAAACATTAAACTCAGCAGCTCAGATGTAACGTTTGTTTGAGAAAACGGTTGAAAAATGAGTTTGGGTTGTTCTTATCATTAGAAAGAATAAAAAAGGGTGTATTTGCCATACAAAGGCCTTGATAAAATAATTAAAATGGGAGGAAATGTTTTAAAATGTTCATGTGTTAAATTTCATTGAGATAAAGTGTCATTTTAAAAGATGAGATGGTTCTAAAATAAAAGCAATTAGAAGGTGTTTTGTAGTGGCATTTGTGTGTGGGTTCATTATTTTTGGGGGGTGGGGGGGCAGCAGGCATTGCGCTCCTTGGAGGGGGGCTCACCCTTTCATACTTTGAAAACCCCTGGTATAATATATATATGTTATATATATATATATATATATATCCATCCATCCATTTTCCGTCACCCTTCTCCCTAACGGGGTCGGGAGTTGCTGGTGCCTATCTCCAGCTGCGTTCCGGGCGAGAGGCGGGGTACACCCTGGACAGGTCGCCAGTCTGTCGCAGGGCAACACAAAGACAAACAGGACAAACAACCACGCACACACACACTCACACCTAAGGAGAATTTGGAAAGCCCAATTAACCTGACAGTCATGTTTTTGGACTGTGGGAGGAAGCCGGAGAACCCGGAGAGAACCCACGCATGCACAGGGAGAACATGCAAACTCCGTGCAGAAAGACCCCGGGCCGGGATTCGAACCCAGGACCTTCTTGCTGCAAGGCAACAGCGCTACCCACTGCGCCACTATATATATATATATATATATATATATATATATATATATATATATATATATATATATATATATATATATATATATATATATATATATATATATATATATATATATATATATATATATATATATATATATATATATATATATATATATATATATAATTGTTTTGCTCTATGATGTTCTTGTCTGTGTGTTTCATAGATTATATTCTTTCATTACAGCCAAACTATCTACACACAGGCAGTGATTGCATAGTTACTTTGAAAAAGTAACTTTATCAGGTTACTGATTACTCCTTGAAATAGTAACTTAGATTACTTACTCCTTCATTTGGAAAGTAACTGACATTAACAGTAACTGTTTTAGTTACTTTCAGCAGCTGCTAACAACAACAACGCAGTGAAAATCATATTGATCTTTGCCAATACTTAATAGCAAGTTATTTTATAATGATTACATCAACAATGTGTCTCCAGTCATAAGACTGAACTGAAGGGGAGATGAGATTGTTTAATGGTAACCACAGTAACCACAGTAACCACAGTAACCACAGTTACCACAGTTACCACAGTTACCACAGTTACCACAATTACCACAGTTACCACAGTAACCATTAAAAAACATCAAAGGAAAACAAAAAAAAATCTTTGGTAATTTGTGCGTGCTTTTGTGTTTCTACTGTCTGCAAGCGACTTAATTAACATCTGTCCATCCGTCCATTCATCCATCCGACCATCGGTCCGTCCGTCCGTCCGTTCGTTCAATTCGTCCATTCTTCCGTCCGTCCATCCGTCCGTCCGTCCATCCATCCTTCCGTCCGTCCGTCCTTCCGTCCATCGTCTGCCGCTAATCCAGGTTTGGGTCTTGGGGAAGCAGCTTCAGAAGGGAGGCCCAGTCTTCTCTGTCCCCAGCCACTTCTTGCAGCTCCTCCTTGGGAACCCGAAGGCGTTCCCAGGCCAGCTGAGAGACACGGTCCCTCCAGCGTGCCTTGGGTCTTCCCTGGGGCTCCCTGGGAACCTGGTGAGGGACCTCATGGACGTCCATGAGACATCCCGAAAAGAGTCTCAAGTGGCTGTGAAGGAGCAGCGGCTCTAGTCTGGGTCCCTCCCGGGTGACCGAGCTTCTCACCTGTCTCTAAGGGAGAGCCCAGACACCCTGCGGAGGAAACCCATTTCGGCCGCTAGTATCAGGGATCTCGTTCTTCCAAATGAGGGCGGGAACGTAGATCGACCGGTAAATGGAGAGCTTCGCTGTTTGGCTCAGCTCTCTCTTCACCACGGCGGACCGGTACAGCGCCCGCTTCACGGCAGACGCTGCGCCGATCCGCCTGTCGACCTCCCGCTCCCATCTTCCCTCATTCGTGAACAAGATCCCGAGATACTTGAACTCCTCCACTTGGGGCAGGACACCAGCCTCGACCCGGTAAAAGGCACTCTACCCTTTTCCGGCTCGGGACCATGGCCTCGGATTTGGAAGCACTGATCCTCATCCTGGCCGCTTCGCACTCGGCTGCGAACCGCTCCAGCTAGAGCTGCAGATCACGTCCTGATGGAGCCAATAGGACCACATCATCCACAAAATGCAGAGATGCGATTCTAAGTCCACCAAAACGGATCCCCTCAACACCTTGGCTGCGCCTAGAAATTCTGTCCATGAAAGTGATGAACAGAATCACAGAAAGGGCAGCCCTGGCGGAGTCCAACTCTCACGAGCCCGACTAACTGCCGGCAAGGTGGACCAGACTCTGACACCGGTAGTACAGGGACCTGACAGCCCGTATCAAAGGGTCCGGGACCCCATACTCCCAGAGAACCCCCACAGGGCTTCCTGAAGGACACGGTCGAACGCCTTCTCCAAGTCCACAGAACTGTAGACTGGTTGGGCGAACTCCCATGCGCCCTGCAGGACCCTGCTGAGGGTGTAGAGCTGGTCCAGTGCTCCACGACCAGAACAAGAAGCACAATGCTTTCCAGAATCCGAGGTTCCACCATCCAACAGACCCTCCTCTCCAAAACTCTCCCATCGTTCCTGCTTCACCCCAGACCCGCTCTCTGGAAAAGACCAACAATGCTGAAGAGAGTTGGGCATGTTTTTGTTTCCGCACATTTAAAATATCCAGGAGGGAACCCAGTATCTCAATGTTCCCTGTTGGTACATGGAGACAAAAACATGCCCAACTCTCCTCAGCATTGTTGGCTTTGTCTCCTCCGGGATCTTCTGTTCTTCCTGGGTCTTTGCTGCCGCTTGCCTGGATTTTATCCTCTCCATCTTTACTTTTAGTGCAACAATTTCTTTGTTCAACTCCTCGTTCTCCTTTTCAAGCCAGCGGCGATCTCTGGTCTTGTTTTGTAAAACATTGTTGACCTGTTGCCTTATCGTGATGTTCGTTCTTTCCAGCCGTTGGTTTTCTCTGACCAGCTCTCGATAATCATTTTTTAATGTTTCAAATTTTGCTCTTGAATTTTCTAATTCGTCGTTCAGAGCCCGGACTCGCTGTTCTCTTTCCTCGTCTTTCTCTCTCAGCAGTTTATTTTCCATCATCAATTTACTGATTGTGGAGTCTCTGCCTGCTGTCAGTTTGTGGAGTTTTTAGTTAAGGTGCTCCACCGTTTCTTTGAGGAGGATATTCTCCTCCTCAAACTCCTCAAGTTGTTTCTCCAAAATGTCCACCGTTGTAAAAAGCAAATCCTTCTCGTCCATCGCTGTGCTGTTTCTCCAAATCTTCTGAAATCGCAAATGAATTTCTCTGTCGAATCTTGGAATATAGAAACGGTCACCAATGACGTCACAGACAGGATGAGTGACATCACAGTTTCTCATCAAAGCCAGAAGCAGTCTGTTGCGAGCGGGGCCGGGGGATGTTAAAACTTTATTCCCAGACACACTGATTAACGACAGAGTGAAACATTTGTTATGCCTCAAGAAGAACAAATTCAGACAAAAAGTATTTAAGAAAAAGCAGTTCAGATTTAAATTGTTTTAATAGCTACTTTTTGTCAGAGTCTTTCATATAAAACTTAAATTCATTGTAAAATGCAGCAGGGCATGGCTTTCCCTACCTGGAACAATGAATATGATATTTAGTTTGTGACAATAAAATATTTATGAGAAACTGAAAAAAAGCAACAACCCTGCAGCAGCATCATTCTCTAATACTTCCTGTCATCTTCTTTTTTATTTCTGCCAGTAGTAACATCCAGTTGTTGATCACGTGACATGTGATGCGAAAAATTTGTTTCTTTTGTAGTTTTGTGAATTATACTGATTTATACAGTTTGAAAACCAACTCAACCCAACGCAAAAAATTAATAAAAAAACATGTTTTTTTCAAAATGATGTTTCCATTAGGTAGATTTTTTTTTGTTGTAATTCCAATTTGCACAATTATATGATCAATGGAAACACACCTGTATATTATTTACAAGAGCAATAGCAGGACATAATCAGTAAGTATGATTTTTATTCTATCTAAACCTGTTTGTCACCATAACCAGAAATGTTTGCATGAACAACCTTCTGCTTTCTTTTTCTTGTGCAAGTAATTATTGACTTCCATCGAAATAACTTCCCAACACAAAGATGATGGTTTGCAAATTTAGAATTTTTTTTTTACATATGAGGCAATAACACTTTTGAAGCTCACTGAAAGGATAATGGCAGCCTAAAAGTGTTCACTTCGAATGCTCCACTACTGTTTCTTCTGCAAACAAATGGTTATATGGCATTTAACTACAAAATTAAATAAATTTGGTGGTTAAGAGCAGCTCATGGAGGCGGTTCCAAACCGCAGAGCTGAGCTATTTAATGTGAAACAATGAATGAGGGGTTGTAGTTTAAACTGTAGAGCCGGGATGTCAAAGTCAAAAAACTACATTTGCTACAAGCCGAGGCCAAACACATTTAATTATTTTATAATTAAATGAATGAAGTACTATTTTCTTATAACTATAATGCATATATGCATATATATAATATACATATATCATAATATTTATTATATATATATATATAATATATATCATAACATATTACATTAGAATATGTATAATATAATATACGTACTATAATTGTGATAAATAGTATAATACGGCGGTTTTCAAAGTGTGAGGGGGGCGCGAGCGCACTTTAGGGGAGGCGCCATGCGAGGGAAAAAATAAACCGAAGAAAGCCCCTGGTCTAGAGTAAACTAGAGAAAGAACGATTTTCCCTTGTTTTCAAGAGAATTTGACATCGCTTTAACATTTAGCTGCCTCCATATTATCTCAAATTTAACTCTGGCTTGACCTCTCCAAAATGTTAATATTGCCTTCAGCCAAATATGTTGGTGACACATAAAAGGCTATGACTCATTACGCACTGAACTGTCAACAGCAGTGGGATAAAGGGTTTTTAAAGTAGTACTTTTTTTTTTTTTTTTTACATTCAGTTTCATTTTAAAAATGTGAATATAGTTGAAATTGTTTATTATTTACTCCACAAAGCTGTTTCCTCTAAGTAAAGTGAAATTAATTATCAGAAACTGGGTAGACTATTTCTAATTACAAAGTTTGTCATACTAATTTTTGTATTCTTCCATTTTATGTTATGGAATTTGAACTAGGAAATAATAATTAACAAAAATAATAGGGGTTTTGCTAAAATATAAAAAGGCTTTTTTCATGAGTTTCTTGTGAAAACAAAATAAAGATGTATTTACCAGCCTGTATTATTTGACTATTTTGACTATTTTGAGTTGCATGGGAATAGAGAGACTATTCAAAGGAGTGAAAATAAGCTAAAAAACAAACAAACAACAACAATAAAAAAAACCCCCAAGACAACCAATTTCTTCCCATTTTACAGAAAGCTCTCAAAAATCAGCACTAGATGGCAGCAGAGTAAGGAAAATATTGCTGTGCAATTCTAATGTTGTTAATCACGTCCAATTCGTGCTTCTTGTAAACTCGTTGCGGTGAGGAGGTGTGTCTGTTCTAGTTTCAGTTAAAACATTCCGGCCCGTTGTTGCATGTTCAAAAACTCAAATACAGGGAGGACAAAAACATTGATCAATTATTTTTATCTGTTTGCCTGAAACACAACAGAGACAATCTCAATCACAAACATTTTAATCCTTCAAATATTTTCTTCAAATCAGATCAAAAACATTGGCAAAGAGAGATTCCCCCAAAGTTCAAATTAAAATACTAGATAGACTTGAATGAAGGAGGTGTTTTTCTGTTCTAGTCTGCTGCTAAATGATGAAAACAACAACAACAAAACACACAAATAAACAAACAAACAAAAAACAAAATAAAACAGAAGATAAGCCAGTCATCATCACCCTGCTGGGGATCCGGAAATCTTTGGTTCTGTGAGGCATCCAGACAGACAAGTGGCTGTCTGGAGTAAGCTGCTTCTGTAATCAGGAAGATGAATGGTAAATTGGAAATAAATAACCGTAAGCTCATTGTTCAAGAATCTCACACTTAATAAAGAGAAACATGTGTCTCTTATGTTTCCAACATTACATTTAGACCCTCCTCTTATGTAATGACAGACAGCTAAGCTGACAGGTGCTCTCTTTCTGCTCCCTGCTGCTTCACCTTCAGAGGAGTGGAGTCACATGTTCCTCCTCCAGCAGTCATCGCTCACATTTCTCCAGCAACATGAGCATTGTGTGTAAAAGATAATTAGATGTTTAAAACCCTGTGAAATTAAGATGCGTTTCAGGTACCTTAGGTTGGAGTTTCTCTGTCATGTGAGAATGTTTACTTTTGAGCCGCTAGTTCAGTCTATTTTATTTGGATTTTATTATAGACCAAATTAAAATAATGCATGTTTACAAGGAAGATACTCCCTACACAGATTTCTATTTGTCCATTCAGCTAAGTAATTAAGAGATTAATTAAATTTTATTTAATCTCTATTTATTGACGTTGGTAGAGTAAAATGATTCAGAAATTCAGAGTTTTTGTAACCTGTTGAATAATTAAATTTAAAGTTGTTTGGAATTGAACTAATTTGTTAAGTACCGGTACATAATTTCTACTCAGACATATTGATTAAAAAGTATTTCTGTTGTTGAAATCATTATTAGTCAGTTTAATTCACAAACATTCGTGAAGTATATGAAACACCAATAAACTAATAGAGACATTTTCCCTAATACAGGCTTAAAACGGAATAAATTACTTTGTGTTGGTGAAATGAAATAGAAATCAGAGTTGGATGCTGTCTGGCATGAAGGAGCAGCTGGTTGTATGATTTGAGGGCTGCAACAGAAAAAGGTCAAGACTAGTCGGAGAGTGACCCTGTGACCCGAGGAGAACCCGAAGCAAACGCACTCCACATGCTTTTGGTACAAACAAAATTATGGTTTTTGTTCAAACTTACATCTTCCTGGAAAAATACAAAGAAATGGCTGATGCAGTTGAGTGTGATGATATCCTCAATCTCATCTGTCTGATCAGTGTTTTTCTCATTCAAATGCATAAATAAATGCAGGTTAAGCTCTAGCCTCACAGGAAACCAATGTTTTTACTTTGTACAGACATCCATCAGCAGTCTGAATAGTTTCCTATTTTAAAATTCTGATCTGGGTGAATAAGTGACCGAGACGTCTTTTCTAACCCAGTATATTTGATTTTGGCCACATTATTTAGTTAACTTCATTCAGAGTTATGTATCATTCTCACAGATCAAAAGTATAATAAAGTCTCCAGGAAGTGTTTCTGATGTTCTGGAAAGTGTTAAAGAAAAATGGTTCTGTGGAACTCTGAAGAATAAAATTACCTATAAACGTAAAGTGCTTCTCGCTTTGAACAGGGAAGTATTCCTACTCATTGTAATATGTAAAACTCAACCTTCGTGAATTTGTAACATGGAAAGAAACATATTTGACAGGTCATCAGTCACACACTAAGCAGAGACAAATATGAGGAAACAGCAGAAACCAGCAGACATTCCTGTTTCACCATTGGTGTACCACAGAAAAAGCATCTCCACAGAAATCTGACGAAGATGTGATAACAAACTCACACGCACACACACATGTAGAGAGGTAACTTCTAAATATATCGCATGTGTTCCTGAACAATTGAAACAAAGGCACGTACTACCTGCACGATTACTTAAATACTGTCACTTTAAGATGATGCTCCTCTTCAGTCTGCAGCATTGTCAACAAAAGACAGCGTTAGGTATGCTGTTGCTGTCACTTGGACTAAAACTAAAAATCCACCTACATCCCTCACTTGTATTTGTAAACCCCATGTCACACTTAAGCCTTTACAGCAAAGAGGTAATCAATTTATGTATTTTAGCAATTCAATTACTTTAGGTCTGGTTATTGTTAATGATTATGGATTACAAATGAAGCACACCCAAATTATAATGTTACAAAAGAGCAATAAGAAAAACATTTAATAGGAAAATCTCAGCCTGATGAAAACCATCCATCCATCCATCCATCCATCCAATCCATCCATCCATCCATCCATCCATCCATCCATCCATCCATCCATCCATCCATCCATCCATCCATCCATCCATCCATCCATCCATCCATCCATCCATCCATCCATCCATCCATCCATCCATCCATCCATCCAGAGAAGCCTGGACAGGTCACCAGTTTATCTCAGTTGGTTTGATGTAATATTTCCAGGGAATTACATTTTGGGATTAAGAAAATCAACAGAATTAATCATCTGAACTGTGCCACTCTGTCTCCACTGATACTGTTATTAAATGTTCAAAGTATCAACATAAAACTCAAAGTATTAATGACTCATTATGAAGTTATAGTCTTTATAAATCTATTTAGAACCTATTAGTAAGATCATCACATCAACGAAGAAGAATATAAATCAATGATGAAGAAGCTCCTTGTGGAGGAAAACTAAAGACCTGCAATAATTGTAATGATTAGCAGTTTTTTTATTTTAATTTTACTAAATAAATGAACCAAAGTGACTGTTTATGGATTCACTTGACAAAGTGTGATTAACCAACACAGACTCAAGGCTTAAAGATATTTCCTTTTTCAAATCCTGTTAATCCCTGACTTTAGTCACACATGAGGTCATACAGTGAATGTCAATAGCAGCATGAGCCCTGTGTATTAAAGATAATGAGAGATTTTATACTTGAGGTGAAATGAATTCACCCCGGTTATGTTTCAGGTCAGAGTTTCTCTTTCACTTGATACATGTTTATTTTGACCTGCAAGATCGTGAGAACAGAAGGTAAGATAAAAGAGGGAAAGATGTGAGTAAGGACAGATTGTGTTTTCAGATATTCAGTACAGTGAGGAGCTGAGATTCTCTTTCATGCAAATAGCAGCTTAGGACACATCTGAAACAGTAAAACCATTTTGCTCACCTGCTGCTGTAACACAAGTTTTTGTCAAGCAAACAGGTTTGTATATTTTTAAAAAATACAGATAATTAAGGACTTTTTGTTAGATGGCTACAGATGGCAAAAATGTTTTCTTGTCAAACAGGTTAAAGAAGTCTGAATGTCTTCTATTAAAACATATTTCATGAATATTTAGAAATAATTTGTACAGACTGTTGTGTTTAACACTATTTTTGCATCTACTTGTGCATACCACTTAAACCTTTTACATATTTTTTCCTCAAAAATATGTGGTTTTCAGAATGTTTCACACATGAGAATCTGAAAGTCTGCCATGCACAACTTCTGAGTGAATGTCACCTTTTCATATAATTACACAATAAAGATACTAAGCAAAGCAGCAGATCAAACACACTGAAATTGAATGTTTCTTTCCTTCTATCCTTTGCAGGGGTGTCAAACTCCAGTCTTAAAGGGCCGGTGTCCTGCAGTTTTTAGATGTGCCACAAGTACAAAACACTAGAATGAAATGGCTTAATTACCTTCTTCTTATATAGAGGCCTGCTAGTGACCTCATTATTCTATAAGTGTGGTGCAGCAGAGGCACATCTAAAAGCTGCAGGGCAGGGGCCCTCCGGGACTGGAGTTTTACGGAGCCCCCTAGGGGACATGGGGATTTTTTTTTCTTTTGCGTTCCCTCGCAAAAGTATTGCGTTCCCTCGCAAAACTTTGCGAGGGGGCACATAAAAGTATTGCGAGGAACCCTAATACTTTTTGCGAGGGGACGCAAAAGAAAAAAAAAAAAATCCCCATGTCCCTTAGGGGGCTCCGTAGAGTTTGACTCCTGTGCCAGGGGTATCAAACTCCGGTCCTCAAGGGCTGGTGCTTTTCTTTCAAAAAAGCATATATAAGAATTTGCAGGTTTATAAAATCCTAAACTGAATTTCAGAAATCTTACATTGATTTGACTTTTCAGAACAGAACAAAAGTGTCAATAGCTGCATTTCCATTAATTTTTTGAAAGTGAAAAAAATTAAATCTAACTGTTTACAATCGTCTCTGACATGATTTTTATTGACTTATTGAGTGAACAAGCTTATTCACAAATTATTTTAATTTAATTTCTTATTTAATGAGAACACCCCAATTGGAAAATAGTGTGTTTTTTTATTTTTTTTACATTAGCAGAGTATAGACACATGTGTGCACATTTGTGATTGAAATGGAGCTAACCTATTAGGACAGGAGACTTGCCCATGGTGTTCTGTATGTCTCACCATTTGACTGCTGGTGAATGACAGAATGAAACCCTGGATTAAAGGGATCTGACAAACGAATGGATAGATTTAGCCTATTACCATTTTTAATACTTTCAATGATGCTTAAAATAGAAACAGTCTATAGCCAGAACAAAAACTTATTGGGATTCTTTTCACAGCTTCCAAAAAGCAGCATCATGATAAATGTCCCACAGCCATAAGTTGCATGCCATGTGGTCAACCACTTAAAAGGAAAACTCTCATGAAAATAGTTTACATATAGTTTCTTTTTCGTCATGTTCTGCCTGCTGAGTGAATTCCCTCATGTTGCCAGTAAGTAGATCTGTGTGGCAGAGCAGCATTCCAGTCTGCTGAATCTGATCACAGTGGAAAAAATCCCCAAACAAAACAAATCGTCTGTCAACTAGAATTATCTACTTTTAGAGAAGCAGCAAACCTTTAATAATCCCAGATTTTTCATTACGTAAACTTAATTATCCACATTTATTTAAAAAAAAAAAAACAACTTTACCAGTGTTTTTGAAATTAGCGTTATTTGGGTACATGAAAAATATGGACATTAGCTTTCCAAACTCCGCAGTTAGAGTTGATGAACTCTCATCAACTCTGACATTAGCTCTGAGGAACACCTCTCTCTCATCTCTATTCTCTATGTGAGAGGAGGATTTGATCTATGACTTATGACAGAGAGCAAAGTGTCGTTAAGGTAACGACACTTTCAATACATCTAAAAAAACAGAATATTGTTTAAAATGCAATATTTCTTGAAACTGACATTGTCATTTCATAAAGATTCTTTTCACAAACAATAACATATTTTAAGCTTTTAATTTTTGCAGGCCATATAATTATGGCTTACAAATGAAGAAAACCCAGCGTTAAGTGTCTCAGAAAATCAGAATATCACACTAAGCCAATCAAAAACATACATTTAAGCACCATTGTGAATAGAAACGTATGCAATGTATTCACTCTGTCCTTGGTTAGACCTCCTCTTGCATGAATTACTGCATCATAGAGGCGATCGACTTGTGGCCCTGTGAAGGTGTAATGGAGTCCAGAGTGCTTTGACAGCTGCCTTCAGGTCATCTGCCTTGTTGGGTCTGATGTTTCTTATCTTCCTCTTGGCAACAATTCATACATTTTCAACGGTGTTTATGTCAAAGGAGTTTCTGGCCAATCAAACCAACTTTTGGTAACTTTGACAGTGTGAGCAGGGACCAAGTCCTGTTGGAAATTAAAATCAACATCTCCAGACAGCTTGTCAGCAGAAGGAAGCATGAATGCACTACAATCTCCTGGTGGATGGATGCATTGACAGTGGAACTCAGAAAATATAGTGGAGACTTGGTTTAAAGGCACTCTGTGTTTCAGCTGTTTTGCAGTTTTCTGGAAGTTTATTCCAGATTTGTGGTGCACAGAAGGTGAATGCTGATCCTCAGTGTTTTGTTCTGGTTCTACAGATACAGAACAGACCAGAACCAGAGGACCTGAGCGGTCCGGAAGGTTGATACAGCCCACGTATGACAGACACAATGATTATGCACTTTATGGCCACTGATAATACATTGATGCATTGGATTATAGTTGATAATAATACTTATTGATAGTCCTCCATAACCTTAAAGTTATGTTTATATGCATGTTTTTTTTATTATATGAGAGCAAATCTCATACAACTTACAAAAGCTAATCTGTTTCCCCATTCCTCTGGTTTACTTTGAAATGACTTGCTGGCAATCATTTAAACACAAAGCTCATTCCTTTCTAAATAAATGCAAGTTGGCCCAGCCCATGAACTCTCATCAACTCTGACATTAGCTCTGAGGAATGTCAGAGCTCCTCTCACATTGCTCTCTTTATGTGAGAGGAGGATTTGATCTATGACTTATGACAGAGAGCAATTAACTGGTAGGTCGAAAACAAGTAGCTGACGTCTGTAACTGGTATTTATTTGTATTACTAAAACTGCTTCACATGAAAATATGGTTCTAAAGATTTTTTTCTTTACATCTGTCAACAAGCAAAGAAAGAAATATATTTTTCCATGGGGTTTGTGACAGAAAATAAGGTGTCCATGGGTAATATATATTGTATGTACATAAGTTGTACGTTAGAAAAGTAAGAACATATCTTTAAGGTTTAGCTTTGATGCATTTCTTCTTTTTAACATCACCTACTGTCTGAAGTAATCCATTCATCAACATCTAGGCCAGGTTTCTACAATCTGTGACTCTTTTTAGGCCAAATCAGACCAAAACGTACCGGATAAGTTTTTCCTTTTTAAAGCTAATTAATGAGGAGGAACAAAAACAACCATTTCTGTCAAGCAAGTCTTAAAACTCAGGTACAAGAAACACTTGATGTTTACACTTTACAAATGAAATGTATTAAATACCCCCAGGGCAAGCAGAAATAACCATCATCTTCACTCCAGTCACTTGTTTTCTTTTCCACTTTCATCCCTAGCAGTAGAGCTTTAAATGGTACAATTAATTAAAAAAAAAATGGCCACACTAATCAGAAGTTGATTATCACAGTCTATAATGGACATGAGTGAAAAAAACAGCAGAAGAATAATGACTGACCTGTTTTTCTTTGTCTTGAAACAGAAATCTGTTTCAAGACAGGTTAGACACACCTTTCACACGCAACATTCTCTATAATCATAAAGAATGAGGATCTTTTTCCTGTCAGTAACTCATAGTGTAATGGTATTTTCTTGCCATGAGTTATAGATGCTTACACCTAAATTGTTACTCCAGATATATTTGTCAATTGAAAGCATGTATACATATAACTGGAGGCAATGGCAAAACCAAAAGTTTTTTTAATAGATTTAGTTTCGAAAAAATAAATACAGTGAGGAAAACCCAGGAAAAAAACAAAAACAACCCAAGATCCTGAGAGAATGTTCTATCACCAAGATGTTGCTTTTCAACCATTTCGTCTTTTAATCCACCTATTTAACTTCCACTTCACTCCCTGCGGGCATTGGTACAGGGACAAAATGTGAAAAAGGGAGTAGTCAGACACTAAAATGATCAGGATGGAAACCAACAAGATATGCAGATATGCGAAGTGGCAGCGTCACTTTGCAGATCTGCAGTTTAACATTCTCTTTATGATAAACTGCATGAACAGAAAAATGAACGACCAGAACCATATCAGAATCTCCAGAACCTTTTCTGCTCTTGCATTTTCAAAGACTATTTGCTGCTACATATAAATGCATGCTGATGGTATCTTTTAAACAACAACAGAAGTCAAAAGCATATGTGTTGACAGGTATGTATTTACTTATTGACGAAGTTGCTGGGATGCTGAAAACCAGGAAGAAGGAAGTATTAAATTAAGTCTTTGTCTAAGCTTGGCAGGATTACCAGCATGAATTGCACACCCAGTGTGGGCGTGAAACGACACTCACGCCCACGTCGTTTAAAAAGAAGAATATTGACGGTAAGTGGCTTCTTGCACCGCTGGAAGTCCAAATTGGATGCAGACAGCTGTGGAGTTGAGGCCTGGATTCATAACAGGTGATCTTATTCATTCTTAACATTTCTCAGCCAGCTTCATAATAAATGTGGAAAATATACATGTTTTTCACTAAAAAATTTGAAAATATGTTTTCACTCCAATTTGTAATAATTTCTTTTTTCTTTTAGAGATGAATAAGTTTCTCTGCCTATTGGCTGTTGGTCTAACCCTCGGCTTGCAGTGCCAAGTGGATCCCAGTGAGTAGTTTTCTTCTTTTAATGTCTTATGAAGAATTGAAAACAAATTTATTACTGAAATAAAACTTTAGAGTATCCATTTTTTTGGTTCAAAGGAAAATCCTTTATATAACCAATATAACTGGATTTCCTCATTTGGGATGATAAAATATTTTTCTATTCCATAGCAAGTTCAAAAAAGAAACTAAGGAAACTGATTCTGTTTGCATTCAGAACGCCATTTGAGCCATAGCTTCATTGAAAAATGTGTGAATAAGGCGAAAACCAATGTGGATGCAGCCTATACATACTCCCGTCAAGTGTGAGCGTAAAACCCTGCTCCTCTATTTTTCTTTTGCTGCTTAACGTTGAACTGACAAATCATCACAAAATATATATGAATATGAATAAATACCAGAACTATTTAAACAACACAGGAGCCTTGACCGGGTGAGGAGAAATGCAGCAAGCCCTGCAGACATCCTGAGACTGCTGAAGCAGCCCAACGGACAATCCAGACAGGCGGTGCGCGCTGCAGACTACATGGCCAACACTCTGGATTTGATTAACCACTACCTGTCCAAACGTCACAAACGCTCCATCAATGCCACAGGTATGAATCTGAATTTATCTCTTTTAGGCTTGCTTGCATGGCTTGGTGTCATACAGCTAAGATTTGCTTTTCTTATGCTTTGATTAGACCTTATCACTCAGGGTGATCTGGATGTGATCGCCAGACTGACAGGCTGCGCTGCTCAAGTCAGAAACATTCGCTGCCAGGATCTTCCCAATGTCAACAAGTACCGCATGGCAAACAGCATTTGCAACAACCTGTAAGGAAAATATTCATTAACAGTTGTTTACTTAATGTCACCAATAGCCAGAACTAAAAGTTAGATATAAACCAAATGTAAAACAGCAGCAACTATCATTCAAAATAATTTGTAACATTTCAAAACTTGTCACTTATAGTGAAAACCCTCGCTGGGGCGCCTCCAACATCCCGTTCCTCCGCTGGCTGCCTGCTGAGTATGAAGATGGTATCAATTCTCCTAAAGGCTGGACTTCTGACTTGAAAGTCAACAATAACCTTCTTCCCTTGGTAAGCACATAGAGCACATCTTCTTCTCCCCTTAATGGCATCCAGATGACAGCACTTGTTATCTTCGTCTCCATTTCTTCCTCAGGTGAGAGAAGTGTCCAACCGTATCTTGGCAACAGCTAACTCTGACGTGGAAAGTGACCCCCTCTACACCCACCTGCTCACAATCTTTGGCCAGTGGACAGACCATGACATCACTTTCACCCCTCAATCTCCCTCCATCAGGTCATTTAATGATGGCATTGATTGTGAAAAGACCTGCGGCAACACAGAGCCATGCTTCCCCATAGAGGTCTGTGTGAAAACATTAAAGCATTACATTAACAAAAGATAAAACACATCCGAAACATTAAAGTCTGAATGTCTCATGTCCTCTAAACAGTTTCCCTCAAATGATACGCGGATTGAGCCTCACTCTGAAGAGTGCATGCCATTCTCCCGCTCCGCTCCAGCTTGTGGTTCTGGTAACACTGGACACAACTTTGGATCACCCACTGTCCGCCAGCAGATGAACACTCTGACGGCCTTCATCGATGTGGGTCAGGTCTATGGTTCTGATGACAGCAAAGCTCGCAGTCTCCGAAACCTCACTACCAATCAGGGATTGCTGAAGGTAAATGAAAACCATAAAGACAACGGCCGTGACCTCCTGCCTTTCACCACCATGGGGGCCAACATGTGTGCCACAAGACGAAAGATAACCGGTGATAACAGTACTGAGGAAGTGCTGTGCTTCGTTACTGGTGAGTCTCTGTAAAAATAAGCAAATTATTTTCATCTGTATGAACAAAGCATGTTTCATGACTTGTGTGGTCTGGAAGTTATTGTCCTTAGTCATTTGGTTTGATGCGACTTTTTAGGTGACGACCGTGGCAATGAAAACATCGGACTGGCTTCTTTGCACACTCTGATGATGAGAGAGCACAATCGCTTGGCCCATGCCCTTGCTCAGCTCAACCCACAGTGGGACGGAGAGAGGCTCTACCAGGAAGCCCGCAATATTTTGGGAGGATACATGCAGGTAAGAGACAGGAAGAGGAGCACAACTTGAAAAACAAAGTTTAAAATCACATGAAATAGAGAAAAGACAGAAATGTGTGATTTGATGTCCTTGTTTTGTCTGAAAATGTAGTAAAGGGACATATTACTTCCCCAAACAAGTTAAGATATCAAGTGCCTTAGAGCTACTGAGTGGAATATCTTTGGATTTAATATTTCTCTCTTTTCCATCAAAGGTTATCACTTACAGGGACTATCTCCTTCACATTATTGGACCAGAGACCATGTCAAAGAAGTTGTCCACATATCCTGGTTATGATTACAAAATTAATCCCAGCATTGCCAACGTATTTGCCACAGCTGCCTTCCGATTCGCTCATCTGATGGTTCAGCCCTTCATTTTCCGTCTTGATGAGAATTACCAGGATCATCCAGATTATCCCAGCCAGCTGATTCACAAAACCATGTTTGCTCCTTGGAGGATCCTCTTTGAAGGTACTAACCAAACTCTTAATTTCTCCCGAAGGAAGGAGATTAACTTGACGATCAAATCTAAACGTTTCTATTGTCTCTTCAGGTGGATTGGATCCGATCTTGAGAGGGTTGGTTGGTCGCCAAGCCAAGCTGAACACTCAGAATCACATGATGCATGAGGAGTTGAGGGAAAGGCTGTTTAAATTCTCCGTAAAGCTGGCTCTGGATCTGGGAGCTCTTAACATGCAGAGAGGAAGAGACCACGGACTCCCTGGTATTTATTAATATTGATGTTTGTTTTTGTAATTCCTCCCTTCAACGCAACAGGGGTTAGTAGTTTCTACAGTTCATGCATCATCTTAGACTGTGTCTTCTTGGTTTAGGCTACAACAGATGGCGAGAGTTCTGTGGCCTGTCACAGCCAAGGACTCTAAATGAGTTAGCTGTCGTTCTCAACAACACTGACTTGGCCCGACGACTGCTGGATCTGTACGGTACACCTGACAATATCGATCCATGGCTGGCAGGAGTGGCTGAGCCATTTGTCAGCGGAGGAAGAGTGGGACCTCTGTTTGCCTGCCTGATTGGCACTCAGTTCCAGAAGATCCGTGAGGGAGACAGGTGAGAAGACAGACAATTACAAATCTACCAATGAACTATCGAAGCATCAGTGTGGTGTCTGTCCGTTTTTACCTTTGGAGATGGTTGAACTTGTACACTGTGTTTTGTTTTAGGTTTTGGTGGGAGAACAAAGGTGTCTTCACTGAGGCTCAGAGGCTTGCAATTAGGGACACATCTCTTGCCAGAATCATCTGTGACAACACTGGGATCACTGAAGTTCCTGTGAAACTTTTCCAGTACCGACCCCGAGGCTCTGGATACACCCAATGTGTCGACATTCCTGCATTTGATCTCAGTCCATGGAAGGAGGGCGGTATGTTCACATTTTGATGTTCCATCAGCAAGTGTTAACAATGAAAATGTTCACATTTGATGCCAATTGTGGAATTCTTTCCACAATTTTTATTCTCTCAAAAGGTCAAGTTGGACCCCCCGGACCCACCGGACCCCTTGGACCCACCGGACCCCCCGGACCCCCCGGACCCCCCGGACCACAAGGTACTAAAATGTCTTTTAGTAATTAAAGACTCTCTAACTGATAGAGAACAAATAACATTTTACAAAACTTTAAATTCAATGTTCTTGCATGTAACATGTTCATATAATTTTGTGTACAGGACCAAGAGGTCTGCCAGGACCAATAGGTCTGCCAGGACCAAGAGGTCTGCCAGGACCAATAGTTCTGCCAGGAATAAGAGGTCTGCCAGGACCAAGAGGTCTGCCAGGACCTCCCGGACCTCCCGGACCTTCAGGCGCAGCACAGCATGTGGCTTTCTCTGTGCGCCTTGGTAACAATAACCCCAAACCTGATACCCCCATTGGCTTCCATGATGTCATCTACAATGGAGAGAACAGCTATGACCCCAAGAGCGGCTTTTTCACCTGTGAGCACCCAGGCGTCTATGAGTTTGAGTTCCACTGCACCATCTATGCCAGTGCAGGCAGCTTGAATCTGCTCCGCAATGGAGTCATGGTTCTGCACTCATTCACCACCCGCCAGAGCGGCTACATCACAGCCAGCGGCAGCATCTTCATCAAGCTTGCGAAGGGAGACAAGGTGTGGCTGGTGGCTAACAATGGCGGCAACGGACTGACCAGTGACAGCTTCTTCTCTGGTCATCTGCTGTTCACCGAATAGTAGATACCTGTCCAATTTGCACTTTCCATTTAAAGCAAGTAAAATTAAGAAGTAAAAAACTGAGTGAAACTGAAGTAATAAATGATTCTATTTCCCCCCTCACTATTCTTTATTAGTGAGGGGGGAAACTACGTGACAATGATTAAGAAAGGATTGATAATGAACAGCGGTACTTTCCTGTTGTGAATGAAAAATGCACTAAATTGTAACAGAAACAAGTGAATAAAATGTGTTTCTACTTTATGTGCACCTCGTTTATTTAGGAGAGATTTGAAGTGATCCACAACAAAGCTTAGGACAGGTATCTTATAGAGATGAATACATTGATTCTGAATGAGTGGATAAAATATTCCATGAACATGAATGTACCTGATATTTTATACATAAAACCATTTGGTTTTTCTCATTTAACACATTTAAAACAAGACTGCAGCTGAAATACTTGGTTAATATTACTGTTCAGTCATACTGAGTATAACATTATTTCCAGGTCAAATTAGAAATTCCAGAGAAGAAACTGATGGATTACTTTATTAACCTGCAATTGAATCATTTCTTAATCTGTTTGCAATTACATATAACTGGATTGACAGTCGATATAAATTATTCTCCAGGATTACACCTTTCACCAGACAGTTTGGCTTTCAAAGTAAACTCTAAACTTTATCTAAGGCCTAGAGTCACTATAACTGTCCCAGTACAAATTGAAGTCAATGGGACTCATTTGTTTCCTGTTGAATTCTGACGGTGATGAGAGTGAAGATTTATGCAGACTGGATGTGGATACGTTGGTCCACGGGTGTGGTCAAAACTCCGGATGTCCCGACAGTGGACATCCGGAGAGGAATCATCCTATCTCAGGACACCGGGTGGTTCTTTCACAGACACTCTGGTGTGAAAAGGAGAGACTGTACTTCCTCAAGAGGTACAACCTGGGAGCATCTGTGTTGTGATCGTTCATCACTAGGTGGTTAAAAGTGTTATTTGTGAAGTTAAATTGTCTGCATATGATCCTTAGCAAAGACATAGACTGGAACAGGTGGAGGATCAAACAATTAATGAATGAGACCTTCATTAATTGTTATTTTGGGTCTGTCTCAGTTATTCAAACTGGTTCTTTTTAGTTCCTTCTCCACAGACGGGTTCGTCCCCAGACAGTCAGATTTATCTCCATTTGTAGATCCTGCACCGTTCCTCTGTTTTATGCACAAACAACTTGGACTGGCAGCAGATTGAATCCACTGATTGGCCTGTGGACTCCTCCCTGAACAACAACAGATCAATCAAACTGTGACAAGACTATAGTTCCTGAAATGGTGAACTGCAAATCAATAATTCAACTGGACAAAGATATATTTGTTCTTGGAACAAATATATCAAGTAATTTCTGAGAAAGTGGCTACATGGGATCTTGCGCTTGTACGCAAGCGCAAGATCCCATAATTGAACAAAAGTGCAGTTTCGTTACTGCTCGCCCAAGCAGTGAGGAACACACTGCTAATGGAGACACCCAACTTGGTAAGAACCAATCCGGATATTAACTGGCTAGAGTGAGACTTGAAAATGGAGATGTGCCTTACAAAACCTTTCTGCAGGTTTCTTTTGAAATCCATGACCAGCTCTGTAATCAGTGAGTGAATGGATGAACTGTGATAATGATAATAACAATAATAATAATAATGATAATGTGGCAAAGTGACCTTGTGTCTCTTTTAAGGGTTAGATTTTGATTGAATTGTGTATTTTGAAGTTATTTTCTTAGATTGTTTTGAGTTAAAAGTTTTGCTTTTTTTTGCATGTTTTGATTGGTTGATGGTCACGTACCATATGCGCCCCGCTGCAGCGCCACAGCTGATCGGCATCTTCATTAGCTGTGTACAGATCAGCAGGAGTAAAAAAGGCCAGTGGAACCGTGATGGGAGAGAGAGCGGCAGACGGATCGGACTGGCTTCAGGCGTTTGGACACAGGAGGAACTGGCCCTGAGAAGGACTGCTGGACTGGCTGTGGCAGAGGAGCGGCGACCGGCTAAGGAGGTGGAAATTGCTGGCTTACCGCCGAGGACCGGTCGGACCAAGCTGGACGCAGGAAGTAGACAGGCTCGTGTCCCCCTTAGACGGAGCCGTGGGGCTGGCGCTCGCTGAAGTTTGTGAGGACCGAGTGGACCGGATTGGACTTGTTGGGGCAGCAGAGGACTGCGCCCCTCTTTCCCCTTCCCGCTGAGGGCCAGTTAAGACTCCTTTTTATAGACTCATGTATTGATCCTCCTTCAGTAACGCCTCCTTTTTTTTAACTAGTTGTTTTTAAATAAATTATCTTATCCCTTTTATCAGTTTGTTGCGCCTCTGTCCACAATCCTGCAGGTTATTTTGTAGAAGGAAGAGAGTAAGCCTTTCGGCATCACAATTGGCGCTGTGAGCAGGATCTGCGGGATTGTGAACAGTGTTTTAATAGATTTTTTTAAAAAAATAAAAAGGGGAAAAGATGATTATGCCCATTTATCCTGGTGCCCCATGGATTCCCAAATTTGAAGGGCAAAATGATAAGTATAATGAATGGAAGGAGCAAATACAAGGTCTTTTAGATGCAAACGACCTGCCTGAATCGTATAAAGTGAAGATTTTGATTGGTGCCTTGTCTGGGTTGCCCAGACGCCAAATTAATGTGCTCTGTGATGATGAACGTGATAGGGTGATAAAAATATTCTTAGTTCTGGATGATTTGTATATAAGGAAGGTTCCTGTTTCGGCTTTACGGTCACAATTTTTTGGTTGTGTGCAGAAACCAGGTGAATCCGTTCAGGCATACGGACTCCGGTTGAGAGAGCTGTACCGTAAACTACAGAAACACGATGCAACTGAAGCACCCACTGATACCCACCTTAGGGACCAATTCCTGCTTGGCCTAGAGGATGGCGCCATGCTTCAGCTGTTAAAGCGAGTTGTGCGCCTAGACCCTGATGCGACCTTCAGTGCTGTCCAACGGGAGGCTCTTCTGTTAGAAGAGGAACAAAATCCAAGATGGCCTGAAGTGACATGTGCTGCGGTAAAGGACCCTAACATTGTTCGACCCCATCAACAGAATGATGTGTGGAAACAGGAGCTGAAAAAGGAACTTATGGAGGAGGTAAAGGCCCAGATGAAGGACCTGGCCTGTGAATTGATCCAGGAAAAAAGAATAAAGGGTCCCATGCCAAGATCAGCGTACCCCAGGACTGTTCCCCCACGTCACCGAGGGAAATGGCACCCGGACCGCGATACCAGTTACCAATGGGACGAGAGTGGTAGGCCTATTTGTAGGGTGTGTAAAAAATCTGGACATATAGCCAGATTTTGCAGAGAATCCTCTGTAGATCAGCCTGCTTTAAACTAGCACACCCTACTGTAGCGGCCTATACAGTGGGGGTCAGGTCAGCAAGATCAAAAGGCCACGACTGATTTAGTGGGGATTGCCCACTATGTAGAGGTGTTTGTGGGAGGAGTCAGATTGGAGGGACTTTTGGACACTGGCTCACAAGTGACACTTATGCAGCAGAGCCTGTTCCTCAAACATTTTCCTGACTGTGATGTTAGTAATGCACCTACCTATATCCAGCTTAAGGCGGTAAATGGCCTTAAGATCCCCTGTATAGGCTACGCCCTGATGGACTTTAAGATTGAGGGTGTTGATGTTAGCCAGAAGGGTGTTTTTGTAGTGACTGATGAATGTTCTACTAACCCCTTTGTCATTGGCATGAATGTAATTAGACCCTGTTGGAATGTAGTCTTCTGCAACCCGGGGAAGCCTTTGTCTTTTTGCTGCCAGAGCCCGAGGTCCCAGCAGGCATGGCAGGAGGCTTTTTCCCTTTGCTGGAGGATAACTGTTGCCACAGAGGACGACTTCAAAGGATATGTCTGGCCAGCTCGGCGACAAGGAGTCAAGATTCCGGCAAGAAGCGAGGTGGTGATCTGGGGACGGGCTCGAGCAGGACCAGCTGGGAGAGACTATTGTGGCCTGGTGGAAAATTTGAAGGAGCCTGATACTGTTTCAGTGGCCCGCACCCTTGCTGTCGTCAGAAATGGTAGGCTTCCGGTCTGACTGAAAAATTTGAATAACTTTCCAGTTATTTTAGGGCGCTACCGGAAAAATTGGCCGCCTCTACCAGGTTGATGACGTGGATGTTCATGGGGGTCGGGACGTCGACCTCACTGTTGATGACAGCGGTGTGGTGCAGGTTCGACTGGTGGAAGCTGTGGATTCCTTGGAGGAGAACCGAAGCTTCAGCTTACAGAGGCTGGTGGAACAACCAGTTTTAACGCCTGCTGAAGCCAGTAAGTTGGCCGCTTTACTACAAAAATGGGAGAAAGTGTTTTCCAAACATGATGAGGACTTCGGTCGGACGGATGCCGTCAAGCACACCATTCCGACGGGAGATGCATGCCCCACAAGGGAGAGATTCAGACCACTGCCACCACTCATGTATAAAGAAATGAGGTCATTACTAGCGGACATGTTGGACAAAGGTGTGATAACTGAAAGTTCCAGCCCTTGGGCCGCACCTATTGTCATGGTCAAAAAAAAAGATGGGAGTTGGAGGTTCTGTGTTGATTACAGAAAACTGAACTCTGTTACTCATAAAGATGCCTTCCCTCTCCCCAGCATTGAAGAGACTCTAACCTCCCTCTCCAAGGCAGAGTGGTTTTCCACCTTAGATCTGGCCAGTGGATATTGGCAAGTCGAGGTTGATCCTATGGATAGAGAAAAAGACTGCCTTTACTACACCTTTGGGCCTTTTTGAATTTCAGCGCATGCCATTCGGCCTCTGCAATGCACCTGCAACATTCCAGAGATTGATGCAACAATGCTTAAGTGGTCAGATCACTGAGTCTCTGCTTGTATACCTGGACGATATAATCGTATATTCACCTGATTTCGATACCCACCTGCAGCATTTGGAAGAAGTCTTCATGCGTTTGTGGAAGCATGGCCTGAAGTTGAGACCTGACAAATGCAACCTGCTTCAGAAAGAGGTGAAGTTCTTGGGTCATGTGGTCAATCAGAGGGGAGTTGTGCCTGATCCAGAGAAGGTGACTGCAGTTACAGAGTGGAATGCCCCAAAGACTGTTAAAGAAGTACGGGCGTTTTTGGGCCTGGCAGGCTACTATAGACGTTTCATCTCGGGGTTTTCTAAGATCGCATACCCCCTTAATTCTCTGTTAGCAGGCATTCCTACTGACAAGAAGCATGGTGCAAAATTAATTGATTGGACATTAAAATGTCAAACTGCATTTGACAAACTGAAGGAAGCATTAACTCAAGCACCAATATTGGCCTATGCAGACTACACCCAGCCTTTTAGGTTGTACACTGATGCCAGCAATTATGGACTGGGTGCAGTACTGGCACAAAATCAAGAAGGAGAAGAGCAAGTAATCGCTTATGCTAGTCGTAGTTTACACCCTACTGAGCGAAATGATGCAAACTATAGCTCATTTAAATTGGAGCTTTTGGCACTGAAATGGGCAATTACTGAAAAATTTAAGGATTATTTAACTGGTGCCAAGTTCACAGTGTTTACGGACAATAACCCAGTTGCCCACCTTCAAACTGCCAACTTGGGGGCGGTGGAACAAAGATGGGTTGCTCAGCTGGCCTCATTTGATTTTGAGGTGAAGTACCGAGCGGGAAAAGAGAATGTTAACGCAGATGCATTGTCTAGATTCCCCAAAACTACCGCCAACATTGGCTGTGCTGTGGCGGCTGTAACAGAGGCGGATACAGAAGACGTGGCTTCGCTGGAGTGGGGTGAAGACTGGCAGGCCCTACAAGAAGCGGACCCAGACATGCATCAGGTACGAGTGTATGTGGAACAGGGGAGAACCCCAAATAAGACTGAGCAGGCAACCTTAAGTGAACCGGCAAAAAAGCTGTTTAAACACTGGAAAAAGACTCTATATACATAAAAGGATCCTCTGTAGACGTGTGTTTGACTCATATGTATGTGAGCCCCGTTTCCAGATTGTGTGCCCGGATTTTAAGCGTCAGGAGGTCTGGGAGAAATGCCATGAAGCTACTGCCCATGCAGGAGTGGAGAAGACCCTCGCTCACCTAAGGCGCCATTTCTTTTGGCCAAGCATGGAGAAGGGGGTACAGTGTTTCCAGAATGGTTGTGTTGTCTGTAGTTTACAAAAAGATCGTGTAGAACCTCGAGCACCTCTCAAGCCAATAGAAGTGTCCTATCCGTTAGAGGTGGTAGCCCTTGATTTCCTTTCTTTGCGTTGGCCGAACGACGCTTATCAAAGTATTCTAGTAATGACTGATATGTTCACTCGTTATTCATGGGCTGTTCCTACACGTGATCAAACTGCACAAACTACTGTTCGCGCAATCTGGTCTCATGTTATCCAACTGTTTGGTTGCCCAGCGCGTTTCCATTCGGATCAGGGACCAAATTTTGAATCGGAACTGATGAAAAATCTATGCAGTTTGTATGGCATTTCAAAAAGTCTCACTACCCCCTATCATCCAGCAGGTAATGGGAGAGTAGGAAGGATGAACCAGACATTATTAAATATGCTTCGCACACTTGAGGTTGAAAAACAGAGTAAGGGGGCCAGAGCATTTGCCAGAGTTATTACATGCTTATAACAATGTCATCCATAGCGCTACAGGGTTTACGCCATCTTACCTTATGTTTGGGCGTCATCTGAGGCTCCCAGTTGACCTGAGTTTGGGGGTGTTGGAGACACAACCCCGTAGAGATCTGCAGGGATGGGTCTTAGAACACCATCAGAAGTTATCTTATGCTTATAAGGTAGCTCGGAATAAGATGAGTAGTGCTGCAAATAACGAAAAACGCCGATATGATAAAAAAGCCAAGGCTAGTGCGCTTCTCCCGGGGGAACGCGTGTGGGTCCGTGATAGGAACCGGCAAGGACAAGGGAAACTACATAGTTGGTGGGATCCAGAGCCATATGTAGTTGTGGGGGTTGTTGGAGATACAGGGCTGGTTTATAGAGTTAGGCCAGAAGGAACGAACTTTGCATAGGAATGCTTTGAAGATTTGCATTGCTCCTTCCATTGAGGTGTCGAGAGAACAACTTCCTGCTGAGATACACGAACTGCCGTTAATGCTCTATTACCCTGTGGTTAATGAAGAACCGGAACAAGGATTACGCCGTTCAACACGTGCTACGAGAGGACAATGTCCCCCTCGTTATAGAGACTAAACATCGGCTGGGACGGGCCTCATTAAAGTGTGGGGGGGTGTGGCAAAGTGACCTTGTGTCTCTTTTAAGGGTTAGATTTTGATTGAATTGTGTATTTTGAAGTTATTTTCTTAGATTGTTTTGCGTTAAATGTTTTGCTTTTTTTTGCATGTTTTGATTGGTTGATGGTCACGTGCCACATGCGCCCCGCTGCAGCGCCACAGCTGATCGGCATCTTCATTAGCTGTGTACAGATCAGCAGGAGTAAAAAAGGCCAGTGGAACCGTGATGGGAGAGAGAGCGGCAGACGGATCGGACTGGCTTCAGGCGTTTGGACACAGGAGGAACTGGCCCTGAGAAGGACTGCTGGACTGGCTGCGGCAGAGGAGCGGCGACCGGCTAAGGAGGTGGAAATTGCTGGCTTACCGCTGAGGACCGGTCGGACCAAGCTGGACGCAGGAAGTAGACAGGATCGTGTCCCCCTTAGACGGAGCCGTGGGGCTGGCGCTCGCTGAAGTTTGTGAGGACCGAGTGGACCGGATTGGACTTGTTGGGGCAGCAGAGGACTGCGCCCCTTTTTCCCCTTCCAGCTGAGGGCCAGTTAAGACTCCTTTTTATAGACTCATGTATTGATCCTCCTTCAGTAACGCCTCCTTTTTTTTTTAACTAGTTGTTTTTAAATAAATTATCTTATCCCTTTTATCAGTTTGTTGCGCCTCTGTCCACAATCCTGCAGGTTATTTTGTAGAAGGAAGAGAGTAAGCCTTTCGGCATCATAATAATAATAATAATGTTTTTAAAAAATTCAAACAATCGTTAGAATATCCCTGGTCAATCCTATTGCATTGTACATTTTTTAAATAAATTAATAAAATCTTGAGATTACATGTTGAGATTAGATATGTTAGAAATTTTTATTAGGCCATTTGAACGATAGTCTTTAAGCTGTCCAAAGGAGCATAAAAATGGATCCGTAGGATTAAACTGTGATCAAAGACAAAAACATACCAGTGTAAGGCGGTCAGCAAAAAAAAAAAAAAAAAGGCAGACTTCCTCCCCAAAAAGATAGACCTCCCCATCACCCACCAGGGGGGCAACAGGCGATCTATAATCACCAATAACACCACGTGATCCCGCCTGTCCACAACATGTATATTAATGAACCCACAGCCAGATTACAGGGATTTCCCGAACAGGATCAATGTTCACCTGCACCAGAACAAAGTCAGAAACATGTTAGATGAAAGATGAATTCAGGTGTGAAGTCACAACTCGGCTGTTGTGATGTTTCAAGAAACGAGTCAGTTGCTTAGAATATTTACGAGATATTAAAGTTAATTACGTCAAATCACAGAATTACATTAGTAAATTATAAAATGACGGTAAATTAACGTCCAGTTAATGATGGTGCTGTAGACAATTGAGTGAAACCCAATATAACATACTTAAAGCTTTTAGTCAAAATGTAATTTCTTTCGTTACACATAAACGTGCAACATTTAAATTAAGGGTACCGGCCGAATTATTATTATTATTATTATTATTATTATTATTATTATTATTATTTACTTTAAGTAAGCCGTATAGTTTACAACTTAATGCTTGTTGACAATAAGAGTTATATTGACAAGACTCCATGATGTTGCAGAACAGTCAGTCTCTTTAAGAACCCAAAACATTGCGTAATTTATTTTTGATTAAAATGCATGAAATGGATTTTGTTAGAAAAAAACAACAACAAACAAACCCCAGAACAAGTAAGATGATAATTTATTGTGACGTTTTGCCTTGCTCGGAGACATGAAGCAGAGAGAGGAAGACACTCAAAGTGTCGGCGTGTTATTTTTTATTTTTATTTTATGTATTTATTTTTATTTGTTATTTTTTAAAGTTGCTGTTCGGCATACAAGGCTCCATCCACAAATAAGGAGGCGCAAATCATCCCCGAAGAAAACAAAGAAGCATCTCAGAGACATCTCGTTGTGCTGCATTCCTGACTGTCACGGCACTTCATATCTCAATGAACCAGACATTTTATTAGCGCGTCATTCCGCCTTGTCTGCTTGACTTGCCACGCGCGCACGCGCGCGCACGCGCCTGCTTATGAGCTTTTACGCAATGAACTTGTTCAAGAAGGATGCAGAGGAGGAACGAGGAAGACAATATATTCCCGAAATCAAATGCAATGGAATGAAGAAATTCGTGACTTTGCCTGGTAAAACCTCTTTCTCGCCTCAGCAGCACTCGGAGCTGAGAAACATTAATCTGCGCTTTCTCTCTCACAGGTATCTTTCACATTAATGTATATATTTATTTCAATGTGAAATTTATTTTGTCCTTGGCTATGCATGCTGATAATGTTTTTTTTTTTTAAATTTACATTAGGATTTTCTTTTGGATGATTGAAAATGTTGATTGCGTTAATTAAAAAAATAAAATAAAATAAAAAATTGAAATGGATTAATATGTTAAACATGTTACAGAAAGAATTCGTCTATTTTTCAGAAATGAATCAGTTTCTGTGCCTGCTGGCAGTGGGTCTCACCCTTTGCTTGCATTTTCGGGCTGCAGGTAAGTCCGTTTTAAATGCCGCATGTCGTCATGTTTAATGTCGATTTTGTAAATATTCCCCTTTGTGCGACATGATCACATTATTAATATTGTTTGCTCGCATCATTACCAAAACTGGATTAGTGAATCAATATTTATGATGATTATTATTATTATTTTTTTCCCCCAGAACCCCGTTTGAGTAAAAAATTCATAGAAAAATGTGCAAGCCAAGCCAAGGCCAACGTGGATGAAGTCTATACATACTCCCGCCGAGAGTGAGTGCAAAGGCCCGACGCTGTTCTTTCAGCAAACAGCAGGTCACTGTTGTCCACATGAGGATGTTAATCAGTTTGAACTGTGCGTCACACACAGGAGCGTTGGCCGGGTGAAGAGAAACGGAGCGAGTTTTGTGGACATCAGGAATCTGGGGTATCAGCCAAACGGACAGTCCAGACAGGCGGTGCGCGCTGCAGACTACATGATCAACACTCTGGATGTGATCAACCGCTACCTGTCCAAACGTCACAGACGCTCCATCAACGCCACAGGTCTGGTCTCAGGTGCACCCCTTTCCGGTTGACTCGTTTGTTTCATAAGTCATAGCGACTGTTTGTCTGTGATTTTAAATTAGATCTGATCTCCACGGAGGATCTGGAAGTGATCGCCAGGCTGACAGGCTGCGCGGCGCAGCTCAGAAATATTTCTTGTGAGAGTGTTCCCGATCTGAACAAGTTTCGCACTGCAAACAGCGTCTGCAACAACATGTGAGGCAGCTTAGTAACTTACATGTTATAACCTAACATAAAAATAACTGAGAGGGCTTTGGTTACAGAAAGTTCATGGGAGTATAACAAAAAGAGTGTTTTATATTTTTTTTTTTTTTACATATTTCCCACGTTTGTCCTAAATGAGGATTGTTTTGCATTTGCATGACATGCAGAATAATCTCTAGCTTTTGTTGGAATCCACTGAAAATACAAAGAAAATTTACAGCTGAACATGTCTTTTTATTTTATTTTTTATAGTGAAAACCCTCGCTGGGGCGCCTCCAACATCCCGTTCCTCCGCTGGCTGCCTGCTGAGTATGAAGATGGTATTAATTCTCCTAAAGGCTGGACTCCTGACTTGAAAGTCAACAATAACCTTCTTCCCTTGGTAAGCACATAGAGCACATCTTCTTCTCCCCTTAATGGCATCCAGAAGACAGCACTTGTTATCTTCGTCTCCATTTCTTCCTCAGGTGAGAGAAGTGTCCAACCGTATCTTGGCAACAGCTAACTCTGACGTGGAAAGTGACCCCCTCTACACCCACCTGGTGACAATCTTTGGCCAGTGGACAGACCATGACATCACTTTCACCCCTCACTCTACCTCCATCAGGTCATTTAATGATGGCATTGATTGTGAAAAGACCTGTGGCAACACAGAGCCATGCTTCCCCATAAAGGTCTGTGTGAAAACATTAAAGCATTACATTAACAAAAGATAAAACACATCCGAAACATTAAAGTCTGAATGTCTCATGTCCTCTAAACAGTTTCCCTCAAATGATACGCGGATTGAGCCTCACTCTGAAGAGTGCATGCCATAATCCCGCTCCGCTCCAGCTTGTGGTTCTGGTAACACTGGACACATCTTTGGATCACCCACTGTCCGCCAGCAGATGAACACTCTGACGGCCTTCATCGATGTGGGTCAGGTCTATGGTTCTGATGACAGCAAAGCTCGCAGTCTCCGAAACCTCACTACCAATCAGGGATTGCTGAAGGTAAATGAAAACCATACAGACAACGGCCGTGACCTCCTGCCTTTCACCACCATGGGGGCCAACATGTGTGCCACAAGACGAAAGATAACCGGTGATAACAGTGCTGAGGAAGCGCTGTGCTTCTTTACTGGTGAGTCTCTGTAAAAATAAGCAACTTATTTCCATCTGTAAGAACAAAGCATGTTCCATGACTTGTGTGGTCTGGAAGTTATTGTCATTAGTCATTTGGTTTGATGCGACTTTTTAGGTGACGACCGTGCCAATGAAAACATCGGACTGGCTTCTTTGCACACTCTGATGATGAGAGAGCACAATCGCTTGGCCCGTGCCCTTGCTCAGCTCAACCCACAGTGGGACGGAGAGAGGCTCTACCAGGAAGCCCGCAAGATTTTGGGAGGATACATGCAGGTAAGAGACAGGAAGAGGAGCACAACTTGAAAAACAAAGTTTAAAATCACATGAAATAGAGAAAAGACAGAAATGTGTGATTTGATGTCTTTGTTTTGTCTGAAAATGTAGTAAAGGGACATATTACTTCCCCAAACAAGTTAAGATATCAAGTGCCTTAGAGCTACTGAGTGGAATATCTTTGGATTTAATATTTCTCTCTTTTCCATCAAAGGTTATCACTTACAGGGACTATCTCCTTCACATTATTGGACCAGAGACCATATCAAAGAAGTTGTCCACATATCCTGGTTATGATGACAAGATTAATCCCAGCATTGCCAACGTATTTGCCACAGCTGCCTACCGATTCGCTCATCTGATGGTTCAGCCCTTCATTTTCCGTCTTCATGAGAATTACCAGGATCATCCAGATTATCCCAGCCAGCTGATTCACAAAACCATGTTTGCTCCTTGGAGGATCCTCTTTGAAGGTACTAACCAAACTCTTAATTTCTCCCGAAGGAAGGAGATTAACTTGACGATCAAATCTAAACGTTTCTATTGTCTCTTCAGGTGGATTGGATCCGATCTTGAGAGGGTTGGTTGGTCGCCAAGCCAAGCTGAACACTCAGAATCACATGATGCATGAGGAGTTGAGGGAAAGGCTGTTTAAATTCTCTGTAAAGCTGGCTCTGGATCTGGGAGCTCTTAACATGCAGAGAGGAAGAGACCACGGACTCCCTGGTATTTATTAATATTGATGTTTGTTTTTGTAATTCCTCCCTTCAACGCACCAAGGGTTAGTAGTTTCTACAGTTCATACATCATCTTAGACTGTGTCTTCTTGGTTTAGGCTACAACAGATGGCGAGAGTTCTGTGGCCTGACACAGCCAAGGACTCTAAATAAGTTAGCTGTCGTTCTCAACAACACTGACTTGGCCCGACGACTGCTGGATCTGTACGGTACACCTGACAATATCGATCCATGGCTGGCAGAAGTGGCTGAGCCATTTGTCAGCGGAGGAAGAGTGGGACCTCTGTTTGCCTGCCTGATTGGCACTCAGTTCCAGAAGATCCGTGAGGGAGTCAGGTGAGAAGACAGACAATTACAAATCTACCAATGAACTATCAAAGCATCAGTGTGGTGTCTGTCCGTTTTTACCTTTGGAGATGGTTGAACTTGTACTCTGTGTTTTGTTTTAGGTTTTGGTGGGAGAACAAAGGTGTCTTCACTTAGGCTCAGAGGCTTGCAATTAGGGACACATCTCTTGCCAGAATCATCTGTGACAACACTGGGATCACTGAAGTTCCTGTGAAACCTTTCCAGTACCGACCCCGAGGCTCTGGATACACCCAGTGTGACGACATTCCTGCATTTGATCTCAGTCCATGGAAGGAGGGCGGTATGTTCACATTTTGATGTTCTTTGATGTTCTGCACAAATCCATTCAGCATTCATTCATAGTAAGTATATTGATTCAATATATCTTCTCCAGCTCAAGGACCAGATAGTCGACAAGGAGCTCAAGGTCCACCAGGTCCACCAGGTCCACCAGGTCCACCAGGTCCACCAGGTCCACCAGGTCCACCAGGTAAATTTTCCATTTCCTTACATGGTCGTCATTATTAGTGACACTATATCGTCTTGAAAGCCCAAAGATGATCTTATTGATGATGTTACTCATGTATTTGTACTTAAAGGACCCACAGGGCCACAAGGTCTTCCAGGACCCCCTGGACCTCCCGGACCTTCAGGCGCAGCACAGCATGTGGCTTTCTCTATGCGCCTTGGTATCAACTTCCCCAAACCTGGTACCCCCATTACCTTCCATGAGGTAATCTACAATGGACAGAACAGCTATAACCCCAAGACCGGCTTTTTCACCTGTGAGCACCCAGGCGTCTATGAGTTTGAGTTCCACTGTACCATTTACCAAAACGAAGCCAGTGTGGACCTGCTTCATAACGGAGAGCTGATCCTGCACTCATTCACCACCCGCCAGAGTGGCTACATCACAGCCAGCGGCAGCATCTTTATCAAGCTTGCAAAGAGAGACAGGGTGTGGCTGGTGGCTAACAATGGTGGCGACGGACTGACCAGTGACAGCTTCTTTTCTGGCCATCTGCTGTTCACTGAATAGGAAGTTACTGCAGCACTTATTTAGTTTGCACAGTCTGTTTAAAGCATTTAAAATGAAGGAGTTAAAACATGATTCAAACAGAGACAATAAAATAAATTATTTTTTGTGAATGAACAAAGAAATGTGTAGCTTAAGCTGAAATAAATACTGTATTTATTTTGCTAATTTTGTTCTTTTAGAAAAAAAATATTCAAAATACTTTTTTTTGTTTGACCTGAGTTTGTGATTAATAAATCAAATACTGTTTAATTCAACTTTCATTCTAATAAATCATGATATTTTTGCACCAATAGATCCACTTTCTATATGTTCCTGTTTCTTTAAGGCTATTGAGGGTGGGGACTGAGGAGGTGGTTGTGTCTTTATCCAGCAGTCATTGGATTAAAGATGAAGTACATGCTGAAAGAGTCACTTGTCCATTACACACAAACACACAAGCAAGCTTGCACACACTTGAACCTTTGGAAAATTTTGAAAGCTTAGTGGATTAAACTGACATTTATATTTTTGGACTGTTAGTCCAGGTCACCTGGTGAGAATCTACATAAGCATGGGGAGAACATGCAAACTCCATGCAGAGAGGTACTGGTCAATATTTTAAACAAGAAATCTAAATGCGTAAGAAAGACAATCACAAAGAGACAAAATTACAAACATTTGCATGGTAGTTTTTGTGAGTTATAGAAATATGTATTTATACAGATCTATATTGTCATACATATAGGTATGTATGACAAATAACAAATAATATGACAAATAACATCTTTCTGAGTGACCTTTTTGACTGTGCAGAATGTATTTTCATGTTGCATGCAATCTCAGGAGTCCCGATTCACAATGCGACCAGTAGATGGAGCCAAAGTACAGGTCTGTCAACAAGGGGAAGCAAAGAGCAACAGGGTCAGTTTCAAAATATTGCTTTATTTAGGACATACAATTTGTTCCTGAAATTTTTAAACTTATTATAGAAAAGTGAATAATTTCGTAAATACCTTTAATGTTTAGTTTTAAACACAGCACATATCTGTGTTGGTTTTCAGATAGAAATATTTGTCTAGCTGCATGGGGTCAGATAAAGATGTGAAGGGCAAGAATTACAATACCTTTAGTGTATCTGGATTTAACTATTTTATTATTATTATTTGGTGAAAACAATCTGCTGGTACCTGTTAATACTGATGTTGCCTGTTCTTTATGTAAGGAAAATTGTGCAATTTTATTGATCAACTTATAGATTATAAAATTTCCTTTGAATACAACTTATCTAAACTCTGCAATAAAACATAATTATATCAGTCGTATTACAGATGAACATCCTGGATAGTTGAGAAGCTAATACTAGGCTTTCATGCAATTAACGAAATAATTAACTTGCTAATGTTGTTGCACATATACATTTTTAAGTTATGTAGAGTTTCTATGTTTTCAGTCCTCTTCATAAAAATAGGAGCAATTTTGACATAAGTTCTGTTACAGAATGTACTTTGAGGTTTGCATCGCCTTTGTTTTTTTGTTTTTGAAAGGGAGATAGGAGCAATTATTCAAGGAATACTTCGTTAAGGAAAACAGCAACATTCATGATATTCATTTCAAATGAAACTCTCTGCAATTTGGAAACGAGCAACAGCAATCACATCAACAAACTCCCGGCACCCTGGAATTACTGAAAAAGAATACTGACTGCAACACTTGCGTATCTCTGATCGACTTCAGTGTCTCCAGTGAAGAGGAAAAGTTTGAAACGAGCAGATGTTAAACTCCAACCATCTTTTAATCCAAGTTTTCCAGAAAAAACACACACAAATGAACAGATCTGAAGTCTTTCTGTGTGAAGCTAAAAGGTGCCACACTGCACCTTCCTGAAATATGGGATCAAATAGTAATAATAAATGGTTCTTTTAATAAATGACTGGTTTCATTGCACACCCTCATCCTGCTGGAATCTACATCCTTCATCGAAAACAGAAACAAACAAACAAACAAGCTCCTGATATATTGTGATCGATGCGTGACGTTGTGGGTCGCATTAGTGCTGTTGTTGTTTTCTGCACAACGCAGAGGAGAGACGGAAACCAGCTGCTGCGTCTCCACACACTCTCCCCGGCACGGCATACACATCGTCGAGCGCGCGCGCGCACACACACACACGCACGCACACGTGCACGCTCACGCCACGCCCCCTCCTGACCTGCGTGGTCACAGCGCCATCCACACAAAGTGACTCTGCGTGTCCCGTGGGAGCAGGGGAATGCTGGAGAGGACGAGCGGCACACGATACCCCATTGTTTAGCTTAGCAGTCACTGATCCCCCCGCACACCCCCTGGTGACCCCCACCCGGTCCCCTCCACACCCACAGCTCCTGCAAAACACACAGACCGATCGTCTCAGTGGGGGGAAATTGATTCAAAAGACGTTTGTGCCACAGTCTCTTCTCCAGTTTTTGCGTGTCTCGCCGCGCTTTGGGAAGTCAGGAAAAAAACAAACATCCTACACATTTGGTCAGCGGGTTTCTGTCGGGTCGGATGGACCAAAATTGAGAACTGAGCAGAACTCCGGTGTCAGATCCAGCAACTTTATTCTCTGGGTCAGATTGAGGGGGGTGGCTGGTGCCAGTGGACCGGAGACAATTTTTGTGCCCTGCCCACACAAATGACAACGGATTATTAATTATGTTCACATCAGTTTAAAAGGTTTTTCAGGATTTGTCAACAATGAAATACAGAATTGTTGTAATTTGGCTTTTCTACAAAGTTCCTTTTCACTCTTAGTTGGCGAACTGCTTAGTGATGGATTATAAACTGATGTAGCCAACATTTTTTTTTTCATATCTTCACTTTGCAACATCATAGAAATGCTATTCACAAGATAAAAGCCAATGAAGACATTCGCACATCATCGGTCTCTGTTGTCTGTCCATCAAACATGTTGTGCCTTTTTGATGTTGAGAAACTAACTATGCATCTGCCACTGAAGATGGCTTTCCTTCGGTTTTGCTTTGGTAGAGCTCAGAGGCTGACGACCCCACAGGAGAAACACAAATATTCAATAAACTGTTTCAGCAGTTTTAGTCATAGGAAGTGTGAAGTGTTGTAATGAATTGGGAATTGATTCTTTTAGCCCAGGCTTTCACCAAGCAATAGAACCATTTTACGACATGCGAGTTTGTTTTCGTTTTACAGAGAATGATAAAATAAAGCTTTCACTGCAAAAATACTTTGCTGTATCAGACACAGCGTTAGTACTTCAGAGTTCGTTCATCTGTAGAAAAGCGACTCAAGAAGTTATGGATAATCACTGAAAACAGGAAAAAGGCAGAGAAGAAGCTCGGCCAGTACTTGCTGTTTTCCATCAGTTTGTGTCCAGATAGGTTAGAGGTCACACATCTTCCTTTGCAAACAGCTGCATTCATTTTCTACAGGAAAATCCAGCAAATTGAATACTTACCTCCAGATTATTTTTGAAACATGTTTGAAGACATCTGTTAATACAAGGTAAGCAGCAACAGTATTCTGGGGCCTTTCGGCTACTGCCCCTTAAGCCCTGGATCCAGTCAGGCCCTTTTTTGTCTTCTAAACATTTCTAATGCTGCACACGATCTGGTTTTATCTCCCAAAGAAACAAAGCTACTCCCACATGAACACACTGTCATTTTGATCTCTTTTTTATGAAGTGATTTCTCTGCATCTCTAACTGAGGTCTAAGTGAGGCCAATTGAATGCAAATAAGTCTTTTTTTTTTTATGTCTCAACCTTTAAAAAACAAATGTCAGGGCAAAGAAAGACATACCATTCATTTACAGAAATATTCAATCAAGATTCAGAACAGATTTTTCATTCATTCCTGTTTGGTCCTTGACAAAGATTTCAGCTCACATGTAATAAATCTGAAAACAAGTCTGCTTTTAGCATTGCTTACTTTAATAGAATCATGAATTTTGTGCAAGTAATGATATAATACAAATAAAATCTCTTTTTGGCAATATAGCAAATAAAGGTTTCTGACCCAATGACTTACAAGCCAAGAATGAAGCACATTTCCGACCTGCATTGCTCTTATTTCAGCGCTCAGTGCCGGAATTTCCGCCATGATGTGTCATCGTGTGCAGATTTTTTCACGGTTTTGGGGTTAAGTGTGGCTGTCAGTCACATAAGCAGAGAGGTGTGCTGCGGGACAAGGCGACAGGGCTGCAGACCGGTCCACAGGATTCCCCGGGAACTGCGCTTATAATTGGGAGAACATCTGACTTTGTCCCGCGCTGGCAGATGGTGGGCTGAGGCGGGATCCAATGGGGAGGTGGAGGGGGGGGGATTTACATTCATTGTCCGGGCTTACAAACTCCACATAGAGACAATAGCCCCGGTAAGGGGCGAGGAACCAGGATCCAAGGAAAAAATAAGTCTTTTTGTGAGCAGGCCAGTGGAAGCGGAAATTAATTTCAGCTGCAAATCCGACCAGCACATGCAAAATGTTCTTTCTACTGAACCCAAACAGTGAAGACCAGCGAAACTGTGAAAAATATGTAAAAAGTACAAGTTTGTAATTTATGTTTATTTTATTTCTTAAATTTTTTTTTGGCTTCACAAAGTAAAATAGTTGTATGACTAAAATCCCGTCAAATTCAAAAGCAAAGTGAAATTTACATTTCACATCACGTCAGAGATGTGAACGTCTGACTGCGCGGCGTTGATCAGGAGCTCGTTTCGGGCAGCGGAGCCAACGCCAATGGGAGCGCAGCCCTCACCGCCGCCGCTGCTGCCGCTGCTGCTGCTGCTGCTGCAGCCGCTGCTGCAGATTGATGGAGCGACCAGACGGCCATTGTTTCTCCTGACACTGATGCGATGTGTCCTCGGTGAAATCACAGCGTTCAAAGGGAGCAGACGGTGGAGCTGCTGCGAGACGCGCCCCTGTCGAGAGCGCACTTGTGCTAAACGCTGCCTTGAATGAAAAGACCAAACAGGATTTTCTGAAGCTACAAAGGATGTTACACTGTAAAAAATGAGTTTTGAAGGGTGTTGAACATTAGCCATTAAATTTATTAAAATTTCATTAAAATATATCTTTGTTGATGTTCAATGTTGGTTTAATTAATTAGAGACTTTTTTGTTTTGTTTTTGTTTTTTGTGGAATAACAAGAATTTAAGCTTGCATCCAGATTGAGCTATACCTAAAACGCTATCAAGTTAAGCACCATGCAAGACAAACTTCTTCCTGGAGGAACTTGTTGCTAATGATGAGGTTTTTCATAATCCAAGATTATTAAACTTGATCTAAATAGTTTGAATTCAGCTTTAACTCTCTTTGCATCAGTGCAAACGGTAAACATAAGTGATGTAAGTGAATGTGCAGAGGAAAAGTTTCGAAAGTCACTGTGGTAGTCCCACTTTGACCAGTCTAACTTGTTCTGTCCCATTTCAGAAAACTTTGATAAGTTATTTTGTGTTCTTTTTTTAAGGATTTCATGAATCTCAAGCTATGTTATAGATTAGTAAAATGATCCAATTACGATCTAACCAGTTTAAATATTCCCAATTTTGACCAGAGATGGTGAAAAGCTTCCCAAACTCTTGAAAACAATCAATCAAACAAACACACAAATTATTCATTTAAATTACAGCTTTGAATCAGAAACCGACTTTAGCATTTTCGTTGCTCTACCTTATTGTGTCTTCGTCTTTTAGCCATGTGCACAGCTCTGGGGGGCGCCCACTCCCTATTGTTTGGAAATATAAACAACAGACACAAATTAAAGACGCCTCACTGATCAGGGTGAACGTTTCCCTCTCTGAATGCAACTAGGAAGGACTGCTGTGTGAGGATCACTGTTTGAGAGAGAATGATTTGTATCTCCACGTCAGAAGCCTCCAGAAATACAAGGAAGATTTGTATTTTGGAAATGTTGCTTGCTGGCAAGTGGAGCTATTAATAAACTGCAAATGTTGATTGATGTTGTCAATGAAGCTTTACCCGGTACCTTATCACGATAGACTTAAAACGTTGACAAACAGATAGAATGAAACTTTATGAAATTCTTACAATGATTTTATTGTCTTAATTCTTCCAGATTGTTTTTTTTTAGTGCAACTTTGGTGCTGCTGACCCGCAGGAACTTTTATCTGAAATGTCACAAAGCTATTTGAATAATAATAATAATAATAATAATAATAATAATAATAATAATAATAATAATAATAATAATAATAATAATAATAATAATAAAATAATAATAATAATAATACACAGGCACACTCAACAATTTACTTACATTTTATTTTACTTTTTGAAGCAAAGCTATACTCAAACACACAATAAATACATAAAATCACAATGTTAGTTATTCTGTACAAAAGTAAAAGTGTCAATATTTGTGATGCAAACATTGAAAGTTTTCTTTCTTTTTTTTTCTTTTTTTTTTTTTTTTAATAAAAACATTAAAAAGAGTCAAACCTGGTTGAACTGTTGTATGAAAGTTTGCTGTGAGAGTCGCCGGTTGGATAGTGAATCTGGCAGCGGTCCAAACAACGGATGCACTTTACACCAATGAGAGCATCCATTTCAACAATCGGTCCCCCATATGGCACTTGGCCCCTCCTCCACGCTCCATCCCGGCGGAGGGTCTCATTCATGCTCCAGGACAGCGGCTCACTCCAAGCCCACCGGCCTCAGGAATCAGCTGTTTTTGATCCAACCCGGCCTTGTGACAAAGGAAGACTTTCTGCGCGCAGATCTACTTCTTCTATTTTTTTTTTTTTTTTTCTAACTACATCTCCATCCCCGTCTGATCCTCTCTGCTGGAGCAGATGATCCCCTGCGCTCCCACTCCTTGCTCGAGATGTGCGCTCGGACAATGATTGTAATCTGTGGAGACATATATCTACATTCATCTTTTGAGCCTTGAATGAAAGAAAGTCCGTGCGGATTTCTACTGAGCCCCGTTAAGAGTCATAACACAGCACCAGACATTTATTTATTTCCCCTCCACAAACCTCACTGGAAGCTCCTTTTGCGGCGCTTTTGAGGGGAGCGCGGCGCCCCGAAGTGGACCCTCTGGTTCGTCACTGAAGTGCTTCAACTTGTCCAGGCCACCTTGTTCGGTCCGAACCAAATCACAGCAGAATTAAAAAAAAAAGTCGTCCAAAACGACCAGGACGGGGCTTTAAATGTTTGGGATCCAGGAGCAGCTAATACGAGACGTGAGCGGATTAAAAGAGAGAACTCTCGGAGAGGAGATGGATCCAGTCCGGTCGTGGGTGCGTAATGTGGGAGTTGTGGACGCGAACGTTGCAGCGCAAAGGTAAAGTACGAAACGCAACTTTCCCCCGCTACTCTTGCCTCTCGGAGCTGAGCAGGATCTCATTTATGGCTTCATTCAGGAAACAGTTCGGAGTGTCAGAGTGGAGTCGGAAAAATTACAGGAAAAGACTTGCTGCAAAATGTGAAAACAGCAGCTCACATTGCGATTAACAAACTCTTTGAAGAGCGACAATGTCGTGAATTAATGAAATTTTGGGTTTTTTGTTTGATGCGCAACAGGGTTTTTCCCTGTCCGAAGCGTTCAAGTTTGGATGAAAACTGTACATTTATCGCAAAAGTTTTAATGCAAAGAAGAAAAAAAAAATACTTTTATGCATCGAATTAAATGTAAACTTGATTCATACACAACAGTTTTCTCAATAATTTTTTAAATAATAAAAAAACAAAAACAAAACAAAAACGTTTTTACCTCTTAAGCAATTTCAAACTTTTGGAAAAGAGCAAACTTGATTTTATCATCAGCAGACTGTGAGATGAAAACGTTTTTTCTTTTGATTCTTTCGCTCATATTTTGCTTTTCTGATTCCAACCGAGAGCAAAGTCACGTCGCAAAAAGCCAAACTAATGCAGCTTTATTTTGAAGAAAACGATCAGCTTCATTTAATGAGATAAAACAAGTAGATTTTTTTTTGTTCATTTCAGCGCAATAAGTCGGATTTTTGTTAAGTTAAAAATATTATTAAAACACGCGCAATGCTCAACTCTGTCAACGAAGAGAATTGTCAAGGGTGATTTTAATTCAGATTTACGTATTTTACTCCTCAAAGAGTAACAACATACATTTAAAAACATGCAAATGGACCTTTTCAAAGTCGAACTCAGAAAAGTGTTGCATGTCTGAATGGAGACAAAAATGAGATGCGCTCAAAACCTTTACTTTTTCAAATTCATTTCTCATGTTTTGGATTTTAATAAGGTGGCCCTCCTGGTCTAAAGTGTGTTTTTTTTTTTTGTTTCGTTCATATCACGTTTTATTTTCAATCTGTGTTGTGTTAAATTAGTGTTGTCGATGTGCTTAATTTGAACATTTAAGTCCAAAAGAAAGATTTTTTTTTCAAAACAGGAACATCAGCTGAAATAATGTGACTTTACACTTTTGCAAATAATGAAGGAAATTACACAAGGTCTTTAATTAATTTATTAAAGCCATATTTTTGACTTAAAAAATAAAAAGAAAGAGAAATAAACACTATAAAGCTAAACTTTTTCCCTTTCAAGATATATATTTTTTTGTTTTTTTACAGAATATCTGAAACATCTTTCACAAGAACAAAAACTCCAATATTTCTCAGAATTGTGTTTCCAGTTTTCATTTATTTTTCACATTTTAATTTGAAGAAGAATGCAGCAGCCTCATAAACAAAGAGTTTAAACTAGACACAATGATTCCTGAGAGCTGATTGTGTCTCTTCCTGTTGTGTCCTCAGTGGAGTGGCCCTGTCAAGAGCTCACTTTGAGAAGCAGCCGCCTTCCAATCTTCGCAAGTCCAACTTTTTCCACTTTGTCCTGGCCCTCTATGACAGACACGGCCAACCTGTGGAGGTGGAGAGGACGGCGTTTGTGGACTTTGTTGAGCATGAGAAGGTGAATGCCTCTCTGTCTTGATAGCTGTCTCAGGATGGCATTGATTCAAAAGCAGTTTTATTTTTCATCCCAACACTTCCTTTGAAGAGAAACACACAGTGCAAAAAGAAAAAAAAAAAAAAAATAAGGCATTTAAAATCAGACAACATTTCACTTTAACCAGGTGCTCAACCTAATCTTCCCCATCCTGGGTACAGCCAAACATATCGAACAGCTGACGGCTACATGTTTACACGAGCTTCACCCTCAATGAGCTGATGATGTGGGATTGAAAAAGAATAACTAATGACTAATTAGCAGCTCGCCTCATTAGGAGGATATCACCACTTTTTAAAATGCAAATCATGCTTGCTGCTGTTAAGATATACAGTGAACTAATCATCAAAGTGTCTTTTCGTGAAAGCCCCCCATGCTTTGGTGGAAGGGCTTGTTGTTGAGTCTGAAATCTCTCAGTTCGGACACGAGTGCAGCAATGAGGAAAGAGTTTCATGGCAGAGGAAGAGTTGGATACGAGGGAGCGGTCCTTCTGACCACATCCGATGGACGTTTGTGTTTTGTGTGGAGGGCAGTGGACCTCCTGCAGCGCCGTCCTGAGAGGAGTGAATAGGGGGACATCTTCCTGCCACAAACATATTTGTGCTGTCATTCATGCTGGCAGCGGTGCTAATGCCAGGTCTGAAAGCTGTCACTGTGCTGCTCGTTGTGCCACACAGGCCAGCGCCGACTCACATGATGACAGGGGAGAAGTTCATTTTCTGCATGGTTACCCTGGCATCTGTTTTTGCCTCGCAATTATGCAGCAGTAAAGCGATGGCATGGCAAAATAAATGCTCCTCTGAGTGCATTTGCAAAAACTTTATGAAGCCAGGCATCCATCTATCACCTGTTGTGTTGCAGTCTCACTCCTCATATTAGGCTCTGAGTTCGTCTTCATGCATCTTAATTCCTGCACTTTCTTCTTCCCTTTTTTTTCCTCTTTCTTTTACAACTGCCTCGTTTTGCCTGTTTCTTTTTTTTTTTCACTCCCCTTTTGCTCTCCTCCTTTCCTGAGCTCATCTCTGCGAAATGCAGGCCCTCCTGGGTTATTGGACCAGAGAGCATTCCTTTGAGACCACTTAGAAAGACCAGTGGAGGTAGAGGATGAGAAAGGAAGAGGCGGAACAAGAGCCAAACAGGAAAGAAGTGAGAGCTTGGGCGAAGGAGGGATGGTCGAAAAGAAGTTTTTTATGTCAAGGTCCGCTGGTGCTCGGGCTCACACACAGCAGGGGGGAACGCAATTTTCCTCCTGCGCACACACACGAGCATGTACAAATGTTCCCCCTGCTTTGCAGCAGAAACGACCGTTTGGTCAGATCTCTGTTTCAGGACGCTTGCTTGTATCAGAGATGATGCTCAAGTCTCTACAGTGAGCCCAGAGCTGAAGGTTAAGTGCTCAGCTTATATGCATGATGAGCTTTGAGCCTACTGTTCTCATCTGGAAGATGCTCCATGGAAAAGAGCAAGCTCTAGGATGTTAATAAATTTGGTGCTTAACTCTGATGCCCATGTGCAGATATCTCTCTACCCCAGTGTACTCATTGGCATGCATTGTGCTTCCCACTCTGTGTTTTTCCCCTCTTTCCAAGGAGCAGACAGGAGAAAAGACAAATAATGGAACTCACTACAAGCTACAGCTCCTCTACAGTAATGGTGAGTTGACAAAAAAAAAAAAAAAAAATCAGTTCCTTGTTCTGTATTTTGATTTAATTTTGCCGTAACAAGTGATATTAGACTCACTGCCAAGAGTCGTAAGAGTTTAGAAGGACACACACCACTCCGCCACACCCCCAGTTCCTCTGCAGCTCGTTGCCTGATCTGTCTTTTCTAAGATTTTAAAGCCCTCCGAGCAGCTACCTCTGGGCTCCAGTAGAGGAAAATGAGATAAATGTTGCCACCCCATCCGAACCCCCACCCTCTCCCCCAGCAGTTCCTTCACATCAGATCAGGGGATGCACAGAAAATTGTGGTTCCCATGAGTCACCGCTGCCCCTGCTCTGCCATCCCAGTGGCACCCATGGGAGAGAAGATAAAAGGCAAGTTCTGGAGAAGCCCCGTTCACGCAGAGACGAACGCACCACATGTACACGCGAGCACGCCAACAGCACTTCCTCTACATGCCCTCCTCCCCCTCTTCCCCCACAAAGCTATATCAAAGGCGTCTCAATGGAGACTTTGATGAGAGGAACACAGTTTTAAAAGCAATATTCTCAAAAGTCTCTGTAGAGAAAGTACATGAACAGTGACTGTCTTCTCTTATGCAGCGAATCATTAAACGGTGTTTCTTTCCATTCTGCCTTTCACTGTTTCAACTTAAAGTTTCTAAATGTTGTCGTCGTTGCAGACAGGTGCTGTGAACCTTTTCAGATTTTGTCAATTTGTGACCAGAAGCATCAAGGAATTTTATTCAGGCGGACCAACGCAAAGTAGCAAATGATTGTGAAGTGAAGGAAAGGGATATCGTTTGATTTAAAAACCCGGAAAACTGTTGTGTACATTTGTAATTACCCCTCTTACTCAAATATCCTCAAATAAAACCCAATTCTATTTCCAGAAGCCATTTAATCCACCTGCGTGTAATTCTGCTTTTCTCTGAAGACCTCAGAGGCGACTAACTGCATCATGAAGAGCAATGAACCTTTACGAAAGACAGGCAAGAGGAAAGTCTTTGTTGAAAGAAAGCTGTAAGAAGTCTAGATTTACCGTATGCCTGAAGAAATGGATCCAGCAAACATGTGAAAGGAGAAGCTCGGGTCAAATGACAAGAAAATTACACCTGAACATCACCATGCACATTTTCAAACATGGCGGTGGCAACATCATGCTGTGGGAAAGCTGGCCAGGGTTTAACGGAAACTAGATGGAGCCAAATACACAGTGGAGCCTGAAAAAAGAGAACCTGATTCACCTTCCAGCGGTACAAAGACGCTCAGCTTACAGCCAGAGAGACAATGCAATAGTTCAAATCAAAGCATATTCAGGTTTTAAAATTGCCAAGTCAAAGTTCTGACCCAATTCCATTTATTAAAAAAAAAAAAAAAAAAAAACTTTAAAAAAACCAACAAACTTTCAAATCCTTGTTTTGTTTTGTTTTTCTTTCCTTCCTTGTTTGAGTTGGTAAAGCTGCAACATTCCCTTCGAAAGATTAAAGTTTCTGGTCTAAATGCAGCAAAATGAGAAAAAGCTCAAGGACTAGGAATACTTTTGCAACGCTCTGTATTGTTTTAGAACTGTTTGTCAATCATCTCAACTTCTAGCCCAAAGCCAACACAGAAACAACCACAAAGCGCACATCCTAGGAAATCCGTGAGAATCCTGTAAATTACAGCCCTAAAGTAGGACATGAGAAATGTTTATCAAACATCAAATGACTCAATTCCCTCAGAAACCATTGCAGAAAAAATATGATTGCACACCACGTTTGTTCTCCTCAGTTGCCTGGACTGAATTCAATACTTGTTTTTTTTTTTGTTTTTTTTTGGTGAGAGACTGTCGGGAGGTTGAAAAAGAATAATGTATCCCATAAATCTGGTTACTTTATTTTTAGTGTTTAGTGGGTGTTGAGAGCATTCTTGAGAATTTCAGGACTGCCCCTGACATACTGTGGTATTGATGTGATTTTTAAAAACAAATCCAGACTTGATGGGTCTTGATTTATCAAATGAAAATCATCCGCACGCGTAACAATTCTCCCCTTCCCTCCTGCTCAGAACAAGTTACAACGTTATTGATGAGATCCACATCCTGTCTTTTCTTTCTCACAGGGGTTCGTACGGAGCAAGATCTTTACGCGCGACTTATCGACTCCGTCACCAAACAGGTTGGCAGACTTTCATTAAATCTTCCTGATAGGATTCCAAGTCATCCTAAAGAAATTAGTTTAGCTTTTCCACATGAAACTGAATCCGTCCTGCTGGTCTTTATTTCCTCCTCCCAGCCCATATCGTACGAGGGACAGAACAAGAACCCAGAAATGTGCAGAGTTCTGCTCACGCATGAGGTTATGTGCAGGTGAGTGACTGAAATTTTTGCCCAACGGGACTAAATCCAAACATCCATTATTCTGTTACACTCTGATTTTCCCAGCATTGATGAAATGTGGTTTTGGGACTTTTTTTTTCTTTTTCTTAAAAATGGGGGTGTTGTTAAACTACAAGTCTACTCTGCCTGTCATCATCCTTGTTACAGTGCTGACCCCCTGCTGCTTTCCGCTGTATCGCAGCAGGTCGCTGGTCCAGCTCCTGTTTCTTCTTGGGCCCCCTCTATTTCTCACCCGGGATTTTGCAGGCAGAACTCTGCTACCAGCACCAAGCAATTAATGGCCAACAGTTTCCTCTCTTTGCTCATTGAACTATAACTCCTGCTGTTATATTTTAGCCAAGATGGCATGTGTGAACATGGTGTGACAAGAGTACTCCGGAAAGTAGTGCTAAAGCGCTGATTTACTAGCATTTAAAAACTTGTATTTGAATCAGGACCAAGGCGATTTTATTGTTATGAGGTGAAGAAAGAGGACAAGTGAAAGGGATGGGTTACGGATGGAAGTGGGGCACTGACCTGGGATTCAGAGAGGTAAAGGATGCGGTCCTGGGACACGCAGAGAGGAACTGAGACGGACCGGGCTCTGCCATTGTGTGGCCAGCAGATGCCCGAATGTGACTCACAGCTGGCTAATAACAGAGCCGAGGAGGCAGAGGGCAAGCGTCACAGCTGGGGGAGTGAGGCCGTCTGACAGGGGGGCGGAGGGGGGAAGGGCAGGGCCAAGCTGGGACACGGGAGGGCTGAGGCGAGGGGGGGGTGGGGGGGGGGCAAAGGGGGGGGGGATGGCCAGCAGGCTCCTCGGACAGAACCGCTGACGAATGGTAGGATGCTGTGGGATAGGGTGTGCGTGCGTGTGTGTGTGTGTGTGTGTGTGTGTGTGTGTGTGTGTGCAGTGGAGCTGCATGGGGGTTGAGTTTGATTTCAGAATCAATGTGACAGATTGCCTGGCTGGCTTTTCACTTTTGAATGGTCTCTCACTGTTTGTAGGGTGTGTTGTTGTACCTTTTCTTCCTCTTTTCTTCTTTTGTCTATTCTTCCCCTCCCCTCTCATGCCTCCTTTGTGTGTTTCTGGATTTTGGCCGACCGCAGAGAAGCGTTGTCTGGGGCTGTGGATGCTGATGGGCCAGACAAATAATAGCCAGTTTGGTTTCATTTTCTGACTTTTTTCTCTCTTTCTTTCAACCACCCACTCAGCCGCTGCTGCGAGAAGAAAAGTTGTGGCAATCGCAATGAGACGCCCTCTGATCCGGTCATCATTGACAGGTAATAACATGAAACATGTACCTCCAGTGATCCACCACCTAATGTCCAGTTTGGCTTTTCTCTTTGCATATATGGAAGTAAACACTCACAACAACATCAACAACAAAAAAGGAAACATTTAACTTTTTAATTTGCTCCTTAAGTGTAAAGACAGTTTGGGTTTTAAAGCAGCCCCACTTTTGTAGATTAAATGTTGACTGACACTGTAAGGCAACCTGTCCCACCATTCTGTTCGCCTAAGCTGCCAAGATGGCAAATAAAAGAAAAGAAAATGTGGACTTGAGGGTGTTGGTCAGTTAATCCCTTTTCTATTTTGTACGTTTTCTATTTGGGGAGATTCACCTTCAACTCTTCTGCTGTAAAGCATCTTCTTCTTCTGCAAGAAGATGCAGAAGAAGAAGTTTTTCCTCCTTATGCCATGAGAAGGAAAAACGTCATACTGGATGACTTATAGAGGTGTTCTTATTTTCTAACAATAATCTACTATATAGAAGTGTTGTTACATGACTCCTAAAATTATTTTAATTTGATCAGGTGACCTAATTTGTTATAATCAAATGGTTTTGCATGAGGATGCAAACTAAAATAAGCAGAAACAGGGTGTAATGCAATGTTTTAAGACGTTAACGTACAATTAAATTAAACTGTACTTAACATTTAAACTTTAAGTCATATGTTTAACCAAAATAGCAACTTTAACACTATGGAATAAGTATTTTTTACTTTTTGTTTTCAGATAAAAATGGTGATAGAAAAGACCCGGAGCTGGTCTTAAGACAAGTTTTTGTTTTTATTTGGATATTTTATGCTTTTTACACTCTATTAGTTCAATACCTGGCCATTAAACTAGTTAACTCTGACATAAGAATACTTCAGGCATGAAAAAGTGCTTAAACTTACAGGAGGAATTGGGTCTATACATAGTGGATAGCAGCAGATTGACAATAAGTCATTTTTGACAATAGTCCTTTAAATAAATGTTAAATGAAAATAAATTAAATTTACTCAGAACCAATCAGGGATGACCTCCTGCATTGTTTTGGGATACAGAGTGAATAAAACAGCTGCACAGTTTCTAATTGATCCATTATTTATTGTATTTCCTTCCACTTTGAGCAGCTTTGGTCTCTCAAACCAGGTGACTCTCAGGGAGCTTTTAGCTGGAAACATTTCATGGAGTCGATGATTGGCTGAGGGATGGCATATTTCTAAGGCTCTGTGTCAGCTGTTCACTGGATGGTTTTAGTAAATATTACTAAACCATTTGATTAATTAATGTTTTATGAGCTTGAAAGTATACAGTTGTATTAAACCTTTGCACATTATTTGATGTCTAATTTCCAATTCACACTAACACAATTAACTAAGTGATTATGAATGTTTCAGTCATGAAATTTTACACAGTTCCAACTCTCATTTCTTAAGACTTTGTTGAGCCTGTGAGTCATTTTCTATCACACTTCTTCCTTCCACTTAACTTTCCATTAGACTGTGAGCAAACAGTACTCTTTGAAAAGCCAGTAGACTTTTGTGGGGCAAATGACTGCAGGGCAAGTGTCAAGTCAGCAGTCATTATTACTATGATTGTATTTGCTATGACAGGAGTATAACATGACATTTATGTATTGAAGTATTTTCTTTCATTAGTGTTACATAATGTTTGATTTACTAGAAATTGGGTTATATATTAATTTGAATCGCTGATAATCTTCTAATTTATCGAGTCGCCTGCTTCTCTGCAAATGCTGTTATTTTTTTAACCTTTCTGGATCCGCTGCAATTTCTTCACTCCTGACGTTTCACCTGGTGTAAAGCACATGTTCCCTTTCATCAGAAGCATGTATTTACTTCCTTCCTGTAGGACGACTCTCATTATTGTGCACCTTCACAGCCAGTCAGGGTTTGTGCCAGATGACCACCCCTCTGTAATCAGCGTGCGGGTGAGACTTCACGTCCGGGGGCTTCCTGGAGGCCTCGTATTGTCTGCTTGGCATTAACCGCAGTGATGAATGCTCGCGAGCAAAGCCGTACATGTGGAATAGTTTCTTTGTGATGTCAGAGACACAACCCTCATCACCTCTTCCCCTGTCTCTCTTCCACTCCCACCTTTCTGCCCCTCTTCCCGCTCTTCTGCCCCTCAATTGTCTGTCAAAGAAACACACACTTCATATACGTCAAGGACCTTTTTCTTTTTCCCCTCCTCAGTTCAAGCTGGCTGGCTGTTGACAGTGTGTCTCTAAGGATCTCTGCTGAAGATAGTTTTCATATAACGGAAAAAGAAAAAAAAAAAAAAAACCGGGCTGTTGTTTCTTGAGTTTTCCCAGAATACGGCAGAGCAGCTGCTTTTCCCATTTACAGTGGCATACAGTTCGAACAATGACCCCTCTTGGCCCCTGGTTTTATCTCGTACTTCCTCCTAACATAGTCAAACTATCTTTGAAATTAGCTTGTAAGTACTTTTTCAGCACATCAGTGAGGACAAACCAAACGTTTAACCGTCTATATATCAGTTTAGACTCATGTGCATCTCTCAAGGGTTGAAATCATTGACCTGCAGGATGAATTAATCAGACTGGGCCCATTTTATCTTGATGGGAGTTTCTACATCATAACTGATCTGCAGAATCTTCTCCTCAGGGATCGACCAATTAGCAGGCAGTTATTTTCTGATAAGCCAATGGAACTTTGCGTGACCAACGTTGGTTTTTCTATTCCAAGAACGAACTTAAAGCGATCGGTTAGCACAATTTGCTTCTGCATCTGCAGAATCTCTGCGCTGCTCTTGTGCTCACAGGAATGATGTATGTTTTTAGTGTTTGTGTTGCGATCCTTTATTTATGTATGTATATGGATGTATGAACGATTGTCTGTGTGTCTGCGTGACCCTTACTGTGACCTTTTTCCCCAGTCACTGCTTGGAGCTTAAATTATTCATGTGTGTATGGATGGGTGTGTGGGTGTGTGTGTTTGTCTGCAGCCGTGCATGTGTGCGTGTTTGTGTGCGTGTGTGTGTGTGTGTGTAGGAGACGGTCTGTTTCTGTGGATGCAGTAATCAGCCTCCTGCTCCCAGCCCCAACACCTGTTCTCCAATTAACATGCAGCGTTCTGGGGCCCAGTCGCTCCCGTCGCCCAGCCGCTGCTTTCCACCCCTTTTCCTCCTTCTTCCCCCCTTCCTTTAAGCCCCCCCCCGCCCAAGCTTACACCCCCTCTCTCTCTCTCTCTTTCCTTTCGCTCCGTATTCCTATATTTTGACTCCCAATTTCTTAATTCCCATGCTCCTCTTCTCTTTTCTCTTTTCCCTCTTCTGTCTCTTTCGCCCTCTACCCCATTCCCTTTAGCCTGTCTAATTTTGCCATAATTAGGCAGTGTCATTAGGACACCTACCCAAGCACAAGGGAGTTTGCAATTCCCCAAACGGCCCCAAACCCCCACTTTTCTAATCTCCTTTCCATATTGTTTCAGTTTTTTCTACCCCCCCCCGCCGTCTCCTCCCTTTGCTGCTACTGCTGGTGCTGCTGCACCACGCAGCCCCCTGCACCCCTCCTACTCACTAATCCCGATTTGAGAGAAAAGAGAAAGAGGAGATCACAGCTGATCCATGAGGAGGGGTGTGGACAGGGGGGGGGTGCAGGGACGGAAGGATGAAAAGGGCAAGGGCAGCCGCTGACAAAGAGATGACTCAAGTTGCTTATATGGCGAGCATTATCTAATGCTCCACTGCCTGCTGCGTCTAATAGTTTTACATCTGTATAATCTTAACATTGGTGAACCGCAGTACTCTTCAAGTGGCTTCTGTGTTTGTAGAAGGCCCACTTATCTTTGACTGATGGGGTGACTGGCTCACTGATTGGTTTGATGATTGATTAGTAGAAAAAAAAAAAAAACAGAGATCAATTACTCTTGGCTCATCACCATAAATGTAGCTCATCAAACTCTCGCAGGTAAACTTTATAGCGCTTTTGTTTTCTTTTAAACGTACTTCAGCTATATTTTTTTATATTTGAAATAAACATGAATATTGCACAAATGCGAATAATTCAGCTCATTAAATGTAAAACAAGTTTAACGAGCAGAACCTAAAGAAATATCTCCCCGTTTTAAAAAGTAGCGTTTTCCACCAGTTGTAGCTCAATCTGAACTCTCAATATTAACCTAGGCAGATCTGTTAATGGTGGCGTTATTACCATTCATGACCCTTGACCTCTCAGAAACTATATTGGTTCTGGGCCCAGGATTTATGAGTGAGCCGAGGGTTTTTACAATGGAGACAAGCAGATGTCAGTATTAGTGTTAGTCCGGTTCAGATGGGGAGGAGGGCACTGGCGGCGAGTGTGTGCTTTTAAATTTGGCTAAGAAGCCCAGATCAATAGATAGTCATAAGGAGTGTGTGGAGGGATCCATCGTATGAGGCCTTGTGAGGGGCAGTCGGGTGATCAATGGCGAGCACTATCTCACTAATTGATCGTGTTTCCAAGAGGGCTCTTTTTTAACAAGCCACTGCTCAGAGAAAAGAAGAATAATCAATAGAAATTTTCCAATGCTGTCAATAGGGCATTTTCCTCCCCCCCTCACTCAAGATGGACTTACAGAAAAAAACTCACATTCTCTCACATTTTCCTTTTAAATTCTGAAGCATCCAAGCTTCAAACATGTATCATACATTCATAAACTTTCAATTTTTGCTTCTTATTATTTGAGCTGAAAATGACTTCAGCTGCTCGGCTCCAACAGGAATCCATTACTCTTAATCCCAGGTTGTGGGCTGTATTGATCTGTTTGTAGACTCGGTTCTGGTTATGCATAGCACAGGAACATGTTGTTTTCAGCTACTGAACAAAACGGCTTTAATTATTATTTTTTTTTGCATCTTTGCGAATCAATTTAGCTGAAAATTGGCGAGCCTCGACTAAGTTACAAAGACTCCCATCTTGATGGATCTTATTGCTTTTATTAGTTATTAATTCTTTAAGCTGTTTTCCCAAGGAGGGAACTGAGCATACATGTTGAATCACAGGAAAACAATGCCTGACTTTAGCTTGAAGTCGCTGTACAAAGTTTGACAATAAATTCAGATCTTATTTGTTGCTTTATGCAAGTGTGTGCTCTCTGCTGATGTGGTATGTCAGTCTCACCATCTGTTTCAGAGTTAGCCTTTCCATATGCTTGTTCCCCGCTTGTCAGAAGCAAATTTAAAAAAAAAATATATGGTGATGCAGGGGTTTCTTGGAGGCCGTCTACTTTGCCCTCACAGCAGGCCGCAGCAGTTTCTCCTTGTCCTGCTAATGGCGGGGAACTGCAGACTCCTCGTTTTTTTGCACACAGCCAAAAAAACAAAATAGCAGCTAAAAAGTCTTTGGGAAAAGAACATTAAACTATCAGCCAGAGAATAAATGCTGCAGCATTTTTTTGGACCGTGTCAGGGGTCGAATTCCTCCCCACTCCCAGATGCGTACTCAAAATCTGCCGCCAAGTCGCTCTGTTAGGCCATTATATAGGCACTCTAAGGTTTATGTCTGAGACAACAATGTCAAAGGAGACGGTTTTCTCAGACTCACTGTATAGATTCTTATTTTATATAGTGGCTTATATACTCAAATTCACATCAGCAAAAGGATGTTGTGTACATTTAGTTAGTACTGTTTCTGTTAGTCGTTTTAATAATAATAATAATAATAATAATAATAATAATAATAATAATAATAATAATAATAATAATAATAACAATGATGATGAAAGTTATTTGAACTTGCGGTTTTCCTCTGTTGATTCATTTTGTCGCAGAATGAGTGAAAACTGACGATTTGACAGTGTATCTACACATTTATGCATTTTAAAGTAATGGGAAATAGTGAGATGTCTTCGTCTAAAGATAAACGTGTTTCCATTTGCAATACATAGAAGTACTTTCAGGCCTTATGCAAACATTTTTCTTGCCCTACGAGTGCTTTACGCACTGTGTAGTTTAGTGTAGAGGCAGTATGTTCCTACACAAAATTGTGAAAATACCAACCAGTTTGACTTTGGTTTAGGGAAAAAATGTGAAAAATATATATTTTTTTTTTTGGCAAAATGATTAGTGGCCTTATTGATACACTTGCTGTCAAGACGTTGTATTATCCGGATTTACTACTCAGACTTTCTCTGTAACGTTTCATACTGTTGCAGCAAACAATAGAGGTCAGTGTCTAGAGTCCCAAATCATCTTTTATTCAAGGCCAGAGTATGAAACCTTCCATCCAAGAGATTTTCTCATTCAGAGGTTTTCCTTTAGATGAGAACAATTAAAGCAAATCATCACCCTTTATTGTGACAGAAAAGTAATGTGATATAATCATTTGTTTCGTGTTCTGGTGAAGCGTTTCTGCATAGATCTGGATATTGTTTTCCATCATTATTCAGCTGAAATAACCTAGTTGAACCCCATTTTTTAATCTTTTAGCAGAAGTCACCGTATGTTCATTTAAAATCTCCAGATGTTTCAAAGAGTTCACTCTGCCGAGGGTTTCCTTTGGGAGGAAAACTGGCCCACAGCATCCCAGATCCTCTTTCATGCTCAGTTGTGGGTGTGAGAGGCATTTTTATACATTCATCTTTGGTTCCCACTGACTGACAGACAGGTCAAGTAGACTTTAACAAACTCTGTGTTTACATTTGTAATGGTAGAACAGAAAAGGCATTGTCCTGGCAACACCTATAATAGTTGGCATGTAGACTGCAATAATATGACTTATGTGTCTAAGCATGACTCTGTCATATTGATACCCAAGAAATATATAAAATACAGATATCCTTTATTGGATTTCAAGCTTAGAAGTTCCTTGAAACTTAAGTGAACCTAAAAACACGAAGTAGATTAAAAATGCTTTGCATATATTTATTTTAAATGGATCAGTTGGATTAAAAAGGTAATTATTTAATAGAATTTGATTTTCCTTATGTCATGTTAGAGTCTGCAGATGTTTTCTGTATGCCTAAGATCCAATTTAAAATTTAAAATTTAAAATTATTTTTTCTTTTGGCGCTTAAATGATTTTGTTCCCAAAATCTGTGCACTGATTCACACATCAGTAGCAGAGGTTCATCTGCCCGTCAGTCACACGTACATACATACATGCCCAGAGACAAAGTCAGACCCCCTGCTTTGCTCAGTCCACTGTCACAGGTCTCTCCCTTGTGGGACCCTACTGTCCGGTCCCTCCAGACCCCCTGTCAGCGAGCTCCTCAGGCGGGAGGGGGGAGGAGGACACCGGGCAGCGTGGCGACAGGGGGCCTGAGGCTCTAATGCACACAGTGAAGCGGCACACAGGCTGGACCACTGAGCAGCTGGCACAGGAGCATGGGGATGGCTCCTCCCTTGGGGCGACGTGAGCAGAAGAATGACATGAAGACAGACAGGAAGAGAAGATGAATGTCTGGAATATCAAAATCACTGACAGGTACAGTTTCAGACAGCCAGGGCCTCGCTCAGAGTTAGAAAGAAGAAAAAGGAAGTTCAGGAACCTTTGGCTCAGCTGCTTTCTAAAATGTGGTCTAATGTGGTCGGGGCAGATCTTTGACTCCACCGTGAACAGAAAGTTCATGAAATCTGCCAGATTACAAGTCAGATTTACTTCTCTTCAGCAAGTGCTTGTGGCTTAGCCTCCCCACAAAGAATGGCTCTAGTTTGTTTTTGCACAGCAAAAAAAGGCAGGAGAAATGTCTTTTCTCCAGAGACTAAGTGGCACCGACAGGAAAAAAGTGAGCATGTTCAATTAAATTAGAAACAGATTTTGTTATTTGCTTTAAAAAAATACTCTGCTTTTGAAGTTTATTTAGTAAACAGATGCTGTGTTTGTGCAATCAGCATGTGATTAGTGTGTATATATTTGTGGGTGTGTGGGTGTGTGAGGAGTCAGAGGCCAGTCACTGGTGGTACTTGGGGACAAGGCCTGTTTTTTCTGGCTGGATGCTGCTGCTCAGGGAGGAGCTACAGTCGCGTTTGTGACTCGGTTTGGTCAAATTCCTGTTTAAAGTCTTAAATTTCACAGATGACTTAACAATGCCCCCCTGCTGCTGGACCAGCCCTGCCAGTCACTTTGTTTTTCTGTTTGTTTTTCTGGGATCTGGACAGACTGTGTTTTTCTCAGGAATCGGGTTTCTCTGCAGCTCTCCTTGTATCAGTTTCTGACGCCCTTTTCAAAGACATCTGTTGTTTTACCAGAAATAGATTTCACTAAAGGTCTAATTCAGATGATAGTCGCCTTTCTTTTGGGTCATAGCTGAGCAGGTAAAGATTTCTGCTTCAAATATTTACAAGTTAATGATTGTACTAGGGTTTAAATATTTAAAAAATTACAGAGTAAAGCCATTTTCATCATGCAGAGATGGTACAACTGCAGGGTGACAATTAAATAAAGTAAAAAGGAGACACGATGTTCAGGCTCAAGCTGTTTTTCCTGCACAAAAAACTTTTTAAGGGAAACTTTAGAAACTGTTCTTTAAAAGGAGTTTGAAGAACTTTATTGTGCTTAATTTTTGTTGAAACTTTAACATCATCAGTATTGGTTTATTGCCACAAATCTGCTTTATAAATATTTATCTGCTACATAAATAAATATATATATAAAAGCCTGGGAATTATCCGAAGTCTTTTGCTTAAAAGACACCATAAGAAATTTCCAGCATGAATCTGTTTTGTAGCCTTTGCAATTTTGAAGAAAATGAGCACCTATATACTTCCAAAATGAACATTACTTTTTGATCTATGATTCAGTTTATAAAATTTCATATGACAAATTGTGTGGAAAATATTTTGAAGTCACACATACACATGTGAATGCTTATTCTACTACTTAAAAGTTTTAAAATAATAAAAAAAGCAGAGCTGAGCAAATCATAAACCTAAAGGATGACCTGCAACGTAATGGGTGTCATACATTTCAAATTCAGGCTGTATTTGTCATAAAGTTGCTTGCAAAAAGTTTTCTGCTTTATTTCTGTTGCAATATAATAATTAATATTTTTGGTTTGGGTGAGTTGAGGAAAATTTCTAAAAAGGAACAGTCAACATATGGAGTGAGTGAAAAAATAAATAAATAAATGCAGCCAGTATTAAAAACAACAACCATTTTCTTTTGTTTTGTTGGTTTTAAAACATGGAAAGTTTGGAGCTGTTGCATGAACTGTAAGGACAACTTGAGTACAGAGTAGAGTTGAATAGAAATATTGTTTATTGTCCATGGTGGGAAAATTCAGGTGTAGCAGTAGCTTGTTAAATGCAAATAGTAAAATGCATTTTCAAACGAAGATAAAATGTATAAAGTACGATGTATGTACATATATTGGAGATAGATATGTACATATATATAATATATAATATAAACATATTGGAAATCACATCAAACAAAAACAATGAGTAACTTTTAGCTATTTTGAAATCATGTTGTCACAGAAACCTTCAGCATGCAGCTGTTTTATAGCATCCTAATTCTATAGAAAAGTTGTCACAGATTGAAAGTGAATGAAAATTTAACTCAACATATTAAAATTAAAGGTGGCATCATCACTTTCTGTGTGACAAACAATAAAGTCGTCAGGAGAAATTCTGGATTTCTTACCAACACGATTAAGTAACCTAACAAGAAAAACAAACCTAGACGAAATTTCTTTATTGAACTTATTGTTACGACATTGCAGTGCAGTTCCAGACGACGTTTGAATTTAATCAGAGGTGGAAATGTTTTAATTTGCTGAAGCCTTTCGAATGTGTGTGTGAATGTGTTGCAGAGTGTGTTTGGGCTCTGATGAATCTGTCAGGACTGAGGGCAGGGGGTGATGTGACTGCTGACAGGCTCCCAGCAGGCCTGCTGAGAGCCCAGATACTCTGCTCGCCCTCCCTCCAGCCTCCCCAGCCACCCAGCTCCCCTTCTCCTCTCTCTGGCCTCGGCTCCGACACATTTGCTGTGTATTAGCCACGGAGAGTAAATTACGGCACCCTGGACCTCTGGATGATTCCTCTCCTTATTCACATGTCCTTCTTCTTCTCCTCTCCTCCAGCTCGTCGTCTCCCCGGCTTCTCTTGTTGTTGTTGATTTTCTCTCAGTTTTGATCTGTTTTCCTCTCTCTGTCTGTCATTCGCGTCCGGGCTCTTGGACTCCTTCAACCCTGTCAGATTTCGCTCCCCTGTCTGTCTTTCTCCCACTCCTGTTATACTTCTCATCCACCATTCCTCCATTGTGTCACGCTACAAAGCGTTCCCTCCCTCGTACACATCCCCTCCGCTCCCCATTTACTTTCTTACAAGCAGGTCCCTGTTGTCTAGGCTTCACAGGTTTCTTAGCCGACTCTCTCGCTCTCGCACCTTCTCCCTCTCAAACATTTCCCTCACTCTCCCTCCGTCAGCCCTCCTCCTCCTCCTCCACCTCCCTCTTTCTGGAAACAGATGTTGTTTGTCAGATCTTATCATTACTGGCTAATTAAGAAGACATCTCTTCTCCTTCTGTTTTTGCTTCCCTCTTCTCTCTTCTCTCTCTCTCTTCCTCTCTCTCTGTGCTATCCATCCCAGATTCATTGTTCTTCTCAGAGAGAGGTTCGGGTCAGGGTTTGATGCACACATGTTATCGGTGAGCCTGATTAGCGGCAGATTGACTGAAAGGGTATTAAAAAGGTAACATTAGTGTTTGCTATGTTGCAGGCGACCCTGCGCACATTTGTTGGCGTTACCGTGCATCTCCATCTGACAGTTGTGAGAATATATTTTGAATCTTCATCCCCCAGGGCACACCAAGCATGCTGGGAGAGGTCAGGCCACTGATGGGACGTCTATTCCCCGTCCTGGTTGTGAATTCATGTTCTCTAGACTCCGAATATCCCTCCATATCCATCTATTTGGCAGCACAAACACATTCCCATGTGGCTGAGCTTTGTATGCAATCTCCGCTTTTGGCTTTGCTCAGGAGACTGAGACATTAATTCATTTAAAATTGTTAAAATGCACATTTAGAATCAGGTGAGAGGTTGTGGGGTAAAACTGCTTTTGGGCCCAGGAGAAACCCAGCTGCGATGTTGGAGTGCCTCCGGTATTCCCTTCCCATCAGCCCACTTTATTCTTCCCAGCTTCACCGTGCCACAGTCAATTTTTTGTGGTGGTTTGCCTGAAAGTTTTACAACAGTACTGAGCTCTATAAATCAGCGCTCACGTTTAAAAATGTTTGGCTTTGTCACAGTTCTCCGTTTTAGTATTGGGCTGGGTCTGGACTGAGGCTGCAGGGGTGAGCCTGGGAGAGAAGCGCAGCCAAAATGCAAACAATTTCACTGAAGCTACGTGGATCTTCGGCTCATTGATTATTTTACAACACAAATCCAGGTATTTAATTGTGATTTGATGTTGAGATGAAGTTAGAATTAAACTCTAATGGCTTCATGCAAAATGCTTTGTGGAGAAAACATCACACTGGACACTGTAAGCATTCGTACAGTGGAACACGGTGGAGTCAGTATAATGCTGTGGGGACAAGGAAGCCTGTCAGAGTTGATGGAAAGATGAAGGGAGTGAAATTCAGGAAGGTCCTGGAAATATCTCCAAACATCTTGTGACTTGGACGGTGAAAGTAGATAGCTTTACTTCAAGTTTTATTCATGTTCATGTGTTTGGATGGCCTAGTCAAAGTCCACTTTAAATCCAATCAACAACTTATTGTAAGATGCTCTCCACCCAGTCTGACTGAGCTCCGCAGTTTTGTGAAAAGTATGGATCACATTTTATCTTTAAAGTGAAAGACTTTGATGTTCAACAAAATGTGATTCTGCAAAGTTTTGACTCAGGAAAGTAGAACATAAATGCATGCCACACTTTCCAGATTTTCCTATATATAAAAAATATGAAAAAAAAACCACTTCAGTTTGTTTTAAAAAATGCTAAAGGGAATAGGATATCTTTGTAAGTTGAGAGAGCAAAAAGTGAAAGAGACACTGAATTTAGACTGATGTGACTCTTTCATAGATATCTGTGTCTGTGTAAAGACACGATGGAGAATGAAGGGGAAAACGAATGGATGTTTGCTGCTGAGTGAAGCCGAAGCCACAGATTTCCGTGTATGTTTTTGGAGGAGGAGGGGAGGCGTCTGGAGGGACCGGTGTGAAAGGTCCTGTGGTGGTATGCGACAGAGGAGGTATCAGTTCGTGGAGGGTTTTCTGTGCCCCATTAGCAGTGTCAGAGGTCATGTGCCCCGGGTGTTAACCCTGATGACCAGTCTAGCTTCCAGTCTGCCAGGGGACCCTGGTCCAGGGGTATTTATTACCTCCAACCACCCCCAACATCCCCCTTATTACCAACACACACAGGCACAAGCACCCCTCCAAACACAAATCTCCTCATGGAAGAAAACAAATCACCCAAAGTTGATCCTCAGTTGGGGAACATGTACTAATTGGATGCATATCCATACAGTGAAGCCTGATGACCCATCTGTAGCCTGATGTCTTGGAATCAAACACGAGTTCATCCCAATCTTAGTCTTTAGCGGCGAGTTGCAACATGTTTTGCTTCAAAAATCAGCTCCTGTTTCTGTTCTGATATCTCTGAGACATTCATGTCGGAGGCATTATTTTTGCTGATGTAATTTTTTCATGACCGATTGTACACACATGGTCGCCTGACTTGGACCACTTTTTTCTTCGTTGAACCTTCGTGAAGGCGTGCTTGTGTTGTGTGTGTGTGTGTGGTTTGCACAGCTTTGTGTGACACATGCATGTCGGGCTGCTGTATGAGTTAGTGCTCTTAGTGTGTGAGTGTGGCAGAGGAAGGCCCTCAGCATGTCAGTATGTTTTAATGCTTCACATCTGGTTTCCTAATTTTCCTCCCTGCAGCTCCCCTCCACCGCCATGTCAGGACACTGTTTTGTTTTTTCAGGGTGGGGGTGATGGAGGGGATTTCTGATGAGTGATGGCCCTGCATACAGGACATCAACAATCTTCCTCTCTTCCTCTGTCTCTACCTCTTCTCTTCTTAATCTTTCTTTGTGTGTGTGTGTGTGCGCTCACTTTGAATTCTCACCGCCCTGCATCTGTAAGGCTAGATGGACAGAAATTGCGGATCAAGTTATTTTTAGTGTCATTATCCGTTTCCCCCTCGTTCTTTCGCCAAATCACTGAATCTGCACTTAACCAAACTTTACAAAAGGATTACGTAAATGTGCATCCAGCAAACTTGAAAACTTGCAAACAAACACTTCATCAATTCCTGCTGCCACCAAAGCTGCGTTCCCAAGGAGCTGAGAGGCCGATGTGTTTTATGACAATTTGAGAAGGCAGTTTATGTCGACAGTGATTAGTGCTGATGAAATCCTATGAAAGTTTATGTCAAGCTAGGTGCTCACCAGATGATTAAGGCCACGTGTAAAGCAGAAAGCCCTACTGATGTGTAACAGATGCCCTAATGGACACAGAAATGAGGAACAGAGCATCCACTCCAAAGAACAAAACTATAAAATCAGCCTATTTTTATTTGTTCTCAGCGTCACAATTTGACATTTGCTCTTTGAACTTGTTTTGGTAAAGTTATTTGCAGCAGTTGAGAAGCTCAGGTCTCGTTGTAAGACATTTGGTCTGTTTGGTACAGAAACAGGGACCCATGAATGAAAACAATAAACAAACAAACAAAAATAATTATAATGAATAATCTTGACAGGAAACACAGTTTGAATGAAACATATGTTAAAATAATAAGGGCCTCTGAGTTTTTGTGCTGAGTTACTAAGATCGGTGTTTGTGCTGGCAGAATCTAACTCAGAACAAATGCCACAAAAGGAGAAGAAAAATTGCTCTAAAAGCTCTTTTCACCTCAAGATGACAGCTAAATATTTTATCGGAGAAGTCCATTAGTGGACAGTAAGTTTGATTATTGTTACAATTAGGTTTTCAACCAACTGTGTGACCATATTTCAAACTTCAGCAAAACAAAAGGAGAAGAAAAAGTGCAACAAGTCTCCTTCAGCTTCGCTTCCTGGAAAAATACGTTTTCCATTTTAATGCGTTTCCCCTCGACTGCTTTAGCTAAAGTCGGTAAAGATTTCTGGAAACAACATTTCACCCACGTCTGGTGTAAAATGATGCAGAGATTTGTTGGTTTTTTGTATTTCCTGCTTTAGAAACATGATTTTTAATGCAAGATTCTTGAATAAGGACCCAGTCCACATTTAAACATCCCTGTGAATTGAAACATCCACATCACTGTATCCCGCACCAGTTTCTTCACCTTGGGAAAGTGCGTATTTAAAATGGTTTAGCTCGTAAATAAGAATGCAGTATTTAGGAAGCTGTTGAATTTATGTAACATGTTGCATCCTGAAAACATACTCTGTGCCCTGACGTTTTTAAAAGTGTTTCCTTTTTTGTCAAACTTAAATGTTTTAAGTCTTCAAACAAATTTGAACATCGGGAAAGGATCATTTGAGTAAATACAAAACAGAGTGAAAATGATGGTTGTATGTATAAAAGAGAAAAAGCAACTCAGTTACTCTCTTAACCCTAATGGCTGAGTGTGAAACACCAACAACTGCTCAAGCATCAGCAGTAACAGTGAAGGAAGTTTTTACATCCAAACCATCATATTGTTTTTTTCTTTTAGGCCATTGAGACGTATTCTTGATGATGTGTTTTAAATCATGTTTCTGCTTTTTGAACCTTGTCCATCTGATCTCACAAGATATTTTTAGTCAGAAATTGTTTTGCCAAAAGTAAGAATAAATAAATTTGACTATGATGTTTAATAATTAGGATCAAATTCGAATGTATGCAACTGATTTTGACTTTGTCTTTGTGATTCACTATAAGCGTTACACTCATTGTTTTTATTTTAACAGATTTTCTTTTAATGTGTCTTAAAATTATGTTTATTGTGGATCATCAGAACACAAATAAGCTAAATTCAGACTAATTACAGTTTTGAAATATCAGAACTATTTAATATTAGTTTGACATAATGTGCATTTTATTCTTTGTTTGGGTTTTTTTTTCAACAAAGTTCATACCTTACATATTTTGACTGAATTACCTAAACAAAAATGGTTTCATAATTAAAAATGTGATACGGTATAGAAAGTTCACAGTAGCAAACTAATCGGCTAATCTGAATTTTTTTGTTGCTGTTGCCATACTTGGGCCAGCATTAAATTTCTATAAGACAAAAATTAAATATCTGGATTTATCTGAGTCAGCCATGAAAACTCCCACATAGAGGATGAGATGTAACATCACTCTAGGTTTTAATGTTAACTACTTGACAGTTTTGGCTGTTTGTCTTTAAGACAAAATGAATTATCTGGGTGTCGTTGAGTCCATCAAAACCTCCATTACCTCAGCTCCTGCACTGTCACAGCCGTCCATGTTTCTTTATTCCTGCCTGTTTTCACATCCCCAGACCTGGAGACAGACTAAACTGGGCAAGAACCGAACCAGACATCAACCAGCTAGACTGAGACTGGACAGTGGTGGAGTGACTGAAGTCATTTCTTGATTGTGCAGGTCAAGCAGAACTCTGTGGTTAAAGCCATTACTATAATGGGATTAGCCACAATTATATTTTATATAGTGCTAATCTGATTTAGGAATCGTTATTTGAAAATTGATTTATTTTATTCACTCAAACTTTTTTTTGTCTGGTATTAAAATTTGAACAAAGCAGAAATAAATCTGTAAAGGGGCAAAGACGGTTTCACATCACTGTTTGCAACATGAGCTGCAGGTGGAAGCACCTATTCAATTTTAACTGGTCAGGTTTTATGCTCATAATGTTCTTGAAAATCTCAAATTGAAATTAGAAAAACTTGCAGAAACTCTGAACCCAAAGGTTCTTAGATCCTTTGGGTTCTAAGAACCTCAGACTGTAAAGCAGCTTAACTTCAATGCAGACATTCAGAAGCTGTTCTGCTGAGGAAAAAAACATTGTGAAAATTTAGAAATATTACATATTTGTTAATATTTAACTCTGTCACAAATAAACATGTATATATTAGCATTTTTTGAGTTGTTTACTTGACACTAACAACTCCACAAAGCTTTATGTCATAAAATTTTATGACGGTTCAACTCAGTTACCATAATTTTGCTGACAAGGGAAAGTTTACCTAAGAAATCAATGTTTTCTATTTCGTATTTGTTTTGATTTTATTTTCTAATCCAAGAGCTATTTTTTTTGTTCTAAAGTTTTTTTTTTTTTTATAAAGGTTTTTAGTTTAAGTCGATGCTTAAAACTTAAAACTCTTTTTATAAACATTCAACAGAAATGTTGATGCTCTTTTCTAACTCCTCTTATTTGCACTTGCACTATTTGCACACTCAAGTGTTACTCACTTGAAAGTGAGAATAACCTGCATTATTGAGCAGAACAAGATGTAAATGTATAACATCAGCAGATTAAAAACAAACACACTTGCACGATGAGTTCTTTGAAATTGGCCGTTCTTTGCTAATTTCCCTGTGACACAAGGATTACCTCCAAATCTTTGCAGTGTGTCGTACACTGTGCTGTGTGGGTGTGTTACTCCACCAAAACAAAACAAACAACAGCAATATTAAACTTCTGCAGCCACAATAGAAGAGGGGGGGGTAATAAAAAAACAGAGGGTCCTCAACTTCTTATTAATTATGCAAGATTAGTCTAATTATAATTCAGCAAATGAATGTGTGGCAGAAGGTGCGAGGCGACGGGGCTGGGAGATTTGCATGTTAAGTGGGCAGAGGGAAGCGGCTAATGCATGCTAATATATGCGTCAATGTCTCGCTTTAATTTCAGCATTTGCAGCTGTGTGCGTCCGAACTGAGGGGGGTGAAAAGTTGACTCAATGGGTTTTTGGGTAAGGGAGTTGGGGGGTGCAAAGGTGGGTGTGTCAGCGTATTAAAGAGTGTGTGCGTGTGTGTCAGTGTGTGTGTTTCTACATGCCAGTGTGTGTGCGAGGCATCTGGTTTCATATAAACTAGAAATGATGAGAAGAAGTCAACAAATAAGGTCAAGGACCCTCAGAAAGTGCATAAAGCCAGAAATGGATGTAGACAGTCGCTGAATTAGGGTTGTGGTTTTCTTGGCCCTCGGTCGTCAGTTCAGTGAAACACTGTCATGTCATCCAGTTAAATGTGTGACGACTAATTGTTACATTGTGTGCAAAAAGGCTGGCGCTACCAAACCTCCTCATCTTCTGTGTAAACATATACATATATCAAATGTATTTAATCTTCTTAAACCTAATTCTGTCCATCCATCCATCATATTCCACTTATCTGAACTTGGACAATAATTTTGACACCGCAAAATAAATTCCTTTGCAACTTCTTCCCATAAGACATCATTTAATGAGAAAAAAGTCCATCACTCTGAACTGCCTTGTTGCTGAAAATGTGCTATATAGATGCAATTACCCTACGTAGCTGTGTGTAATTTTATCAAATATAGCTGCTCCTCTAAGGCTCTAAGATTAGTTAGTGCCACTGTTGCCTTTTAGCAAGAAGGTCCTGGGTTCGAGTCCCAGCCTGGGGTCTAAATGCTTGGAGTTTTCATGACTCTTGGGTTAACTTGTCTCTGAATTCTTCTTAGAAGCGAATGTGTGTGCATGGTTGTTTGTCCTGTTTGTCTCTGACAGGTGACCTGTACCCGGCCTCATGCCCGTTAAATTACTTACCAATCTGTGGCAACAGTTGAAGACGGATTCTCAGAAATGCTTCCCTCTGAAGTTTTGCATCTTGAGCAAATCTGGTGGACTCATAGCCTAAACACTTTATTTAAGAGAACTAAGAATACAAACACATGACACACTTTTCCAGATTTTCATTAAGCATCCCTCCCACTTTGCCTGTATGGACTATTTTGTGCTTGTGTGTCTCAAAACATAAAACACTGATCAAAGTTTGTTGTTGTAACATGAAAAAAAAAAAAAAATTAAGCTCTTCAAGTGATGTGAATATTTTTGCAATTTGATACTGTTTGATTTTCAAAGATGTGCTCAGCCAGCGTTAGAGTAACACACCTCATAACTTTTCTGTAAGATTTTTAAACCATGAAGTTGTCCACGATGTTGATGATCTATTAGAAGTGAAATCTCAGTGTGATGTGTGAGAGGCACAGATGGGCCCTTTCACATTTTCACTCCAAACTGAGATCTACCGCAGCTCTGAGGTGGAAGGTCCGAGCTCTGACAGATAAATTGTAATCACCCTCTGCCAACAACAATATTGATTGTCCTCTGAGCGCATAACTCAACTCCAGTAATATTGGAGACACGTTGGAACTGAGAACTAGTTTCAAGCCAGGTCCTGTTCACAAGGGAGGAAACTGGAGCGAGCGATGGAGGAATGATCAGTAAAAGCTGAGAGAATGAGGGAGAGATTAGTATTCGATGGGAGGATTCAGGGCTGTGGGGCCAATATGAATTTCCTCTCCACACAGCCGCTCCACATTAAGATGAATTATGTTTGCAAAGAACACAGTGTGGGTGGGATCAAACCAACCCACGTGAGCCAAAAAAACGCTGCCTCCTTCTGTGGCATTTTTTCTCCTCACTGTTATTGTTTGCATAGTGGAAACAGCGACAGTGATTTAACAAGTACTTCACTGAAGTAAAATGCAATGAAATGCTGGAAGAAATGAGAAAAGAATTACTTTAATATAAGTACAGGAAGATACTTTGAGGAGAGTTGGATTTATGGTGCATCTGTGATCTGATTGTTTCTGCTGCTGCTTCAGAAGCAGAGCTGGCTGATCAGACACAGCGACTCTTAGGGAATACTAATGAACATAGTTCATACATGTATAAAACTCTGACTTTTTTCCTTCAGGATTGCATCCAAAACATTCAGACACAACAAATTACAGTGAGTGAAACTATTAAGAGGTCAAGACATCACAAACGTAAGAAAGATGTTGAATAATAGAACTAAAAATGTTTAAGCCTTTTTGTCATTTTGATTAAAATATCAATTAAATTATTATTTTATGCAATTTAGAGTATTACATAAAATACTCTAAATATTTTATTCAATATAAAATACTCTAAAATAAAATGTTGCAAATAAAGTTTTATTTTAAAGTTAAAATAAAACTTTATTTAGAACATAAATACAGTTTTACGTTTATTTAATGATAAATAAACATGAACCTGAGGTAAGAAGTTACATGTAAAGGAATAAAAATATGATAAGTTGGACTGCTCATCAATGAGCAATGACCCTGAAAAGGAGAATAGATCACTGCTTTAAAGAAAATAAATAAGTTTGTGACCATTTCTTCATTATATTAACTATGTTTATACTTGAATTACAGCCATCAAATATTTTGCATTGCTTGTTAAATGGGATGCTATTGATAGCATGTTTATTCAAAGCTGTAAAATCCACCAACTGTATTCTTTTTAATTCTGGAAGTTGGTTTTCACTGCTTCTTTAATTTCAAAGCAGACCAAGTATTTTTTTTTTTTATCAGAAAACATTGTATCTGGGTTAATTGAGGAAAAGCAAACTACATTTTGAAGATAATTCAGTTTTATTTTTCATTTGTTAATGATGTTTTTATTATTCTAAAATAACCAACTGTTATGTATTTTGCAAGTCAGCTACTATTTTCTTATTGACATAGAGTAGCATAATGTCCAGATCACAATGTTTTTTTTTTAAATCTTCCTGATTCACTTAAATAATCCCGACTTATAGCCATGCACATGCAAAGAGATTATACACTAATATCCACTGGTATTATTCAGTCTGTATTGTGTAGGACTTGTAGACATTGCAGTGTCTCCAGTTCATGTCTTTAGATCAATTAATATTTTATTCCAATCAGAGCAGCTCTGCCTCAATAAACTAATCCAAACACACCAGTTAACCTGGTTAACAAACCCTGTGCAACATCCTGACAATCTGTCTCATAAAAAGTATAAAGTTTTATCATTTGTTTCTAAAGACATCATAAAACAAAAGCCTTCAATAAACTCACTTCTCTCCAATTTACCTCCTCTTGGTAGAGTTTTCATGCTGAGCAGTTTGCAGAAATGCATGTTTTAAAAGGACTTATGGTTTTATCAGCTCCTAATATATTTCAGTGCTTTTTCAGTGACATTTTGCAGACAAAAAAATGGAGAACAAAATTGTTCTCCAATTTCTAAAACATAAAAATGTGATTTAAATGTCAAAACCTTTAAAAGACTTAATTACACAGACATTTTCTCTTAGTATCCCAGCATGCCAATCAGGACACACTGAACAGACGGACCAGGAAGTGCACTGGTCCGTCTTTGACTACGTATTTCAAAAAACACTTAGCAATTAGAGAAAACTCAGAGATGTTAGATCAACAAAATACTCTGAATGACCTATTATGCAGTTTTGCAAGCACACAAAAATAGGCTGTGATTTTAAAGGATTTGCTGTGAATTTCATGGCAAAACAGCAAGCTGGGGTTGCAGCTGCTGTTTGATGGTCGACCATCAACAGGTAACAGGAGTTTTGTCAGAACCTGGGACCTGATTTGAACATTTCTACAAATAACTCTCCTTCCTTATGAAGAGTGTAAATAGGAAAGTAATTTAGCACCCACTTTTAACCACTACTTACTAAAGTAAATTGAGCAACTGAGCCAAGTTTCACACAACTATGTTTTAGTCACATTATAACTGAGTATTTGACAGACATTTTTTGAAAATCGAGTGGACACTTAGTTTGATATCACAATATTTGTTGTTGCGTGTTCACCATACAGCTCAGATGTTTTTTTTATTTATTTATTTTTATTCAAGCTTCTTTATGGCCTTGCAAAACATCTGAATAGATCTTAACCTCATCCTCCCCTCCCATCACTTTATATCCTTTTCCTATGTTTATTTCTATATTCTCTATTCGTCTTTTTGCCGTATTTCCATCACAGACATTTGGCGTATTTCTGTGATGGAATGCGCTCCAGTTTCTTCCTCCTCTTTCCCATCTTTGCCTCTTAGCATTGGGACTTTGGGATTGCGGCAGAGCTGCGTTGCCATGGCAGCTGGCTATGTTTCCGAACCGTGTACACCTGGGATTTGGAGTCTCTCTCAGTAGTCTCCCTCTCTTCTATTTATTCCACCTTTCTTTCAGGTTTTCTCTGGTGTAGCTCAGGCTATCAGCACTCCCTCCCCCACTGTCTTCAGCTCCACAGTGCGTTGGATTGAAGTTACATACGTGATGAGACACATATACTTGAAAAAAAATAAAATAAAAAATCATGTCCATGCGAGCACCTGCACATGCCTCCTTCCCTACCTTCGTCCTGCCACTTCCTCATTTAATTTTCTCTGTGGCTGTCTCTACTTCGTTTCCCTCTGCGCTCCCATGTGGGGTTCAAATATGGCATTGTGGGATACCACAGTCCCCTGAGTCCGCTGGCATACATCATTGTCTCTGGTTTACTTTGAAACGCAGCAGCACTTTTCACTCGGCTTGCGCTTCCAGATCTCATTACTTGATTTAAAGTGTAACAACATTGACTTTAAAACTAAACTAAACAGCTGGGATTTATGTCAGAACTGTAATCACATGTACATACATGCAATCACACAGGACCTATGTCTGTGAGAAAAAAAAAAAAGCCTTCTTTGACTTTTGGCGTGTGGAAAAGGGGGAAATAATTACATACTGGAAACTGTCATGGAGTTTCTTTGCTGCTGATGTTAAAAATTTTTTTAATATGTGTCCTTTTGTTTACCTTTGCAGGTTTTTCTTGAAGTTTTTCCTGAAATGCAACCAGAACTGCCTGAAGACAGCAGGCAACCCGAGGGATATGAGGAGATTCCAGGTACATAAAAGATGTTTATGTGTGTGCGAGTGCACTTGTGTGTGGACATAAAAAAGTGGGAATACCAGAGGATGAAGAATTTAGTCGCTGTGATAAAAGAGCATCTTTATACTCTTCTATTATAAGACACTCTACTCTCCCATTCAGTCTATTTCTAGGTAAACTGTAGTACTAAAAACCTTTTAATTTAGGCTTCTCCTCTCCACAAAATCTTGAGTTGGACAGCTGAATTGAATGATGGAGACAAAATAGACCCTCAGATGTTTTCCGAGCTGAGCTTATGTGATCAAAGAGAACGACCAGTTGTTTTTCTCAGATAGTTTGCTTCACCTTGTGCAGGTGTGAAAACGCGCCTCTTTCTCTGTGTAACTCTGAGTGACCACAATAAGAGAGCTGCTGCAGCTCTCTTATTGTGGAAATGCAACCAAACTATCCAGTAAGCTAAAACCAACGAGAAGAAGAAACGCCCAGGCTTTTAAATCCACATTTGGTGTCTGTGGAACATCAGCAGCACGTTTCACATGGTGTGGTTTTTTTGTACATCTGTAGTTTGGCTGATGGTTCATTTCCCTGCCTGCTGCTTCCACTGGGGCTGGTTACAGCGCCCCAAATGACTCGATGCTGTGGCTGTATGAGGTTGTCTAGCCTGCCCCGTCTGCTTTCAATGAGTGCAGCGTGAAAGTGAAACGAGCCAAATGAAGTGAATCTTTCCGCATTTCCTGCTTAAAGTGTGAAAATGCCCTTAGTTTAGCCAGATTAAAAAATCTGTTTCTCTCAAAATATTGTCTTTTTCTAATATTCTAAACTCTTGTTTCACATTTCTGTTTATATATTCATAAACTCTTTGATGAGACAAAGCAAATGCTGGTTAATATCCTATCTCCTTAAATGCACAATAGGAACCTTGGCAGACAGTTTGTTTACTTATGATAAAAAGTGTCTCTCCAGGAAGAGGAAGAACTCTAATCTACCAACTCTAAACAGCTTTTAGCTACTTGGCTCTAATGACGTGGCTCTCATGTTGTCTAAAAATTTGCACCTGATTGGCTGCTCCCCCCCATCACATTCAAAAGAGAAACTTTGTTGCTCCTATTCCAGCAAGTTTATCATTACCTGATCACACTGTTCACTTTTCTGAAAGTAAATTCACCCTTTTAGTGTACAAATGCCTTCAGCATGCTCAGCATTACTCATTTATTCGAGTGCATGCTTCGGCTCTGAATCCAAAGTAAGAAGACATTCCAAAAGTCACCACCAGAAGAAACCAGACCACAGAAAAATGACGGTAACTACCAGGACTCTGAATTAGAGTATCTCTTTTAGTTTGGTCCATTTATCAAAAGTAGAGATCGTTCAAATACCCAGCACAGTGTTTTTCATCAATTGTTCATGTTTATTTGTCTTTCAATACTTGTAGGTCAGGAAACAAACAGGCATATTTCTCCTTCGTTCATATGAGTATATTTTTTAACTTCTTGGAAAAGTTAAGAAGTCATTTTTAGATAAATGAACTTTATTGACAAGCTATGAGACTGATTTTATTTTTTAATATCCAAAGAGAATATTTGGTTTCTGAGAAGCTGAGAGTTGTTCAAGTTGTCACATGGCAAATCTCTGGGAAAGTTTTCCAGTGGAAGTCATACTGGAGAAAGAAGTTAAAGGTGAAAGCTAGAAATCAATAAGGAGTCAGAGAGATGGAAAGACAAACCAAAGAGTTATATATGTGGGAGACATGGCTGTGGGGGCGCCTGGGTGCAGGAAATAGGTTGAGGTGTTTCAGGAAGTTGTCAAGAATTGAGTGATTGGCTCCAGATGGGGAAGGTCATGCTCCGTGACCCAGGAAGTGGTCACAAGGGACTCCTCGAGCTCACTTCCTTTGCCGTCTTTCAGCACCAGCGGCCTCTCTCTGGCATTCTCCTTTGCCCGGCAAAGCCTTGTGTCCGGCTGCCCCCGCCCCTCTCCGTCCTCGTCTCCCACCGTGTTTGCTTTAACTCCTGTGGTGTGACACATGCTGAGAAGTTATGAGTACACGAGCGCTCCAAACTCTGGGCCTCTGGGTTAAAAGGTGATCAGGGCTGGGCAGGAGTTCGCTGCTTGATCGATAATTTACAGTTATTTTCCTTTCCCTTCCACCACCTATGGAACATATGTTTTTCCCCCTCTCTTTTGCTTTGCTCCTTCACCTGCAAAATTTCATTATGTGTGTCTTTTAAGATGAAGGTTTATTATACATGTCACTTCAAAATATATGTCATAAATCTATTTACAATATAAATATTGTACATAATAAGGGCAAAAACTTGGGACTATCCCCTTGTTAAGCGAGTAAAGTGCCACCTATGGGGTGCAGATGTAAGTGGGAACATGCAGTCGGCAGAAAATCACATTATGGGTGCCATATATCATCCACTGCTTTAACAACCAGCTGAAATAGGAGATTCGGTTCATATGTTTGTTGTCATTGAAGGATTAAGAGGCGACAACGTGAGCCTGCTGCGTGCTATATGAATCAAAAAGTTAGTCCAGAGGCAGAAGGAGAGGCCATATGGTGACCCAGTGGAGGAGTGAAGGGGTGTGAGAGCCCCAGAATGCAGATGTGTTGTGGAAATCCCTGAGATGTCAGATCATCCATTAAAGAAATATGACCGTCACCTGTACAGAAAAACAAATTGTTGCTCTGGGATTTTCACACTTGTAACTGGATATTTTGACTCTTAGCCCGCATTCTAAATGCTTCATCGACGCTCATGCGTCTTCCTCTTTGCCCCCTCTGTCCTCTCGCTCAGGTGGTCTTGTCCAGCACGGTGAGTGTAGATGGACACGTCCTGGCCGTGTCAGACAACATGTTCGTCCACAACAACTCAAAACATGGCCGGAGAGCTCGCCGACTGGAGCCGGGAGAGTCTGTGGAGAATACCATGGAATATGGTAGGACAATAAGATCTTATAAATACTTCATGAAAGTATTTATACGCTTTTTCATCATTTTGTGTGTTTGCCACAATACAAACACACACTACGTATTTTATCTGAATCAAAGACTGAGACTGTAATTTATTTATACACAGTAAGCAACAAGTTGAGCCAAATTGTATTTGAGGGTATCAGAGTCAAGGAGGATGAATAAAAGGTCATATGTGTTACTTTTTGTTGACCTGTACCATAAAATCTTGAGGATATGATGTCATAAACGGTGGAGAAAAATCAAAAGGGTGTGAATACACTGAAAAATAAACCAAGAAAAATATATAGTAACCAGTGTTATTGGAAATCTCACTGATTATCGAACAACTTTGTTCCACTTTGTTAAAGTTTCACATATTTGAGAGGCAAAAAAGATTTATTAAAACAAGACTAATACTTATTCTAGTAATCTTTTAATTTCTGCACTAATTAATGAAAGCTTTTACACAAATGAAGAGTCAGATCATTTTTCCAACTCTATCCGGACATTTGTCCTGTTTTCAACTTTTAAATGAGGATGTCTGTGCATGGTGCATGACTGTAAGTCACACAAACTCTTTTCAAGCATCAGTTTTAGCCTGAGAAAACATGCATTTATATTTTGATTTTAATCTTCAAACTTTTTTGACTGAGTCCATACAGTGCAAAAAGTTGTAAAAGTGTAAACTTTGAACTTTTTCCACATTTTGTCACAATTGAATCTCAAATCAATGTATATAATTCAGGTTTTATGTAATGGTCCAAGAGAGTCATTAATGTACACTTGACTCGCCCACAGTGGCAGCATCATGATGTGGGAATGCTTTCTGCGACATAAAATTAAAACCACGTCTCCTTTTTTTGTGTTGCTCCGTCACATAAGAAACATAATAAAATATGAACGATTAATGAATACATGTAAAGTATGCCTAACACTTTTACCCTCATTTCTATACTTGTATTGATCGTCAATGTAGATTGTGTTAATGAAGCTTTTCTCTCCTGACTTAGCCACCCCCTGCATCAAAGCCATCAGCCCCAGCGAAGGCTGGACCACCGGCGGGGCCATGGTCATAGTCATTGGGGAGAACTTCTTCGACGGGCTGCAGGTGGTGTTTGGAAGCATGCTAGTGTGGAGTGAGGTAAGAGTTGTCTTCGAAACATCCCGCTAATGATGCTGCACATTGTGAAATGAAATGCGCAGCATATGGCTTGTCTCATTATTTGGGTGATTTATGAGCAGTCTTAACAATTGAATCTTCCCACAGTAATGAGTTAGCCTAAATATTTACAAGACGCGGGGAAGCGTTTTTTGGTGACACCGTTTGTGTGCTTTCTCCTCAGCTGATCACTCCGCACGCCATTCGTGTACAGACGCCTCCTCGACACATCCCTGGGGTCGTGGAGGTCACCCTGTCGTATAAATCGAAGCAGTTCTGCAAAGGAGCGCCTGGACGCTTCATCTACACAGGTATTAGGATGAACCATTTTTCTTAAAGTTTGATCCAAAGATTTAAATAATTGTTTCTAAAGCTTGACAATCTAATGATTTTTTTTCAGCCCTTAACGAGCCAACTATAGACTACGGTTTTCAGCGACTTCAGAAAGTAATTCCCCGGCATCCAGGTGACCCAGAGAAGCTAGCCAAGGTGAGACAAGCGTTTACAAAACTTATGTTATGATTATTATTCTTTTGTCCTGGAGTTGTTGATTAAATTTCTTCTTCTTTTTTTTTTTTTTTACAGGAGATTCTTCTAAAAAGAGCAGCAGATCTTGTTGAGGCCCTATATGGAAATCCACACAGTAATCAGGTACTTAGAAACAAAACTGTTTCCTAAATTTGAAATTGTTCGTCATCAAATAGGGCTTTGCTCATATAGAGCATAAATACTTCAAAAATTGCCCTTGAATTATACATTGACAAACCCCTTGAGCTTTTTTCCATTCTATTGTTTTGATCTTTCGTTACCTGAGAAGATCCTGATCTAAAGTATCCTCCCTGATTTTGCTCTTCTAATTGTGGCAATAAATTGTAACGTCTGTTAAATTCCACAAATTAAATTTTTAGTAAGCAATCGTGAGCACAACTTTTGCACAGGAATGAAAGAGGATTTTAAATATTATCATTAACTGAAAAGCAAGGGAAGCAACACAGGAAACAACAATATTAGTTTTCTTTTTAACTTGGTTCACAAGATATATTGGCATGGAAGAATTAGTAACCATTTATCAACAACATTACTCAGCATACAGTATGTGTTCAGAAAAAAACTGCACAAACTTTTTTGCTTTTTGCTGGCTCTGTGTGACAGTGATCCACATGAGTTCATGGTCCATTTAACATTACCTCATGTGAACATTGCATTAAACAGTTATAACTGTTTCTTTAGTGCATACCCGTAATGCTAGATGGGTTGACAGAGTGTCACTAAAGTAAAAAGGAGTTTACTTTTCTGGTAGTAAACTCCTGTTTACTACCAGAAATAGCAGCACCAACACATATCAGCTAATTGGCTTCATATTTTCTGAAACTGACCTGTTGTTTGTCACTTGCTGCAGGACATGCTGCTGAAACGTGCAGCTGACATTGCCGAGGCACTCTACAGCGTCCCCCGTCCTCACAGCCAGTTGCAGGCGCTGCCCAGCTCACCAGCCCATGGGAGTGTCATGGGCCTGGGCTCCTATCCATCCCAGCTGGGGGTTAGCATTGGAGATCCAGGACAGAGCAGCCAAGGTTCACAAACTGAGCAAGCCAATCTTTTCTTCTGTCTTTCTGGCCAGTATAGCTCATGAGCCTACTCTGATGTTTCCTCCAGGTTATATCCGTAACTCCAGCAGTTTGTCTCCGAGGGGTTACCCCTCAGCTTCCACGCCCCAGCAGTCGAGCTACGGAGGCAGCGGCGGGATGACTGGAGGCTATGGGACAGTTCCCATGACAAGTCTGGGAGTTCCTGGATCTCCTGGATTCAGCAGCGCCTCACCCACAAGCTCTCCCTACAGTAAGACCTACTCCCTGCCTGGAACTCACAATGCTGATTCTGACTCAGTTTCAGGCTTAACACCGTTTTTCTCTCTGTTCCTCAGTAATGCCAGCAAGCCCCACAATACCAGGAAGCTCCAGTTCCTCGTCATCTCTCTTGCCTTTCTCCTCTTTCCCTTCTGCTGCTAAACAGAAGAGTGCTTTTGCTCCCGTCCTCAGGCCCCAAGGTTCTCCTTCCCCCGCCTGTCCCGCCTCAGGGGGGAACAGCTTCAGAGGTAGTCATCCAACTCACTATCTGACCCCGCTGTCTGAACTCACCAATGCAGTCTAACCCTATACTAACCAACTCAAAAGCTATGACTGAACACGACTTGGGTGATGTACAGTAATGAAACGCCTGACTTATTTAGAATCATAGATTTTGTATATTTTTTTCTCTCCAGCGATGACGGGCCTGGTTGTCCCCCCGATGTAGCAAAGCACCTGCCCCCAATCTGCCCCAGGCCACTGCTTCACTTATCTCCCCTTCTTTTTTGGCACTGAGCAGGGAGACCGAAAAAAACTGATCACTAGTGAGCGTAACTTTTCCTCCCTGATTCCAACCACTGTCTCTCAGCCCCCCCCTTTTTTTTTACGACCAGTCAGAGGAACGGGTGGGGTGTGAAAATGTCCAAAGACCAGCAATCTTCTCCAGATGCACAGGATAACACATCAGCCTCAGCTACAAACAGCAAGACTGGACAGTTTACTGCTGTATGTGAGTCTGACAGGAAACCTCCGTTTAATTTCACCTGAAGCTTCAAAAAGGATCTGTCGACAGCATCTAGTTTTTGCAATGCCTACAAAAGACTTACAGCATGCACTGCCGGATCGCTGTGCGTCGACGGATGCCGGACAGCTCAGATAAGAAGCCGCAGCCCCAAAATGTGGAGCGCTTACTTTGTGTGTGTATAGACATCCTAAATGGCATGTGCATACACTGTCTGTGAGCTAGAGAGAGGTTGTTTTGTAGTAGACTTTTAAAGACAACTTACATTCCAGAAAAAGTAGAACCTTTATATTTTGTTTTGATTGTTTTTTTCAAGGGAGAAATCTTTGTCTCATGGGTTATTACTAAAATGAATTCATATATTGATTTATTTAAGAACAAGCAATTTAACTTATTAAAGTTAGTTTAGGGAATAATATAAACGTGTTTTTATAAACTGGTTCTCTTTCCAACTGTTGATGAAATTAAGCAAGCTCTCCAATTGCCAATTACTTTGATAAATGACACTCTGTAATGGATTTTTTTAGTGGAGTTTTGTTTTTTTTTTTTAATTAAACTTCCCTACTTTTCAGGTTCTTGCAAAAGCAATTATATGTGTTTTGCCCGCAGTTAAAGGTTATTGTCCTTGTGTAAAGGAAATATTAGTTAGCTGTATCCTTTTTATTTCCACTTAAAATGCATGCTTTGTTACACCCATGCTCTGGTACTTTTTCACCCTGAATAGTTTGTGAACTTTCATTTCCAATGTCTAGTCACTATGCAGTATAGGAAGCAAAAGCACAACAGCTCAAACAAAAAGAAGAAGGTGTGTTAAGTGGTCATTTATTGTCATGTTCATACAGCTGCAGTTCCTTGTAAAGGTATTCATACCTGTTGAGTTTTTCCACATTTCGTGAGGTTGCAGCACAAAACTGAAGCTAGTTGGGATTTAGAGCATAGACCATTACAAAGTAGTGAAAAAAAAAAAATATGTTGCACTTGATTTTCTACAGTTTTTACAAATTAAAGTATAAAAAGGGTGAAGGGCAAATTTGGCCCAAAACATGCCCCAGATTATTTGGGACGTTTCATTACCAGCTTTCTTCATCTACAGACCAATTTTTTTGCTTATAAAAAGGACTGTGAAGATATGTTTTCAGTTCTTCAGATTATCAATTGGTTGAAGTCTGGCCATTGACTGGGCCATTCTAGCTAATGGATATTTTTATACTAAAGCTTTTCTTTGTAGGTTTGACTGAGTCACTGTCCTATTGGATGGTGAACAAATGAGCAAATCTGAAATGGTTTTGCAGTCTCTGACTGTTTTTCTTCTGGTTTTGTCTTTTATTTAGCTCAATTCACCTTCACATCCACCTGCCTGTTGTTGCTGAAGAGCATAAAAACCTCAGCATGATGCTGCCACTCCCAGTTTCACAGTGAAGATGGTGTTTTCAGGGTGATTTGCTGTGTTAGTTTTCTATCATACAGTTTTTGTTGATCAAAAAGAGTAAAGTTTGTCCTAATCTTATCAGAGTAACTTCTTTGCCTCTCCACATGAGTTATGACAAACTGTAAAAATAGGTTGATTTGCAGTACTTTCTTCTTGTCCATAAAAGCCAGATTTGCAACAGATTCTCACATCTTCACAAAGATCTCTGATGTTCTTCCAGCACAGGCTTCTTGGCTGGTTTTCTGATTAATGCTTTCCTATTTCAGGCTCTAGGTATAGCTGGGTTGACATATCTTGATAGGTCTGAAGTTGTGCTATACTCGTTTCACTTCCAGATGATGGATTAAACTTTACTTTGTAAGATGTTAGAGCATTGATATATTGTTTTATGACCCAATCCTGCATTAAGGTTTTCCAGAACCTCATCCCTGAATTGTCTGTTGACTTTCTTGGCATTCTTGCTGTTTGGTCCTGGATGTTTTCTAAAAAAAAGATCAAGTTGCAGCACTTTTAAGATGCACATTGAAGTTGCATGTGAAACTTCAAAATCCTTTTCTACACTCCACAATTTTGCGTTACTTTGTGCTGGTCTGTCGCATAAGAATTCCACTAAAAATGATTTCAGGTTGTAACGTTGGAAAATGACACAAAATTCAAGCCGTATGAATACTTTTAAAGGCACAGGTTTATTCATCACAACACAAAACTCATTCTCAGGACGTGCACATAAAGAACGCAAAGGGTAGCTGACGTAAGCAAATTTGTTTTTAGAGTTCACTTAATCTTATTTATTAAAAAATGTTAGCAATTTATTTTTATGTTTTTTAAGCCATGTTTTTTTGAAGTGATACAAAAAAATGGTGCAAACGTGATTTGTAAATTCTAAGGTGTAATTATATTTTGTGCTCCAAATAAAACAAGTAAAAGGAAAAATTAAGTGAAGTGAGTCGAAGTGGTTATACATGTTTCTTTATTATGTTACGCTGTGGTGTCCTGAACGTGAAGCTTTTCCTGCAAGCCTCCACATCTCAAGGTTGTGCCTGATCTATTTTTGACTGTGCCCATCACCTGTGTGCTCGTGCAGCTTGTTACACTGTTTTGTATACATAGCTGATGAGCCGCAGCATCTTAATTGTGATGCGAGCGTTAAAGACTGAGTAGAGCATGTCAAGATAAACAACATCCTCCTCCCTCCCTTCATTCCTCCCCCCCGTCTCTCTCCTCTCCAATAAGCCTGCTTTTCTCTGAGGACCAAGCCTCTGGGGGCCGGAGTGAGAACCACATGAGTCTCCTTCCAACACGGCCTCTTCCTCTCTCTGTTAAAAAAGAAAAAAAAATAACACACTCACACACAGAGGCATGCGGCTCACCGCTGCCTTGCTTTCTTCAGTCTTTGTTTGGTGGTGCTTCATCCCGTCTTTCTTCCTCTCGCCTCTTATCCTCTCTTGCAATGGTCCTTCTCTGTTAATGTAATTAGCACTGCTAAAGAAGGGCAGTTAATTACCCACTCTATTTTGATCGGGTAATTAATGTTATGCCAGGAAACAGCAACTGTTTCATTAACATAGCCCTCAAAGCAGTGAGGGGGTAGGGTAAGCACCCATTGGTAGCGAGTCTGCGTGTGCTGTGGCGTTTCTGCAGTGACAATGAGCGGACGTGTGGACTTCAAACACCAGGCACTGCCCGCCATTTAACCCCACAACCACTCGCTGGCCGTTTCTTCCTCCTCGTCTCCCCTTCTTCCCTTTGATATGTTCTTAATTTGACAAGTTAAAGTCAGCTCTGTTGCCAGCACCTCAGCATTCATCTTGCTGAGTGTTCCTTCTGCCCAGCGGTGCAGGAGCCATATGCTCCTCTTCCACATGACGGCTTGGTTGTGAGTGCTGCGGCGCCGTTTACCGTTTTTCCCTGATCACAGTTTGGATAAAGACAGCATGAGGTGCCACCTGCCACCGAGTCATTCCACATCACACATCCACATCACGGCCATCCAGCTGTTGGGTAGACGAAAGCCCTGCCGTGTCATCCTTCATTATCAGGACAGCTAAAATATGATGAGTTTCTTGTTTAACTTCACGCGCCGTGTTTCTTGCTATAGAGGAAACAGAAAACACACCCTTCCTTTCTCCCCTCTCAAGGGATGTGTTTGTGTTTATATACCCAATTAGCCCTCTGGCCACAGCATGGCCATGCATTAGGCTGACATTAGCCCCGGGTGGGTGTGACGTCTGTGTGCATGTGTGCAAAATACAGTGAGCCCCTTTCTCATTTGAGGCATAATCAGGGGTGTGTGTGCCTTATTAGGCAGCCCGGGGTAGATCTTGACGGGGGTGGCCTACTGTTTTGTCAAATAGATTGGTAGATTGGCTTCCAAACACCCAGCCAGTGTCCTTTGCCTTTGGCCCATCAGTGAAACCAGCATTATTGCCCATTAGAGCGATGGACCCTGATTCTTTTTTTTTTTTTTTTCTTTCCAAAATGAATTCCCCACCCCTCTCCCTGCCATTCCCTTGGGTGTCACTAGAGTGGGGTGGCAGATGGAGGAGACACAGAGATGCCCCCAGAGACCGAACCCCCAAACCAAAAACACATACACACACACGCGCATTCACAAATAGGTGCACACACTAAAACATTTATGTATACAAATGCATGAGCACCACATATGCACAAATACACACACAGTAAAGCAACACAAAGATCCCCAGACAGAAACCTCATCTGTCAGCCTGCTGCTTTTGTCCGGTCCACAGGAGTGTATTCAGTGAACGCAGAGTGACGTCTCTGTACGATGCTTCCATGCCCCGAGTTCCTGGGTTTGTGATTGGGGTCAGACAGAAAAAAAGAGCTTCATAATGCTGCTAACTAAAGCTGCAATCGAGCTCCAACTGCTGCAGGTCATGACTGTTTTAAAAAAATGTTTTAAATGATCTATAGTTATTTATTCCTGTGATTTAGATTGATATGTTTGATATGGACATCTAATTTTGTCACCAGTTTTTTAGAAATACATATGTCAGAGAATCACAAATGAGACAACATATTAATCTTTAAATCTATATATTTATATTTATAGATGAAACTAAACTGGAAACAACAAAAAATGTTTCAAAACAGGCCAGCTTTTGTCAGGGTTTCCAGACATTCTCAGTTTGCTTATCATAACAGCAAATCACCATTTTTATTGCAATAATGTTTACCATAAGCAGCATGCAATGATTGCTCACCCCAACATCAAATGCATTATAATTTGCAGTGAGAAGTTCTTTGCTATTTTAATAGATCCCTCACTGGAGGTGTGTCCAAGTCCAGTCATTAACAGCTGCTGCCCTGCAGCTTTTAGATGCACATCTTCTCAAACACACCTGTCTTAAATGAGCGGCTCGTCAACAGGCCTCTTCAGAGCTGAGAAAAAGTCCAGCTATTTCATTTGGGTCTTGGAGAAGGTTTGAAAAATGAAAAATATGTAAAGAATGAAACATGAAATAACCTAGAAAAAAATATAATACCATGATACAGTATGATTACGCATGCTTAAAAACCAAGGCATGTTTTGAAGAGTTGTTGGTGATGCAAATGTGAGTATTATGTAACCTCAACACTTTTCAGCTTCATGTCATGTTATGTTGTTATTCCTCTTTCAAAAATGCCCTGCTTTTGACACCCAGTGTTGCTTTGATTTGTTCAGCCATGTTTGAACAACACCTGGACCTGCTGTGGCAGCCATGCAGGGTTGCCTAAAGCTTGCTCATAGAAAGTGCTGCCCATTTACCCAAAGCTGCATCTTAGAGCTGCAGAGCAGTCATTCACTTTACCTTCCCTACAAGCAGCAGCATCAATTAGCAAACACCTGCAGGAACAACACATCTGCTGAGCTTTACATACAAACTGCCTCTCAGTTCAACATTCCTAAGAATGGTTGTAAACAGTATTATGGAGGAGCACTGTTGTTGTCATATTGCTGAAAGGGAAAGAGCATCTAAAATAGGTAAACCAATTTCAAGGCTTAGCTGCTGTTGGCTTAGGAGATGGGCCATTTTGTAAAGTTTTTAGGGTTGTTTTATGTGACTTGGTGTCACAAAAGGGAAGAAAAAATACCTTAAAAAAGAAAAGCTCTCCCTCCTGGACCATCTGTCTATAACTGGACTTCTCATTGTTGGGATGAACTTGAGCAGATCAAACTGAAGGTTCAGCTCCATTTGGAACAGTTATAAATAATACAGAAATATCATAAAAATACACACAAAAACACTTCATTTGATTGTCCTACTTATTTTTGCCTAGAGACCTTTTACTTGAAGAGAGTTGAGCTTCGTGTACGACCCGGCTGTGTGTTGCCGGGTAGTACACATTAGCAAGGAACCCGGGCGGCTTTAGCTTTGTATCGCTGTAACGCCCGAGTTTCCCAGATTAATTTCAATAAAGGAACATCTTAGTCTAATGTTTGCACCTGGAACTCCTTTCCTTTACAAATGCTCAGGAGTCTAGACTGGTGATTTGTTTCCAATCTGTAATATTTGTACATTTCCACAAAATTTAGAGTGACTAACTTTTAAACCCTAACTTCTGTAAAACAATCTGCTAATACTGCAACATACGGTGCAGTAAAACTACTAGAAGTATATGCACATAGAAACACAGTTTGTTTCAAAGGTTACTCAAGTATATGTAACTAGTTACTTGTATAGGGAAGAGTAAAGGTCAGAAGAACAGTTGACTCTTGAAAAATGTGAATAAGCAAGTAATTAATACTCAAACACTGCTTTGCTGTCATATTTTTCCAACTCAGATCCAACCAAATGTAATTAGGAAATTTGCGCTAAATTAGAGCTTTTTAAACATAATTTATGAGATACTTCACCAGTATATCCTTTGAAAGCAAGGGGCCTGAAATGGTTGCAAAAATCTCTTATTTCTGTGGCCGGCTCTGACCCTCAAACACACAAACTGAAGCCTTTTGTGGAAGACTGGTTCTTTTCTACATTATGACATGATGTAGGTTATTTAAAAAGCCCCTGTTTTCAATAATTGTGGTTTAATTGAGCCGCGTTAGAAATGTAGAAGTACCTGCTCTATTAGATCGGTTTGATGCCAGGAAGGCGCTTTATAACAACCTCTTTTTTTTTTTTTCTCCTTTGGCGACCATACTGACAATTAGCCAGATTAGAGGAGTGGAGATGTAATTTGGGCCAAACGTAAGTATCGGCTGTTTGTGCGCGCGGCTGCGTGAGGTGAGAAGGCCTCGCGCTGGTGATTAATTACAGCCAGGCCGCGTGACAGAGGTTGAGGCTCTCCCAGTGCTGTCTGCAGCCCACAAGAAGGCAAATCCAGCCTGGGCTAATTGACCCGGCTTCTGTAAGGCCATCCATCAAGCGTGGCCCAAGCGGACCCGTAAGAAACACATTATTCAGAGGTAAGTTTGTTAACCAACTAACGATGCGCCATTCATTACTGCCATTAGCTCTACCTTCTTGGTTTGTCTGTAAAGTGCTCGACTCTCTGCGAAAAATGTTGCCAACACCAATTTTTTTTTTTTTTTTTTTTTTTTTAGAAAAAGAAGCGTTTCCGGCTTGAAAAATAAAATATTGTCAGCGGAGGAACTTTCAACATTTTGTCAACAACGTTTTTCAATGACACTGAAGTAGTAGACCAACACAGAGTTGTTCGCAATTGGGCTTTGGGTTTAAATTGAAACGTCTAGAAGTTTCAAATTAAACTTCTAGTATCTTGGATACAAGATTTTTTTTTAAAGCATAGAAAAATGACCTCCAATTACCAGATACTTTGGATTTTCACCTCTTCCTGCTACTACAGTTGAAATATTTTGGGGTTTGTCTCTACAGGCCCTGCACATCTAAAAACAAGCCTTTTCTCATTCTTTAAAAATATTTCGAGCTCAGTCAGACTAGATGGAGTGTTCTAGTGAACATTAAGTTTTCTAGCTTTGTAACGGAAGGCTGGAGCAGAGATGCTCGACTCTATAGTTCTCAATGATGTTCTGCGTGTTTTCGGGGTGATACTGCTTCAACACAGCTGTTTCAAAAGGCTGAATAAGCCCCTCAGTGCGTCATCACGTTCTGCAGGAGCTCCAGAAAGTTCCCTTTCATTAGATCCAGGTGTGTTAAACCAGGGAAGCAACTAAAAGGTGGAGCAAACTCCCCCTTCAGGACTAATTTTGGACAGTGCAGATCTGACTTTATGTTGAAAGTCGATGTCCTACTCAAAAGTGAATCATCACCTTTTTCATATTTAACTGTTACCTTCAGGATTACCCTGAATTTAGCTGCATCCCTTTGTCTTTCCTTGTGGAAAAACAAACCCACAGGACAGTGCTGCCACCACTATGTTTCATCATACAGTGTTCAGGATTGTGTGCAGTGTTAGTTTTTGTCTGCACCTGCTCAATATTTCAAGGTATAATTTCCATTACAATTTGAATGTGTGGAAAACTGTGAATTCAGTTTATAGTGGAATAATATCTCAGATGTCATGCATTCAAAACCCAAAAAAGGAGAGCCACATATTTTGTAACATATTAACCTTTTAAAAAACATTCACTACTTTGCAATAGACTATTAAATAAAATCTAAATAGAGTACAGGGAAGTTGTGGTTGTAACTTGGCAAACTGTGGAAAAGATGAAGGTATGTAGATACTTTGAAAGGGCAGTGTGCATATCCTGGTTGTTCTGCGTCATGTGTGATGAAACAGAGTTGGTGTGTGCGCTTTACTTGCACTGCTTTTCTCTTCAACTGCCCTTACAAGCTGCAACGTATGTGCAGCAGCTTGACTTTTTTATCCACCTGCCCTCAGACTGATAGCAAATCCAGTTCTGTCAGAAGTCTCCATGCACAGCATGCATGAAATGGCTCAATAGTGCCACCTACCTGTAAAAAGAGGGTGTGATTTTTGATCTCATTTACTATCTATTTGAACTGTAGATATTCTCTATTGCATGTGGTTTATAATTATATACTCTTACTGTTATATTAATGTATTTGTGTTACATATTCTAAGATGGCGTGTTAGGAGTGACAACAGTAGCAACAAACCCAAACAACAATTTTCTTTGCCTGTCTGTGTATCAGCCTGCATAAATATGCAGAAGGATATCTAATCAAATAAATCCATTCATTAAGGGAGCTACTGGTATTTCTGCTTTTGCATTAATTACATAGTCATTACCATATCAATTAGAGAAATCAGAGATCATGTAATTAAGGTTTAACCAAAAGCACCTGCTGCCTCAGAGTCGTGATGTGTTTGTGTGTGTTTGCTTCACTCCTAATCTAATTTCTGGCCTTTGACAGCACTCCCCCTCATCAATCCTGAGCTGTCGGAATTCAGCTTCTTTTCTGTTTTGTTTTTGTTTATAGGTGTGGGTGGTGGGGGCGAGGGTGGGTGACTGTGTTTGGAGGGGGTGTCGCGTGAAATGTTGTCATGGCAATCAAATTGATTGGCAGGGACGCCTGATTAGAAAGGAAGAATAGGAGGCAGGTGGGAGGAGGCGGGGTGTACATCTAAAGGAACAGATTGGGACCAAGTGAGGTCTAGCTGGGTGTCACCAAGCGAGTCGCTGTCTTTCTGAATTTGGTTACACCTTGTAAAAGATAACCAGTAATTACATTAGCGTTTCACTGAGGATATTCATGTTTCCTGATGTTTCTGGGTCAGAATAATACCAACAGATTCTCTCTTATTCATATTTAAAGCACCTGAGCTAAACTGTTTTTGAAATATTTTTTTATATTTGTAACTGACATTAATGTGTAAAATTTTCTGTTTGTTGTGGTTTACAGTCATGAAAAGGAAAGTGGAGCTGATGTTAAAGTAGAAGAAATTCTCAGGGGAATATGGTGTGGGAGTAAAAGGATGTATACAGTATGTAGGCTGGTTTTGGTAACATGTCAGGAAGAATAATTCAAAAGTACATTATTGGTCCCAGGAGGGTTTGAGGATCAATTGGTGAGATAAAAACCAGCCTCTGATCTTTCTTCTTTTGATTTCCTGTTTCATTTCCTTTTATTTTTCTAATTTTCCAACTTTGCTTCCCTTATTCTTGATAATTATTCGTTTTCTTTTTTTCTGCACTATTCCTTTACGCATTTTATGAAGCTCATCTGAGTTTACAAACTAATCCTTGTGGATAAGATTGTATTTTTTTTTTATTTGGTTTTAATTTTATAAATGAGCAATCTTCTGTTGAAATGAACTATTTCAAGATAATACCATATTTGTCTGGGTGGATAATTTTACACCTGCAGGTAATTACTGTTTTAAACTGATGTAGCACAAACACACAACTTAAAACTGCATAAAATCTTTATACGATCACTTTAAACAGTTATTTTTAATCATCATAAAGTACTGCATATATACAGTACTATAAAAAAAATTAAGTGATTTTATGTTATAGTATGAAATGAAACCTTGATGCAGATATATAATGCTAGATTCTGTTCAAATATTTAAATTTAAACATCAAATTTTTGTATATTAAATGTCTACAGGTGATTGATTAAAAAATGGCACAAATTGTTGATGCATTTTGTCAATCATGCAGCTTCTGCTTCTTTCATCTGTTTGATGTTTTATTATTGCATGCCTCCTAGACTTCACTTTCATATTGCATACAATAATAATGTTGTTAGATATTGGGCTGGACTTAGTCCAGAATTTTCCATTTCCAAATTAATCGCATGCCTTTGATGGTTTACTGGTATTTTTTGGGGGGTTTGTCAAGCTGAAGGATTGAGTTCAGCTTCAGATTTATTTCTTTACAAATGGTCTCTCATTTTCCTAAAGCACCTTCATACAAAATTTGTGACCTGCTCACCTCCAACTGGGGTTAACTTGCTCTCTTTTGTACAGGAGGAGGTTGCTCTGGCTTGGGTTGCTAGGAAATGTTTCAAATGTCCTCAACTTGTAGACTGTTTCTCATACAGGGCAATGGCTGATTTCAGAATGAGATTTTCATCAGTCCCTCGGGGTTTACCAACTACAGCCATTGTAGCCTTTTAGTGTAGCTTCACTTTGACACCACTAGATGGCAGAAGAGCTTTATGGCTCCCAGCTTTCTGCTTAGTGTCACACATACCTGTTTTCTTCTTTCCTGAGGGAAAGAAGAATCTACTGAAAAATCCACATCCATATTTAAAATGTGTACAGTCTCATTTCAATCTATGGCAGTTTCCTCATTATTCTCTCTGTATTTTTGTTGAAATGTCTACCAGTAATTTCACAATCTAATTGTCTGGAAGATTTTCCCTGAGTTATTTAAAAAGAATATTTTATCCTGTGCTGTTTTTGCACCTGAATTGAAGGTGAGGCAGGCGTAATAAAAAGATAGTGGCCATCTTTATGACTGGTTGCCATCATTATGCACATTTAACTCACAAAGGACAATGGTTTCTGTCATCTGATTCCAGTTTGGGGCTGTCGACTCGTGAAATAAGACAGGTGCTGACTCATGATGAAAACAAAATCACAGTTATCTACTGTGGATATTATTTGGTGGATTAATTTTAAAGTACTTTATTGGTTTATCACCAAAATGACATATAAAATATTATAATATTTTTTTTTTCAAATGAGCAAAATGACCCTTTAATACAAGTACAGCTCACTAAACTAGTGATTTTCTGTCACTGTTCTCATTGGTGAGTTGGTAATGCTGCTGCATCATTGAATCTGAAAGCACATTTACATTGAATTCTGATCTACATGCCTCCTTCAAACAGTCAGCCAAGTTAGATGAGTCCCTTCAGATGAGGTGGCAGGATGCCTGCGCTACCGCACAGTGTGGACATGATGCCTGCCCTTGGTTTGTTGCCTGCCATATGGCTTTCCTAATCAGTGCCGTCTCTGGTGGTGCAGCTCCAGTAGGGAGGGGTAGAGGCAGTGTGTGTGTGCGCGTGTGTGTGTGCATCAATGTGTGTGCTGGTGTGACAGAGAGTGAAATCGGAATTAGATAGCACTATCTCTGCCTTATTCTGCTCAGACCAAATGTCAAGGAAACAAAATTACAACTATCCAGGTTAAACAAAGTAGGTGGAGCCTAAATATTAACAGAACTTGATGTAGAAAAATGTTGATTGGATGTGGGTTTCTTTCGGTCTCATATGAAAATATATTTCACCTTTGTTTCTAATTCTTCTTAGGCCTACTTTGAATATGTGGAGCTTGAAATTTAACATTCTGCCCCTAGTGTCTGAGTTTAGTTTATTTCATACGATTTTTATAGACTTGTCATTTCTCAGGACCTTGTTTTGGGTTTTGTTATTCCTTAGTTCTATTAGTTCTGCCTGTTTTCCATTTTTACATGGAAAAATGTGACTTAGTGACTCCAGTTGTTTATTGTGTCTAGTCCTCTTTTAGTTACTCTAATTTTGTTTATGCTTTTTGTTTCTAGTTATTTTGTTAGACTCATTTCTAGGCCCCAGTGGGCTCTGCTCTCCCTCACCCCCTGTGTCACTTCCTCATCTGCAACCTGTAAATGTAACCACTTCAGCCCTCGGTTTTTGCTCAGTATTCAACCTCCCAGTACTTGGGTACATCATTCTCACTTCCTCTTACCTGTTTGTCCCACCAAATCTGTTAAATCCTGTACTTTTTTTTTCTTACCCCTTTGTTCCTGTGATTTTTTTGTTTGTTTGTTTGTTCTGCTCTGGTTCCCTGTGTCCTCCATAGTTTTTTGTAATTTTTTTTTTTGTATTTTGTTTCCCATTAAATCTTTCAACATGATCCATGCTCAAACTCACACTTCATTACACTATTGCATATGTGCCTTTTCCTTTAATAGCTCTGGAAGACATGACAGTCCATCACATTTAACACTTTCTCACACTTCAGAGTGTCTATCACCTGGTCAGATTTGGTGGTTGAAACCTCAAGTGAAACTTAAGCCATAACTTCTTGACTAATTATTATTTGACCACTGGGAGGCTCTTAGACAGCTCTGGGATTTGAGCATATAATGACGTCACAGAAAATTGACATACCCTGTATGTAGCTTTACATGTACTTTTAAAAGACATGACAGGACTGCATGTTCCCCAAAACCACCTCATTTTCTCAGATTTAGCTCCATCGAGCATGCATATTTTGACCAGATATTAAACTGTGATGTCAGCTTTCATGTTCATTTATTTTAGTATCTTTTCACTGTAAAGGATTAGAAACAGATTCCAAAAGTTAAATCTCTACTATTAGTGAAGAAAACCTGATACTAAGATCTAAACTATGACAAGCTAATTCTATTCTGGTCATTTATTTATTTATTGCATCTTTCATCATAACTATTAAGTGATAAAAGGAGAATAATCTGAGGACAAAGAGCTGAGTTGATGGTAGGCTTTAATGAATAAACATTGTTTGCCTTGGCTGGACTGTTGTTATGAGTTATTTCTTTATTTGCAATTGGATATACATTGCTGTCTGAATATTGGGTTTCCTATTTAGATGAGGGTGGTGGTATTGCTCTGCGCTCTCTGTTTTGTGCTGCAGTCAAGTGTTAATCTCTGCTTTCTGTGTATACTTCTTCACAATATTGTCATCCACAGGGGGCAAGATGATCCATGGTGTAATAATTTCCATAGATCGCTCTGGGCTCAGACAAACTTGTCGTTTTTGCTTTATAAATGTGGTCGGTTTAGTTATTTAGGCTCTCACTGAATCTCGGGTCTTTTGGATCTGTGTTTACATCATCTATTTTTGATTAAACACACTTGAATTTATGAATTTTAGGGAAAAGTCATCAAGTTTTTTCTTAACTTTTAATCACTTTAACAACATTACCAATGCAGTACAAATATTTAACCAGCAGAGGGTGCAACTTCACTTTTGTTTCACTGCTTACATTTCTATTTATTTATTTTTTTTTACCTTTCCTCTGACTATGGGCCATAATCAGTTTCTGATGGATAAAAGTATGAGTAATCCTTTGATTCTTTTAAGTCACAAAATTACATCTGGAGTTTATTCATATTGTAGGTGCATAAATGCATCAGGGGCTTTTATACATCCCCTCAGCTTATTTTGGGCTGATGGTGACTAATGCTGCTGATAAAATACATCTGCTAAAAGCCTAGGTTGATGGTGCAGAGGATGGCACGGGCTTGCAGAATACTGTAGCTCACTGTAGGATGTGGACCTCTGCCAGCAAACACACAGGAGACTCTCTCTGTTACAAACGTAGAGGAGGATTCAGCATGAGCAGTAATGTAAAGCGGGAGCATGCTTTGCTGGCTCGTTGCATTTTCTGCATCTGCAGAGGATGTATTAATAAAACTGATGCAAAGCTGATCAGCAGTGACCACATTGCATCACATACAAAATAACTATCTGACTAGTGGTGAGAGGTCTAAAAGATCATTCCTATTGTGCTGGAGTTTACATGTCTGAACCTCCTTTTTTAAAAAAAAAAGTTTCTAAAATTTATTTTACTGTAATTTGCTTATTAATAAGCCAATTTAACTACTGTACATATAGTTCAAACATACTGGTCTTCAATGTCATGAAAAGATTTCTAAGGTCTTTCATCAAAGTTATTGTGTGTGAAAGAGATCCACCAACAGTGAAAATCTGATTAAAAAAACAAGTGGGGGTGGGGCAGGATGTTTTTCTGTACTCCTGCTCTTTACTAAATTGACTGTGACTTGTGATAATCAAATGATGAAACATTTTGAATCTGCGTCTTTTGAAGTTTTTGTTTCCTTACTAATTTGTCTGTCACTCTCCTAAATACTATAACATATGCAGACAAATATTAGAAAATATTTATTCAATCAATCATGTTTTATTTGTATAGCACATTTCAGCAGCAAGGCATTTCAAAGTGCTTTGCATCATAAAAAGCACAAAAACACAAAGTCATGCAAAGGACAGAGGCGCCTCAGCAACTTATTGCAAATCATCTGATTTAGAAATCAACTCAATTTATGGTCTCAGTCTCGGGTTTGGATGGTCATATCTTTCATTCAAATATTATTAGCTTTATAGTTATACATTTTTCACATCCTACTCATTGCCTTCCCACTTTGTTTGTCTACTTTGGTTTCTTTGAAGACCAGTATGGACCCATTTATTAAGTTGGAATATTATTGGAAAGTTTATTTCAGTAACTTTGTTTACTAAGTGAAACACATTACATAGATTAACTACACACAGACTGATGTTTTCAAGCTTTTATTTTCTAACTATAATTTTCTGACAAAATAAAAAAACAAAACATTTAGATTTAGGATATTATATACAACCAATAAAACATTTTAATACAGAAATAATGAACAATATTTTTAAAATCTGCTAAATGGTTATTTACAAAAAACACTTTCAATCTGACACATGAACCTCAATCTAATTGTAGTAAATGATTGTATCTTAGTTTAACTTTCCCTGTGTTGCTTTGTTCTTCCCTGACACACTCGTCTTTTTTTGATGATCATGTCTTTAAAAGACTACAGTTTCACATCAGACATCCTTTTTAGTTATACTTTATGTACAGAAATAATGTTTTGACAGTCACTGCCAGCATTTTTTGACTTCTTGTACAGCTTTTGCCTCACACTTTTCTCCTCCATACCAATGCCTCGTCAGTTAAACTTTTTGAGTTTTCACTGAATGTGGCAGATTATCCACAGTGAGCTTCCATGTTTTGAATGGGCTGTCTGTCTTGTCTCTTTTCACTGAAGTAGGTTTCTGCGATTGTTTGTGTGTGGCTCTGTCAGGTCCCAAACACTGTTTCTGGAGGAGCAGTAGAGCGGTTAATGTGCAGGCGGGTGCTGGCTATCACACTGAAGGGAGCTCAGGCAGTAGCTGTGCGTTTCTTTGTTCCCTTCAGCTCTCTACAACCTGTCTTTTCTAGTGCCAGGCAGGACCGCCCGACGGGCTGTTCGTATACATTAGATGAACTTACAAAGACGCCGCCTGACGAGGTGGTCTTCAACAAATCTCCACAATTTATGAAATATGACATTTCTGCTAAGTTACAAATCTACAAATTTACCTTCATGCTTATGTTCGACAAGCATTATAGTTCGCAAGCAGTAAGTTTCACAAAATTATTTACTTTTGTTGACTGTTAGCCTGTCACCAATAGCACAAAGCTTGCTGAATCTTTTAAAGGGTAGAATATTATGTAAAATACATTTTTGATCTTCTAATGTTCCCTCAATAAGAAAAGGAATCTTCCATGGGAGTAATTCAGATCTTTGTAAATATTTGCTCATTTTATCCTGCAGTCCCCTTCTGCCTGACTGGCACCCCTGCCCCACTCAACTCCTTAAGACTAGTGGCAGCAGCAATAGCAAACACCTTGTGGAGCTGCAAGTCTGAGCTCATTATATAAACTACTTCCCAGCTCAATGTTCCTGAAAACAGTTGTGAATGTTATCATGGAGGAGCATTGTTTCTGAACGTGGAGTGTCAGAAAAAGCTTCTTAAAGAGACAAAGGCCCAATTTCAAGACATCAAATTACAAAGTCTGATTTTTTTTTTATAAGTTATTTTTGATTTATTATACATACAGCATTTTTATAAGAACTGAAGCCAACATAGTTACTTGATTGTGGTGTGAAATATTACTACCTGCCTGGAAAATATATCATACCCTCCTTCAAGGTTGTTGAGCAAAAGAAAACCATGTTTATGTGAGAACAGATCACAAAAATACTTCTCTTTCTTCAGGATACTTAACCCACCCTGATGGCGTGATGCGCTGGTACATGTCGTCCTGTCTGTGTGAAAATCCACTGTTGAATGCTTTGCATTTTCTCAGCTAGAGCAAAGCTTAATAAAACTGGCAAAATAGTATTAACTGTGCAGCAGGTTCCTGCTGGTGATTCATTCTGACATATTCCCCAGGGGTTCAATATTGTGATGGATCTGTTGCCACAGAGCTGTCAGCACCATCAGTATTTGTGTTTATTTGTGTTATAGCTGGGCCACATGAGCAAGTGATTTGTGTGGTAGCACTGCAGATAGAAAGCAATATCACCACTCTTATTTATTAGCATGCTGCAGTGTAGAGAAGCACATCTGATCAGCAGTGATGGTAGCGCTGATGGGGAAAAACTTAGCCAGCAAGTGTTTAAAGAAAGAAATGTTCTGAACTCATTTTTTCTCATTTTTAATGTCTTGCCAACACTTTTATTTAGGGTTGTTGTACTCAGTGTTTTGCCCACACCGGTCCAAGTAATTTTGTAATTTGATGTTTTCATATACCTGGTCTCAGCCCAGGTAAAAAAAAAAAATATGTAAATGCAGTAAATTTAATGCAATATCCCACTACATTTAATTTGTATTATATGGTCTTTATAATTACTGGAATTGTGCAACACTTGACCCCTTCACCAATGACACTGTTGTTTTTCTTAACTATAAGAGATGTTTATCTCTGCAGGTCTGCCTTCACATGCTTCATTAGTTATTTTTTTGGTTAACTTGTGATAAATGCTGTTTGAAAAATTGGATGCTATTCACAGCAGCGTGTGATAAAGTGGTGGTTGTGGTTTCTCCCACACACAACTGAGACTCATGTTAGCTACATGAATAACTTACTAAATTGTCAATATGTCAAATACTTTCTAGTTTAAACCATCTAATCAAATCAAGGACTCCAAACAGCAGTAGAATACTCTGACATGAAACAAGAGCATTTAGGAAGTTTTCTAATGGGTGCAAGCAAAATACTGAACTTTGTTGTTCAACTCAAAAATGGGTGATAAACTGGCTGTCCAATGATGTACTGTTACAGCAGAGAAACAATCAGCTTTGCAAAGATTTCTTTATATTTGTGTTCAGCTGAAATTTCAGGTAGACTGCCCTTCTTTTGAAATGTGGTTCAGATAATTATTTCAGTAAATATTAGAAGTCAGTGCAAAGCCAAAGGAAAAAAAAAAAAATCAGTTGGAAAAATTAGAGTAAAGCCTGATTTTCCTTTTTTATTTTATTAATGGGCACTCAGTAAGAAAAGTAAGCCAGGTATAAAAATGTGAAAGAGTCTAAGTGAAATCACATCAGCAGCTTTTTGACTCTTAGTGTGTGCCAGCACATGTGATGGTATGCGTGCAGACCGTAGGTGTGTTAGTGCTTCTAAAGTGTCTTTGTAAACTATATGTGTGATGTATAGTGAGCCAGGCGAGAGAGATGTTAAAGGATTGTTTTTGCCTGTGCCAGCAGTTTCAGGGAGAGGAGGATGGAGGGAGAAAATGGGGAAGAAAAGGGTGGGGAGGAAGAGCAATACCAGTGAACAGGTGCCAACTCCAATAGCACTCTTTTTACCGTGCACTTGTTTTTCTGGGGACTTATTTAATAGTAAATGTATATGTTTTTAACAGTAACTCTTCTTGAAAAAAACACTTTGTGTTTAGCTAAGAAAATATGATTTAGGGAAATAAGTGAAGCAACACTTTTAATCAGTATTACTGCTTTCCAACAGATGTGAAATCCCCAGTAATTGCTCCCTGCCTCGCTCTGAAAGAAACATGCACACTGCACCAACAGCCTTGCACGGACACCGATCCTGTCTGCTGCAGCGCCTGAATATTAGCGAGTGAGGTAGAGAGGTGGGGGGGAGCGCAGCAAGACAGTGGGGAGTAGACAAGTAGCAGAGCCCCCACCCAACACCTCATACATGTCTTAGAATGTCTTTTTTATTTCCTAAATTATCCTGGTGTGTGTGTGTGTGTGCGTGACTGGCGGGGGCGATGACGGGATCCCTGCACTGCCCAGTGAGCGATCCTACACAGATGGACACACAGCAGGTCTATGAGATACTGGGAAATTAAATACAGGAAAAGGAAACAAAATCAATGCAGCATGAGAAGGGAGAGCTGACTTTGATTTAAAGCTGCTCCTGCTATTTGCCAACTGTCAGTTCATCCTTTTGCGATCTTTGTTGATGGGGAGGGTGGCAGGAGGATCGAAGCCATTTTACAGCATGTGGGGAAGAGATGCAGGGAAGGCAAGTAGCTATGAAAGAAGACAAACCTGTTTGTGCACTATAATGTACACTCTCTGTCTTTGGATTAGTGAAGGAGGGAGACCTGAGAGGAAAAAAAACTGAGCACAGAAAGTGAGATAGGAAAGAGTGTGCAAAAGAGAGAGAGAGGGAGGGAGAGGAAGAGAGCTGCGCTGCAGTAGCATCCCACAGCAGACGGCTGAGGACCGCCGCTGTGTGTGTGACTGCACTGCTGAAGAGGAGGAGGAGGAGGAGGCAGAGGGTGAGCACGCTCACAGACTCTGCAGGGCCACAGAGGAACAACAGTCAGCAGCAGCGCTAGTGTTGGCCCGCATCAGGTAGGAGACCCGTCCCCTCCGCAAGAGCGTTGTAACAAGATCTGGACACGCCAACGCCGCAGATACCCGCAGCAGCAGCAGCAGCAGCAACACCACCAACATGGCACAAGCAGCCAAACATCTCCGCAAGAACAAGGATTTAGAAGCCCAGTTGGAGAAGGAAGAGAAAGAAAAGGAGGAGGAAAGGTTGAGAAAGAGGAGTCGCTCCCGGGATAAAAAACGCAAGGTACTGGGACCCTTCACAGGTGGGGGGCAGGCAAGGGTGGGGTGACTGGAGGGAGGGGTGGCTAGAAGGGTTGAGACAACCCTCCTGCTTTCTCCGTCATGCTATGTCAGGGGGTGCCAGGGCACACATGGGAACCCTGTTCAGAGTGTGTTTCCACTGTGTGTACACTGAAATACATGTATGTCCTGTGCATACAGACACGAGGAAATGGTAGCACACACTGCATGCTGTCCTACTCCTGACTGCTTTATCGACTGTCCTGTCTCAGCTGTCTCAGTACGTTTTCTACCCTCTTCTCTTTCTTTGTCTTCACAATGCAGTATGAATTATTCCTCCACCAGGACAGTAAGCTTGCTTGACTCTGCAACAGACCCTCTCTCTCCCAGTTTTTTTCTCCTCAGTGAGGAATTGTAATGACTGCAGAGCAATAACCTGCAGGCTTCTGTCTGACTGAGAAGTACCGGGCAGAGCAGAACAACTGGCAAGGTTCGTTATAGCAATAAATCCCCCCTCCCCTCTCACATCATCAGATCTGCTTCATTCCTCTGGACGCTCGCTGCTTTTCTCTGAAACTCATTAATGAAAATGAGTCATCCGCAGATTGTGTATTGGTGGTGAAACCGGTCGTCGGTAAACGAGTCCAGCCGTCCTGTGAGTGCGCTGTGTGCCAGGCTAACTGTAAACCAATCTGACGCTGATGCAGGAGAGACAGCGTTACGAACGGAAACGGCACAGCTTCTTCTTTCCCTCGGGGGAGACTGGGCTCAAAGGCAACTTTGAAAACTTTTCAGATATATTTGACCAAAATCTCTACGTTAACAGAAAGTCAAAGAGAAAAATGATCAGGGATAGATAGATTTCTTTCAGATTTATTTATCCTTTATTCTGTTTTTCATGGAAATTAATCAGCACAGTGACACACATACCATCATTCTGACTTTTGTGAGCTGTTTAAGCTCCCACGGTCTTTTTTTCTTCACCTTCTATTCTTTAAAAGCCATACCTTATCAACTTTTTATTTCTGGAAGTGGATGTAGAGATGACCGTGTGTGTGCATATTGCATGTGAGAGAAAGTGCAATCTCAGCCTATCTGGAAGATGAGGCTCAAGAAGGGAAAGCCTGCTGCTCTTCCAGTATGAATGAGGATGTGATGGGAGTGCTGTGGAGGGTGCAGAGGCAGTTCAACTTTGACTTAAAGGGTCTGGTATTCGATTCGAACATCTCTTATCTCTTACACAACCATGCAGCTTCAATCTGGGAAAAGCTCCCCCTCCTTCAGCTCTTCTTCATAACCTCTCCTCCTCTCCTTCCTTTTTTTAACACTGGCTTGTAGCCATTCCTGGTTTTTAGAGCAGATCTTAATACAGGAGGGATTCTTTCCGTCACTCATTGTTTCCTTCCTGATGCCCTCAGCTCTTTCTCTAGGCTGTAATTCACACTTTGCTTGGCTGTCAAAACACTAGAGTCTACATTCACACCTGTTTTCTTAGGAAGGTTGGTCTACAGCAGTGATCCCTTCTTTACGAATGTCCCTGTCAACAGATTTCCAGTAGTGGCGAGAATAAAACTGTAGTTGTGACGGACACCTTTAAGCGTTGCTGTTTCGACTAATCTCTCCAAAGAATTGTTTGCGTCAATGTCTTGTGTTTTTTGTCAGTGTGGAATATGATTTAACTGCAGGTAAACACCAGAACTTAATCCTTGTTTTCACATTAAAAGATATCAGCAAAAATTGTTCGTTCCAAGTGAAGAAAAAATCTTTAAAAGCCAGTCTCTATTTGGCTGAATATGTCCAGAGACCTTATATCTACCAGTCTCTGTGTGAGGAAGGTTTGCCCAGCTCCTCATTTTCAGCTTGGAGATGTTTGAGGGGTTTCCTGCATGTGAAGGCAGGTTGTCATCATCCCACTGAAACTGAATCATATCAAGATCCAGGCTTTGATTCTGCTGCTCTGACTTTCTATGGTCTTAGTTCTTATTTTTTGGATCATCAACATCTTCATGGTCAAGTTCAGCTTAAAGTCTCTTTTTTTTGTTTTTCTCAAGCACTCTCTACCTGTTCAAATGAATGGTTTTATGATGCTGAGCTGGTCGGGTCCTGCCAAATAATGACTCTTTCGCCTCCAAGCTTCATGGTTGGCATTTTTTTCCCTTGGTTTACAGCAAACATATATTTGGTTTTGGAGCTCACATAATTCAGGTTTCAGTCCAAATCTCTGGCAAATTGTCTGTTTTTCAGTGAACAAAGTCCTTGTACATTTCTATCTGAAAGGAAACATTAGGGTTTTTGGAGTCTCCTTTAAGCATCTTTCACTCTGCTTGAAGAGTTTGGCTATTCAAGATTTACTTGAGTAAATAAATCTTATTCAAGGTTTATTCAAGACCTCGGCTTGAATTTACTCCACCTAAAATCTATTTTTTGGTAACAGGACAACCAATTTCGAATCCTTCTAATATCCGTTATTCCTTACCGGACTCTGAAGCTGCTACAGTTTCCTTTTCGAAGCCCCAGATTGCTCCCTCAGTCTCTCCACATCTTTACTTTGCCACTCAGGAGCATAACAATCCAAACGTCTGAGGTTTAAACAAGGTAAGCCTCCAAAATGCAGAGCGATTTGCCCGTGTGTAATTTTTTTGACCTTTCAGTTGTGGCAAATTTCCGTTAGGTTAAGTCGGGGGCAATGATTGTCTATAATAACTAATGCGGCATTTAAAGTCAAAGGGCTAATTTATTTTCAATCAATTTATTTTTGAAGACGCAATTTTTCACTCCTCTCTGCATGAGGTACAAATGCATTGGTGTTTCTGATGACTGTGGAGCTTATGAGCACATAAATCTTTGTCTACAGATGAATGAAAACAACAATTCCTCATCAATGGGTGAAAGTAGCGTTTTAATTGGCTCCACGGTGTTGTGGCATTGTACAGTGCAGGTCAAATGCTGAGTGGTGGATAATGTCCTCAAATTACTTTTATTGATGAGTTTGCGCCTCTTGAAAAATGAGCATTGTCAGTATGCGAACAACGCCCATATTGTCCTGGTCAGCACCCATTTTCACCTCTTTTATGTGCTTTTGTGTCCAGCAGCTTTGATGTGTCAGGGATTACCTTGTGACAGCAGCCATGAAGTTGTGCTTTGCTGCGATCTTTGCTTTAAGTCAGCATGATGGACAAAAATGGGAAAAACTTAACACCTGCAGGTTTGAGAACATTATTTCTAGAGTGTAAAAAACAGCTTAGAGACTCTTACATGATCATAGGACACGTTGAGTTTGAAATATTTTCTACATCTGTGACATTGTTAGTTCAGCTTATGTACATTTTGTAGATTATGATCTAAATTGCAGTTGATAGTTTTCAGATTCACCGTCTGTCTGGTTTTACCAGAAAACTAGTGAGCTGGTTTTATTTCTTTTATGGCAAAGTTTTGACTAAAACATTGAACTTCAATATTACATAATCGTTCTCATCATCTTTTCCTGATCTTGGTAATTTTTTGAAACTTGTCCACACTGATTGCATCACACCTTTTTACGTTACAGTCTTAAAAACTAAGAAAGATTCTAGGATCACTGTGCAGTTTGTCAAATTGCTGAAAACTTGTATGTTATAAAACCATTTCTCCTTTCCTGTTTTTTAGAAAAAGAGTTTGTACTTAAAAACAGTTTTTAGTATTTCATTATCTCCTTTTACGTCTACAGAATAATAAATCACATTTTTCTTTATTGACCAAGCCACAGCTGGAGCTGCAGGGAGTCGATATATACAAGCTTTCACATGTATGAACCTTGTGATTTTTAGGCCATAAATGTGTTGGAAAAAGCAGTTGGAAGGTGGCCTTGCAATCTATCTTTTTGATAAATGTTTGAAGTTGCATAAAGCCTGACCAATTTTATTATGTTAACTATTAACAGCAAACGTTTGTATTTATTAAAAATAGGCGGAAAATTAATAAATCTATAAATATGTAAGAGTTTGTAAAAGATAAATGGACCCATATTTAATTGCCTAAATGTTGTTGACACATGGTTCAAGCAATTTAAACTTCTAGAGAATATATTTTACAAACTTATTACACTGAACCAAGCATTTGAAAAATAATGAGACTGAATGAAATGATGTAATAAAAAGGCCAGCCTTTCTGTTTACACTGGATTCTTCAGCTGCTCAAGTGCAAAGAAGCGTTGTGGCCTATCAGTAGTGCTTTCTCTGAAACTCATCAATACAATAAGTCTGCTCAGGATGCACTGCGCTGCTTTGTTGGCATATTTGTCTGGCAGTATGTTGGCTGTAAATGCACAGCAGCCCATCAGGCACCTTAGCGGTAAAAATGAGCTGCACTGGTGCAGAAAGCCATGGCTCAAAAGGCTGTTACTGAACACTGCAAAGTTAGGCAGCACTGTCTCATGTCTCTGTCCTCAACCTGTCTTCATGTAAACCAGACGAGGCTGGAGCAGATCAGCATTCCAACAATGTCTCCGTCTGCCCTCCAAAATGTATCTCCTACCCTCCACGCCTCAACAGCAAGCGGAGCTGTCGATCAACTTAATGTCTTGCTGTCTATAACAGATTGGTGCTGAGGTGTTTTTGCTGCGTTTTTATGTGGCTTTGTGTTTCCAGGTTTGTTGGAGTGGATTAGAAACATAGTGTCTTAACAGCATCAAAGCCAGCAGCTTCACGGTGTCTGAGATCAGTCCTGCTGATCTGTAGCACAGTTATGGTCATCAGAGTGAATAATTTATCTAAATGTCCTTTATGACCTCATGTGTAATCATAACCCTGGAGTAAGCATGGCGTGCTGCAAGATTCCTTTGGTACGATAACCTTGAGTTAGGATGCTGGTTCATGCAATACGTTTTTGGCACGGGCTTTGGGTTGACTTATTTAACCTTAGCTGGTTTAATAAGTTATCTGTGACTAGCTTAGTAGATATGCTAGTCATAGCTTGCCTGCTTTATGTTTGAAGCAGCTTTAATAGGACTGAGCTAAACTCCTTTAGTTTCCCAACTCTGTTTTATTTACAAGAAATATTTATAAGTAGCTGAATTTTTGAATGTCTTGTAATGAAAATGTTGGCTGCAGCCATGTATGGTTTTTAAAACCTCTGCACACCTTTATACTATTAACCTCTCCATGCCAATAGTCAGCTTAGTTTCTCCATCTTTTATTTCTAGTGCTATTTAGCTGTGGAGAGGTAATGAATGTCTGCACCAGTTTCTGTTTTAAATAATCAATCTGTCACTTTACTTAAATATGTCCAAATTAGAAAAGATTTGATATTCTTCTTTAGAATAAATATTGTGGCACATTAAGAAAATCAATTATTCTTGAACAAAATTATTTGTATGCCTAAATGTTTCAGAAAAGCAAGAGTTTGGAAATAACAACTTGGGATTTTGTTTCAAGATGCCCAAGAATGTGGATCAACTTTTTGCAAAATATTTAACATAATTTCTATTGTATTACTTTGAAATCAGCATACACTGTGCGTTACAGGAAAATATTGGTTGCAAACAACCTGATTATATCTAAAAACCAAAATTAATTATTGCAGAGTTATTCAAGCAAACTCTCTGCAGCACTTAACATCCTATTGAAACAAAATTCAGCCACAATTTCCTCAAATATTTTATTAGTTTTCAGGAGTTTATTGGTAATTTTAAATTTTTGTAGACTCTTTGCTTTAAGTTTAGCATGTCAACACAATTTACTTACCTAGACTTGTGTTGTAAATTCTTTCCTTTTTGCAATTATTGAAGGATCATTTTAATGTTTTGATACCAGTTAACTGGTTTCTATGTGAAATAAGATTTGATATATGTCAAGTTTTCTTCGGTTTTCTAAATTTAATTTCAAAAACATATTTTTCTTCTACAAAAAAAGAAATGGCATAAAACGTACAAATGGCTTGTAGCTAATCAAAAACATCAGAAAAGCTTTGATATTCTTGTTTAAAATTAGACAGATCAGAATATTGTCAGAACTGGCAGGAGATTAAGATTAAATTGCTCATCAGAAATGTTTAACTTTTAAAGAAAGAGGGAAAGAAGCTGATTTACCATTTAATTTCTTTACATTAATATGCTTCTCAAAATGTGAAGCTATTCTTTTAAACCCCCGAGTAAATATTGACTTTGTGCTCTGAATGAGAAATTAGAGAGACGTTCTGTTTTTCAGAAGTAGCTGTGGTACTGTGCGTAATCGTGCCTGTATAAAATGCTGACTAAGCAGCATCAGGCTGATCCACGGCTTCATTTTGTTCCCAGAACTCCTTGTACCGACTCCTTTTACTGTTGGATGCATCGCCTTAAGGTTATGGTTTACTTAAGCTTTTCATCACATTGGTTGATTAGCTGCTTTCTAATGCAGCAAATTTGCTGTCACTGTTTTGGTGACTGTGGGATCTTGTAAATCAGATTAATATACAATCAGAATCAGATTTAAGTCTGATTCTGATTGTATCGTGAACTGATAGTTGGGCATTTTTCATCAGGCTTTTCTGTTGTTCGATCAACAGCAGCAAGTTGTCAATGTCCTGAAGCTTAAATGTTTAATCAAATTATTAGTAAAATAAAGATGTTTTGGGGAAATGCGAGACCTGCCTTTGTTTATATTTTAGTAGCACTTTGCCAGCCTTGGTTCTCTCACATTTAGCTACTATTATCAACTATCTTGTTGTTGAATCAATTTGTGACCTCTGACCCTGGATGAGTTATCATCGAGTAATTTTTGTAAATCTCCATTGTTTTTTATTAGTTTGATTTGAAATATTTTTCTTGGCAATGGGGTAAATACAATTTTCACTGCGCTTTGTTATAAAGTCTTATGAACTCCTAATTATACGATCATGTTTTCGACTGGATTTTTCATTTTTGCTCCAAGCTTGGCTGTTTCCATCTGATTTCTCTGATTCAAACATGCTGATTGTTGAAGATTTTTGTGCCAATTGTTTCTGTGAGGAAACATACGCATTATAAAGCTAGGGGGATTAACAACTTCAGATATTTTTAAAGCAGGCCATCTTGCACAAACGGCAAATAAAATCCTCTTTCTCTACATATTTATTTGATAGGAGACTGAAGCTTCGTTTTTGAACAGTGAGTTATCGGATCTCTAACTGGTGATTTCATTCAGCTTTTGGGTTTATTTTTGCAATATAATCTTGTTTTTGATAGAGGATCTGTTTTTATCGTGGTAGCATGTAAATAAAACTGAGCGACAGACAGGTAAGATAGTTGTGTAATAAAATATATGAAACCAGCAATAACTGATCAGCTCTGCAGCTTGAATTAGTAGAAACAAACACTTTATTCTTTACCATCTAAAGAACAGCTGTGTACAAATTTGTTGGCACCAGTGGTAAAGCTATGGATAAAGCCTTCAAATATATTGTTTTATTGAAGCGGTGTAAATTCACCCTGAAAACAAATGCAGCCATAAAGCTGAGTTAACTTATTAAATGTGTGTTTGTGTGTAGGGAACTGTTTAACTCAATTACCAGTGCAGCATTTTCAGCAGCCCTTCTGTCACACTTTGTACATTGTCATTTTGCCAGAAGAAGAGCTTCTGCTCTAATATTTCACAAGGTTGGATCATGAAGACAGCAGGACCAGAGGTCTGGGGACTGAGCTGTGCTTGGAGGAAGACCTCAGGTCTGATTAATCATTTCTTTAGTGATATGGGAATATACTTTTGACATTTAGACTTCTGAAAGACCTGTTGACCACAGATTTCCAGTTTTCTGAGTAAATCAGAATTTTATTTAAAATTTTGAATAATTACGCTGTGCACTATTTTAAGGTTACTAAGAGCTTTAGAACCAAAACAGGCAAAACAAGTCAGTGTAAATTCATCTGACTGAAGCACAGATCACACTAAACTCCCTGTAGTTTAACAGACTCAGCATGTTTACATCCATTGATGGTACAGCAGACCAATTTATTATGGTATTACTCACAACCAGTAGATTTCGTTGATAGCCACTCACAGTTGAGATGTTTGCTGCAGTTCTTTTGTAGTGAGCATTGGAGATTTTCTTTACTTTCCTGCTCAATGTGTGGTGGCAATATAAACATGGGTTATTATTTCTGCTTTGTGTTGTGAAAGTTTCATCCTTCTGTTTTTCACAGATAGCTTTTGGGTCCAGAAACAGTTCTGTTAGAGGAAATCTAAATTCAGGTTAGAATTATTATTTTTTTTTTATCTTGTTGGAGTTAAAAGAATAAATCAAATCTTCATGTATGTTGGCTACAGTGCGTTTACGTCTTGACTTGTCACCAGTTTTATCAACCTGCAGTCTATACATCCCTCCTCTATTTGCGCAGCTTTCACCCATTTCTCTGAGTTTAATAAATCCCATATCATGTATTCCTTTAGGGGACTGTGGTCCTGCACAGCCCCCATGACAGATGATTTTGCAGGTCGAGTCGAGGCTCTCACTCATGTTGAAGGAACCTGTGACATAGTTTTACTGAGTCTGGCTCTTGGAGCCACAGTGAAAAGCTGCAACCTGCTCTGCCTTAATTAAAGTGTGTATAAAAAGCGCATGTGGGGCCAGTTAGAGGTCCACAGCCTGGTCCTCCATCCTCAGTACTTCTGTTTGGGCGAGCGCAAGCTCCATTTATGAGGTAGCAGAGAATAATGGTTTTAAATCAAATGTCTTAGAAAATCCAATAAGAAAAAGTCCCTACTCCCACAGGTGGTACCCTTCTGTTTTAAAACAGAAACAAGAAATGACATCAAATATTCACAAGGCAGCCTCTCTCTGCAGAGCTAAGGCTTCCCTAAAACTGTGAATCCTCAAGATATTTTTAAATGCACGCTCAAAGCTCCCCACCACAGTTTTCACCTTACTGCAGCAATTCACTCTCCAAGTCCAGAGCCACATTCATCTTCACCTGCTTGTTATGTCCTCACAACGTCCTAATGAATGGGGAAAAAAATTATGCATCATTTTGATAATGCTGAAAAGCCTGGGGATCTCTGTTTATTGTTGTGGCTGGTGATTCTCATTAAAGCTGAATTCACAAAACGTGCATCACTGCAGCACTCAAAGAACAAACAGAGGTTTGCGTTCAGGAATTAAGGTTTGCAGCATCTGTGTGTGCTCGCTCCCACACAACTACAACTGATGTGTCATTATTGAAAGGGGCTTCCTTAGATTTTCCCTCCCTCCCTTCCTTTGCTCCATCTTCTCCCCTCGTCTCTCCCCTCCCTCTCTGTCTCTCCTTGGCCGATTGTGCTAATCTCTTTTTCCAATTGTTATTCTGGTAGTGCAGCTGTTACATAACTGCCTGAAACAAGAATTGAGAGATCGGGGTTATTGAAATGGATCCTCATCACATCTATACAAAAAGAGGGAAAGAAGGAGAAAGAATGAGGTGATATGTTCTGAGAGGAGGAATTTGATACGTCCTCTCCGGACAGCTTGTTGGGAAAAAGCTTGGTGTTTGGTGTCTGTTATCCAGCCCGAGCTCTTTCCCTTTATGCTCCTTGTGGCTGATGAGGGTGGAAAGGACAGGAGGTGAGGCAGCGAGCTTAGTGCAGTTTGATGTCCAGGTACTCTGAGCCCTGCCTTGAAATCCTCAGACTCCTGGGTTAATAGAATAGAGCTAGAACATCTGCAATGGGCTGTCTACCATTTACGGTATTGATCTGCTCTGCTTTGCCTGGTAGAAAACGACTTCATCCGTCTTGTGTGCTCTGCTTTAAGCAATATATATAGGTGCTATAACTTGATGCATCTATAGTTTCCTTTTACTGGTTCTGAACAACTACCGAATGGACTGCGATTTGACACTCAGGTCCACAAGAGCATAAATGCCACTGATCTCTCGAACGGCACCACAGCGAAGGTCTCTTTATATTTAGAGGGATTGTGATGGAACGTAATTTCTGGGCTCTATGTTTAGCTCCAAGCCCAAGCTGTTACACATTTGTGTATTCAAGGCAAGCCTGCCAACATACAACCATTTGGTGTGTGTGTGTGTGTGTGTGGGAAGCACCTTATGTGTTAGTGATAGAGTGCAGGTGTTTGGTCTGAAGGAATCCTGCTCAAAGGGAGAGATGCAGAGAGCAGAAAAAGCAAAACAGTAAAATGTTACACTTTGCAAAAGTAGTGGCATCAGAACTATAAGCTTTAATGTGATGTGTTGAGATTGTATTTGAAAGGCCAACATAAAGTTGTGCTTACTGCTATTTTGCAGAATGGTTTTCAACATGTGTCCTGCTAGAAGCTGGACCTTCTCTCCAGAGTGAAATCTTTTGGTTCTTAGAAGTGTCCAGTGTTATCCTAATCCATCTCCAGAGTGATATGCTGTGTTAAGTGTCTTCATGAAACGAGTTACATTTTGGTTTCATCTAAACAGAGCAGCTTCTTGTGCATGTCGTGCAGCAAGCTGCAAACAGGACTGGCCGAGGCTTTAGCCAATTATGCTGTTTTAAACTCAACTTTCCCCCTGACCTGTCTGCTGTGGTCTTTGGTATCCATGAACCTGTTTTTTCCTCTAAAGAATCACCAAACAACTGGACATATACCAGGACTCACATATGTGCAGGTGCGCTCTGTTGACTCGATCGCTGAAGGCAGCTTTTGGCACTGCATTTTATTTGGGTTGTCAGAGTAAAGGAAGATTATTACACACATTTCATTCAAAATAAATAAAACATAATAAAACATTTTCTTCCACTTCAGTTATGCACTTCTTTGAGTTAGTCTATCACACAAGATCCTGATGAAAATAAGTATTTTAATTCTGTGCAGTCCACACAAAACCGAAAAAAAGTCCAGTTTTTAATGTATTTTCAGGGCTTTTTTAGGGTTAACTGCACTGTTTAGAGCTTGGAGGCTTGTTACTTTCCTGAATGCAGATTCAAATCTGACACTTTAAAGGCGATGAGCAGTAAGTTACAAAAGCTGTTTGGTTGTGTGTGACACATTACCTCATGACAAATCCTAGCAGAGTGCAGATTTCTTGAGTCATCTAATCCTCATGTCACAGTGCTGTGGAATAACAGACCAGTTATTAACAGCTTAATAATTTGTAAACCCCATCGTCTCAGAAGTGTCATCGTCTTTTCCCATGACATAAAGTCGGTATCACTTGTTAAAAAATGTTTTACATCATCTGCTGAAAATATTGCAGTGCATCAAAAGGCTATTTTCGAGAGACAGATTTTCTAATTTCTTCACCAGAAACTAATATACCATGATTAAATAAAATAAAGGTCAAAAGAAACCACAAAGTCATATGTTGCGTTGCATGAACTCATGAAGATATTGGCAGCATGTAGCGTTCAACTTCTCTTGGCTGCAAGGTTTTGCTAATGTGAGTTACAAAGGTAACTTGGTAAAGAGTTCTGTGTTTGTAGGGGGAAGGATATAGTGGGAAGTTATTCAGAAAGACTGAGTGAAAGCATGCAGCCTTTGATCCAGAAGGTTTTTAACGGTCTTGATGAGACTGCTAACCACCATTCCTCTGTGAATATGGAGTCATTTTATTTCAAAATGATAGCCCTTTATTTTCTTTACTATAGTGCACTTTAGGTAAATTAAATTTCATTTAAGGTACTGCAGCTGGTAATTGCACTTTCACAATTGCTTTTCTTGACTGTGGCTTCTTACCAGCTTAATTCTTTACGGTCCCCTGCAGGTTTTTCTGCTATTTAGAGTGACGGGGGCAGCACTGACCTGCCTATGTTCAACGCTATTCAGTCTTTTTGCTTCTTGGTGAACCCGTTTGTTCATTGGAGGGAGACACGTGGCTTGTCTTGTGGGAAAGGATTTACAAGCTAGCTGGGAGGATAGCAGTGTCGCCCAACGTCTAATTGGCTGACCTCAGAGATTTTTCCCTGAGCAGATGCTGCACCTCCAGTGCCCATCTCCTTCCCTTGTTCTCTTTCTCCCCCCTGCTGGAGTTCATTTCTTCAATCCTCCCATAATCAATTCTCCTGCTTCAAAACAGACAACCCTTCCCTTCTCTCTGCTGCAGTCACTTGCGGCACATTGCAACACTGCAAGATCATGGCCTGTTAACACTTCCCTCTCTCTGAGTTTGAGTTGAACACCATAGACTCCCATTTACAGAGATTAAATGAGCAACAATGAGAGGAAGAAAGATGTGCGAAGCCTCCGTCACTTTTACTGCTTCAGCAAGCTACAGTTTTAATGGGCAGAGATGTGGATAAATCGGCATCTACCGCATCCATTTGTGCAACCTTTGGTCCGGTAATCAGGGAATTGTTGTTGTACTACTCCTGTAGTGTCTCTCTCTGCATATTAAATATGTTTAGATCCATGGTAAAGGGTTTTTAACTCTTGATGTTAAAGGAAATTCTGCTTATAGGCGGCAACTTCACAAGGTCAACCACACCTTGTTCTTGATCTCATGTAAGCACACATGAATACAGACTTGGCACATACACACACAGACTGTCAGCCAGCTCTTAGTCAGCACTGTGCTCTGTTGAGAGGGTTGGATGTCGCCACCTAGTGTTCATGCAGAAGAGTTTCTTCTGACAGAAAAACTGAAATCCCCTTCATTTGCTTCTCCTCTCTGAGTTACATAATTCAGATATCCTGGGGTTTAACACTACTTTTATTTATTTCTGTATTATTATATTATTTAAACATTCAGTATTACAATTTTAGAGTTTCTTCTGAAGAACAAGAGAATAATTTATTTGAAAATCTGGGGAAAAATGAGAGATTATCTCATTCAAAGACAGAATTCAAAACTCAAGTCTCGTACATGAGGTAAATGGTGATTTTTGACTGTTAAATCTGGACTTTGGAGTTGGATTAAGCTACGTTTTGGGGACAAATGTGTCGTGTCTGTCTCTGACAATTTGCAGGCCTCTATCCTTCTAAATTCATCTTTAAACAGTCTTCATACCACTTGAAGTTTTTCACATTTTGCTATGTTAAAACCACAATTGCCACTAGATTGTTGTTGGGTTTTAGCTGGTAGAGCAACACAAAGTAGCATTATGAAGTCTAATTAAATACATAGTTTTAAACATTTTGACTTAGAAGTACTTCAAAATTAAAAAAAAAAGAGCTTCATGGGCTTAGACTGAAGCAGATTCATGTGTTAGAATGACCCAGTCAAAGTTCAGCTATAAATTAAATCCACAATCTATGAAAATATTTGGAATTTGAAGCTTGAAGTTGATCATTTGGTTCTACAAAGAAATGAATCTGGGAGGTTTATTAAAACATTTTTCAGATTTTCAGCCAAAAAACCCCCCAGATATTTGGAAACCATGCATCATTTAAGCTGCAGGATTACGTTTTGTTAGTCTATCAATAAAAAATCTATATAATACACTGATGTTTGTGCTTGAAACTTTACAGTGGATTCAGACACAGTTCTTACTTTCTCACTTTCAAAACAGGCAAAGGCCTTTACATGTCAACTACACACCGACATTAAGATGCTCTGACTCGGACATCCATAAATAATTTTCTGCACAACCACAAGCTGTCTTTGCCTTGCAGAAGATTGATCAGATGACCACAGAAGAGCTCTGTGTCATCTTTGATTGTTGTCTTTACCAACACAGTTTGGTCAGATGAACACCAAAAGACTGATGGATCTGGAAAGGCTCTTTTCTGTGAATAATTCATCGCTATTGATGGGGCTGAAGTCAAATACTGTTGACATGGCTACATTCATTGTGTCGTCTCTCTTTTTTTTGTTGGTGTTTCTCCTTTTGTGTACAAGCACTTCTTCCACTATTTTGTTTTCTCCTCGCCACTTTTCTTTTCATCCTTTCTTTCATTGACTCCATGCAGAGCGTAAGTGAAGGCGAATATATTGTGGAGCTCCAGGCGATGTAGGACAGTTACTGTGGTGGTAATGGAGGAAATGTTTGTCAGAGCGGAGAGTGCTGTGACTTTGTCCTTAGCACTCCGGGGCACCGAAGTGTAACTGCTTACTGGGTGGCTTCTGCATCTGATGCAAATGTGTGTTTGCGTCTATACACGTGCTTGATGTGGATTCCTTTTTATGTGGCCATTTTTCAGCCGCTGGGTTGTTCTGTGTGGCTTGAGTCTCTTCTGGATGCAAAAGTTCCTGAAGAAAATCTATAACGTTTAAAGGAGATAAAGCAGGGATTGCTGCATATTTAAACACTGAATGTGCTGATTTGCAACCTAATTGTAGTTTTTATTCACAATACTTTGAGGAAACTGTCTCAAAGTGAAAATCGTGTTAAACTCACACCTTTCACTCTTTTATCTTTATAGAATATGACAAGAGGATGTGTGCAGATTTAAGCTGCTCCATAGAAAAAACAACCATATGCGAATTATAGTGTGAAGTGGCACGTTTAATTGTTCGTCAACATGTAAAACTGCAAAGGTTTTAGTGATATTTTTTCACAAGGAGAAAGACTCAGTATTTTAAATGAAAATTTTAATAAAATAACATAAATTAAAAAAAAATCTAGATTTAGTACATTATTACTGTGAATACTTGACATATTTTTTTTATATGAACTGAACAATTACAATTTCCCAATAAAACCATCCTGTCAAATCAAATAGTCCTGCCTTACAGCCTTTCTTCTTGCAGCCATGCATTTGCTGGCATGAATGATTAGTTGTTAGTTTTAAGAATAAGCAAAATTAAAGAGCTTTGACATAATCACAGTTGTAAACCCTCAAAAATGTCCATCATGTCATTTTCTAAACCAATAGAAATGTTCTTTGACTTTGAAAGACGTATAGAAATTGTTCAATGTTCTGTTTCCTGCACACTGCTGGTCAGCTGGCCTAAAGTCCACTGCTACATTCATTTTTTTTTTTTTCAAAGAAAATCAGCATTGGCTGTTTTAAACATTTTGGATCTGGGCTGAAGTTTACAGCTACCAGTTACATGGATGAAGACAATTTTATCGTGCAGATAACTTGACTAAGAGATCGGTGGGATCATTTTATTTATGCTCATGTTTCTCTTTAAAGAACAGAGCAGCAGAAAGCTGCAGTATTTTGTGGAATAACTGCAACTAAACTACAACTAAAACTCCTGCTGCTTTGGATGGACTCTTGTATTAGATTTTTGCCTCATTCTGTCAAAGTCAGAACGGAAATAAAAAATGTTAGAGCTGTAATATTTATTTCACCTACTGTTTTTAAAATGAGACTCTTGTTACTAGATTATTCTTTGTAAATATGTTATAAAAATTGCCTAAACTTGCAATACTTTGGTCCCATCAGTATTTTCTTTTGTCTTCCCTGAAGCTGGCGTCTCTCCTTGGCCAGGAAACTGGAGATAATTGTAGTCTTTCCTTTTCCCATCATCAATTTTCTTGCCCCACATCTGCTGTCATCACTCCATTCTAGTTGCTTTTTTGCACTTTCTGCTGACTGTGTGAAACCTAATATACATTATGCTTGTGTTTTTTACGCTGTGGCCGTGCTTACCTTTTGTCAGTTTTAGGTCTGTAAGCCTTTTTCATACTTGGAGTTTTTCAGTTGGTTCTAAGCTGAATAAAAATGAAATGCGTAATGTGTTTTTGCTCAAAGCAATACTAAGAGAAGTTAGCCTTGTAATTAGCAAATGTATGCTCTAATTGGGTTTCTATGTTGTTTAAACACATTGCCTTCATGCAGCATTAATGGGCTGTAGTGCCAAATTTTATTCTGCTTGGTTCTGCATTCCCACTTTGTTTATTTTTACCTTTAACTGCTGTTTCTGTGTTGCACACTGGTAGCATTCTTGAACTTCAGCCCTGTTTGTTGTGTAACGTGCTCAGAATATGTCGATACCATGCAGAGGTGTATGTGTGAGTGTTAAAATCTGGATGTTGTGCGCAAAGAGCGCTTCTGGCGGTTCAACAGTTTTAACCCAACATAACGGCTTGGTTAGACACATGTTTTGATCAAGTTGGTTTAAGTATCAGGATGTTCAGAAACAAGCCAGGAACCACCAATAACAGCCAATAATAAACTGGAAGACTGGAGAAGAGAGACGTTCCTGCTCTAAAGCTGACTGAAGACTCATCTTAAATTTATAATTGACCACTTGGACAAGCCAAAATGCTATTGGAAAACTTTTTTACTGTCTGAGGAGATAAAGATGAAAATAACTGGTCATAAAAATATAAACCCTTGTTGACACTTTCAGACCGAGAAGTACCTTGCTGTCAGGCCTGGTAGCATCAACTGGTGCATTAAATAGAGGATGAATTAATGTAGACTGAAGACTAGATTCTCCTTAAACCAACAAATAGATTTTCTGTTTTCTTTAAATGGTGGAAATCTCACCCAACTTGGACAACATAAAAAAGAAAAATCATTGGAACTGGTTTTGGAATAGATATTATTGGCTAATGTCAATTTCTGATCAAATTGTGCTGATAAATGATCAACTATTCTTAAAACCAAATCCCTACCTTGTTTCTGAGAATGGTTAAATATCATGCAAAGATCTTTGTGATGGGAACTGAAAGTTTATGGTTTTTACTAATGCAAACTTCTCAAAACTATTACTGGTTTTTATGCCTTTTATATATTTGAGTCATTTGCATAACCACACCCCCCTGAGACATTTAAACATTTGCTTCATTGTGTGCATTTACAGTATTTTGTACTGTATGACCATAGCTAAGAATGTATAATAACACTGACCATGTTTATTCCTACTTAATACATGAATCAACATGAAAGTCAAACATCTGTCTCCTGCAATATCATGATAAAAATAAAAGAGCTGCATGGTAGGAAATGACAGATTAGATGAAAGAATATTGTAAATTATCCGTGATGTATAGTATTCCAGTTATGAGGTCGTCAGAGATGGATGCACGGATTATAGCTCCCTCTGCTGGCCAGCTCAGATTTGATATATCTTTGATTTCTCAAAGACTTGTCGACGATGTGACCAGGTTGACAGCTTGGAGTTGGCGCAGTCAGCAGGATACTCTGACTGGTTGGCTCTGAAATTTTCTAAAAGACACAAAGAGAGAAGATGGGAGGTGTCATAGACCGAGCACTGTGTGTCTCTCATGAAGAATCAATCGTATCGCTGTGTCTGAGTCCTCCGGAGGACTCCATGTTCATCCGATACACACAGCCACACATTGTCCCAGATATCAGCAGAACGTGCAGTACACACACACATGCACACACACACACACACACACACACTCACACGCAGCCTGTATTAACAACTGCCTCTCCCTCCTATCCAGTGCAGCAAATCAGAACTGGTCTGCAATACTGTTACGCAGCACCATCAATTATTCAGTAAGGATTCAGCACTTCAGTCATGAAGCTTGATCGACAGCAAAATGAAGAGAAAGAAGATTGAAAATTATCACATTTATTTATAGAACTCTTCCAAATGTCCCTTATTCTGTTTTCATTCATACAATCTTTGAGTCACATGTTGTGATTTACTTATTTTGCATATTATCACTGTTGAATCATGACAATCTTTCTGCACCTGCAACATAAATAAATGTAACACACGGCTCTGCATACATTACACCAATGCTCCCTTTAAAATAACAACATCAGCACTATGTTCTGTATGGCATTTATTAGGTAAGAATTTACTTCCAGGTAAGCAGATATGCGAGTGTGCTTAAGGACTTGGGATGCATCTTTGTCCGAAAACCTGAGGGGAATTCTTATCTGACTTTCCCCCTGGTGCGACTAGTTAGGATATTTCTATTCCTATCTGTATGGGAAAGCTTCTCCTGAAGCTGCACAGAGGACTGATGTCACACTTGCACTGCTTGTGAAACATGGTGTGGGGATTTCCATGGAGAAAAACATATTTGGACATATTTTCAGTCATTGGGGGGAAGTGGAGGATTCTGCTGCATGGAGTGGTAGAAGTGAAATACAAACTGTTGTCAAATGTGTGCCTGCTCAGGTGAGTCATTTATATTTGCTGTCAGTGAAGTAGAGTTTTGGTGCAGAGCTTAAAACCTTGACTCTGGTGTTGTGTGTGCTTCGTGTCAGAAAAGAAATGCATATTAAAGGAGGCAGCTCTGGCACTGTGTGGTCCACAGCACTGCAGGGTCATGAATGATTTAATGGCAGCAGAGGTGAGCTTCATCCTCCAGATGCTCACTGATGTACACGACACGAAGGAGAGGTGATTCAGATTCATGGCCAAACCAACTGTTGTATGAACGATCGACTGTTTTGCCAATATTTTATGTGCATTGCTGCTGTACTTGGCCACGGCTCATCAGTTCTCTTTGCTCATTCTTAGGTAGTACTTACCTAGCATCCTAAAGTCATAAAAACTTTATAAAGTGAAACTCCTATTTTAAAGCACTTCATTACACATAGTGTTTCATTTTTATTTTGGAATTCACTTTCTAGCAAAATTAAAGTAATGCAACCAATGAAGAAGGATGTTTATTTCAGAAAGTTTAGCCTTCTGTAAAGTTTGCCCATGTATATTTTCAGTATTAGCACTCATTATTTATTTGCATTTGTTATTGCTTCAGTGTGGTTTGGCTTGGAGACGATCATCCTGTGACTGCTTTGATAAGGGCCTCGTCTTCATTGTTGGCTCTGTTGTTTCTCAACAATATAATAGTGTGAGGTTTAAATCAGGATAGTTTGTTGGCCTTTTAAGCACAGGGATAAAATGGTAATTGAAACAGATATTTGTTCTTTTGGTTACGTGTGTGAAAGCCCAGATGGAGAATGAAATCAGCTTCTCCATTAAATTTGTCAGCAGAGGGAAGCATGAAGCTCTCAAATATTTCCTGATGAAAATCTGTGTTGAGATCTTCTGTAAGGAGGGCTTTTGTTTTTTATTAAATATGAAAAGTCTAGCACAAAATGTGTGACATGTTGAAATTTAAATTAATTGTAACTTTTTATAGACTCTTTGCAACATAATAATGATTTGAGCAGTCATAGTTTATGGTTTTAAGAATACCAATACCACTGAGTCAATATGGGAGTGACTGAACATAAAAAAAACAATTTTCATACTTGAACTTCAGCACCATGGACAGAGATGTTTCAGTACTTTTTGCCTCTGCAGTTTTTCTTGTGTCCACTGTACTTGTGCAGACATTATGCATTATTTCAACCTAATGCATATTTCAACCTGACATACTGCAATAAGTGAGAAAGCAAGATAATCCGATTTTACTCCCTGTAACGATACCTTTAAGACATTCACCAGTTACACACCAGACCCTCACCTTTACTGGGAAGACTTTACCATGGAGAGTTTTTTTGAGTTAAAACTTCAGCTTACTCTTTTTGATTTTACTCATCCTTATGTAATTTGTGTGCAGTGAAGAACAAATAAATTGTAAATGGTCTGCAAAATTCAAGAATAAACAAATAGACATTTTACAGATCCCTAGAAGTGGTGCCAACAAATCTGGAGGGCACATTTACCAGCCATGAGTTTATTATCTTTCTTTTTTATTGTTATGGTTCTCAAATGTTTTAGATATTTTTGTACATTAAATCACCATATCCATAGTAAAATGAAATGAATCGATGGGGCAGTCTGGAGTATTTCCTAAAACTATTTTAAAAAGTTTAGATTATGAACTAAATCTGGTTCATAAATCTTTAATTTTTAAAGATGAATAAAATCTTTGGCTGATTTTTAATTACTATTATTTTACATCTGTTACAAGTTAAGTTAAAGAACAGTATGCTTTGTTTTTTCTTACTTGCACAAAGAACAAGGGTGTGTTTTTTTTTTTTTTTTAAGCAGTGTTTAAAAAGATTCTTTTTTTTTTTTTTAAATCCTGATTTTATGTTTTCAGGACAGTGTTTACATAAGGGACAATGAGCAGTTGCTTGACATTTATTTACTTGACATTTATCTATACCAGTTATAAAAATAAAGATGTTTCAAATGTTATTAGCAAAACTTGGCAAAGCAGATGTAAATTAAACATTTCTTCAGAACAAAAACAAACACTGGAAGGGCCAACACTTTTGATGCTGAGCACCACAAACGTTTCGCAGTCAAGGTTAGGAAAATAGAGAGAATAGCTGTGTTACAGTAGCAGAACAGTGTGGAGTAAATGTCTTATAGAAGGACACATCTGAAAGAGATTAATTGGAAAAGAGCAAGCCTAAGTAGGTATTTGACATTAAAAGGCAACACAAAGACAAAGTGAGGATGGGAGTCAGACTATAGTTGTGTGAAACTGATTGCAGAAGGTGTAAAGTGGTAGCCATGTTGTTTGGTACTTCCTCAGCTGCAGATTACTCTTTCATGCTCCATTTATTAAAAATGGCACCCAGTATTCCATCTCAGTGCAAAACTATTTTAAGGTTTTGCTTCTGGTTATTCAGTTTGTTCATGCTGAGACATATTTTTATAGTTGCTGATGCAGTTGGGTTGAGAGAAAAGCAACACTTCATTCAGCAACACTTAGGCAGGGTTTGTGCTCTTGTCTTTTTTCTGAAAATACTAAGCAGTAAAATTTAATTACCAATAGCTACGTTTCTAAACTGCTGGAAAATGTTGGAGAAGGTCTGGACTAGGACAGTTCACAAAAATCATGCTATCTTTTTATTTCAAATATGGCCACATTGAATATACAGTATGTTACCTCAATTTCCCTATGGGATTAATAGTTTTTCTATTCTATTGTATATTAAACTTTTATTATCGATGAAGAAACAATTAGTTTATAAATTTATGACTAAATACAAATATTTGAAAATGAGAATCTGCTGAAGTTATAAAAACATTAAATTGTTAATTATAGCCAATCCTTTGTCAGATTTATGGTTTTTCTACAGGAATAATAATACATTTTATTTGTAACGCACTTTATATTTCAAAGAAATCTCAAAGTGCTACAGAGACAATAAATAAATTGTAGAGCTTACAATAAAGCATACAATAATACATCTCACACCAAGTGGTACCAAAATAAACAAAACTAACAATCCATCCATTTTCCGTCACCCTTCTCCCTGACGGGGTCAGGAGGTACTGGTGCCTATCTCCAGCTGCGTTCCGGGCGAGAGGCGGGGTCAATCTGGACAGGTCGCCAGTCTGTCGCAGGGCAACACAAAGACAAACAACCACACACACACACACCTAGGGAGAATTTGGGAAGGCCAATTAACCTGACAGTCATGTTTTTGGACTGTGGGAGGAAGCCGGAGAACCCGGAGAGAACCCACGCATGCACAGGGAGAACATGCAAACTCCGTGCAGAAAGACCCCGGGCCGGGATTTGAACCCAGGACCTTCTTGCTGCAAGGCAACAGCGTTACCCACTGCGCCACTGTGCAGCCCTAAAATTAACAATTTAAAATAAAACTTACAATTCTAAAAGGCCTGTTTAAAAAGGTGAGGAAGAGATATTCTCTACAAATATCCTCATCAAATTGCCAGTTATGGCCATGGATCGCTAAAATATGGAGGCAAATTACCTTGCTGAGTTGCTATTCAGTGCAATGGTCACATAAAAATGGATGAATGTAAAAACAGCACCTTTATAATCATCTTAATTACATTGATAGTTTGGCTGAGATGCTACACCTTGCAAAAGGTGTTGGACATGTTGCATCAAGAAAAGTCAGGAAAATATGGGTTAATTATTATGGATATTATGATTTTAGTTATTATTGTAAGTAAATATTTTCCCAGTATTGTGCAACCCAGCTTGTACTGGACATTTTTTCTGTACCATTACATAGTTGAGATTTCATATTTCTGGGAACTGACATGACTTGACGACATGTTGATTATTAAACAAAAGCAAAATTATTTTTATTTTACCATCAGCAGGATCTTATAAAAACCACCTCGAACTGTTTTTTTAGGATGCTCTTTTCATCTTACTTTTCTCAGATATCTGCAGCTCACACCTTATTAATGATAATTTATTCAAATATGTAAGTAGTTTCCCACACATTGGGCCTCCGAATACAAACATGTTCTTTTACTGTGCTGAACAGTGCATCACCTTTTCACCTGCACTTTCTTTCTTCATCTTAACCCCTCTCGTGGACTACAGCTTCCATGACAACATTCATCTCATCGTGTCAAAACCTCACAGCTCTTTCCTCTCTTCTCTCTTTTTATTGATTCTCTCCACTACTCTACTTTTTGAGATGTTCACATTTTTTTTTCTCTCCTGCTTTTCTTTTCTGTTTAGCCGTTGAGCTGACCCCATGTGTGCCCCCTTTGTATGTCCTCAGCTTTGACAACCCCCATGAACCACTCTTGGTGCATCAAACAGGAACTCAAGTGCTCTCTTCCTGTTAGAGAGCTTTACAAGGGGTTAGGCACTCTTCAGTGGTTGGTATGCGTTTTTATTTGGAGCAAGAATACAAACTTTTTGAGGACAGACGAGTGGTTTTCTCAGACCCCAGGTGTGAAATATCCCCTCTTTTGTTTGAATATTGAGTAAAGGAAGTTAATTTATCTGTAGGACAACAGTAGAAGTTGAGAGCTTTCAGGTTTAAGGCCAGGATCAACAATTTTTATCTTAGCTTCAGCGTTATGTTTTCATGTCTTCCTAAACTTTACTGGGATTTGTTCAATCTCATCCTGTGATTAAGAGCACAAACTACGTTCCAACGTTTCTTTTATAAATTAAACTGTAGATCTAAACATTATGCTTTGCAGTAGATCGTTTTTGTTTTTTTATATACGTCTATTTTGTCAGTGCTGACATTAGAAAGACATTAAAGCACCAGTAGAGCATCACAAGCATTTTTTTATTGTAAACTTTATCATGATTATCTTGATAATGCCAGTCAACATCAAAATTTTTTAGTGTTTCAGCTTTTTATGCTTTTGTTTAATTTTAGTCGGAAGATTTTTAACTGTTTGTGGTTTTGACTAAAAGAGACTCCACAGGATTTGTGCCTGCTATCGTTTTTATTTCACGCGTGACTTTGAAATGGTTTAAGCACTAAATAGCTGTTATTCACTTTCTCAGATTTTCGACTGATTTTATTTCTAGATTGAAGTGAAACAGCTGTTTAATAACTAGATACATTATTTCAAACGCAAGAAAAATCCAAACTCTGTGTTGGCAAAATTTCCTCGAAAGTTTGTTGCAGTCGCAGCTTTCCTTGAACTTTGCAGTGACTTTAGGAGTTATAAAATGTAGCTGCTGTGACAGTCATTAGTCATAGTCGTATTGCTAAAAAATGCAGATTTTCATTTTTGCCTTTCTCCCAAACTCATGGCTGAATAAGACATCGATTAACATTGCTGCAGCAGCAGTGACCCTCAGCTTCAGTGGATATAATTTACATAAACAATATTGTTTTAAATGACACTGCAGGACTTTATGTGCATATACATCTTTTATTAGTCCTGACACATTTCTAACCAATAAAACATGTTGTTGGTGACATGTTAATGTATGAAATGATGCATTTTTAACCTCGATCAATTCTTTATTATAGAATTATCTCATAGAAAACACGAATCAAACAGAGTTTGTTTACAATTTGTAGCAGAACATTAGCGCAGACCAATTTTCTGAAGAAAAATCCTTAATGATGCAATGGCGTCTTGCAGCTTCGTCTCAATATGCCGCTGTTTGTTAGCAGGAGCTTTTAGCTTCTTAAACATCAGAGAACATTTAGTAACTGGAATTTAAGATGGAACAAAAACCAAGCAAAAATGATAAACGCAGAGCTACTTCAAGGTGCAGTTCAATGTTATGGGATAAGATCTTTGACAAAATAATAAATTGAAACGAATTGATCCCACAAACATTTCCACTGTTTAATTCCTTCGTCTAGTTACGTTTTAAAGCAATTTCACAAATTTTTGTCCTTGAAGCGCCATCAGTCAAATATATATATATTTTTTTGCCTTTTCATCTCAGCTGAGTTGAGGTTTACCTCTGGGATGTTATCTCTCGTCCTCTTTTTTTTATTTATTTTTTTTATTTAGTGTTTGCTACCTGTCAGTGCATCTCATTAAAAATGTGTAAGAGAGAGAAAGACAGAGAGAGAGCAAGGAGATGAGGATGAAAAGAAGGGAAGGAGCTTAGGGATGCACTGTGGAAATATTGAGAAGAGGAGAGAGAGCTAAGCTGCAGAGAGGGCATAGTGACGTCACCGAGCAAACCTCACACTGATGATAAGGGCAACAAAAGGTGTAGTGATGACAGTCGGGGTGCCTTTGGGGCGCTATTTATAGATGCATTCAGCTCGGATTGCATTCACAGGAATTTTTTACAGTGTTTGCAAGTCATTTTTGAAAGTATCTGAAGGGCTGTATAAGTAAAAAGGTGAAAGTAAAGGTGCATCCAAGGGGGTGTGTGAAAATGTGGGCGTATGCATCCTCCCTCCTGGCTTAGTGAGCACGTGTGTGCAGGTTTAAGCCACGTGTCGTCACTGCTGAGCACAGATTTAGGAGCTGCAGAGAAGAGTTCAGTGTTTTAATGTTCAAACACGAATGAAATGAGTTTTTAATAGTTGCAGTTTTCAACAGAGATATTTATGCAAAAGGACTGAAAAAGAGTAAAACAAATACTGTAAAGAAATTCAGTCGGTTTAAAAAAAGAATCAAGACTTATGGTCTTGATAAGTCTTGAATCAAGACTTATGGTCTTGATTCTTTTTTTAAGTATGCATAACTTAGAATGAGATTAAAATTACATCTTCTGACTGTAAGGACTGGATTTTACATATATGCAGCTTCATGTAAAATCATGACTATTGTCAATCTATAAAATGTTTTTGCTTTTGGGGTTCTGGGTCTGCAGGAGCACAACAGCATATTGAAAGTTTTTTTATTTCTCTATCACTGATCTTTGTTTCTCATTATGTTTCCAATAGAGCAGGAAATTTAAAATACAAAATAAAGCAACAGTTCAATATTATTGGAGGAGTCATTGTTGTTTGTTCTATAATCATTTTTATACTAAATAAAAAAACAAATTATTCAAGTAAGTTGAAAATTGTAATTTGTGCCCATGATGAGTGTATGTAAACTTCTGGTTGAAATGCAAAGCTATGTGCATGTGTGTCTTTGTGCAGACGGCCTTGTTCCTGTGAGTGAGTAACAATAACAGGTAAAAGAAACAAAGAGGCTTAGTGCATTTTACGTACAGCGGTGATCGAGGAGGCATCCATCTTTGTGTCCCAAGAGGGGAGCAGAAGAAGGTGATGGAACGACTGTGATGGATGGTTACCAGACGCTCCTGCTCTGTTCTGCCCAGTGCTGAGCAACAGACAACAGACAGTTTCAGTTCATGCACACGTGACCTTTTACAATGCAACCCAGGAACTGTTATTTTACAATTTAAAGCAAATTGTAGTTACCTGCATCTACTTTTTTTTTTGTTGTCACATTTACTTTTAACTATCTAGTAAGTCTTCCTGGCTTTATTTGGATTTAATTGATACCAAGTTTTCAGTAAGTGTAGCTTCTTTAATTCAGCTTTCTTTTGTACCAGCTCTCTAAGAAAAGATTGGTCTGTCTTGCAGTTAAATGCTTCATTGTATTCAGAATGATTCTTCACTTTAGGGCTTTTGATTGAATGTTTCAGATATACACAATGCACGACATAACAGAACCCAAAAAGAACCATGCTTTTGCTAAATTTGGCTTGTAATTACCTTCAAGTCTGTTTGTGTTGATGTGATTTGAACTGGGAGCTCAGCTGTGAACATTGTTGCCTTGCAGCAAATAGGATATTTAATTTATTTCCACTCTATATGGTTTGTTTTCTATTTAAGTTTTCTTTTAGCACCTTTTGTACTGGGATTAGGGGTTTGTGTAGTATTCTCAAAATTAAACTTGCTAAAGTTGAAGGGGTTAAAAAGTATGAACCCAGTCCTCCATTCTAGGGGCCTCATCTGTCTAGTAGTGGCTCTAGATTTTGATGTTGAAATAATTTCTGGCTATGTGAGTAAAATGCACTGTGTGTATAATGGAGGAAAATGACAGTGTTATTTACTGCAAAGATTCATAAAACCCAAAACACAAATGCTGAATAAGTTATCTATGCAAATGTTGTATGATATCTTCTTTTTAGGACACCTAAACATTATTATTTTAATTTCTCACTGTGGAAGTGCTGGAATCTGACAGCCTCATCAAACTGTAGAGCACCACATTAAACCCTGCTTTCCAACACAATATTATGTAAAACTGTAAAACACAATAGTCCAAAAATAAAGTCACTGATGTTCTTGAGCTCGTACATCAGAGGTTGGTCTGAAACTGGCAGATTCCCAGAGTTCAACAACCCAGCAGGGAGAGAATCTGCACTGTTTATGGCTTTTGGAAACTTCCTTCGTTCCTTGACTTTGGTTCTAAGTTTTGGCTTGAATTAATAAGAAAATACCTTTAAATAATAAATGGACTCAGTGGCCACACATCACTTTCAAATGAAATAATTGACTAAAAAATGGTCTTATCCTGTGTTTTTTGGTCATTCATTCTGAATATCAGGATCTTGTAGTATTTATTTGACAACAATTGATCTATTTGTCTTAAGAAAACAAAATCCTGAGTAGCTGGCAAAAAATATACTTTTTTATTATCCATCCCTCCATTTGATTTAAGTTTTGGACAACACAAAGATAAAATAAAAAAAAAACACTAAATTAAAAACTCATGCAGATTGAGTAGAATTATGACAAAAATTAACAGTTTATTGATGAAAGAATGTGAGAAAAGGAATATAAAATCCAATTATCTCAATCTGAGACTTTAGAATAGTGTTACTCTTATAAACAATAAATCAGAATAAGAGTAAATCTGTTCTTTCGTGTTGCTCCATTAAATGGTAAATATTTCTGTAACAGATGAAGAATTGATTTTTAAGTCAGCTAAAGTTAATCAAAAAAACTAAAATAAATAAATCTGAGCAAAACTAAATTAGATTTCAATCAAAACTAACTACAACTAAATTGAAATCACTCCTGCCTTTAGATTCTTTCTATAATTATATACATTTTATTGAAAGCAAAATCAGATCAGATTATTATTGTAAAATTTGCATATTTAATTTTACAGCTGGAGACATGATGCTCCATATGTTGTCCTTCCACATGGGGCATCATTGTTCTGAAATACATTCTCTGGACTTGTTTTGCTTTGCTGTGAACCGTGACCTATTGTCTCCACTAAAGAAAGTAGTACAGCTGCTATTGCTTTTGGTTTAGTCGTAGCATGACTCTTTGGCCACACTTATTAAAAGCATGTAGCATTGGCAGGGGAGGGCTTGCGTGAGTGGTAGGTGGCATGTTGATGTGAGACGGGGTAATCCACCGGCTGCTCCTCTGTCTGTGCATGGCTCTGGGCTGGGCGCATACAATAGAGCAGACCTGAAAAGCACCATAATGAAGCACAGGCTGGAAGAAAAGGCATGTCTCTTTCCATTTCTCTGAGCGAAAAGAAAAGAGCAACATAAAGGAATAAAGGACAAGAAAGAAAGATGAAAATAAGCCTCTCAAATCCAGGTTTTTGGCTGTGCTGTCTCTTTGAGTTTATCTTTTTTGCCATGCATATGTTTTATTATGGTAATGCAATGTTGGATAAAAATAGTCTGAGATGGCAGAGTAACGGTTTTCTGTGAAAAGAGGAGGGAAATTAGAGGGATTGCCGCTGAGGCCTTTGAATGTCACTGATATAGAGTAGAAATTAATTTTAAAAGGGGTTTCCTCTTAATTCTCTTAGGGGTTTTTTATATGACAAATTTCTGAGAGCCTAATAAAATAATAATGTGCTAATTGTGTCTTTTGATTGAACTTGAAGAGCTGAAGAAAACGGAGCCATCAGCTGTGTTCCTGGATCTTTATGATTCAGTTTGCTTCATGATTTTCTCTAACAACACTTTGTGCAGCAAACCTTATGATTGAAACAAAAAGAACTGGTGCAAATTTGTGGAAAACTCCCTCCACTAACCCTCTGAGGTTAAATTTCACACAAGTGGACTAATTAGGTGATTTCTAAAGGGAATAGGATGTTTTGGATATTCAGGGTTATTGGGGTGAGAGTGGTAAGCAAATGTGCATGGTAAACTTTTCAAAGTGAAAACAAAAAACATTGTAAACCTAAAGTGGCAGAGTGACAAAATGTGGGAACGTTCCAGTCATGTGAATAGTTTTGAAAGAGGCTGTGATTTTTCAGGCTTCAGCCAGGGATCCAGAAGTTCTTTTAACTGAACCAGATCCTCCCAGACCCACACCCACCATCTCAGTGATCCACTGATAAGTACTCTCTGAGGTAGACAGAAAAAGCCGCAGCTAAAGATCAGAAGTGGGTGCAGTTTCACTTCACTGCGGAGAAGTTCAAAGCGGCTTCTCCGCCTGCGTGCTGTGATGCTAATCCGACCTCTGACTCAGGCTCGCAGGCAGAAGAGGAAAAAACAGGCTGAATTAAGAAGGAGTGAACACAATATCAGGAGCATTTCTCTAAGTAAAGAGGTTTAATGGAGATATTAACTTTCTGCTCAGCTACAGGTTCCGCTGATTTAAATCCAGTTCAAGCATCAGCAACAGCCATTTGGACACCTGCATGAATAGCTACTTTAACCATTTAATGTGGGATTTATTAAAATGTGAGGACCCAGATAACGGAGCCTCAAGAAGAGGTAGAGAGGTGATAGGTAGAGGTGACTGCGCCGTCCTTTCCTTTCATGCCACCTGCTGGTTCCACCTGTGCCCTCGACACATCCGTTCTTGTGTTCAGAAGCTGACAGACGCTTCAAATTATTCAGGCTGATTAAAGGAGCTATCTCTGTTCTGCTTTCGCCATGGACTTCTCACTTTCTGCCTGTGTGCTCGCACTCCTCCACATTTTAGCAAAAGGGAAAGCCTCTCATATTTCTCTAACGTGTAATTTGTGCTGTGGAGCTATAAAATATAAAACAGCCATTTTTACATACAAATTAAGTATGAAATTGTTGTACAGACTTTATTTCTGTGCATTTAAAACAAGAATTTGTGTCAAATTAATGACATCACGTACTTCCAAACACAGCATTCATATTTTATAGTTATGCCACTGGCTGAGTTTCCCCCATTTTTACATGCACATGCAGCTTTTGACGCTTAGCCATGCTCTATTTGACACACGTCTATTTTGAGCCTTGTTTAGATGAGAACCAAATAAATCCAGGTTCTTCAGGCTCTCCATCACCTGCCGCCTCTCTGAAGAGGCTTTCTTGGTAGAAGTTTTTCTTCTCCTCACGACTTGAATTATTTAGTGGTGTCCATTTAGCTTAGATACTGTGTCAGCCTTTCACGGGGAACCAGGGCCAGTTTGACATGTGACATTAAGAACTTGATTACTCAGTGTTGATTCTGCACTTGAATGTAATGGACAGGAAGGGAAATTATCAGGGGAGAAGCAGATGGTCTGTGAGAATAAGACACACTGGACTCCTTGAGATATTTAAGGTGTTCCATGTTCTTGGTCATTTGTTTGTGAAACGTTTTCCAAGTTGTTTGAATGTCTGACCTGTTTCAGTGAATTTCAATATAAGAGAGGTGTTGAAATCTGAAGCACAAAAGTTTTAAAGCTCAAAGAAAGGACGGGTGACTAAAGCTTGTTAAATGAGTATGATGCCTCTAACTGGAGCATCTCTACTGTGAATATTCTGGATATTAAATGAAGGCAAATTTGGCCATCGTGATCTTCAGCTGATATTTATTGACATCCTTATTGATCTTTACCAATGTGAATCATAGAAAGAGTTTTCTTCTAAGCTTGTCTTTAAGTTTATTCTTGCATTTAAAATTTTTTTGTCATTTAAAACTACATGCTTGACGTAAAAATCCCCTAACTCTCCCAGAAAAAAAACGTGAGTAAATGTCCCGTTTCATCCCTGTCACTTTTGACTTGCATTGCTCTGTAATTATTCTTTAAAAGGTGTTTTTCACGCCCATCTGACCTTTAGTCTTTTGGCTTTTCACTCCTTTCTTCACTTTTATACTCAGTGCTGTCAGCAACTTTACTGTTGATGACAAGCTGCTGGAATATTTAACACAAAAGTGATTTCACTACACAGATGATCGAGCAGAATGATCATTCATTTGTCCTGCAGCATTCTTAAAAACTAAGTGCCATAAAGCTGCTGATTGGCTTAATGTTAGTCGTCGAGAGAATTGTCTTATTCTCTAATCCTTTTCATCCAAAGCGTAACGATCGGAGTCCCCGTTTGTCTGCTCACCATCCCCAGGCCCTCTGACGCTCCAGGGCAAATGGCTTGTTAGACTTATCAGCACCTCTCTCCCCCCCCGGTGCTTCAGTCTGCCTCCCCCTTCCCTCCTCTTCGTCTTCATCCCATATTCCTTCCCTTGCCCCACTCTCCCTGTCATCACAAACCGTCTGCTACTTAATCCAATTATTCCTATAAGCTGACACGCTCTGTAGCTTACCACAAACTCTGCGGGTGACGCCCCTGTTCTTCACATCCGTACAGCGACCCACAAACGCGGACGTATTAGCACAAACAACACAACTCAGTTTCCAGCAACACTGCTTCAGGTATCCTAGAAAACGAAGCCAACGCTAAATCAACATTTGATCGGAAAATCTAGAAAGATAAAAAGCATCCAGTATGAGTTTTATGGCCATTTGTTGATGCAATTTAGTCACCACACTATGCTGGTTTATGACTGAGACACAGGCCTCTGCTGTCATCGTCTGATTCACTGTACCCTTGAGTTGACTCCATTTATTTTAGTGTCTTTTTTTTGCAGTCTTTATTGTTTTACCAGGATCTGTATTCACATGCCTGCATCGTGATACAGGAGGCTGTGTGCCGTCAGTGAAATCTTGCTTCTTCCATCTCTGCCTTCAGTCGTTGGGTGAGAGGCAGCGCACAGCCTGAATGGGTCTGCACTTAATCAAAGTACTGTGGCTCAGTAAATTGGTTATTGTGTTTTCAAAGTGTTGCAATAAATAAACATTATTTAGAGGGGTTCTGTTTCAGCGCTGCAACTGAAACAGTAGATCGTAAAATACTCATGCTAGACGGCGCTCTGCTGGTTCAGGACCAGAACCGCATTGTGTTTAAGAGAACCAATTTTGTGACGACATTCAGGCCAACATACTCCCTCTTCCTCAGATTGTGGAGTGCTGCAACATCTCCTGCAATACATATTCTGATGCCACAAAGCTTTATATTCCTGTTGAATCACTTGGCCATAGTTCTTCACAGGCACCAACTAATCCTGTCCATAATAGCAACTGAATTGATGCCCTTAAAGTAGGACTGAAAACATTGTTTTTTGCAGCTTAAATGTAAAAAAAATTATCAGCTTATTTTTATAACTTAGAGCTGTCTTAACTGTTTTCTATTCACGTTAACATTTCTCTTTTTACTTCGGTGTTGCTGTTACTCCTCTACTTTCACACTACAATGTAATTTTCATTACTTCTGTTTCTTTATTTTTCTCTATAGCATGTTAAATTGCCTTGTGAATGGACGTCTCTTACAAACGGACTTACCATGTTTATAGTCATCGAATGTGAAGCTTTGTAACATCACCTTCCCTGGTCATGGTTTGTAACCTCCGGCTATCGCACTCGGTCAACAGCTAAAGTGCTAAATGGTCGATGCTTTGACAGCTTGCATCACAGAAACACAGTGTATACTGTAAAACTGCTTGCGCATAGTAAATGGAAAATGTGTCATAGCAGCCGTGACAGGATAATTAATCCCCAGATTCTGCGATTTCACCCCCTTCCTCAAATCTTGACAAGTATTTCTGTCGCAGAGGGGGCAGCGGGCGTCACAAAAGGAGCTGTGTTCGGTTGTTTTTGGTGCTGACACAACAACAGTTGAGAGTAACAGATGGAGCTGGTGGTGTGTGTGAGCGTGTGGCTGCATGTGTGTTTCAGGGTGACCGGTACTGGAGGTGGCTGCAGTTTGATCCGAATCACAGAGAAGGGAGATGGAGCAGACTTTGCTGTTTGTCTGTCTGGAGGAAGAAGTGGGAGATGCAGGAGTGAAATACTGACAAATCTTGGGTGATCCTTGTTGGGTGGGTGTGTGAGAGAGAGCATTGTTTCGTTTTCACACTTGAATACTGGCACATTTTTAAACCCATGCAGAGTTTTCTCAGTAAAATCTACTTGATACAAACAGATGGAGAATATACCAAGTGAAAATATTCATACTTTGCATGAAAGGTTTTGAGCTGAGCAGCAGAGTGAAAAATGTGGTTTGTACTCATGAAAAACTTGTTAAGTTCTTTCTGCCAAATGCCAAAAACCTCCAGGTGGAGACTGTGTGATGATGTGGGGCAGCGTCTCCCACGCTGGAAAAAAAGACTCTTTGTCATCATAGGAAATCTCAAAGCATTGAAATATCCAGATGAAATTCTGGAATCAGTTGCAGTGTCATATTTTGACTCTTAATCCAAGATGAAAATGCGCCCTTATTTTATGGTTTATCAAAATACAATCTAAGAGCGGCTGGAATGACTCCCCTGTTGTCTGGATCTCAACGCCATTGAACTCTTGTGGGATCAGCTTGAGTGCTTTATTGGTAACGATGACCAACACAAACACGTTGGCATGCTACCCTTCAGCAATGTGCAGCCAAGCTGGTGACAGTACTGCAGGCATTTCTACATACATTATAGGAAGCATCATAGATCAATAAAGTTACTGCACAGTGGTGCAGTATTACAGAAAGCTTCATTTTACATAGTTTTTAACATTGCTGCACTAACTCTGACTTCTCTCTGACATTTTTAATTGAACTTTTATTGATATTAAACAATTTTAGCAGTTTTTCAGCTTTTCTACAGCACTGGCTGTGAATTCACTTTAACGACGGTCGTCTGAAAAAAAAAAACACTTGCTTTGAAACATTTCTGACGATATTTATGACTTCGTCATTTGGTGTCTGTATGTTCCCTTTCCATGATGTGACAATGTTATTTTCTATGTGTTGCAGTTTTTGCTGCACACAACTAGTTGTTTGTCTCTTTGTGAAAATTTGAGGTAAGTACACTATGTTGACGTCTAAATGTTGCAAAGTTTGTAAAAGGAAATCCTAGTTCACCCCGATGTGACACAGCTGAAGAAAAACAAACAAAACAAACACATTCTTGTCCATTATCATGATCATAATGTCCTCGTGTTGTCCTCCATTGTGTCCATTGTGTCCATCTTAAGCTACCATGTTTCCACCAGGGGGTTCTTATTTTAGACGGATGGCAGTAATGATGGGGTGGGACAGGGTTGGAAAGGTTTGTTTTTCCTGCTCTTTAGCTCGTTCTTCCTCTTGATTTTTGCTGTTTCTGTTTTAATTTTCACCTGTTCCTCTGAATCTGCTCCACCATCTAACATTGCTCTCTGTCCACTCTGCTGCTGCCGCCGCTTTCTCCTCTTCTTTCTGTTCTTTCTCCTCATCGCTGCTGCTCCCTGTTGCAATTAACTGGGCTCTGTCTCTATGTCGTGTGTCCTTTTAGGCCCACGCCGTGCATCGCTGGCTAATCGATCAGGACAGTAGTGTGAGCTCTGAGATGCCGGATGGCCAAGGAGTATGGCACTATGATGATGAAGTAAATACCAGCAACACGTATCTGTGGATTTTCCTGTCTCTTTCTATGTATTATATATATATATATATATTCATATATTAAGTATCTATAATCACCCTGTCACTTGTAGTTTGTGTCACTTTTGCTGTTGTTGTTGTTTTGTATCTTTATTATCTCGTTTTTGTTGTGTTTTGCTTCTGGTATTGTAGTTCTGGTTCCTTTAAATTTCTAGTGTTGCTGTTGTGCTGTGAGCTGATTCAGTCAGGTGTCGTTGGATCAGGCTGGACCTTTTTCTTTGTTCCCGTCCTTGCTTGAAATTTCATACTAACTCGCTGAGTTTTAAGTTTAATTAATTTATTTTTTTTGTTTGTATGTTTTCTTTTGTTTTTTGTTTCACATAATTACACATTAGTGTCTATTTGTATATTGTAAATTTCTATTTTGATGTCTTTGATTTTTCTCAAAATGGACGAGCATATTGCAAGGAAAAAGTCCACGGGTAAAATATACTCCAACCTAGGTATAGTTGATAGTTGCAAGTGTTGCATATATGTCTGTAACATGTAGTTATTATTATTTAGTGTAAGACAACAGTTGAAGTATATTTCCTGTGGGTTCTTCTGATTTACAAAATATGCTTGTGTCATTCTGTGTTTGTGTTTAGGGTTAAGTCACAGTTAGAGTGTTTGTGGGAAAGAGAGAGAGTGAAAGGTTGTGTTTGTGAGATGATTATTTTATCAGTGAGTGTGTGTGCATGCTTTCTTTCCTTCCTGCATGCTTTATCTCTTGTTTATTAGCACAAAGTTTGATTTGCACGCCCGTCTGTATTTCTGTCTGTGCTGCAGTCTGCGTCTGTTTAGTGACGTCCCTGTAGAGTAATGTTGATGCCTGCCTTTGCTTGTGCCTTTGATGTGTCGGTGTTGTGTATTGTGGCCGTGCGTACTTCCCATGAACCTGTCACATGCTGTGCCTGTGTTTTGTCGGTTTTTATCTGTTTAAACAGTCTGGGATAGGTTGACCGAAGGGTTTTTATTGCACATGTACAATAGCTGATCTTGAATCTAGCATCAATTGTTGGAGGAGAGATCATCTAAGTCCAATAAAGCTCCCAGGGAAACTTGTCCCAGATGACTCTTGCCCCCATGATTTCCCTTCAGATCCCAGCTCCTCCCTTTGCTCTCAAGCCAAATTCCTAAGCCTTATCTCCTGATCTCCATATTGCTCCCAATCACTCTGGAGCATCATTGGGTTTGTCTTCAGCACAGCTTTTGGAAGAGCAGAGAATGCTTAAAAATGGGTGAAGATGATGAGGGGAACAGATTTAACACAGAATGGATACAAATGGAAGGAAAGCGAGAGTGTAAACCATCTTCCAAAAGCCCCGAACGTACTTTACAACAATATGGAGTCTTTCCCCTGGATGCCTTTGAATGCCAATGCACTGAACAATTGATTTTGTTTTGAATTCAGTTTTATCTTCTGTATGAGTGCTTGAAAGATGATATTTCTACTTTTTCATTTTTCTTTCACCTGCCAGGACTGCAAATATGCATATCATCCTTTAATAATAGGGCTATAGCATAATTTACATGACAGTTTGCTATTGTGACATTTTGGAAAGGGCTAAATGAATACTGGAAGGCAGAGGAGACTTGCAAACATCGTGTTTGTGCCCAGAATACAGAGAGGGACAGAAAAGGTGACACAGTCCCAAAGAGCCCAGCTGCACTTGCTTGACTTTTTCAGCCCCATCAAACAGTGAAGCCCAGAGATCCTTCAGTCTGCAGGTTGCTTATCTATATTTGCATTATATCAGACAAATAATAACAAAGTGTGTTTTTCTCAAGAGATAGAAATCTGAACAATAAGTGGCGTACAACATTTTTAAATTTTATTTTATTTGCTTTGTTTCTTTTTTTTATTTTAGGTTAGTTTTGAGGTCAAGAACTATTGACAAGTATAGTTTTTAGTTTTTGATCTTAAAAACTAAAAACTATAGTTCTCATAAATTAAGAAATGTCACAAATTATGCTGAATTTAGCAACTTAAAACAACTAGCAATGAAAATGTTAGGCTTGTTGGATACAAAACTCCATTAGCTTATTCTAACTGTCTACATTAGTTAACAAACAGTTAATAGCAGTTGTTGTTGTTCCTTTAGTGGCTTCATCTAGGAGAGAAACTTAAGCATAGAAGTCGTTGTAGCAGCAACAACTTGCTGCTACTTCAGAAAGGTGTCAGCTTAGCACCAAAATATCAGGATATAAGTGGTTTCATAAAAAGAGCAAAATTGGTGGAAACACTAAAATAGTTAATGGCAGCAATAATTACATGATTGGACAGTAGTATGAGGGGAGAAAGCAAACCTTAGTGTTACTATAAACACTAAATGATCGAGTCAAAATGATGACTGCATCAGTTGACCTGATCAGCTGATTACGAGTCCAAAACAACCACAAGAGCGCTCTCATCTGTGATCCTATTGCAGACATTTGCAAAATCCAAATGTCTCATTGAGTTTAGATGGAGTTCAAGTAGAATAAGGACTTGCAGCTGCTGAAACACATTTATGCAGACAGAAGCCTGGAGGAATGTTATCAGCACTTGGCTTGATAACCTGGAAGTTAAATTCAGCTGAGACAATTGTGCCAGTATTTATAAAGGTGGATGGTCAATAGCAGCTTAGATATAGGTGTATACCACCGACTTATACATTTTAAAGTCAGTTTTAAATGACTTAAATCAGCTAAACTGAGGGATGTGGAGGGGAGAAGGAAGAGTTTGTCTGTAGCCATCCACGATTCTGGGAATTGAATCACTTATGACTGACTTTGAAAAATAATCACGATCCCTTTAAAGAGGCTTAAGCAACAATTATCCAGACATAAACAATATATACAGACACTCATTATCTTACCTTTGAGTGTCATCCAGGATTTCACTTAAAAGAAGTTCAAAGTTCTGTTCATGCTGAATATGAATGGATTTACTCCTGTTCAAAGAGAAGGATTTATAAATTCACTTCACTAGTTTGCACACATTCACCTATCATTAATTAATTATTCAAGAACTCAAAAATCCATAAGTCACTTATATCATCTGACTTTTGTCACTTCATACATGCATATTTACAATGGTTTTATGCACGTTTCCTTTTTTGATTGTAGGTTGCTCAAAATGTCTGCAAACTGCCTTTACATTTTTTCAAATAAGAAATCAAAGAATTTGATCAGGATCAAAACATAATTGTGGTTTTGAGCACAAAGTCAACTGGACTAAAATGCTGACTTGTAAATAAAAGGTGAGGATTTTTTTGGGAATCAGCATTGGTCATTAAGAATGTTTTACAGATTTTGTGCTCTATCTTCCTCCATCTTGTGTCTGGATGGCGACACCTGGGTAGCAGGCGGCGCACGCTCAACACTGCAGTGGCTCTTAGCTTTGAGGGTCAAGACCTCCAGCTTTTGGTGGGAAATGTTTGGGTTCTGTTTAATAAAGGTTTGACAAAATGAAAAGTATGACTAACATAACTTCATTTCAGAATCAAAAAGCAACAATTGTCTTTATTTACAGATTCTCATCATGGTCAGATATAGTGTTTAATATCATCACAACAAGATACAGTTTAAGTTTCTCAATAGAAAAACAGCCTATTTAAATTCAAAGTTCTTAAAAATCACAAAGACACTAACATGCGTATTTGAGTAAAATGTTGCACACAAAATTACTTTGACTAGACTTTTAATTGCCAAACTTTTTTCTTTTTTTTTTTTTTACATGTTCTAGCTGTAGAGAGAGAGATTTAAATGAATCACAGCTGTAGGAAATAATGTAGTTTATCTAAAGAAGTTCTGAAATTGGTCCATTCTTTAGTTTTTAGCTGTAGCTGCAAAATTATAACCACTTTTTGGCGAACTGATTGATGTAGATCTTTTTTCTTCCCGGTAGAGCAAAGAGTTGATTAAAGAGCTCCACCGATAATCCAGGAAGAGCTGAAGAAATATGACAGTGTCTGAAAACCAGTCCAAAGGATCTCTAAGATTTGCTACTAATGATTCAGTTTGAAACTGAAAATATTAATTGTGATCCCATCTTTAAACTGAAATCAAAACCATCAAGTGGATTTATTCTCACTGGTGGCTTTAAACTCGTAAAAACAAATCATGACTTTCCCTGAGGGCTGATGTATTTCATATGAAAACATAACGCTTCATCAAACCCTGCTCCACCCTGTCCTGTGTCTCACATCAATGAGATGTCAGAGGTGTGTGTAAAGGTCTTGTCCCCCTTTTCCCGCCATCAATAGTTTCAGGGGGCCTGGAGAATATCCCTTATCACCCCTCGGCTCTAATTACCCCTCAGTGAGTCCTCAGAGACAGACGCTCTGGGAGCTGAGCCCCATTCGTCACAGTGCGTCTGCACAGTGGACCCGGTCTGGGGAGGGAAAAAAGCAAACTGTCACACTCTGCTCTGTCATATAAATTCTCCTTCGTCTCAGTTTTTCTTCTGCAGCTGCTCCCCCGCCAACTGTAGATGCAGACTACATTAGGAAGCCCATTCACATCCAGCCACCAGCATTTGGCTGTAATTTGTCTCGGCTAGGGGAGCAGAGGGCGATTTACATGTGAAAGGCCACGCCATATTGAAATATTGTAACTCATTTTTTTTCTCTCTAAGGGCCGCTGATACCAGCTTTACAAAATTCAGATTAAATGTTTGCTGCCAACATGAGAATGGCGAATTATTGTAATAGTGACAGAGTTGGCTTTATCCCAACTTTAGTAAGAGTTCATGAAAACTGGGCTCAAACTGCTGACCCTTTAACTCATCTTTTGTGGGTTAATTTCAGTAGAAAGATGCAACAAGGGAGCAATTTTGATCTACAAGCTTATTTCATAAATACCAATGAAATAATGCTTATAAATTCAAGCTTTATTATAATGAGTAGATAAAGCCTTAAAAAGATTTGGTTAAAGTTTACATTGGATAAAGAATAAATAAAGTGTTTAAATAAATTTTACTCTTGCAGTGTTTCATTCTCAGACATTCAAATTTAGAAATCAGTAACAAGAACTGTGAAAAAATAAAATGTTTTTATTAATGGAAGCCATTCCATAATAAAACATCACTATTTAAAAGAAAAACTCCAACTTTTATGCAGTTTATTCATCATCTCACTTAATAAGAAGCTATTAGCGGTTTAATAACCCCATGTCTTTGTTTACTTTTCCAAATATGTTGACTAATCTTTTCTCTGATGAGATACTACGCTTTTCTCACTCATAGGTTTACACGTTACTTATTATTTAGATTAATCAACATTAGTTTTATCTTCTGCTTTTGTTCTTTTTTTTTATTTAAAGCAGCTATTTTACTTTGCTTTGCTTTTTCCACTGAAATCCAGGGGCACCTTGGATATCATCTTTGGGTTTTTCTTTGTGTGCAAATGTTCACTGGATGAAAAGAGAGAGACTGAGCGATGATCTATGTGCATGCATGCGTGCATGTGCATGTGTTTTTGATGACTGCGCAGGAGTGCATGGTAAAGGTGGAAGTATACTCCAAAAGAAAATGCCAGTTAAACTGCAAGGCGAAAAGAAGCGTCTTCATTTGATGGATGATCTGTTCAATGCTGCCGGTTTAGAAAGGTCCATGCAGCCGCAGGAACAGAAATAGTCTCTGAACCCTGAGAGCATACCCACCTAAAAGTCTTAATGAATCCCCTTGTTAACTCGGGCACTAATATGCGCAGCATTTAGAAATGATTCAAAACCGAGATCGGAGAAAGAAAACTGCATGTCCTCATATGACACATAAATATATGGATTCTTCATTAAAACAAAAAGGGAATATATTGCCCACCTTGGTTAGTCATGGAGTAAAAGATCTTTACATGTAGCAATTGATAGTTTTTATTCCAAAAAAAATGTGATAAATATGTTGTAAATAAAGATTTAGGATGTATCAGTGGAAAGTGGATGGCAGTGAAAATGGTGCAAGTTCATTTTGGAAAGTGTTCAGAAGCAAAGAAAGTGAGACCATGATAAATCGGTTTAAAAAGCCAACTGATCTATTCAGATGAAAAACAACTCTGTTGGGAGAAAATTTTAAATAAAACCCGGTTTCTTTAGTCTGCACATCCTAAATCTAATATGTTTAGGGACCTCATGATACAGCAGTGAGTCTTATCGAGTTCACATCTTCAGTCCGCTATAATGAATATGATTATCTGAAATCAGATTCAGCTTAGCTAGCAAGATTTAAATCTTCAAGCCAAAGTCATAGTTTGCAGTGAAGTTTATAAGGAGGAAAAGGTTCTCATTGTCTCAAGGTGTCGGTCAGCAGGAGGGATCTGTGTTAAGAATGCAGCTAATCATTAAACAAAAACCACTTTGCAAGTGAAAGATGGTGGTGGAAGCATAATGCTCTGGGCTTAGATTTCTTTTCAGTGTCATTATTTTTTGTAAAGGTGGGTAAAGTTACTGGACTTAAAATCGTCTGATAGAAATCTGAATATAAGGTGTCACTGAAACAAATATGTGAAAATCATGCAGCCACCACCGTGTTTCACTATGGGGTATGATGTTCTTTTGATAAAGTTCAGTGTTTTCACATCAAATTTACGTTTTGTTCCATCTGGCCAGATCATGTTCTTCCCTAAGGCCTTGGAAGGTCTTAAATAAAAAAAAATATGGGTTTTTTTTATGTTGAAAGGAAATAGTTTTGTTTTAGTGCTCCATTTCTAAAAAACAACTGGGACAAAAAGGTTTTGAAAAATGTTATCATGGTCTAAAACACAAACTCTTCTAATTCAAACCTAGATTCTTACACCTTTTATATCCACTGTTGAACATTAACGTAACACTTATGGGGGTGATAGTCTTAATGGGGAGGGCTTTTATTTCCAAGACAAATGAATTTGTTGTCCAGTTTTTAATTCAGCCACCCCACCTTGAGTAACTTTTGCACCAATCTTTGCTCCAGTCAAAATGTGCAGCAAAATTCAGTTTGAGTATACTGCTGCCAGAACCGTATGCTTGCACATGAAAGGTTGCTGTGAGCTGCATAGGTGTGTAAGTCGAATGCAGGCGAGTGTGAGTTTGCATCTGCATGCAGAACAGCATAGGTGAATGCGTGTGGTGTGTGAAATGAAAAGAGGCTGTCTCCGACTGCGTGTGTGTGTGGATGTTTGTGTGTGTGTGTGTGAGGCAGCATTAAAATAATCTCATTTAATTAAATGATTGAAGAAATACCTACAACACTTTATTTAGAGTGAGCTGGAACAGACTGATAAGAGCATCGTCTTAAACTGCTCATCGTTATAAACACATCAGTCTCACATATGAAAGTCTGGCGGTCTGGGCGAAAACTGCAGACGCATAAAGTGTGTATTTATCTGCTATTTAAGAATTGTGGCAGTAGAAAGTCTGAGTCAGTAAAGCTGAAGTTGTCGCCATGCTCTCTTTGTTCTTTATGAAAAGAACAGAAGATGCTGTCCATACATCTCCTGAGTCGCAGGTCATTCTCCAGGACTGTTTCTCCATCATCACAGCTACCGGGATCAGGACATCAAGACTTTCTACTTTGTCGTGAATTAATCAGTTTTTCTCTTCAGTTTTCCACTTGGCTCCTCTTTGCTCCACTGCAGTTCAATTACAGGCTTGTGTTGCACTGAGAAAAATGCCTTCATTTTCTAAAAGACATTCAGGCACTGTATTAGAAAGACACTACAGCAGATAAAACAAAAGGATTTCTGCCATTTGACCTGAATGTCAGTGACATTTTAATTAAATTTTTATGTATCTCAATTTTAGTGAAATTATTGCATTTTTTAAAAACCATTTTCCCTTTTATGAGAACAACAATGGTTCACTGGGAATAAGTGGGTCTAAATATTCACAGTCAAAGTTCCTCCAACAAAAAAACAGAGGATGGAAGAATAATCAGCTCCATTTTGAATCTTATGCTTTATTCATGCAGCTTAATTTTTTTGTGGACAATCGAAGTAAATCATGTCCCACTGAGCCCTAATACATCTGGTATTTTGTAATTATTAATTTCTTCTGAGTACAATTTGAAGTCTTCAACAACCTCATATTTAATGCATATCTTAACCAGACTGCTTGAATTGTGATTTAGCAGCAGGAGCCGCCTGATCCGGACATCAGCACAGATGTTGCTGATGTATAAACTCTTGATTTTAATTTATGGAATCTGTGATAAAATGTACCCACTTCTGTATGATTTTGACCCTCCTTCACTCTGGACATCCACCTACTGTCTTCTCCACTTATGAAGATTAATGGGAGTCTGGCCCAGGGTTGACGTATTGCTGCTGTCGTTTTCCATTGCCTTCATCTTTCCTGCTCTTCACCTTCATCCGTTCATTTTTTTTTCTAACTTGCTGCTTTCGTCTTCCACAGGTTTATCTGGCTTTGCTAATTTGAGGTGCACATGCATCTGTAGAGACACTTGCAGGTTCTCTGTGCATGATATCATGTATCTGTAGGTGTGACTCCTGTGTGCTCCGACAGATAAAATGTAATCTGTTTGCAGAGAGAAGGCGTTTCTAATTCTCTCTTCTTTTAATGCTTATTTAAATGGCTCCGCTGGCAGTTCTGGGGCCATGCAGGCTTACGTTTTCTTCTGAAGAGGAGCTGAAAGACGGGATGAGTGTTTATGTGCGCAAATGAAAGGTTTGCAGTAGGGCTGCATAATCGGCCCAGCCCTATACGCTTCTCAAAGATGCTGCAGGACAGAACTGCAGAGCATCACAGTGCCAGCAGAGGGGCATTTACTAGAAAGTGCTGACATAAACGCAACAGTTTTTGTCAAGAAAAAAAAAAAAAAGCAAAAAATGCAGTGATTTGTGAGGATAGACAAGAAACAAGTTGGAAAAAGGTGTTGATTTTTCTCCCTCTTTTTCTCTGCTCTCTGAGCCATCGGGTCATGGGTAATAAACTCCCACAAGCAGCATGTGTGGTTGGCTACAGGCTTTTATTCTGCTAACAAGGGCAGCTTGATGCAGGGTGCAGAGGGCAAGTCTGCATCAAACCTAAATCAACCTCGCTTCAAAACCAGAGTGAGGCCGACTCTCCATAATGATCTGAATTGCTCTGATCGCTGTCCTTCCCGCCAGTATACATGATGAACGGCACAGTTCAAACTCTCACAATGACGGGAGATTTAGTCCAGCTCAATGCTTCTCACACCTAATTCTCTAAAGAAAACTACAGAATGTGTTCAGAGGGAAAGGGCTTTCCCTCTGAACTTTATTGGCTTTACTTGTTTTTGTGATTTTGTATCTCTGTTCTTCCTTTCCTTTTTCGAGGGTTCGAATCAAGAATCTGGACCAACCTGCTCTACCACCTGCTGCCACCAGAACAGCCTTTTATTCCAGCAATATACTCTAAATCATTCAATTTGCCACACACCTTGTAGAAACAAAGAACTGTAAGAATGTGCTCAGATAACCTCAAAATTGAACATTAATTTTTTTTTACTACTTGTGAAAAATGTAACGCAGCAACATAATCTGAAAACACCAAATTCATAATGTCAGGAGATTCTGCCAAAATCATTCTGTGGAGATGCTTTTCTTCTGCAAGACAGGCAAACATGTTAGTTAATTGGAAGATGGATGGGAAGACTTGGACCTGCTACATGTAATCTGTGACTACTTTAAAACTGATGTTGAAGGACAGTATCTATTCAATCTGAGTTCAAACTGTTTCACAAAAATGAATGAATAGATGTGAAACGTTAATACAGATGAGATGCAGCTGTAATTGCAATGTATCTACTTAGAAGGGCTGCCTTATACCACAAATATTAGCAAAATGTGAAAAGGTTTTGGGGAAAGAATTCGCTTGCAAGGCACCACACTTGTTCCATAGTTGTGCTGAGCACTCTGTGATGCTAAGTAAGGTTTTGGTTTCTGGACTTCTCCTGAGACTCTTGCTGATGCTAATTGAAGGAGTCGTGGTACTGAGCCAGAACCTCCTTTCATTTTAGCATTAGATTCATTCAACCGCCAGAGCAGCAGCAGCCACAGCAAAGTCTTTCAACAAAGAAAATACATTGCATTCAGAGACAAGTTATGTTAACTTTAACTTTAGGGTATTCGTTCATATTTTGTTGCGAGTTCAGTTCATCTCAACAGGGTCGGCAAAAGGACATTTTTGACATGATTTTCTTCCCCTTTCACTGAGGACCACAGGATAATTTGTCATCTCTTCATGCACATTAGCATCCATGGTGCCCTGCTCCTCACTCTTTCTTTGCTGAGCTCTCATCACTCTCCAAACTAAGTGCTGTGGACAGGACAGTCATCCCCACGTGATGTTTTTGCTCAGGTCACGGCCTAGTGGCATTGAGTAGTATATAGCTTTCTTTTTTGTTTTTTTTTTCCCCCCTCCTTTCTCTCTCCTGCTAGCATTTATCTCTCTGCATGGTTTTGGCAGCGATGTGCTTTTCCCAGCATTTAGCCAGGAGAGGGAGAGCGGAGGGGAGAGCCAGAGAAAAGGGGCCTTTTCAAGCGAGGAATGACGGACGGTTTATTAAAAGAGGCAGGGCCTTTTGAGAGGCCCCCCCCCACCACATCCATACCCCCATGTGTCTGGCCTATTGTAACTGGGCGGTGGCAGGAATCCCCCCCACCACCACCAAAGCTAGGGGCTTTGTCACTGTAAGTCACCTCACTGACTGAAGCAGAGCCGCTCGGTTTAAAAAAAAAAAAAAAAAACAGAAAAAAGAAAAACCACACCCATTCGCCACAGTAACTCTTCACCATTCTGGTGCGACCTGGTCCGTGGAAAAAATGGATTGTCTGGCTGTCACAAAACATACAGGAGAGACAGAGATGGGCGTGACGCACTGGAGGAAGGAGGGACAGGAGAGAGGAGGGAGGAAGTTTAGAGGGACGTGGAGGTGGAAGAAAGGTAGGAGAGGAAGAAAGAACAGGGAAAAACTTTTAAGGTGAATGAGTAAGTATGCAAAAAATAGCAAAGAAGAGGCATCGACGTCTTCAGGACCTCACTGGGAGACCTGCTTGTTTTTAAGCTGTGTGTTAAATGTGTGTCTTTAGATACAGGCAACATTCCTCTAGAGATAAACCCCTGGGCCCCCATCCACTGAGCCCCCACCCTCTCCTGTCTCTCCACCCACCATGCCTAGTCAAGTGTGTGTGTATTTGTCTGGCCATGAATGTGTGTGTTTATGGTGGATGGGGGTCTGCGTGTCCTGTATCGCAGCACTCGCAGGGGGCCACAGAAAAGACAGCTGTGTTTCTGAGAGAAACAGAAAACTTAAGAAAGGGACAGTGGAGGGCCAACAGGGATGCCAGTCAAGACCGTCACTTTTGGAGTGAGTACCGCACACGCTGCCATCCGCCGCCTCATGATCCTCTTTTTCTAGCCTGACTCAACCTCCTCTTACTTTCTCACTCGTTGTGCTGTGTAACTCTCTCCAGCTCTAATCTTTTCATTCTTGCTTGTTTTCAGAAAATTGTAACTTTTTTTTTTTTCTCAGATTTACTGCACCTGTAACCATCTCTGTGTTGGTAATGATCCTTTTCTAACCCCCAAGCTCAAATCTGTTTCTCTGTTTTCTTGCTCTCTAATATTTAAATGATAATGCATTGCTATCAACTCATTATGCACTTGGTTACTATTCAAGACGTGGCCTATGACTGTTTGTGCTCAGTTTGCAGAAAGCCATTTTTGTTTGCCCTCTGTCCACAACAGCCATTCTGGAGACTTTTCAACTTGTTCTTGTTTCCAGTCATAAATTATCATCTGAACATGGCGCCTGTCAATATGCTGCGTATTTAGGCACATTTTAGTAGGAGCTTCTCAGTGGGGTTGCTTGGGAGGATCCTGTGGTGCATGTGCATCAAAGATTAGTGTGAGTGCGTCTACGTTTGGGTGTTTATCATGGTGTGTTTTGCTCTTTAATCTTGTTTTTGGCTTCATTCGGACGTCTGTTTAATGTTCAGATTGAATGATGTCAGCCAGGATTAGCTGCGGTAAGCAAACAGGAGGTCAACAAAATGATTACTGGCTCAGTTAATGAGAAGTTTCCATTTTAAAGAGTACAGACTGCCTGACTTACTGAGCCCAAGTAAAATAGGGTGGATACCCAGAAGGGTCTAGTGTTTATTTTGTGTCTTTGGTTGTGCAGGGAAGGTTCATCAGTTTTTACAGTGATGCTCATGATGCAACTCCTGGAAATACAGCTTTTGTCTGAAGATAAATGTCATTCAGTTTAGTCACCTCTGAACCCTGTTTTTCCTATTTTTGGCAAAATAGTAAAAAGTAAACAAACAAAAACAGTAGGGAACAATTAAGCCTCCTTAAGACTTACTTTATGTGCTGAACAAGATTTGTTCCTTTGTAGCTCATGGATTTTAGGAGTGTCGATGTACCATAAAACACAATGTTGTTGCAATAAATGGTATTCCTGTTTTAGAGAGACAAAAATTAATGGTTTTAAGATGTAGGTTTGAAATAGTAGCAAAATGAATGGAATAAATTGAGTTCATTAGATCCAGGAGATTTCAGGGAAAGAAGCACCAGATTTTCTGTGTCATTCTCTGCATTCAACAAAGCTAAGAGCTGCTACATCAAGAAAATATTCATGGTATGGAAAAACATATAAAACAGCAAACAATAGATTCAGCTTGCCATGATGACTTTAGTGTTGTTTATATCAGCCCCAAATTGTTCCCAATCCTACAATATATAGATTTAAAATTCATTTCCACTAAGAAGTTTGCTTTATTACTTGTCTGTTTCATTTATTTTGGAAATTAAATTATTTAAAAACGTTTTTCTTTACGTTTCATTAATAAAGTAATGTTAAATTGTTTATACCCTTCTCTAAAATAAATGAAAAAATCTTTGGTCGTACAGCAAACAAACCCTTCTTGTAATTGTTGACGCGTTTCCATGGGTTTCTGGATGATTTATCTTTGGGGATGAAATCGACATGACCTAATTTTTAGCTCCCTTCACAGATTTTCCATCGGATTCAAGTCGCGACTCTGGTTCGGTCACTCGAGAAGTGAATTTTATTTCCTTCCTGAAGTACCATGCATGCAAAAGAAAATATAACTATAAACTTAGCTCTACCAAAATATTAAAAAATCTTTAACTTACCTGTATACATGGAATATGTCAGCATTCAGAAAGAAGCAGCAATCTACTAATATTAACATGTATGAAGATTTTAATTATTCTAAATGACCAAAATCATAAAATGTTTCTCGTATATGTCAAGCATGAAATATATATATATATATTTTTTTCTTAAAAATAAAGCATGTGTCACTTATAATATCAAGAATACATATCACTACTATGAAATATAAGAACATTTTTGTTTCAGTAACTTCAAAAATAAATTATATATAAATGTATGGAACTTCCTTCATGTTAAAGTTCAAGTAGCATTGTATTTCAGGTTCATATTTGTTTGAAAAAGTTGAATGGCTCTTTTTTTAAGAAATATATTTCACATTGCATGCAGCACCACGAACAAAGAAGAATAACAAATGACTTACAGTTGTGTAACTGTGCAGCAGAGCACCATTAGTTTACCATATCTTTATCCTATTCTTATAAGTCTAGCCCAACGCTATCTTCACCCGATGGCTCTCACCCTCTTTGTCATTCACAAAAGAGAATCACAATAACCGTAACAATAATACCCATGACAATCTCATCTTGAGGCGCAGAGGCTGCAGCAGGGCCAGTCATAAAGAGACAATCTGTAGGCAAGGCAGAGACAAACAGTGGGCTGCAGAGTGGGGGTCCCCAGGAGTGTGAGAAAGTAAATACTGAAAGTGGGACACTCCACAGACAAACGGTCAGACAGATGAGGCTTGAGGTGGAATCTTTAGCAGCTCCGTCCTCATTCACTGTCTCCATGTATGAGCATCCCCACTGACAGACTTTTACAGTAAATACATCTCTGTTGCTGCAAACAGGCTGCTGCCAACTCCTCAACAAGCTGCAGCGACTGCAAGCTGTAAAAATAGGGGGAAAATCTATTTTTAGGGGGTAAAAAGAGCAAGTCAGCAGAAAGAAAAGCGATGAAATAGTTCTTAAGCTCTTTGCTGGCATTAGCATAGCCAGCATTTTGTGTTGCCCTTAATGAAAAAAACTTGATCATTAGTCTAAAATAGATCTAGATATTGATTAATGGGAGGTTTAAATAGAAGACATTACGCAGGCAGTGTGAGCCTGGAGAGTTTTTAAGTTTAATAAAGTTTTACAAGAAAAGCAACACTTGTCCTATCTGAACATGTGTAGACTCCTTATTTTCCTCGTTTTGCTGCGATGGCACTTTAACTATTCACCATTTGCACCTGGTGTTACATCAGCAAATTTCCAGGTTTATTTATATGTTTGTATGTGTGTGTGTGTGTGTGTGTGGGTGTGTGTGTGTGGGGGTGTGTGTGTGTGTGTGTGTGTGTGGGGGTGTGTGTGTATGTGTGTGTGTTTGTGTGTGTCCACAAAGGAAAAATGTCTTTAGTTGGAACCTGTTTGCTCATTTTAAAAGAAATCCTTATATTTTAACTCCAGTTTTGGTCACTTGTTTGGTTTGTTGCTAATCTAACCAGCATTGAGGTAAAACATCCCAAACTTTTCATTTAAGTTGCATCAGATGCAATATTGTTGGGGTTGCTTTTGTGAAACAGATTAAGGATCAAATCCTCATTAAATGCTGGAAAGAGCCGGTTGCATTAAAGAACTTATTCAATTAATGGTTTAAAAATGTACATTTTGGTTCACTAAGTTCTAGTGAGATCAAGTTGTTACAAGATCATGAAGATCTGCTTTCAGCTGTGTCAGGGCTCTCATTCATCTTATTTCTACCCCTCACACACACACACACACACACACACCCCCACACACACACACACACACACACACACACACACACACACACCACACACACACACACACACACACACACACACACACACACACACACACACACACACACACTGAGGCTGACTCATTCACATCTGCTTGATTGTGAATGAAAATCAGCATCATAAAAAAAAAAAGGATTTTTGTCCTGTTCGTCTGGAGCACTGATTGCTCCATGTGCATCCATCCACACACATGCATCTTTTTGAACACTGCAGTGCACTAGTGAGGGGTGATGTCATTCTGTCTGCTGCGGCACCAGCAGAGGAAGCAGAGCAGGAGAAATGATAACATAAGAGACATGAAGGTGGAAAAGGGAACAGACGTAACGGAAGAAAAGAAAAATAACGAGTGTTGGGAGGATTTGCTGTGATGGATGACGCCGAGAGATTAATTCCGATTGATAATTTTGAGCTTCATTATGAGAAGCTGTGCACCAGTCTTAGCCTGAGGACAGCTGCACATTGTGAGCCATTGTGTTTTGATGCTACCCGTGTTAACCAAAAAACGCTTCTACGCAGGCTATTGTCTGCTCTTTCTACTCTGAACAGTGTGATTAATGTGCTTGCTTGGTTCTGCTCAGTCCAGAAGGCTCGAGCCCAGCCACTTTCTGTGGGAGATATGGGAAAGGAGGAGGCATCATTCACTGAAATCCAATTCAGCTACATGAACCTGAAGAGTTGCTTCATCACACATTCCTGTCGTCTCTTTATATAGAACAAGCAAGCTGCACCTGTTTATGTGTGAGCCCGGGATGGGTGTGGTTCTCCTGAATCTTTATCTCGCCGCACCACGCACTCCCTCCTTGACGTCAGCTGCTAATCACACAAACGCACGAAATTGCAGAAGTGCGCAGTAGGAAATCCTTGCCATGAAGGGAAATTCTTCCTGCAGGGCTTTGAGAATGAGTTGCTGCTGTTGTGTAGACATCTGCAGACTGCACAGGGGCTCACATTGAGGTCAGTATGGTGTTAGGTACGCTCCAATTTTTCACAAGAGCATCCATATTGTGTGAAGTTCTTTTCTTCAGCAGTTTGCCGTTTCTGTAGTGAACAAGATGTTTTGGAAGTTGCTATGACATCCAAAAAAAATCCTTCAAATATAGCAAAAACACAAAAGCTTTGCATACAATTTGTAAGTTTTACATTAACAAGAGGATTTGGAGATTGAGAAAAAGGACATTAGTCTGTCGTGTGTGTGGCAACTCTGCATTGGTCAGTAATTGGGCCATGCAATAACTGCACACAGATAAAACAGTCTGATATCCTGCACTTCCTCCATGATTTAGACTTGTTTCAGCCAGTATTTGTTGTAATATCACAGATTTCCTAGCCTGGCCATAATCTTTCTGTGCAATTTCACACAAAAAAAACCTTCTCACTTGCAACAGAGACTGGGCTTTTGCCGCTTGGGCAAATGTTATCAAATGGGTAAAATTTTTAACTTCAACACAGTTCACTTATCCAGGAAGTAATCATTTCTCAACAGCCAGACCTTCTGGAAGAAGCAAAGTGTAGCACAAGGTGCTGGTTTTTACCAGGCTACATATTTTCACGTGCATAATGTAAATTCAATCCATATTTAATTTACACTAAATTAAATATTGGTTGTTGTGTAATAGAAGTCCTAATACTGCGATCCCAGAGAAGGTCTGCAGTTTTCAAAATGATCATCTGCTGGATGTGGCATAGAGATAAACGTTGCTGCTGCCCTGTTTATTGTAATGCGAGGGTCCTTAAACGGGATGGGAGCAGGCAGAATAATGTCTTATAGTAAAAGCTAAACAACAAAATAAGAATTCGATCAAAGAGCATAATAAGAGAGGACTGAAAACGACATGCTCAAAAAAGAAAGCAGTGACGACTGACAGAGGCAAGACTCGCTGTAGCTGCCAGTAGAAAACCAGAAGACTTAAAATGAGACCATCAAAACAACCAAGAAGAAAATAACAAGTCCCAGTTGTTAGTACAGCTGCCCCTGCAGCTGCACACTGCTTGTCAGGTGACTGAAACAAGGCTCCCACACTTTCAAAGATCAACAATCTCAACTATTTGGAAGTGTTTCCCAGACAGCATTGAACTGTTTTAACACTACGGTTGGCAAGCTGTGAGCTGCCTGTTAGTTCAGAAAATGCTCTGTCTGCTCAGCAGCCTGTATATTTAGGCCGCTGATATCAAGTCATTATCGCTGTGTTACCTTAGAGTAAAAAGTTTATGTGGGCTACTAAGTTTAGTATGTGCCCATAGGCGTCCAATCAAAATCAAAATGTTGAAAAAGTGATTCATTAATCAATGACAATAAAATCATTGATTAATTAAAAGTTATTTTATTTCATCAAGTTGTGGTATTTTCACTCAAAGTTATGCCTGGTAGTAAGCATGAATATGAAAAAGTTCATTCAAATGTGTTTTTTTTTTCTTTTTTTGTTGGATCAAAATAAAATGTTTTTGTTGTGTGGGTGTGCTTCTGGTTGTTTGCAAGGAAAAACAAACATTAGAGAAATGATTCTCTTAAAACCTTAGGACTTTGCACAGAGAAGACTGAACAGGATTTGCACTTCATTCCGTGAGTTCATACTTTGCCACTGTGTAAATTTCAACATGAACACACACTTGTCAGATGTTGTTTTGGTGCCACAATCAGCTGGAAGCAACTTTTGAAACTTTTCAATTCTCTTGCCAACAGAGTCCCTCATTTTTAAAGTGATCTCTCTCTTTGCACAGTTTTGTGTGACTGGTGTCCCGCTGAGGGTGGGTTGTGTCATTTGTTGCTATGCCTCTACTCCTGGCATGCGGATCCTTTCTGTTTTTTCACCGAAGGCCCCCCCGACCCCTCTGTCTCTCTCTCTCACTCTCTCTCCCGCTTTCTTTCTCTCTCAACCAACAGCACTGTCACAACAGTATCCAACAAAGCATAAAGCACTGTGTTTTGTAGCATTTTTAGAGGTCTGCACAGTGAATGAATCCATTATTTACAACTGCAACCTCTTTCTGTGGAGCATTTTGAGGAATCTGGTTGGATGGAGCGATGTGGGGAGGCACAGTGAGAGTGGATATTATGTGAATGAAAGGAAAACGTCCAGGTTTTGACGCAGTTACTCCATGTCATTTCCCCCCCAGTTGCTCTCCAAAACTGCTTCTCGCTCTTCCTCTCGCCCTGTTCTGCTGTATGCCAGAACCGGATGAGTGATCCCGTTCCAGCGGCACTGCCTGCCTGACAGAGGCACGAAGCCCTCAGACACAGACAAAACACAGACACAAACACTAGGCGTGCAATGTGCCGGGTCCTGAGCCGGGACCCGCTGAACCCTGTCGCTCTGCCCCTCTCCCTTTCCTTTAAAGCATCATCGTTGTATTCACGTTACATTTCCTCTTTATGTGAGTCGCTGATAATACTGGGGGGCAATTTGAAGTTTCTGCTGCAATTCTTCAGTCAGATGCTTGTCAGACCTTCAAACTCCAAACCGCAGAGGCAGATTTTTAACTTGCAATCAAAAATTGCATCAGGGAGGAGAAAAATGAGGGAAAAATTGGCGGACAAGAAGCGACTTTGTATAATCCCTGGTGTCGGAGTTGTTGTTTTGTTTGAAAATATTAACCAATAACTCTCCTTTTCTATTTCCCTTTCTTTTCCTTTACGTGTCTCGCACTTTCTCTGAAACCCATCGTTCCCTCCTGTTTTTCCCATCCTTTTTTCTACTCCTTCAGGCAGATGCTGGCAACAGTTTTCTCCGAGCGGCTCGATCTGGCAACCTGGACAAGGCCTTGGAACATATAAAAAATGGCATTGATATCAATACAGCCAATCAGGTGAGAGAGAGAGAAAGAGAGAGAGAGCTAATGTTCTCCATATTAATTTAGTCTCCAACAAACTGAACTGATCATCTGGTCATTTTCTTTACATTGCACTGTTTTCATAGAGTTTTGAAATTGGGAGACTAACTGGGAATATTTGTGTTCAAACGTTTAGCTCTTTCCCACCTCAAAACCTCACTTGTGGCTGATCTGCTTATAGCGCCCCCTATAAGCAGATGTTATTTCCTGTAGTAGAAACGATCGGTGTAATAAATGGCCCAAGAAAACAATTTAAGTCCGCATAAATGGTTCTGCAGTAAAAACAATTAACAAGGAAACTATTCCCTGTGTTATTTTGTCAGATCTAATCATTTTTAAGTAAGTTATGAAAACAGGCAGATTAGATTAGGCTTTTTTATTTTTTGATTCAATACCTGCACCTATATCTTCTGTATTTGTATTTCTGTGTGTGTTTTAATTGCTCAGCATGCATGGACTGAGCACTGTGCCTGTTTGCTCACCTCATGCATGCTCTGTTAATATGATAATCGGTTCTTCAAGGGGAAAGCTGCAGTTCAGTGTGTGTTTAAAAAATGGTGCAAAGGATTCCCATTGCTGCATCTCCTCCATCCTGCCTCCTTGACTCTGACAGTTGTTCCCTGAGTGTCCAGCAAGGGGCAGCGTTACAGACGCCCTTGGGCCCCTTAAAACTTTGCCTGTTCCCAGTTTAACTTTGCTCTCTTCAACTTTTGGTCCAAGACGGCAGTTACAAAAGATCCCCAACAGATTCCACATGATACATATAAATGGACCGTCACTTAATTTGGTGTGGGGTCCATTGAGAGCTCATTGATTAACAGTACAGATAGATTAAAAAAAACTGTCCAATGACAGACTGTTTTTGATTCAAATATTCTTGAGTGATATTTTATTTACAATGTGTTCTTCTCAGCTGCCTTGTTGTTTTGTTTGGTGTAAATTAAACCTGAGTTGAAGTGATAATTAGCAAGATTCCCAGAGTTTTATAGTTTTGCAATTGGAAGTTTTTTTATTTATAGAAAATTAAGTCAAAATCAGATCAAATGTCAAATATGGATCATGTTTTCAGATTTTTGTTTGATATGCATCCTTTTCCACAAGGTTTACATTCATACAAAGATATTTCTGAAAAAACCCTGCAGATTATCACTTTGCCTCCATTGTGAAGTTTGTTTATACATTGGGGTTGTTTCCTGATCTGAATGGACGCCTCCTACTCTTATCACCAGCACACATCCTCACTCCTTCACCATGTTTTCTCCCCACTCTCTCCTCTTGGTTCTCATGCTCACCTCAGTTTTTTTTTTTTTTACCCTTCATCTTTGCTTTCTGTTCCTTCTCTCTCCTCTGTATCCAGTAGAGTGATGGTGTGCTGTGGTCTCCCCACTCAGAGGAATAATATCAGTGGTGTGGGAAAGGTCCAACCTCACATGTCCTGTGCGGCTGAAGGTAGGCTGTGTGAGGTTAGACCTATCCCACACGGCTCGTATTCTTCCCAGCCATGAGACCAGCGGCCTGCCATCCCCTCCCCTCTCTCCCTTCTCCTATAACCGTCACTAAGCGAATGAAAAGAAGTCCTCATCTTGATTTTCATTCCTGTAGACATCGTTTTTGATGATAACCTCTCAGAGTCTGGCATATTTATTGCATGCTGTTCAGTAATACGCTTGGTGTGTTTGGTGAGTGATGACGTTACTGTGATTTCAAGCCGCTCGTTTCAGCTGGCATGGCGCTCATGTGCTTTTGTGTTCCCCACCGTGTGCGTTATTGTTGTAGGACTCTCCAGTATCAGGTCTGCTCTTCTCTCTCCCTCAGAATGGGCTCAACGGGCTGCATCTGGCCTCCAAAGAAGGCCACGTCAAAATGGTGCTGGAGTTGCTTCACAACGGAATCACACTGGAGACCACCACAAAGGTAAAGTACCATGCAAAGGAAGAAACGCTTCCTTTGCATATGATGTGCTTCACCTGTACAGGAATAATATGACCTATCCCACATGGCTTTTCAGAAGATCTGGTTAAGTCAGTCATCATTTTTGTGCTTACTGGGTCATCATAAAAGACTGCAACAAGTAACTGGCTCGTTTTCCCTTTTTTAATTTGATTTCCATCTAAAATATCAAGGAATATGCCGTCAGGCACAAGCTCAAACAACCAATCATCACCTTTCTTTGCTTTTTTCTTGTATATTGGTTCTATTATTCTATTCTATTTGTGATTTACTCACATATAGAAAAACAAGATGGCTATGTCACAACAAAAATAATTTATCCCTTTCTGATGCAGCAGAAAACTGTTCATGATTCTTCAAAGACTTCACCAAGCTTTATGTTTAGTGTTTTGGACTTTCTCAGATGTGAAGAAAAATTGTCAGTTATTTAAAACAGTTATTTAAAACGTTTATAAATTATTGCTTTAGTTGCGTATGGTTTAACGGTGTCTTGTTTAAATATTAATTTGTCTTGCTCCAAAAACAAAGATATCAAAGCTTTGCAAAAGAAATACAGATTTCTGTACCTCACTTGTAGGTGATTATGCCGTATTTGCTTGTGTTTGAGCAGAAAGGGAACACCGCCCTCCACATTGCAGCTCTGGCAGGGCAGGAGCAGGTGGTCACAGAGCTGGTAAACTATGGGGCCAATGTCAACGCTCAGTCGCAGGTGAGAGCTGCTCTCACTACAGACATCCCATGATTCACTGAGGCTGCTTCCCAGTCCTCTCTATGTGAATTTAGCCATCTGTTAAAATTCATCTTTGTTTGTCTGATATTTCTGTGTGTTTGTGTTTCCTCTTTGTGTGCATCCTGGTGTGTGCATCTGTGATTTTGCTTTGTCGTGTGTGGTCTTGTATGCGTGCGTGTGTGTGTGTGTGTGTATAATGTGTCTTCCTGAGACAGAAGGGTTTCACTCCACTCTACATGGCAGCACAAGAAAACCATCTAGAGGTTGTGAAGTTTCTCCTGGAGAATGGAGCCAATCAGAGCATTCCAACAGAGGTACCAACGAACTGAGAGAGAAAGAGACACCCTTTGCTGATCCACACTCTGTGTTTTCCATTCTGCTTTGTTTTCATGAGCCTCTCTTCTTGCACCGGTCCGTTTTCGGCTTCATGAGTCAGCCCCCCTGTTGACTCTCTCTCTTGTGCTGCAGGATGGATTCACGCCGCTCGCCGTGGCTCTTCAGCAGGGGCATGAGAATGTCGTAGCTCTGCTCATCAACTACGGCACCAAGGGAAAGGTCCGGCTCCCTGCACTGCACATTGCGGCACGAAATGACGATACGCGCACAGCTGCAGTGCTTTTGCAGAATGACCCTAACCCTGATGTCCTCAGCAAGGTTTGTTGCCAAAGCAGTGTGTGCTGTTTTTCCGTGTGTTTGTCTTCCAATAAAAGGCAGAAGTGGTAATGTTCAAATGCACGTTGCAGACTGGATTCACACCCCTCCACATTGCTGCACATTATGAAAACTTGAACGTGGCACAACTGCTGCTTAATCGAGGAGCAAATGTAAACTTCACTCCAAAAGTAAGAATCAATACAATACAAGGAAGGAGATTCTTATATATGCTGTAATTTTTGTTCTCAGTGTTGGTATGAGCTCATCTCTGTGTTTCTGCAGAACGGCATCACCCCTCTGCACATTGCCTCCAGACGAGGGAATGTGATCATGGTCCGACTCCTGCTGGACCGGGGAGCCCAGATTGATGCCAAGACCAAGGTAAGACCAAAAGCTGTCCAATTTTAAACTCCCATATTCTACTTCTACAAATCACCAACTAAATCATTGACAATCCGCTGTTTTCAGGATGAGTTGACTCCTTTGCATTGCGCTGCCAGAAACGGACATGTCAGAATAATAGAGATCCTGCTGGACCACGGGGCTCCAATCCAGGCGAAGACAAAGGTAAGAAAAAAACAACTCTTAAGCTTTCTTTTCACATATGAATAAAAAAGTAAAGATGTTTTTTTTTTTTTTTCCAGAATGGCCTGTCACCAATCCACATGGCAGCACAAGGGGACCACATGGACTGCGTCAAGCAGCTCCTGCAATACAACGCAGAGATTGATGATATAACACTGGACCACCTCACTCCGCTGCATGTGGCAGCACACTGCGGCCACCACCGCATGGCCAAAGTGCTGCTGGACAAAGGAGCGAAACCCAACTCGAGGGCTCTGGTGAGAGATACGTCATTCTTTTAAATTCCACTGAAGTGATGAACTGTAGCAACCCTTGAAATTTTCACACTTTAAGATTTGTATCATGGATCAGATCAGATGTGAACGAAACTGTAGAGAGAAAATCTGGAACGTGTGCCACTTATTTGTATTGTTTACTCTGATCTGAATAAAATACTATTTGGCTTCAGAGTTTAACCTCCCACAGTAAATAGAGCCCACCTCTGTGTAATTTAATCTCTGAATAAATCCAGATGTTCTGTGAAGCCCTTAGAGGTTTGTTGGGGAACAACACAGATTGAACAGCATGAGGCAGACATGTCGTACTGCAAACCCAGCCAGAATACTTTATTGTAACACTGGAGGATTCGAAGCTCAGGTGGGAGCGTGTGTAGGAAAAGTTATGAGTCTCTATCTCTATGGTGACTAATCGTGGCGGCAGCATATTGCTATGGCGATGCTGTTCTTCTATGCGGACAGTGAATTTGACCAGAGTTGTCCAGGGCGATTGCTGGAGGTCAACCCAAAATTTTCATTTGCCAGAATGGGTAATTCACATTCAAGGAATAAATCCACAAATTTTAAACTGAAATTTACAGAAACTCCTCTTGCTGAGCTTGAGCTATTTTTACTGTACAGAGTCCAAACGTTTCTGTCTCCACATGAGCAAAGCTGCAGTCCAATAATAATATCTAACAGAGTTGTCGTTACAGAATGGCTTCACTCCTCTGCACATCGCCTGTAAAAAGAACCACATGCGTGTGATGGACCTCCTGCTCAAACAATCAGCATCACTAGAAGCTGTGACTGAAGTAAGACTTTGGAATTATCCATCCTAAAGTGTTTAAATGTTTTCAGAAACTTGTGTTGTAATGCTCTTTTATTCTGTTTCTGTTTTCAAACAGTCAGGCCTAACCCCCTTGCACGTTGCATCCTTTATGGGTCATCTTAATATTGTGAAGATCCTCCTCCAGAAGGGAGCTTCTCCCAGCGTCTCTAACGTGGTTTGTAGCTTAAAGTTATTTTACAACCAGCTTAAAGATCCAGTTCTCATGTTTGAAATGTTGGTGTTGAATCTAATACGGGGTCCTTTGTTTCTGCAAACAGAAAGTGGAGACTCCGCTCCATATGGCATCTCGGGCGGGTCACTTTGAAGTGGCAGAGTTTTTACTGGAGAATTCAGCTCCAGTGGATGCCAAGGCAAAGGTAGATTAAAATAAACAATATGCAACGTTTCATTACACAGACGGACTCATTTTGAATTTGTTTTATCAGAACTGACACACTGAAGCAGGTCTTATTATTCTAACGTCACTTACCACATTTTGTTCAATCAGATCCATTATAGTGGAATATATAAGGATTTTCAGGACGTCTGCTATTCTTCCTGATTGCTTGCCCCTCCCTCAACAGGATGATCAAACACCTCTGCACTGTGCTGCTCGGATGGGCCACAAAGAGCTGGTGAAGCTTCTGCTTGACCACAAAGCTAACCCCAACTCCACCACCACAGCTGGACACACGCCTCTGCACATCGCTGCCCGGGAAGGCCACGTTCAAACCGTCCGCATCCTACTGGACATGGAGGCCCAACAGACCAAAATGACCAAAGTAAAAGAAAATATTCTGGTGACGTTTTGTTATGTAGCCAGTTTTGGTTGGGCTTATGGGCTTAATCTAATACTGTGTCCGCTCACCTTTTTTGTGCTTTTGTAGAAAGGCTTCACTCCACTGCATGTAGCCTCAAAGTACGGGAAGGTGGATGTGGCAGAGCTGCTGCTTGAGCGCGGAGCCAACCCTAATGCAGCTGGGAAGGTGAGGGAAACAAAAAACTTCCAGGAACCTGGATAAATAAAACGTTTCCTTTAGTAAACCCCGGGTCTTGTTTTAACAGAATGGTCTGACTCCGCTGCATGTTGCTGTACATCACAACAACCTGGATGTTGTTAACCTGCTCGTCAGCAAAGGAGGGTCACCACATAGCGCTGCCAGGGTAAAAAAAAAAAAATTGGGTCTTAAGTGAAGCAGTAAAATGTTTATAATCCACACATATTCTTTAAAAAACGCCTCCTTTCTGCTGTCCAGAATGGCTACACTGCCCTCCACATTGCATCCAAGCAGAACCAGGTGGAGGTGGCCAACAGCCTGCTGCAGTACGGAGCTTCAGCCAACGCTGAGTCACTGCAGGGCGTCACTCCGCTCCACCTCGCCTCGCAGGAGGGAAGGCCTGACATGGTTTCCCTGCTCATCTCCAAACAGGCCAACGTCAACCTGGGCAACAAGGCAAGAGGAGACAGATAAAGTGTGAAACTGAAGGTTTGGGATTTTGTTGTGACGCTTTAATTTTGATGAATTTGTATTTTTATTCTTGAATTCAGAGTGGATTAACACCATTGCACCTGGTGGCACAGGAGGGACATGTAGGCATTGCTGACATCCTAGTGAAGCAAGGAGCTTCGGTCTACGCTGCCACACGGGTGAGACTCCTTCACTTCTTTTTCTAACAACAGGGGTCAGCAGTTTATAGAGTCCAAAGAGCCAATATTTGCTCTCGCTAATACTTAGCAAAACTTTCCCAGAGAGACAAATCCGCCATGGACCTTAGAGAATAATAAATGTATGACACAAGGACTATAAATAAATCTCTTTGCTTTGGGTTGTGTTTGAAAAACCACAATTTTGAGACACAATTAATCATTTATATGAAAAATATTACATTTCTTGAGTAAAATTGGAACATCTGATTAAACTTGTATTGAAAGTAAAGAGACATAAAATTGGTTTCCTGCCTTTTAAACTTTCACGACAAGTGTTTGAGCTTTTAGCTGTCTAGTGAGCAGCGGCGTAAAGCACCATTAAAATGCTCTATATCTAAAATACGTTTTAGCCATGCACACAAATATAGACTGATTTGTGTTCAAACCGGTCATGCAAGCTGTGGCCACATGGCTCTGTTAGCTTACAGCAGACATACTGCAGTCCCAGCCAGAACACCTCTAACAGGAATGAGACTCTGATCATTCAGCCTCACTCTTGATTTAGTGAATTCTTCAGAGTGATTGCATCATGCAGAGTTTTTAATGGGTTTTTTTCCTCTTGACAGATGGGCTACACCCCTCTGCATGTAGCCTGTCATTACGGTAACATCAAGATGGTGAAGTTCCTCTTACAGCAGCAGGCCAATGTTAACAGCAAAACAAGGGTGAGTTTTTACACCATCGATGCCTGGAAAACTTTCACCAACCGATTCTGGGTTGGATCTTAGAACTAAACTACACTGAGTGTTGAAATCTGACATCTTATTAGATGTTAGATCTGCATTAAAAAAAAAAGATAAATATGCATTGACAAATGACTGTATACCTTTTGTCTCTCTTGCAGCTTGGTTACACTCCTCTGCATCAGGCAGCGCAGCAAGGACACACAGACATTGTGACTTTATTGCTAAAACATGGTGCCCAACCCAATGAGATCACTACTGTGAGTTTGTGTGCAAACTGCCTTCTTCCTGCTAATTCTTTTCTCTTCACTGATGCAATCTTCTTCTTCTTTTTTTTTTTTTTTTTTACAGCATGGCATGTCAGCGCTGGCCATTGCGAAAAGGTTGGGATACATCTCTGTTATCGATGTCCTGAAGCTCGTCACTGAGGAGACTGTTTCTATGGTGTGGAGTTTAGAAGTGTCAATGTTTGCAAATGCAATTCCACAGAGCTCTTTCTGTATTGCTGTCATACCTGACTCTGGTTTCTTTCTGTGCTCTGCAGACGACAACAGAGAAGCATCGCATGAGTTTTCCAGAAACTGTGGATGAGATATTAGATGTGTCTGAGGATGAAGGTACAACATTAAAATATCACCTAGAAATAGTGGGAACTCAGGGTGTTTGAAATATAAGAATATCGTTTTTTTTCAACTGTTTTTGCCCTTTGCTCTTTTTAGGAATTGCACAGCTAACGTTAGGTATGAACGTCTATTTCTTTTTTTATTTTTCAGCATTCAGAGTGTTTTGTGAAGATCTGTGTGGCTCCATTTCAAGCTCTTGCCATCTTTGTTTCCCTTCCTTTCTTTCTCAGTCCGTCTGTAGTGGTGCTCACTGTGGTAGCTCTGGTTTCTCACTGGCATGCACCCATGGCACCCATGTCTGTGACCTCTCTACGTCCCTTCAGTAACACCCTCATTCTCTAACTCTCCAGGTCTCCCTTTATTGCCCCTCCATTGTTTTCTAAACGTCACAGATACCTGCTCTGTGACATTTCACCATTCATAGTGGATTGGTGTTGTATCTTTTGGGAGCAATGCTTTGCTGTGTGTGTTGGTTTCTGTACATCTTACTATTTTGACTGTATTGTGTGTCCTTCTGATCAAGTAGGCTGTTGAGTCTAAAACTTAATTAATTAATAAATTAATTTTAATCTTGGTTGCTATAATTAGCAGCCAATGGTCACTCAGAAGTTTTATCTTGAGAAATGATCACACAGACGAATCATCGTTTATAGACGTTTTCTGAACTCTGGTCAACAAATTATTTTCCATTCATGCTTTTTTTTTTTAATCAATGTTTTCATACACACAACTGTTTTAAGTAAAAGATAAAAACTTTTTTTTGGTTTGTCAACTTTTAACGCACAGATAATTAGTTATACTTATGATAAATACTCATTTACCGACTAATCTTTCTTCTGACTGGAAGCAACATAGATGTTTTGGAGAGGCCCAGTCAGAGTCTAGACTTCAATCTGAAGGAAAATCTTAGCTAAAGATTAGGGTGATGGCAAGGAAGCACTCCAACCTCACAGATCTGGAGCTCATCAGTAAAGATAAACTCGTACAATACGAATGGAAACACACAGAAGACTGATTAGCAATGCCATTAATAATTTGTCTACTATTTTCAAGAGGAGTGTAATTATGCTAAAATCTCAGGCTAACATTAGCATGTTTTCCCTCTGTTTTGATGAAACCTGGTGATAATTCATGACATATTTCAAAGTATTTCCAGTCGATAATGTGAGAAAAGAAGTTGTTCTTCTGCTTTATCAACTTTCTTTTGCAATAATTAAATGTTATATACAAGTTTATTATCTCGCCCGCACACGGAATGATGTTTACTGAACTTAGCAAGTCTACACAGCATAGAGGAACAGAGACATGCAGGTTCAGCAGACAATGCAGTCTCTCTTTAAGAATGTCATTTAAAGGTTAAAAAACATTAGTCCTCCCATCACTACATTGTATGATTGTTATTTCAGTTTCTTAGGAAGACGCATTGTCTTAGATAGAAGTTGCTCCAGCCACATCTTCCTGCACATTTGATTCTGCAACATCCACAATTTGATTGCACTCTAAGCCAAAGAACCACAGATTCTTTCAGTCAGAAAATTAAGTAGCATTAGTGACACAACTCTAAGAGTCCACATTTATTGCACATACACACCACTGCCACTGAAGTAATGTAGGTGATACTCAAATATCACAGCAGTGACTCATAATAACATTTATTTATTTCATGCTACGCAGAGCAGAAACTCTATCTGCACTGATATATATTAACTCTCCTCTGGTGCAGTAAAACACTGTGAACTATACGCCCCAAAACATTTGCATAACAAAGTTGAAAGATGTCAAAACACTTTGTTGTTCAGCAAAATGTGAGAAAATGGTGTAACAACAGCTTTACAGTGTTAGGGGATACCCAGATTATTTAGATCAACAAAACCAATCCCCTCTAAACATGTATGTCAGTTTAAAAGGGATCTGTTTTGCGTGGCAGTTTGATTTTACAATGCTGTTGATAGTTATGTCTCGGCATATCATGATTTTTATACTTTTAGTCCCCCGATAGTTCAATGAACAGATTGTCTCTAAATATAGAAAGCAGCTCTTTTGCAGTCTTAAAGATACAGATCCAGAATGGTAAAGTGATAGCAGCATATAGTGTGAAGCGCCTGCTTTCTAGCATACGATCAAATTTTAGCAGCGGATATGGAGGACTTGAGCTGACTCGTGATGCTGCAGACAGTGCAGACACACACTCATGTAAGAAACCGACACAGGGTAGCTTCATTTTTCTTTTGCTGCTGGTTGTCAATTGCTTTTTTTTCTCCTCTGGGGGTAAATAACCAAACCCAAGTCGTCTCACAAGATGCTATTCAGATTCATGTGTTGTATTCATAGATGCTGTTTGTGCTGTGGATTACTAAAATCCTGCTGAGGTAAAATGGCATCTATAGTTTACATATAGCACAACATTTTTGTCTTAAGATTTTTCAGTTGCATTTTAAGAAGTCCTTGAACTAAAACTCGTTTTTGATCCGTCCTGTGTGATTTTGACATCATATCCAGGAGTTTTTGCTTTAAATGTTTCACCAAGTTGAGATCAAAACTGTGATTTGTAGTGTTGCTCATAACCTCATTTATTTGTTGAACGTCTCCATTTATGTCTGTGGAAGCGGCGATACGAGTTCAGTGTGAAAACAAACATGGTCATTAGTGTCTCATGTCATCAGTCTAATCTCTAAATATCACAGCCATCATTCTGGGTGTCATGCTGTCTAACCTTTCTAACAGCTCGTTAACAGTCTTGTTTTCTTTCTCTCTTTCTCCTGTGCTGTGTCACCAACCTGACCACGATCTGTTCGCTCTCTTTGGCATGTTGTTCTCTGAAGGAGAGGAGCTCTTGGGGACAGAAGGGGCCAGGTACATGAAGATGGATGACATGAAAGACCATGATGACGATTTCCTCTCCCCCAAGAAATCACTGGAGTACGAGAGAGGGCTGGGCACAGCGTAAGGGGGGCTGGGAGGGGGAGCAGGGAAGCGAGCCAAAGCCAGTAGTCATGAGCCAGTAGCCGGATGGGGAATAAGGGGCGCTCCAAAGGCAAAAATAAACCCCGGGACGATTGCTTGGGAGGAGCAGAGATGTGAAGAAGTGTTTTTAGTCTCACGTCTTTTTTCCTCTTTTCTTACAACAGGAATTACTCACCGGCCATTCCCAGGATTCCCCGTGTCTCTCCGGAGAATGTGAATCTGCCAGAACATGAAATAGATCAGGTACTGCAAAGGCCAGAGTCAGAAATGCAGCAAACTGGAAATATCACATCATAGTTACAGGGATTTTTTTTTTTCTCCAGTCTTGTGGTCAAATCTGAAGTAGTCTTGTTTCAGTTTTCACTCTCTTTCTAAGGCATCCTTAACAAGGACATGCAATTTGGTGGCTGTGCCTTTTATTGTCTTAATTTTCATTTAGAATATCAGAATGTATTCAAATTGTAAAAGTTGAAAGGTTTTATATAAATTCTCTCTCTTCAAAAACATTTTTGCATCCATTTTTAATACTGTTTTAATTAATGGAGAAGGTAGTGCTAAAAGCTTCAGAATGCAGAACGCCATTCTGAAGCCATTAAGAGACGTTGCAGATGGTAAAAGATGGAGAAATTATATATCAACAATTTCAATACAGATTTTACAAACAGATTTAAAAGCACTAGCTCAATTGTAAAATGTTCCATATAAAGTATTCATGAATAATGTTCTCTGTGTCATTTAGCAACACACACCACTTCCACTGCCCAAAGAGTATGACGAGGACTCACTGATTCCCAGCAGTCCAGCAACTGAGACGTCTGACAATGTCAGCCCAGTCGCCAGTCCCATCCACACAGGGTGAGGAGAGCCACAGCAGAGCCCAACAATTTTTATCCCCCAACCTTTGTTCTTCTGCTTTTTTAACCGCGTCATTGTTTTTTTTTCTCCCTGCAACAGATTTCTGGTCAGTTTTATGGTGGATGCTCGAGGCGGTTCAATGCGAGGCAGCAGGCATAATGGTCTGCGTGTCATCATACCTCCACGGACGTGTGCGGCACCCACTCGCATTACCTGCCGCCTGGTGAAGCCGCAGAAGCTGACCAGCCCCCCTCCTCTGGTGGAGGGAGAGGGGCTGGCCAGCAGGATCATTTCCCTGGGTCCAGCTGGGATGCAGTTTCTGGGGTGAGCCAAGCACAGTGCTGCTATTCTCTATTTTGTAAAATCAACATGTTTGAACTTTGTCTGTGTGCTGGAATGAGCAGGAGCTTCTTAAAGAAGCAGAGGCCCAATTTCAAAGCTCACATTAAATCGCAAAGTTAAATTTCATGTTCGGTATATGCAGTATTTTTATAACAACTGGAGGGAACATAGTTATTTGACTGTGTTATGAAATGGGACTGTGCGCCTCAGTTCTTTTGTGTGTTTAGTCGCTTTATAGCTATAGATTCTGATTCACTTCTGTTTGCTTGGCAGACCGGTGATTGTGGAGATTCCCCACTTTGCTGCTCTGGGTCGTGGAGACCGAGAGCTTGTTGTGCTCAGGAGCGAGAATGGATCCGTCTGGAAGGAGCACCGCAACCGCTACGGGGACGAGGTGCTGGAAACCATCCTAAATGGGATGGATGAGGGTGAGTTGTCGTCCATCATAGTTCATTTTAAACTGAGAGGCAGATACTCTCCAGTGGTTTCACGTTTTTGGAAGCATAACCCTTACTTCTTCACCACAGAACTAGAAAGTCAAGAGGAACTCAGCAAGAAGCGAATCCGCCGCATCATCTCTACTGACTTCCCTCTTTACTTCGCTGTTGTGTCAAGAGTCCAACAAGAGAGTGACCTGATTGGTCCAGAGGGAGGTTCACTTACCAGTAAACTAGTGCCGATGGTGCAGGCAACGTTTCCAGAGACGGCGGTCACAAAAAGGGTCCGCCTCGGACTGCAGGTGAGATGGGACGATGAGGAGGAAGGAGAGGAGAGGAGAAACGGAGTCGTTAATCCCTGAAAGAAAGCATGCTGAGTTTACTTTGATTCATCATGAAGTCATGTCTCATGTGCCAAGCTTGTTATGTTGCTTTTAAGAATCCTAGAGGACCTTTTTGCCTTTTTTTTTCATTTTTCATTTTGCATGCACCTGTCACCTTTATGCAACCCTGGACTGCCTTGTTAAAGTTGAGATTTTATTTTCTTTATTTTATTCTATTACTAATGTATTTATGTCACCTACAAACTCTGTATATCAAATATTTAACACATTCATTGGAGATGCCTAAGGATTTATATCTGTTTGATTTTTTGTTGACTGGAAAGACTTTGTATGTATTTTTCAGTTTTAAATGTGCTTGAATGTTTTCATCTTAAAAGGAAAGAAGTGTTTTGCTGCACAAAAAGGTTTTTAAACCAGTTTTCTTGCTCAACAATTTTCTTAATAACCAAACTTTTGATATCAATTAAACACAACAGAAGAAAATTATTTTTGTTCTAAAAACACTTCAGACAATAATCTAATTGTATTCTCTATTGAGGCCTTCATTTCCACTTTGACCTCATTGTTTGTTTGTTCTAGATATTAAATTATAAAAATCTAAGATTAAATTTAAAGTTTGGAATTAGATCTTGTTAAACATTTAGCTGTAAATCTTTAACAGTGTTTGGACACAGTGGTCCTATTTCAGTACATTTATCATTGACTGAATATTATCTTTGTTTTTACTTTGAAAATTTATCTACAGCTGTAGTTCAAAAAATGAATTAGATTTTACATATTAGGCTAATAACAATAATAATTATTGCTTTATTCTGTCCTTACTGAATTGTTTCATTGGGATCTGAGTTATCTGACAGCACTGGTGTGAACTGTTCATCAATTTGGGCTTCAGGTGTTAAAAATTGCATTGCAGCATTTTCCTTCTTTTCTTTTTCAACCATCTCCTTGTAGATTTGTTGCTGTGTTTACCTCCTAGTTCTGTTGCATGATGCAGTTTAATCCGAGCTTTGACTCTCTTGACATTTTGGCGACAGAGTTCCTTTTCAAATGATCAGCTCTTGTGGCCGCAACTCATTTTATCGCCCTCTGCCAACATGTCTGACAGTCAATACGTTCAAAGTTGTTTGCGCTAACATTGGTTTTCAAAAATCGTCATGGCAAAATCTTTCTATTTCTGTTTTGTTCTTTGCATAGTTTGTTCCAGAAAATCAGATTAAGTTGTATAAATTTAAGCTTTGCTGCCAGCCAAGTTTAAGATTCTTTTAGCATTTCTTCTAAACAAACAGCATTTTCTCACTTTGTTTAATCATCCGAGACCTTTAGCAATAAACATCTAGAAAACCCTGAGGGACAGCTTCATTTATTTTATTGCATAGATAAAAAATAGATATTTTTATCTATGCTCCACTGTGATGGAGGATAAATGATGTTCTCCTCTGCAAATAAGTTTTAATGTGATGGACTCAAAATAATTTGAAAGTAGCTTTACAATCTTTCTCAAATTAACAGAACTGGCAGATTTAGTCTTCAGCAGTAACTGGATGCTACCTCCGAAACTATGACCTGAAAAACTAACGATATAAATAATGGTGAAAAAGCTTATTGCGACATACATTGCTGTTCATTTCAGAGTAAATTTAGCTGCTAAAGACAATATATGTTCTGTTTTCTGAAGCTGCCAAACAGATTTGATTATTAAATTATAGTTTTTATTCCTCAGTAGGTTTTTACCATCTGGCAGAAACTTGAAAAGACCAAAACAACAAGTAAAAATAAAATAAACTGACTACTGTATGTTTTGGATCAACATATTTCAACACATTTCCCTCTTCGTAAAGATAAATATGCCTTACAGACATTATAGTCATTTTGTAACCTCATACTTAAGATACTGAATGTAACAGGATACAAACAAAAAAGATTGTAAAATTAGCTTTTTGATAAAGATTTTTTTAATCATTTCAATATATTTAGACTCCCATTTATTTAACTAAGATGCTTTTGTAGAGAACCTAGGTCTGAGAAACCAAGTTGCCTTAATTGTTGATATCCTTTTTGTACTAATGATTGTAAAAGCTTCCTGTTAACACCCACTGTTACAATAAAAAACACTTTTATTCGCATACATCCAGTTTGTGTCACTTTTATTCGTTCCTGAAAAAGTAAGCTAATTTTAATTAGTGTATTTTCATTCTTCTCTCCTGTTCTTTGCATTTCATCATCCCTGATTTTTATTTTATTTTTGTCATCCATCCATGAGCTTCTTATGCTTTACTACCTTTTCTGTGATCCTTTTTTAATTTAATTCATTGCATACAACCTCTATTTTCACACACGTTTTCCAACCTGTGACCCTGGTGCGTCTCCCTGCCCCTGTCGTTTACCACCTCAGGCCCAGCCAGTTCCAGATGAGCTGGTTGCAAAACTGCTGGGTAACCAAGCAAACTTTAGCCCTGTAGTCACTGTGGAGCCTCGGCGGCGCAAGTTTCACCGCCCCATCGGCCTGCGCATCCCCCTGCCTCCGTCCTGGAGGGAGAGTCCCCGTGACTCAGGCGAAGGCGACACCACCAGTCTGCGTCTGCTCTGCTCTGTTATAGGTACTGCATGCCCGAACTGTGAGGTGTCTGTGTTTATGGGACCAGATTACTATAGTAAAAAGGAAAACTTTTATTCAACATGGTTGCTGGCGTAAAAGATGTTGATTATCATCAGACATCCCTCCTCTACCTTTGGTCACTGAGTTTCCTGTTTTCCACGCTGTGTGACTGCCAGGTGGAACAGCCCCAGCCCAATGGGAAGACATTACTGGCACCACCAAGCTCCTCTATGCCAGTGACTGCGCCAGCTTTACCACTAATGTTTCTGCACGGTAAGTTCAGCAGGATACTTTATCAAATATAAGCACAGGAAAGTATCATCCTCTTGAAAATAAAATACCACTTTAAGCCACTTTTCTTATTGGATTTACCTTCAACATGGTGATCCTTTGTCATTGTTTGCTGATAGGTTCTGGCTGGCAGACTGTCCTCGGACAGCTGAGGCCGTCTCCTTTGCCAACCTGCTCTATAAAGAGCTATCAGCTGTACCCTACATGGCCAAGTTTGTAGTGTTTGCAAAGATGAACGAGCTGCGCGAGGGCCGTCTGCGATGCTACTGCATGACAGACGATAAGATGGATAAAACTCTGGAACAGCATGAGAACTTCACAGAAGTCGCCCGCAGTCGAGACATAGAGGTCAGTTGAATGTCAGGAAGAACAAGACAGACGCCTGAGACTTACCCCTCGTTGACATCGTTAAGAAACCCATAATTAATCATAGCGAATGTGTTGCAGGTGATGGAGGGAATGCCACTTCACCTGGAGTGTTCAGGAAATCTGGTGCCAGTGAGGAAGGCTACACAGCAGCCTCGCTGCTTTAGTTTCCAGGCTTTCAGGGACAACAGGCTTCCAGTCTCTGTCAAGGTGTCATTTGATTTTCTGCAGTTTCGTGGTGTCAGTAGCAAGGTCACATCCACTCATCATGGCCATGATTATCATATTGAGTGCAGGTTTTTAATGATGCCTGTAGGCATAATTTAAGATGAGTTGAAGATGCAAAATACAGCATCATAAATTGGAGGTCAGGTCACAATTATGTTATGCAATGCAAAAACAGTTATGGGGTTTAACTTGTGGTAATAATATGGCAAAATAAATATTTAAGCTCCAATATCTTACTCGCATGCACCATTCTCAACAGCAAAGATGCAGCCATTGAAAACCTTCATATTTTGTCTTATTTCTGTATTACAAAATCAGTTTTACATCAAATTATGTGTAAACACCCCACCACAGAAAAACAACGGTTTAAATAAACCTTAAGCAGCCAAACAGTCAACCCACTGTTACTACATCATCTCCAGTGTTTCTGTGCTGATACCCTTTATCTGTGCAGGTGCGAGACAGCAGCAAAGAGCCAACTGGATTTTTATCTTTCCTACGGAAGTCCACTAAATATGAGGACAGCCAACAAGTACTCTGCAACCTCAATATCACTATGCCTCCTTGTATCAAGGTGATAATTTAGAGGATCAAAAACAAGATACAATCTACACTTCAGCCCCAAATTATTCATACCCTGGGCAAATTTAGATTTTTCATCCAATCAAAAAGATTGTTTCTTCTAATAAGTTAAACAGATGCTTCCCCAAAATTAAGAAGAATCTACAAGAAATATCGCATAAGAATAGGTATTCTTATTTATATATATATTTTTAAAAATTGCATATCTAAACATGTTTATATCCTTCATAATAATCACATAAAAATCTTTACATGCATAACAGGAATGAAACCTTTCTCCCTGTTTTCCACTGGTATTTTGATTATTGATGAGCTTTAAGCCTTTGAGGGTCATCACCTTTATTTTTACCACTCTGCACAGATTTTCTATTTAAGGCTGAGTAAATTATTGTTTCTGTTAGACAAAAGATTACTAAAAGATTTAAATCTACACTTGGAAGGGGTGTGAGTAATTATGAGCTGAACTATGCTTCATGGCATTAGTTTCCCAGAGGTTTGGTTTTAATCATTTTTGCTTACCACTTAGATTATTGGTAGTGAAGATAGGAGGCGAACTCTGACCCCTTTGGCTTTAAGAGAAAGATACAGCGCCCTAAATGAACCCGCTTTGGGTAGGACACTCACAACTGGATTAATTATTACATTTACTTGATCTCTTGGAGGTTTCACGTGACCGTTAGCTTCTGGTCCTGTTTTCTGCAGCATCCATGAGTGCAATGGAGAGAACGGAGCTGAAGATGGCAGTGATCGCAGAGCAATTGGGTCTGAGCTGGGCTGGTGAGTAAACACTGAGAGTATGCTGAAGCTGCTTTTTACATTTACCATCTGTGTTTATCTAATGTCTAACAAGCATGGCTGGCACAGCTGACAGGGTACAACCTGGTATCAAACTATACAAACTTCTGTGCTGTTTCCCTCTCTGATTGTTACACAGAGAGATCATTCCTCCTCTGTAGGGTCTCCATGTACCGGTGGCCTCAAACACGATTCAGAAATCATCATTTATGTTTTCTCTTTTTCTGAGCAGAGTTAGCGCGTGAGCTACAGCTGAGTGTAGACGACATCAACAGGATTCGAGTCGAGAATCCAAACTCCCTCCTCGAACAGAGCTCCGCGCTGCTCAACTTGTGGGCAACCCGTGAAGGCAAAAGGGCCAAAAGTGAGTCAATGAAATATGAGAAAGCAATGCAACCACATGTTGCATTGCTTTCTCTCAGTATGTGCCTGATGATCCCTTGGACTATTAAATGGCGAGTGTCTAATTTTCACAGTAATTTGTTTTTAGAAAGGGCAGATAAGACAAAGACCAAAAATTTAGACATAACACATAACAATTGATATGCTTTTTCTGTCCATATCAAGATTAGTTGATATGGACTCTATCCTTCCTTAGTGCACCATTCAGAGAACTTGTTTGCCTCGCCTTCTTTAGTGTGACTTTGTGTGTTTTCCATTCAGTGGAGAGTTTATACACCGCCCTGAAGAACATTGACCGTATGGACATCATCAACATGTTGGAGGGTCACCCGCCCCAGCCTATGAGACAAGGATCCCGTGACCTGAACAGACGGCGACACAACGAAAGAGACCATCTCTCCCCTGGTATGACAAATGGTAAGTTTTCTGCCAACGTTCAACAGTGCAGCCCAGTCCTACTGCGCCGTGCGCCCTGACCCAGAGTTGCTCCACTAATATTCATTCAGTTTGAGAGTTTTGTTGACTTCTCCGTTTTCCTAACAAACACCCATAGAAGCATCAGGTTTAAGTTTGAGAAGTTGATAGAGAGTTTATAGTGGACCCCCAAAATTCACAACACTGAGGAACCACAACCGGCTACAAACAGCTAAACGTAACTACTTGAGACCACCTCTAAATACGCTTTTAACTCCCTATTTTTAAAAAGTCAGAAATCACATATTCCTTAATATGCATTATTACGTAAAAACTATCTTGGTGCTTCCACAGAACTGGAAGCTAATGTCCACAGTGTCTCTTGTGGGTACGGGCACTTGTTGCCAAGGAAAATTAATGTACCTGACAGACTGGCTGCTTTGCAAACATCAGCCAACAGCATCTCAGATACAGAAAAATCCCATATTATACAGATTTTCCGGAAAGAATTTGGAGTAACTTTTCATAGAAAAATCCACAAAAAGACTGGAATTTATAGTATGTGTGCGGGACAAGAAGCTTCAGTATGTGCTTCAGTTCAGATAGTCTTCAGTTTCATAACAAAACACATTGAAATTCTGTAAAAAATAGACAGAAAATTCTTGACTTATTGCCCTTAACAAAATCCTATGTTTTGTTAATACTTTTAAAAGCATTTTTGTACTTTTAAGTACATCTGTTCTTCCTCTTTACCCAATAAACCCTTGAAGGACAAGCAATATTTGATTCATTTTGAATCTCTTCTGTTCTTCTTATGTCTTTTGTTTCCCACTTTGGGGACACTGACACAAACGTCACCTTCCTCAGGATTTAACCTCTGCTAAATGCATTGGGACTCAGGACACTCCTACACCCCTGTAAACCCTTCGCTTATCAATTTAAGCTGTATGGCTCATTGTCAGAATGGGGATTAAATGGTGGATGCTTATAGGTTACTGACATTATTGAAAAATGTTTTTTTTTTTTTTGATGGAACTGTGATCTCCTTATTTATCTCACAGATAAAGTATCTCCATTTTGCTAATAAAAATGTAGATAATTCAAGTCCTGGAGCATATGATTGAAATGCTTTATACATGCAGCGTGAACCTACCAATTCAACTCCAAATACTTCCTGTTTTCTTGAGCTTCCTGAATTGTTTTCAGCATTTAGATACATTCAACTTTTCTTCTTGATATACAGCATCTTTCTGAAAATAATAAGTTAATCCCTTCGACGTGAATTTTTTAGACATTCCATATAAGTTGCTGCAATTTTTGCAGAGGAGGATTTCCGATTGGCTGAGTTTTAAGGTCGCACTCTTGTAACAAATCTTATAAGTTATGCTTACTCTGCCTTAACTTATAAATAAATGAATAAATAGTTTATGACTTGGTTCACAATTTCCCACTGACATCTAAATTATGAACTAGTAGCAGAGATGGTGGGCCCTTTGAGCAGCCATTACAGCTTCTGGTGACCATTAACTTATCATCCATCCACTTCTTTCACTCGGTGTTTGAAAGAGTTTGCTGAGCAAAAAGTCCACTAATTTCTAAAGCAGTTCCCCTTGTATTACAGAGCCCCCACAGACTTGGACATAGTTCATTGCACATGCTTACTTGAGCATCCTCTGTGTCTACACCGCTATCCTGCAAGTTTAAGATGTGTCTGCTTCAATACACCTGAGTAAAATTATCAGGTCATTATCAGGACTCTGGAGAACTTGACTGAATACTGAGGAACTTAGTCATTTAGACTCTAACTAGGCGTTTTCTTCTTGTTTTGAGAGGCTTTTCTGGAATGCTGGTGTATTACTGACAGGGTTGTCATACCAAAATGGCAATTTCTGTTCTCTCTTAATGTTTCTTTAGATTTGAAATATGTCTCAAATAGCCAAACAAAATAAGTAAGGTTAAAGGCAGGAGAGCTCCTTCTCCATTTAAGTCTCAAATCTTTCCTGTAATTTACAAATAAATGTTTAATTTTTCCTGCTTTTTGTCATTATCTTATTATCCTTAATTAGTTTTAATTTACCATATGAAGAAGTTATATCATGCATTAGTATTGCACAATATTTCTCCTTTAATTTTAGTAAAGTGTTAGATTTCAGTTTATTGTTTATCCTCCTCTTCTATTTAACCCTGTCGAAGTCTTAGCGCAAGACTCAAGAGGAGTGTGGAAATGTCATGGTCAGACAGCAGGGGTTGTCCCATCAGACTGTCAATTTCCAATTCCACACTAAAAATAAAAATCTCATAAAAGCGCACAGTGAGTCTGTGCAGCCCAGCTGGGCCGCGCACAAAATAAAAAACTTGTGAGGTCTAAATGATCCTGTCTCTTAAGACAGCTGGAGGGTTGTTCGGTTTAAAACTCTATGAAAAAGTTAAGAATATATCTTCAAATGAAATTTATTAGACAGGTCGTCCAATCAGATTTTTGTTGCACACAGTCATAGCTTGGTAAATGGACTTTAATTTAACATGTCTATTGCTCTAGTTGCACCTTTTCATACATGATAAATCCATCTAGAACCTCAAATAATTAGTCTTATCCATTTTCTCTTTTTTCCTCATGGTTTCCTTCATTCATGCATACCTTGTGTCTGATTTATTTCATTTTCACATCTGGGCTTATGTGAGCTCCTCTTTGTCCAAGAGTGCAGACAATGAGGCAGCCAGTCCTGCATCTGAAAAATGGAGCAATAATCAGCGCTGTAACTATGCAACCCAACGTGACCATGATGGTGAAAGAGGTGAAAAAAAAAATAGTATTACAAATACTTCTAAACTTGCTGGCATCTTTTCAGGTATTAATGAGGTAATAAAGGCAGCATTCATTTTTTTCCTTCAAAAAAGTGACGTTGAGCTCTAGAGGATTTAACAAATGACGTTTACAGTCTGAAGTTAAGTAAAAATACCCAGATGTCAGAGTCATTATTCCTGAACTTTTTTGCACTTTGGCATATTGCAACCAAGAACATTATTTTGTTAGAGCAACAGAAATGATTTTCACGTTAAGTCAAATGGCTATTTCTTTTTCATTCAACAAAAATATGTTCCTCCACGTATTTGCTGTGTCCCCTATGTTGATTGTGGTAAAGTTATAAATTACAGCAACTTTCTGTCCTCCTTAAATAACATGATTTCTAATCGTTGTCCTGTTAACCGGTTCTCCACACTTATGGACATAATTGTTGATCTCTGTTCCGTGAGACTATCAAAGTCTGGCACATTGTCTTATTACTGAACTATATTTACCATTTACCATAAACATGTCCACGGTTTTCTCCCGGATCCACCTGCTTCGGTCTACATCAGTGGTTCCCAAAGTGTGGGTTCCCAAAGTGTGGGGCGCGACCCCTGCTTGGGTCGCAATACCATTGCTGGGGGGGCGAGGGAAGCTGTATGGATGAATGAAACCACAAAAGTGTTTCACTGTAAAGATGGTTTGTAGTGTGTTTTGTGGCAACCTAAAGTGTCAAATAAACTTCAGGGAGTTTGAAAACAAAATATGTGGACAGGCTTATGTCTGGTTGGACGATGTTCGTGCCCAGTTGGGTATTTTTCTTCTTTTTGGCGGGGGATTTGTAATCCATAGAGGGACCCAGAAAATCTTTGGGAACCACTGTTCTACGTGATGCTGCATGTTCTCTAATGTTCTCTAACAAACACCTACAGCTGGATTTATGCTGAGGCTAAATTGCACACATATGGCTCTAATAAGATGAATTTTAACAGCAATTAGTTGTGCTGAATTTTATTTAGGGATATCAGAGCAAATTAGGCTGAATACATGAATACATGATGTTGAATCATGGGTTATTTTCTTTCAACTTCATAATAATGACTACATTGTGCTGGTCAAACGCATAAAATCCCACTGAAATACATTTACGTTTATGGTGGTAATATGACAAAATGTGGAAAAGTTCCAGTCATATAATACAACAGACTTTATGAAACACAATGGCTGCCCCATATTTATTTAAGTATTGTACGAATCATATCAGTCATCTCAAACTATAACAGTTATTAGCTCTCATCAGTAATGCTTATAAAAAGAGCTGTATTTTAAATAAACTATAAAGAATTTTCCTCTGTTCAATCAAAGCATCTTTGCAGATCTTTTTCACAACTAAAACATACTTTTTTTCTGTCTCTAAATTCTTTCTGCCTGTGGTTGCATGTTCAGTAGTTTGAGTCTGTCCAGGGTTAATGTTGGTGCACTGAATGTCTTTTTGGGAGCCGTGTTTTCATTCCCTGTGAATCTTGTCCTCTCTGTGTTTCTCTGGACATGTCATCTGCAGCCTAGCCGCCCTACTCTTCCTCCTCCTCACTTCTCTCCAAACTCTGACCTCATGCCGACCTCATGTTGACCTCTGACCCACATTTTAAGCTTTTTTTTCTCTCTCTTTTTTTGCGACTGGTGCATTTACTTTCCCCTTATTTTACCTCTCGAAAGCCCCACCTTTATAAGTGTCCCCTCTGTGATAAATATCCCTCACAAACTGTTTTTTCAGCACCCACTGGGAGGGGGAGGTGATCCTCTCTGTCTTTCTCTCTTCCGCTCTTGTCACACTGTTTCTGTCTGTGTTCATCACTCTTGTTTATACTCCTCTTTCTCTCTTGCTCCCTTTCTCTTTTCCCCCACTCTGTCCTTTCCCCTCTTTTCCCCGCCCTTTCTCCCTTTCCCTCCTGCATGACTGCATGTGCACCAGACGTTCATTGCTCATCTCCCTCTGTGTTTGCATGGATGCACTGGGAGGATGCGCAGCACTACCACTAACTTGTCTGAGATCACAGCATTGAAGCAGCTCGACCAAAAGACGTTTCTTTGCATGGCATGCTATAAATATACTGAGAACGACTCTGCAGCCTGTCTTGTTCCTCCTCAATAATCAGTCATAGTGGGGGTAAAAAGGCTGCAGTCCTTTTTGTCAACTTTGACTTTGTTTCCGCTTTGTTCTTGTATGAATGTTATTATTGCTTTGTGTGTGTTGAGTTTAATGTAAATTGTTTTCATCTCTTTGACTGTCAGTTAGTCCTCCTTTCTCTATATGTATTTTGTTAAATGTGAGTTATCAAATCAGTCTGCGGGTGTATCTGCGTGAGTGTTTTTATGTGCTTTAATTTAGAAACTACTGCTGTTTGTACACGTGTGCCCATGTGTGAACAGGCAAAAAGAGTCATTTTTCTTTACATGTTGTTTCTTTTTTTTTTATAACCTTCACTTCTGATACTTTACTTTTACATTTCAGTCAGGAGTTCAGGCAACGACTCCCCCGTTTACTAATTTTTGCATTTTCCCCCCAAAAAATCATTAGTATCTACTTTAGTGACAAGCAAAGGTTTGATTGAGCTAAAATCAGAACAGATCTGGTGTCAGATGTGAAGAACATTTTTATGTTCTACATACTGACGTTATGAACATAGCTTTCGAATGCAAAGCTGATATTTCATCTTCAAGTTCTGTTCATATGCATTACAAAGGAGTTAATTCACTTCTAACATGATTAATTTAATAATAGTTCCTTACAGTACAAGCAAAGTTAGGTTCATGTCAGCTACATACAGACCAAATAGGTCCAAATTATAATAAGAAACAGTCAAATTAATTCAACGTTTTCAGTTAAAATGTTATCTAATCAAGGAAATCCAGCTGATAACATTAGAGTGATTTACTTGGTAGTGAATGCATCGAGTCAAGTGTACTTTTTATGGGACATGATAAAAGGAATTACACAAATGTAATAGCAGTAATAGATACTTCAGTGATTTATTTTGTTTAGGAAAAGACACTAAACACAAGGTCAAGGCGTGTTGTTTACGGAAGAACAGAGAGAATATGAAGTTAGTAGTAGTACAAATTTCAAAATGTGTCATTTTCCTAAATTTATAAAAGGTGTTTTTAATTACTTGTACTTATGGCAGAAAGCACAATATATACATATGTTTTTCAGTTTTATTGTTATCCTCCCGGGGTCTTAGTGAAATAAAAACTGGTCTAGATGTTTGCTTTCCCCAGTTTCCCACAATGGACATATTTGTCTTAGCAGCAAAATGCTGCCAGTTGTAATTATTGAAATTATGATCAGGTACGATCATGTTTTCAAAAAGCTGCCTGTGATCAGTAGATTCCAGCTAAATTTAAAATCGGATATTACTTAAAACCATTTTTTAAAATCTTTATTCATTCGTTTTAATCATATTTTTTGATAGATTTAACGATTTTATAGACAGTTAAAGAACATGAGAAGAGCAGTTGACCGCGATTAGCTGAAGATCTGGAAGTGTAATCTTGTCTTGTATTACTGGCTTCCCTGTTCTCTCCAGCCTGACTGTATGCATGCAAGTGTTTGACAATCCGTTCTTTAAATAATGATGCTCAGTCGCTCTGAATATAGAAAATTAAACCTAGATATAAACTTGACCACTGGAGAATCTCAGCTTTGTTTTTTCTGAAGTTTAAATTCGCTCCATTGACTGGGGTGTTTGTATTTTATATTTGGAGAGAAAATTCACAAGAGTCAAAACATTATGTTTGAGAAAATCTCACTATTTATGCACAGCCTATAAAGGAAGGTGATAATTTCCAAACTTAATAAAAGAGAGAAGGCCCCTGTGTTAAGTTCTGCAGGAGCTTTATGATGGAGGTGCAGATATTTCACATTTAGCTACAAAACATCGACAAATATAATGGAAGTGTCCCACCCTCTGTTTATAGCTCTGCTAGAAACGGAAGTGATCCATGTACCCAATCATTTAAATCCAAATTGCATTTGGATGGATTTGAGTTGAAGATCCTCTCCTGCTATATTCAAATAGCTTTTGTTGTATAATTAGATGCTTCAAAAGCAAATAAAAATGTGTTTTATTATACTTCCTGTGACACTTAATTGGACTGCAGTGTGGAGGGTAAAAGAGAAAGTAGGACAAGGGGTCTTTTTGCCTCTTGGTGTCTCAGATATCTTGTGCAGCCTCAGCAAAAGTCTGCAGCGGACTACGACTCGTGTTACACCCTGTGCTCTGTGGAGTGAGTTCTTCACTGTGTGTACAGATACAGTCAGTCTCACTTTTTCTGTCCTTACAGTACGGCCTGTACCGCCTCACTTTGTTCTATCTATGCTTAGTTTCATCTTCAGCAATAAACCATGCAATTTAATATTATATTATCACTAATATATTACTTTAATCTTCAACTAATTTCCAAGGAAGAGTCATTTGTTCTTCCTGGGACTGTTATTTTTATTTTATGTAAGATAAAAAAATCATCTTCACTGTAAATTAGTAATTACAATGTCAAGCTTTATTGGACAAAACGTAGGTATTAAGGTGATTCCAACACAGTCTGTAGGAGTGACCTGAGTCCACATCACATTGACATGTCTTACTGACTGATTTTGGAAAATCCATTTGAACTATTGCTTTTGTTAGCAACCATGTGGCTTTTACAAACCTGATTGTTTGGTGTTGTTACGTAACTAACAATGTAGCGGCATTTTGCATGCATGGAGATGAACACCTGTGTCAGAGAGAAGAACACTGTGTGATGATGTCGGGAATGTGTTGGTTTGAGATTTTAATGGTATGATAACTTTGAGTAAAAATATTATTTTCACAGTATTATGACACATTATAACATAAAGAGGTAAAGCAAGGGTATGTCAGTATTTAATTGCTTTTAGGCGAACTGGCTTCCCAACCTGCTCATAGCTAATCATTTTTGAAAAACGCTATTAACAATCAAGTTAACTTATTTAGTATACAGACTAATTGGTGCCTCGTCTTTGAGGGTCAGACACCACTGGTGTAGGTTCTTCAAATGAAAATAATGGTGTTAAAATTTTTTGAATGCATATTTCAAAGTCAATGTGGTTTTTTTTTTTTTCTGAAGGGTTTTATGAATCTTAAATTGTGGTTTGCAGAATGTGTGGTGCAGAATCATCTAACCATGACTTGAGCAGCTTGGGATTTTGATGATCGAGTGCAATTCAGACTCATTGAAAAACATTCAAGTTCCTCTTTACAAGTACCGTTTTCATATTAGCCATTTGCCTAATACGAATCATCAGTGCACTGATAAGTCATTTGGTGGACTTTTACTTCCTTTCAACATGTTTAGCACAAAAAGAGACCGCCTTAAAAACGGAAGGCCTAGTATTTCAGTGAAATTCAAAATCTAACCCCATTTGAGACGATTCCTCAGAGGCTGACAAATCTTCCTGCTTGCATTGTTGTTATGTTTGTTAAGCAGTCATATGTCCCTGGGTTTGTTTCAAAATGTGACAAATGATTTCTATTTTTGAATTTCTTAAGTGGTAATAATGCTGTAATAGCTGTGAAAACTGACACCCATCAATCCCTAGTGGACATGTGTGTGTAAAATTATGTCTGATGAGAAAATGGGATTGCCTGCTGATTGCATGTTTCCAGCCTGACTACAAAAAAACAACTTGCCTGTTCCTGGGAGAATTTGAATGCATGTATCACTGAGTGGGCGGATATGTGTGTTTCAGAATGGGAGTTTGGATAGGGATCAGTAATCCGTCTCGTCTCCCTGCAGGTGGCAGCCAGCAGAGCAGCACCAGCCACGGCTGGGGTCGAACCTTGGTCTCAGTCAGTTGGTCCGATTGGCTGTGTCTGCTGCTGTTACTGCCACTGCTCGCACCGTCAACATTGGCTGATTGAGCTTGACAACCTTTCTTCTAAAAGCCGCCCTTGCTCTCTTAGCTAATTGCACCTTTGTTCTAGCTCCTGTTGTCTTGGCCCTACCCCCTCTTTTCTTTCCCATTCCTCTCCCATTTGTCCCTTCAGCCTCCTCTTCTCCTCCCCTAGATGCCCAGCTCCTGGGCTGGGGCACTTACCTCCTCCCAGGGTCCCAGTGCTGTGGGGGTGAGGTAGAGAGCGAGGCGGGGGGGCCGGGTGTCAGCGTGCCTCTCTCTGTCTCGCTCCAGGTTATGGGCTTGCGCAGGAGGAGCTCCATTCGCCGGCCTCAATGCAGTACAGCCTGCCCTCTCCGTTGGGTGCCGAGCCTTACTGGCAGGAAGTGTCCAGCCTGGACTGTGCACCAATTGCCACCACAGAAGAAGACACCCTAATGGAGATGTCCGATGTTCAGGTCTGGCCCTCTGGCAACAGCCCCTCCTTGGTACCTGTGGAGGATTCCTCGCTGGAATGCAGCAATGCAGATGACTCAGAAGGTCTGCTAGGGCTGCCATATGGAAGTCTGGGCCGACCGGCCAGCCAGGCCAGTGCAGCCAGCGCAGGGGGTGTGGTGCTGAGTGGTTCTATTGAACTGCCAGAAGATGACTCAGAGATGGGAGTGGATTCTCTCAGCACAACCACACCAGCCTCCATTGGGGGAACCATAGCAGGGATCAATCTCAACGGGCTAAACAACGGTCAGGGGTCAGAGGCAAGCTCAGAGTTATCAGCCGTCACGAGTACGACGGGTGGTGATGGAGCTGAAGGAGGAGGACGACGACTAGGTGGAACTGGCTCAGAAGAAGGACATTCTCTTGTTTCAGGACAACAAAGAGTGTACGCTCGGTTGAGTGAGTCACCTGGTCTGAGCTGTGTTGCAGATCGGAATGGAGACAGGTTGGTAAAGCCTCAGTATGCATCTAGGTTTGAGTAAAATGTTCATAAAAAAAAAAAAAATCTGAATCCTGGTTGTTTCTATTGCATGCCAGTGGCAAACCTTTTAGATGTGGGTGTTTGCAAAGGGACTGTAACTCATTGTGACATTAAGTGTCCTCACTCATCTTCTTCTTTCAGGTCAGCTAATGGTGGAAACGGAAGTGGAGGAGGCTCTTTCCTTTCTTACCTGCAGGAACAGACCGGTTCAGGATGGATGCCTGTCACTGACCCCACACAGTCTTGGGTGGGCACCCAGTCTAAGCCCAGGCAGGCCATGGAGACTATGATTTCATCTGTACGCAATGCTGTGGATGTAGACCCATCCCTAATGTCCCAGGAGGCCTTGCTTCAACCCGTGAGGGACATGGGGCACTCTGAGATTTTACGGGGCCACTTCAGAGGTACTCAGCCTTTTGAGAAGGGTTTGGGATTCCCACACAGGGTACCAGAACTGAGAGCCTGGGACGACGTGCGCCTGAAAGGCCAGGTGAGTGTGTTGATCTTTCATTTTCTTTGAAATTTAGTCAGAATTCTTCAAAGTCAGCGGGAATTATAAAAGATTTAGAACATTACCAAATGATTGCACTAAATTATCTCCAAATGGTGAAAGTCCACAAATTGGCTTTGGAAGAACCAAATTATAGTTATGATCAATGCAGTGTAATGGCTGCTACTCAACATTATTTCCTACTTTATTTCCTAATTTCCTAATTTAATCAAAATGATTGATTTTTACTTTTTGAAGATCTTCACTCTAGGGATTAGTCATGGTCTGACTCCCTCATCTGAATTTCTTCCTCTGGCAATGCAAATATTGTCCAAACCCAAGTACTTTTATATTTATTGTTTAGGCCGCTGCCCTGCATCTTTTAGATTTTCCTCTGCTGCACCACATCTGAAAAGATTAACTAGGTCATAAGCAAGATTCTGGACAACTTATCTACACAGGTAGGGGGTAATTAAGCCATTTCATTCCAGTGTTTTGTACCTGTGGCACATCTAAAACCTGCAGGACACCGGCCCTTGAGGACTGGATTTTGACATCTGAGATACAGACACTGACCACTGATCACAAAAGTCACTTCCACAAACTCACACAGACACTCTAGAGCCCAAGATGGCCACTAACAGTATGAAGGTCCAGATATAGAAAGCATTCTTTGACTCCCATTCGTGTCACATGAGACTCTCCCTAAGTCGTTCCACCTCTTAACTTTGTACACATGACAGACAGAAAACACTACCAAAGGCAAATCTCAATTATGATATTACTTGACTACAAATATCAAAGTGGAATTACCATGTTTCTGGGGTGTTTCTGTGAACACCATTAAAGAAACTATTTGGGTTCATTTGGGACCTACATTACTGTGTCACTAACTGAGTTATTTTTGCCTGATTTTTGCTGTTTAAATCCTAAAGAAAAGAAGGGAAAATAACAGAAGTTAAAGTTGGTGTATTACCACAACACATGGAGCTTCACGGGAGCAGGAGGAGGTATTTAAAGCCCACAGATCACGTGGGCTGAAAGTCAGAGAGGTGTTAATAGAAGCTTCTCATAGCTGCTCTTGGTCGGATCTTTGACTGGGTTCTAGTAAGGAAGAGACGGGTCAGGAGGGCCCACTGCCCCAGCTGCTGGAGGACAAAAATGATCTGAGACACCAGTTTCACCAAAACAGCGTCAAGAGGGGAAAGACCTGCAGCTGTTGCTCTCTCTCACAGCAGAGAGGACAGTCTGGGAAAAGGGAGTAGCTAAAGCCGCTTTGTGCAGACCGTGTCGGTGTGCTGGGCGTTAAACTGGGGCGATGTGGGCCCTGGTGACCGAGCTCCTCTTCAGCTTTGTGCTGCTGGCTTTCTTGGTGATCAGCTGCCAGAACGTCCTCCACATTGCCAGCGGCTCTGTGCGCACTGTGCTCAGTTACATACATGCTCAGCTGGACCGTGAGCTGGGTGAGGTCGAAGGGGTCGCTGACGAGGAGGAGAACGTGACCACAAGGGTGGTCCGCCGCAGAGTCATCCTCAAGGTACAAACGTCAGGGGCAGAAAGGAAGTTGAACAAAAACCTTTTGTGACATATTGTTTCATACGTTTGTTAGGAAATACCAGGTTGTAATATTGTTTAAAAGATGCAATGATGTTCATTTACCCTCTGCCCCATAAAAAAGACAGAAAATACATCTGTGCTTTCCATCTAAGCAGAAAATGAATGCAGTGTAGAACCATTTATTGGCGTCTAAATGTAGCTACAAAGGACATACTAAAAAGGTCAAAGGTGTTTTCCTGGGTTTAACATCGGCAAAGAGCCATCTGGATATAGTCAGAAAATGTGTTAATGTGATTTACAGCAAAAAAGGCTCTTGCTCACATGTTTATGATTCTTTACGTGTGTCATTGCAATCAGGTGGAACAAGCACAATAAATGCTTGCTGAGAAATAATGATGCAGTAATAATATCTAATAAGTCTATGCTGTGACTGGAAAGCAGAAGTACTTCTAGAGCGTTATCCTCTGCTGCCATAAAAATAGATGAACTCAGTTTAACAACTCTGAGCCTTAGTTCCTTTAACATCTTGGACTTTCATCAACTTCTTTCCTCTTTACATCTTTTTATTAAATACATATACCTAACTGTGGAAACATGGTGATTAGATAAATGCCCTTGCAAGTTCAGTTTTATTAACTTCATTGTGATTGTATCCAAGAATTTCTGAATTAATATCTAGCAGTGTATACAAACTGTAGAAAACCTATCTAATGCTGAAAGAGGATTTTAATGACCCCCATGCATTGTGATTTTAAGTATGCAATATAAAATTAATAGATCCTGAAATCAACATCTCTATCTTCTTAAGCTGTTGGCTATCTGATTATCTGTGTCTCCATTTGGTGGAGAGGTAACTTGATTGCAGCTGCACTGCATTGGTGGCTGCAATCAAGTTTATAGGACTGCGAAAAATAACTCAAATCAGAATGTTGTTGTTTGCAAATCTCTTACAACCAACTTTACCTGAGAACTGAGCCGAGAAAAGCAACAAATGACATTTTAAATCTTTATAGCAGACTTGAAGCTGAGACAGGTGGGAATACACTTCATATGTTGGAATAATTCAAACGTTTTTACTTAATGCGTGGTGAAATTAATGCTGCGCATTACTATGAAGACATAATCTCTACTGTGAACTGTAGTGCCGGCAACATTAAAGGGTTTTCTTCACCAGGAACAGAGGAGATGGATAGCAATAAATACAAGGTAATATTGGAAGAAATTATGTGAAAAGCTGCAAAAGACTGAGGTGCAGATTCTTCCTTAATCAAGATGAAGCCCATAAAGAAGGAACAAAGAAAAGTGTTTATGGTTTTTCTGTATCCAGTCTGATTGATTTTGAGTTTCTAGGCAAAGAGAAAACAAAATTATTGTTGTTCCTCCTCAAAGTCATCTACCACTCTGTGTTGGGTCTCACATAAAATCATAGTAAAAAAAAAAACAAAACTGAAAGTGTGTTGTACTCTGAAAGAGCTCGAGGAAAATTAACAGTTTTGATGGACTCAGTATGAGATTGAGCAAAACAAAACTGACTGGGCAAATATGTGACTCATGGTGAAAAGCAACAGCTAGATAGATTTACCTCTCTTAGATTGTGCAGGTAAAATGTTCAAGGAATACCCTTAGAAGAGCCTCCAAATTTTAGACTGCATCCTTAGGAGTCAAAAAGAAATATCTCAAATTGTATGAAATTAGGCATGTCTAATTCAATATATATATATACATATTTCAGGTAGTCCATGCCTGCAATTCAGGAAGAATGTATTTTTTTAGGTTTTAAATTTGAAAGCCTGAACATGAGCATTTTGTTGTCTGCAGGGCGATGAAGTTGAAGACCTTGCTGGTGGGCAAGTAAGTGAGGAACAGTTCACAGATGAGCATGGAAACATCGTCACCAAGAAGGTCAGCACTTTCAACATGCCTTTTAGCCGCAGTGAAATCAGGATTTTGTTCTTTCTCGGTTAAATATTCATTCAGCATTTCCCCCCACAGTGATTATTCAAACAATTGTCAGATGTAACAGAGTTCTTCATTCATTTCATGTTGGATGTTTTGTTGTTTTTTTTAGTACAGTTTTTTTTTTTTACTCCATCAACATTTCTTCTTCTCCTTCTGTTACTTTATCATGCACTCGCCCTCGTCTGTTCCCCCCACCCCCTGTCTGCCAACATCTAAAATGTGGAATAGATTGTACGGAAAGTTGTGCGCAGAGGGAAAGGTTTGGGAGAAGAAGGGGTTCTGGAAGTGGAGGGAGCCCTGCTGGATGCCAACGAACTGGAGGGCGATGCTGAGCAGTACCTGAGCTACGCCATCCTAGGCCGCGACAGCAGCAAGGTGGGCTTCTGATCTGCAGACAGCTGTGTGGCTCTCTTCAGGTTTCAACTAGTAAGAGGAATTGTTAGGCCTGAGTTTGCTAAATTAAATTACGTCCGATAGTACATCTGGACACCATGTGAGGATTAGCTAGTGTAAAGCAGTGCAAAAGCCTCAACATAAAGAGATGAAAGCAGTAAGTCTGAATGTGATTCTAGTTTGTCTTTAAACCGACTAACCAGTTTCAGTGTGTTTGGGTAAATGCTATACACTGACTTTCTGTTACATTTATTTCCATCCAAATGTTTTTTTTCATGTTCTTTTATTTTACATTTGTGGAAAACACGGTCTCTCATTTTCTGTTTGCTTTGGCTAAGATGCAAAACTCCATCAGTTCATTCAGATTTGATTCATTTTTGTCATCATTAAGCCATTCCTACACTTTGATTGTTTTCAACAATGAATGAAATTACCTCCTGCAATTGTTATAGCTATAATATTTTCTTTCTTCCCAAAATGAGTGATTCATCTGTTTTCCTGCATTTATTAAAGCTCAGTCCTTCAACTACGACTGTGTCCTGATCCCTCGAGCTACCTCTGATTCACATTTCCTTTGGTCATCAAATGGGTTTAATGTGGCATGTGGTACAGAGTTCTTACTTTAGTTCTGTTTGCAAAAGTGTTCATACCCCTTGAACCTTCTCAAAAGTTTTCACGTTACAACCACAAACGTTGGTTATTTTATTAGAACTGCAGACAGACCAATACAAATCAGAAAACTGTGGCATCTTTAATCAAGCCACTTTGATATTCCGAAGTAAAATCCAGTGCAACCAATTTATTTCAGAAGAAACTTAAATAGTAAATAGAGTTAATCTGTGTGTGATTTAATCTTGTCAATACAGCTGCTTTATGATAACCTGTAGGATTGTTAGAGAAGAAATATGAGCAAACATCCTCATGAAGACCAAGGCACATAGAAAACCGATCAATACAAAAGTTGTGGACAGGTTTTATTTGGGCTTAAAGCAGTGAAACCATCAGGAGGTGCAACTGCAAACCTGCCAGGTCATGTCTGGTCACCTTAAATTGAAATCCAAATAAGGGTTGATTATTGATCATTGATCACACAAGCAGCGAAGATATTCATTGAAACTTAAAGGAGCTTAAAGCTGAAGTGGGAGAATCTGTCAACAGGTCAAATGTTAGCCACACACTCCACAAATCTGGCATTAAAGCAAGAAGGAAGCTGCTTTGAAAGAAAGTCGTGCGGTCCGAGTTTGATTTTACCGCAAGCTTTCCAGAGGAAACAACAAACGTGAAAAAGGTGTTCTTGTCAGATAGAAGGAGAAAGTATCGCTTTGGCCCACAAAAAACCAGTCACACCAAACAGATAACCTAAGTGGATCACAGTTGAAATGAAGCTGGATAAGTCAAAGTTTGGGGAAATACTGGTGAAAATCTGATGAAAGAATGATCAGCACATTGGTGCAGTCAAAATCAACACCTAAATTTACTGAAAAATCCAATGAGATACTTTTTATCCAGAACAATGGGAGACATTTTCACACACCAAGTGTGCAATTATGGCAGAAACATACACTGAAAGACCCGCAGCTTTAAATGCACCGATGCAGAAAGGTTGAGTCAAAATGCATCCAACATTATTCAGATTTTTATTAGCAAAAGAAAAATGAAAAATCTTTTATTTCCTCAAAATTAAAGTCCACTTTGTGTTGGTGTACTAAATAAAAATCCAATGACATATGCAAAAGTTTGTGGTTGAAACCAGAGAAACTGAAAAAGTTCATGGAGTGCGAATGCTAGCTTCTGTTCAGATGGATGCATGTTTATTTGGGCCTTTAACAGTCTATTCAGTTTACTCTGAACCACATTCCCGGTGTTTTATCCATCTTTAAAACTTTCCTGATTTCCATCCTTGCTTGACTGTTTATAAATTTACTTTTTTAACCTGTTCTTTCCTCCTATCAGTTGCACATTTCTTTCACATTTCATTATGTGTCTCTGCTGCCTGTCTTCTCTTTTTTATGTCTGAACAATTTTCTTCCTCTGCTGATATGTTTCTATCGTTCCAACTTGTCTTTTTCTGTTTCCATTCTTCTTTTATTATATCCTCCTTTACTAATATTCTCTAAGCCTCTTCCTTTCCCCTTCTGTCTCCACCATCTGTCCTCAACCCCGGGACTTCATTTGGTGTAAACTCCCTCTTCCTCTCCCCACAACGTAGACCGATTCTGTGGATGTGAAGAAAGGTGCTCAGATAGTGAAATGTGCCAGTCTGCGGAGAGTTAAGCAGTGAGGCAGACAGAGTGCTGCGTCCCTGCAGGTATGGGACTGACCTACAGTGCCTCGTCTGACCTGTGGTTAGAAAACATTTAATCTGGTCTCTCTGGATTAAATGCATCTAAATTTACCTTTGAATAAATACTAATGATATGTAACACTATACTGGCACAGCGATGTGAAAAAATTATCAGCAAATAGACACTGTAGCTAAAACAATATGGAAATCTTTCTCTCAACATTGTGTAGAGGGGTTTTGTGAAGTAATCAGTAGTCAGTATCTTACCTCCATCTTACCTGCAGTAGTATTTTGATTTACTTTAGTTTGGGAAAACAGAGTTTTTAAAATCCTGACCACTATTTAGTATGATTAAACAGGAATTAGCAAGACAAGACAAAGAGGTTTTATGTGAATCAACACTACAGAGTATGTTACATTCACTGTTTGTCCTCCATCATGGCCCTTGGCTACATTTTGTGATGGTATTGCACTGTATTAACCTCACAAATAGAGTGCAGTTTTGACTGAGCAGTTTTGACAGCTGCTCAGTAAAAACTGATAACCGGTGGAAACTGATGATGATCCATTTCTGGCCAGCAGCCAAGGTCTCAGTGCATCTGAGGCACCGAGTGTACCCAGAAACTATTTGAATTAACAGTAACCCAGTTTGACAAACCCATGTCAAGAAATATCTTGTAGCAGTTGAATTAACCAGTATTTTGTTTATTTTTAACCTTTAGTTATCGCTCCCTGCTAATTACCAATAATGTTAACAGACCATGAATCAAATAGATACTTACTGTAAATATTGCTGGTGTTTTTGGATGTTGGCCATTTGGCCAGTTGCCCAGGGTTGCATCATTCATTCGAGTAATGAACCGTTTACCTCCTCCATGTGGTTTTAGAGGTGGCCTTAAAGCAGGATGGACGTGTATTGAGTGTTTAGCAGACCAACAACTGTCTGTAGCATGGAGCTTGTTTGCCAAAGCAAAGTCCCGGCAACAATTCATCAATAATGTTGGAGAGAAGAAAGGATGAATTGTTCTCTGTGCCGAAGAGGCAATATTTGGCATGTGTAGCTGAGACCGAATGCTGTGCTTTCCTAAAGATAAGATATTCTTATCTTTGGACACATGGCGCAAGATAAGATTAGGTTGCGCGCTTTCTTCTTTGCACTACTTTGACTAACTGTTAGCTTGATTCTAAAGTGAAAAACTATTTTTCTCTTAAGTGAATAGAGTGATGTTTACACTGGGGAAGATACTGACCACTGATGCAACGCCGTACAACCCCAAGTCAAAAAATTTCTTCTCATCCTTATTGTAAAAGCACTCGATAAACCTCAATATCATTATTGTTATTCATTTATTTTTATGCAGTTTGATTAGCTTTTGTGAAAAACATGATAATTGTAATCAAATAGTTTTTAATTTTTTAGATCGCTAACCAACTACTGAAAACCTTAACTGCTTCTGTGCTTTTTCATTCTCACATCACAGCACGGAGTTATATTTGTGAATGAAAAATCTTAAGGACAAGACGAAGATTTCCTTTGAAGATTTCCTTATTGACATGATGATTCTACAATATATATATTTATCCATATGTCCCTTTAAAATTGTCCCTTCAAGTTTCATTTTGCACTAGAACACAAATATAATTCCAAATTCTCGATGTAAAGAGATCTTTAAAGTTGAACTGGGTCCGTGGTTTTTCTCTGTGCACATTGTGACAAGTCTGATAAAGTCTGACACAGTGTGCTGTCAGCAAAACCAAGACAGATCTTGTGAAGTGGCAGCGCTCAAGGACAAAGCTGCCAAGGCTGTTGTCTGGAGAATTTGAGCCACTAGGCGGTGGGTCTGGGTGTGTGTGTGTGTGCGTGTACGTGTGCGTGTGTGTGTGTGTGTGTGGGAGTGATGGTGACTTGCCCTTTCTAAAATAAAGGCCATGACATTCCTGAGACTACTGATGTTTCAAGTGCCTCCCTCTTGCATGTTAACCTGCTTTTGCCAACCATTTTTGGTTAAATGCCACAGCAGCAGTAAAGTGGGGTGTGTTGGAATTAAGATAAAGATTGTGGTTTGTACATGAGGGAAATTGTGAGCATTTTACCAAACTCATGGAATATGGCACTTTTAAATCTCTTGCACAGAATTGTCATGATTGCTTTGAAATGTTTGTTTTTGCATGTAATGTCTTTTGTACCGGTGCACCTCAATAAATTAGAGTGTCATAAGGAAGTTTATTTAGTCCACTAAATCAGTATGAAATGAGAACAGTGCATACAGTTGTTATACAAATAGTCACATACGTTTTTTTTTTTATTTTCCTGAAATGTAAACATACTGAAAAAAAGTGGGACAGCTACCACTGCTTCTAAGGCATCTGCTGTTGTTTTGTTGGCAGCAGGAGAAGATTAATTATGTAATATGAATTGAATAAGAACATGAGCAAGTGCAGAACAAATCAATACAAACAAAAAACAAAATAAAAACACAGACACATATATAGCCGCCACTTATTCTTTGGTATTTGTCATCGAAGCCGTGGCAGCCATAGCATCTGCCACAACAAATATTACTTCATGGAAAAGCCATTTTCTCAAGTAGATGCAGTCAAAATATGACAGGTTTAACACATTTTAATAACCAATGATATCACCATTTCAAAAATAATTATTTACTAACAAACAAAATAACCGGAAAGCGAAATCGGCATTCCCCAAAACAGCAGCAGCAGCTTTGGCTGCTCTATGGCCTCCTAGTTTTAGCTTCCAGCAGCTTTGGCAGCTGACACTGGAAGTGTTACTGCAAACTGCCACTGACACAAACTGAGCTCAACAATGAGCAACATCTTTTCCTTCTTTACTCTGTAGCCCAAGAAATGTCTGGTGTTTATTTTTTTTAATTTTGGTTCAGGAGTGTCTAAAGACAAAGAGTGTAAGAGCTCCTCTTCTATGTTGACTCTCAAAGCTGTGTGTATCACTCATTGCTTGTCCAACACCGTCCTTCCACTCAACTTTCCATGCTTAAATATACCACTCTCTGATCAGACATCTTCGTTTTGTGCTTACCGGCGGGTCTCACTGGCTGTCTAATGGATGGCTGGTATATGACAACACATAATTGTGTGTTGTTCAAAGAAGAATATTTTATTATTTTAAAAAAAAATGATGTGAAATTCTAATAAAGCTCATTTTTGAGTTACCATTAACTCTGAGGAGTAGTCACCAACATTAGCAGAGCCAAACAATTTAAAAGAAGCCTCCTGTTTAATAAATGTTACATGAGTTCATGAATTAAAGTATGATTGAGATAGATTTACATTCTACTTGACTGAGATGCACCTGTACACTATTAAAACATTTGGAGCTTAATGCAGCATCAGTGATTTTCCCTCTGTCCACAGAGTTCTCCACAAGATTCAAGCCCTTCACCGAAACAATCGTACATGGACACATGACCAGCAGCAGCTGTCAGGCAGAAGACCACACAGGGACTGGCTGACAAACGAAAATGAAATCCCCCTCCAACACAACGACGGCGGCGTTGCCGACTTTCAGCACGTTTCAGAAGAAAAGGATAAAGATCTAACTTGTAGTTTTTATTACCTCTTTATTTTTAAGAAACTCTGGTTATAAAAAAAAAAACAAAAAACAAATCCTACTAGGCTAGAAGCATGATTTCATACAAAACCAAACACAGGCAAAAAAAAAAAAGTAAGAAAAAAGAAAGAAACGCAACCGACATGTGCTTCCTGTTATCTGTATCAGCATGAGTGATTGCTGCCGCATGGCCTGTCTTTAACTACAAATACAGAGGGAAACACAGGGGCGGGTAAAGGGGGTGGGATGGGACAGGCATGCAATGTTTATTCAATCACTGGCCTGATTTCTAAATTAACCAGGACACTAACTGTTTATCAGTCAGAGAAAAAAAAAAGAGACTACAAACTCAAATTCCTCTCTTCCTCAACACACAGATCCGTTTTAATCCCCTCTCAGTGCGCCGAGCACAGTAAAGCTCCTCTAACCACCCAAGAATATCAGTGTACATAATATTGTATGCACTCACAAGCTCTACGTGACAGTGTGTTACGTGTGTTGTTTATGTTCTCTAAGATCTCTATGCGATGCCACTGATGCTGCTTTCATGTACATAAGAGATTCCTTCCTCGTTTTATTGTTAGATCTGTTCTGTCAGAACCTATATAATATTAGTCTATATATCCTGAGATCTTTGTGGGTACAAGAACATGCAAACGTTATGTCACTCTGCCTGTTTTAATTCAGTTTATGTTCATTTTTTCTGCACCTTTCACTTGCTGTCACCATTTACACTGCAGAGAGACGGACTTCTCCTCCATCAGTTGCTGTACTGAAGGTTTTAATGCCTTCTCTGTGTAGAAGGAAACAGTTTAGATGAAAGTTTATGAGGAGACTAAACTTCTCTTCCATCTCTCTTCTTTTACTTTGGTTTCGTCCACACTGTTTTGTAATAATATATCTTCCCTCTGCGGTCACCCTATCAGAGCACATGTAGCAGTCCTGTCCTCCTTCCCCTATAGAGGACAGGATCCCACCTTCCACTCGCAGCTGTCCAGTAAATCCTGCAGCATTTAACACCACCGCACACACACACACCCACACACACGTGGTGCACATGCTGATCACCTGTCCTCCACTAGAAGATGTCACTCGATGAGGTAGCTGAAACACTGGCAATGTAGCACTGATCTGACTGGGCAGGCAGGGCAGCGTCGCGTCACGGGTCGAGGTCGTGTTGAGCTCTGATGTTTGTCCTTTGGACGGCTACTTGGAACGTAGCAAAGGCAGTCAGTCACCGATCACTGTGATGAGAAACTGTAATACTGACCTGTAACTGTGAGCCTGGCTCCCCCTCGTCTCCAATCTCGTCTCCTTTCAATTCATCTTATGTTGTAATGATTCACTTTCTTGGACGTTTATTCACGTAATATTCAAAAGGAGCAATAACTGCTAACAAAAGGAAAAAAAGCATATTTATGTGTGAGAGTGTGAGAAAAGAATGGAAATTTAAGGATCAAAGGTCACGGTCTTCCTAAACCCTATCACAGCTTTACAGTCGTCTCTTTTTTCAGAAATGATGTCAGTAATTTAGGATTCCACCTTTGCATATTTTGATCCACAAAAACATTGTTTATGTTGGTGTGACTATATATCATAAATCCAGTGGCGGTTTTTGCACAAATGGCACAAAATAGATGAAAATATGCACAAATCCCTGTAGAACAACTCATGCTTAATCCATCTGTATAGTTTCTAGCTTGTGTCAATCTGTGAAGATATATCAGTATACTGATTCTAAAAGAATAAAGTATTATAATTTAACTTTTTAATGTTGCACATAAAGATTGAAAGTTTTTTTTCAAATTTTGAATAAACAGAGAAAATGTTGTCCAAACTATTAAAAAAGAGTAAAATATCTCTAGCAGTCTGCAACTCAGATACCAAGTTCATCATCTTCCCCATCCTACATTGTTTAGTTTTTTTGTGTGTGTTTTTTACAGTTTTCCACTCTAACACACTCTTCAATGACTGGGCACGCTCATGACATCTCTGATGGAATGACGCCCTGGGTGGTGAGCCATGTCAAAAACCGTCACTGCATGAATCTCATCTGCAAAGTGCCCAAAGTTTGATTTTGTTGTTCATTTGAGAATGTAGGTGTGTCCAAGCAGTTTTAAATCTTAAAGACATTCATATGCACCTTATAAATTTGCATGTGTTTCTGGGTCCCAGGGTCCCAGAAAAGGGGACATTTATGGTTAGGGTGTGGTATTTCAAATAGTCAGATTATATACATAAACTTTCTGATCAGTTTTAGAGGTTGATTTACCTCAATATGTGTGTGCCATCTCACATGATGCAAACTATCTAGACATGCGTTTTATCCCGATGCCATGTTCCCCTCTGAACTCTTTATCAGAGAAAAATATGTAAACCACAGAATTGTCGCAATAAGCATCCATCTGTAAATGTTTAGTAGGCTCCACAGCCAGAAACGATGAATGTAAAGTGGTGGTATTACTGTGAGTCCTGTTATGTGTTGGCTCTGTATTTCAATAGATATTAGGGTGTTCACTCTGATGTTTTAAACTCAGTATCTGCTCATCATACATTTGACTTCCTCCTCACTTCATCACAAACATACATGAAGGACGGTTTTTAAACAGGAAAGCCTTGACTAGTATTTGCAATTATCTCTTTGTTAGATGATATTTATATTTTATTATCTTATTTAATACTCATGAAAGTAAGATTATATATTGAAAATTTATTGAACTGAAAGTAGTTCCCGGTCTGTCACAGCATACAATTTGCACCATACAACGTAACACCTGTTTTTTGGTTACACTGCAGAGTATTTAAAGTGCATATATTAATGAAATGAATCCTGAAATGAGCTAAATTTAAGTATATAAATGACTTTATAGTATATATGTAAGAATATTTTCCCATTATGTTTCTTTTTGGAAATGTCAAATGATTATTCGTTCAAATATTTTTTTTTTTTTTTTGCTGACTTGCTAATAGCTTTTTACCATTTTTTCTTGTGTCAAAGGTTGATGTGCCACAATCCATAAAATACTTTCTTTTGTTGAAATTTATATGTGATAATTAAAAAAAAACATTACCCAAAATACTATAAGTAATCTAAATATTATAGCAACATCATAATTAACGAAACATTAAAATGCTAAATCAAAATTTTATTTTATTATATGGTTTCTTTCCCCCTTTCAAGACTGAAGTAGCTCTTATTTATTGTGATATTTCTATGTAAATAATTGACATTGCAACTGTGGAAGTAGATTGTAGCAACTTATGTTGCAGTGAAATAAGGACCATGAAATATCATTATTATTTTATTATTTAATTTGGATTACTATGCAATCTAGTGTTTCATAAAATTGGCAAATATTTTAATTTATTTTAATAAATGAAGGGGTTTTCAATGTGTTTTTTTTTAATGATCACATACATAAATATTTAACAAATTATTAATGTATTGAATGTGACACCTCTGACTTTTTATTGTGCTGCACCTTCTGAACAGAGTAAATGGAAACAAAAATAGAAAAATAATACAATATATGTGGCTTTGAGCAAATATAACATAATAATAATAATGAATATAATTCATAAGTTCACATCAGTTTTTTTTCAGGACTTATTTTACTGTATATGGAGGCTAGAAGCCTTTTTTTTTTTTTTTTAGCTTTTTAAGACTATTTATTTATTTAATCTTTTCTAAAGGGATATTTCATTCCTCCTACATGTTTGGGTTGTTTTTACAAGCTGACTGATTTTATGACTCCTCTGCTGATGTCAGGGTTAGAGTTACAGGGATCCGATTATTGGGGAAAACACACCAAGGGGGAGCAATCTGAGAAAAGATGGAATTTCTTGAGGAATTCAGTGGCTTCAAGATGACACGCATTTTTCCTCAACACAGCCCTCCCTCTATTATTCTGTTTATTTGGTTTTTGTTTGTTTCCCTCTTACCAAATATGAGACTGAGCCAAATCTGAGGCTTCCACGTGGTGACAGACTGAATGTGGTCAGAAAGGTGTCCGAGCAGGTGCCAGCAGGAGGCGCTGTGCTCAAAACAGCGAGGTGAAAACCTGGAACGCCCTGCACTGAGGGACTGCCAAAAACGATGCCATGCACCAAGTTCATGCAAAAATATTAACTCCTGCAAAAACTAGAGAACACATGTATATTCCTTTAGAATGGATTGAAGACATTATTACCGCAATAGCATATTACTCGATACTAAGGAATGCAACTGCGCACATGCACAAAATATTTTTAACATAAAAAGGCTATATATATATATATGAAACATATAAATATATATATTTACTTAGAATGCTATGCACCCTTACTTGTCAACTGGGATTTCTATTATGTTATGGATGTACTTTTAGCATCATACAGCTGTAGCTACCAAGAGACTGTTGAGTTCTGGGTATTGCCTGCAACCTGGGGATAAATGGGGATATTATGGGTGTTTTAACTTGTTTTGTTTTTGTTTTTTTATTGTCATGGAGAGTCAAACATGGATTTAAAATATACATGTGAAAACCTTTTACCCTAATCAAAGTCTGAGGGCATCTATTGACAATTTACTCTGTACACCAGCTCAACATTTACAAAATTAATAAAGAAATGAAATGTGTTTGCGTATAGCGTGTATACTTTTGTGACAGCCTCTAATCCACAGCTCACAGACATGCTCACGCCAACACGCAGAGAATTAGGGCCTTGAGAATTAGGGCCTTGTCCAGGAGCGTGTTGACGTGAGAAGGGATGGAGTGGGAGTTGAATACACAGCTTTCTGATTGCAAAATGACTGGCTGCCCTATCAATCAGTGAAATAGGTTTGAAGTACAAATTAAAAATATTTTAACTATCCAAAAGGGAAAATAAATATGGTTGTAACTCATTTCATTCAAGTATCTTCAAAGATTCGCAACCTCAATGCCTTGACAGCTAAATATTCAATTAGAAGATATAAGAGACAATATTCCACAGCAACATGTTTTAGATATGAAAAATTATTCCTGTGCATTTTGAAAATGAGGTTTTCGTCAAAATTTTAAGTCTGATTTTGGAAAAATATAAGCAATGAGACATAGCAACAAGTGTTATTTGTTTTTAATTACTTTTAGCCAGGCAATGTGCAAGGTCATATTTTACTAATAGGATAACAGATTTCACTGAGTCTTTCAATCTAAAAGTTTAGCACTTTTAGACTGTTGTTAAAATACTATTATGTCATGCAAGACCTTACAACAAAACGCTCTTTTTTGAATTTCCTGCTTTCAGTCTTATATTGTAAATTAAAAATGTCCAATATTAGTTTGTAATTTTCTGAGATTTTTTTTTTACATGTTTGATTGATCAGCAGGTTTGCAGAAACCTCCCCAGTTGTGTCAACAGAACAACAATATTGATTAGGATCAATACTTCTTAGCATAAGATTGAAAAACAGTTTGAGATTTTAATGCTGTAACTTATCTGGTGAAATCTAAAACATATTTTAATTTTTTTTTTTTTAAATCCCATTTTATGTATTCATTATTTTGAGTTCCTCTAACAAAAATAGTTTGAAGCCGAACCCAAACAACTTATCAGCAGTTATATTTACAAGTTTTCACAGAATCCCACAATAAAGACGGTGTGTTTGCGTGTGTTTGAACGCAGTTGGCAGACAGAATGCAACTCTCTGCAGCGATTTTGCCTGCACAGTCTGCCAGTAGAGGGCGCAGTGGGTCAATTCTGCTTATTTTTTCTTAGCAGTACTTCCCCTGCAGCCTGTCTGTCTGTCTGCCTGTCTGTCTGTCTCTGTGTTGTTTTGTGTGCATGTGGAAGCAAAGTGTGCTGAGGGCCTTGTAACAAAGATCCTCGACACTTTTCAGTGTGTGTGAGACCGTGGTGATATGAAGAACTCAGACGGCATTCTTGATTTGCACTCATGAAAAGTAGATATTTATTGTTTTTATTTAGCAGAAAGGAGCCATTCTGTTGAGCCAGGGCAGCTTCTGCCACTCTCCCTGGCTTTTGTTCGAGACTTCCTCGCTGCTTCATGTCACTGAGTTAGCCAGTTTTAAGTTCATTACAGTTGAGCGAAAATGTCCACCGACTGTCAGAAGACAACTGCCAAGGCCATCCCGTCGACCAGGAGGGTGGTCATCAACAACGCGGATCACATGCCCCACGACTACTCCACCACCCCGGGGGGAACCCTGTTCAGCACCACGCCTGGAGGTACGGACCGCACTGCCTGCACGCACAATGTTTATGCACGTAAATGCGACTAAAGGGTCTATTCCACAAAGCACCACCAAGAAAGGGAGTAGCTTGGCTGCGTTGTGTTCATGCTAACTCCTCGAGGACTGCTGCAGTCAGCTGGTGGCTCTGCTGCAGCTAGCTGCTAACGCTAGCAACAAACGCAGAGAAGAAAGTCTTTCTCAAGCACTTTATTGTTTGTTATCGTTCAGGTGGAGGTGATGTGCTTCAGACAAAGCTTCTCCTTTAAGTTGGATGTGTTGAAAGTTTAGTTTTTCCATTATATCTGCGATCTTGGTCAATAGCTGAAGTTTTTCTTAGGATTTTAACCTCTGCTCTCAGAGTCATATGGCCAGATCCCTGCAACTTCTGTCACCAAAGATATGCAGTGTGCGAGTGTGCATACCTTACATGTGGTCTGTAGAGGGCGCTGTCGTCTCTGAGGTTTTCATTCAATCTGCTGCAGCACTTTTTTTTAACAGAGGTCCAAGTTCAGCTTTTGGTAGTTCCAGGTTTTTGAAGTGGGGAGTTTGGTTGCTTAAAAGCTTATAAGTATCTGCAATATATAACCTTCATTTAGTATAATCCAGATTAGTTAATGCTGGTGAAATTTTCTCTTCAAGTTAATAAAAACTGCCTTCACATGATACAACACTTAGCTAAGTATACAAGTATGTCACATAAACTGAGAACATTTAGTGTATTTCACTCATACAGTATGTAACATAACATCTAAGACAGTCTAACTTTAAAGGAATTTTTTGTTTTGTTTTAAACTCGTTTCTGATTTTACAAAATTAATATCTTGTTGACATCCTGGTGTCTATGACTCATATTAAAAGTCAGTCATTAGATTTGTGTGCGTGCATGTTTCACTGTTTCTCAGCAGTTTTATTCCCTTTCACTTCTGTTAAATCAACTGTTGTTCCCTAATTTTTATTGGGTACAGTGTACACTAAGTACAAACAGTCAAAATTTGTCTTTGGCCGTACATTTGGCTTAAAAACTACTGAAAAATTACAAATGTGTCTGGAATTTGTGTTTAAACATGACTGTTGAATCTAAAGTTGTCTTTTTAATATACTGTGCATGCTTGTGATGATTAGAGTAAGTTGGTAGTTGCGATACACACTTCACTTACTACTTGTAAAAAGATAACAAATCCCCAATGGATTGACAAATTTTCAACATGTCTTTTCTTTAGGTGAGATTATCAGAAAAGAAAAGGTTTGATCTTTAATTGGTTGTTTCGTTCTTTTCAAATGTAGCTAATGCACACAGGGTGTCTTTTTTTTTTCTCTTGTGTTAATGTTTTCTTAATGCTTGTCCTTTTCATTTGGACAGGAACCAGAATCATCTATGACCGAAAGTTCCTGCTAGAGTGCCGCAGCTCTCCGCTGGCCAGGACCCCTCCTCGAGGGTTGCCCCCCATTCCAGGGGTCACCAGTCCGCCATCCAAAGGGCACCATGAGAAGACTGTCAATGGGGAAGTCGAGAACAACAACTCCATTCCTGCTCCTGAAACGAGCAATGCTGGTACGTTCACACCTCACATAAACTTTATATGATGACATAGTTTAGATAAGATGCATTGAGGTCATGGTTGATGTTCTCTTTTTATAGCATTAGTCTTCATCACTAGTGTTTGCTAATGTTCTCTTTGCCAGGTTTTTTCCAACGTTTTCACAATAACATGCAGCTATATGTTAGTCTGACATATGGTTAGCAGTTTGGACAAATTCAAGAGATTCCATTATTTTTTGAAAAATGAGAAATACCAGTAGCCTGGGCCACCACTCAGAGCTGGCATGTTGGTTGTAGAACAAGTGCTTATATGGTGGAAATGCAAAGAACTGGATCTCAGAAAGTTTAAAACCAGTAAGCGCTCTATAGGTTAAGAATATTGTATCGATTGGGAGATTATTCTTTCATTTAAGGCAGTAGCATTTGCTGCTTTGTATGCTGATGGTAATGCCATTTTATGTTTTTTATTGCTAATTTTTCATTTTGTCTTACTAAAGTGTTTAAAGTTCTGTGAACAAGTTAGGCCACCCTAAAAAACATCCAGATACAGAGATTTTAATATCAGTTTTAAAAATGTTGAAAGGGATAAAAAATAAAAGCCCTTCAGAATCTGACCCAATCAACCAAGTGTTTGAACTTTTACATGTTATGTGAAAAAATGGCTTAAAGAGAGGTGCATAAGTGAATACTGAAACCTCCTTTGCTCAGCACTTTTTACGCATTATTTTTTCATTAAAGTATTATTTTTTTGGTTAGTTTTAAATGTTTTTATGTATTACTCCTTTTGAATTTTGACTTTTGAAAATGTGAGGTATTGATGAAATAAAATCTTAAACAGAACTGGATGCTGCATCACATTATTGACCAAAAACATACCAGTAAATCTGCCATAGACTGAGAATCAAGAAATGGAAAGTCCTGGGCTTACATGCTTCAAATGCTGTGGAGTAACTGAAAAAGGGCTGAACATGCATGAAACTAATCAATCGGGTCTAAAAGTGGAAATAATCATCAATATTTAGTTTTAAATCATTTTTATTTGGGTGTGAATATTGTTATGGGGATTTGTGTCTTTTTTTTTTCCGTGAGTAACATTTGTTCTTCTGTGTTTTGTAGGTGAAGACGCACAGTTTGAAATGGACATCTAGGCAGAGCTTTGCAACAATTACGTTGTGACAAAGAGATGACCAGGAGCACCTGGTGATTTCAGTCTGTCTTCATCATCATGTTGTTTCAGCATCCATCAGTTTCACTCTCATTTGGTTCTTTTGTGCAGAACAACGCTGTTTTCTGTTTGCTTCAAAGCGCAGACCATTTTTCCTTTTTTTTTTTTCTTTAACGTGAAAGCGTGGCCTCCTGTAGTGGCTTGTGAGTTAAAAATCACCACTGAAAAGTACCTAACAACAGCAAAGCCTCATCGATGGGTAACCTGAGCACTTGAAGGAAATACGGAGCTATTCCTCTGAATATACATTCATTCCAGAAGCGCTTGTCGCTCAGGGTGGTTCCATAACCCTGCCAGCTGTCTTCAGATACTGCCTTCAGATACCACAAATGCTGTCCACCTCAAGTGTTACATAAAGAATGTGAAACTGTCTTTTTTTTTTTTGATGTCACAAAACTATTTTCACACGGTTTGTAGGTCAAATAAAGGAAACAACGATTAAACTGTTTTCTCTGTAGTCATTTGTCATTAAACACAAAGCTTTTTTCTTAGGGTTAGGGTTAGATGTTTGCCTGATAAACATGTACGAGTCCTTATACTAGATATCAGAGTACTTGTGCAGCCAATATACATTTCACTGGGATAACTTGTTGGCTCTTGAACCTCCTGTGCCGCTGGTTCAACACAAAAGGTTTCAGAGGAATTCCTCCAGGGAGTCGCTGGGGGCTGATAACCTCAGCCAGTGGGCTGAATAAAGAGAGGTCAATATACAAGTGTACATAGGAGAAACTCCCATCTTCCATTCAACATTTCACTTCAAGGTGAAGCCTGTTGGATTCATTTTGCACAGATCTTTAAACGGGTCTCCTTAATATGAAAACTTCTAAATCCTGGATGAAGCACAATTATCCATGTGCTCAAATATATGTTGTAAATTCAGCTGGATAGACATGTTAGCGTTTAAAACTTATTTTACATTTTTTACTATGACCTGTTGGCATATTTCAGTGTCTTAACATTCCTTCTGAAAAATGAAGAACAAATTATTGGATGTGATTGGATTAAATCATGAACACAAACAAGGCAGGTTTTCACATCGGCTATGTTTTAGTTACTACAAAATGAGAACCACTTGAACCTGTTGTTCAAAATCTGTTGTATTAGAGATGGGATAAAATGGTGCATTCAGGACGGGTTAAAGTGTGGGAGGCTTCAGTTTGGACTCATTTTGTGGTACTAAAGTCCAATTACACTATCAGTTTCAGGAAAGTGGGCTCACTTGTTGTCACCCATCTGCCAGATTAAAAGCACAAAATATCTGCAACATATGCAGGGCCTTGCAAAAGTATTTACACCCCTGTGAACTTCTTTACGCTTTAAGCCACAAACTGAAATTGTAGTGCAATTTTATTGTCGCAGCCCAACAGAAGGATTATTAATAATTATGAATGAGACATAAAAATGTCCATTGTATTTAATTGCTGTTGTTATTTTAAACATTTTTAAAATTAAAATATTTCTTGACTTTATGAATGCATGTTCTCAAGGATTAACCCTAACCCTAATGCCCAGAAAGAATGAGTTAAATAAGAATAACCCCTGAAGTTTGAGCTCTGTCTCGTCTTATCTTGGGTAAACGAGGATCGAACCGTTTCAGCTGAGCAGTTCCAGTCGTTCCTAGATTCGCCTCCACAGTAGCTTCACCATGCAGGTTCTGAGTCTCTCCATTCCTCCACAAGGCTTTGTTTGTTTGTGTCACCTCTGCTTCCTGACTCTCCATCCCCCATTGCCAGGATAAACAAGCACTGCTGCCTTCTTTCTGGTCCATTGATCCAGAGAGGTTCCTGTAGTTTTAACCCATGTGCCTGTTCACAATCAACAAAAGAAGCCTGGATAAGGACGACAGCTAATGACACCTGTAATGGGTGTGCTGTAAAGTGTTTGAGATGTGGATTGCTGAGGTGAAAGAGGTAATCGTGCTAAACTGTTAGCTGGTTGGGAGTCAGCAAAGAAAAAGCATGATGAATATGTGGGTGATTATCTGTTAACTGGTTGAGAAGACATGATTGGGAAAGTAAATTGGACTTATTGGTGTTGTGCACTTTTGACAGAGGCGCCTTTGACTGCAGTTACATCCACAGGTTTTCTACCAAATTTGCACATCTAGAAACCAAGATTTGTCCATTCGAGCAGAGCTCAGTCTCAAAGAGCATCTCTGAGCAGCAATTTTCAAGTCTCACCAGATCAGAGAGCTGTGGATCTCTACAGCTCCTCCAGAGTTATGTTTGACTTTCTGGCTAGTTCTCTTTTCAATGCCGTTGTTCTTTCCTAGCTTGTTGGTTCAAGTGGACAACCACATCCTTGTGGGTTTGCAGATGTGCCACTGCCATGCTCTGTCCATCTTCCGCCAACAAGTTGACCAGGTCTCTGAGATGAGATCTGAGATTACAATGGTTTTGTAACTTCACTTTCCTTTGAATCTCTCCACAACTTTCTGTCTCATCTGTGTTCCTTGGCCTCCATGATATTTGTTCTCTGATTTTCTCTAACAGACTTATGAGACCTTCACAGAACAGCTGGTTTGACATTCATCTTCATTCACACATCGGTTAACTTTAATAACCAGTTAGGTGACTTGATTGTGCTGGTTTTTCTCTATGAGTCACATGACACTGTTGACATGTTCATTTAAATACTTTTAGAAGGTTCTGTATTTAGTTCTGTACAGTTTTGGTGTGACTCTGTGAAAAAAAAAACTAACTCAAAAAGGACTGCCTCGAGTTTTTTGGAAAGTAATGGCTGTGCAAATTGAACTATATAGTTGGTGTAAGCTGCAACAATTTGTAGCACTTGAATATTTCCATATAATATTCTTCCTGAATCTTTTTGTTAATGATTTAAGCTCTCCAAATTTAATTAGATTTAAAAAATTATCATTTTCCAAGACCATGTGATCAAGAACAAGCCACATAACCCAACACATTTGTCAAAATAAAAGATTTTAATATATTCTTTTATGTTTTATATACAAAATATACATTATAATCTATAAATAGACAAATTATTAAAATTTACATTCTGATAATATGTATGGAATAGTAAAATCTTACAACATTTATTTCAACAGAAATGCTTTCAATAGAGGGGAATGACAAGAAATGTTATCATACTTGATTATTAATGTTACATGCAAACAAAAACACAACAATTCAGGTTTCTGCAGGAATCCTTTCAGTGGCAGCCGCACTCTTCAACGATCATATCCTCGTGGTGCCGCAGGGTCAGGTCGTCGTTCTCGTAGTACAGCATGGAGAGCGGGGTGAGGCGTGTCGGCACGCAGGAAGGGCAGGACACTCTTCCTGGGTTGTGATGTCTCAGCAGGCTCTGAAAGTTAACAGAACATTTCACATGAGCTGCACAATTAGAAGGAGCCATACTATGTAGTCATCATCTTACCTGCATGTAGGCGTGGTTGGTGGGGTTGAAGGACTCGTCCAGAGGGATGGGACACTCTCCCTCACAGCGATAGGCGTTGTAGCGCTTCGGATGCACGATCCACTCATCCCAGCCAATGTGGTCAAAGTCTACCCACATGTCCACCCTGCGACACAGGGGCCTCTGAGCCTGCTCCGCTGCGGGAGCCACAGTCGGTGCAGCTCCATCGGTAACCCGCAGGGCCTCCATTCGGTTCCTCTTGTGGCGCCGGCTTTGCCTATTGCTCTTGACCCTGGTAGCTGTCACATATTTGGAGTTTTCCACAGTGTGAATGAGACTGTAAGCTCCAGAGGAATCCTGGGGCAGGTTGTGTTTGGAGAAGATGACCATCATCACCCGATTTGTGGTTGGATGTTGCACTTTTCTTTGACTTCTTCCCAAGATGTCTTCATTCCCATAACCGCTCCCAACGTCTTTCTGAGTCACCCCTGAGCCCTCTGGGCTCAACAGTGCATCTCCCTGGTAAAGCCAGTATTTCAAGAGATTTGTCACATTGAATACCTTCCAGGAAGACTTTGTGCTGCTTGGTGTTGCGCCAAAGCTCCCCAAGAAGACAGCCTCCTCCTCTGACTCCTGGCATGAAGTCCCATTCGGGTCACAGCTGTGCTTCTGGGAATGATATAGATCCACAGTGGCATGGTGAGAGGCAGAGAAAGCTGGGAGTCGGATCTGAAGCTCTACTAGCTGGACCAGCTCACTGGTGGAGATGGAAGACATGTCAAAGGTGACCATCCATCTGTCGCCCACTTGATGACAACCTTCAAGAAAAACCAGGAGAAAGAGAAATCAAAGTGTGACACTCCAAGCCTGAGCGAACGTGGAGAGGCCAGGTCGCTGGACAGATGTCAAAACACTGAAGTGAGAGGGGAAACGGGGCAGGATGTGTATTGGACCCCCCTGCACAAGGCCGTCTGAGGGCTAATATACAACCGCCCCACATAAAACAGAGCCAGCCTTTAAAGTCCAATAAGCATTTTGACACTTGCTGAGTTGTAAAAAGGGAGGGTCTGACAACGCAGATAAACAACCAAGGAGCTGCTGCATGACAGAAACTAACAGTCAATGTGTAACAGTCCTGAATGTTAGAAAAAAAAAATGTACCAACCTTTGGCCACTAGACTCAGGACAGAATCAGAGCTGTAAGCTGACAGCTGGTCCCTTGGAGCTGCAAAGGTGTTGACAGTCAGTGAGGCGATGGAGTCGGCAGCACTGAAGGAGCGGTACAGCTGCATCATGTACAAAGGATATCTGCTGCGATGATTTGCTGACATATTTCCATGAGCTGAACCGTTCTCCAGGTGTGTGTGATGTTTACGCATCCGCGTCGAGATGACGGCTCCAAAGGAGCAGAGAGAGAGCGTGCAGAAGACAGCCAGGACTCTGCTCTCCATTGTAGCTGAAACTCACAAAGATCTGCCTCAGTCTGTCCTTCCTCCAGCTGTTCCAGGGCACAAATGATGTTGAGTGCAGATGGAGCTGTAGACTGGCCTTTTATAGTGGACAGCTGCCCTTTGATGACCCCTGACCACTGCAGGCATCTTAACGGCTCCTCTGATCATCAGAGCACATCAGAGGGCCAGAGGGTAGCTGCTTTTAGCCAAGGTCATTGTCCTGTCACAGTAACTTTTAAATGCAAAACATGTTATATTAACAATTAAACACTGATATTATTGACACCTTTTTTACAATGCAAAAAATGACCTTTTTTGCATTGTAAAAAAAGTCATTGTAAACCTCTAAAGGAGTAACCTTTGGAATTTAAAACCTCTTAGATTAAATTAAATTAGATTAAATTTTAAACCTCATAGGTTTAGGTTCCTCCTAAACCTCTTAAAACCAAATCACCTTACAACCAGTGTGTTATGATTTTATGTGATGGATCAACAAAAAGCTAAGCTTAACAAAGTATCTGAAAAGCGTCATCTTACTCCCTTTTATTCAGATACCGCCAAATCGAATTGAGAACAAAGAGCAGATTTCAGATGTTACACTGAGCTGTCCTAGTTCCACTGGCAGATTATTTCACTTTTAACAAATTACTTTTTAATCAATATTAAGGAATTGCAAAGATTACTGGAATTACAAAGAAAATGGAATTACAAAGAAAATGACAAATGAAAAAATAATTATTTCTTCATTTGTCATTTTCTTTGTCCAAAGTTCAAAAGGTATGAAACATTTTTCATGGCATTGTGTGAAAATGCTCAGAAAAGTACAAAGAATAAACAGACCCCTGGCAATTAAATAAAACAACCCCAAAAAACATTTTTATTTAGTCAATGTATAAGAAAGCCACACATACAGATCCTCACTAAACACTTTGTGGCACTTTTCACAGTAATTCTTCAGCGCTTATAATTATTACTTGGTATAAAAACGGCTGGATTCATCTGCATTTATTGTTTGGAAAAATAAATATTTTAACACATAACTATTTATACAGTTCAAGAATTCTGGTCGGAAAACAGTGTTGTTAGAACTAACAAACAACTGGAACTTTAATTAAATAAAAAATGTAACAGAATCATTAGAAGTGAAACATTCATATGCAGGCATACTGTGTGCACTTTAAATACAGTTGTACGGTGCTCTTTTGTGTTATTTTGATGTCTTTTGTTGCCCTCTATTCAGGTGAATCTTCTCACAAAGTTTCAAAGAAGTCCTTCACCTGTAGGTGTGAAAAGGTTACTTAGGATCACGGTGGATTATCAAAAATTCCATTAAAATATAAACATTAGCAAATTTGTAAGATAAAGCACATTAGAGACCCCATGTGGCTCACACAGGTACAGCAGCCAAGAGATAGAAATGTCAGAAACTTACCTTTGCAATAAACAGCTGCTGCACTTTGGGATCTCTATCAAATGCCTCATTGGCATCAAGCTGCAACACAGGTATCTTTTTCAACTTCTCGAAGTGTATCCTAAGGTTAAAAAGAGCAAAGCTGTGTCAGACACGTACATTAAAGGCTCCAAATACCACACAACACAATGCAGACTGCCATCTGCTCTTACAGTAATTACTTCTGAAAAACTAAAATACTCAATTTATATTACAGTCATGGTGAGACGAAAGCGCATTTTGAGCAAAATAAAAATCAATTGTCTGTTACAGAGATCTAAAATGAGTTAAATCGCAACATGGTTAGCTTGATTACGCGATCAGAAACAGCAGAAAATGCCATGATACCACGGCAGAGGAAGACTGTGCCGTGAGAAGATTGGAAATTGCAGCTCTGAAGAGGAGCTGCGCCTCAAAGGAGGAGCGAGATCCACCCAGGAGTTTTGCACAGCTGGAGAGTTGCTCCAGGAGATTAAACACTTTCTCAAACATACAAGAAAAAAAAATCAAACCAACACTCCAGGGAGAAACATTACAACATTACGTAAAGCTCAAAAAATTTTATTTTCCATAATACTGTCCCCTATAAATATCTCTAAACTTGGTAAAGACCAGACTATGTTTAAGATATTGTACTATGCAATACTGTGCAACAAATATATTTATTTATTTGCTGCAGACACATGATGTGTTTCTTACTCAGTACTCTTCTCTACCAGCCACTTCTCATGCTGCCTATGCAGCGTCTCCAAGTACTCCTGCTTCACTCCCGCCTCCTCAGGTCTTCCCCGTGACTTCAGACGCTCCATGCACATCTGAGAGAAGCAAAGTTGCTTGCAATTTTTTTTGCAAGGTATTGAATTCAGAGTAATAATAATAAAAAAATGTCTTAGATTCATACCTTGGGTGAGGCTCTGAGGTAGATGATGCCCTCCAGCTCCACCCGGTGGCCCAACTGCTCCACCATCAGGGAGTGCCAGTCCTGGTAGGTCACCCATTCAGTGGCGTTGATGCAGCCCAGTTCAAACATATTCAGAGCAAAGATGTATCTGACAGAGAAGATTTAAGGTTAGTCTCAAGGAGGCAGAATAAAGCTACATAGGTGGATCTCACTCTGAATTCACCAATAAGATAAATCAAACACAATACTTGAAATCCAGAATGTGTCGTAATGTGTGGGAACTCTGGGAACCACAGTTTATTTAAAAGGACTGATGCTTTAAGGACAGACGTGGACATGAGTGAGTCTTGATTTAAAATGTTTTACCTGTCACTGTAGACCGAGCGCTCATACACCTGGACAGGGGTTTCCTTTGCGTTGAGGAGACGAGCAGGAGGGGGCTGAAGCTGTATCCTCATTCGGCTCACACAGGAATATGTTTGAAATGTGTAGGACCAACGCTGAGGATCCTGGTACATCATCTCTAGCAAGTTGCTGACTATTGCTCGGGGTGAAGCATCTGTTTCCTGGTAAATAAATGGGAATAATTTAGTCTCATCTTCCTCTTTGTCATACCAAATGGTCAAATGGTGTCTGGGAGAAAAATAATTTCACCTTTGAGGTCTTGATCTCAATGTTCTGCCATTGACCGACAGGCTCTTGCACCACCTCCCAGTTCGGAGAAACCGACTGCAGGACTTTTGCAAAGGTTGACTTTCCAACAGCTGTTAGGAGAAAAGCACATGACATAGAAGCAATATTATTCAATCTTCCCAATGTGCAATTCTTTGAATTTCACATGACCTGTACACATTACACCATGCTAATTCCTTCACCGGGATAATATGATCATTTCTGTTTATTCACTTCAACCAGGATTAAAATGTCTTGAAAAATATTCACAGATCTTGAGCTTTTTAGTTTTTTGCAACCAACCACAAATTTATGAATAAAATGTATTGGGATTTTATGACATAATTGTGAAATAGAAAACGGAAAATGCATAAACTGTTCTTCAAATTGTTTTACAAATAAAAACCAAAAAGTGTGGCGTATATTTGGATTCAGTCTTTTTCTTGATTCTGTTTTAGCACTGGTGTTTATAGAGGCCATAATTTTGCAGGGCAGGACAAATGGGTTATTCTGAGTTGTGTCCCTGCAGCTCTTGCACAGATGATTGTCTCTGAAGGAGACTTTTGCCATACAAAAGTATGATCTACGAGATCATACTGAGGTGTGCCACTGTATGAAGGTCTTTACAATAACTTTATAACAACTTATTTTATATCTACTGCTCTCTCTAGTTATTATACAACTTAAAGATCCAGTAATCTTACCGACGTTTCCCTCGATAGAAACTCTCTTCACTCGCGATGCACCATCCTTCGATGAACTCGAGTAGCTTTTAGAGCAAGAAATACTTGGATCCCCTATGTTTTTATCCACAGAACTGCAGATAGTTGTTCCTCTCAGAAATGAGCTGTTTGGAGGTTTCCACAGAGTGGACCCAAACCTGCTGAGCTGCGTCAGACCTGAACCGTGTTTCTGGGTCACAGAAACCCGGCGTAACAGAAGGAGTCGGCGAAGAGCTGCCATCAGGATTCACACTTTAATTTGTACGTGACAGCAAACGCTTTTCCTGTCTCTTATTAATCAGCAGAAACATCACCAGATGAGCTCAAGACAGCTAGCTCTACCCACAACTTTCCAGTGTAAAATCAACTATCGGAGCACATTAAAACGTCTTTCTACGCTTGTGAAATATATTTTATTTCGATTATAAAAGTCAAATTTCAGTCTCGCATAGGCCTCTCCTCGTTAGTATAATTCTAAGTTAAATTTTGTAACATGTGCCAGTTGATGAACGCTACCGGCGTAGCGTTAGCAACTAGACGCATTTCCGGTCTTGTGCGAAATTCGGTTCCCCTGTGAAAATCTGTTCCCCCTGTGTCGGGAGCGCGCATTACAGCCAGAGAAGCGGATGAGGCGGATATGATCATTTTCGCGTCAAAACAACTCATATAATCATGTTAAGGTTGTAACATTCAGTTTAATTGATAGCTGTTGTTTAAAAAATTGTAAAATAAATAAATAAACGAGGTCTTCTGAAGCTGTTTTGTGTTATTTTAAACGCGAAGAGAATCGCTCTTTTTACAACTTTTCTCACGTAAGCCTGGCAGACGTAAAAGTCAGTCACCAAAAACAGTTTTCCCAACACGTAGTGTATATATAAAGATTTTTGAGAATTTGGACACAGTTGTTCTTTATTCCCACAGGTTATGGGGTAAGGAAAGGAGAGAATGGATAATTCAGCAGCCTGAAATAATCTGTTCCCCCTCCATAAAATGGGAACAACTTCACTTACCAGCAAGATTTTTTTAACAGTTTGTCATATGAGGGTGGAACCATATTTTTTCGCCATCTGAAATAATTTAATAAAGTCTGGTAAGGGTAAATGTTAAAAACAGTTTTCAAAATTGTATTTATTTAGAACATACAAAATGGAATTTTATTTACATTTTACATGAGCAAGCACAACACAGCAAACTAAGGGAAACAAGCAACACAATGGTATGCTTTTTCAATAGGTGGGCTTCCGACACATCCCTGATGGTACCACCTCAGGCACATGTCACACTGGATCTAGGAAAGAACCCAAAAATGTAACGGTACTTATAAAAAAGAAATATGACTTTAGAAGTATAACATACAATCAATCTTTTTTGATTCCCTTATATTCCCACTGATGGAGGATTCTATCAAAGCTCTTTTAGGCCAGACAATATTACATAAAAGTTGTCGTATTTGTTTAATTTACTAATATTAACATTTTAAATAATAATTTTAAAAAAATCCTACCCAGTTCACATCTGTGTCACTGTCCTTTTCTCCACAGAAATGGCACAAGTCCTTTAAGTCATCTGTTAACAACAAAAGTAAAAAAACATAATCTCACCCCCACACACACATGTTTATACATGTACAATCATGTCCGAATGTGTGTATGTGCATTCACATATACATCCTGTGTTAAGCACCTGTGTTGGTGTTAAACACAGGATGTACTAAGCAGCAACATAATCATCACTGAAAAAAAATTAAGCATTTACTTTTATTAACCATTGAAAATGAAATTATTGTACATATCATTTTATATAAAAACATTTTTATTTTCATAATTATTTTCAGATTTAATGTTAATGGAATTCTTTTGGGCTCAGTACAGATGTAGCAAAAAATAAAAATATTGGTAATTGTGATGACAAATTTCATAAACACTCAAAATAATATTAATGTTGTCCTCACCACTGTTAAGGATCAGTCTGACAGCTATGTCGAACCTCATGTTGTCAATGTCAGCTCTGGATACTGGAAAATCCACAATGTCTTTAGCCAGTATTTTTTCTGCAAACTGAAATGTAATGTTTAATTTAATAGCTATAATTTCAAGTAACAAAGAAAGCAAATCACTGTATATTCTCCAAAAATATATCTCATTCCTAAAATTATACACTGTGTGACAATATTTACGCACCTTCAGTGCAAAAACACCACATGAGGTGCTGTCTGGTTGTTTGGGGTGCTTTACTGTCTCACATTTCCAGCGTGAGACATTGCACCCCTTCTTCCTCATAAATGCTCTGTAAATATAGGCATATTAGTAAGAACAACTTTATTTTATTGTCACGCTTCAGTTTAAATTACATTTTTAACCATACCTTGTGATTTGTAAGCATTTCTGTATGTCTTGTTTAGATTCCCCCAGGGAATTTAAAAACAAAGACTTCTTCTCTTTTGGGTAGATTACCTAGAAAGTGAGCATTCCAAAGTTTTAATTTTTTTTTTTTTTTTCTATGACATAAGAATGATATATATTGTTGTGAAAGTGTAAAAAAAAAAGTATTACCACTAGAGTCCAGTGGTGGCTTTCATTGTTCACTCCTACAATAATGTCATACTTCATTGGGTCCATCTGTGAATAAAAAAAATATGAAAATATATGTCCTATCAAGAACAAAAAATGTTTAGGATCAAATACAGACACATTGCAATATCTTTTTTTTGTTCTATAGGTGATACATAAAAATCTGTGAAAACATTTAACCATTAACACAGTTTCTTTTCATTGATTGAGAAATACTCATTACACATGTAAAAGCAACAAAAAAAAAACATAGTGGAATGTATAACATTTACCTTTCTTAGTCTGGGACTTTTCCCCTGCCACATTGACGTCATCATAAAGGAATCGATGAAGGCAGCCTCTCCTGTGTTCTGGCTGTTGTATTCCCTCACCAGTACTGCCAGAAATGCATTAATAGACTGCAAATATAGTATAAGAAAAAAGATTATTTAAATACCATAACAGCTGCGACATTTCAAATAAATATAGTCAATGTACTTACCTGACTCTCCAATTCCATATTTGGACCAATTTTATTCACATCAGAGTAATACAACTTATATCCATTCACTTTGGACAAAAGTACAAAGACTTTTAAACCAGTGAAAGCATCATGCACATCTGATTTTGAGGATGGGGGGAGGCGTCGTGGAAAATAAAACACAAGTTAAAGATCAGTTTCATTATCGTGACACCTAACAACATTTAATTTTACAAAAAGTTTTATATACTATCCAACATTATGAAAATCATTTTAGTGGAGTAAGATAAAGTATTAACTTCACTGATTCATTTTCTACAAATGAATTGATAATAAAACTAACATTTTGTTGTATTAATACTCTGAAATTATTACTTTAATTAAAATAAGATGAAAGCATATCAGCACAAAGACAGACACTCCTTGTGAGACATATATGTATGATAATAAAAAGTGTAATATATGTGCATTGATATATATTTGTAATAATTTAAAATCAAATTTACATTTCTCTGCTTGACATTTTTTCTGGGAAGCAGACAGGACAGGAGTCAATGGCAGAGCTGAGGGAGATGGTGATGGAGCAGGAGGAGGTGCTGGACCAGGGGGAGATGGTGGTGGAGCAGAGGGAGATGGTGGTGGAGCAGAGGGAGATGGTGGACCAGGGGGAGATGCTGGAGCAGAGGGAGATGGTGATGGAGCAGAGGGAGATGGTGATGGAGCAGGGGGAGATGGTGGACCAGGGGGAGATGCTGGAGCAGAGGGAGATGGTGATGGAGCAGGGGGAGATGGTGATGGAGCAGGGGGAGATGGTGATGGAGCAGGGGGACATGGTGATGGAACAGACAGGGGTTGAGCAAAATGTATTTTGCTTCCTTGATTTGTTAAATAATGTGGCATTCGGGGACTCTCTCTAATATAGATTTTCAGATGGTCAGTGTTTACCTTCCGGAATACCACACCATTGTCATCTTGGATATCGGCATTTTTGCCTTGTATATTTATGATGGTATAGGGTCCCAGAAAACCAGCATCCAACTTCCCACCTTTTCTCTGCTGACTCCGTATGTTCTGCCTCCACACTCGGTCACCAGGTTTAAACACAGTATTGTGTTGTGCTCTGCCCTTTGCTTTCTCCTGTTTCTTTGAAACAGTGTCATTCACAATGCTCCGCAGGCTTTCTTGGACTTTTAGGTCCTCTGCCAACTCCTCCACTCCAATGATGTCCTCCACAGCACCGTCAATCTTTCAAAAAAAACGTAATATTTCAAGTGTCAGATCAAATCTATCATTTACAGAGCATATAGTCATAATTTTTATGGTATGCAACAATGAGTTATCGTAACATATTATGCAAAGTAATTCTTTTAATGTGTCTTTATTGTTTTTATGCAATTTTCACTTGTTTTAATAAAAACATTAAAAACTTCTCAGAACACAGTGCTTTGTGAATGACACACTTCAAGAACATAGTTCACATAAATTGGTGATCTAACTGAGCATTACTTCGAATGCAAAGTCTTCCTGACTAGGCAATAAAACATTAAAAATGTTTGAAGAAACTAAAGACTTAATTTAATACTATAATTTTGGCTTTCTATCCACAACCATGAAATTGAAAGATTGGCCATAATCCTACCGTGTAATGTTCTGGGACTTCCGAGGGATAGCGTGCTTCTCTTCCAAACATTAGGAAGTATGGGGAATATTGTGTCGTAATTTGCTTTTTTGTGCGTATCCCAAACATCACAGCATCCAAATATTCATCCCAGGTGTGTGGATGGCCATCCACAACCTTACTCAGAGCTCTGAGATAAATGAAAGGTATAAAATTTCACACATAAGACATGAAGTCTTATAATTTGCCTCATTATGTAAGTAGTTTATCAAACACACATGTTGTTTTGATATCTTTCTTTGAACTTTTATGCATTGGACACAGTACTCACCTTTGAATGGTCCCATTCATTTTTTCAACCAAGCCATTTGTTTGGGGATGGTATGGGGAACACAGACTTCTTTTTATATTCAGAATTTTGCAGACTTCTTGGTTTATCTGAAAATATATATAACACAAGGTAAGACAAAATAGTCAGTAAATATTTAAAAACAAAAAAAAAGGGTAAAGGACAACATCAAGAGTGTTACATTTCTGTAAGAGATTGAAAACAAATACTTACAGAATTTACAAATTCTCGGCCTTGGTCTGTCAAAATCCTTTTTGGAGCTTCAAACTGATGCACAAACTTAATTATGCATTCGGTGACTTCTGGTGCTGATTTTGATTTTAGGGGATACGCTTGTGGCCACTTCGTGAAATAATCAATCATGACACAAATGTACTTGTGTCCACATTTTGTTTCGGCCAGTTTTCCAATTAGGTCCATTCCAATTAATTCAAAGGGATGGGAAACCTGAAATGATAGAGTTCATAAATTAATTTTTTTTAAAAATAGACCACAGTAAAATGTTTTGCAGCATTATTTTGTGAAGGTAAAATAGTAGCTTCTCAATATATTGTTAAATGTGTATAAAAGCAATGTAATAAAAATACATTGCTTAATGTCATTCATTCAACTTTTTCAAAAATTTAGGCCCTTTATGAGAGCACAGGCAAAGAGGACAACCAACCACTGCTGCACACCACCATGTATTTTCACAGAATATTTTTTTTTCCTATGATTTCTCTTACCTTTATGGGGGTATAGACTGTTGGCTGTTTCAGTGCTTGTGCACTCGCCTGACAGGATGAGCACTCCGAGACCTATGAAGTTAATTAAAGACCAAATCAAATAAGAATTTTACACATGCCAAGTTGACATTATTGGACAATTACAGATTCATAACGTTCATATGAATAAGGCTTACACATTTATTTGCCAAAAATGTAAATCTTGTAGTTGGTATTACTAGAGAAAATTCTTTAGTTAATCCTATGCTTATGTAACATACCCATTTCTTGATGTCCACAGACATTCCTGGCCAATAAAATCTCTTTGAGATGGCATCAGTTGTTTTTATTTGGCCACAATGTGCACCAGTAGGGCTGGCATGGAAGTCAACAAATATTCTTCCAGCTTCCTCAGCTCCTTTAACAACTTTGACCGTTGTTGAGGACTGACTGGCTTTCTGTCTAATATAGAAGAGCTCATTTCCTTGGAAAAGATAAAGTACACCAATAAAAATCACACTGAAGCATGACATTACATTCTTAATATACATTTATAATTGTTAAAAAAATATGCACATGTAAACTACTGCTTGAGTTACACATAGAGGTTGAAATAAGCATGAAATAATCTGAAAATTAAGTAAGACATTGTTGATTCAATTTATTTTTTTTTTAAAATTAAAAAACTAAACACTGCTAATTTGAAGTAATGTATTTGAATTTGTTTACGTTATGTTTTTTTTTCACTATTTCATTATTTATTAATGTATTAGTACAGCAATATTTATACAACACAAATTAAAAGTGGAAATGGAGTACAAGTGTAATTCACATTTATAACAACTGCAGGCAAGAAGATTATGCGTTATTAATACGTTATAACGTGGAGCGTTCGTGTGGACACACATATCAATCAAGATTAAATGCATTAGTAAAATTTAAATACGTATTGAGAGTTTTCTAATTGTCTTTAGATAACATTCCACTATTAAATACATATTAATGTAGAGGTTATCTTCAAGGCAATTTTATTGAAGCTAAAGATACTTACCTTCAATCTTGTAAGAGGAGGCTCTCCTTCGAATGACATATTTTTTTTGCTTTGTCGAGTTTGGTGGATATTCGCCTTTAACTTTATAGTTAAACAGTGTTTCATATTCCACACTGTCCATATTTACGAAAAGTTCCGACTTAATGAAATAATAGTTGGCTTAACAAAAAGCAAAACGTGATAAACAATCTTCAACCTAGCGCACCTGCACATTTGCATAAATGATTGAAGGAATAACATCACGTGATTTTGACTTTCCATAAAACATCGTATCTTTTTATATTTTTAGGTACATTGTCTTCAAGAATATTTGTAAATTGGTAGACAAACATTTAAATAGAAAACAAATTTAATAAAGAACGTCAAAAAAAAAAGTCATATTTATTTGAACTATTTCGGATGTTAACATCTCAAAAAATTCAATGGAATTTTTATATAAAAAAAATGAATGACAAACTGTTGCAAAATTCAATGAATTTGTTGATTTGTTCCCATTTTATGGAGGGGGAACGCATTATTTTAGGTGGCGCTGAATTATCCATTCTCTCCTTTCCTTACCCCATAACCTGTGGGAATAAAGAACAACTGTGTCCAAATTCTCAAAAATCTTTATATATACACTACGTGTTGGGAAAACTGTTTTTGGTGACTGACTTTTACGTCTGCCAGGCTTACGTGAGAAAAGTTGTAAAAAGAGCGATTCTCTTCGCGTTTAAAATAACACAAAACAGCTTCAGAAGACCTCGTTTATTTATTTATTTTACAATTTTTTAAACAACAGCTATCAATTAAACTGAATGTTACAACCTTAACATGATTATATGAGTTGTTTTGACGCGAAAATGATCATATCCGCCTCATCCGCTTCTCTGGCTGTAATGCGCGCTCCCGACACAGGGGGAACAGATTTTCACAGGGGAACCGAATTTCGCACAAGACCGGCATAACATCGCTCACTTTCACAATAAAAGCCTTTCAACAACTATGTTATTTCTTGATTTTATGTAAAGACTGGATGTCAGACGTGATGTTGCACAGGGAGAATGACACCTTTATGCATTCAAAATAATTGAAACTTGTATTCAGTTAAATATATCATATTATTATATAATAATAATTATTATGTTATATAATTATAATGATAATATCTCATTATTTTGAGATACTGTCTCATTATAATGAGATTTTTTTTTTTAACAGAGTGGTGGAAACAGGCTTCTATACATTTGTATTCTTCATCTTTATTGTGTCATAAAGTGTCAGACTGCTTATAAAACAATATTCTGAGTTTTTTGAAATTATGGAAGCTCTTTAGACCTAAATACAATTGTAAACCTGTGGTAACTGGTTAAAGATTTATTCAACCAGTCTGACTCAAGCTTTGGCTATTCTTCAAGAAGACCGGGCAAAAACGTCAGTCTTGAGTTGAACAAAACAGGTAATCTGTGGAAACTTATGCCAGATTGAATCACTTGTTCACAAAAAAAAAAACAAACATATATTTTAACAGTATTTTCTTTAATATGTCACCACAACTTTATTTTGTTTAAAGAACATGAGCAAGATTTAAAATCCATTTTATGGAACAAACTATTGAATATTCATTCTAAAAAGAAAAAAAACAAACATTTTCAGTACTGAAATAAAAGCATTTACATTGAAAAATGTCACAGAAGACCAAATTACAGTTTTATGCAAGCCTTTTATGAATGCACAAATAAATGATAGCAGCAGACAATTTAGCTATAATCACAGATCAAAATAGTGTCAGAAAGCATTTGAAGGTAAAGAATTTGTCGTTAGAGCAACATCAGTAACTTGTGTTTTTGATGGTGATCTTTTGAGTAGTGTTCATCTTGAAGTCGCCAACACCTGAGAAAATGAGGTATTTCAATTATTTAACTTCAAAGAATTGAACAGACTACAATATAATTAATATTGCTGAATGTCACTGCAACAAGGGTGCGAGTGTCTTTACCCTCGGTGAGAGCCGTGCCATCAGAAGAAAGGTGCCAGTATCTGCGGTCGCTTTGTCTGGCCTGCTCTCCGTTTACAGTGCTTAAAAACGGTCCCCACAGACTGGACTCCTTCTGAAATCTGCCAAGCAGGATCAGATTTTACTCACTTCCGCAGGTTTGATAGAAAGTGACTTGCTGCGGCTCATTAAATGAACTTACGTGAAGCCAACATTCTTCCTCTCAAGCAGCTCCAGGGCTTCCAGCAGGGAGCTGCCCTTTGGCACGTCTACAGAGTATGTAGCTGCAGCTCCGCTAGCAGTCACCACCTCCATCATCACATTCACTTTGGTCTCACTTGGTAAAACCACAGCAGGGTCTATAGGCTCTAGCACCAGTGTGTCTGCAAAAAGAAAGCAACATGTGAAATAAGAACAATACCGGTCAAAGTGACCAAAAAAAAGCTGGAAGCAATCCTGCACTCACCATCCTCATTGAGGCAGTTCAGAGTTTTTACTGACAGGTAGGTTTTCCTCTGGAGCGCCGGCAGAGTCTGAGAAATAGCCATGGGGTTGTGGTAGGTGTTGCTTCTGGCAGCTGTTCTCATGGCCTCCAACGAGGCAGAACAATCTCCAACCTCACTGCCCATTGCCAGTAAAGCCTTGAACGTCAGTAAATCAAACACGAGTGATTTTTTTAAGGTTTGATGCAGAAACAAAGAAAGGTGGTGAGGACAGAAAACAAATAACCTCTTACTTGAACTGCCAGACCCGTGCTGAACTCATTGCCAATATGACCGTCAGATCTACGAGAGGCCAGAAGCTTCTGCTTGATCTTGTTGAGAGTTAAATCCAGCTCCTCTGCATTGTGTGCATGTGACCCAGAGTTCTTCACGCACTGAAGGGCCATTCCAGCCATAGCATAGGTATCTAGGAGGGACAGAAATGTTGAATTACAAAACAAACAGAGATGTAAAAAAACCTGAAACACGCATGGTCTGCATGTTGTCAATATGTTATTACAATACCAGATTTTAAGATGTGAAACTGTTTCCATACATTTTGTTGCAATCGTCTTCCATATTTCAGCTGAAAACAATTTTTTTAGATAAAAAAGTGCAGTAATCCAGTTGCATAGTCTACAGAGTCTTAAACTAATAGTTTTTAATACAGTCTTCTTTGGTAGGACTCCATGAGAACACCACATCTTGACTTGATAAGATTTGTCTAAACTGCCTTGCAAATGTTCTCTAGATCGGAACAGTTTATTATTTGAATAGTACATTGTCAATGGCGTTTTTTTTTGGTTTTTTTGTTTATTACTATTACTACAGGACTGAGTCCAAAGATTTTTAATGGCCCTTTAACTCACCAATACTCTCGGTTTCTCCGTGTTTGAAGTGCTCATTTTCTGCTGCTTTGATAAGCTTGTGGCTGACATGGTGGCTGACCCTTATGTCACTCACACAGAGAGCAAGCACACCCAGGCTGTACTGGTAATAGTTGGTCAAAGGGCGGTGGCTGTCTGTAAGACAAAAGAAAAGAAACTAAATAATATAAAACTTTACTAAAGTCAGAAAAAAAATATATGCTATTTTGGCATTATGGTGTCCTGCTGAACTTAAATCAGTTAATAATTGCTCTATTCTTGGATAATTTTATGTTAGTTATAACTTTAACTGTTTCATTTTTGCTGTTCAGCGTTTTCAGAAATAGTTTTCCGTCTGAGAGACAATTCACAGCAGTGAACTCTGACCTCATGCCACAGGACAGTAAAACAAGCTTCTGCAAACGTTTCAGAAAAAAACTCAACCTGTGAAGAGAAATCTTACAGCCGATGTGATCTTTCTCCTGCTCCATCTGCCTCTTCAGGTGTGTCAGCAGCGTCTCACTCTTGTCATTTGCAGTGAAGCTGATGGTGTTGAGGTCATAGCAGGAGGACTTCAGGGCAAGACTGTACAGCGCCATGATGCCAGTCACAGCCTGGCCGTTTGAGAGTGAGCTGAAGGTCGTCAGACAAAGTTAAAAACAATGGATGTTCATAATTTCACATAGAACGTCAAGGAACTGTTATGAAAAGTGGAAAAATACGTTTGAATGTCATTGTGAAGTTCATTTTTCAGTTTGTTGAGGTGATCTGTCTCCTTGGCTTGGTTGTGGTGATGAGACAGTCGAAGAGCCAGGTGCACGCTTGGATTGGGAAGTCCTTCCGGGCTTTCCAGAGAACGAACGAGATTCCTATTGAGTGTCAGGAGCAGCTCGGAGTTGGATCCTTCAGCATCTGGAACAAGTTTTGCAAAACACAAAAAAAAAACCTTACAGAGATGTCTGTGTTGTTGCTGACATCAACAAAATCTTTTGGAGCATTGCGAAACCCTAAGAAGCTGCATCAGCAGTTAAGATTAAGAGCAAATTACAGAATCCCTCTACCCAGATCAACTCAATACCAGTTAAGAAATTGCAAGAGGTAAAAATAAAAACACCTTTCTACTCTGCTGCTTGTGGTTGTTTTTGAAAGGTTCAGCATTCTACAGATTTGTTTAGTTTTTATGGAGCTGCCTGCAGGTGCATCATTCAATAAATTGGATGTCATGAACTTGCTCTAAAATATGGTTATGATGTTTTGATTTTTATCTTCACGTAGTTAAAGATAGACACCAAATAAATACACGTATCCCAAAACCCAAATTATGAAACTGGGACTCAGAACACTCAGGCCCTCTTTCTTAATTGACCTAGACATCATTTTGTGGAAGTGGCCTCTGTTAGATTTAGTGACAGACAATTTGGGGCATCATCTGCAGTAGTGCAGGTGCTGCATCGATCTGTAAGTGTGACTAAAGAGCTCAGCAAAAAAAGAAGCAATGCTCTCCATACTGATTGGTCAATAATTTATCTCTTGACATATGATCATGAGATAAGCATCGTAGTTGAATGGAGGAGATCCTGGGTGAAAGCAACTAAAATAAACTTCTCATGTACAACAAATTCAGGTAAGGAGCTCCATAAGCCATCAGAGGAGTTCAAAAAACAGGAGCCATTTAAGATGGTGTGGGGATCCCTGAAGGATACCTTCCGTGCCTCATTTTGGAAATTTTTAACGGCACATCCCAACTGAGAGAGACCCCAAGGAGGAGGAGAATAACTTACCAGAGGGGCTAAAAGTCTCCTCTGGCCAGGGAACACCTTCCAGATGACCCAGTATGAACTGGAGAGTGTTATGAGGAAAGATGTCTGGCTTACTCTCTTCAACCTGCATTTCACGATGTTATTTCACGATGTCTTCCTCATATTGTCTCATAAGAGGAAGACATTGGATGGATGGGCCTTAGCAATGACATTGGTCTCAAAAAGGTCACCACGCACATTGACTGTGCTTGTTCAACTAAGTAAAATAAATAAATAAAAATAAATAAATAAAAAAAACCCTATAAAATCTTACTTTTATTTTAATGCTAACCTCATCCCTACGCCTCAACAGCAACAACAAAACATTCAAAATTACTCTGATGTCTTCATATTATACTAGATAAATGATTTCTGTTTTGTTTATATTTTAATTTTACGTTTTTATTCTTAAGTCTACAGTGCTCAAAGGGTTTCTGACAACTGAAGTGCCAAAATTTCGGAGATTGCAAAATCTGAGAATTTCCAGACTTGGTTGCATCACAAGTAAAACAATTAAGGTAGTTTTAAAAATGTTTTCAAGGTAAATATTTAAAAGCTACTTACCACACGGCTTGCATGAGGCAACAGCCAGCAGTCCGGTAATAATTACTAAAGCCAACATGCTGGCTGTCCAAAAAGAAAACAACATAGAAAAAATTAATACCACAAACACTCGCACGACGTTGAAGCATTTCACACTATTAGAACAGTATAATCTGGAAATATTAGCAAGATATAGACACAACACTGGCATTGTTATATAGCAGTAATGTCGCAATGGATTTGCTGTCAACTTTAACAACACAGTTGTAAAGAGTAGCTCATTACCTCCTGGGTGTCCAATGCGAAGAATCAGAGCTGAGTGGGAGAAAAACAGAGAGACAAACGCTTATAACGCTTCGGTCTCACATGACCCATCATCTGAGATGACACAACTTTGAAAAAGTTGAAGAGTTCATCATGTCATCACGGCAACACAACAGGAAGTTGGAGAACGATATGAAACAGTTAGATGATTGTGATTGGTTAGAATTCGAGGCGCTCGTGAGGCTGAGCCAATCAAAGTTAGAGTTGGGAGGGCGATATCAGTATCACCTTGAAAACTTTGAAAAGCAGAACCTTTTAATAATTAAACAATTAGATATAATTACTGGTTCTTCAGCTGTTTATGCTAACTTATTGATGTAACCGATTGTGTTGACGAAATCGAATCTGTGTAGAGTGTGGCATAACTACGTTACCCATAATTCACCTGTGCGCCGTGCGTCGCTCACGCTCTTTCTAGAACCTTGACGAGTCTTCCAGCGTAAGTGTTTTTTTTTTTTTTTTTTCATTCGACGTCAGGTTGACCCGTCCTACTTTCAAAGCCTTTCACACACAATAAAGCGTGTGGTCTTTGAGCTGCTTCTGCTTAGCCGAGGTTTACTTATTTTATCGGGTCATATCTCCTGTTATTGTCGGCTAATGGCCGCATTAAACAGAGAAACCGCGAGCTGTGCGGAGAGGAGCTAGCTAAACATCGACAGCAACAAACGGCGAGGGGGCAGGGCAGGTTCACAGGTCAGTGCTTTAACTTGTGTTTTTCCTGAACTTGAGCAGAAATATTAGTCACCTCAAGGAGAATTTCATCACCATGCATTGTTTAGATAAATAATACCCCCAACTAAGATACAAGGGATACATTCCGTGGTGGCATGTTGGTGACAGCCTCTACGTGAGACCTGTACGTTGTTGCTTTTGTTTTTTTCAAGCTGATCTAATTAACATCAGTCCTGATCTTTCAGATTGACGCTTCTTATAACCACTTGCCTCAAATCAGCCCTTCCTACTGGTTCTTCATGCACAGCCTCTTCTCTCGGCCAGTGAGCTGGGGTGTCCACCAGCCATGTATTCATTTTCAGGCCCCACCACTCTGCCTGAATTCGAGTTGGGACCTCCGAGTGCCTCCGAGAGCCTTCAGAGAGAACTAAACTCAGACAGGTGTGGTACTGATTGGTATGTTTTGGACTCAAGTTCATCGCCCACAGTTGGCCAGGAATGCATGCAGGAATGTTTGGTTTTTGACATGTTTGTCTCTGCTCCACAGCAGCTGGGAAACGAGGCGCTTTCGTAAGCACAGGAGACTAGATGATGATGAGTAAGTGAGCAATGTGTTGTGAATAATATTTGCAATTAATCTTATTTACATTTTAAGCGATGGATCAGCAAAAAGTGGCACATGTTTGTTTTTATTTTAAAAGTAAAACTGAAAAACATGATCCGCATTTGTTGTCAGCCCTCATGACGCCGTTTTGCTGAGATGCTTCCATTTTGCCAGCTTTAAACATGTTGATACAAATAAGCTGATCTAAATAAATTTGGATAGAGAAAGTGATGAATTTGAATTTGTTGCCACTTTGCATTTCCATCTGCATTTGCCTGGCTATGAGCTACTTTGTTTTGCTCCGTCTCATAAAATGTATTTGGAAAAAACACAAATAACGTGACAAAATGTGTAAAAACGTATTTTCTGCTTTGTCAGGGGTTGCAGTGCCAAAAAGCGGAGGCTAATGCCCGAAACAGAAGTGGATATTTTGGTGAACACGTGTCCTGCCCTGTCAGCGCAGCAAGTCCCTCTTGCTCCTCTACAGCCATGTTCAGCACATCAGAGCCTCACTTTGCCACAGTCCTCTTCTGTCCAGCCCCGAGCTGAGATGGAGAGCCCCTGCATGGAGATAGAAGCGGCTCACAGGAAACTGCAGGAGATTGAAGACAGGTGCGGAGCCACTTTCTGCCTGCTTGTCCTCAAATTGAGCCAGAAATATAAAACCACCAACGCTTGTGCATTCATGCATAATCCACTGTCAGACACTTCAGACCAAAGTCCAAACTTTGGGTGATTTTTCACTTACTCTTTGTTTCACTAATCAGTCGTGGTAATTTTTTCTGTTAGGTTCAGCACATGACTACCTCGTGTGACTGTATTTGTTCACTATGATGTTGACGTGTTGCAGAATAATCCTTGAAGATGACGACGAGGATCTTGATGTCGAGCCGGTCCCGAGGCGGCCGGTTCTGGTCATCTCAGACAGTTTGAAGGAGGGCCTGCAGCGCGGCATCAGTGACATTCTCCCCCAAACTGTGGCCCAGTCTGTGTACGTGCTCCACGCTCATGCACATAATCCTTTAGCTCCTGAAGCTAAGACAAAAGATCTTTGAGATAATTTATTCTCCCGGGAAGAATAAATTATCACATAAAAGCTCATAGTGTTTCTGATCATTTTAAAACTGTTAAAATAGCTAATAGGTATTGTTAGAAGTGATTTTATTTACTTGAAAAATACACCGCTCGCATTTATTCTTCCCACATACCTTTAAAATACCTTTTGTAAAACTAAAAAGGTATTTTTGTTTAAAAAATATCTTTTAACAAGGGTATTTTAAAAAAATAACCTTTTTAAAAGGTATTAGGAGCAAGATTTTAGGAGAATCTTGCTCTTAAAATCAAAACACGTTGTTATGCTAGCCTGCCTGCTTCTTCATAAGTAGAAAATGTAAAATAAATTGGGTTTTACTTTAACATAAGAATGTTATGGCTATAAAGCAATGACATTGTTAGTCAATATTGTTTCATGAAGTTTATAATGTTTATAAAGTTATATTATGTCGCCATAAAAAGGAAATGGATCTAATTTACTGAAACTTGAAGAAACACTGATTTATTTATTTTTTTGTCTACATTTTCACAAATTAAAAACAAATCTAGTTTTGGTGAAGGAGTCCAGAAAGGTCCAGCAAACTAACTTCATTTCTAGAGTCTTCTAAGATCCTCATAAAAGCATTTTTGGAGTTTAATAAACTTACGTTTGACTATAACAATCATCTATTTAATGTCCATCGACTGCGACTTTTTTCCCTTCACTCTCTCCTTCCTCTTGACCCCAGGAGTCCTTCAGGCATGGAGCTGGTCCTGTGGCGTCCTCCAGAAGATCCTTTCTGCCAGAGGCTGAAGGACTCGCTGCAGAAGCAGCGTAAACAGCAGACGGTCGGCCGGCAGCTCCCAACTCCGGGTTCGTCTCCCAGCCCGCCCCTCAGTCCCTCCTGTCCACCTGCAGAGACATGCGCACCCATGTACAGCTTCCCTGTGCTCCACAGCTCGGGGGAGGAGGACATGGAAATTTAACCTCGAAGCCAAAGTGAAAGACTGGACAAGCGTCACAGAATAAGCTGATCGGTTGTGTTGTGATCTCTTGTTGATCTTGAGCTTGTTTGTGCATCATTTATTTGCCACAGATTGTTTTTGTGGACAGATATGTGCGGATTAACTTTTAACAGTGTTATTGATTTAAACCTTGAAGGCCTGTAAACTTGCCGCCTTACTAACATTCACTCATAAGTTGGAGGCATTTTGTTCATACGAGTGACCAGCAGCACACTGATGTAATGTAAATATGACTTATGTCACTGTTGACCATAAGTGTGCAATGTCTGGATCTTCTCTGCAAACTTTAGGGAGTCCCCCACACAACACCAAAAGCCTGACTTCCTGTTTACCGTTGTGTTGTGGTGGAGGAGTGATCCTCCTCTGTCGCAGAAATGCTCTTTGAACTTTGACTTTAAGAACTCAGTTGTTTCGTGATAGAGGATTAATCTTCCTCTGGTTCAGATATTTGACACATCTGTGACCTTTGATTACTTTGTAATGGATTCTGCAAAGGCATTTTTTTATGACTTGCTTAAACTTTGCATTTGTACATTGCCATGAAGCATTGTTACTTCTTTTGTTTTATAATAAAACACGGTTCATGCAGAGGTTTTTAAAAACATTTCTCTACAGTTTTCTTAAAATGTAGAGACGTTAAATATATTTTTAGGTTACTGCTGATTATTGGTCAATTAAGAATGCATGCCTTCACTGAAATGAATGATCTTGTCTGGCTGTAGACCTCAGATTAGAATATGTGAAACATTGTCCAATATTGGACAAACAAGTGACATTTTCTTGGTAGTATCTACTGTCATTTTTTTATTTTTTTTTTTATATTATTTTCAATTTGTGGTTGCCAAGGTATTTTATGTGTCCATGTTTGAGCGCTACAAATATCCGCTCTATATTTACGGTGAGGTTTTGTTTTGGTGTTTTCCAAATTAATCCCAGTGATGGGCTGGCGTCTTGACACCATTTGACCTCTGGAGATAAGTAACAAACTCAATTTCCCTTTCTTTTCCTGAACGTTTCCATAAGTCATGACGTCATTAATTAGTTTGACTTTAGCATGTGAAACATTACACAAGGGTTTCGTCACACATGACAGTTTTATTATGTTATTTGATTTAATTTACAGTACACAACTCATTCACAGTTCACTGTATCGACAGGCCATGGAGGATCCTTTTCTCTCAGCACAGACGGATGCTGCCTTATGTCGCAGTGACCTGCCTTTTATTCTTCTGTCACATGCAGATGTCACAGTGAGCGGAGTCACAATGGCTGCCACTGACTGGCTTTAAAATACATTCAGCATAATTTCAGTTGTGCGGTTTTGGAGTTACACCACAAAGAATGATTTTAAAAAGCAATAACTCAGTGGGAACCAAATATTAATCCACATTTAAAAAATGTTTAATTAGAAAAAAGTGGCACAGCATGTCTTCTTTTCCTTCCTCTTCTCAATTTTACTCTAATTTGTTTTTGTCTGTTATAAAATATGAATGGGCCAAATTTATTAGAGCTTCTCTGGAATACGTACAGCTCCAAGCACTTTACTCCAGACTCTTAAAAGCCAGTCAAACTCACATCAGTACGGCTCTTGGGCTTTAGTGCCTTGCCCAAGGGCATATCATCATGTGGCAGGAGAAAGCTGTAATCAAACCCTCAACGTATGGAGTCCAAGTGGTGGTTGCAAAGTAAGACAGCACAAAAAACTCCAAGGGGTGTAAATACATTTGCATGCCACTGCACAGCCTGTGATTATACTGAGCAGTGAAATATCCTCGAAAATCTCCTTTGGGTAATTCCCCTCTCAGAGAGGATCCTGATACATCAAAGCTAAGAGTGTCTGGGAAAGCCTGATTTTCTACCTGGTGCTGCTTCACTCTGCTCTGCAGGGAGCAAAGAAGCTGAAACAAAGAGACGTCTGGGGGGGACGTGTGCAGCAGCGCAGACCACTGCATGATGCAAGTGGGAGCAAACAGCCTCCTGAGATTCCTGGCGGAGGAAAGGCGAGAACAGGAACAGTGTTAGCGTGTTTATTGAAGGGATAGGTGGGAAAGAGCCGAATGCTAACACGTCATCGACCTTTGCCCCAGGCACGGTGCTTCTGTCAGGACTCGTTTCTTTCATCTTTGATGCATTTCTGTAAAACAATCATGGAGACTCTTTAAAAGCTGCCACAAAGAGTAAAAAACACAGCACCAGTAGGAACGTACATGTTTCAAGTCCACAGTTAACGACACCTCTACTGTGCAGTTTTAGATTGAAACAATACTTTTGACATTAGCTGGTCAGTCACTGTGTTATTTGTTACCTGCATCTCATCAGCGTTGTCTCGCACCTGTGGGGTGGAAAACGTTTGAAAGTGTTTTCATGGGTGCACAGCCACGACTGAAGTGAAACATGCATGGGACACGTCGTAAGGATGATTTTGCGTCACCTCTCCAGATCAGCCATCAGCTGCTCGGTAAAGCCGCCTGCGAGGCGAGCCGCAGTCTGCCGCTTCCTCTGAGCCGCGTTGATCTGAAGCTGCCTCCGCTCCTGGATGGAGACGAATACAGAAAGGTTCTTAAAGGCAGCAAAAAAACAAAAAAAAACACCCAAAACTTTAGTAAAATGTGTTTTCACCAGCACTCTCCATCCATCCTGTCTGAACGAGATTCAACTATTAGTTGAAGAAAAATACATCTGAAACCAATGCATCTTTTTTTTTCCTATTTCACAGCTTAGTACAACTTTGTGATGAACTGTCACTTAAGAACCCGATGAAACGCATTAACCTCAGTGCAGCACTACGAACCTAACATGAAGCTGTTGAAGTGTGAATATCTTTGCCATGTAGATTAGAAGACTCACTACCTGAGCTCCTTCCAGCTCTCTGTAGAGCTGCAGCTCCCTCATCAGACCGTCTCTCTCCGCCTGCAGAGAGTCTCGTTCCTCCTGCAAACCCATCAGCTGCAGCTCCTTCTGCGCCAACATTTCGCCCAGTGTTCCCACCTTGAGCCTATATTCTCCCAGTTGGAGCTGGAGCTCGCCGGCTTGAACGTCAGGGGGCTAAAAAGCGAGAAGCAGAAAAGCGGAAACATGTAACTTTTCCCCCAAAACAGTGGCTCAGAAAAACTTCTGAAAACAAAAGCTGCTTTTTACTGCACTGAAACCAAACTAAATATCTAACAGGGATCCAGAAAACTACTGCCTGTAAGACAAAAAAAAAAAAACATTTTTGGACAAACTAAGATAATGAGGGAGAGTGTGGTCCGATCGATGACAAGAACAAATCTTTATCTGCATCAAATGAAAACTGGATATCACAGCAAAAGCCAACTAAAAGCGATTCGAATTTCTGAATAAAACATTTGATTTTATTCATAGGTTTCAGGCACTAACAAATCCTTTCACTGTTGTTTTATTCATATTTTGAACGGGATTTGACTTTGATAGTGAAAGAAGAGCGCGTCACCTCCTCGGTCTGAAGCCTTTTCTCCAGCTGTTTCTGTTGACATGCACATCTGTTCAGCAGTGAGCTCCCTGCCTCTGTGGCCCCGCGCGGCTCCTCCTGAAGCTCCTCCAGCTGCTGCTCCAGGAAGTCATTAATGACTTACAAATATTTTGAAACACATTCGCAGAAAGACAAACATATATTTTCGCTCCCAATTTGGTGAAATCCAAGGCAAATATTCACTTTGCTAAACTGAAAACAAACACAAATAACAGCATTCCTACGATAATTCATCTTTTGTTCTCAATTGTGATTTGATCCATTGCAGTGACGTTTTAATTAGTCATTTAAAACCAAAAACAGGATTTATTGTCCAACTACCTTCTTCCAGCAGGACACAGTTTTCACATGCGACTCTGTCTGCCTCTGCAACTCCTGCAGCTGGTACCTGCACACACACACGCACACACACACGCACACACACACACACACACACACACCCCCACACACACACACACACACACACACACACACACACACACCCCCACACACACACACACACACACACACACACACATTGTTTCACTGCTTGAGTAACCAACACACAAGCATGTTGGTGAAGATTTAACTTTGTAGCAAACAGATTATTTCTCTGACCTGCTGTTTCTCAGAACAAACTCCAAAGATCTTTTCTCCTTCTGCATCCAAGTCGTATCTGCAGACAGCTGTTCTAGCTGCCGAAGGGTTTCCTGCGTCATAAGCAATAAACTGAGGCCACAAAAAGCAGTTTTGATCTTATGTCCTTTTCTTAGACGAGGCAACGTACCTTCTTCTTCTGTCGGAGTTCAGAGAGACAAAGCTCAACTTGTTTCAGCTGAATCCGCTTTGATCCGAGTTTCTTCTCCTCGTTCTCACATTGCTAAACAAAAAGCAAAACGTTGCTGCAGACACACAGGGCGATTTCTGACAAATATCGTAAAGGATGAGCTCGATTCTTACACGTCGCAGGTCAAAGACTTCCTCTTTCATGTCGATAAAGTCTGACAGTTGTCTCTCTGATGTCCTCACTGGAGTGGACGTCCTGATGAGGTTTGTAACGTCTTCACTGCCGTCTTTAGTTTCACTGAAAAAATAAATACAAATGTGAGCAACTGAAACACACACACACACACACACACACACACATACACAACAAGGGAGTCACAAAACCTTTAAAATGTTGAAAATCACAAAATGCTGAATTTTTTAGAAATCTTCTACGTACCTGTTGGTTTTTCTGTTGTTCTGCTGATAGTTGGAGGACGCAGAGAAACTTTTTATCTGTTCATGTCCATCAGTGAATCTCCTTGCTTTTAATTACAAAACAAACCGCTTTTTATTATTATTGTTTGATAAAATGTAGTTGTTCTTTTTTAATCTACCTGCTGTAAACTGAGTTTCTCTCTCTTCCTCTCCAGCTGAGTCACCGTCACCGTGGACAACGCAGATGTCACTCAAATCACCAACATCCTCCAGGAAGGAGCAACACCCTGGAGAGGGAGTGAAAAAGGTTACAAACATGTTTGTGGAGTGTTAAACACATGTATTTCAAAACGTGTTTTGTATTCATTTTAATCTTTATTTAAAGTTTTGCATCCAGCATTTTATTTATTTATTTATTTATTTATTTATTTATTTATTTTTTTGTCCTTTACGTTTCCTCCTGCTGCACCTGCCTGTCCACCTGACCTGCTGCCCGACGTCCAGATCAAGATCAACGTCAGTCGACATGTTGCCAAAGCTCCATGTTGCAGCTCCTGGAACAGAAACAAACCACTTTCTGCTTGAGGTCGACTGGCATCCTGACGAACAGGATTCACACATTTTCATCACAGATCTACATTTTTTTCCAAATGCAAATTTGACCTGTTCATATTGCACATGAAGCAGGGACCTACAGGAATTTCTTCTTGCCAGAAAATAAAAGCGAAGGGGAAAAAAAATCCCAAATGAGGACAATGAACATAATTAGAAACAAAATGTTAGCAGTAGCTAACATTACTGCTGAGGCTGCAACTCTGATTAGTGTCTGGGGAGGAAACGAATCGAGCCGAGAGTAAACCGAGTCAACGCCATCACCAAGTAAATTTCTTACAGCCAAGACCTTTGCAGGCTTAAAGCCTCACAAGCCGCTCAGTAATATAATCTTTGTTTTTCCTTTCACAACCTCTAGAGATTTCAAAAGGAGACGCAAAAACAGAAATGGTAGAATAAGGGCTGTTGAAGGCAACAAGAAATCTTCTTTGTTTTAAATGTAGCTGCTTAGGTTACAATAGAGACTTTAACAAATAACCATCCATCCATCCATCCATCCATTTTCCGTCACCCTTCTCCCTAACGGGGTCGGGAGTCGCCGGTGCCTATCTCCAGCTGCGTTCCGGGCGAGAGGCGGGGTACACCCTGGACAGGTCGCCAGTCTGTCGCAGGGCAACACAGAGAGACAAACAACCATGCACACACACACTCACACCTAGGGAGAATTTGGGAAGGCCAATCAACCTGACAGACATGTTTTTGGACTGTGGGAGGAAGCCGGAGAACCCGGAGAGAACCCACGCATGCACAGGGAGAACATGCAAACTCCGTGCAGAAAGACCCTGGGCCGGGAATCGAACCCAGGACCTTCTTGCTGCAAGGCAACAGCGCTACCCACTGCGCCACTGTGCAGCCCAACAAATAACCAGTGAAAACCAAAAAATAAAGCCTGATTTAAAGAGAGAACAGAGTGAAAGAGGATTAAGTCCTGACATAGACATAACTGAAAAGACAAAAAGCTAAACCCATTTAACTTTTTTTTTCCTCTGACTTACTTTTCTTCCAGAGATCAAAGATAGAAAGCAAAGACGATAATTCATTTTTTTTTTTTTTTTACTTCCCAGCAAAACTGTGATGTTTCTTCATAAAGAGTCTGAACGAAATCTGCCCACAAACAAATGCTAACAATTTATTTTAATATCTTCTGCTATTTCGGTAGAAATTTTTCTCGTCTTGGCTCACGCAGTCTCACTCTCTTTGTGTTGAGACACGTCTGCCATGTCCACTTTAACCAATAAATAATCCTTTTGCAGATTTTACTGCTTTGTTTTTTTTATCTGATTTTTAAGGTTCAATACTAAAAACAACAGCTTCCACAAGATGATTGTTAATTAAACAGATAGCCAACATGGTCTCCCTATAGATACATAGAGATTATGTGAAATCCTAGAATGAAGGTTTACTTTATTTATGTTTTTTCCATGTGAATGGGCACTATCTGTTTTTGTATAATGTATGCAGAGACATTTTTTACACCAAGCTTTATCTAACTAAACCTTTAAAAGTCATTCAATTAAAAAAATTCAACTCAAATAACAATAAAATAAAAACTTCAAAACTACTTTAGTAATCCCAAAGGGAAAATAAATGTTGTCGCTCGTCAAGGATAAACTCTAACAAGTCAGTTATGCAACTGTAGAGAACCTGAGTGGAACCAAAAACACGTCAGGATAAACAAATCGACGTCCAGCTGTGCAGGGGAGAATTTTTTCCCCTCATTCACGCCACCTGGAAAAACTCAGGAGATGCATGACGACATGTTGTTGTCAGGATGCACCTACCGCTGCTGCTGCCTGCAGGCCTCTGTGGTGTCTTGTTTCTCTCTCTGGCTCCTGCCTTCTCATTACGATGCGACATGTTTTCTCCACAGCTGTCAGAAAGAAACGCGCCGTCTTCCCTTTCTGGATCAGATTTGTTCGACTGCAAACCACGAGCCATCACCGTGTCACTTGTTTCCGACCTTCTTTTCTCTGGACGTTGCCGGTTTTGATCACTTCCAGGAGTGTCACTGTCAGACATTTCTGTCCGCTCTGCCTTGTTCTCTAATTGATCCGTATTTCCAAATGGAGTCAGGTCTGTCGTCTCCCCTTTGAAGCTTCTTCCAAATTCCTCAGAGCAGATACTCTCTGAAAGAGGAAGTGTCTCTCCAAGAAGCCTCTGAAGCCTCCAGACGACCTGATCCCGACAAACTTCAGTTTCCTCTTTGCCCCAGAGGATCACATCCAGACTTCTTCTGCATTCCTTGTTATTAACAGCAACATCCCAGAATGTCAGCGAATTTTCTGGGGGAGAGAAGAAAACATTGCGGCAGCAGTGTCATACATTTACATTACAGAGGAAGAACTAAAACCAGGGCATCATTGTGGAGTTGATGCAAAAATTATGTGTAATTTTCTTTCTTTTTTCGGAAATAAAAGCTGGAGCTTTTTCGATAAAAAAAAAAAAAATTTGGTAAAGTCAGTCTATTGGTGCAAAACTGGTAGAGACGTTTTCTATGATTTGAAGTAGAAATACAGCAAAAATGGGCTCTGCAAACTCAGGGTGAGTTCAGTTTGCTTTAAATAAATAAAAGTAAATAAATAAATATTGATACTTTGTGTACATCCTCATAATGTTGCTTAACCATTTGCTTCGACACCGAGTAATTAACTTATGCATGCATACCCACCTGCAAAGAGACAAAAGGGGAAACTTTTTGAAAAAATGTTTTTCCTAATAAAAGTATCACCAGTGAATTTCTCTATGCCTGTGCAATGAAATGCAGCTTTTATTAGTTTAAGGAGGAGCTTATAAAAACCAAATATTTGTTGTCACTTGTGTGGAAAGAAAAATGTCACCCGTTTTCTGGTGAATATGTGGCATGCATTACCGTTTTTTCCATTTTTTGATGCAGGAACCGCATTGCTTTTTGTTTTTGGAGACATAATCTGCAAAAGTGCAGATTATGGATATTTGCTGAAATAACTTTGAGTTAAAATATTATAGGAGAGAAAATGGACAAAAAAGAGAGCATTAGCAGACCTGCAGCTGATCAAGTTGTTGATCTATCGCGTCTAGGAGGAGGTCACAGTGATCCGGTCTGGGGGTCAGAGGATCCGGGATGAGAACGGCATCTTTTTGATCTGCATCCAAGAGAGGAGACAGCGGTTGAACGCAAGGAGTAAATTTACAACAGAGTGAGCAATAAAGAATGCTTCAAAACGTCTGACCGGCGCAAAGAAGTTTGCTGATCTCTGTTGTCTCTCTGCCCTCTTCGTAACAGTCAGCCATGCCCTGAACCTGAAGAGAAACAGTCAGCGGTTTTTCTCATACCAAATAGATTTCTGTCCCCAGTATGAACCAGTGTCTCAGGCCGACATGCAGCCAGGATTCATGTGAGAGTGAGGAATGTTGTTGCCCAGTTGACAAGGAAACCTGGTCAGTTTGTTGGCTGTCACCAAGGAGACCCTCTCAGCTTCTCCCTCACTGCTAAATGAGCTTTAAAGACAAAGGCTGTAATGTTTTATTTAAATTCCTTAATGCAAGATTTTTGCATTGACTTGAAAACCTCTGTAGCTTCATGCTTAAAACACAGTAAAACAAAAACAAACTCACACTTGTGTGTTTTTTTTTTTTTTTTTAATCTACAGACAAATTTGATTTGGTGCCAACGAACCTACTAAACACTTTTTAGCTCCCCTGGATGCTGTTGGAAATTATTTAGTAGGAAAAAAAAAGGATTGGTAAACATCAGAGCTAAGAAAGAAAGAAAAAGACAAAAAGAGAGAAAGGAATAAAGAAAGTAAGAAGGAGATAAAAGGAAGCAAGTGAGAACTTGCTATTAGTTGCCTTGTCTCTTACCTTTAAGCAGGCAAAGTGAGTAAAGTTGTTCCAGATCCTGACTCCTGCAGTGCCTAAAGAAAACCTGCTGCTGCTGAGGGAAATCTGGGAAAAAACTAGTTGCTATGGAAACACTTAAATAGCTCCCGCTTGCACATGTGCAGCCTTAGCCGAAAAGAAAAAGGGGCACTAACATTAGTTTCTATTCTGACTAGAATCCACAGAGGAAACTTAACAATCCAGGACATCTGTTGGACTTTTAGGGACTTTCTGCTGTACATTTGATTCCTGCAAAAAATATATATTATGTGAAAAATGTTTGATTGACTCTCACACAATCGAGCCACTGCACACATTCTTCTGAAGCAGAAAGCAAATCACCAAGTCAATTATTAAGAAGAATGTGTTCAAATTTCTCCTTCGTCCCTTTTCAGAGCCCACAGTGGGAAAACGGCTCGCATGTATATTGACTTTTGGAAGGCAACTCAGCTATCTGGTTGTTATAAGCTGCTGAAAGTTTGATGCATCAAGACTTTCATTTCTCATGGCAGAGTTCCTCATTCACTAATATTCTTTGGGTTTCTGTGCCGCCATCGCCCTTTTAAATCTTAGCAGAGACGCCTAACAAAATGTATGTCTGGTCACTATGGCGACTTCTCTGGTACAAAGGCTCTGAGTGGCGATGCCTTCAGTCAAAAAAGGCAAAATGGATCTATAGCCATCAACCTTTCATTCTGCCACAGATCTGAGGAGCATCTAGTGAGGAGGAACCATCTTCATCGCTCATGAATTATGTTCATTATAGAAACACGCAGCATGAAGATGCCAACATGAGAGTAATGGCACCCTTGAGAAGAAAGAGACGGAGAAATTAGTTAATGAAAAACTTTGAACGTTTTTCATTAACTGAACTTGAAATGCCCATTTTTTTTTTTTTTTTACTACTCAGACACTTTGGTTGTTTTTACCCCTTTCAAGGCCAACAGCTGCTCAGAGTGAAGCATTAACAACTTTGATAGACTTACAGTCATATAAGTACCTTTACAAGCAGGTATTAAAGACATTTTTTATTAAGCTTAGATATTTGTATTCTTTTTTTCCCACTGATCTGATGTATTATTCTAATTTTAAATGTTATGTAAGAGGAAAATTACCATAATTATCAGAAATAAAGGCTGGAAACCATCCATTTGTGTGTAATTAATCTGTACAATGAGATTCACTTAGTGATAAAGCTTATAAATACATAGATTTTTAATTCTAATTTATTGAACGGATCTGAACTAAGTGCTGTTTCTGCAGGTGCCAAGTAAATGCAGGCCACTTCACCATCAGCCACTGAAGTCGTCATATTCTGAAACACACTGATCCAAATAATCCCAAGCTCAACACGATTATTAAGATGTACAACAACTCAAACATCGCATGAAGTCATTTTCTATCGCACCTCTTGTTTTTGCTCCACATTGCAGTTGCTCAGTGGGGAGGCCTGGACAGTCAGGTGCATCCTGGGATTACTTGGGCCACGTGTCCCTCTATAGATGATCTGTTCAGCTCACTTTTCGTTTGTTCAGAGAGGGAATCTCAGAATTAAAACACCTCAAAATGTGTTGTCTGTTTCTCTCACGCCTGCATTCATCCACTGCTGGTTTAAGAATTACTTCATATTTTGGATTGACTCATCTAAATTCTCACTGCTCTTCATTTTATGGTTCTGAGAGAGCCAAGACAATTTGGGGGATAAACTCTGCAGGGGATCGGGCCGTCTCCTCAGTCGGGTCAAATACTTGCATGTCATTTTATCCTGGGCTTCTGCTCTTGCTGTTGGCAGGCTGATTAGAAGAGGTCTGATTGTGTATTTCTATGTGGCCCCAGGTTTTCTTGGTCCCATCTTGGAGTCCAGGGCAACCGCTGTGCTCAGTCGGATCCAAAAGCTGCTTACGGGTCACCATCCTGATGCCACGGCCTCATCTGAGCCTCTTTCTGCCTCTGGGTAGGAGGGCTGGTGGAGGTGTGGGGGGTTGAAACTCAGCTGGGTGTCGCCTTTCTTTAAAATCTTATGGTTTGGCCTCTGGAGTGTGTATCATGCTCATCCTTTACTCTGTCAGAGTCCAGTAATGCAGTCTGACAGACATGCATAGCCATGCGAAATATAAGATGATATGCACGTATATCTGTGTCATATCATATTTTAATTTTATGTATGAATATACAGCTCTGGAAAGAATAAGAGCACTGAAGCAAATTGAAAATCCCCTGGTTAATCCACCAAATATTGATTTATAAACTCTTTCTAAATTAAAACATTAGTATTGTTGTTTCTAAATGAATGTGAACTTATTTTCTTTGCATTATTTGAGGTCTGAAAGCACTGCATCATTTCTCATATTCTGCAAATAAATGCAAACTTTTTGCTTGTAATTTCTGAGACATGTTCTCAGTCGTTCACAGAATAAATGAACAACGTTCATTTTACTCAAACATATACCTATAAAAAGTAGAATCATTGAAACTGATCATTTTGCAGAGGTCTCTTCATTTTTTTTTCCAGAGCTGTATATACAATTAAATTATGATAGAATGCTCATTGGAAGGACTTTGATTCATTATTGTCAAATCACGAAACCATTATTAAATAATCTCACAAAAGTCATTTTATGATCTTGTATTCTCAAACCAAAAATCTTCTTCAATCAATCAGGACAAATGGGAAAGATATTATTTTCTCCACATCATCACATCAGAGGAAAACATTTCTAACATGTGAGCCTTAAGGACTCTATCAAAAGCACATTTTATTGTGTCAAGACAGATTTTTGGCCAAATTACAGGTTTCTCAGGGTTAACTCAGACAGAATCAGTTCAGGTTAGAAGTTAAAAGTGACAATAAATCCTTCAGGCTCTCTGTAATTTCTGTACAGATGCTCCATACATAGTTTAGTAGAACTATTAATCGTTTTTACAATATTATGACAAAAATATTCACACAAATTGATTCGACGGTAGGTACAATTACCTCCAGCCACGATTTCTACATTCCTAACAATAATTACAAAAAAATACTAACTCATTTTTTTTTTTTTAAACTCTTGTCTCCATAGACTCGTAGTGCACAGGTCAGGGGACTCGTTCCCTTGTTCAGTCAGTTAAAGGCAAAAAGACTCTGTGTATCTTTGTGTGCTGATCCCAGATCAGCATGTTCGCAAACAGTGAAGGAGTTATGATTTGGTGTCGAAGCAGCAGCAGCAGCAGCAGCTGAGGCAATCCTCTGTGGCTGCAGCCGACCGGAGTGCAACAGGAACCAGCCCTGTCTGCCTCTGCAACCATCTTTACCCGCCTGTCAGCTGAATGCCCCCCCCCGCAGCGCCGCGCGCAGGCCGCTCCAGGGTCGCACACAGGCGGGACTCCCTCTAATCTCAGAGCCATTGCTGATGGAAGAGTTGGTGGGATTCAAGTAAGAAACACCAACAAATAGCAGGCTGAATGATCTAATAACTAACAAACGCGTCAGTGATAAGGTGCAGACTTTTTTTGTACAATCACCAAGGGGTTACAGAGGGCGAGGCTGTGTGTGAGCACCACAAAACAAGGTAAAAAAAAACATGCGCAGAGGGGAGATTTCTAAACATCAGTTCAGGCCATCTGTACTCACTTTTAGTCCAGAGGTTCACAACCTTTTAGAGTTTCGACACCGAGGTCGACGCCTGTGATTGTTGGCACATGTGAAAATGGTCGCTCTAAAGTCAATGAGAAAAAAGTGCAAAAATGAAAAGGTTTTTGACTCTGATCAGATAAACCCTTTGAGTTGCATCCTCTATTTAAATTGGACAATTAAAATCTACTCAGGAGGCTACAGGTTAATTCACAACTTCATCAATTCAAATCTGCAGATTTACCTACACCTGGTCATGATATTCCTTCATAACTTGTAAAAAAAAAACAACAAAAAAAAACATTTTAGTCATACACTCTAACCACATAACAAACTATGGGGATAGTTATAAAATGGTGAGCTCCCATCTATGATTGTATATGTACAGAGTTTGAAATTAAACCCATTTTCTATTCATATTGGTTTAATGTAGGCCATTAAGCTGATAAAATATGGTGGATTGGGACCTCTGAAGGCCCTGAGCGATATATAATTTCTACAACAATATCTTGTAGGAATAACATATTACTTCGACAATAAAGTCATTTCTGTTTATGACAGAAATGACTTCAAACCATTTGTCTTGTCATCAAAGCAGGTATGAAACGTTCTCCAGGTGAGTAGAAACCGAAACATGTTTGGTGCAAAATATCCTTCAGCAGAACAAATTAAATTATAGAAGCTTCAAAGATGAGAATTGGCAAAGAGGTGAAATGACCGGCCCTCATTCAGTGACATAACATTAGGTGAAGGTGATTACAAGCAGTTTCAACTCCGACATGTAAAAAACATTTGATCTATTGTTTTCTACATTGTTCAAAAATGATTCCATGGCTGCCGCGGCTCTCGACTCGCAAGCTGAGACGCACAGTTATGATGAACCACAGCGAAAAGTGCTTTCAAAGGTCTTAATGAAGAGTTCAGTAAATAAATGTGAAATAAATGTTTTGATCTGGCACTAATGTTTCCACCACTCCTATATAATTTAGCTACCCACAATCACAAATGGAAAAATATCTGGAGGATCTTTGGATGACAGATCAAAGAGGCAACTTTAATTTAAAATATTTATATAAAGTATCCATTAAATGTCATTTTCCTCTGACTACATAAAGGGTCTCCTAAAAACAAAAACTGTATCTCTATAGTCATGAGTTAAGAGAAACACCAACTTTCACTTCAAATAAAATAGCTTTCTGGCATGTGATATATCAAATTAATTAAATAAAAAAAATATTTTGTACAAAATCTGACTAACTACTTTCACTTAATTATTTACTTATTTAATATATTGTAATAGAGTTTTTTTGGCAGCCTGGCGTTCATATTTTAAAAACTATTTACTTCAAAATTCAGTTTTCCTCTCTAATGATTTTCTTATAATTGCACTTGAGCTGTCTGATCTGCATTTAAACTGTTCAGTAGTTCAGTGTATAGCATATAATCAGTCTTATCAATATTTTTAAGACATTTTTTGTAAATCAACCTGATTGTAATCTTCTCCATGTAATCAGGGAGTTAGTTAGTTAACTGGGATTACTGAGATTAAGGGTTTTACTGAATTGACATGTGAGGTCATTTGTTTTAAACAGGAAACACTGGCATGTATATTCAACACTGTTGTGTTTCAGTTGTGGCTCTTGATCATTTCTTCACACCAGTAAGAATCGGCATTCATACGAAATTTCTGTCCAGATGCTGTTAATCTGTAGTGGAGTGAATTCTGGAAAAGTGCACTGAGTTTATTTGAGGAGCAGCAGAAAATCAGCACTGTGCAGGGAGGACTGCTGAGGGAACGCCCCGTCTTCTAAGTTCAAAATAAACAAAAACACTTTTGGAGGTAATGTGTAATCAGATATTGTGTGAAACACACTTTCTCACACTCCTATAGGTCCTTGTGGTGCTCACAAGCCGGCTTTGTTCTACGGCCCGCAGCCCAGAGGCCGGGCGGCTCCCTGTCCGACGAGGTCGGTGTCATCTGAGACGAGCTCTTGAGCTAAAAGATTTCAGGGCACATGCTCCAGTCCTCTCTGTCCTTCGACTCCCAGTAGCCACCCTTGTACACAAAGTTTGTCTCTCCAGTGATCGAGTCCCTCCTCTGGTGAAACCACAGCGGCTGGTATCCTTCATAGTCTCTGCCTGAGGATCAAGCACAGATTTTACTTCAAAAAACTTTGTCCACAAATCACAGGGAGGAAAAGGCACGCTTGCAAATAATTACTGAGGAAAACAGAAATGTGTTTCAATGAGAAGCAACCGGTGTCTGTGCACTACATTTGGGTTAGCTCCAAATGTGGACCAAGCTGTAACAAGTTTGAATGGAGATTTTAAGGAACGAAACGTCAAACAGAAATTTAAGATCAGAGAAAAATAAATAAATAAAATAACAGAGTCATTGTATATCTTATGTCAAACCGGTTGGAAAAGAGGAGAAGCTTCAGCTTTTTGATGCACGAGTTTTCCATTTTGTGTTGTTTTTTTTAACAAATATATCTAAAATAAGTTCAGCATTTATTTTTCTAAATTGTGCATATTTATACTACTTAAAAGAAATCACAACCCTCTTCCACTTATTTTTTAACAACTTCAAAGTACTTTCCTGAGGTTTTATTTGTGGATCAAAACAAAGTAGTGCTTTGTTGCAAAGTGTTCGACATTTTACTACAAATTAAAATCTAAATCAGAGGTATGAATGCTTTTGGCAGGGCTCTGTACTCATGTTTAAGTCAGCATGTATTGTAGGCCAGTTCTGAATGAAAATGCACACGTATGCAGGAAAAAGTCATGTGTTTTCCTGAGCTGTTTTTAAAGAAGTCGACATGAGAAGAGTGTCATGCAGATCCAGAGGCAGAGCACACAGAGGACACACAAAATGATGGAGAGTGTGTGTGTGGGATGCACAAAAGAGGGGCACAGGACAACCCCCACTCACCAGAGTCATAATCACACTCTGACCATCAACAGAGGGAGGAAAAGAAAGACAAGTCATGGGTACATTGAATAAAAACCTGCACTTGTCCAACAGGGACAGTCTAGATGAATCCCTCCAGGTCCGAGTTCAGGATTATAATGAAGAAATTCACCCTCAAACATTTACTTTTCATCTCTTCATTTATACATTTTAAAATAAGTTTTACATCCAAACAGGCTTTTGACAAAAAAAAAACAAACAAAAAAAACAACAAAAAACTCCTAAATGAAGTGCTCACTTCCTTCAAAAACCAAACTCCTTGCTCTATAAGACGTACCTTCATCCAGTGCATCTGTGGCCTCTGCTTCCCTTCGCCGTCTCACAGCTCTTTGTTTCTCTTCTAGTCTCTGTTTTTCAGCGTTCGCCTCGTCCCACCGGCCCTCCTCCATCAGCCTCTGGTCGGGTCTCATCCGGCTGTCGGTCAGCGCCACCCCGTCCTCCGGCTCGTTCAGCGTCAGAGCCAGAGAAGAGAAGTAGTACATTTTCTCAGCGTTTTCCCTGACAGAGTGAGAGGGAATTGGCCAGAGTCACATTGCGATGTTTTACATTCAGCAGTATTGATTGGACGTCGCAGCCTTTTTCTCAACAGCTATGACTCATAAATAGCAGTCGTCTGATTTGTGGAGCAGAGGCTTACGGTAGAGGGTATTTCTTCCACAGGAGTTTGGGGGGTAAGGTCTGATAGACTGTCTTCTGCTTTCCTTCTGATCCGTTGCGCCCTTCGCTACTCTGAACGATCTTAGCACTTTCAATTTTTTCATCCCATGTACCAGAGAGGATGTAATGAGCCCGGCCTCCACTGTCTGCTACCACGCCTGTTACCTGGGGGCGAGATGGTATCATGTACTTTGTTTGTTAGAAATGTCAGTGGACCCCACTGAAACTTTAGAAGATTATTACAAATCTCTACCAAACGTAAGGATCCCTGGCCATAAAATACTGTCTAAACTTAAAGAAGCTTAAATGATTTACAGTACACTGTTAACTATATGACTATTGCATTGCCTCTACATTGCGCCTCATGTTAAAGCATAAATAAATTTTGGAGAAAAAAAAAAAAGAAGCTTAATTGATTTAACATGTAATGTTAAAAAATAAATCGTGCTCTGTACGTACAGCGCCTCCCACAGTCAGGACTTGCAGCTGTAGCTCACAAGAAATCTCTACCAACTTTGCACAAAACTGTAATTTGTGCCCATTTGTTCTTGTGTAAAATCTGAAGTCCTGGACAAATAACACATGACCAGAGTTTGATCTGAACCTAAAGTGTTTTAGCCAAGTATTTGCAACCTTCAAAAGGAAGATTAGCCTGTATTTAACAACACCTATGTTCTCAAAGTCTGACTAGTTTCATGTTCATACTGAGGACTATCTTCCCACAGCATGACACCTTGTGGGTTTCTTTTAGTCACTCTTTCATAAATTCCAAATTTGAGGCATTCATTGAGATTGGCGGTTGCAAATGTAAAAATGCTTTCAGGCTAATTTACCTCTTAACTGTTTGATCACAATTATAAGCAAAGTGTGTAATGTTAACCCTTTACCTTTCGTGGGACATCCCTGGAGAAATAACTGTAAGGTGTAAACTTCAGCTGGCACGTCTCCTTTGTCGTGTCATTGATGACTTCAATGTCTCCCGACTGAGTAAACACATACAGAACATTATTAACGAGGAAAACACTCCCATAACGACACCATGCCTAAACAACTAATTTTCCTCTGTGAGTAATTATCATCTTGAAAATTTGATGGATCATGATGCATTACTTTCTACTGAATTAGAGAGAGTCCTAAAGGACCTGTTGAGTCTTTTCTATTAATCAGCTTGATGCTATAGTGCAGAAACTAGGTCAAGCTGCAGTTCAATGGGGCGCTAGCATTTGGCATGCCGAGGTGAGTGAAGCTTGATTGGTGCAGACAGACCATCACCTATTGGTAGATCAAACTCTAAATTTTGATGAGGCAAATCAAAAATCAAAGACAAAACTAAGTTCTCTCTTAGATAAGAAATTAAAGACTAATTTTTCCCATTCTTGTTTGGAAGATTCCAGATGGCCACCCGTTTTCGTAATTTGTGGGTGAGCTCATAATCCAGGCAGCTTCAGTCTTGCTGTGTAGACGTGCAGAACGACTGACCTGCTACAACAGCAGTACGCATTACCAGTCTGCTTTGGGCCAATTAAGACTTGACCTATAACAGCTTGATGCATTTACATGGGCAGCCGGCCTCCTACAGGACTATCCTCTTTCAACAGAGTCTGTTGGAAGATTGTATGTGTACTTAAAGGGCAAATAGTGTCAAATTTGGCAGCTTAATTAACACCACAAATATTATTCAGGCCTCAGAGCAGAAACAATGTTTCACTGCACAGAGACTGCAGATGGCTTAAGCATCTGTCCCATAAAAAGTATACAAGATGCTTAATCTTGAATATTTCATACCCAGAATAAGACATTCTTATTCATGAAGGATACTACAGGACAGTTAGCTTCCTGGAAGAGTTGTGGGAGGCCTCTAAAGTAAAAGCTCTGAAATGTCTCTACAATCCAGATCCAGCAGGAAACCTATGGATAAATTACTACTCATTATCAAAGTCATCATCGTAACCACGTCTAGCTTTATTTATTTGGCTGCTTGACTGATGAGGCTGTCTGACAACAGTTTGTAGCTTAACATTTAAGTTGTTCACTTATCTTTTTCACCAGCAGATGGCAGCAAAAACATGTGATTAAAAACAAGACAACACATTTCCAAGACATTCAGGCTATTGTAAACCTTTTGAAATACCGAGAAAGCATAAATATTTCCTGTCACGTTTTCTTTTATGCTTTTCTCCAAGGTTGTAGACATATAAAGAGACACTAATAGAGTAATGTCCTACAAGATAGCAAAAATGAAAAAAACAATTAAATCAGAAGTAATAGAAATGGACCCAAAGTCACATGTCTTGCATGTGAATCTGGGTCCTCTAAAAAAAAATGTTCTCAGGTTGTTAATAAAGGTCAACGTTTAAAATGAATCCATGTTTCACTATTTGATACTCTGCACTAAATTCTAAAAAAAAAAAAAAAAGGATAGATCTGGCAGTACTGCAGAGAACAACTCGTTCACAAAGAGAGGAGGTCAATAACCTGGTCAATCCACAGTCTCCCCACAATGATGTTGTGCACCGTGGATGTGACCTTTCGCCACACATAGTGATTCCCACTGGAGTGGAAATGCAGGTGAATGGCACCTGGGGACACAAAAGGACCAAAGTAATATTATAGGAGGGAATCATTACAATAGCATCGTTAAGCTTCCTGCTATCATAAAAAAGTGAAATGAAGACGATAGGATTGGATTTGTGATTCAAAAACAATTTTTTCCAGTATTTGTGCTCTGTACAGAGTCCCTTTTATCTACATCCAATAAGTCATAACCCTAGGATATTTATGACATCCATTTCACAAGGAATGATTCCCATTATTTTTTTTCTTTTTATCACACTGAAGCTACCCAACACCAAGTGAGAAAAACCAGGCATATGCATCACCGGGCTGATTCAATACCCAACAAATCTTTTTTTTCTATTTATTTGACCCAACAAACCTCTTTGTGTTCCAAAGCAATATAGGTCATATATTCTATATAGAAGAAAAAAAAATAAAAATTTGACACAAAACATTAATTTCTATTACCCAGTCCTAAAACTCTAATGCAAATCTACGTGCAGTCTGACTGGAACAGATTCCTGAGTTTTTGCATTTTCTCACCAAATACAGGGAAATGTCTTACCCAGAGGCATAATGGAGAGGTATTTGCCACGGAACTTGCTGGCAATGGTGATTTCCTGCCTCAAGGTCCAGCCTCTTCTGGAAATCACGTGATGTGCAGCTGCAGGCGGGTGATGGCTCACCTGGTCAAAAATAAGGACATAAAGGCTAAAGGACAAAGAATGAAATCACTTTATGCTATTTTAAAATACAGTGTCCCGTTTGAAAAATAGGACTTGACACCAGTTTATGAGTCAAATGCGAGTAAGCACTTTGAGAAATGTGCAAACAAATTTTTCCTGTAGCTGTTACCTGCTCACACAGTGAGCGGTAGCCAAATTCCTCCAGGCGGTCGAGCTCGAAGGTCTCTCCCAGAAGGGGGTTGAAGGGCTTGGCTGTGCGGTGGATGGTGGTGGAGTACGAGGAAACGGAAAAGGCCGCAACTAGGCACATCTGCTCCAGGGAAGACTCACAGCGCGCCGCCTTGTCCAGAAGCTCGTGATACTCCAGGTCCTCGGTGAGACGTTGTAGCATCGACAGGGGCTCGTTAAAGTTCACCTGTCGGAGAATCACAATTTGTAAAACTCACTACATTTTACAAAAGAGTGTGTGTCATGCTAAACGTAATATAATTTGTTTTAATTCAGCCTCATAATAGAGCAGAGAATTCAATATATATCTTAACTGGTATTATAGAAAAGAAATTGAAAATAAAAATCAGAAAAGCACGGTGTGCATTTGTATTCAGCTCCTCTTTGCCAATACTTTGTAGGACTACCCTACTACAGTTTCAGCTGTAGGTCTTTTAGGAATCTCTAGTCCACTCTCAAGTATTTAGCTCCATCCATCCAATCAAAATCCAATTATGTGGAATTTTCCTCCCACTTTGCAAATGCATGCTGTTTTAATTCTGTGTGGTCTATCACACAGAATTAAAATGAAATAAATTAAAGATTGTGGCTCTATTTTGCCAAAGGTGTCAATATTTTACAGGGCAACATATGGCTCAGACTTACAGGCATTGGGATTTTAGAGAGCTCCTTGCCGATGCAGTTCTTCATGATGCTCCATAAATTTAGGGAATAATTGGGCTTGTCTGGGATTTGGGTCCGGCTTTGCCTGTGTCGCTTCGGCTCCTTCGCTGAGACATCATTACAGATCGGAGACATCTGGGATGGAGAGAACAAATAGGAGTGGACCCAAATGTTTCAGAAAAATGGTTTCAGTCGCCATGAAGGGGCTTTCAACATGTCACTAGACTGTGACTCAAATGAGGACATTTAAAACATAGACTGGGGAAAAAAAAAACAGATCTTTGACTTATTAAAATTTAATGCAGTGATGAAACCATACATCTGTGGCACCACAGGGCTGACGACATGATGGCAGGAAACACTGAAATAAGCTGTGTGTGTGTGTGTGTGTGTGTGTGTGTGTGTGTGTGTGTGTGAAAGACTCTGTGAGAACAGCAAGTATAAATGTTCTACAAGTAAATCAATGACATGTCAGCCCTGTAGAAAAACAAATGGATCTATACTGAGAGCACAAGAGTCAGCAGCATTTTCAAATGCCAGACATATTATTCATTCTTGTTAGAAGGACAGAAACTTACATGGTCTTCCTGGTTCCAGTCGCTGGCCTGGCCTCCACTTGCTGCACTTAAATTACTCTGAGATCGCCTGGAATAAAAATAACATTTTCTGCATGAACAAATAAATAAATGAATGAAAATGCCTATGAAATTCACAGCAAATAAATGAAAATGCAGAGTAGAAACAAAGCTCTCCAACAGCAATATTGACCATTAATGGTGCTTCTAGAATAGAGGAATACACCAATCTACCACAACAAAACAATAGCTGAAAGGTGAGTTAAATTACACAGATCTGGTAATGAAAATGAAATGCTCTATTAGGAAGTCGTGGGTTCTGGCAACATGCGGGTTTTATTTTGATATTTATGCCGGCTACACCCTTATAGATTGAGCGTAACACAGTCAATTCTGAGACAGCTGCAAAAACTACTGAGAAACCCGAGAATAAAAGGTGGAGGATTAGAACATCCTCCTAAAAAAAGACAGAATGTCTAGAAGACAGATTCTGTCCACTGCTGTTTGTCTCTACACTGACAAAATAGGTGATTAATTTTTTGAGAAAAATTATAAATGACATTTGAATTCTTTATAAAAAAGAGCAAACAAAAGCAAAATCAACGAGTAAAGGACACAAAAACTTTGTCTTATTGATCAAAGATAAAGGTAAAATTTAAGCTTGTATTAAATTCAGGTAAACCTCCAAACTCCCTGGATATTTTTAAAAAATTACATCTTTTGCAGACTCCTATGACTGTGTTTGCTTTTTCACTTCAATACAATTTATTTTTTTTCCAAGGACAAAAACTGCATGGAGACTGACTTGTGTTGCGTGTTTTCACTGGCAGTCACTGTTATGAACGCAGGGGATTCATCCATGGCATCAAAGTACTCAGTATCCTCATCTTCGTCACTTGCGTCTTCTTTGTTCACCCTTTCACTCCCTGCAGTTAAAGATAACACTTTATTTGACGGGTTGTGAATAAGACTGTCATATACATGATATAACACCTGTCATGAACATGAGTGAGTCTTCATGAATATTTATGACTGTTGTCATTAAGTGTCATTCAGTAAATCATGACACTTTTAATGCAAAGTTGACATTATTCAAAATGTCTTTGATATGACAAGAAATCATGATCTCATATAAAAGTATTAAACTTTAAAAATTATGTATCTTTATGTTACTAAAGGTAAAGTTTAATCAGTAATACTTTTAGAACAAATTTATGTCAGATCATGTTTTCTTCTTTAATGTCAAGTTGTCATAACAAAGACATCTTGAATGTGAACTTTGTATTAAAAGTGTCATAATTTACCGAATGTGAGAGAATTTTGGTTCAACGGTTTTTGGGTAAACAGACCAGTGGATAAATATTTTTAGATGATGTAATTACCACCTCTAACTTCCCTGTCTCCAAATCTAAACCAGCTGACACAACTTAAAATGTTCTTCCTACACATGAAGATGCTCTGTAATGTACAGCCACAGGCTACACATGACTTTTAGCCAATGAAATCAGGACTGCTCTGAGGAAATGGTAGACATTTGGTCTCACTCTGACTGGTGGTCGGGGCACTGGGTGTGTTGGAAGAATGCGTGGGTCCTTCTCTCCACGCTCGCTCAAGGCTGTTGTGCTGCTTCGCGAGCTGTTCGATCGTCTCCTCTAGGTGGGTACGCTGCTCTCGCTCGTATTGCAGTGCCCGCTGCAGTCTTCTGCTGTGAGTCTCAGCTAGGTCCAAAAAGTCTCGACATGCCTTAGGGAGATATAAACATGGGGACGGTTACAGAGCTATAGCTAAAATGTCTGACGTATGATATACTCTGAAAGTGTTCAGGATACAGATTCTGAGTTAAAACAACAAAAAAGTGTGTATATATAAAAAAAAAAAGTCTAGAATGACCTTTAGCCAAAGTAAGAATTAGAAGCAAAACAACCCTACAGACAATCACTGGAATCAAAGTTCTTTAGCAGCACTAGTAGTTAGAAAGTTATTTAGAGTGGAAGCCAGTTATAGACTTCTCTTGCTGTGTCGAATGTACCTCTGAGCAAACAGCTTGTGCTGATGAGCTGCAGTTAAAACCACTGAGCGCACAGCCTTGACCTTTCTATTGACCGGCCGAGCCATGAGGGGGCATCGTTGCTACTCTGATTTTATTGCTGGAAGGAGGTTACTTTAGATCAGATATTTATTACATGTCAGCAATTGTTGGCTCTGCATCAGGATTTTCACGGCCTTCCTCATATTAAGCCTAAGGGTCATTGAACCTGAATAACACATCTCAGTCAACTTCATGCACTGAAACATGCCTTGTGACTGTCACAGAGGTTTTGTAGAAGGACAGAGCTAAAGAATAATGATCTAAAAGTGCTGCGTTGCATTTTACCTCTGCCTTTTGGGCAGACTCGTGACAGTGTTTTGCCAGGGTGAATATCTAATCACAGAATTACATTTGTTTTTTTTTGGTCAATTTCACAAATATGTTACTATTTCTGCAAGAATGTGCACAACTGCTGATGTTTGAGCCTAATCACTTTTGTAAATGTGGAGAAAAGGCACCACCTCCCATCCTAAGAAATGTGACATAATATAAACACATGATCCTATAATGTTTTGAAAAACTTTATCACACATCTATTAGTCATAGTAGGAAATTATTTAATAGTAAAATGTGAAAAGGTAAGCGTTAGAGTTTACAAAAAAGGAACGGAAATATTGTTCTAATACATCCTTGTAAAATTAAGAATAAAAAAAAATTAATATCAATAAAAAATAAATATAATTCACTTGTTCTGCTCAATATTTCTTAAAATATTGATATTTTAATGAAAACAGTACAAAAATCGGCAAATTCTCACAATCAAAGGTTTACCATACACTGAAGGGATGTTGATTGAGTTAACAAGTGTACTGATGTAATAAAGCCTTAAGACATTTAAGCCTTTACTGAAAAATTAAAAAAAAATTGGAATTTAAACTATTATGTTAATTTCAAGCATTATAAAGGATAAATCTGGTTTGTCACTAACGTTTATGCAAACTAACCAACTCTCATCCAAAACATTCTGTTAGGTTTGACTTAAAAAAATTCTTAAAATGAAAAGAAATATATTTCTTGAAGAGACTAAATAAAAGTCACTACATATTTCAGAAACGAGACAGACAAGACAGAATATGAGCTTTCCTCGTGGAAATGATAATAAGCCTCTTACCATCAGCACTCTTGTTTTAATGCCAAAAGATCATTGCTGAGCTTAAATGTCAGGTCTATGTGTGACGTATGAATCAACTTCCTCTGGCAGAAGCATGATATGAAACTCAAAGTGATCTCTGAGATGTTTGAAAGTTCCACTTTTTAAATGCTGACTCCTCAGTATGATCACAGACTACATGTGACTTGTGGTGTGTTGGAGAATTGAGAATCAGTAACATCGGTGTAACACAGTGAAGGGAGTTGCAGGAAAAATTTAACATCATTCTCAATAATAATAATAATAATAATAATAATAATAATAATCAGTCTTAGATTAAATTGCCCATTTTATCAAACTAAGTCATTTCACAAAGGATAAACTGAACTTGTTCTCTGAAATTTACATAACTTATTCAGTTTGTCTAAAGATTAGATTTTTTTTTTTAACTGAAACTGTAACATTACACTGAGCAGACACAAAATAAACTCAGTTAACCTTTTACGCGATTAAACGATGATAACCCCAAAGAGGCATGCTCTGAAATCCATACATGCACCAAGAGGACGATCTGTCACTAGACCCACAAACAGCACATATGAGAAGTTAGGTCAAGGTTGACTAACCTAAATTAAAACCTCCTGAGGCTGAAATAAAAGATGGAATATCCTTAGTTTATAAAATGAAACAACAAGTTAAGTTGAACAATCCAAAAACTATTTATGATTCACTCCATTTTTTTATGAGACTACAAAAATGACTTGTTTCATAAACATTCAGGCTTTAAAATTAGTTTTGCATTAATTTAATAAGTTTGGTTAAAATCTCAAGACATTAGAAATCTTACTCTACAGCCTCATAGCAAAAATGGAGCCACAATACCCCGGGTAGTTCAAAAGCTAAATATATACATGCATAATGAAAATTCTGTAAAATCCCCGAGTAGAAGAACAGTAAAGTACTTGCAGCAATTGATTGTATGATATATTAAAATCAGTCAACCTTCTTTCTATCACTTTACTTTGGATACAAAATTATGCAATGACAATTTAACAATATCTTCCAACAGATTATCAAATCTAAAATTAGTAATTTAAACCAATTTGCATGATTCTGTTTTCATATTTCTAAAAAAAATCAAAAGGGCAAAACCCAAAGTCAGGACTGCATCGCTGATGTGGAAGCATATAATTTAATGCTATGAACCTCCAATTTAATATGGCTTGACTATCACCTAATCATAATTTATGTCCACGTTACTTGAAAGCAGCACTCCTGAACAAAAGACTCCAATGAATCAAGTCGAGTCTGAAAGCTATTTTCTGCTTCTCCAATCAGGATGTCCTTGGAAGCAAAGCAGCTGTTCCATAAAAACCTTTCTGTGTTTAACACATGAATCGATCGGTCAATCGATCCAACACATTGCACCCTGAGGTCAGTAAGAGTGGGTGAGAGTTTTTTGTAAAAAAAAATAATAATACAGTTTTATGTTGAAGAGTAAAACTGCTAACCATTATTCTGCAGACAATAAAATGAAAACATTTCTAAAGTGTTTGCAAAAGTAATACTTTCCTCTTCAACTTTATCAAGCTTGTGTTTTGTGAAAGTGTCACGTTACAACCACAGACGATACTGTGTGTTAAGCTGATTTTATCTGACAGACAAACACAGAGTTCATTGATATGAAGTAAAAGGAAAATTACATAACTTTCCTCATGTTTGATTGTCCAAACAATCAAACGTGTTTGGAGATGTTTGATTGTCCAAACATCAACATATCTTGGTAAATTAGCTCAAGCCTAGTCATTTTAAATGGCGACCATGTGTGAATGTCAATTTTCAGGCCTTGCCTCAGTTTCTTTATTAGAAGGAGATTTAGACTTTAACTAGTCCATTCTGACATATAAAAATTTATCGATCTAAACCAGTCTATTGCAGCTCTGGCTGTATGTTCAGGTTTGTTTGTTGTTTTTTCCCCTCTGTTGAGCTGAATAATTCATCACATTTAGTCTGACCAGCTTAGATCCCTTATAAAAAAAAAAAAAGGACCCCACAGCATGAACCTGCCACTGCTATGTTCTACCTTGGTGATGGTGACCTCTGTGATGTACACTGCTTTCTTTTCTATCCCGCACATCGGTTTGCAAGGCCATAAAGTTCAGTTTTAGTCTCATTTTCCCAGAGTGTTACACGGATATTAAAATACACAACCTTTGTTAAATAGGTTTTTAAAGCTAATGTTTTCCCTGGATCTTAATTATAGATCCAGGGAATCTATAATTCCCTGGATGGTGGTTGGAAGCAATGCAACCACCATAAAGGTTGCATTGCTCATCTCTATTGTTGAATGAAGGCTAAACTGAATTGAACCACTGTTTTCAGACTATTATTTATTTTTAAAACAATATGTAGAAATCATTTCTTAGCTATGTGAAATTTAAATTTACAAACTTGAAGTTTGTATTTATAACATGACAACATCAGAAGACACTCAAAGAGTATGAATATTTGCAAGACACTGTATAGGAGGAATACAAAATGTACTTCCCTTCAAATTATTCGTACTCACAGGTAGATGCTATTGCAAATTTAAAATACATTTACAGCAGCTCAGTTTGTAATACATATAAAAAGTTTAAAGATACTAGATAGGTAGACAGTTATTACTAAGATACTGAGGCCAAACCCACATAAAAAGCAGAAAAGGGAAAAAAAACAAAAAAAAAAAAAACAAACCTTATGTTATTCCTTGCTCGCTACAGTCCGTTTAGTCAAGCAGGTTCTGAGAGTGTGTCGAGAGTTTGAGAAATGTTGGGGGCTACAGCTATTTTTGTCACCCTTACTGCATATCATATTTAGTGTTGCTCCTTTGGGACGTCAACCCCGTCCTCATCCACCACTAACAAAACTATGGTTACACACCAGGTTGTAAAACATGGAAGACACCAGTGAAGAACGTTTGTGTCTTGGAAAACCAATGAACAAATGCATAACTTAGACAAACAGTATGCTTGCATAAAACCAGTTACATAAAAGGGGATAATAGATGTGGTTGTGTTTTAGCAGCGTAAACCTTATCTGTTGGGGTGTAAATGTGCCTGTCTAACCATGCGGGCCACAGCAGGAATGTTGTGTGACCATCTAATCTTTCATCACTTTCTAGCCAGGACATCCTAGATGACTGGTATTCCTGTCACTTCAATCCTTCTGCAGCAGGCAGGATACAGACCACTGAAGGCCTATTGCTGGTGCATCTTTTAACTGCAAAGTCTGGAGTACTTACATTGATCATAGCATTGGAAGTGATGCGGAAAAGGGTGGCTCTCTCGTTAACTGCCTTGATCTTTTCCCCTCCCTCCAATGGGACTTTCAGTCCTTCCAGTTCACTGAGGGAACGCTGCAGGGCGGCTCCATGTTTGGCGATTAGGTCATTACAAGTGCTGAGGTCATCAAGCTTGCTCATAAGTATCTTCAGGGTACCCTGGATCTCGCTGCGGTCCGACTGCGATGCGGGCTCCTCATCTCCCGAGTCATCTGGAAGGGAGAAGTGACATTATAAAACGCTCAACAAAGATAAATTATGAATTAAAATATTAACCGGGAGCGTTTTTTTTCTATGGAGTACCCACATGACATTGATAAACATGCACAAAACCTCATTAAGAAGTGACACATCCCATTAAAGATGCATAAACTTGACTTGTAGATACATAAATTAATGTCCAGTTTTCAGTACTAAGTAAAGCTCACTATTTGAGATCTGGCAGAAAGCTTATTGGCGGCATTTAGAAATAGAAACAGTTGTGATATCAAATGATAAAGATGCACAAAGCCATCACACGTTTTTCTATGTTGGATATGTCCAATATGTTGGACCATACACAAGCAGAGTGCTGCAGATGAATAGAGACAACTGTAATCCCAACAACAAAACATGGTGGTGCCAACGTCACAATGTGGAAATGCTTGTCTTACCAGGGACAAGGCTGCAACTAATGGAAAGATGGATAACAGGAGAATCAGACTTCTGGAATAAATCCTGTTTGGGCCTTGAGAGACTAGAAACCGGAGTAGAGGTTCACCAGCCAGAGAACGACTTCAAGGCCAGAGACTCCGACAGAATTAAATGAATTTGAATCAGTGGTCTTCATATGACAACAGGTGAAAAGGTCTGCAATGTGTAAATACATTGCATGGGTTTGACTGCATGCCACTAATCATGTTTGAGGAGGAGCAGCTGAAATAGCGACAGCATAACTAGTTAAAACAAGAAACAAAAATACTGTTAGAACATATGCTTCTTTTGCTTTATGGATCAATTAAAAATTTTTGAACTACCCAATGAAACACTATGGGATTCTAACCAGAAGATAATAATGGTTGGAAAAATCCTTATAGTGCTGGCTATAATCTGCTGATTTTTATGTTTGATTTGATTCTAGGTTTATCTGCTTAGTTTTGAGGAAAACTTTGCCTTCAAACCCCAGCAGCACAGATAGAAAATTGTACCACTGAGCAAAGGGAATAGAAGAATCTCTCACCATGTTTGCATTCCTGGGCATCCATTTTCAGCCAAAGGTAACCAGAGTTCATTGAGTAACAAGCAGCACAAACACAAACTAAACTCTAACCCCCGAGGTGCTGTAAGTTGTCAAACAGATCTCCAGAGAGACACGCAACAACCACACTACGAGGAAAAAATACACACAACAAAACAATCCAGCTGAGGATTGGCACAGCAGCTCTCCAACAAAAACAAAAGCAAACCTGGAATTGAAAATGACACCAGGAATCCATCTATCGTAGGCCAAGAGATGAGGAGGAATCAAGTTACACAGAACAGCGATACAGTCACTGATGTGAAAGTAAAGGTATAGAATAAAGATGGGCTGAATGTATCCAGTCGTTGTCTGAAGGGGACATGGTCTGATTCCAGGGCAACAGCCAGTAGGAAATGATCTGAGTATGTTCTGAGAATGTGCGGAGGATAATAAAATCAGCCTTTAATTAGCAAAGCATGACAGTTATAAGTTTGTTGGCCAGTTGGCAAGTTAGTTAAACGTTTCCTTTCACAAGAAAATAATTATCTCCCTTCAAACAATATCTGACAGTACAAATGAATTTGTCAAAATGAGAGAAATAAAAGTTTATAAAATATATTTTGTTGATGCAGCACTGATGTTGTCCTGGTCTGGTGGAGAAAGGGCCGAGTCAAAAAGTGATTCGATTTACTGGACTACTAACCCTCCACGCCTCATCTACGGTCATGAGATCCTGGCTGATACAGATTTATTTATTTATTTATAAGTCTGACCTGGTGATTTAGATTTCTACAGATCACAGTTTTCATTCTAAGAAGCATAGACATAAAAAAAAAAATTAAAAAAAAACCTGTGATGATGTCTGATCTGTTGACCACTGACCAAAGCCGTATATAGAAGCAGCTGACTGATCAATTGAGTGGAGCATTGCCTGCAGCGATTTGGTTGTTGCTTTGGTCAGGAAAGAGCTGAGTAAGCCAGATCTGTATGGACGGAGACTGTATGGAAAGTTTTCCACGTGACGCTCAAAGGGAAATCTTTAAAAATCAGAGGATATGTTTTCTTCTAGATCTTATGACCAGTGAACCTTACCAAAAACAGCTGGATCACCAAAACATTTGCAGTCGACAAATATTCAGTAGAAAATGTTTTTCTGAACAGCAAAGCTGCACAGCCAGGTTTCAGAGATTTTTATTACTTTAAATTAATTTTATTTTGATTCCATGCTATAAAAATGATGAGTTCTTCCTTTCAAAAGCAAAATGTTGTGTACAAAAAGTTTATGTGTGCTTACAGACCTTCACCTTTAAGATGACTCCTGTTTCCACAGAAATAAACTGTGGTTGAAAGTATCGACTACCTGCTCCTCTGAAAAAGATGTCACTTCATAAAACCTTTTAGAATTATGTCAGAAATATCCTTTCTGCAATGTCCTCTCAGTTCACTTAGTCGGATCTCTGCAGCATCGACAAAATGACAAGCACCACCAGACAAGCAGATATACTGAAGATGAAGGCCATTTAAAATCAGTAAACATCAACAATATATCACTTGGTACAAATATTTTATATTAGATTTAATATAAACTTTGAATAACTCAATAGCCTGTTTATGGTGTCATTTTATTTCACATTTCCAAGTCCTTTCTTCACACCAGGATGGGTTCTCACACCAACGTCGATGTCGAGAGACAAGGACAGAAGCCCATTACCACACTTGTCATGCCTCAAGGTTACATTACCTCCCCCTGCCCACACGGCCCAACACCTGCAAGAACGCTCAATAGAAAGACATAACCAAGCCTGTTTCTAATCCATCAGCTGAAGGTAACCTGGATCTTTATGACATAAAATTAAGTAACATGTAAAACAGTTGGGCTGCAACTAAACAGCCTTCATCTAGACCTGAGAGATAATTTCAAGTCAAAGACGGTGAACAGTCAGGGATGTACGTCAAAGCCAAACCGCTAAATGCTTCTAAAAGGATTGTAAAGGTTTTTCTATAATAAAACACAAGATCCACAGGTAAATTTTCAAACTCAATTATATGTCATATTTTCATATTCTGTGCTACACATGACTGACAAGTGGCTAGAATATTTGAATTGACAAGAATAGAAACAAGTCTCCATATGACTAGAAGAATAAATTGATCATTTAATTAAGCTTTCATTGTTAAGCCTGTTGCAATTAAACATTTGTCAATAAAGTTAGATACATTTGATTATTGTAAAAACATTTCCATAATGGCAATGTAAATGCTGCATCTTTTAATGGTTTTAATCTATTAATAGTTAAACCTGGGTAAAGTTTAAACACTATCAATGAAAACACCTGTGCTGTTCTGCTTCCTGCAGCAAACATCATATAAAAGCAACCAATAATTCTGAAACTGAACTTTTATTAGAAGCTTTGATCGCTCCTTATTGCCCTCCTGTACTTTTAGTAAAAACAAATTCTGAATATGGGTGAGTAATAAGGAAAAAAGCAGCAGAATAGGTAGCAGGAGCATGTAATTAGGTGAAGAGCAGTCTGGTATCTCACTGTCAGGTTTTGTTTCTTTGCTGGTCCCAGAGGACAGGCTGTCTGATCAGTGGAGTCAGGCTTCCAGCTGACAGCACATCACGGTGTTGGCAGAAAGATGAAGACAAAGAGCACATACACAGGCACATGGGAGAGACTGGCTTCAAAACTGTACATAAACTCAATACTACCCCTAATTTAAGGAGAGACAACTATACTGTATTGCCATTTTCCACAGATTCTAATGTTTGCTGTGGGTTTGGAAAAACTGAGTTACAACTCAGTTTTTCCAAAAGACAGCAGCTCAAATATTCTCTGGAAGATGCGAGCATATGTCACATGGATATTAGAATTGCTCTGAGTATCTTGGATCTCTTTAGAGAACTAATATTGCACTTTCTGTAGACTGTACAAAGTGGAGGGCAGAGTCTCCCACTATAAGGAGCAGCATGAGAAATGAAGGTTCCTAAAGTGTTTTTAAGTTAACTGCTCTTAGCCATTAAGTGCTGGCACCAATTTTTCAGCTTCCAATGTTCCAACAGTCAGTACATTTTTTCAGACTTACTTTTTATCCTATTAGGTAGACTGACTCCCTCCAGACAGTAAATTAGACCCTTTAAAACTATTCCTTTTGGTAAACAAAGTTTACTTAACAACTAATAAAATACAAAAGAAAAAACAAACAAAAAAAAAACTACCTTTATTGTAATTCTGTACTGCTACTTTTTGCATCTACAAAAACAGTCCTATAGTGAATAATGAGATTTATCATGAATCTATTTATTTATAGTTTTACATCCAAACCAAAAGTTCACATTTTCTTTAAACTGTTTCCTTGAAAAGGGGGTTTTTCATCACAAATGGTTTTTATACTGGTTAAATAAAGGTTGAATAAAAAAAATAAATAATACGATCTTTTCAGGAATTCTGGTTCACACGGGCTGAGGTAGCCGGATTAAACTATAAACTCTACAAACACTTGGCGATCACCGGTCCTCCTGAGTCACAGCTACTGATTAATACAGACTTTATAACCAACAATACATGTAACAAACCTGCATTTAGATGCTGACAGATTGAAAACTTCCAATCACCACACGGACACATTCAAGTTGTTCATCCAGATTTAGCACATAAATAGATTTCAATTAATGCAAAGACAGTCATTTCACAAGGATTTCTATCAAAGACCATTTACAGCACAGACAGCAAAGAGAGGAAGGATAATAGAGTATGTATAAGGAAAGGGTAAAAATGAGAAGAATGTTGGACGCAGTAGAGGATGAACAGGGAGAGGATGAACAGAGATGCTTCCCAGGAGATGGAAGTTTAATCCTGTGCCTGTAATTGCTAACTGACTCCATAACTCCCCAGAGATACATCACAAGGAGACAAACCAAGGAGACATCAGGTTTAACCCAGTAATTTGGCTCTCAACTCTCCACAAGCAAATGAGAAACAGCACATTGCAACTTATCACTGTCCCCAAAGTTTTAGTCAAGCAGCTCTGGCAGTGCTTCTAACCCAACACACACGCACGCACGCACGCGCGCGCACACACACACACACACACACACACACACACACACACACACACACACACACACACACACACACACACACACACACACACACACACACACACACACACACACACACACACACAGAGAAAGAACCAAACAAAAGTGAAGATTAACACCCCGCTGCAGCCACTAAGCAGTGAGTTTTAATTCAGCAGCATGTGCTGTGATAGACAAAAAGAGAGAACACTCTGACTCATGGGTCTTTTATACTCCGCTATGCTGAATTTATTTCAAAAACTTTCAGCTGGGTCAAACCTTGAGAGCACATAGCTTTGGTTTGCTGCAGTGCTTGTACTGAAGGTTGAGGTCATCAATTGCTCCAAACCCTAAATTGTGATGGATTGTTACCTTTTATGTCATGTTCCCCATTTTTTTACTCCATAAATTAATGTCATAAAAATGCAAGAAGACATTTTCAAAGATCAATAAACCTCAACTTCAAAAAACGGATCAATTCTGACTTGCTACAGAGCTAGCAAGTCTGATAAACTGCAAGAGAAAAATTGTTTTAAGCTTTCTTGCAACACTGGCTTTGTTTCAGCTGCTCTTAAAGGTTAGATCTGCACATATATCAGATGCTTTAGCAATAAATTGTGGATCTTTGTAGCTCCTCCAAAGCTATTGTGTGCCACTAGAGTGGTCCTCTGATTATTTTTCTTCTCACAGCACTGAGTGGGAGGTTTTTCTCTTAATAATGCTGTATGAGTTTTGGTGGGTTAATAGTTGTGTCATATACCTACAGATCAAACGGATCAACAATCCTGGTGAAAGAAAACACTGCAATTTGTTGGAACATTTGGTTCCCCAAATGAGTTATAAATCCTGTCTCTAACATAAAGTTCAAATATTCGCACTAAACTCTTAAAATATAATTTACCTTCTAACAGTTTCCACCAAATAAGGAACAACCAAGTAAGTAAACAGTGAGTCTGAGGATTGAGATCCATTACTTTGCTCCAAGCAAGTAATGGTTAAGAGTCCTGGAGAAAAAATTGTTGATTGCACACATTTCAAAGGTTTTTCAAAGGTAGCAATGTACAGAACAGCACCAAAAGAACATTAAACACAAATGAAGAATGTTCTTTGCCCCCCATGGGTCATAAATAATACTGATTTGTCGTAGAATCCCGTTTCCTTAAGTACATGTCTCTGAAACATCATTTCTTGTAAATAAATGGAGGCAAAAAACACTATAATTATCAAACATCCCACAATAGGATATAGAGAACAGGTTCTAGGACCCTGAAATATAAGGCTATCCCCCTGCTTACAGTTTCTGATTGCATAATGAATTTTACGTTGGGAAAAAGTGCACACAGATGAACACTACAAACACAACACATTGCCTTGTCACACTCCAGCTCATCCATACGCAGATGTAAGTTGGAACGAAAGAAAGGAAGTGAGCAGAAATGAGCAGGAGTGAGAGAAACGTGAGGGAAGACGAGAAAGAACATGCAGTGCAGAGCGAAAGAGAAGGCAGGCTGCTCTTTTCACAGAGTGAGCCACTGCATTGTTAGAGGATGCTGCAGAAATGTCAGCATCCATGGTTAACAGGGAGCTGGATGGAGGAGTGACAGACTGCTATAAGAGAAAGAAAGAGATACCAGGAAGAAACCTGTCTTCAGACACATGGAGATGATTGTGACAGCTCCAGAGCTGCACCATTAGCTACAAACCTAGAGCTGTCACCATACTGACCCCGGTTGAGTTTACTCAGACAGCCCGAGTTGCAGAGGGAGCGGATCGCCCTGGGCTCCCAGCAGCTCCGGCCCTTCATCCCACTCTCTGCAGGCCTGATCCAACTCCACGCTCCCTGAGATGCGACGCTGCCCTTGTGCCACTACGTAATCATAGCGAGGGGAGGGCTGAGGCACTGACTTTCCTTTCCCCAGCGTTACAGCACGCACACAAATAAACTCGCACTCAATCACATACAACGATGTGGGGCCAGTCGCATGCACCCCTTCAGTCTTAGGTCCAAAACTGCATTCCCTGCCCACTAGAATCAGACGCACACAATCTGCATACGCTCAATCACAAAGCTCGGCACGTTTACAATTCCCCTTCACATGCTTTTCTGAGTGCAGTGCAGCTTGATGGGGAAGGGAGGGTGGAGAGGAGGGAGAGGAGCTGAGAGGAGATAGGACTCGGCAGCTAGCAATCATCTACGACCAAAACTGGAACACGTTTCCCTCTCTCTGTCACCTCTGTGTTCTTGACAGAACTACCCAACAGTCTTAGGAAAGGGAAATGACAAGGGAGGAGTAACAAATATGTTGGTTAAACTAGTGAGCTGCTTGTAGAGCAGCTGTAAATGAGGAAAAGATGAAATCAGAATAGGGATGGAGGAAGGTCAAACAAAACAAACCTCTATAAAATGTCTCTTTGTGTTACTGACCGATGTGCTACTGCAGTGTCACTATGTCTGATTGTGTTTTTAATGCTGATCATCAGCCACTGATGGCTCAACGAGACATTCAAACAGCTGCAATACAGACTGCACTGCCTTCAATTTCAGAGTGGATGAAGGTTGTTGCCCCGAATCAGAGCTGAATTACAAATCCCACTGTGCTCTACACCAAGGTCACCTCAGTCAACTGCTGTACATTTAGCTGAGAGTTGCAGAAAATACACATTGATTCTAAGCACGATTCATCAGTTTCTTTGTATGGACTGAACATGCCTTTCCCCTTTTGTACATTTTAAAACCCATTTATGGGATTTCCATTATTATTTTGCAAGACCAATCTCTTATCTTCATGATTAACCACACTGTATTTAGTTTACATGGGATATGTTGATGTATTTACATATAGATGCATAAATTTCATGCTAATTTTGCATATTGGTGCACGTTAAATGAGTCTGATTAAGTTCTGTTAAAGAAATTAGAAGTTGTATATTAAATTCAGATTTATAAACACAAATCAAACAACCATAAAAATTGTTACTTTATCTTGAGAACAGTATTTTTATTTATTTAATTATTATTTTTTTCAATATTTGTTGCCTCAGCAGGTTTTAGAAAATTCAAATGTCACTACTTTCTTCACACAACAAAAATGCAACTGTCTGACTTTGTCACAAAAAAAAACTTGCTGTTATAAGTTTGTTAAAAATTCTGTAGCAGTTCCTGACAACAGCAAAAACAAGTAACAAGAAAGAGATGTCTGGCAGTGAGGGTGAGGAGACAGGGGGGCTTTTTCTAAAAGGCACTGAAGCACAAAAAACAATCTTCTTTAAGGGTTTTACATCTTCGAACTTTAAACATGGGAAATGGTCATCTTGTGTGTTCTATGAAGAAGTTATCAAGAAGATAAAATTGTCCCTACTGTGAAACATGGAGGAGGTTTGGCTATGATCTTACTCTATTTTGCTGCATCTACCACAGGGAGTCTTGTATCATTATAGGGTGTGGTAAAATCTCAAGACGATAAAGGAATCTGTAGAGAAATGTGCTGCCTGGTGTCAGAAAGGTTCGTCTTAGTTGCAGGTCATGGGTTTTCCAAAAGGATAACGACCCAAAACACACAGCTAAAAAGCACCCAAGAATGTCTAGCAGCAAAACTTTGAACTATTCTGAACTGACCTGAAACGAGCCCTGATCTAAATCCTGCTGAACGTCTGCGGGAGGAGCTGAAACATGGCGTCCGGAGAGAGCGCCCTTCAAACCTGACACAACCGGAGCAGTTTGTGCAGGTCACAACACCTGTGGACAGGTTCAGAAGTCTTATTGACAATTGCAACATGTGTTTAATTGCAGTGATTACCTCTAAAGATTGAGCAACAAAAAAATATTAAGTTACAGGTATCATCATTTTTGACTAGGCTTGTTTCAATAGTTTTTTTTTAAATGATTTTGTTGAACCACAGTTCAAAAACACTTTCAGTAAATTTTTATTTATTTTTTACCTTTGCCACCTTTAGGTTATTTCAATGACCACTGTGGGCATTTAAGTCATTAGCAGAGGGGAACCAACAAGTTGCAGTCCACAGCAAAAACACACACAAAAAAAAAAACTACTCAAAACTCTAATCACTGACAGAAACCAGTTGCATTTTTCACAGGACATATGGCCAAAATCACTTGCTCTGTAAACAAAGCTTCTCCATTTCAACACAAGTCTGTACATGTGACATACATGACCCACAAGCATCAACACAATCTGGAATCACTAGATATGTCCATGTGACATGCATTGAGGATGTAATGTTTTCAGAAATATTAGGTGAAATATTGCAGCACCAAGATGCTCAGAGTGGTATCAGTGTCTGTCACTTCAGTTAGTTTTAGACTCAAATACTTCTGTTAAATAATTATAATAATCATAATTCTTCTGAATTATTATCATCAGGCTTGCAAGATTGGGTCCATAGATACATCTAAACTATCCCCACATTTCATAAAGTTTTGTGGCCATAATGGGTAAAACTGATTTGGAACTTATTTTTTCAAATTCAAAAGCTTTCAAGGATTTCAAGTAAATCCTTGAGCTTAAATTTCATCAATTTAAGCTCTTCATCAATTTAAGCTCTTGATGAAATCATTATGCCAGCTCTTTTCATGCAAATTAAATCATGTAAGAGTTGAGGCTTTATTAATGATAAAGCCTCAACTGTGAAAGCCAAACCACCAGAAAGACAGTAAGAAGAAGAGAGTATATTTAAAGAGTACAACAGACTTATTATACCAATTACTGCATTAAGGAGGGAACCAAAACACACAGAGGCCAGACAGCCTGAAGGCACAGAGCTCATTAAAGCAGCGAGATGGTCTGAGAGCAGAAACTGGAGAAAGAAACCTTTCCCGATGACACTTCATCATCATCGGGAAAGGTTGACAACATTTAAATCATTAGGCCATGTTACCTTCAGCTCCAGTAGCCATTTAAATGTAGCTAATCTACATAAAAGGACCCAGATACTTTGCTGTCTCACCTCCTCTGAAGAAACACGAGCTCAAATTTATATAAAAACTCAAAATATCTTTAAAATATAAATAAAATACATGCGTTTATGTGCACCCAGGCTCATACTCACCACAGATCCTGTGGTAATAATAACCTGCTTTTCCAAAGGAATTACACACAACTGCAAGCATTTAGACCGATCCAGTGGCAGCCTGCACTGGCCAAGAGGTTTTAGTAATCTTAAAGTGGAATTTGATATGAATGAAACCCCAAAGCAGGAACGACAGCAGACTTTTGATACACAGGGGAAATTTATCCAGCTCAATGAGCATATAGTGAGCGATGAATGTGAAAAACAATGAAGAATATTCACGAGTTCTATAAGTATCTATTTTTTGCCTCTAAATTAAATAATGAAGCAGCTTGAAAAAATAAATCTATTTTCTCCTATTTTCTATTAATCTATCTGCATCTTTGTCATAAGTAAATATTACTGTGTAATTGCTGATTTGTCTTTTTTTTTTCAGTGTAATATAACAGCAAATTATTTGTGGGAAATTTGTAGATTCTCAAACTTTTTTGCAGAATGCATTTAAAAGTATTTAAGAGAAAACAAAGAACTAAGATTTTCCTGCTTTTGTCAGCCCTGGACAATTATTCATTATTCTCGAAAATGGTCAAATAATGTCAACCATAACAATGTTCTGAGCTTGCTTTTCTTTCAACAAAACATTTTCTAAAATCAAAACGCAACAGCACTGATATTTAGAGCTTTAACACGACCCAAAGGGTTTTCAAAGCACTTAAGTTCACCGGGAAGACTTAAAAGAGAGAAAAATAAAGTAACTAATAACTGAGGCTCCTTTGTTCTTGCTGATCCAACTCACACATTAACTAATTTTTATTTTAATGATCTACCAAATCCATTTCTTAACTTTGCATCCAGTTGATAAAGCAGAGAAACATTGGGGAGAAAGAGAAAAGAAAAAATGTGCATCCGTGTGTGTGTGTAGGTGTGTGTGTGTGCGTGTGTGTGTGTGTGTGTGTGTGTGTGTGTGTGTGTGTGTGTGTGTGTGTGTGTGTGTGTGTGTGTGTGTGTGTGTGTGTGTGTGTGCAAGCAGGGACACAATGGTGGCTTAATAATGAGCACAGGTTCTATGCAGCATGTAGAGCTCACAGTACTTGACCCGCAGGGAGTAATAAACCTTGTAACAGTGAAGGACAGCACAACAAAACATGCATGACTGCAACATAGTCTGAACAAAGCTCTCCTTATGTTTACTGATGTAGCTCTCATCATTCACATAATCTGTTCTTTACTTATTTTACTATCTCCCTAAAGGTGTTATTCACCATATCTATTTTAATCAACTTGACAAAGGTTTATCAGGGCAACAAAGCAGAATAAAGCAACAGTCTGGATCAACTGTAACCCAACTTCTACACCAGAAAATGAACCAAATATTGTAATCTACACTAGAACTTCTAAATGTTGCAAGAATAAATCATTTATCTATTCCACATACACAACAACTTTTGTAACACAGTAAAACAATATCTTCACTCCCAATGCAGATGGCAACACTGAAGTCAGAAACCAAAACTGAAACAATACAAATAAAGTTCACAGAAATGCATGTGGCAGAAGTAATCATTGCTTCTCATTAAATATTTGTAGCATAAGAGAAACAAGAAAACACCAAGAAACAGACTGAAATGTTGGGAAATCTGTGTCTTGGGATATTAGGATATTAGAGAGGAGATGGCTATTCTTTCCAGACAGCAGGTTCCTTGGGGAGGAAATATTTACAGAAGAGCCCTTTCAACACGCACATTAAGGAACAGTTATTTATCTGACACTGCTTGGAAATAGAAAACCCCAGGAAGACAAGAGTAAAGGCAGAAGAGGAGGAAAATAAAAAATATCTACACAAAAGAAAGATTGACGTAGCTTTAAGTTCAAGAGAGATAATGGCTCATCAGGAACATAGAGTTTAATTAGTTTCAATCGATTACAAGATGTATTTTAAGCAAAACTAAAACAACATAAACAAACAGATGAATCGAGGAACTGCCTGATGTGTGGAGACATTCAAATGTCGATTTGACTGACTGACTGCATAGTCAGCATCACCTGAGTGCAAAGCTTTTCTGATCAATGAATGCACAACACCTAAGAGATACAAGTCTGTACCGTTTACCCTCTTCAGTGTAGAAACTGTTACTGTAGGAATGAGATTTAGAGTCAGCTATTTAAGTATCAGTAAGGAATTGAAAATTAAAATGAAAAAAATATGTTTCTATGGAGGCAAGTCAGCTATTCATTTTGGCTGCAAGACGCGAGAGGGTCAGATGATGATGATTTGGCTTCTTCATCATTTTGTCGCACTTCATAACGCTTTAGTACCAGAGCTTTTATGGTCCGCTTTATTTGGGATGGTGTGAACAATCAAATAAACTCTTGTGCATCTGAAAATGTGGTTGTCTGTTCACATGGAAGTGAACCCCAGTGTGGTTACATTAAGTTAGCAGATGTTCCAACAGCATTACATTGTCCAGGCTCTTTGGTCCGCTTTCAAAATGGCACTGTGAAACTGATGCTTTATCAAATTGGTAAGGAGTGAATTTATCTGGAGTTTTTCCTGGCAGGTAACAGGAAGGCTAAATGTACTAATACAAAGTTGATTTGTGTTATTAATGGGAATTGGAATCTTTTGAAAAAGCTGCTGGATTAGAATAATGACAGTCTTTCAAAAACAATGCAATGCGAAAATCAGATGGTGGCAATATCACAATAGACTTCAAAATGTACAATAGTTGTCTGCATGAGCAAATTATGGTTTTCACACACATCCACAGGAAATCACGTCGATAAAGAAAGAATTAAAACTAAACTAAAACCAGGCAAAAAAGAAATATCACCATCGTCATGATTTTTGGCAGGACAACTTCTTGGAGAGCCATTAACAATCTCTGTTTGGCTTCCTTAATGTTTGCTATGTTACAAGACTGTATCTCACTCTGAGCTCTTTGTCTCCGTCTCACCCGTTATTAAGAACTGGAGCTGATGTAGCAAATCATGCAGTGCCAGCACACAATTTTTGTTCCAACAAATACAAGGGCAAGCCATTGAGTACACAGCAGCAGTACAACTAATTGAAGAAGCTGATAAGAAACACACCATCTGTCATTTCATAACATCCTCTCAGGGGCTCCAACAGTAGCCCAGCACAGCAAGCTCCCCAAGCTCCCCAAGCCAAAAGCATCATAAAGCAGCTGCAGGTCTATTTAGCATAGGCAAATATTGAACTAAAAAAAAAACAACAACCTCAAAACATTTTTCAAAAAGAAACCCACTAATTTGCATCAAACCGTTGTGAAAACTCCAATAAATAAAGTTTCAAACTGACAAAAGAGGACAGTCCCAATTGATAGAAAAACAATAAATACTACATATTTCATTTAGCTATTAGTCTCATAATTTTAGTTATTAAGTAGAAATATTTAAAAAATGTGAATCTAAATTTAATGTGATGTGTGTTTTGAAAACTTAATTTTACAGATTTGCTATTTAAATTAAACAGAACTCACCATCTTCACATATAATCCATTGAAAACATCTAAAATACAATTAGACAAGCGAACAGAAACATCTACTCAGCTTTTTACAGTTTCAGGTATACACAAACGCTCAAAGCTACTCACATTTCATAGCTTAACACAAACGGAGAAAAACTGTGTACTTACTTGAGAGAGATTTTACCCAGAGACTTTGGATGAAAATATAAATATTTTACGCAAGACAGGAGAGTTTGACAAAAAACAATAGGAGAAACTCAGAAAGAAATGAACACGGACGGATGTAAAATGGAGAAAACGGCTTACTGAGAGAGAAGGGGGAAAAAAGAGGAGGCGGGAAAAACCAGACAGCGAGTGTGAGAGGGCGGTGGGAAGGGAGAGGAAAAGTGGATCTGTGGAAGGTTGAAAAAAAAACAAAAAAAAACAGTCAGGACAAAGAGGGAGGGGTAAGGAGGATGTGGCGATATGATAAATGAAGTGTGCTTAAACATGAGATGTTAGGTTTTCTTCTCACATTGTGCTCTGATATTTCTACTGTTTCAGCACCCTGGACAGTTCATTATGTTCAACAGCAAAAGGTGAATCACAGAATAGATTTAGGGGTAAAAAACAGAAGGAAGATAAATCATTGTCAAAAACTGGAAATATTTTAAACGGTGCCTAACTTGGTGAAGTAAGCAGCATTAGTCTAGGGTAAAAGCAAAAAAGGTCATCAGACTGCCATGCTGACCGTACAATGAAGCTATCAAGCTGGACACGCTGGGCTCAGGTTATTTCACATCATACCTTGCTTACTTCAGCTCTGCTGTATATTTCTGAAATTAGTCCGAGATGGAGACCCTTCTTTGATGAATCAACCCAGCAATTTCTAAAACCTTCTCTGTTAGTGTAAAAATATGTCAACTGAGGCTATAAATGTATTTAATCGTGTCAGGCAGGCTTACAAATTCAAGTCACTAGTGGAACAAGTTATTTCAAGGACTGTGATCCTACTTCACATGCAGGCACAAAAACATGGCACGCAGAGGAGGTCAAGTCAAAGTGAGGGGAAACACTGCCCCCTGCTGAGCTTTATGGTTTAGATCATGTTGAAATCAGCGAGTACAATCAAACTATTCCTAATTATGCAAAGGCTAATGACAAACTTACAGACGGCATCTTTTCTAACAAAATAAGATGACTGTCTAATCAACAAATCAAATGACAGATGCAACAGAACTATTGGATTCAAATGTGGGATGCAAGGGATTGAAAATTGCAGCACATCATAAGACAGAACACAGCTAAAACATTAAAAAATACCACATGATGGTAATGGAACAACCAGCCTTGTAATGGATATCAATGTCTACCTTTAGCTCCCTCCTGACATCTATCCGCAGTTTACTCTCTGCTCACCTGAGGAAATCGATATGAGCTCTTTGTTCCGAAAACAGAGAAGCAAGGGTAGGTTAATGAATGCTGACATTCTGGTGCTGATCCATGTCCAACACCACAAACAAAGAAAAAGATGGTCCGACAGAGTCAGACACACACACACTTGTTTAGTAATTCATTTTGGTGTCAAGGGAGTACTTCAGTGGCTTTCTGCGGAGACACTCTCCACAGACACTACATATTCTGTATAAGCAGTGAAACAAAAAGAAGTAAGGAAAAAGCACAAAGACCTGTGTACAATCTTTCCTCACTGACTCGTACCTTATGCAACAGAATTGCAAAAGTATTCACACCTTTTAAACTTTTCCACATATGCATTGTTACATCCAAAACCTTTACGCAAAAATTACCTGGTTTTCAATTATTTATTTATTTTTTTTTACATTTTAAATAATCTTTTTATTCTACTAGAAACATACATTTATCAGGCAGCAAGAAAGAAGACAGAAAGAAGACAACTTCTGTTTGGTAGCACAAATCAACTTCATGAATGTTTACACCTATATGGCTGGCAGAAATACATTTTTAAAGAAGTTACTAATGAGCACAAAGGACAAAAGTAACTAAGCATTTTAAAATAAGAAAATACCATTACAATACCAGCCATTTACATTTTTTACTCTGAATAAGAAGTTCCTTTTAAGAAGTGCTTCATTTCAAACTGTAGCCAACTAGTTTATTTGGGCGTTCCTGATAACAATGTCAGTGACAGATGCTCTGACAACATGTTGATGTTGATTATTATTTAATTGAGCTTGATATAGGACCTTCCATGAGAAAACCATCCTGTTTTTCCTCATTGAAAAACAGAGAAAACCATCCTGTGACAAATATCATTAAAATAAGCAAAGTGAACTGTTAAACTACCCAAAGCCAACACATAAATCTACAATGACACACTAAATGAACTCATTCAATCAATAGCCTAACCTTTTTAAATATACCAGTATTCCTCTGCAGCATACGTGGGTGAGCTTAAAAAGCACTCACATTCTTGTTCAGTCTATATTTAGTGATCTGACTTTCACACAGAGGCCAGAAGAATATATAATCTGTCTCACTTTCTGCAGAACCTTTTTACTGCAGACTAAAGCCGACTCCGAGTTGATGCTGTGGTAAAGTGAGAGACAACAAAAACACCCAGGCTTTTCCCACAGCCTTTGACCAAAGAACTTCCAGCCGAAACAACAATAGGTCCTCTTGGAAAGGAGACTGACTGAATGGAAGCTCAGTTCTCCCAGTGGCATTAGCATACTCCAGTTTGTTTTTCCAGTTTGGTTGTGGAGTAACAGCTGCCCTCTTCTGGCTCTCAATGGAACATGAACAACATTAAGCAAAACAAGCACAGAAAAGGTAAGAGCTGGCTGGAAAACCAAAAAGCAGAGGATATGGCTGATTGCAGAAAGTAAATGAAATGGATGCATATACAATGCCCAGCAAAAATATTCATACAACCAGCATTTCTATGTGCATACTTCAGTGCTCAAACTTGGCAGGAGGAGCTTCTGTAAACATTGTTTCTCAGGTGTTGCCATAATATCGGTGAATACATTTGTTATATATTGTGCAACCCTATGCTGAACCGAATTTAGGTGTGGCCTTTGACTGAACCATTTTAACACATAAATATGCATTAATTCAAACCAATCTGCTGAAGATGTGGATGCAAGTTTAGGGAAGAAGGTCCAGGATTTAAGTCCTGGGGTTTTTCTGCAAGGAGTTTGTATCTTCTCTATATCCATGCACAGTATCTCCCTGGGTACTCCAGCCTCCTCTCATTGACTGCTCAAATTTTCCCTCATCTATTCATGTGTTTTTGTATGGTTTTCTGTCCTGTGTGTTAAAGGATGAGCAGTTATAGAATATGGATGGATGGATTACAAAAGGCTCTGGAAGTTGATCCATACATGTTTATAGTTCAAACTTGTATACACACTTATATTTTCAACTGTTGATTTGGGAGGGAAAAAAATAAAAAAATAAATCAGTATTGACTTGAATCCTAAAGTAGCTGCTGCTTCTTACCAGACTGATCATTCATCATGCGGATGGCTTTAGCTTTAGCCAACTCCAGTGCGGTAACCCATCTCTGCCGCTCTACTTCAGTGCTCGCCTTCAGGTGGTACGTGCGACCGCCGCTGCTCAACACAATGTTGCAGGCGTCCTCTGTGTCGATATGTGCTGTGGCCAAGTTTATAGTTCCTCGACATGTATGGGCCATCTCTGCCTGAGTCCTAAAAAAACATTAACAAAGGGTAGGAGGTAAATCAAAACATGCAACATAGACGGGCACGCTGGTCATGAGAATGAATGTGGAGGGAACAGAATTTCAATTTCAGTCTTTCAATCCAAAAAGGCTGGGATTGCAGCTGGCATTCCTACTGCTACAAGCAGGGCAAGAGAGACTGAAGGCAAAGCAACAGAAAAACACTGAGTCGCTTCACTGAAGTAGAAGAGAGTAAGAAATATGTAAATGCACACATTAATAGCAAACTTGCGTCAGCTCATTTTAAACAACTTTTATCATTATTTGCACCAGCTGTCCCTCCTGCTGGTATCTGGATATCCTCACGACACCAACTGTGTGCAGTCAGAGAGGCTTTCAAGTCTACATAACAAGGCCATTGTGCAACTTCAGGCTTCTTTACTGAACACAACTGAACAATTAAAAAATTCAGACAAAGAGAGAACAGTGTACGAGAGGAAGTTAAAACAAGTGAACAGCAACAGAGAGGCAGAATCATAGCAGAACAATTAAAAAGATCAGAACAAAGTAATCAATAGCAACGGCAATTGTTTGCACACGCTGCACCAGAACTGATATTTTACCACTGTGACGGTCCATCATGTTTCCTGGAAAGAATATTCTTACATCTTAAAATGCAGCCCCTTTTTTGGAAATTAACAACATAAAAATGAAAGTGCTGGAACTAACCGGTACTTGAATCTACAAATAATTCACTGCAAGAATAGTAATAACCAGATTCTGTGAACATACCTGATGTTAAACACTATCTAAAAGCACCAGCAGGTCTAAATGAGATGGAAAAATGCCACGGCTTTATTCTTATTTTATGATGTTCTGAGGCAATGTGGAATTGAGTCCTGTGGCCTGGCAAATCAAAAATTTGCCACAGTATATGGTTATTAAAGCCTCATAAGGAAAGAGACCATCTGGCTTGTTATCAACACACAGTTATTAAAAAAAAAAAAAGCCAGCATCTGTGATGGTATGAAGGTGGATTCGTCCACATGGCAAATGAGATCTGCACATCTGCGACATCAAAAGAGGAACAGAAAAGAGATGAACATTTCCCTTTTGTTAATAAATTAATTAATATCTGTGACATTATCAACATTTCTCAAAGATCTCAGTAAGCAACTGGACAGACAGTGGAAACATCCTTTTTGGATTTGAAAACGGCGTTAGATCACAAGGCTGTACAGTCTCACCATAACCAAAGCCCCAAATATCAAAATGAGCAGCTTTTTGAATTATCAAGTAACGATATGGCTGATTGTAATTGTTAAAACTGCATTTGTTTATTTATTTAATCTTTAACCAAGTGAGATCTTATTGTGGTATTGCATTAAGATCTTTTCTTGCCGCCTTTGAACAGAACTTACACTCCAATTATGTTAATATTACTCTGACTTTAGTTTTTTGTTTATCCTTCTTTCATCTTAATGGGACATTAGGACTAGATTGTATTGTTGTGAACTGGATTGGTCTGCACTGAATAAGAAGTTCATTTTCATTGCATATGCATAAGACCTGTTTGTGCCCTGAATGACCATCGTATTAGTTTGGTGAACTGATACTGAATTGAACCAAATATAGATGTTGCTGCACTAATTATTTTTTTTTAGATCAGGAAGCAAGACAGTTGAGAAACAAAAAGGCACGAGCCAAATGCTCACAGGTTTGCAGGGTCATACGCTCAAAAACATCCTTTTAAAGCATGCAGCCATGCCATCAAACTCTTTAAGTTCTCTTTCTCACAAGAAAAATGCCAGTCTCCCTAATAAGGTAGCCGCTGCCTCACTGAGTCAAAGGTTTAGAGTGCGTTTATAAATTCTGCCAGGCAGCGGCTTCCCTAAAGTCAAGCCTTGTTATCATGCCAAGCGAGAACAAGCGCTTCTGTGTTCCATTCCTCTGCTGGCACTTGGTGCACATCAGTTCTGCAGACAAACACTGCACTGGGGCCATGCGAAGCAGAACGGAGAGCGGGTCGGGCAGGGATCCTCAACAGTCCAGTTTGTGGTTTCACCCGGCCGAGCTCAGCTGTAAAATTCTGCACGTTAAGTGGGTCAGAAACAGAATGTGCTGCTGATGAGTAAGATGAGACGCATGCTGATCGCTGCTGCCCTGTGGGGAGGCCGGGCCATGCAAAGGCCATGAAACTACACAGTCAACGAAAAAGCTGGGAAACAGAGATAAGGACCACAGGGGCGCTAAGGCACTAGTTGGATGAGGAAGGGGAGGAGAAAGAGAAAGTAGAGCAGCATGATGTGCTGCATCAGGAGAGCATCGATGTGCTTTACCTGTCCATCCCCTGTGCACACATCCTCATAAAACATAAATCCACCGATCTGGAGCATGTAATGACAGAACAAAAACCAGTGAACAACACACGAGCATGAAAACACAGACGAGAAGAGAAAATGTGACGAAGTACCCGAAGCTTGAAACCATAGATCAGTTTTATTGTGGCTGTGGGCTACAATTTAACAAGACATGGACGAAAATGTCAAAGAACCACTTGATAACATGCTGAAAGTAAAAAAAAAAACAAATCTGAAACTTAGAAAAAGGAGCAGTGATGCTCCATTTTGGACAGCTTGGTATGAGCTCCAGAAAAACTGAACCGATGACAAGTTAAGTATGCGGCCACTGGCTAGAGTGTCTTTTTGTCGTCTCTTAGCTGCTGCCACATAAAAACACTAAGACCACACAGACAGACACCCAAACAGAGACACTTTAGCATGCACGCCCTGTCGCCTGGTACTAAAAGCAATGAATAGTCCATTAACAAGATTAGATCACAGCAGCAATATTGCTTGCTCCAGTCACTCCAGATAAAACGCCTGTCCAACAGACAGGATTCACGCCAAGATCGAACCTTCAGCTGGGCCCGAGGTCGTCTTGCTCAACACTCTTCCTCCTCCTCCTCCCCCCCGTATCCCGAATGAGCAAGCAGTAACACCATAACCTGACTCTCTAAAATGGACCCAGGCAGCAGGGAACACCTGGTGAGCACTTAAACTGATACGATCTGGTTTCTCTCCAGGTACTGGAGCAAAACAGAGACAGACCAGGCTGCTATGAAAGACAAGACCAGGTGGTGTGATGCTGCAGCTCCAGTAGCTCCCAAAGTTTTAATGTCCTGTAATCCTTCCTAATTCAGAGCTGGATTTACATTAAGCGGTTACTAAATTGTGCAAAGAGTATTAAATCCGGGAGCAAAGTCACTTAAGAAATTAAAAAAAAAAAAAATGAAGATGTTCCAGGAAGGAAGAAGATCTTGTCATATGTCTTCTTCAGCACAACGAGGCTCTTTATGTGATTTGAACTAAAAGGAGTCATGACACAAAGCTGATGTGGAGGAAAGAATGACCAGGCTTGCGGTTTTTGGAGCCAAAGTAATGGAGCAGTCAATACCGAATGAGATTCAGAATCGCTGTTCAACTCATTACACTTTAGCTTGCTCAACTGCTGAGTGTGAACCCATTCATAGACTCAAAGCATCGATTGGAGCCACAGGTTAAAGAGCCAAGCCAGAGCTTTGAAAACAAAACAAAAAACCATTAAAAAAAAAAAAACTGCAGGAGATAAAGTGATTTCTAAAGCCACTGACAGAATTTCAAAAGGTGTGTAACTCACTGTTAAATTGTTAGAAATCTAGGGACTTCTTTAAAATAAGACAAATACCAAACAGTCAATTATACAAATTATGCATAAAACTTCACAATCACAAGATACATGGTGGTGGCAGCATCATTCTGGGACATGCTTTAGTTCAGCAGGGACTGGGAAGACAGTCCTTTCAGCAGGACAACAACCCTAAGCATACAGCCGGAGCTGCAAAGCAAAAGTGTAAGTTTTGCATTGTAAGCTTCGCGCACTTTAAGTTAAAGTATGGTTATGTGCTAGAATGGTCCAGTCAAAGACCAGACCTAAATCCAGCAGCGAGTCTGTGGCACCTGGTAAGTCAGAGGTTAAATGACTCTCTCTACCCCATCTGACTGAGACGAGGTATTTGCAAGGATTTTAGTTTCCAGTTGTGCGAAGCTGGCACATACAAAACCTGAAGACTTGCAGCTGTAATTTTAGCAAAAAGGAATCTATAAATAATTGGCATTTAAAAAATGCCAATTATTTATAGTTGGCATTTACCATATGTTTAATTTTTCAATTCATTAAAAGGTTTTAAAAATGTGTCATTAACATGCCACTTCACAGTTATACAATATTTTATTTTATGCCTATTGAGCCCTGTGGTTGAAACAGGGCATCGGTTAGTTTTTCTCCTCTGTCAAGAATCTTGTTTGATTAAACTGAGAGCGTCCTGGCTGCTTTCTACTGAATGTCTTTTACACAACCACTCCTTGTGTTTTTGAACAAGGCCAGCTATTGCAAAATAAAGCATCTCAAAAATTTAAAGTCGCACCTCTATTTTTATCCAAAATTATCCCTTCCTCTTATAGCGAACATGTGCAGAAAAATGGGTAAATGTGGGAAGCAACACATTTGTGACATTTATGACATACGATGAAAGCACATTAATTAACATGTTGTCACATTTGTCTCTGCTCCTTTTTACTCCAGTGACAGACAGTCAGGAGGCTCACAGAGGCAAACAAAGCCCAGAGTCAGACACACACACAATGCGGCCGTCCCAGGAAGACATCGGCGGAGGGAACAACTTGTACGCTTCTGCCCGTCTGTGCTCAGATGTTGACAGGTTAGCATTCCCTCATTGGAGGCGGTCACCATGTAACATAATGGACTATTAATGCTGAGCGAGGCAACAGGTGTCTCTCATTTCACCGCAACTGCAGGCAGGAGACTTTGGCTGTTCTGCTCCACCAAATAGCATGTTGATGAGAACAGAAAGGCAGGTGGCCATACTTGGAATGGAATCAGATGAAGAGGGTTTAAATAGGTAGCTGCAAGAACAATAGGGAGACAGTATTTCCTGTCTAACAGAATGACACTGTAAAACACCATAAACAACTACAGCACATGATTTTTGAGGAAAAACCGTTTGCGGATGTGTTTGTGTCTCTTTTGTTAATTTATCACCAAGGTCCCAAAACAATTGCCAGTTTTTAGGGATTTCTATTTCAAAACTTCCCAGTCACAGCTTTAACCGACAGACCACTGAGCTGCTTCTTTCTTCTGCTAGGAATCATTTAATTAGGGACCTGGATGAAGCAGGACAACGACTGTTGCAGATAATGTTTCTCATTCTGTGTGGATGTAAATGTGTATTGTGTCAGGGTTATACCTTTAAACCTGTCGCTAGTAATTAATTACTTAACCTCAGCTGTGAAATCTAAGCGCTACAATGCTTTAGAATGAACCACAGGGAGAGAAGCAACCAAGTGGTACAATGTATGTAAAAATCAAGTATCGAGTATATGTCAAAAGTTAGCACATTTAAGACTTTGGCAGCTGTGAGTGAAAAAAAAAAAAATCTTCTGTCTTCAATGTGAAAGTTATTTTCACGTGCAGGTTGTACATTAACCTGATGATTTTAACAGTTGTCCCATTAAAGTACATTTTAACAAGACAAACAGGAGTCTTTTGTGCTGAATAAGCACTTGATCCTCTTGGATGTCACATAAATTGTCATCTCATTTTTTTTCCATGTCTAAGCAACTTTTAACTACCAACATCCATGCCTGCAGAAACATGACTCTCTCACCGGAGAGTCACAGGTGTGTCTCTAGTATTGGTGATGTTAGGTAAGAGGAAGCAGCTGTTAGAATGGGTTGAAGGCGGAATGATGATAGCAGCAACATAAAGACATGTATCTTATTACACTGAGACAACGAAGCAGCTATTCTCAGTTAAGTGAGGTGACGCAATAAATGGACGAAACCTTAAAAGTAACATGGCTCTATAAATGTCTAAGAATATAAATAAATCAATCAAGCTTTTTCCATTTTCCGGTTATTGAAAAAGTCTGACCTGGAAAATATTGAACAAAGACAGTTGAATCAATAATTTTTTAATTGAACTGACTTGGAGGAAGTCATTTTAAATAACTACTTAAATAAACCACCGTCACTCATTGACACTTATGCAAAAGCACAAGAGGTTTTGTTTTATCATGCTCAAAGATCATGTATTTAAAGCAAAAAAGCAACAATTATTAAGTTAAAATAATGTTTACTATAACTATGACATTATTATGTCGCCATTTTTAGGTTGATACATAAACTATAAATGCATGCAAAATTCTGTAGTGGTTTCCATACTATGCAAAATATCTTAGTTTTAGTTTAAGCTATTCTCATTTTAATAGAGATACAAAATATGCCGCTGAATATATATATATATATATATATATATATATATATATATATATATATATATATATATATATATATATATATATATATATATATATATATATATATATATATATGAAAATAGCAATTTGCTTTGCTATTCTCTAAAGTATCAAACTGTGGTCACTCCAGCACCTTCTCTGACATCTCATTAAAATGGTATTAACTTTTTAATACATATTTTTTGTTATACCTTAATGCCAGAACCCACCCTGTCCCCAGTAGACTCTTCTATTTTAATGTTCATTAAAACTTTTCACTAACTTCTGCCTTCTTGACAGTCTTGTTTTCAACTAAAAGGACGTTCTCGGTGTTTCATATTTGTTATGTTTCAGTTTCATCTCTTTCTATTTACTTTTCAGTTGTAAACAAGCACACTTTTGTTTTTTTTTATTTCAGTTGTTTAATTAAATCTGGCAGGGAGAATTCAAAGAAATCTGACCCTTTCTACTACAGTAAGCTAAATTCAGAAACAAAAAGGACAATTTTGCAGTCAACTTAAGTTGATGACAAATAAAGTTAACGCAGCCTAACTGCAAGAAAGTCATATTTCAAACAGGACCAGAGTAGCTTTTCTCAGCAGGCTGATGAGAGGAGTCCAGCAACAGGTGGGAAGGGGAAGCATCTTGAATCTTTTTTTTTGTTGTTGTTGTTATATTTTGATCCTTATGTGAAACTATTAGCTTTTGTAAGTGTGCCTTCTTAGCCAGGTCTTACTTTAAAAAGCTGTTCCTCTCAATGAACAGCTTGAATGAATGAAGGACGAATACAGAAACATTTCGTAAAGCTGAGCTTTTAAAATATTATCTTGGATTTGTTGTAAATTGTCCCTATAACGTAATTTTTGTCTTTTGAGTTGCATGTTAATATATATATCTCTGTCTAGACTGAAATCATACCAGTCTTGTTTCAGTTTTATCTCTGCCCTTAAATTGCGTGAATTAATGCACACAATTCAAATTCAAATTAGAATTTTCCTTTTAATGTTAGAAAAATAGTAAAATAAAAATAAATAAACCAGTACCAAATTAATCCAAGCAATATATATATATATATATATATATATATATATATATATATATATATATATATATATATATATATATATATATATATATATATATATATATATATATATTAAAGTTAAATTTAATATGATGCAACAATAATAACTGAGAGGGGCCGTGTAGTAGTGTAGATTGTTATCTAAACAAATGGATGCAAAAAGTTATTTTCAGGGCTCTTGACAGCTCAGGACAGGGGGCTAAAAGGGTTAGCTTGGTTTGCTAACGTCTGTATCTATGGTAACCTTATTTTTTTCTAACATTAATATTATCTTAGGAAACATGCTGCTATAGGTATATATACATGTCTCTCCCTGTCTGTGTTTCAGGTCTTATGCAGCCTACATATATTCAGCCAAAGTGAAAACACTACGCCCTCCGTCAGCTGGAAGTAAACAGGCTGCCCGTTTGACAGCTAGCTTTAGCCCGCCGCTAGCCAGCTGAGGGAGCCAGCTGTCATGATGCGCCGACAGAAATATGACACTCTGCGTGCGTTCACATCCAGCACGCAAAAATAGATATATTACCTGTAGTAGGAAAGCAGGCCATTGCTGAGGACGAACCATCGCCGTTGGTACCCTTTCAGATAGTTAGTCCATTTGAAGAGCCAGCCTTTGTAGGTGTCCGACCCCGGAGCTGGGGCCGCGGTGGAGGTGGATGCCGAGCCCTTCCCTTGCTCGCTCATCCTCGGCTCCGCCGTGCGCCGGAGAGGCGCAGGTTGATAAACCGGACCGAACCGGGCAGCGGGCAGCGGAGACAGGAACACTACGCCACTGCGGCTGTCGGGGAAACGACGTCCTCGCAGACGGGGAGGAGGGTTCGGTCTACGGCGAGAGCAACCACCCTGGACCCCTTTCACATGACTCCGGAGGAAGGGCGAGAAGTGATGCCAAGACACTTTGCTGATGCAGGCAGCGGCGGATTCAGGACACCGAGCTTGACAGAGAGGAAATTCCCTACAAGCTCTCCCTGCAACCGGTTGCAGCTATAACCAAAAGAGCAGTTATCGCCATGGCGACCTGTCCAAGCTGTTGGAGGCAGCGGTTCTGAGAGGGAGCGGCCGCTGGTGTTCGCTGCCCGAGCCCCGGCGCCTGAATGGGAGCGACAGCTCGGTGAGGTCCAGTCTATGAGCTGCATCACGTGACGGAGCATCTACACATTTGACACGCGTGGGGATTGTGATTCCTAAACTCAAGTCGGTCGGGTGACCAAGCAGAAGTATTTCTGAAGACATTTCAGGACGCCATACAGGGAAAAGAACAGTTTGTCTCTGTACTAATGAAGGTTTCACTGCCATTACAAGTTAATTATTAATTGTATCAGTTGTCAGCATTTGGTCTTCTGCCATTTGTCATTTGAATACAATGCATTTATTCTGTCTCATTAACATACTGTTTATGTCATAAGTTTATGTACACTCATCCTGAACATACAAATCATAATTATAATTTATGCCTTTGAACCAAAAAACAAAAACTAAAAACAAACAAACAAACAAAAACAGTGAGCACAAGTTGAAGGTTTTTTTTTTAAATTAAAAGAAAAAAAATATTTTCATTAAAAAAAATAAAATATGCACAGGAACTTGTTTACATTCTTTGCAAGTTTGTCTTAACATAAATCTAAAAAGCCTGATTTGCACTCATCATTAAAAAAAAAAAACATTTTGTTTTGTCTGATTTATCAGTAGTGAAAGAACTTATTTGGACCAGACCTTTATAATGCAGCATGGAGAGCACATAAGTACAGCATATGTTAAAAAATGAGAACCAGCCACACATTTTCAACAACAACCCTAAGGGTTCTCTGTTCTGCAAATGATCTGCTTTCTGGTTAGCATCAGTGCATTTTTGTGTGGTTTTATTTAACCAACTGTAGAAATAAACCTGTTCTAATTTCAACTTAATGAACATATGTAAGAAGCTGAAGTCACATCACAGCTGAAAATATCTGAACCCAAATGGAGGTGACTGTGTCACCACTTGGTCTCAATGAAGAAGGAAAACAGAAGTAGTTAAAAAATCAAAACGTGAATTTTTCTCAATTTAATTTATATCTACAAAATAATATGCATAGAAAACATTTTTGTCAAGCTTTATGTATACAATTATATGTTATTACTGAGACTGAATCCACTATAGCACCATGAAGGGGTCTAAAGCAGAATTAAGTTAAAAAAAAATCATTAATTAATATATTGCAAAGACTTCAATGAAAAAATTTGTCCAAATCAAGTAACAAAATGATCATCTAGTCTGCCTGACTAATAAAGACAGACAAGCAAGGCAGGTTTTCATCAGATGCTCAGTTTATCTCCCATCGCTCTGGCTCCAGGTAGCATTATTTTACCACAAGATGGCATTGTTGTCATAATTATGCTTAATTTGTCATGATCATTGCAAATGATTGAGAAGTAATCCAAACAAGATTGCCGTTCTCAAATGCATTTATTTATTCATCATATGTCAAAAAAGAAAAAACAAAATACTCAGAGTACCAACACCTTAAAAATAAAGACAAGGTTTCAGATTGAAAAAACAGAAACAAACAGTAGCCCTTTTTATTCTGAAACACACACACAAACTGATGGGAACTCATGCTACACACAGTTGCTTTCTCATTTCTCTGCTACATATTTCTCTCATTTTTTTTTTTGTACTACTACAAAAAATGCAACCATCTGGCCCCGCTGAAGGATTAGCACTACATTTGGAGGAAACCATGAGCTTGTGCTCTCACATGCCTTTGAAAAATGATAACATTCATACACTCAGCTGCTCACTGTGGAGCCAGGAAACCATGTAGTACAAAAAAATAATTAAACACAAGATCACATTTTCACATCAGTGCAATTAAACCCTGACCTGTTGGATTTGACCAACAATAGCATGCAAGATGATCCCTCTGGAGCTTTTCTTATATACAAATTGGTCAGATGTGTTCTCAAAGTACCTCCCTTGATCTGGTCAAAAAAAAAATAAGAGTTGCTCACAACGTCGCCATTTTGACGCTATTCCGATAGTGATGTTAAAGCTTTAGTAATGATCCATTTGCATCTTGGATGGTACATGTAGGAGCCACTGAGCTGTGTTTATGCACTTTTATAGGACTCAACAGTGCATTGCACATGGATTACAGCGACTGCAAGAGGCATTTTCAATACCATATATTGGTGTGAAGTCGGTCGAGGGCATCACTTCAGGGATTTATTGCTCCATTCTAATCCAAAGCATCAACATCTGTTTCCCTATCTTGCTGTGTTTGTCCTTTACCTGCCTGAAAGTCAGTTATTAAACCGCCTCCCTTTGCCTTGGCTTGCCCTCTCCTTCACACATAGATACCTGCATACACTTTTAACACCTACCATCATGGGGATGCCAACGTCCACTGAGGTCCAGAATTTTGGTCCCCACAAATCTGTCAGGGCCCACAATTAAAGTACATTAAGCACACACACATACACAATGCTAGCACAGGTTCTTATTTCATGCTCCTGCATGTCCCTACGTCCTTAGTTTCATTATACTCTGCAGAAACAGAGTCTGAGTGAGGGCAGACAGTAGTATAAAGCCACACAGTTTGTCATAATAAGGGACTGCAGTATTTTCTGCTGAAAGACAGTCTTAAAACACCCGTGGTGGGGACGAACAACCTTTACCCTAATCTGTAAAGAATATCTATTGCAGGTTAATTCATCAGACCTAAAATAAAATACCGTCTAGTCATATCTATATACATTTTAAGAAAACCTTTCTAGAAGATTTAATTTATTGCAGCAATTCAATTAAAGCAGTGGAATTTGTACATTACAAAGATTCACTACATTCTGTACGATATATTTCAAGCATTCGGTTTGGTCAATTTGGCTGATTATAGCTTACATCGAATAAAAATCAAAACTTTTTCTTCTCAAAAAATGAAGTAAACTAAACAGCAATACTAAATTAATTTTCTGGTACAGGAATGCGTTGGTGTGGTCGTGATTGTTGTTCAACAAACAGTGACTGGAAAGTAAGCCATGAAGCTTGGCTGTTCGTAGATCGCTGCATCCAAGCATTTAATGAAAAGTTGAGTGTAACGAAAAAGCGTGTCTGAAGAAATAAAGAAAGCTAAAGAAATATCTTTCAGCTATTGAGAATAAGTAATTCCGTGTTTTTCTTTTGTCTCTTTTAACTTGCTGCAAAGCTAAAGCTAAAGGAGATTACATGTTAGGAAACGCCATCAAAGTTAAGGGAAGAGGATGTGACACACTCGGAAACGCCCTCTTTAGAGTGTAGCTTAGACAGATACCTGCATACACAAAGGAAGTTACCAACTGTGACTTGTTGCCATTTTGTCCTGCTAACTCCTAAACCATGAAAAATGGACCAGCTGTATTTTAAATGGAATTCATGAATTCAACTCACTGACTCTTCTTCAACCTCATACATCAAGAACTTAGCATGGAGAACGGATAAATTCTCCACACAGCCTTGAGAAGATTGTAAAGTGAAGCCCATTCAAGAGTTCAGGAAAGATTCACAAGATGTAGTCTGCAGTCGAAGTTAATGCTTCAAGAGTCTCCAGTCATATAAGCAGGTACTCAAGACGTGACCTAAGACTCTAGTCCAAAAGAAGAAAAACATATCAGCCCAATCCTGACAGAAGCATCCTGTCTAGTCTGAGTAGAAAAAGGACTAGACTGTTGCTCACTGATCCAAAGTCCTCAGATGAAGGCAGATTTTGAAATTCATTTGAAAATTTAGGTTCCAGATTCTAGAGGAAGAGTTGAGAGATGTTTGAAGTTCAGTGTGAAGTTCCCAGAGGTAGTGGCTATTATGGGGTGCCATGTCATCTGCAGGGTTTGGTCCACTGTTTACTTAAATCCTAAGTCAAAGTCATAATGTCCTATTCTGACATGCTTTATGGAGATAATTTCATTTTTCAGCAGGATTTGGCATTGGTATCACTGCTGAATGTAGCAATACCTGCATAAATAATCAAAATGTGACTGACCTAAACTCCAAAGAGAAACTTCTTAATATTGTCAACAAAAAGATAAGAAACACAAGAACCAACAATGGAGACAAGCTAAAGGTCACTAATAAAGCAACATGGACTTCCTCAACACCATAGCTGAACCACATGCTGGTAACTTTGATTCTGTGTGACATTTATACAGTAATTTATGCAAAAAGAGGTGAATGCCTGTACTATATAATGAAGGGTATATTTTTCATTAGAATGACATATCTGCATTAAAGGTCTTTTCAATCAGTCTCATGCAATATTCAAACTTTCTTAAAAATTAAATTGTGTGTTTCCATTAACAGGGATCCATAATCCTCCAATTTGAAGAAAATAAGACGCTTGAAATATATCAGTCTTTGTGGAATGAATCTTTGTGATAGATGAGTTTTCCTTTTTGAATTAAACCACCGAAACAAATAATCCTTTTGATCATATTCAGTGACGTGCACCTTTGATTTTTCTTTATCTTTGTCATATTCTATTGTGGATTATTGGCCTTGCATCTCGAAGTAAATCCTAATGTGTCATATCTGTACTTGTGCCTTTTCACCATCCTGAATATGACAAATCCAAAAGGAAGACTCAATAATATTGCTGCCTCTCTGGTTTTGAGTCTTACAAACACAGCTTTCATGCTGTCTGGCCCAGTTACAGACCAGATGTATGAGTCGTGTTACATTCGGAGACCCGGCCTGAAATGTTTAGCCTTCCGGCTGATGTGTGAAAACATAACTCTGTTGGATCTCAAGTTGCTGTTGCTTCTATCGCCTTCCTCCTTTCTACACAGGATTAGACTAGGAAGTGGTTGGATGAGCATGGGTGGAATTTCAGAGTCTGTTACAGCGCAGAGTCAAATAAACCTCATGAAAAATCAGCTCAGTTAAGCAGGAGGCCACGGGGTATTTTTCCAGCCATTACGATAAAGAGTCGTTTTCTCCAGGGTCTGCTCCACCACAGACGTGAGAAGGGGTGGAGGAAGCTCTAGGGGTCACATGACTGTGCACCGATTCCTCTGTAGCGCCCCCTGCAGACGGGTGGAGGTATGGTTCTGGCGCATGCCCCGTGCCACGGCGATGCCCAGCAGCTCCTTGAAGAGCAGGACCACATGCCAGTTAAACTTGGCAGAGCACTCCACGTAGCCACACTTCCACGTCTTCTTCACCAGGACTGACACGGCCCTGCGGGGCATGAAGCGCTGCCTCTGCAGATCCCGCTTGTTACCCACCACTAGGATTGGCACCTCACTGCTGCTGCCTTCCCTGAAGGAGAATGTGAAGTGGGAAAAAAAGGAGGGGTTTGTTTCAAAAGGCACAGCTTGATTTTCTTCTGGGCCCCCCTATGGATTACAATAAAATCCCCGCCCCCAAAAAAAGAAAAAAAGAAAACTGCTGGGCACACACATCGTTCAAACCAGACATAAACCTGTACACATATTTTGCTTTCAAACGCCACTGAAGTTTATTTCACACTTCAGGTTGCAACAAAACACACTACAAACCATCTTTACAGTGAAACAATTTTGTGTAACTTTTTTGGGGGTTTTTTTTTCATTCATTCCCGCAATGGCACTGCGAACCCCCAGAGGACGCGCCCCACACTTTGGGAACCACTGAATTAAGGTAATTGTTTTAGGGTAAAATGATTATCCAACTTAGAGCTTCTATGAATGTTAAGAACGTTTAGAGGTTTTAATATATTTGATCAAGTTGCAGACAGATTTTAATGCCATGCGCAAAGTCTTTGCAGAAATCTGGCCATGAATTTGAGCACCTTTGTCTTCAAGCACAGACCTGTATAATCTAAAATCTTTTGGTTTCCTTTTGGGAACTTTGTCCCAGATGTGAAAACGTTCAATTATTTCATCCAAATGGATAAATCCTCCGATGGAAGGAAGTTGGACATTGGTTAGCCTTCCATAAACCGGACACTGCTTGAAGCGAATCCAGTTTGGCATATTCATACACTGAAAGGATGCCAAACAAAAATAAAATTCATGCTCTAAAACGGACTGGTTAAAATTGGAAAATTTGAAAAAAGACATTTTCTCTAAATGTCTCTTTTGTTCAATGGTCAAACTAGAAATAAATGAAACTATTTGATGCGAGTGAGGTAGTAGATGTAAAGCTTTTAAACCTGACAACAACGCAGCAGCTGTCAAGCACAGTGGCTGCAGCATCACACTGTGGAGAGCCGTTTCATTGACAGTGGCTTTATTGCATTTCACCAAGTGCCTTGAACAATGAAGGAAACATCTGGTTTCTCTGGTTTTGTGTTGTACAGTCCTCAACCCAATCCTGAAACCAGGAAGGTTGACACAAGTATTCACATTTTGTGCTGGATAATCATAACCACGTTGTAGGTTTACCTTCAAAAAGAAACTGGAATAACAAATTGACATTTTCAGACCATTGGCCTTGAAATGTTAGAATCCGGTTGAGGTTTAATCTAATTTTTATGTTATTTTTCTGTCAGGCATTCACAATGTCATGATGACCCCATTGTGGCAAAAGCAGAAAAACTTTCTGTCTTTACACATTACTGCATTGTTAAGATGCACAATCAAGATCACTTGCATCAGTCATCACACACAGCTGAGATCAGAGGTAGTAAGACGATAACTGTTTCATTTTGGACTCTCAGAAACGAGACAGCATCAGCAAGAGAAGAGCTTAAAGAACAAAACACTCTTTAAAACCTTCTTCTTTTTACAAGGAAGCACCAAAAATGAGAATCTGATTAGAAAGATTGTTATCTGGACAGTCTTGATGACATTTAATGTCACATCCCTCTTGAGGTTAATCAAGAGGGATTTTTCTTTCTTTTTTGCCAATGTTTTTCTATTTCACTCTTCAGTAAAATGCCTGTTTATTTTACTGCTGTCCCTGTTCAATCTTTTTACATTTTTAAGCTCATCTTATAATCTGGCTAGCAGCACAAAAGGCAAATGCTTGTAATATTTTCCCCAATCTTCAAATTTGAATCAATGTTTTGGACAAAAAACAAACAAGACAAATAAACCCCAAATTAAGGTGATTCACGCTGAAGATTACTGTATTGTAAATGTCAGACCGAAGCTGAATATTATAAATCTGAGTCCTGCAGCACAAACCAAAGCCTCTGTTGTGGGCTCTCAGGTCGAAACATTATCACTAGAATCTTATTGCTGGCTTAGGGATCCTTTGTATCAGTCAAATAAAAATAGAGATTACTTAGAATAAATGTTATTTCAATGCAATAGAATTCTTTTTCATTGCTTTAGCAGGAGCTATACATTTTATTAAACAAATGGATTTGGAGCATTAGTGAAGTGAAATCCTCTGCAAGCTTTTAAATCAGATAATAAATCTGCAGCTAAAATGACTGCAAAGACTATGCAGAAGTAAAATCTTGCAAAAACGGATGAATTATTAATTTATCTTTTCTTCTATTTATGAATAAAGATCTTTTTGTCCCAAATTGGGTGTTAATCTCTGACAATGAGTCTCATGTTAGTGCCTATTTCCACACCTGCTTTCACAGACCAATAGCTTGATGGGGAACATTACATAAAAAGAGAGCGATGCACAGTTCATTTTTCAAGCCCCGAGGCAGTGCTCAGTAATCTCACGTAAACTAAAAATCATCTCACAAATCATTGATTTCTCAGAGGGAGGGAAACAATCTACATGAAAGTGTTTGGATTCATGTGTTCTTATGAAAGCCATATGGGAAGGGACCTAGCGCCATGAGAAGCTTCGGTGAACTGAAGGAAGGCTTCATGCTCGAGGGCTGCAAAAATAAGAGAGGAAATTCTGTGTTACTCTGCTTTTCAGCAGATTTTTGTAGAGCCACATCATTTCGACCCAACATTTTGTTCTTTTGGAGCTACACAGAGAGAATCCCTCTGTACCTCCATTATTCATGAACTCCACACTGGGTTGGTCCCCGCCTGGCGCTTGGCGAGTCTCTTTCATTCTGACATGGGATCTGCATCCTGTGAAAACACGCCTCTCCTGCTTGGGATTCCTCTTGCATACACCCTGCACGTAATGGGTTTCTGTCTCCGACCATAAACAAGGAGGGGAGGATGGACTTTGTGGTGGCAGCTTGGTCATGTACTACACAGCAAACAAATGAAGTCCCTCTCTGTATGGAAATATATTCAGGTGTGCCAGTGTTGTGGATAACAAAGCAGGTTTTCTTCTGATCCTTGATGCTCAGCCCTTTAGCCTCACATATGTTGACACAAAGCTGTTCAGGAGACTTTGGATCTGTATTTTGTCACCCTGCTTTTCACCCGTTGTTCCCTTCATGTCAAATAAAAGCAGAAATATCCCCCACGTAATCTTCAAACTGCTGGCGCCGCCTTAGACAACGCTCGTGGAGAAGCGCTGCATCAAACGTCAAAACAAAGTCGCTCAGATTTCAAGGAGGATGGTGCTAAATTAAAAGACACCACGACAGGAAGAGTAAACATATCTGTTGCAACTGTTGCACTAAAAAGCTTTGTTGCTGGCGCTTAATTGAGAGATGAGGCAGCTTTATTTGAGGCATGAGCAACGAAGTGAAAAGGTTGTAGATCATGATGAGGGGAAACGTGTGAGTGTACCTGTTCTCCACTATCTGCTGTCTGATCATTTTCACGTATTCAAAGCTCTCCACACAACAGATGTCGTACACCAGGATGTAAGCGTTGGCGTTGCGGACGCCTCTGCAGCGCAGATCCAGCCATTCCTGAATGACAGAGAGAAACACAGAAATGTGCCCAAAATTGACTTCTTTGAGAAAAAGAGAAAACAGCTTAAATTTTAAAGTTTTATATATTAGAATCAGAAATTCTAATATATATTTTGTCAGCTTGTTGATGCTGTTTCTTTGTTTTAGATTTGTCATGAAATGGCTGTAGTGGTGATGGTGAGGTCAGAGGCCGTGGACCCAGGATGCTGTGAGAAACTAGGATTTTTAGGGGAAGCAGGAAGGCGATCCAGGTAGCACAGGTGAATGATGAGGCTAAGAACTCAAACACACTGGTAGCACTGGGAAGGTACACGACTAATGACACAACGAGCAAACGACAAGGACCCGACAGGGAAACACAGATACAGGTGGGACTGAAAACACAGGGAAGATAATCAGGGGAAACCAGGGACAGCTGTGGACAATCAGAGGGAAGAGGGACAACAAGGAACTAAATCAACACACAGAAAACCTCACAGTTTTAGCCAGTGGTAGGCTGACTTCTGGTAATTCGCTAACGCGCTAATAACAGAGCTAATTTTACTTGCTAGCTTTGAAAGCCTGTAGCGCACCTAGCTTCCCCTAAATTAATTTTCTGGATAAATTCTGAAGCGCTAATTGACTTGGTTGTGTCGACTGACGTTCAATATCTCTGTTGAGCGTTTTGGTTATCGACTTAAGTCATTTTAACTTAGAAGTTTATAGTCATGCTCTTATTTTGAAGTCTACTTACATAATGGTTCCTTGTCTTCTCCTCACAATAAAATTTATTGAGCAAGTGGGATTTACACAACAAATAAACAAGCTTCTGCACTGTAACGTGTCCCCACTGCATGATGCTGCCACCACTATGTCTCACCACAGATATGAAGTGTTTATGACAATGTGCTGTCAGTTTTCAACCAGACATCAATTTCCCAACTACTTCACACTACTTTAAGTAATTTCAGGTAGATTGCTGATTGATGTGGTTTGAAGATCTGAGCATTCTTTGGGAAGAGTCTGAAAAACGTTGAAATGGCTCAGAAGGTTTCTTTGTTTGCGTTGTAAAAGCCGTGCATTATTGTCGTTGCAGAAAATGCGGTTTGCATGATTACACACCAGAGTGATTACAGTGGGCAGCTAAGTGAACAGCATGTACTGTGTGTTCCTGTTATATTCTAAAAGCTCTTTGGCTCTTTATCACATCTTGCATGCCTCTGCTGCAGAGAATGAATGAATGAATGAATGAATGAATGAATGAATGAATGAATGAATGAATGAATGAATGAATGAATGAATTCCTGAAGCTGACACGACTCCCTGAGCTTCGCCTTCTTCATGTAAAGTCAATTGGTGATCACCGAGAAGAAAACGCCGCTCGGTCTCCTAGCTACACACATTCAAGGACGATGACCGATGTTAGACAGAACTAATCACTGAGTCAGTCAAAGAAAGAAAAAGCAGCAGTTTTACTGTTTCCACAGCCATATCAGAATGTGTTAGCCATGGCACATTCAGCTCTGTAAAGAACAATGTCTTGTTTGATAATGGTGAGTGTCAAAGAGCAATTAAAAGCACATTACGATAAAAACATTGCGATCCTCCTCACTTCTGTTCATGGTGCGTTTCCTCAAACTCTCATAAGTGTTGTACTAAACCACGCCAACAGCCTCAACCGGCAGGCGATGAATTCATAAATATTTGATCTGGCTCCCTCTCAGAGGAGGGAGCCAGAAACTTTAAGGAGAGGGGAAAGGGATCTTCTGGAGGAATAAAACAGCTGCTGAAAATAAAAAATAAAAAAAGAAAAACAAGGAGAAGCCTGAGAGAATGCTGGAAAGACGAAAAAGGCAGAAGGATCAAGGGATGAGCAAGACCGAGAGTCGCCACCAGCTCTGCTTTAATAGCGGCTTGGTTTTCTGAGACTGCTGTGGGCTCAGATGAAACTCATCTATGTTTAATCTGGCTTACCATGCTGTGGATACAGTGGGAACCGTGCAGGAAACAATCATTTCAGCTACTCTAATACAATTACTGGAAAGGAGTTTTAGGATTTCATCAGTCAGCATAGAGGTGCCATGGTTAGCAGCACTGTTGGCAGTAATCTGATTGGTGGGGAGGGGTGGTCCAGATCTCAGCCTTTCTGTGCCTGTTCCCTCTGTGAAAGCACAGGTCTGTCCAGTTTTCTTCCACCAACCAATGACATGCATGTTAGGTTAACTAACATTTCTAGAAAAGCATTTAGAAAGCATTTAGAAATGATGTTATGAATGCGTGGTTGTTTGCCCTGGAGTGTCTCTGTGTTGCCCTGGGATTTACAGCCGGCTCGTGCAGAGTGCACCCCATCTCCTCCCCGGCGACCGCTGTAAAAACAGGCACCAGCTGTTCTGTGAACCTGCTGCAAGCATGAAGCAAGCACAGAAAATGGGTGAATGGATTTCATGCCCGAGTAAGTGTTTTAGTTTTCTGTTTTCAGCACCAATTTCATTAAGTTTTACTCACAATGATGTTCTATGTAAGGTTTAAGCTTGTTGTTTACGTTCCAGTTCAACAAAATTGTTCAGAAAAACAGAAAAAATGTTTGTTTCTGAGCCTTTTCCATGCAGTAAATCTGTTACTTTAAAGACTGATGGTTTCATTATGATTTTATTACTGGTCTGCATTTTCATGCTCTCGAAAAATGATATCTTCTTAATATTGCACATTGCTGCTAAATTAAACTGAGGAATTAATTCAGAAATATTGGAAGCACTGGAAGTGTGGGGATTGCTGGTCTGTCTCACATCTTTGGCAGATCTGGATCTAGGTTTGTTCAGCAAATCAAAGGGAAAAATTCCTCCTACCAGCCGATCTGTGAGAGACAGTGAGGCAAAACTGACTCAGCATGTCATAATAACAAAGTTTTTTGAAACAACAAAGTCTTAGCAAGTGGTACTATTTTCCCTCAGAACAGTTTGATGTGAAGAAAAGCTTTGATCAACTTATTCTTGGTGTATAGCAACTTTCATGTCTTTCTATATGTTTTGAAAGGTAACTGACTGGTAAGAAAAAGTTACTTCTACTTGCTTTGGGGCAATACTTTGCATGTTTTTCTAATCCTTTCGACAAATAAACAGAGAGGCAACGTTTTGGGATGGCTGCTGGGAAAAGTGTTGCCTGTGAGAGAGAGGAGACCTTTCCCTGGTTTGGACTTTTGGATTTTTCATTGACAAGCATTTTAATAACAGTTTCCAACAACACTGGCAAACAGGATTTGATAAATAACTACTTTTACACAATAAAGCAAATTATTTGTTTAAAAGGCCCTACTGCAATGATCTTTTATTGCAGTAAAACCATCTGAAAATGTATCAAAATCCAATTTTTAAGTCAAATACATTTTTTCAGGGGAAAAAATGCTCCAAGATTTTTCAAATCTCAGTTGTTAAACTTGTTTTCACCACTGCTGTGAAGATCTTGTGCAACCTCTTTTTTCCCACTTCGTCTTCTCCTGTAACAATTCACCATGTTGGATCAGAGGGGGAGGGGTCTTTGACCATTCCTCTTTGTGAAATCTCTCCCCTCATATACAAACTCTTATTGTTAAGAAGTTCTACAGGATTTAAGTCCAGGGGCCGAGATGGGCGAGGAAGAAATGTTTTGGATGTCATCATTCTCCTATTAAAAGACAAAATACTGACCAATTTAGATGAAGAGTTTTGTAGAGGAGGCACATCGATTATTTCAAATCTCCAGGCATTTTCAATGAGTAAGCAAGGTTCCCCAATGTCTGACCTGCAGCGTCACAAATCATCCGCTGTATCCAACAGCGGGCATGAAACGCTTTTTCCTCATAAGCAGCATTCACTTTGTTTAATATCGCTCCCACCCTGAGCGATCATCACTGAAAGTTCTCTGAGTTTCTCCATCTCTAATTCACATAAAACTCCACATTTGTTTTCTCTAACGTGTAAGTGGAACCTAATGTTAGAGAACTGCAGCTTCCTCCAACACTGACAGCCGGAGGAATCCTTTTACATTTACACTAGGATTCGTTTCTAATGCCCCAATGAGACACATTTTTAAGAGGCGTGGCAATAAATCTGGAAGCAATATGTAAAAGTGTAGGTCTCCGAAAGAGGGCGGCGAGAGGAGAGAGATTATAATCCATTCCTGATCACAGTCTCTGCTGAAACCCTGCCTTGATTTTGAAAGCTGCTCAGGTTGAATGGGGTTTCAGTTGCTGATTGATACACTTTAATTCATCTCATATTGTTAAACCTTCTTTTGTTGTATAATATTGGCTTTCAATAGCATGTGTCAAAATATCAAAAAGCAGACTGCCTGACATACTATATATGATAAGCTGATAAGAGCAACATGTTTGGCACTAAAACACAAATTGATTTGATTTTGGTTGATGCTGCTCTCTGTAGTTTCGCTCCTTTCCACCAGAACTTGAATTCAAAAAGGAGAAATTTAATCACGCACAAAAATGTCTTTTTCCGTGCCAGCATGCTGCTCGTCCCACGTATGCAGCTGATAATTTATGACAGGGGAAGATAAGGGAAAAAGGCGATGATCAGCGTGGTGATGTTACTGATAATGTCAGCATGCTGATGAGAATGAATTTGCCTTCATTGGGCCTGGAAGAAGTTATTTATGGGTCCGTGTCAACAGGAAGAAACAGTCTCACATGAGTGGGATGGTAATGAGACTGATGAGGCGTGGAGGAGAGATGTACGGAAGTACTGCAGGCTAAACGGGGAAGAGGATGGTGAGAAAACAGGTGTAAATATGACGATTTCTCTTTCCAAGACATCTAGCACCATTAAGAAGTGACTCAGGGCGGAGGCAGACATTACTGCTGCCATCTGCCCCCACTGCTGACCTCGGGACCCTAAAAGAGCATGAATTCACACGGGCCTGTGGGAAAAGCCACAGGCCAGGAGTCAAACCCAGGACTTTCATTTTGCAAAGCAAAGGTTGTAACAACTGTTCTTCTGTGTGACACACACCAAGTCCAGCTATTATTATCGTTATATTCCTGCAAAGAGTGTTGTTTCTCTGCACAGAGCCAACATGCGCAGCATCTGTCAGTGACTAGCTTTCAACGTGTCATTGCAAAATACATCTGGAGATCCCAAAAGCCTTTGCCGGCCGCTGACAGAGCACTACTGGAGCTGAAGGGACTATCTCTCTATCCAAACCACACACTGCAGCACCTTTACTGTTCTTCTGGCCAAAGTCATGGATATCCAGGTTGTTTCTGTTTTCTACAATATTCACCAAAAACATTTTGTTCCTTAATTTATGTTTTATGAATCTCAACAGGACCATGAAAAAACTATTTCCTTGACGATTGGGCAAATAGATGATAACTTTTAGGTAAATCAACTTCACTTACTTCATATTAGAAGTAATATTAAGTACTTCTACTATAATATTTTGCATCTGGTAGATGTTGATTATTTCAATAAGTTAGAATCCAAATAGAATATAATTATTTCCTCTTTTTTTGAGTGCCTTGTTTAAAGCTTTGGAAAGATCAAAAACTCTTCTTCGGATGACTTCACTTTATTGATCATTTGAGACAGATGCTCTTATGGCTAACCTGAGGGATTGTTTGGCTACATTTTGGAGCCCAGCAAGAACAGCTGAAGTGGGCAGAAGAGCAACAAGCTGTAACAGAAAAGTTCAAATCAGGAGGAGGGGTGAAGCTTTATTAGAATCCAAAGCTATTTCAGTGCCCGGCTTGTTGTGTTTCTCAGGTAAACAATGCACATTTCCTGCCCTTAGCAACGCATTTCATCACAGCTCAATCCTAATTGAGGCAGCTGAAGATATGAGATGCACAGGGCGGCTGCTTTCAGTTGCAGCCTCACATCTCGGGGCCTAAAAATAGCAGCTTGCGTTCTCATCTCGTATCTCTTTGTCATCCAAATCCTGGTTTTAAATGCGGAGGCGGAGCTTGAGAGAGCAACACTACGTCTGCAGAGCCAAACAAGAAACAGAGCAAATAAACAAAAACCAAGTGCTGGAGCATGTATACCACTGATGAGCATAAATCACAACATCAGGATGTGTGTGTGTGTGTGTGTGTGTGCCGGTGTGTGTGTGTGTGACAGAGCGTTGAGCGTGCTTGTGGGATGAGAGAGTGCGGAGTGTGACAGCAAAGTGCGGACCCACTGTCTGCATCCTTCAATCGGCCTCCTTACCAGTGTGGAAAAAGAGCATCTCATCCTTTGCTCCTCAAACCCAAACAGAACGTGTCTCCCTGACAACAGCGGGCCCTGGTCAGTTTCCAGCATGCAAAGACAAAAGCTGTTGCATCTCTGAGTATCAGGACGGGCGAAGGAGAAGAGCGGCCGTTAATGGCATGTGTGTTTGTGACGGATAATGCTGGAGCACCGGGTGTATCGTGGTGGGGAAAGGCTGATGAGCAATTAGAGACGTGTCATGCAAAGGCCACAGCGCCTGACTAGCACATAAAATCTATTACAGGCCCCGCAGGTGAAATTTCAATTAATCAATGATGACCTATAGCTGGAGAATCATTAAAGACGGCAGGATACATCACTCCTCGGTGTCTTTGCCTCTTTGGAGACAGAGGAAAAAATTATTTTTTTTTTCGGAGTCCTGTGACGTGTTACAGGAAGCTGAAGTGATCTCGGATCTTTAATATTTCCCTCTTGTTCCGGCTGAAACTGCTGGAACAGCAAAGTTTGAAAGGATTGCTTTGCACATGAAGCTGCTGTCAGGATTGTAAACCTGGGATCAGTCTGGCTTTGTCCAAAGCTTATGTAATCCACTTATCATCTTCAGTCTCATTCATTTACATGTCTTTCTCTTTTAGCACATGGATGACACAGAGGGATGGAAGAAAAATGTACATATTCATGTTTCAGATTAGTTTCCTTGAAGGTTTCATGAAAATCTGTTACAAAATCTAGAACTAAGAGTAATGACAAGTGAATGATCCAGGTCTACTCTTTTTGTTTAACAGTCTGTAAGGGGAGTAAATATGATTTTTATTATAACTTATTGATACTTATTTAATGCTTTAAAAAGAGAACAGTATCTGGGCTCGTGCTATATGAAAAACACAATAATAAAGCGCTTTGCACAATATCCACAAACACCAACTGCAAAGGATCTCATGGGATTTTATGCGATAGAGTGAAACCATGTAACACATAATTATGAAGTGGAAGAAAAAGTTTTACAAATGAAATAATTTAAATGAGTCACTATTTTCAGTTCATCTCCTTCCACTGTTATAACATTTCATAGCATTTCATAGAGCAACATGTGGCTCTTTGGACTTTCCTTAATGACTCTTAGAAACTTTGAAAAATAATACAGAACCGACTAGATGCAGGTTTCAGCAGTTTTCAATATTTTAATGGCATAATAACACTGCGTGGCTACACAGAAGGACACTAATTGTAATGCTAATATTAGATTTATTTTTCTTGCTGTTGGGTTGGAAAATACCGTGTGTTCTTTATTCCAATAATTTCCCGCTCATATCAACATTTCATAGGTCACGCTGCATCAAAAGTGGCCACTAAAAACTCTTCGGAGAAAGAAAATGGGAAAAAAAATAATAAAAGTGGACACAGAAGGGACTGAGGTTATGAATGGTCCCTTTCGAGTGTAAAGTGACCCTTGACCTAAGCAATCAGACTCTCAAGGAGCAGCAGAGATGTACAGCTCAGACTGGAGAAACAGTCCCCAGGACAACTATTAGTCCTGAACTGTACAAAACCTTCCTTTATGAAAGAGTGAGAAAACAAAAGCTCAAAGGCAAATGTTGTTTTCTGGAGTTAGAAGGACAGACGAGCTGGTCAGAGTTCATGGGAAAATGGACCGGGCTAATTCAGGACAATCAGAGGGTGAAAATTATTCAAGACTGAGACTTGAAAACTAATGTTCACGGATGCTCTCCGTCTGATCTGGATCCACATCCTTCTGCCCACTTCATCCATTCTAACGCAGCCCTGGACAAAAGACACCTCTGTTCACTAGACACACCTGGCCACTCGGTGACATCACCACCACCAAAGCACTTGATGCACAGCGTTCTCCTTGACGTCTCCAACACCTCCTCCAGCGCAAACGCTCTCTGGACCAGGCAAGACGACGCCTGGTCCTGGTGTTATAAAGAACACTGACCACACTGATGTAATCAGTTTCAAATGGTCTGACGTGACACTTGGGCGCCTCTCACCTCCCTTAAACGTGCCAGGAGTTGAGTGGCGCTCATTACTCTGTGCTGCACTGTACACAAGGCAGCAGTCATCGGTGTGGGACTTGGCCAAAGGATGTCCACTTTAGAGACTTTCCCAGTCTCTGTCTGTCTTACTGACGACACTCCGTGGCACTCTAAGCTCGGTTCCATCTGAGATGATGTCCAAACGTGAACAGCTTGATGAGGAGGTCTGCTTAAGTACCAGCTCTGATTGAACCAGGAAATGTATTAGTTGGTTCATGGAGCTGCTGTCAGTTTTACTGTTCATTGCAAATGACAGCAGCAAGTTGAGTGAAAAGTACTGAAAATTTGAATAGCTGGGCATTAAGTTACAATGGTGCATTTTGGGGATCATCCTAACGTTTCCCTCAAAAGCGGAATCTGCCTGTCTCATTTATATCTGAAGTTGAGCAAATTTTGGAAAGATGCTGATGGTTTAATGCTCTGCGTGGAGTTCTGACCCACCTGCAACAACACAGCCAAACTAGGATGACAACAAACCTTTTCTGGTGGAAACACAGTCACACTGCTCTGTCTGTGGGAAGCATGGCAGCTTGCAAAAGAAAGCAGAAACTATTGATACCAAAACTTTGCTGAGCTGTTTTCACGTGCAAAGAGTTACGAAACAGAAGACAAAGACTATCGTACAAATAAAGAAATAAATTGCCTCCTTTTGAGCTTTTAGATAACTTGTGAATCTCTTCGCAGATGGGTACATATTCCAACTGCTTCCACAAAAGTCCAAACGACGCAACATGTTACATAAAATGCTCTAATTTCTGCACAGTTCACACAGTGAGCATTTAGAGAGATAACTGAGAAACTGTCCAGAGAGCAGCAAGAGAGGGAGAGGGAGCATCGTCAGTGGGTGGAAGTCATGGAGATATGGCACAAAGGAAGAATGAAAGAACAATAAGAGACAAGAACAAGACGAGACCCATCGTGCTGAATGCTTTATCAAGCTTAAATCCATCTGTCACCGCGTCCTACGGCCGCGCCGTGACAGCTGTCCCCTCGAAGCTACACTATCAGCAAACAGGCGTTCTGCGAAGCAAACAGACTAATAAACCATCCCGGTAAAATAACAGAAATCCGGGGCTATAGCGAGCATGAAAGTCTGGTGGAAACTGGGTCATAAGTAGCCTTTTACATGCAATCTGAGATGATGAAAAACTGCCAGGCTGCATCAGCATGGAGGCGTACTGACTCAACGCATCCTTCGGCTTATTCATCACAAATTTCAGAGGACAGATTACTCCTCGCTCGGTCACTGTTACTCTGATGGTGTCCATTAAGCTCTTTGGAAAATGTCTAATTGCCTGCAGCCACTCAGACCTCCATCAGCGGTCTATTCCCTGCAGTATTGTAACTGGGAACGGTGCTTTAATTCAATTTGCTGCATGCTGCGAGTAAATTTCAATCGCTGTTCTTTGTGCTGCTCAGTGTACCCGCAGCCCCTGATTCGGGTTACGCGTCTCCACTGACGGGGTCAACGCAGACGGACACAGCGACTCAGACACGACCCAGTCAGTGCTCCGCCTGTGACCAGAGGACATCAACAAAGTGAGGACAAGCAGGACACAACGGGAGCAGAGAGCAGACTTTTCCAGGTCTGTTCCTCTGCAAATGAGGACCCCACCGATCTGTCTGAGAAAAATGTGACCGTAGCACTCAGTTGATGTTCTCAAAAGCGACCCGGTAACGCTGTTGTTGACGCGACTCAGCGTTTAGGGACAGTTTAACCCCAACAGACTCGTCTCGACTTATTCCTGCTTTCTGTTCACATTCACCTACATGTTCTCCGAGCGGCAACATTTAGCAGAGCGAATCGTTATAAAATGTCCCCGTCGGTGGCACACGGGGGACATCTGACCTCTTATCACCTTTTGATGAAACATTAGGTGTGGAAGAGAAGCTGTAATTGTGACAGGTGGATTGCTCAGGGGCCCCTCTGCCAGCCCACACGCCGCCAGCTGCTCGTTTGTTGACTCCCACCCTGTCGGACGGCCACAGCTTTTCTTGCAGGAGCTATCAGTGAAGCTGAGAGAAAAGAGGACATTTTCTGCTGCAGTAATTGTCAGGTTGGAGTGCTGACCTGGGAGATTTTCTCTGATGAAAGTCATCGCAGACGAGAGGCGCGCACACACACCCTGCAAACGACGCAGACAGGAGGTGATCTTTGGTGCAAGGTGAAGACACATTTGACCGGCTATTAGAGAGAGTTAATGATATGTCCACATCCATGTGTAAAGTTAGGCAAGGTCACCTCTAAAGTAGCTGGAAGTGTGGCGCCAATTTGTGTTTAACCTCTAAGACTTAAAAAAAAAAAAAAAAAAATTCACATCAACCCAATGAAATTGTAACCTAAATCTACACAGGTGTAATTTAATCTCACTCTAAATCCAGTCCTCAGAGGTTTGTTGGAGGACAAACAGCATCATGGAGGAGCACATCAGACAGCTCAGATATAAAGCAGTGGAGATGTTTAAAGCAGTCTCAGGTTACGCAACAATATTCCAGGCTTTCAATGTCTGTCAGTGCACTAAAAAATCCTCATGTGAAAACGGAAAGAGCGTTGCACAACTGCAAGACGCAGCCACCCACCTACACTGATAATTCAGAGACACAGCCAAGAAGCTCATGGTCATTCTGGAGGATCTGCAGAGAACCGCAGCGAAGGTTGCGGAGCGTGTCGACAGAACAACGATCAATAGCGCTTTCCGGATATTTGGCTTTAACGGTGGAGTGACAATGCTGGGAAAAAAAAAATAAAAAAAAAAAAGCTCAAAGAAGTTTCATTTTGCAGTTTTCCACAAGTCACATAGAGGACATAGCAAAAATGTTCTGGCCAGATGAGACTGAAGTCCAACTCTTTCACCTCACCGTCCCCACGCTGAGACACGGTGGTGGCAGCATGATAATCCGCGGTGATGCTTCTCCTCTGTAGAGACAGGCCATGCCAGAGTTGACAGGAACAAGGACGAAGCTAAATGACTAAAAATCACTAAAGAAATCTGTTTGATTCTTGATACGCTGTGTTTTAGGCCTTAGTTCACCTTCTACCAGGACAACGACCCTAAACGTGAAGCCACAGCTTTACGTACTGCTTGTTAACATGTCATCCTGTGGCACCGTGATCCAGTCAGAGTCAAAATACAAGATCCTGAATCAGGTGGGTTGAATACAAATGCACAACACACTTTTCAGATCCTTAAACCGTTTTGGAAAACAGCCATATTTGTTGTTATCTTGATGTTTATGCGCCTTTTTTTTTCTTGGTCTTTTAAGCAACATCCTAATGAAACAAAGTAAAGTTTGCGGTTGAAAAACGACCGTGAAAATGTGCAGGAGGCACCAAACTCTTGCAAAGCAATGTATGTATGGAGAAACACAGAGAAATGTTTAATGGTTATTTGAAGTCTGATTTTGACACATAAAGCGGGTTTCTCTCTAAGCTGTCTAAATTCCTCTAAATTCCCTCTTTGTGTTTCCACACTAGAGGAATGGCAGCACAAAGACGGGATTTAAGATTTGGAGGATTGGTGCTCGGAATTTTTTATTTTTATGTTGTTTTTTTTTAAAGCTCAATTAAACTAATTCAAATGATTGAAACTTCCCAATCTATGTTCTTCAATTTTTATGTTTTTGTTGTTGTTTTCATCAAAGAACAAGTACCAAAACATCACTGGAAATAGTTGCGACAGGCAATATTTTAAATACACACATTTGAGCGATTGGAAAGGAGAAACTGTAAAGGACATTCGGTCGCTTTCAAAATGTCTAAGTAAAGCAAAACACAGAAAGATACCGAGAGCCTTCTCTCACCGTATCCCTTCATTCAAACGTCTGTCCCACTAATCAGAGGTAGCAGATGACCCCTGGCCGTGGATAAAAGGCCAGTCTGCTCTGTCTTTTCACAGAGAGTTTAAATAGATGCAGCAGCGACATCTTATCATCGGCTCATCTGAATGCACCTGAGGCTGAGCGCTGCCGTATTGTAGTCACAAATCGACCAAAGACGAACCTCGTGATTGATTAAAAAATGTATAATTTCCTCACGAGGGGGGTGTAGTTTACAAAGTGACGCTCCAAGGCTTTAAGTCAGTCTCCATAGCAACTAGTAAAGGCATCTGATAGTGAAAAGGGGATAAATAAGATTCTCATTTTGTCATCTGGCTGCAGCTGCCAGGAGATGTTGATTAATTCATCAAGATTTGAGTTAAAAACAAAGAATGTGCGTGCGTGCATGTGTGTGTGTGTGTGTGCGTGTGTGTGTGCGTGCGTGTTTGTGTGTGTGTGTCGCCTTGTTTTTATTACAGTTTAAGGACCATTTTCCGAACAAATTCTACCTTGAAGGGTAGAATTTGATGGGGCCCCATCAGGGCCCCAAAAGAAGTATGTATTTGTGTTAGGGTTTGGGTTTAGGATCAAGGTATGAATTGAGCTTAGATTAGGATTAGGGGTCAGGAACACACTGGAAATGGTTAGATTGAGGTTAAAGGTCAGGCTCAAAGAAGTGAATGAAAAATGAATGAGAGTCAATGTGAAATCCTTGTGGAAAACAGAAAGACATACTGTGTATGAATGTGTGTTTGCGTGTGTATTTAATCCTGGATTGAGTGATCTGCTTTTGCGAGGCTAAAGAGGAATCCTTCAGGGGTTAAACATCTGCTGAAAGTGAGCCACATTACCTGACTGGCACTTGCTGGGAAGGAGGAGATTGGCGGGACGTCCAAAACCTTTAACTCATACATGTTCCCGTTCAGAATGACCGAGGGTCTGTATACATATCTGCTCCTGGTCGGCGTGTACGCCTCCGAGAAATCGTTATAGATGAACTGGCGGATTATAGAAGTTTTGCCCACTCCGGGAGCACCGATCACTGCGATACTCAGCGTCTCCACCATTCCTGGAGCCCGGATTCAGCACCATGGACAGCGACAGCGGCAGATGCGTACCGTCCAGTAAACACAGCTGGATCCCCCGCTGCTGCTGCTGCTGCTGCTGCTGCTGCTGCAGCCTCTAAATCACCTTAGGCAAGCCTCGGCAGCGAGCGACAGAACCGACAAATCGTCCAAAGCGAGGAAACTTCACCTCCCAGGCGGGAGCGACAAGAGGTTGTCACAAATACAGGCTCAAGCATGATCGCGCAAACCGAGGGAAAGGGCTCTTCGTCGCCTCTGAGAGACAAACTCTTGTTGTTGTTTTTTTGTTTTGGGGTTTGTTTTTTTCTTCTTCAGGGGGCATCCCCGGAGAGGAAGCAGAAAAGTCCGTCCTTGCCGTCTCCACTCGGACATAATCTCATCCACGCTCGGCTCCGACCTTGCCAAGACGCGCAGGAGCTCTCCGCGCCTTCATTGATCGCCTCCTCTGCACCTCTCGCTCATTTTCCCCAGCGCTGCACCACCGCCTGCGCGCTCCTCCATGGCAGCGGGGGGGGGGAGGAAGGGGGAGGCGCACGGCCGCGGGGACTAGTAAAGAGGCTCTCCACGTGTTCTGCAATGGCATTAAACCTCGGAGTCTTCTCACCTTCCGCTGCACAAGGGAGGGCGGGGAACGATCATCGCAGCCGACAGAGGTGCGTCTGCTGTGAAGGCATCCAGAGTGCGATCAGGAGCGCTGCGCGTCTGCAGTTGGAGAGACAGGAACTCCCCCCTCCTCCCACAAACCCCTCCACCCTCTCTCCCTCTATCATCACTAATATCCCCTGCACTGCTCATCCAATAGGATCAGGTCGTGCGCAAAACGCGTGTGAAAGCGTGGTGTTCCCATAACGCCGCGGAATACACGGTGAAGGAGCAGGCCACACAAGAGCGCGCGCGCGCACGCTCTCACCCACACCCCCCACACACACACACCCCCCCCCCACACACACACACACACACACACACACACACACACACACACACACACACACACACACACACACACATCAACATCCAGCACCATACATCAACACGGTGCGGGGGTCATGCAGGCTGAACGTCACATCTCTGTGTGACCTATGAGCTGCTGGATGGAGTCTGGAGGTTGAGCTCTCGGTCAAAGCGTGGCGTCAGTCAAAGCCTGGAGGCAGCTCCACTCAGAGAACCAGGCTAGGAAAAATAAATAATAAATAATTAAATAAAATAATCATCACGTGTCTCTAAGTGACTAAAGAGGAGCTTCTGACAGGAGCAAAGTTCGACACTTTGAGCCGGTGTTTGTCATTTCTGTGGCAGGATTACAAACCGAGCTGTGAAAAGTCCTGCAGCGCTTGAAGACAGTTTGCATTAATTTCAACTCGTTTCAATTAAACAGACACGTCGAGTTTTTGAGCTCTCCTTCTGGAAAACTGGACATTTTGGTTGCAAAGGTGTCGAAGAATTTCCCGTAAACTCTTTTTTTCTAACGAACCTTAAGTTCCAGCTGTTTTGTTGAGGTGAATAAGACGGAGGCCGTCCGGCTTGTTTACGTCATCCGCTTTTGTTCTTTCCCACAGCATAACGCGTCCGCCGCCATGCTTGCCTGTTAATAGAAGTTCCCACAGTTTCAAAGCCTCTTATAGACGTTATGAGAACGTTCTTCTCAGGTGGGAGCAAATCACTCGGGTCTTTTTCTCAGCAGAAGGCCTCGCTTGTACATCAGGGCAGGTGCGACTCCTAAACTCAGGAGCTTCTTTTAGTTCAAATCCTCTGAGTCCGTCGTGACATGAGGACAGTCACACTGCTGGCTCACAATATCATCTGGTGTTCTCTGCTCTCTCCATGAACACATATCTGCCCATGTCACTGGAGTGTGTCATAAAACATTTAAAAGATGTTTAAATGGCTGCTGGTAGTAAACTCGGAACGCCAGGAGAGGCGATGCGCTTCTTTGCGGCTTTTAGAGTTCAAGCATCAGAAACATCCTCCTGGTTCTCACCAACACTACTGGATAAACCCAAACAGAAGCATTAAAACGAGGATTTTCTGCTTTTCGATTGGGAAGGCGAATTGGCGCCCCCTATCGGGTTGCTTGTGTAACAGATGATAAATATGAGATTCTCCTACCAACAGAACATTTGATAGTTATCACAGATTTTGTGTTTGACTTTTCGCCAGCCGCTGATTCTCTGTTGCTGGACGCACAGAGACATTTCTCCCTCACAGTCTGAGTGTTTGTGTTTCACATGAGTTCAACCAGCAGAAATCCTGGTTACACATAAAAAGCACTTTGGACTTTTAAGACACACCTGGCTGCTGCTCCAGAGAGCCGCAGCTACAGTGGAGAGTTCAGTGGCCTGCAGTGATATTCATGCCACTCAAGTTTATTTAATATTCTGTCAAATTCCTACCACAACATAATGAACCAAAAGAAAGCAGCACAGTCGTTATATTTATATTTAGTCGTAAAAAATCTGAGATCGATCAATATTCTGCATAACTAGACTGAGGTTTTTGCATTTTCTAAGTGAAACTAATTTGGGTGTTTATGGACAAGTCAGGGTTACTTTAGTGTATTGATCTGGACTCTTGATTGTGCCACTCAAGTTGTGCAAGGAACTCACTCCGCTAGGCGCTCACTGGTTGGTGAATCAATGCGAATATCCAGAGTGTGACCGGCTGAACGCGGCTCGAGTAAAAGCTTTGGGCGCGTCGCGTTGCCCGAGTAGCAAAGTGGCGTAGAAGCTAAATCCATCTAGCATTACTTTGTCTTCTAGATGTCGCTGGTTCTCTAACAAACCTCTGAGGACTTCACAGAAGAGCTGGAGGTTTATTCAGACTAAATTACACACAGGTGGATTCATGGGGTAAGGCGTAAATGCAGCCGGTTGCACTGAATCTTATTTAAGATCACTTCAGATTAATTTTTTTTTTTGTTTTATAATAAAGCATTTTTTTGGAAATTAAAGTTGAATTTTCTTTCCTTTCATAATTACGTGTTAAGTGATTGTAACGAGACAAAATGTGGAAAAGTTCAAGCTGTATGAATCCTTGTGTCGGCCACTAGCTGCTGGGCAGAGAGCTCCGGGTTTTGTTTGCATGTTTGAGCATCAAGTGTGCAACACTGGCAGCTGGTGACCTGAGAGCAGAGTCACGGACGTCTTAAAGGTCACTGGTTGTTACGAAGCGCGGTGGGAAAACAAACCAGAGAGGTCTATAAACATGTGAACCTTACCGAGCAAATAACCGAGGAAACGTTTTACATCCTGCGATAACCTGGGATGTCAGGAGAAGAAACAAGAACAGCCACGTGGATTCGTCAGGGGACTTTAATCTGTTTTTTTTGTTTTTTTTTTTCCAAACGACGTACACACATACGACAAAATCAAGTAAATCAAGAACCTCTGATTAAACATCTGATTAATTAACACAGCATATGTCATATGAATCATCCGTCAACACACACAAAAGGGACACACACACAGAATGCACAGCCTCTGTTTTCATGAAGTAGTGAGAGTCGGTGCATTCATGCCGAAGAGACAAAGGGCTTCAGAGCGACGACTTGGAAAACAAATCCAATCAGCCTTCTTTCAGGTGAGACAGCGTGCTACGACATGTATGCTTTTATCTGTAACAAATGACGGCATTAGTTTGCGTCACCTGGGCCTTCATGTCCGGTGGAGAGCCGCAGCGAAGTTTCAGAGGAAGCGAGAGCAGAGTGGCAGAGAGCCCGAGAGGCCGCCGCTGACGCAGGAACCGACAGGGCAGATTAAAAAAAAAAAACAAAAAAAAAAAAGAAAATTTGCACCCTGAGGCTCTCTTCCAGCCTGCTGCATGAACACTAACAGGGAGAATACAAAACACAAATTAAACCATGGAATGACTAAGCATGAGCCAACACCTGTTGCTAGTCTCTAAATGTCAAGATATTGATGTAAAAAAAAAAACCCCAAAAGAAACACAGATTTCCATGCACACGTCAGACAGACATTCAGCTTTGAGAAACAGTAGTAGATCCAAATCCACCGCTCCGTAAAGATACTAAAGAAAACTTTATAAAAATCACTATAATGTAGTTTAAGTAATTAAGTGTCCACCAGACACAGGCCTCTTTCTACTGCGCCTCAACTTAAATGCACCCCTAAATAAATATACTGAAGCTGATGGCTCACCTGCTGATTGCAGGCGCTAAAAATAGACTGAAGTTTGCAGAGAAGTGGGGCTAGAAAATGATTGCAGAGCCTCATGCAGAGAAAGTCACAAGGACAGACGTCAGTGCGCCGTCTGGCCCTTAATGAATATGGGTCATTATGAGGGAAAGGCAAGAAAGACTGGAGATGTTCGAATAATGTAGCTCAAAATGAAAATCCTGAACTAAACATAATTAAAAGATAGAAAGCCTGAAATGGGGAACTAAAAGTGCTGCTCTGATTGGTTACAGCCGACGGCGAGGCCATCTACTGAGAAGACAATATGACTGCAGGACGGCGTTTCTGCGCTGCGCCAGGTCGCGACCTGGTCGACGCGCTGCTGAGAAAGGGCAGAAGAAGGTGGCAGAAGGTCGATGCGGCGCAGCGGACGGTCGGATGTTCGCTCAGTTCTTCAGCACGGCCTCGTAGCTCTGGAAGACGCACTGAGAAACCTCTGGAGCTCTGCACTTCAGACACACCTGAGGGACAGAAGGATGTGATTAATGACGCGCAGGTTTTAACGAGCGATAAGACTGCTGACTTGACACAAAATTATGAAAGCACAAAGATCTGAGATGTTCCTCGAAGTATATTATTTCCTCAAAAATATTTGATGACTTAAAGAGTTAAAGCTCGAGTTTTTTTTGTTTTTTTTTGTTAACTTTCAGAAGAAAAACGTCCCAGTGTGAAACCGGCAACAAACATTGAAGGACACCAGCAGTTCAACAGCGATCGAGCTTCTGAAAGTTATTTTCAGTAATGGATCCTTTCACTTTTGGGGAAATGCTTTTAGTCGGTAGGAGACAAAACCAAAATGTTAAAATATGATGTGGTGAATCAGAAATGTCAGGTTTTATATAAATCAAGGCGTCAGACTGTTGCCCTTTAGAAAATGAAAGAGCAAAAAAGGATGAAATAAAGCATTTTTCCTGCTCTTCTTAACCTGACATTAAAGAGAATTCCATATTTTTACTGACTCCATGAGCAAAAAAAGCTCTTTGACCACTCAGTAAAGCCAAAACGCAAAATTGGGAAGTAAGCTAAAAAAAAAAAAAAAAAACATAAAGCAAAGAAAACACAAAACTAATTTAAACAAATTTTAATAAAACAGCATAAAAATGAATGATACTGATAGAAACCTCAGATAAGATTTTTTTGGGTAAATCAGGCCATGATGGGTAATTGGAAAGACATGATCACTTATTAAGATATCTTCATCGGGACACAGCAATAATTATTTCTCACATGGGAGGAAAAAAAAAAAAGCCTCGGATTAAAAGCCCCTTAATTTAGTCTTAGCTGGCACAGGCAGACCTACGGACAGAAATACAGATACACAAGCACACTGGAGGAAACAGCGGCGGCCTGCCTGCTCTTTGATGTCGGCCTCAGCTGGGGAAAAGGTTCTGGATTTAATGGAGCATCATAAAGTGAGTTACCCCCCCGCTCCCCGCTCCCCTCTGCTGTCAGACTGCAGATATTATTTTCTCACAACCAGGAGCTTTCCGTTTACAGGAAACACCGGGCAGCGGGGGGTTCTTGCTTGCATCAGTCCAGATTCTATCATCATGTCGCAGAAAGCAAGTCGGACCGAGACGATTTGGAGGGGGGAAAAAAAAAAAAAAATGCAGTAATTAAAATTCTGCAGGAGTGAAAACCTCTCAGCCCTGTGGCAGCCAGAAGCTTTAATGACCCACGCGTCTCTGACGGGAAGGACGAGGACAACCTGTCTCCCCCCACAGAGACGGCGAAGCGCCGCCGCTCCTTCTGCTGTAATCACCGTCACCACTCAGAATCCCATTTGTTACACTGAGGAGGAGCTGATTAGTGCGTAGGAGGCAGGGTCACATTGTGGTTTTACAATCCCGAGGCGGACCAGTCAAACCCAAGAGTGGCACATTCAGGTAAAGAGGCGCATTTTCAAACAGCTGCTTGAAGCGATGGCTGGCTCTTTCATCTTATTAAGCAGAAAAGGACAGTGTGACCCCTTTTCTCATATTTATTTAAAGCTTTTCACTGGATTTGATGCTGATTTTTTTTTCTCTAAATTCATATTATGTTGAGTAATCCTCCATTATCCTAATTACAAGCCGGTGTGCTCACTTATTTCGTTATAAGCCATCAATTGTCTGTTGCCCGTCCCCGTATCAGCGCCACTAATTCTCTATAATGTTTGCTCCATTATCCTAATTACACTGATCAGGTATTCACCTGAAATGGGATGACGCGTTGAAGAGCTGCGAAGCGGGAAACGCAGCGTTGTCTATAAACAACGCCGCAGCAGCGCAAAGCCTCCCTCGGCTCTCCGGGGCTCTTCACTACGACACGCTGCTGCCGGCGGTGTTTAGACAGCAGTGCTGCTATCAGCAAGATGGCAGGAAGCGCAGAAGCTGCGGCTGCTGTGCGCAACTCCTAACGGCAGCACGCACGCAGGAGGTCGGCTTGTTTTTAAAAATAACAGCAGCGCCGCGTCCTCAGAGCATAATGGCGAGGAAATTACAAACTCAAGTAGGAAAGAAGAGGGGTTAAATATTAATGGATTCTTCCTACACAGTTTTATTTTCCCTCTAGAAGAAAACATGTGAGCATTTACTATCAAAGTGTTTTGATTCTGCGGCGCCAAGCTGCGGGTGGGGAAAAAAAAATAAAATCTCAAACGACAACATCACGAGCCACATCTAGGACCGTTTCTATGTTCGGTCCTAGATGTGATGTACGCACTGTGATTTCCAGTAAGTAAAGAAACAATCAGTTCTGTGAGCTGCAACAAAAACCTGTAAATATCTCCTATAATGAAGCTTGCAATGCTTAAAAAAGAAAAAAAAAAAAACAAAAAAAAAGACTAATTTCTCTATAAAAGTGATTCAATTCAAATTAGTGTCTTAACATTTGTTTCAATGTCTTCAGCATATAAAAGAGTGAACAAAACTGTAACAAATATGACTTATTGGTTATTTTATGAAAGGTAAACTTGTTTGAGCTGATCTATTTGTATCCCAGAAAAAAAATAAATAAATAATTCTCGCAAAATATTTTAGCAAGAATATTAGCTTAAACCTTAAGAAACAAATAAAATAGCATAAATTCACACATCTGAGATTGATTCTGAAAGCTCAGCACACAGACCTGCTGCCACAGAACCAACAGGTCAGAGTACGGAAGAAAAGCAACGGAAATGATGCAGCGCAAAGAAAGAAGAAAACAACCGGCTGGGAAGTTTCTGAGGAGAAACCCGACAGGCGTCCAGAAATAAGCCTGCATAAAACATAAAGTGAAACCAGGTGTTGATGTCAATTCAGAAGAACACCAGATACAACGAGAAATTATTTAAACGCCAGCAGCAAACAACAAGAAAACAATCCGAAGTCAATCAGCTGCCTGCTGACAGAATATTTTTAGTAGCGAATGGATGGAAACTTAAAGAAAGAGTTTATCTGTACAAGAAATAAAAACGAGTTAAATCGGTGCGATTCCCTGGAGGGAGACAAATCAACAATTAAAAGATTTAATCAGGATAAACAAAGCAAAGCTGAAAAGATGCGTCACAGAAACCGATTATCATGTTATGATTTTACTGAGCTGCTATCCTAGTAATTCCCTCATCTGATTATTTTGATACCAAAAACATTGCTAATGATTTTATTTTTCATTTGTTATTCTCCGATTTGTGACTTTAAATGAAGAGAAATGAGCTCAGATGTTCAGCAGCCATAGCGGTTGCTGAACATCAAATGTTGAGATCCATTAAGATCAACTCCTTCACATTTTCCTGCAGAGAAAATCTAAAATCTCTCTGGAGAAAAGATTTCTGGTCTGATGGGCCAAAGACTGAGCTTTTTGAAATATGTTTGTAGGAGTCAATGTGGGGCTTCCAAACCAAACAAAAACCCAAATATTCCTACTTTGAACAGAGGAGATGGTAGCATGAAGCTGAGGGTTACATCCGCAAAACAGCAGCTTCCTGTTGCAACAGGAATTGATGTTCCAACACAAGAATGATCTCAAATTAGACCTGAAAACCCACCAATAAACTAATCAAATAAAATGAACTTCTACATATCTTCCGTGAAGAGTGGTCAAGTAACCATCCAGAATTATACCAGATCCCAAACTGAACCCAGATTTACCCCAATTTACTATTTAACCGCATATCAGTTGGTGTATGTATATTTCTGACAGTGGATCACTGTGAAACTGCAATAAAAAGAAAACAAGGAGTCCTGTATCAAACGACTGAAGTTGTTAATTTTACCAGTCAACCTTAAAAAGAAAAACAAAAAAACCAATCACACAAAAAGCTCCAAAATAAAATAACATTCATGCCAATTATGAGTGTATGTAAACTTTTGAGCTGAACCATAAGTGTGACATTAAGAAATTAACATTTTTGGCCTTGAATTAAAAAAAACCCAAGCAATAAAGCCCAAAGCCGGAGAAACGTGACATAAAATATTCGTATGCTGAACAGAAATGGATCTGTAGGCAAACTGAAGTCTTGTGTCTATTTCTGAGTTCACTGACAACAGTAAGAACACGCTGTAGAGGTGGGCAGAGAAGAGGAAAATAAAAAAAATAAATAAAAACATTAAAAAAAAAAGCAGCCAACATCACTGGTCACATTGTTGCCATGGGGACAGGAGATGGCAGATGAGAACACCCCAGCTTCATGTCAAAAAGATGAGCAGCATCCCAAAGCAGCCAGATATACAGTATAGATAAGTTCAGAGAAGGGAAATGAGGTCATTAAAGGAAGTAGACAGGAGCTGCAGCTGACGTTTCGTACTGGAGTAAAAGCCACTCTGCAGTGTTTTCTGTCTGCTCGAAAACTTCTCACTTTTTCTTTGTTCCCATTGCCTTCGTAGAGTTGTTTTCACCTGCAGCAGACAGCTGTTTTCAGCGAAGGGAGGTGTGAATGTGTGAAAAAGTGGGACTGTTAGAGACATGGCTCCAAACGAACACTAAGTCTTCAGCAGTGGAAGTTTAGAGCTCCTTTTCTTCGTGTTACTAATAAATTGTTATATTTCTGTTCCCCCGTAAAGATCTCAGTTTACCCAATTTTCAAAGTGAGTAAATCTCTTTTGTAAAATCTTTGTTTTGCGTTTGTAAAAACAGCCAAAAACAAAATAAAAATCTGAATTCAAAATTGTGAATTTTAATTATTTAGCTCCCTAAATAATTGAACACATTTCTAAAGAGTCACCAAGAAGCAGATTGGAGAGTGGAACTGGGACAAAGCTTTAATAGTCCATATAAATAGAAAGGTATCGTGGGAGGGCTGAAGTCAATCAAGTTTAGATTATGAGGAAAAATAGGCCAAGCTATGATTATGGTTCAAAACAACACCGCAGAGCAGGAGAAAGAAGAAAAAAAGAAACTAAGAAAAAAAAAAGAAACCCATAAGCGTTGTACGTTTCCTCTGAAGAAAATGATTCTTAATCCCTTTTTTTTTGTTGTCGTTTTCTGAAACACCGTAAAACGCAGTGAAAAATGCAGTGGCAGCGCTTTACTCCTTCAGGTCTAAAAATAGCGTTCGACAAAAGGCTTTGGCAGCTTGGCTTTAATGCTCTGTGCCAAGAGAGCGCTGGGGCCCTGCAGCAGGCAGCAGCTCACAGCGTCACTGTACATTATGTGCATGCAGCAATATAAACTCCGCGCCTACGTTCACTGCACAATTTGTAGCCCACTGTGCCATGCAAAACCATTTGCTCCTCAAGACCTTTTTTTTTTATTTTCTCATCTTATAATTTAATCAGTACAGCTGACCTGTATTTAACAGGTTTATTAGAGAAAAAAAAAAAATCTGTGAACAAATGCAGTTGATGCAGATCAAGAAACAATATTCCAAAGCTCTGAGGATCTCCTGATCTTGAATCGGCCATTTGGAAATGAGAACAGTAAGGTGGGAAATCTAAACGGAGAGGTCATGAAAGGAAAGAAGTGATCAAAACGATCATGGTAATCCTGGAGGAGTCGCAGAGAACCGCAGCTCAGGTGGGAGAAAACTGCTGACAGGGCAACTATTAGTTTGACCTCGAGGAAGGACGGGCAAGGAAATAGAAAACAGGAACACGAGGAAGAAGCTTTTCTAGTCAGAAGAGACCAAGATAAAACTTTGTGAGACGACATGCACAATGTCATATGTTACGGAACGCTAGCATTGACCCTGCCATCCCCACTCAGACATATGTCGGTGGCAGCATCATGCTGTGGGGATGCATCATCTTCAAGAGGAAGACGCAAACAGATCAGAGATGATGGTGAGAAGGATTAAGCAAATTGCAGGTTAACCCAGGAAGAAAAGACCTTTTAGGACTAAAATTATACTCAGGAGGCTTTTACATGAATCACTTAAATAATTTAAACGTGAGGAGGGAAAATGTTAAATTTAATGTTAGGGTCCCATGCTGCTTTAAATAATTCTGAATGGCACTGAACCAGTGAGCTTTGAGTGACACGGAGGAATACTTTGGACTTTAAAATGAAGCAGAACAGAATATAGAAAGGAAGAGAAAATGCTGCAGGACAAGAGCAAGCTTCCTGGATCATTAAAATTTAATAAAACAAGATGTGCTGTGAAATACAAAAATAAACGACACATTTCTTCAAGGGCAACAAATATTCCTCAATCACGCAGGATACTTATTATTCAAATGACATTTCTGTTTAACAGGTTGGTCTGTGCAATGATTGATAAACTGCGGGAAGTGTGAACCAAATGAAAATTCGGACGATTTAATGACCACACAATGGATGACTGATAAATTGACTGGGCCAGACAGGAGTAAACAAAAAGACAGTTGACGCCGCCTTATAAATGAAACATGAGGCGAACGCTGACGAAGGAATGAAGCAGGGAGGTGAGTCGCATCAAGGTCACCACTCATTCTGAATCTATGCCAAACGCAATCCATCAACTTCATGACCAAGATTCGCTGACAAATCAGAGACGTGCAACGTCATAACGGACAGGAACACGTCAATACGCCCACACAATACTGAGAAAGTTTGCTGTTCATCGCTGTGCATCTGTCTCTGTCACAGCTGCTTGCTCACTCGGATCCCAGACCGTCGTCGTGGAGCAGTGACAGTCTGATCGCTGAATCATTCCGACTTTATTCAGTACAGAAGACTCTCAAACTAAACTGAATGCCCTTGCTCACTTTATGCACAGGCTTAAATCAACATGACCTGAAGCACCTTTTGATTCAGTTTTCTTTGGCAGGAGTCAGTTTCAAACATTGCAACTTTCTCATTAAAGCTGCAGTATGTAGCTTTTATTAAATATATATATGTGTTTGCATATTTGTTTAAACTGTCACTATGACAGTATGACATTAGACAGAGTCTGTAGAAGGAAAAAAAAAAAAAAAATCAAGCTCTTCCATCTCCTCTCTGTGGTCCTACAGCTATCTCCAAAAATACACAGCTCGGTCAAAAACAACCAATCAGAGCCAGGAGGAGGATCACACTGATCACAGTGTTATGCTACCAACGCTGAGTTTTACTGGGACTATGCTGTCACTGTCTGTGCTAAGCTTTTTGGAATCATGTCCCAAAATTTCCTTTTTGGTTTCATCAACTGTAATATCTTCTCATACAACATCTTTGTCAAATTAAAGTCAAAAATTGGTGTTTTCTTTGAAGAAAAAAAAAACTGTTATTCTTACAACCCTGCACCTTCATTCAGATATTGCAGGATGACGGGAAGCAAAACACAATCAATAAACAACGAGAGAATCTGCTCAATGTAGGATGGAAACCATCTAACCTTTTCTTCTATGAACATGAATCCTTTTCTTCTTAAATAAATTTAAGTGTGAATTTTGTTCTCTAATGAAGCCAGGCCTTCAAAAAACAGCTGGATTTATACTGCAATTATGTGAAACAAGTGGGCTATTTCTGCCTATTAGGTGGACTTCTGAGGACAATCAGTTTTATTTGGGGGTATCAAAGAGAAGGGGGCTGAATACTAATGCAAACCGCACAAAATCTTATTTGCAAAATAATGTAAAATTTAGATCAGTTACAAAAGGAAAATTTTACCGAATGACAACAGTCAAACATTCATCTGTTAAAGTTCATGACAGTTTGTTATGTCATGTTTATGTCAGTCTTAAGCACACACCTTCAAATACAGTGTTACCAAAAAACTATTAATCCTAGGCAGAAATTAAGTAAATTAAAACTATGTGCAGATATGACGTAAATGTGCCAACGGTATATTAGAGGTTGTTGTTGATCTGACAAAAATGAGAAGGTTTAAGGGGTGTGAATACTTCTGCAATTTACTGAGTGTATCTATGGATGTATTAGGTTATAGAAAGTTTGGAAAGTAAGCTTGTGATTAAAAAACAAACACTTTTTTCCTCATCAAAGGAATCCATCTGTCCCTCGTCTTTCATTTAGATGAGGGTTCCACTGTCTGATTGTTCTCATAGTGAAATATTTCTCAATATTTTAATGGTCTTTCAAACTAAATCACTGAAGGTGACCTTGTCTCCTCCCAGCTGTTTCCTTCTTCAGTAATTAGCAGCACAATCACAATTGAGATAGTTTTGAGAGCAGTGATTACACTGAAAAGTTTGTTGCGCAAGACTCACTGTGAAAGTCGGGTTTCCTGTTTGCACCCTGAGCTCAGCCAGAACCCAGATGCCGTTGCTGAGCTTGGTGGACTGGTACAGCATGTCTTGGCCGTCCACGGTGCGCTTCGCGATGGTGAAAATGTTGCTACCCTGAAGTTTGTTGGAGGCTGCATCTGTTTACAAAGAACACGACAGGAGATCAACCTCACTGCTGAAAATGGTGTTTAACAGTTTATCTGAGCTAAGATATTTAAACCTAAACCCCTCACTGACTTCTGTCATGCTCTGAGACCACCTGTTATTGAATGCACTGGGCCCTGCAGAATCTCTTGTTCCCTTAGCCTGCCCTAGACGTTTTCATCCCAGGCTTTCTGTGAAACACCTGTATAGTTTCTACTTCTAAAATAACTCCTCTCCGCAGCGTTAGTCTCCCTGATGCACCCCAGCAGGATGTGAAATCCTCTGTCTTTGTTCCTGGAAAAGAAATTCAATCTCTCGGGGTAACTTTCCATTAAGCCATTATTATGAATTCTTCTCTTCAGCGCTGCTCACACTCGTGTAAAACTAAATTATGACACATAAATAGAGAGTGCAGCTGATGAATCTTTATCAAATACAATTTGCTTCATTAGCTGGGATTAGTTTTGAGATAGACACATCTCCGTCTGGCTATTTCAGTATGAAAAGAGGCTGCAGCGCACGGTGACAGATTTGTGCGGTGATGTGTTTTTCTTTTCATTAACCCCCCCCCCCCATCTTACCCGAGCTGAGATGGCAGTCTTTGATCTGAAACTGGGCCTCGTTGTCATTAGAAATGTCTTTCCATGTGGCAAGGAAAACTTGTCTCTCTGTTAATAAAGACATGCAATCATTGGGTGAGTTCCAGAAAAGCTTTCTGAAATATATTGGTCAATAGCAGCACCATTTGTGTTACTATGAGTTTTCCCACAGTGCAGCAGAGATATAAAAAAACAAAAAAAACAAAAAAAAAAAAACAGAGCAAGCAGTGTGTGAGCAGTTCATTTCAACTGTCGAGACAAGGTGTCCTGCTGTGGCTTTGGCTGTGGAGCATTAGCTCTCAGCCTCTGGCAACAGACGTGCTGCTTGCCCCATCAGACGGCTCCACAGGGACGAATGCTGACACATTTTCACCAAATAAATCAAACAGCAACTCGAGAACAAAAGAAAAACAAAAAAAGGCCTCAAAATGGCCCTGTTGTATAATCTGCCCCGCCATGTGATGCGACAGGCTTTTAGCTGGTGGACAGTAAACAAGCATCTGCAGCACACATCCAGGAAGAGTCTCATAGGCATCAATCTTTCAGCGAGGGCTGCTTATAGTACGCCGGCTGACGTCAGCAGGGCTCGGAGGCATTTGTGTGAAGCTATTTAGCGAGGAAGCACTCACCCATCTTCCCGTCTTCTACAAACAGCATGCTGATGGGGTACTGGCAGCTGAAGTAAAACACGTCAATGTTGTTCTTAACAGCCACCTGCGGGGAGGGGATTAAGTTTGGGTGAGAGGAGAAACAAGAAGCCACCTCAGAATAATTACTTTTCAAGTGCTTTTCACTTCCTTTAGTGTGATCCAAAAAGTCAGAGTAGGCAACTATCCTCCGAATTCAGCCCAAAGAGTTATTGATTTAGAAACAGACTTCACAAATTCAAATGAATCTCTGAATAATACAATTTCAGATCACAAGGCTGTTGGCACCTCTCATTTAGTCAACAGCAGCTTTCAACCTGTCAAATAGTAAAAAAATAAAAAAAATAAAATCAAATAAACAAGTAATGTTTCAAATGTGTTTGTGACAACTGCTTTGAAAAGTGCCAACTTAAAGTGCGAGATGATCTCTGGATTTTTTTTTCAGGGTTGGTCTCATAATCATAATTTCAAAGATAATCAGCATTTGATTGTTTTCAGTGTTGTCCATCTTTTAGATCACAAATCTGTTCATCAAAAATAAACAAACAAAAGAAAAATCAAAAACATATCCAATGACACAACTGGCCATTTGCCATCCTGCTTTCTAGGTATTCAGAGCCAGCCGCTGAACAACACAGTACTCAATGATGTCCCACTGCCAATCCACACGGTTTAATAAATAAATCAGTCCAACCTTTGCAGAAGCAGATAAAACAGCTTTAGCAGGGCTCTACAAGATTATTGAATAATCTTGCATATGTGATAAAATGACTTCAACTCTTAATACAAACAGCAAATGAAAGAAACTGCATTGTTCCAATGATTATAAATATCTAAAAAGCATTAATGTTCTTCTGGACACATGAGTCAAAGCTTTATTTAGCTCCAGGTTCTATTTTTCTCCAAATAAGGCTCTGATAAGAGCATTGAATCCACTGGAGTTTTGTCTAGAGGAAGTGGGAGGAATGAGCCTCAAGAAAGCTGACCTTTTGTACCAAGAGTTCACATGATCTGCTCTACAAATTAGCTTTAAACTGTGTTGAGCATGAAACGGTGCAGAATTATTACGCTTTTGCTTCTTTAAATGTTTTGACATACACAGCATTTATCTTTATATTTCACATCTTATACTCACTGACATATACGTACATTTTCACTGATGGTTTCTTGATTTTTTTTTTCATCATTTTTGCAGCGTGCTATTTTGAAATATGACACCAATCATCTAAATAAAGCAAAAGTTTCTGATCCATAAATAGAATTCTTAAAATGCATCAAGAGTGCTAAAAATAAAGATACAAAAAGGAGAAATAAAGAGGAGACAAGGATAAATGAGAACATTTATAAATACTCCAAAGATTTTATCTGACAAACTATAGATTTAATAAGGAATTTGTTTGCCTTAGCTTCTCAGTCAGCTTTACGGTCCATAAGAGTGTGAAACAGATAAACAAAGATCTAATCAAAGGAAGCATCTGCAGAAACAAGTAGTCGGCAATGATACTGTCATTACCCAGCTTTATAAAGAGCTGCAGCTTTGCTAGAAGAGTGAGTCATGAATAATTCAATGCAGCATCTTATTCCTAAGATGCAGGAGCACAAACAACGCAACGTTTTTGAGATGGAGCTTTATTAGAAAAGGTAATATTGGTGTTGCAACTTTGGCATCCTCAATTTTTAAAGATCGTCAGGTCTGTATGACGTGCATAGCATCGTGCAGTTTATACGATTTCATTACTATGCTAGGAGGCCTTCACTACAAAGTCCATGCAGATGCAAAATACAAAAGTTTGACATGAATACAGATGGCATCTGCATGTGCAACTATCCTATAAAATAAAACTGAAAAATCAGCTACAAATAAGGCCAGATTACTACTGTTCATAGAGGAGGAGAAGTAGAAATATTAGGAAAGCTGTTCAGGCAAGGGGGGAAAAGGAGGAGGCACCTGAAACCATTAATGACCATCCCTACTTTTCTCATCCATCCTTTAGCAGTCTTATCTTCCCTTCCCAGGTGGAAGCAGCAATAGTCAGCCCAGTCAAAAAAAGCCAGAGATCAAAACCTGACCATCGCTCCATTTACAACCTTTCACTGTAGCGTTGGTGAATGTTTCAGGTTTAAACCATTTTATTCTTAAAATGGGACTTTAACAGTATGGTAGAATAACAACATGATGCATTTGGTCACTTCAGGACAGCGTCTCAAAGGATACATTCAGGACAGAGTCAAACAGAGCTGAGCAGCAATAGGGTTCTGTTTTGCACTGATACCTGATCATGGTGATCAGGTATCAGTGCTGTTCAATCATGAGCCTGAACTAGCTGCATTTTTATTAATCAAAAAATTGATTGAAATTCCAAAAATAGATTTGATAATGTGATAATGAAGACAGCAATTTTGAAAAAAATCTACGTTTTATTTTATTTTATTTTTTCCACAAAAAACATTTTCAGTAATACTAAATCGCAATGGAAAAACATTTTTTGCAGAACACTGGCCAGATGTTACTACTGGTGAAAACCACAAAGAAGACGACAGGAAGTCGTAGGAGGATGATGGTTTGTTTTGGGGGTTTTTTGAACAATGTGCAGCTGGCTCCACCAGAACCCTCACAGCGTCGCACATTTCATAAAAAGTTGTCATTCAAATGTGTTGAATCCGTAGCTCTTCTGTGAAATCGCAGACTACAATTTCTCAAAAACACTGCATACGTAGCCGCTGCCAAGTATAAGGGCTTATCGCTCCAATGCCTGAATAAGACGCTGATGTTTCCTTTGATGGCTGATAGATGATGAGAGCCATCATCAGGGCTGAGTTATGAATGTATATCACGTAACTGTTTACAGCCGTCACTGCTATTGTTTTTAATAACTTGTTGCATGAACAAGCATATTCACATGTGATTTTAATTTCATTTCTTACTTAATGGAAACACTGCAATTGCAAAATTGTGTTTTTTCGACATTAGCAGAATGACTCAAAGATTTGTGCGCATTTATAATGGAGACGCAGCTAGTGATGGACAGAGAAGCACTGAACCTGAATGTAAAACCAGTGCATCCAGGTAACATTTATAAATGTTGTTCATAGTGTGGGTTTTACCTGCAGATTGTTGAGTGGATCCATCTTCATAACAGGTCCAACCGTATTGAGTGGAAGGGTCACTTCGATGCTCTGGTTGGGGCTGAGGGGGGTCAGAACCTGGAGAGGACCAGCTGGAGCGAGACCAAAGCTAAAGACAAACAAAGAGGAAGAAGTTTCACAAAACTCGACTCGTGACATAAATGCAAACAAAAGATAGAACTTGATCCTACCTGTTCCTGTTAAACTGGATGGCAAAGTCAGTCATGACACTCATTGCTTTATTAGTGAGAGTCATCTCCATTTGGATGACACCGGCACGGCGGGCAAAAGTGCCAGATATTTCAAGCCCCTTGCCCTTCATGGCTGGCAGCCAAACCTGTGGACGAAGTGATGAATTGTTAGGACTTTATGATTATGCAACCAGTGAATTTCAATCCTGGAGTACGAACTTACTGTTTTTGGTGGACTGTAGGCTCCCATGGGCATACCGACACCACCTCCAAGATCAAACAGGTCATCCAGTCCACCGCTAACAGGCGCGCTGAATGAGGCTGCTGGCGCAGCTGGAGGAGCACCAAAACCAGCTCCCATCTAAGGGTCATAAAACATACGGTACAGTCAGTGTTACCCCTTAGGAGACCATTAAACCTCAAAACATCTTTAATAAAATGGACTTACAGCCGAACTTCCTCCAAGGTCTCCTCCGAGCTGAGCATGAGGAGTAGGCACAAAAGGAATGTTAAAAACTATATAATGAACAAAAAACACTAAATAACACCCTAAAAGGAATGAAGAGGGTGAGGGACGAGTGAAACGAGCTAGAAAAGGTCTGTGTGATTAATGGTAAATATAGGGTTTAAACTATTACTGAACCTTGCAAAAATATTCAGTTTTATTGGGGTTTTAAGTGGAGTAGTCATAGCTTTTCACAAAGTAATCATAATTGTGAATTGGAACAAAAACAATACATGGATTCCACTCAGTTTTACCAAAATAAATTATTTAAAAAGTGGCATGCATGTATATTCAGCAACTTCTGCTCTGAAATCTCAAAATAAAAGCCAGTGAAACCAATTGCAACAATAAGCCACCTGATTAGTAAATATTATCTGTGGCATCTCTAGAGGAGCAACAGGGAGGTGAGCAAATTTTTCTACAGAGCAATTATTAGTCATCCACTATAAGTTATACACGTCATTAAGCCTGCATTTATTAAAAAGCAGCAACAAATTCAGAATCTGTAGCACTCTTCAGATGTTACTAAAACATAAAATCAAGACCAGGGACAGATTTCCTTCCATTTCACAATTAGGAGCTACTTTGTGTTGATCTATTATTTCTCAATAAGATACATTTAAGTCTGTGATTTTTATGTGACAAAATATTAAAATGTTCAAGGGTATGAAAACCCTTGCAAGGCATTTGCAAGGCACAGTAAAAAAAATAAATAAACAAAGGAGATGTACATAGAGACAAAGGACGTGTATGCTTTACTCTTAGTTAAGTGAAATTTGACAGGTTTTATTGAAATGCATCTCAAAGTGAAAGCTGAAGACAGACTTTTGTGATTTGTGATTCAGTAAAGTCCCACCTTCATTGAATGGGACAACCAACAGTGGAACAAGTGCAAACAGGAAGTGATTACTGCTGGGATGCTACAGAGAGGAAATAGTGGAACAATAAGGCTCTATATATGCTGCTGGCCTTTACTGGCCCAGCCTGGTCCACTGGACCGACCTCAGTGGGGCTGTAATCTGGGGGCGACGGGGACTGATGCGGGATCTGAGGTGACTGAGGAGTGTCCGTCCGCAGTGGAATGGGCGGCTGATTGAAAGACGAAACACATTGCAGAGCCAAAAAATAAGATGAGTGATGGCCTCAAGGATTTAGCATCAAGCTAGCTGCCCTAGTCAAAACAATATGAGATGATAAATGAATGAAAATATCAAAGCAGGTGTGTGGAAACTAGGTAAGCAGGGGTTAAAGAGCCCATATTATGCTTTTTTTCTTTTTTTTTTTTTTTTTACTTTTCCTGCAAGGTTAAAAATTCCATTAATTACACAGCTGTAATGACTTTCCACTTCTGAGCTGTTTCAATAAATGTTTAAAACTTTAACCTGGCTGGAGTTCATCTGTAAACTGTGAAAAATTAAAGTGAAGTGCTTCTCTACTTTATGTGATTGGTATAAAAGTCAGTTTGAATAGTCCACCAAATTTCCATTACACAAAGAGTACAGGTTGTGTCTTTTTCATTAGTTTAGTTGGGAAAGATTTCAGTGGTGGGATAAGAGTGGGTAATAATAATTATTAATAATCTTTACTAAAACTTTAAGCCTCTGAGGAAATGTAGGGATCTCAAGAGAAGCTGTCTTGTTGAAAATAGTGTGTTGATGTCTTTCTTCCTCTTATTTAGATTTGCAGGGGAGTATAAGCAGAAACATTTAAAGAAAACTGTTTTCTCTGACGCAGAGCGAAATCTAAACAGTTTACCACTTGTAAGCATTTCTTGAGTGAACACAGCTTGTCGAGGATTACAACTCAGCTCAGAAAATTGCTTCATCAACAACATTCTTTAGCACTGGTTTTATTGGGTTGGCTGATGAGCACAGTGGCTTTAAAGTGAAGCTTTTAAAAGACAAAGGGACAAAGAGCGCAACATCTACCTGAGGTTTCTGTTTCTAAAAGTCTCGAAAGAAATGATCCCCCTAAGCACGAAATGGGCTCTTTAAGACTTTTCTTTTTTATGGTTTTATATGACTGATAAATATCGTGCCCTTTTGCTGTAGTTACCGGCTCAGACTCATCTCCCATCTGCAGGTGCAGCATTGAACAAAGAAAAGAAGAACAGATAAGATAAAAAGTAAAAGAAAAAAAAAAAAAAGAACAAAATGTGAAAATAGAAAAGAAAATGTTACATAATTTAGCCCAGTGACATTAAGCTTATAAATGAACTAAACCTGACAGACTGACTCAAGTAGGGGTCTTCTGAAACGTACCAGGCTGTCCAGTCCCCCTCCAAGGAGGTCCATGGCGCCCAGCTGCATGCCAGAAGTGGCTGGGGGTGGGGGTCCAGTGGTGGCAGGGGGTGTCAGATCAAGATTGAGGAGGTCGCCCAGGAGGTCACCCTGGGATGGTATGACCGCAGGCGGTGCATCAGAAACTCCAGCTGCAGAGCCCGTATCTGGGCTCTCAACGCTCTCTCCACTAGCAAGAGGTAAAACGAGTTCAAAATCACAGGATGAACAAAACAAGCTCAGCGATTTCTTAATTAAAATGTGTCATGACTAATAAACAGTACACATGCACTCACCACAGAGATGAATGCCACTTTTTGGGGGCTTTGAGGACACATCTGAGCTTTTACGTTTCCAGTGTGGAATTACAAACAAATACTTTTAAACAAGCTGCCATCAAAACTCTGATTGGATGTGCTCTTTTTTGTTTTTTTTAAATTAAAGTCAGATATAGTAGACCTCATTTAAACTGATTGGTGCATGTTCAGAAACCCGTCTTTTAAGAACAGTTCGCTAATTTGTAGTTGAATTGAATTCAGTGTCCTTGGGGATGGATTTCAAAATTGCCGTTTCAAAAGGAGGGTACAGGGGCATGTAGGCTCATTGTGAATTGGGTCTAACTAAAACTGGAGAGGAAATTGGTCAAAATGTTCAGAAACAACCCAGGATCTGAAAAGGACTGAAATCTGAAAGCCAGTGCCAATCTCCATAGTAAAGTGAGTTTCATGATCAAGAGATTGATTTAATGCATCAATAAAAGCCTCAAAATGGTGACATTCATGCTCACAGTGAGTGTTTGTAAACTTATCACGCGCAAAGCCTCCTCAGCACAAAAAAAAACGTATTTCCTCTTTAACCCAAGGTAAAAAAAAAATACTACATTCATTTAGAAAAGCCTGTTAAAACATAAAGGCTTCAATGTGTAACTCACGATCCAGCACTGCCTGGGAGTCTCTTGTGCTGAACCCCACGGCTGCCCTCCACAAAGGCACTGGGAGGCTTGTGGTAGACAGAAGCCAGAGTCCCAATGTGGCAGATTAGCTCCTCCAGCAAGGTCGGCTCAATCAGATCCGTCTCCTCGGAGATCAGAGGCTTCTCAGCCAGAACCACCTCCTTGGCAGCCACAGGGTCCGTGGAGAGCAGACGCCAGTAGATGTAGCCTCTGTCCCTGAGGTCTGGGTTATCAGAGTCCTGCAGACAGACGTGGAGGATTGACAATAAATATCCATGGAGTTTGCAGAGTAAATAGTTTAGTCTCTCTGTTTCTGACATGGGACTAAGGTCTGAGAATTAACAGTATTAAAACAGAGTTTGCCTCAATGTAGTGGCCAACAGCAAAAAAGTTACAGATCCCTCTCCTAAGAGAGATTAGTAAAGATAAATCCTGTGGACTATGCGCTAATCTGCAGAAGTCTCACAGAAAAACAATTTGTGTTCATGAAGCAATGCTGGATTTTGTTTTAAGAAAACATTTAAAAATACCATCAGCACACAGAAAAAAGTAATACAGGGAGCTTTTTCTTGAATTTGGTCATGTTGTATTACATACATAATTATGTTACAGCATGCACTATATAAAAGTGAATTATCTTATAAAATATAATATAATCCAAATTATTAAGATACAGCTATATTGACATAGCTGTGACAAGATCACGTTTAATAGAACAGAAGCGAAACTAAAACACTTGGGAATCACAATAAGGGAAGATCAGGGCTTCGTTCTGTAATCTCTCAAACAGTCAAAACATCTCAGCTGTAAGATTGTTTCTATGCAGTGTCAGATATATACTAAAATAATAACCTTATTAGTTGTAGAGTTTACAGTTAATTTAGCTCGAAAATGTTGCTGATTATTGACTGAACCTGTCCTGCTAGTGAGATGTTGAATTATCAAACATTTTAAATCACTTTAGCAGCAAAAAAGGCTACTTTTACTCCTTTTTAAATTCAATCCAAACACGATTATGCAAAGTTAAATGGGACGCATATGTGTAAAAACAACTAAAGTACAGAATGGAAAAATGTTTAAGATAATAATTTATTATGGTTTTATTCTCACCTGTGTGGCCAGACTGAGGACCTGCTGCACCAACTCCTGGGTCTCTGTGGGTTTCTTCAGGAACAGCTTGACTATCGCAGTCAGGAGCTGCAGCTGCACCTAAAAGGATCACAATGAACACGAGTTACAGCTGCACATTTAAACATTTTAAAATTGATTCCCTAAATCTGTAAAGCAGCAGATTTAAAGAAACGACTGGTTTCTGAAGCTCAATATACAGACCAAATATACAAAGCTTCAATCTTAAAGTTTGTTTTTGTGGTTTTAAATATATTCAATATAAAAAGGGAATCTTTTCTCCGCGTTATAAAACATGGTAAAAAAAAATTTTTTTAAATCTATCCTGCCAGCAAAAAAAGTATTTTATAGGCAATAACATGACAATCCTTCACTTATTCAGGTGGAACAACCTTTTACAGCTCTACACCTCCCACTATGAGCTGCATCTTTCATAATTTCAGAATTGAAAAGCCACACAATCATCATACGAGTGTGAAAAGACAGGCTGCCTGTGTCCAGAGTGAGGGTTTACCTTTGATTTAAATGCTGCCTGGTGAAGACTGACTCTTATGCTCATCTATACTAATGCCTCCTACGTGTTGCAATATTTACAGCAGCAAAAAAAAAGCTGCATTAATCATTTTCATGCAGAAAATATACAATCTTCTCTGTCAGCACTGATTAGAAATCATTGACTGAACCACAACCAGATGTTTTTCATTTTTCAAATAACAACAAACCCGGCAGCTTACTAAACACACCTGAGTGCTTTCATCATGGAAACCCTCCAAAAAGCTTTCTAGCAGCTCATCAGCGTTGTCGATGCGCTCAGCGTACTCTCCCACAATCCAGATCATGGCAGCACGCGCCTCTGGCTCATCCAAGGAATCAAGGTTCTCACACAGAGTGGCAATCACGCTCTCATACCTACAAGGAGTTGCATCAAAATAACATTACTTTCAAAAAAAAGCATAATAAATCAGCAATGAAAATAAAAATAAAAACACATTTAAGCAAATTGCAAATGTCTCCAATACAATTTACATTCAACCTGGTGAGCTTTTGCCAAAACAAAAAGGTAGGAAACTAAAATGTGGAGTTGTTGTTTGGGCATATCAAAGTAGTGAAATAAGGTCCCACATTACTACCCATTTCATATCAAATAGCACTTTAGTGTGGCATTTTTTTAAGAAGCCTGACGAATGAAAATATATTTTTGCACACATTTAGGCAACGAATTCAGTCCTTTCATTCAAGATGTGCAACCATAATTCCCTCTGAAGCGCTTCAGGTTCTTCTGATCTGCATAAAATTTGCAGCAATTAATACTCCCATTTGCATAATGGTTTTACTACAAGCTATGCTGAGGCACAAATGTGTAATTAATGGGAAAGAGCAAACTTTGACTTGCTGGTGACTCATTTGGCTCAAAGCGTGAACCATGCAGAGCTGGTAGGCTTTGCAAAGCTGCTCCCTTCAAGGCTCACGACTCCGGGGCGATGGTGTACTGCTGAGTGGGCAAGCTTCCTGTCTGCCACATGAATCCCAACCACAGTAGAAGTCACATTGCCGCCAAATTAGCCTGACCTTTGAGCATGTGGAATCACAGCAAGTTGTCAAAGAAAATCTAAGGAGGCCCCAAAATCCTTCCTTAAAATCTCTTTCTAATGCTTATCAGATAAACATTTTAAAAAACCACATATATAAACAAAAATGTTTCTCTTTAATGACATGAAAATAACCATTAATGTTAAATTTTGTATTTTGTTTTTAAGAATGGAAAAAAAAAAGAGAAAAACAAACGGATTCTGAATTGGAGTGATTTTTAGCTTGAACCTGACAAAAACCACTAGTTCCAATCTGTCATTTCCCCTAAAGCCTCGTGCAAAACACACTCTTCAGTGTGGAAGTTGTTAATGAGGAATGCAGAAAGCATAACATCAATAGCACTCTCTAAAGAGTACTTTACTGAAATAACTACAAACACTGTTCATGTTTATTGGTAAATATCCTCCACATTTTTATACAAACCAGCAGCTTTGTGGGAATCATTGACTAAATAAAACTGCATAAAATGGTGAAATTGGATGTTTTCTAGAAATTTCTGGAGAAAAGGTAAATGTTAACACTGGTGTGTTGGACAAAACGTACTTGTTGGGGTATTTGCGGAAGATATCCTTGATGACAACTATGGCCTCCTGCACCACGTAATTGACCTTGGTCTGTATGAGATCCAGCAGTGTGCTGACGCAGCGCTCTGCTGATTGCTAATAGTGGGAAAAGGGAAACAAAATGCCCAAGAGACTTTAAAAATAACAGTTTTCAGATATTTAGAAAATATAACCTGAGCTCATTATTAAAACAAGGATTTGAGTATTTGTGTTTTCCTGTTACCAGGAAAACATTATGCAGATGAGAATATTTTTACATGTCTGAAATACAAAGCACAATGAACTAAAATCATACTGTTTTCAATAACAGGGCCACCTTGTGTATAAAGCTGTGCCTTACAAGTGGTCAGTTATCATTTGCATTCATTTGAATGAGAATTTTTCTGTAAGTGCAACGATATGAAGGACTGCTGAAGAGTATTTGACAAACAAAACCTGTTGACAGTGTTTTGTGATTTCCACTAACCTCCACTTTGATGGCACAGCGGCCAATGGCCCTGACCGCTTTACGCACAAAGTCCACATCCACCTCAGTTGCATATTCCTTTAGCTCAGCCAGCACCTAGAGTTAAAAACGGGCACAAACAGGATCTTTACTTTTCATTTGCATTGTTAGATTAAGACCTCAATTAACCTAAATATTATTATAAAGCTCATTTATTTCAGCAATCCAGTTGAAAAGCTACAACTCTGATTATTTCTGTTCATTCTATGATTTTGATTTAAAGTGAAGAAAAACCCCAAATTCATTTTCTCAGAAAATTTGATTACAGAATGAAAAAATGATTTTCATTCAGAAATGTTAGTCTACTGAAAAGCAAATATATCTTAAGTAATTTTTCACTGTGCTGATAAATCTTTTTCTTCTTAACTGAGGTAAAATGACTGACATTGCCACTTGGTCAGAAGTGTGAGAGAACAGGTTTTTGAGTCCAGCCACAGTCAAAAACTTGTGAATCTCCACCAAACTCATGAATCAGCTTTGCCTCACAAGCACCTTGAGGCTGATGGTATTTCTGTTGCTTGAGCATTTTTCCTACATCCCCAGTTTTCAAGACGGACACAGCACTCAAAGAACAGCCAGCTTCTTACCAATGATCTATTGTAGTTGACCCTACTTGGGGTAGAGTGTCAGCAATTGTCTGCTGAGTGACACTCAAGTTTCCTCCTTGCCTTCACATTACATAACATGATTTCTGCATAAAATCTTCCTTTTTGGGGGTTTTTTTCCCCCACATTTTGGATTTTCACAAGATGAAGTGAAAATTTATTTAAAATAAATGTTTGAAATAAATCAAACTGTGTAACCATTCTTTATGAATTACTGACAAAAAAAATACATAATTAAAGAAAAAAAAAAAATCTAAATTCGTTGATATTTTCATTCATCCAGGTGAATATATACAGTATATCTTGGACAGGTTGACGGTTACCTGGGCAATGTTGGCCTGAGATGCAAGACGAATCATTATGTCCAGCTTCTCCAGTTTGACATAGATCGGGTCGTTGTACTTGACAAAGAAAACTTTCATTTCATGTTTCAAGATTTCCGGTCTAAAAGTACACATTGAACAAAATTTTACCACCCCAAAAAAAAAAAAAAAAGCACCATTATTAAGCTTTGACTATTTAAAATTGAGAGCAAAAAATTGCGTTTCTGGCGACATACCTTCTCTGCACAATGAGGTTGATGTTTCTGAGTGCAACATACTGCAGCTCAGGCTCAGCAGAGAGCAGTGTCACCAGAGGGGGGGCAAGCTTCTTCAGCAGAGTGCCATAATAGTCCAGGTCTTTAGGGAGCATTTCCATAAACTTCATTAAAACTTTAACTGCTGACAACACCACTGCTGAGTTGGCATGAGAGAGCCTCGGGGTGACACGCTCACAGATGCTGGCAGATGATAACGATAATAGGAGGGAAACAAAGAGATTAAATGGAGCTGTTCACATGCAGGAAGTGGAAATATGTATGTGCGAGTCGCTACGAAAATAATAATCTTACCTTTGGGACTCTCGATCATCCCGAGGTGTGTAATTAGCTAGACAGTCAAGAATAAATATCTGTCCCCACTCTGTGCATTCATTAAGAGCTGTCAGCAACTTGTTTATTGTCTGAGGGTTCAGGTCCAGAAGATTGCTGTTGGGATGTGACTCCGCAATTTCAGACAGAGCCGCCACGGCATTTGCAACGACCTAAAAAGAAAGACAAGGGTCAAAGTCTCTGCGTCATCTGTAAGACTTACATGAATTCAGACATGCCATCAGAAAGAGCCGCACCATGGGGTTGGAGTCTGAAATTAGATCCTTGAGAGTGTCCAAGAAGCCTTGGTCCTCCACTAATTGGGCATTGATATCGTGCAGCTTTGCAACACACACTGCAGCCGTCTTCCTCACGTAGGGGTCTTCGTCCTTCAGACATTTTCTCAGAGGCTCACAGAGGTACTCGGTGATCTTGTCCACACGAATACAGCCCATTGTTCGAACGGCGAGGGCTCGGATGAGAGGGTTGGGGTCTTCACAGTCCTGGGTGGGTGATTGATAAATGTGAGAAGTTTCCAGAAAATATGCATTCCTTTAGCCTTTTAATCAGACATACAATCAACTTCCGTTTTTTAATGAGATTAGTCAAACCAACTAAAGGGTGCAGTCTTCTTAAATTAGAAGACAGGATGAGAAAGTAAAATGCTTAATGAAAAGCTGTGGATGGCAACACAGAAACTGATCTTTGGAGCTTAAGCTGCCATCAGACGGGTGAAAAAAATACCCAAGGGGACAAAGAACTTCAAGAAGCAGCGATGAGTTTTTCCCGTAAAATGTGTATAAACAGGTTTAAATTACAGACAATACTACCCACACAGTAATTATGTGCTGCACTAAAGTCATTTGCTACTGTAAAAACCAGTACAATCCTGTTACTAAGAGACAAACTTGTAAAATTATACCTCTCCCTTTTGATTTCCTTATTCCGTACAAATAATAATTAAAAAACACACACACACACATGCGCGCGCGCAAACTGCAAGTAGGAATTATTTAGCTTGGACTGATTGCATACAAACACCATCACAAACAGTAATGACAGGCTGAGCTTCACCTTCACAAAGGTGTTAACAGCCATGATAGCCATGTCTGGTTGACTTTTGGCATAGTTCATAAGATAGAGGTAGACCAGCTTTTTCAGCTCCAGGTTGTCGGTCTGCATGCAGTTCACCACATCTGGAAACAGAGCACTGCAGGAGAAATCACCTGTTAGAAGACCAATACCATCACACACTTTGTTCCTTTCCAACATTATTTCTAGCTGCTCACCTGACATCCTTCCCCACTGTCATTGATGCAATGACCTTTTTGACAGCCTCTTTCTTCTTCTCTTTTTTGTCACTGTTGAGCTCCGCCTTGAGCTCAAAAATCTCCCCTGAACAAAAAAAAACAAAGGTCACCATGTTTCCATTCTAGCATGCTATGATGAATTAAAAGTGAGCAGAAGCAGCCATTTAGCGGCATCATGTTGTGGAAAATGTTGGAAACAGTTGTCAACGAACTCTCTGTCACAGCCGTTTGCTGCAGACAGTTGGCTGAAAGTACACTTCTACACATTTCCCTCATTCACAGGATGGACAAATTCAGCTGTTTTGAAATATTTTTGATCACATAAAGCACCCACTGTCATGGTGTGGAAACTGAAGGAGAGCTACTTATCACTCTTACTGGAGTGGTGACGTTTGAAGGCCGCATTTTTAAATGAGGTGCTGCAAAAAGTGTTTACTTTGCTTACAAAAAATGCTGATTTGATTTTTTTGTTTTGTTTTTTTTTTGGTGGGAGAAATATTTTTAATTGTGAAAGGCACAGACTCACAATATGAAAATTGAAAGAACACTTTACCCATCAACGCTGTTTTAAAACTACCGCAGGGAAGAAGTTATGAGTGCAATGACTACTAAGTATCTGACTGCATGCTGGCTACCAGCTATCTGCTGTAGTTGAACTCATTAACCAGCTAATATCAGTTCTTTGCAGAGCGGCATTACAACTAGGTCTATTATTGTTTTACATAAAACCAAGAGGATCATGCGTTATTTGAAATATTTTGTGTTAATGTTATGACGGTTCTTTTAGAGGATCTGAAAGGGGAAATTCTAAGCAGTGATGTTCCCTTTTTACTGACGTCCTTATTAGTTTATTATGAAATTTAATCAAGACAAAACAATTCTGAAAGTAGGATTTATTATGAGTCTCTGTGTTCGATGTGGTTTATTTGCCATCGAAAAATCTTATAAATATACAACGAAGTGTGCTGCTGAACAACATGCTCAAAGTGCTTGCAGAGTGTTGAAAAATATGAAAAATGTAAGTATCCTGTCCTCGTATAGAACATTATCAAGTCTGAGGTCTCTGATGTGCTTTATGTCACAATCAGTCATTCACATGCTGATGGTGATGAGCTACATTTTAACCAGAGCTACCATGGGGGCAGTTAGATAGAACATTAGAAAATCTGTCATAAAAGCAGATGGAAGTGTGAAAATAATAAATACATTTTACAATGTGTGTGATTAAAATGTGTATTTCAAATCTAAAAGTTAAAACCTGAAATCAAAGGATTAAAACATGTTAAAACAGTATAAGTGTTGAAAGTGGGTGGGTGTGACTGCTGAGCAGAGGGCTGGCCATAGTGTTCCTGTCTATCCTGAGTGTGCTGAACTGGTCAGGTCAGGGTTCTTCTCAGAGAGCAGAGATGTATATCTGGATCCAAAGGCTTGATCCAAGATGTGAAACCGATCCATTAATGGAAGGCGAGTTGAACAGAATCTATTCTGATGGCCACAGTGTGGTCGGACAAGCTGCACTCACTCACAGATAGTTAAAAGGGTTTTTATATACTTACAACTCGAAAAACCAGACTATTAAAGGTTTTGTTAGCCACAAGTAAACCTTGTTTACTTTGGTAAACAAGGTTTGCACATTTCATTTTCTGTATTTCTTGAATATAACCGTTCAAACTAATTCGACATATTTAAAATAATATTCTACATTTGTTGTTTTCTGGTTACTTATCCCTCAGAGGTTCCTAGGCTCATCTGAACTGGCCTAATTCAAATGTAATATTTCCTATGGTTGAACACTACCTTTTATTCTCGTTATCTGTAACCAAGTGATGCGTTATTGGTTATACATGGCTGCCATTCAATTGGCGCCACCAGGCCCTCTGACGACCACCACCAGCAGTTAAGGCGGGTGAAGTGTTTTGCCCACAGAAAGACTGAGACGGATGGAGCAGTGGGACAAACTCCTGAACCGCTGGCGCCTGAGCAACAATCTTTCATAACACAGGAAATTTAAGAGCTTCATAATTCCTGGCTTTTACACAGCAGGACAGGTAGACATATATTATTTGTGCCACACACAAAAATAAAGAGTGGAAAGTCATTTATTGTGAGAATGTGCGTGTCATCTTTTACACTCATTATACTTTGTATTTTGTCAGTAGAAGCTAAATCTGCGAGAGGTTTGAAGTCATCCTGGGAATATTTTGTTAGGATAAAGTCTGTTTACAATCATGCGTTAAGAAAGTTAATGTATAAACATGTCAATAAAGGGAAATTATGGCCTTAAACTTCATCCTAGGTAATTAGAGTTTCCAGGTTAATATAAACTCCTTCTAGAAGCGACCAGAATTACTCGATGAGAACTTGAAAAAAGAGCCACGCTGTAATATTTCTAGTAACTCTAAAGATTCAGACATTAGGTTGAGAAGATGAGGTGAGGGGTGTGATGCTGTTTGCAATCTGCAACTTTACCAGGCTATTTCATTAAACCCAACACATAAATCATTTTATTTTCTTTACTTATATAGAGGCAGTATACAATCTAACATGATACATTTGCATGCTGATAAAAATCTACACGTTCGTTCTTTCCGAAAGCAGCAAAATTAACATCTTTTGGCTGTAATAATTTATCTAAAAGAGCCAGTCGAGGAGCCATTTCTCAATATAAATACATATAGCAATTAAATATAGGAAGCCATTTATGAAGATAAAGTAGGTTGTCAGACCTTTCTTGGTAGTAGTGAAGTACTTGGAGTCTGTCATCTTGGATCCAAACTGTCTGTTCTCCTGCAAAAAGCAAGAGGATGAAACAGAATAACTGCAGGGTTTTCACCCAATAACATCCTTTAGTAGAGCAGCAGGAAATACTAGAAGTGCAAGCAAAGGAAAGCAAAAGGATTTCCTCTCTTTTCCTGAATAGATAGTGGCAGATTGGGAAAGAAAACAAAAGATTTTGCTGAGAAACCAGATTCTGATTATCTTCCTTAGAGAGAAAATGTTGACATCAGCACAAACGGAGCCAACAGTAGTTTCTTCAGCCAACACCGAGTTCAGGATGGAGAATGAACATTTCCACTTCATCAAGCTGCCGTCAGCAAAAAATACTGGAAAACGCTTTGTATTATAATAAAGAATCCAATGTAATATTTTTTTTTTCTGTAAGTTTCCGAGCAATCAAAACTATTAGGACAAAGTTACACAATTTTTTATTTTTTTTTTGTCATGCCTATTCACTTAAGCAAAGCAAATGACTTAACTCAAAGGACAACCATAACAGACAAAACACAAGAATTTAGATAAAATCAAAGACAGAAGGAATAAAGTAGACTGACTGCTGACTAATGCAATGATAATACCGATCATGATTAACCAACATTTTCCTCATTGATCGCTTTTATTTATGTCATCATGATGTTCCCACCACTTTAGCATCTTGGCCGCTGTTATCCATGTCATGTCCAAACAGACTTTGATTCTGATTACACACTATGGAGTTGCAGCTATAATTATTGACCTATAAAGCTGATCTTGGGAAAGCTCCTGCAACCTGCAGTCTCACCTCCAGCAACCTTATGAGCCGTTCCTGATCACTTTGATTCTTCAAAGTTTTTTTTCCCTAAACTACTGACTATAGCATGTCAAGCAGCCTCCGCCCTCTACTCCCTGAATCTAATGTTAATTCACTGTGTTTTAAATCAATCAAATTGAAACATTTCTCATCCTCATTTTTAGTGTTATTTTTTTGCGTCTTGCTTTGATGTAATATTTCTAATCCATTGTCATTGTCTATGATACTTCTTCTTCACAGAGTTTTGGAATAACATTTTCTTTTGTTTTGAATGTGCTGACCAAATAAATTAGATGTTTAAATTGCCTTTGTTTTCTGAGATGTCAGTCTGATGAATGTTCTAATGTGTGAATTGAGACACTTTCTTGATGTTTTTAGACTGATGTAATTTTGAGCTGATTGTCATCTTGAGACCATCTTACTTCCACGACTGCACAAAATCAGCAAGGGCAGGAAAACTCAAGCAGCGTCCAATATATTAATTAAAGTCTTATTTGAACATACTTCTATGATACTAGGTTTTTTGACAAATACAACTGCATATCCCCACATTCGAGTAGTTACACGTTTTAAAACAACATTAAAAGAATCGATTTTGTGTCTTGAAACTTTACTAGTCAGCTCACGGCAGGTAGCTGTCAACATCCGACAGGTTGCTAGCTCCGTATAGCACCGATAACAAAACTGACGAAGTAGCTAGCTGCTTACACTGCTGTTTAAAAGACCATTACTGGACATAATGTTCCACATCGACGCTTTAAGATTCTGCCTAATCATAAATTAGTAACGATAATGTACACCGCAAGCTAACTTGAACAAATGTAACTTAGCCTCATAGAAGTAAAGATGTTCGCTAACTGACTAGCATTGAGCTAAGGTGATGTTAGCGCAGTGAGCTCGAGTGCATACACAAACAAACACCAAAATATTTAGTTCAAGTCAACATAAAGTTAACCAAATACAGCTACACGAGTAAGAAATCAAAGATTCTCTTCGCCCAGTTACTCACGCATAACTGACTGGCCCATTCCTGCATGTTTGCGGTAGTTCGGGTAGATGAATGAAACTGATGCTAACGGCTAGCGGAGCGTCTGCTGTCAGTGTCGGCTAGCAGCTCAGACATGACCTTCTAAGTCCAAGCTTAAGGAAGCCCTTCTCGGGATAGTTAAGCTCTTAATCTGTCAGACTAATGCAAACCTCACCCCACGAATTACCGTACCTTCTGGAGTTACAATGAAGCTCCCCGCAACACGGTTTAAGAGAGAAAATCCCCACAAACACCTTACCGTTTCAGGCGTAGTAGGAGCTGTGACGGCCTTCGTCTCCTCCCACTTGTTTTACTTCCGTCTTTACACAGAATACCAACTGTCAAACAACGTCAGCCTTTAGTCATTTAGGATCACTTTGTTTACAGTGCTGGGAAACAGAGCAGTTGAGAGAATAGAATAGAATAGAATAGAATAGAATAGAATAGAATAGAATAGAATAGAATAGCCCTTTGTCGTCTCAAAAGGGGGAATATTAAGGTCATATATACACAGGCATTTATGTTTCTTAGGATCAGTAACAAAATACACGCACAATTTGAAACAAAAATCTAAATTACTTCATTATTTGTACAAATACATCCAAAATACATACATTTTTGGTATGTATAAATTACTTCATTTGTACAAATATATCCAAAATACATATATTTTTGGTGTTTTTGGTAGCTTATGCATTGTATATTGTGTGATAGGTACTTTGCAGCCAAATGCTGTTGTTTTTCTTCATTTGCGTCTTGTGACCTGGAGGGTCTGGTTCTCTCACTGTGTCAGTGGTCGATTTGCTCCAGAAAAAGCCAGACCGAATTTTTTCATATGTTGCACAAATAATCGTTTAATTTATTTATAAGTAGTAATAATATTGATGATAATAACATAACCAAATGAACTAAATGAAAGCCTGCTAGATTAATCTTTCACTGAGTTGTTTGTCAAAGCAATCTGTTCAAACTGAAAAGTTTAAAATTATACTGTGAAAAACCTGAAATTCACTGAGAACCTAATGTCTTTACGTTTACATGTCAGCCAATTAAGAGATGTGACGGAAAATTGAATTAAAAACAAAAAAAAGATAGATATTGACATGTTTAGCAATCAATCGTTGATAAATATTTGTCACTGGCTTGTCATAGTCCTATTGAGCCTAAATATTGCAGCCATTGCTGTAGAATATCACATTTATCACTGAAATCTGAGAGAGAATATTCTGCCACAAAACAATCGGCTGTTCATCTTATGTTATTTTTCACAATGGTCTGATTTTGAAATTGGGATCAAACACTTGTGGGGTTTATGCAGGATCGTAATATCTAATAAATAAATATGTGCAATTATTTTTTAAATAAAATGAGACAATACAGGCAAAACAATTTCAGAAGAAAGGTGTTTATTACAAGAACAACTTGAAAGCATTTTAAGAATTAGAAAAAAAACAACTTTTTTCAGTATTGCTTTTGTATACTTACATAGTACACAAGATCAAGCAATCTGTACATTTTTTTTTTTTTTTTTGGTAAAATGGCATCACATCACAAACATTCAGGTTTCACCGATTTAGATTAAAGAGAAGTGAGAATCCGAGAGTCTCATGACATTTCAAAATGGTGTGCACAAAAAGCAGGCTTTTTAAAAATTTTAATAATAAATTTTATGAATCTCAACAATTTTTTTTCATGCTTTCTTGATGTCACAGCTTATGTAGCTGGTAGGTTTAGACTACCAGTAAAATTAATATTTAAATGCATCAAAACAAATTTGAAATTCAACAAATTAAAACATAGGTAACAATAAGTTTGTACAAGTAAAACCTATGGCTCCAACAAGACTGACGCAGACTAAATTATTTAAGGCTATGAGCATCTTTAAAAGTTAAAAACTAAGCCAAATATTAATTTTTAAAAGGGTTGTTCCATTTTTGTAGGTGGCAATATTTCAACAGATTTCCTCACATTGATGGATTCTCCAAACCCCGTTCACCTTCAGTCTACTGGACACAGAGGTCATCTGAGCCCAGTCAGAGCTGACGCCATAAATAAATAAATTAGATCAGCATCCTTTCCTTCTTTACTCCAACTCTGTACATATTACCATACCATATGTACATACATACACACAATCTCCACACTTTCTTTGTAGCCCATTCACTTACAGTGTGCTGCAAAAACATGCATATATTCCACATTATTCACACTAAAATCCTCAATATAAGATGTTTTGAAGTCTCAGGAAAAACTTTTATACTTTCAAATTAATTTTACAAAATTTGCACCTCTTGATTACACAAAACGGTACTGTTGTTGCTTCTGGAGTCTGGTGTCCTGTCCTGGTGCAACAGCAGCTTGAAAACAAAAGAAAACCTCCATATCCAGTTACACATCAATTATTCACAGACACTCAAGTTAGCGCCTTGCTTCATCCATTTGTTTCCATTGGGTCGTTCCATCGTTACTGGTTCTAATCAGCACCAGATCATGACAATATAAGCAAATGCAGGAAAAAGATGCAACAAATGTCTCTTTTAGCCACTAGATGTCACCACCAGTTTGTTTAATTGCCACCACAGTCAGGATGGAATATATTTGGATTTCTCACGGAGCGTAAAAAATTTAACGTACAATTAAAGTAGCCAATGTTCTTCAGATTTTTTTTAAACATTCCCATTAAATACCTTCGATTTATTTCACAATAAACACTAAGTTATGGTAATGTAGTGTTACTGAATTGAAGCTACGAAAACATTCAAAAATAAATTCATGACAAAACATTTAAGGCAAAGGGAGTTTTCAAGGCATTTTCCAACACCATATATGAATTGCATAGCTAAGGCATGATGGGCCTTATTACAGCAAAGTATGTACATTAAAACTGTATATTCCATGCCTTGTATTTACAAAAACACCCACCCAGCATGTATTTACACATTCATTCTCGTCAGCGTGCGATTCCTGCTGCCCATACATATTAAACGCTGAACACCAGAGTACTGTTTGGTCAAAGAAGGAGCTTTCAACTTTCCATTTCAGAGACAATGACGCGATTAACACAATCTCTTTATATTTTTCATAATTCGGCCATTTAAAAGTATAAATTAAAACCATATTCAGCATTAAAATAACCAAATTAGACAAAAATTGAGAATTAAATAAATATTATTAACCTTGACTATAATGACTGACTGCTATACAGAAATTAGTTGATTGATAATTTATGCATCGCAAGGTCAGCTGAATCTGTGTTGTTGAGTATGCATGTTACACAATGAGTAAAATGTATGTATTTATGTACTAAACCTCCTATTAGCATCAGTAATGTTTAAAATCCTACAGTTTTAGTACCAGTATTCTGACTACTAACGTAAACTGAGAGACGATGACTAACTGCAGCAGAAAAAGGTCCATTTGACCACAGGTTTAGTGTTAGTGCAGTTTTATAAAGCTGACGGTTCAAATACATGGCACTTAACCATGCCCTGTGGTGCGGCACATGGCAGCACATATGTTCTTTCTATCTCAGGATGTCGACTGTGAGAATGTGAGCAGCTAGGAGAAAGAAAAAAAAAACACTATGATTGGCAAAAACAGCCCCATGCAAACAATGTCATAATAAAAATAAAGACCATTCCTTTGGTAATAAAGAATTTGGCTTGAGTGCAAAAAAAGCAAAATGGATCCCAACAGGAAAACAATGGAGATACGGCAAGAAATATTTTAGTGACCGAAATCAGATGATTTACAGCTTGACCAGCCAAGGTGAATTCAAAATGGTTTTAGAACTACAGACACTAAATAAGTTGAGTTAAGCCATAGCACTAGAGCTAAAGTTACTGACAATAAAGGACTCAAACTTAAAATTTTAGTTTATAATTTACAAAACTCTTTCCTACACAGCCATTTTGGCTATTTCCAAAAACTAGACCTTGGTAGGTGCTAGTCATGTCGTTCATTTTGAAATTTTGAAGTTTGGGTCATTTTGTGCAAAAAGACTAAATTACAGAAGTGAGTCTTCCGCATCAGGACGTCAATCTATGCCTGGCTGGAGGATCTTTTGGCATATTGGCAAAAAAAAAAAAAAAAAACTACTCAGAGCTCGCTTCAGTAGGTACAAGGAAGGCTAAACATCAGATAGTAAAGCTGCTCATTTTCACACTTTTGAGTTTTTAATCTCTGTCTGCCATGGAAAATGTGGGAAATACTCAAGTTAGTATTAGCATCTATATTCTACATTACCAATGTTACTAATGATACTAAAGACAGTCATTATCTTGTTAAAATGTGTGTTTTACATTAATAAAACCCTGTTTTACAGCAACTGCTGTATTCTTAACATTAATTTGTAGAGTTGTTGAAACACTAACTTCTTATAATAAACAAATATTTGTATTGGCAGGTCAAAGCTTTCTGAAATTCAGAGATCAGACATCAGCCACGATTCTTTTATCTGTGCATCTTTTTAAAAAAATCTTAATGAAAAGTTGTTTAACATGCAGTGACAATAGTTTTTAGCCCAAAAGTAAGTCTTTTTTCAATTACACAGTAGTCAAAGAGCCTGCTGCAGCAATCAGTTTTGTGCTATAGCTTCAGTGTCTAGGCTTCCCTGTGCAGGGTAGGAGCAGTCTTTGTTGCCTACGGCTGGAGAGTGAGACTGAGGATGGATCATGTCTGTGAAGTTCTGGTGCAAGTTCTTGCACGAAGCAGGATGGGAGGTCTTACGTGACAGTGGCGGCGTATTGCAAGGAGACAGAGTTTTGTTAGTGTGAGCATTTTTGTGTCTGACAGGTGTGGGGATTCGTGAGGGGGTGTTCTGCAGCCTATCGTCAGTACGAGGCCTTAACTTTACACCCGGTGTGAGCTCGGAGATCGAGACTTCATTGCTTTGTCCATTTTCCCCATTGGTTATTTTTAAAGATGTTGGAGGAGACCCGGAGCGGGATTCACTCAAGCTAAAGGACATTGAGGAGTTTTCACTTGAGGAATCCTGGAAAGAGCAGTCCTCAGATGGTGCAAGGGGTACAGGTGATGCACGACCCTCTGGAGGCAGGAGGTTATCACTATTGCCACCATTTTCAAGATCATATGGTAGATTAGGCCGGTGATTTTCGAGGGGAACATCTCCTTCTGTCACTGAGCTCAAGTCAAGTGGACATTTCTGAACTGAGAGCCCACCTGTAGGAGAACACCCATGTTCTCCATTCATATTCCTGCTATCTATAGCAGGTTGGGAGGGGATATGATTCATTAGCTCATCGGACTTAGTATCTCTAAGGCCAGGCAAAGAAGCCGGAGCTTCCCTTTTCTCTACTAAGCTAGAAATTTCGGGGAGTTTCTTGAGAACACCTTTCCGTTCCCCCCAGTGTTCACGCTCTGTGTGACCCAAACCATCAAGTTGTCCAAGATTTTGTCCATAAAGTATATTTAAAGGGTCCTCTGGTGGGAAGTGTTGGAGGTTAGTCCTCTTGGATTGTTTGAGGTAAGGCAGACTTCCAATCTTTGCACCCACATTTAGGGAAGAAGTAGAGGAGTTAGAGGAAGAAGAAGCAGAATCAGACAGAGCAGGCTCAGTGAGTGCATGTGCTACCTGCAGTGTTGCTCTTCCTGCAGCCTTACCAGTAAAATTCCCCTTGACCTGCTGGGAATTGGCCAGAAACTCAGCCTCGAAGCTGCGATAGAGGTCCTGTTCTTTCTGAGGGTCAAATGGTGGCAGCATTTGGTAGCCTAGCCCAGGCCCGTCCTCTCCAGCCTCCTGGTTCTCCATGTGAGAAATGTTTTTAAGCTGGCCTCGCACAGCTGATCGAGGAGCCTGTGAGAGTCGAGGGGAGCGGGTAGCACAGTTGTTAGAGTTACGAGGAGATGAGTGTGGTGGACGTCGCCCTCCGGAGGTGACGGGGGGTAGTAGCTTCCCTTTTCCTGTTGATGGTGAGCGGGGCGCTTGGGGTCTAGGAGTAGTGACAGTCTTCTTGACAGGGCTGCTGTTGTTGCTTTGGACTCCTTTAACTGGCGAGTTGTTACATGAGAATGACTGCTTCTTACTGAAGGCAACACTCCCTCTAGGAGAGGATGGGGCCACCTGTTTAGACAGATCTGCTTGTCTTTCTGAAGGCGGGCGCTGGGAAGTTCGAGGAGAGGAACAGTGTGCAGGGCTGCCATCACTTGACAAAGTGCTGCTCGTTAACTTACTCTGGCTGTGAGAACGAGGAACATGGAGCCTCCTTGGACCTTCATTTCCAACAGAGCGCCCTCTGTCTGTCCGAGACGTCCGTGTACCATCAGAAGGTCCTGTTGGCGGGTTGGGTTTTAGTGTTGGTGGAAGCGAAGAACGCTCCCGCGACTGGCTGCGTGCACGGGGCGTCGAGGAACATGTGGATGGGGTTTGACCGCCTGCTCCTGCTCTCTCAATCATATGCTTTCCTTCCTTGCGGTTGACAAGTAGTACCACTTGTTCACCAGAGCGCCGTGAAGGGCCACCGAGTGACTGCCGCCCGCCGCCCCCTCCTCCTTTAGAGGAGGCTGTGGAAGAGTCACTATCTCCAGAGAGACGTCTTGTCAACGTTTCTTTATTCCTGCATGTAAAGCAGACAGTGATTGAAAATAAAGTAACACCTAAAGTCCATTACATTTCTATCTCAACGTTCAGTCTTTACTTACACACTGCCTCACACGAAACACATGAAAACAGTAACGTCTTTGTAGGTTTATTGTAAATTGCCATAACTAAACAGTGCTGTTCAAACATGTTCAAATCTTGGGATATTGTTTTGAACTTAACCCTGCTTCAAACTTCTCTGGAAGGCGAGCCGGAAAGGTCTGTTGTTTTGTCTGGTTGCACTGTGTTATATTTAGGAGGTCAGAGAGGTCAGAGTGAATGAGACTGAAGTGCCAAACATTTGAGATTTTTATGTGTAAAAGTAATCATGTTCCACATTCTTTCCACTTGAAAGTCATTGTAAAATTTGTGTTGTTCAGTCATAAAAATATTAAGCTCTTACACTGAAATTTGCGGTTGTCTCATGACAAATTTTCAAAAGGTTCAAGTGTTGTGAAGACTTTTGTAAGGCAGAGTATTTTAATATAAGTGGGAAAAACATGAATGGTCTGGCACAGCTCTTTGAACACCAATGTGTTTTTTTCCCCCCTTCACTTTATGATGTGGCGTGCATTGAGCTGCACTGCACACAGTTTATCTGCCTCATGTGTGTCTTGCAACAGAGAGCAGTGGCAATGAGGGGGATTACAAGGAAGATGAGAGCATCTGGGGGCAGGATTAGAAGTCTCACACATTTTTGAGCCTAACGCGTACTACTGGCCTTTCTACAAACAGAAACCACTTCATTGTCACATACCGAGAGGACTGTCAGGTTTATGAGCTTATTACTCGCATTCTTTGGAGGTGAAACTAAAATAGACACACACACACCTGATTGAGCAGAGGTGGTGTTATTTGCTTGATTGAAAATTGCAACTCTGCCGTTGCACTGTGCCATCTAATGCTGATTAAACTCAACTCAAAGTGGCTCCCTGATACCTTTGCAGCCAGTTTATAAAAATTGGACACAGTTTTCATGTGCAGGGCTTGAAACGGAGAGCAGTGATCAAACAATAGTTTTTTCTATCGATCTAAGTGTTTGTCACCTTATGATGACATTCCCAGTGAAAAAGAGGTTGTATTGTCTTATAGTTTTATACATTCAATAATTGAAAAAAATGTGAGAAGATTTATCAACAAGTAGTATCAAAACAAAGGGTGTTTACTTTTACACACAAATCTGTTGGCACTGATTTGATCAAACTACCATACTGATACTCTGTGTGATGAATAGCATTTTTAAACAACGGTGACTATGAGACATCATAAACATATTTGTTTGCAAAAGTATTTGAAAATGCAGCAAAATCAGAAAGTGCAATCAGTCCTCCTCTGTCCCCACATATTTGCCCAGGAGGGATTTCTGTAAAGTCAATGACTCAAGATTTTCTGAGATAGAAAACGTTTTTAACACTTTGCATTAACAACTCAGTTTCACAGCTTTTTTCATTAGCAAAATGAAATTTTACTGCATTTGAATCTGAATCTATCAAGCATTGTCAACAGAGGTTCTCCCTCATCTATGGAGAGTTAATTGAATCCCTTGTTGCAGTGACTGAAGCCTAAACTATCTAAATGAAGACAGATGAGCCACAGACAGGCTTGGAGCCATGGTCATCTGCTAACTATGACACAGTCCTTACAATCTATTGAACTATGTATAATAATCTGAACTTTATGACCAGTATTTTGCTAAGAGGGAAGTGCAGCACATCAGGGAATGTGGTTTCTGTCTACCAAGAAAAAAAGAAACATTCACCATCCCACCATGTTGTCCCTATGATAATTATATGAATGAAAATGGAGGGAAGAAAAAAGGTGAAGTTACTTTAACAAAATGTTGTCTACCTTCTATCCACAAGAGGGAGCTACAGAGTGATGCAGAGGCGGATTTATCAACGCAATGTCACCTGAGATTAGATAAATCTGCTCCGGTCTAATCTGTGGTTTCCTGGCATGTTTATTCACTGTGTGTAAGTCTCACTCTCTGTGTGTCCATCTGTGTGCACCACAGAGCGGACAGCAGAAAGCGGAGCATGCTCAGTGAGGACACCTGTAAAACCCTGCATCTGACTTATCCGCACACCTGCACAGAGGTGAAGACACTCACCTGAGAGGATTAAAGTGGCGCGGCTCCGAGCGATCTCTTTGCGGCTTAGGGAGCAGAGTTCGAGCTCCGGCGGCGTCCACCTCGTTACAGACGGATGAATTTTGGGATCGACCAGGTCGTGTAGAGGAAGAGGATACACTTGGAGCAGAGGGAGGCTCCAAGGAGCGCCTGTCGTTGGGTTTGTAAGTCGAAATGCCCTCATTCCTCCAGTGTGGGCCTGGGCTGGTGGAGCGGGAGGAGTGGGCACTAGAGGACTTGCTCTGGCCTCCCTGGCTTTGACCACTTGCTTTAGCCTGGTGGTAGCGGTGAGCTGAGTGGGAAGAAGACACATTAAACTTTTAGCCAACAGTGACCAAGAGCTTGTACGATTAAGTCTGTGGTCGGGAACTATACCACATCGCATTGAGACCTGAGAAACGGTTGAGGAAATGAAGTTGCTGCTTCACACAGACGAGCTGCTGACAAACTACTCAGTAAAAGCAGTTTGACAAGTTTAACAAGATAGCAGGAAAAAACTATCTTTCCGTTGCTTCTTGTGGTTCAAGGCATAACAGTCTGTGTCAGCTATAAAGATACTGATCCTCTGATTCGTTAGCAGCATTTTGGCTTAAGATGGCAGGCCTCACCCAGCATTGTTATGTACATACTTTGCAAATGATTGCCTCAAGTAACATTTTAAAATTATGACAAGTAAGAAATTTAAAAGAACAAAATGTCACACTGCTGGTTAAAATGTTGCAACCACACAATAATGTACATAAACTGCTGGGAACAAATGAACCTGCATTTTTTAGGCCTTTTCTGAATTCTTAGTTTCACTTATAGATTTTCTAAAGTTATCTTATAAATGTAGGTCCTTTTCATGGGAAGTGAAATTTTTCACTGTAATCCAGTGCAAATTCTCACAGAGTGGCAAACCCATTCCTGTTATTTTTCTTTTCTGACTTGTTTACAGTTGTCTTAATTAGTTGATGAGTTGTTTTATTATGTGCATCCTGTAGCGTTACAAAACATTTCCTGCCCTTCTGGAGCTTTTGGAGTCCTGGTCACATGTTACAAGATTTGAGCTCTTTGACTATTATTCTTTGCTGATTCAAAAAGCTGAACTAGTTTCTTTGTAAGATGTCAAGATCTGCTTTAGCCAGCTGTAAAAAAAAATACTAATAATTTTAATTTACGCCAGAACAAACTAAATTGTTTCACAAAATATTATACAAAGCAGACGTGTGTAGAGACTCAAGCAGCTTAAAAAAAAGTTTCAATATAAAAAATGATTTAGTTACATTTATTTAAAAGGGATTGTAAAGAATAAAAACAATTTTGCCATCAATAAATTTGTCAATATTTATTGTAATGGATTTTTTCCCCCTCACTAAATGCATGTATTCAAAATAAAGTCAGACGTTTCAATTTCTGTAATAAAAGATTCAGTTATTTACAGGCTTTTCCAACATTTTTTATTCAGGTCATTCTGTGTATTCTCGAACATCTAAAGTAGTTCAGAGTTTTACCATTTGTCAGAGTAGTTTTTTGTGCAACTGGTAAACTAGTATAGTGTTCGTGAAACTTAGAAATAACTTTATTATTTTGCTTTAAAGACTTCTAAAGGCTGCTTTAAAAGCTTGTGTGCTTTGTGGTCAAAAAAGCTGGTGAATGACAGGGTTGGCATGACTCACGTTGCACATGTGCATTATGGGTCAGTGTGGGCAGTGGAGCGACTGCATATTTTAAATGGCAGTTTGGTAGCATTTCCCAAACCTACATGTTTTTTAATCAGAATGTAATTGTAGACGAGGTTCACTGTGACGCAGACTGGCTAAACGACCTCAGGTGTCTGAGCCAGTGAAACTGAAACAGAGGAATTAATGCAATGAAAAAGTTCATCCAACATCGCTGACATTTACAGTTAGACATAAAACCTCACGAGTTTGATTAATTATGTAACACATAAACAATAAAACTGTTTTGCAAGGGACAAAAGGAGAGCAGGAAGTGACCTCACCGAATGCGGCACAGCGACACGGATCATGCTTGTCCAAATAGTGCTCCAGGGTGTCCCAGCCCCCTCCGACACGCACCATCACATGAGTCCGGAGGACCTGAGGGATGGGAAGAGAAAACAAGGCTTCAATAGATGAAGGGAATGGAGCAGACATGCATATTCAAACACAAATAAACCTGACTGAACACAAAACTCCATTGATATGGAAATTTTACAAGCGGCAGGCAGGCGGAATCTCACTGTTACATAAAGTCTGGATTCTCCCCTTCCTCTCACTTCCCCGCTACTCCTTCCTCTGCACATCACCCCCCCCACTGCTGCCATTTAAAGGGTTGTTTATGATTAGGCAAAGTAAAGCAGCATAATAAAAAGCTCCATTTGGGATTTCTTCTAAGTTTCTTCCGCTGCCCGCTTGTCTCCCTAACAGATTTTATTTTTCAGGAGCAATCAGAAAAAGGCGGATGTGGATAAGCTAAGAGAGGAGGGTTTGGGGTGTATGTCACTTTCCCCTCCCTCACGTGCTTCTTAGCATACACCCACAACATCAGGCCGAGAAGCCTCTCTCCCTCCAGGCAGAGGCCGCCTTTGTTGAAGTTGCACATTTCCCTTGATGTGACAGCTCTGTGGATGCAGCCCGCTCCCTCGGGTTGTGTAACACAGTCTGTCTGCCACATGTTTCAAAGGTTGCTTTCCCCCTGAATGCGAGGGCATCCAAGGCAATCCATACAGTCAAATCTGAGTGAGGTGGCACAGAGTTTATTGAATTTGCATTCACCCATGTGGCTCTGCATCTTATCAGCATGACTGTGGTCAAAAAGAAAAGGCAGACAACAGATGAACCCTACAGTCTGACCCCCACCTCTCCTCCATTGCGATCCCAGAGGCTGCTGTGACTTTGTTTCCTCTGCCTCGGTGCCCTTCTACATGAAATCCATCAAAACGGCTCATCTGCTTATCTCTATCAAACCAGTGGATATAAACTGCTTACTCACCACTGCTTTGACCTCCTGCCAGTAACAGGTTTACTGTCTGTGTGATGCAGTGTGACCACCATGAGCCAAGCAGCACAAAGCCAAAACACGGCATCATATTTTAAGCATCTCTGTCGTCAGGCACGGACGATACATGGAAGACATCAGCTAAAGAAGATTTGTGTTCTTTCCTACTCATGCATATCTGTTTTATGTTTGAATATGTCTGTCTAACTTGATTGTTGTTATTTTGTCTGTGATAATGGAACCAGCAGCTGGGAATGCAAGCTCAGGCTTCAGTGAAGAGCAAGCACTCTTCATCCAATCTGATTGATTTTGGGCTTTTTTTTTTTCTACAATGATGATGATCCTCCAAGAAAAACAGAAACAAAATACTTAATACTTTGGAGTTTGCGTTTGTAATATAAGAATATGTGAATAAGTTTAAACTGTATTAATTCCTTCATACATCATCATTGTGCTTCACTTGTCCCTCTGATCATTATACATACATGATGCATCAGCACCACTGAGGAGTTTCCCCCCCCGGCTGGCTGCTTGTGAAGGAACCATGTTCCACTTCAAAACTGCGGCTCAGCTGCCTGCTTTACAGACTGCTGAGGGGGGCTTCACAGGCTTTTTTAAGACCACAGAGACACAATCCCTGTTTCTATGGGAACAGTGAACAGAGAGGCTTCTTGTCAGCTTTGCTGAGGCGTGTTCAACCACTGTCCTGATATGAAACTCGTGGTTCATTTCAGCTGTTGTTCTCAATGACTGGAGCCTCTCCTCCCACTGAAAAGTAACCCACACCCTAAGGACAAAAACATCCCATTACCCACCACCCCTCCGCTCACAGGGTGATGTTTGCTTTCATGACTTCATCCCGCTTTAGTGTGAGAACCTTGTCACAGCTTTAGCTGAATAGGAGTTTGTAGGCAGCTAAAGGCTTTTAAATCACAGGAGAGGAATAAAGGAAGTGTGTTGGGTGCACTTGGAGCTGCTTAGGCAAGTGCATATTCACTGTCATCCCCGGTGATGAATCAGCAGACGGAGGAAACAGCATGAAGAGAGGCAGTCTGACAAGTCAAAGGCTCCGAGACATGAAAACAATCACAAACCCCAATACCATCTCGAGTATGATTCTTGAACTGAAATGACTTCTTAAAGAGACAAACACTAAAAAAGCCATTCACAGAGCAACTTAAGAGCGATAATATATCAGGAAATACAGGGAGGAGTAGGATTTTCTTCTTAGCTTATGGTAAAATCATACTGTTCTTAAATACTCACAAATGATTGCCTTACTTTGAAAAAAAAGCGCTAAAAAATTAACCTATGCTGCATCAAATTCTGGATCTTTCTTCCAACATTATGTCAATACTGGATGTTGGCATGAAAAAAAGAATAGAAAATCCTCTCTCTGTGACATTTAAAAAAAACATCTTAGTCAAAATGAAAATCTTTCTTCAAGCATTTTTACTCTTTGTAACTCCTAAGGTAAACTTCTGTCTAAAAGAAGACTAAATGTTTGAAGAGGAAAGCGAAGAGCACCATAAAGGAAATTTTTTAATCAATTTAATTCTGATGAAATAAGCTTTACAAGCCACATTTCAAGAAATTAATAGAAACAGCCTTTGCTAAAACACACTATATGTTGTACAAACGTAGTAAAAGTGTTATGTGAAAAAAAGTTTGTCTTTTTTTATGTGAGTTATGTAAATATTGACTTTAACCTGTAGATATTCTTTGAAACCTGTGAGTGTTTTCTGTGATTCAAGATTTATTTGAAAGGTTTTACGTAAAACATCTTGGACTGATAAAAGCAAAACAAATTAATCCCATGGACATAATTATACACTGAAACAAAAAAATACAAATTTGTCTCATTTTGTCAACATTTTAAATGATCTTAGCATTGATGTATTTTACCAGCAGGAGAAAGACCAAATTACATCTAATAATATTGGTACAGATTACTGGATCTTTATAAATTCAAAGGGTAAAACTGAATCTGCTGATTATGCACTAACAACTTTCAGTTTGCAACTTGTGTTACAAGTTGCAAACTGTAATTCAACTGTAATTCATTGATTACAACCCATTGGATATTATATTGAAGGCAAAGACCAAATGGTGCCACCAGAAATGATAAATAATGCTAGAACTTGCAGCCAAAGAGTCTGATAGTGTAATTTAAATACATGGAAACTAGAAAACCATCCAAAGAGTCCATTAATCTGGCTCCGGTGCATCTGAGGAAGGCGAGACCAAATCGATCTCTTCTGAACCGGCCTTCCTGTAATATGCCCAGAGGAATGGTGAGGATACGTATCAACTCCCAAACTTGGAGAAACATGACAACAGTCCGACAGCTTCAGCCAAGATAAGGAGAGCGCAGGAAATGACCTCACGCTCTATTTGCGTCTGCGTAGCAAAGGTTGCTTCCTGGGTGTGGGCCAGAGAAATGCAGCTTGTAAAAACTCTCATAAGACAAAGAAATCACAGTGCTGTTACATGAAAGCACTTTAAAGTGGTCTGAATTAGCCAAGCAGCTGAGTTCTGTTGCTTCATAACCCTTGGAACAACACATGATGCCATATGTTGGCACCATACGGTTCCACTCAATTACTGAACCTCTTCAGTGCCAAATATAGCAGCAGAATGATTGCAGCTTACAGCATTTATGATCTGTGCTTCAGTTTTACTGTTTTGTTTAGTTTCTGTCAGTAACTCAATTTCACTATGACAAAGTATTAGGGACAGACAGTTGGAGGAAAAAATGCAAAGGAAATATTTTTTATTGCTTATTTGTTTTGTGATTAAATGTAAAAAAAAAAAGAGAGAGAGAGAGAGAAAGGCAAAGCAATGAGATGAAAACTGAAAATGTTTCATCAAAGCTAAAAGGACGAGAAGAAAATACGGGTGACAAGAGAGAAAAATATCAAGAATAAAGTTGAAACAACACCGGAGCAAAGACCTGCAACAATCACAGCATGTGTAAATGAGCAATCACTGTAGAACAGGATTTATTAACAAAACGTGTTCTCTTAAATAGTGGATGCAGACTCTTAATCAAGATGGATGTTGACTCGACGCTGACCAAGCCTGGTTTTAGAGAACGTAGCAGTTTCAGGATTTTGCCATTTCTTTAAGATTTTATTTCCTCTTTATTGTCAATGTTGTCAATAAAGAGTGTATTGTGAAGAGTGAAGCACACAGCATACTTCTGATAGCTGTCAGTATGTGAAGGACGGTGACAGAAATCCCTTTCAGAAGAAATAATACTACCATTCCTTCCACCAAACCTCGATGTACCTCTAAGCTTTATAAGAAACACTTTCCCTTTCTAGCTATTGTATGGGATTAAATAAAGTCACTTGAGGTTACCCAAGTTTTCTCTGAAGAGTATAACTCTCAGATGGGCTCAGATATGGTTGTAAATAACTTTTTTATTTCGACATTATAGTGCGTGTACAGACATGGCTCCACTAAAGACACCCACAATAGTTATCTTGCACAATATTCCGTACAGTCATTATGATGAAATTTATATTTCACTGTTTCGTTAAAGACAGGAGAGCTGGATGTCATTTATCATTTATTGTTTTAGTTTGCTCATTCGTCTTAGTGCAATCATAGAAATCCAGTCAAGTTTTAAAGTAAACATTTAATTGTTGGGTCATACCAAATAGAGAAGAACTCATCCAGTAACTATTTCGCAAAGCTTGTGAAACTCAAGCTAATAAAATATGTGTTCAAAGTTCCATGTGTACTGCACATTCAAGTGCAAAAGTAAAACATAAAACAGTTTGATTAACAGCAACTCCAATCGATTGGACCTACCCTGATGAAGATCAGAGCACTGGAGTCTCCTACTTTGTACTTCCCTTCGGACACTTTAATCATAGGAAACTGAGCTGGACAGGAACACTGGCCAAGGATTTCACGAACCTGATAAGAGCAAAACAAAAAAAAAAGGGAAAAAACACATTATTTTAACAATGACGATGACTTACAAAGGTGACACATATATGAGGGGGAGCCTGACAGAAATCCCTTCCTGTTCTTTGAGGCAATCATGTTTAGTCATAATTATGTGTAATTGGGGATTAAAGCACTGCTAGACAAGACAAGAGTGCAATAGCATAACAATGACTCTCCTTCACAGTGTGAGAAATGAACAGTCTCTTGGCTGCCAGAGAGTTAAGAGGATGTTGGACAGTCATCTTCCTGCCAAATCTCCTCTCCAAGCACCTCCTCGGTGATAAACCGCTGTGCCTGGCTGTCTTATCATAATAAAAGCTTCTCTCACCTAATCCTATTACACAGTTATGGTTTTTGAGCTCGCCACAAAAAGTCTCAAAAACACATTTCAGTGAACTCTCTCTCACTCCGAGCCACATATTCTCTTCTTGTGGCATCATGAACCTAAAGGGTTAAAAACAAACACCAAAAAAAAGCCCAGAGCGCTGAGTGGTGGTGGAGATGATGATGATGATGTAAGCAGGCCGGTGTTGCCAGCTGGGATCTGAATCGGGAGTCAGAGCCGGCGCCCTTGCTGTGGTCGAAGGGGGTGCTTATTAGGCAACCAGGAGTCAGACACAACTGCAGGGCGGAGTTGCAGCCCTCTGCTGCGCATGCTGCAGCTCTGTCTGGATTGGACGGCCTGCATGTTTGCCTTGGCGTCTCTCTCTCAGACAAAGGCGTGTGCACACTTGTTGACGAGGAGGTAGAGAAAGTGGAGCACCGAAGGGGCGGAAAGCACAGGAGGACAGGATCAGTAAACGCCTCTTAACTTAGTGTGCAAGGACAACAGGCTGAGGTACACTGAAATAATGAAATGACATGCTAGAAGAAGATTGTGGGTTACGAGCTTTTAAACTCTAGATGTTTACAGCACCTTTCATGAAGTACATCAAGCTTTAGGGATATACTTTGCTTCTAGCAAACAGCACCTTGTTATTTTCTTTAAGTGGCATCCTGCTTTTATCCAATGCTAATTAAAGAGGGGCGACTCGACGCACTAAGACTCTGCATCTCACCTGCAGCTAAGTTCTCCGTTTCACCTGCTCCACTAAAGCCTCAGCTGACCGTTTCACTCTTTCATTTCTTAAGTCTCTTTGCTGGTTGATTTGGTTAATATGAGGATAAAGTTCATGCATCATATTTTAGTGTCAGAAAAAAAATGAAAATATTGAAAGTCTGAAGCACAAATTGATCAAACTCAGTTTTTTCTTTGCTTCTCAAAGCATGTTAATATTTTTAAAGGTAATTTTCTGAAACAACAAAAAAACATGGTCGAGCTCCATCAAGGTAAACAAGTCAGGATGGCAAATTTTTCCTAAAAGCCTTAAAAACTGTTTTGCTCCATGTTCACATATTTAGTGAATACTACATCTAAAAAAATTAAAAATACTGATGTTAGTCAAGGCATTTATGGACCATTTACACATTATTTAGTTGAACATCCCTGAAAAAATCTTCACTATACAGCTGGAAGTGTCTTTTTAGATCCAAATACAATGTGAGAAAAACTAAGTGCAGACAGACTGACAGAGTGGTGAAACAGACAACACATTTAAAATGATGTTTTGTCAACAACATTACTGTAATGAGTTACAGGAAGGTTCGGTTCACCAAGAGCGCCTTCAAATGGTTTTTAGCATCCCAAGCTACTGCCTTTAGACATTGCTCATGAATTTTCCTCACTGGAAACATTGCAACATATTTCTTCACGTTTTGAACCCAAATTCAAACTGCAGACATTCCTGTCGCTACTTTTTTCCTGGATGTACTTTTTTCTGGGACAGTGGCTCAAACATATAACATCATCACTTTCAGCTGTTTTCTCAGCTGCCTAGTGCTTGTTGTTTTTTTTTTTTTCTTCCTTTCATGCCATTTTACATATTTCCTTGTTTCTGTCATGGAAATGAATGTAACTAACACGAACAACTGAACAGAAAACGTAGCGCTGTTAAAATGATTATGCAGTATATACCATTTATAATTTTTGTTGTTTTGCTTGGGCCTTTACTCTTTCTCTGCTACCCTTCCTATTATTCAGTTTCATAAAATGACCAGCCCATTTTGGAAAAACTGCAACCGGTGAGTGAATGGAAAGATTGCTATAACAACCGACACAAACACACACACAGCCCCACTGTTCCTTATTTCACTGCGCAGTTAGTGCTCACCTCAACTGAGGTCATGGGTTTTTTTCAAGGGAGGAGCACCACGACTCACACTGAGCCTCACATGAAGAACAGAGCAGGAAAATGAACAATAACATCTCTAAATGATAACCTAATCAATAAACACTCTTGACAGTTTAAGTGTTTAGATTGTAGACTATTTGGTGTGAAGTGAGTGCCGCTTCCCATGTCGTCACTGTGTCAACACGACTGGGAATACTGAAACTAAAGCATAAATTCACACACAAACACACACACACACCCACACACACACAGCCTGCAGAAGGAGATGGAAGGGGAGGAGTGAGAAAAGGTCAGGCAGGAAATATGCGGAAGTGAGCAGGAACGCTGAGAAACACGATGGGAGGAATTACAGACCCAGATGATCCAGATGAGAGACAATTTCAGCAAGAGTTGCAGATGTTTGAGAGAGAAAAGCAAAGAGTGACTGAACATTAGATCACACGCCCCCAGTACCCTTTTCTTAGAACCTCCTGTTTCTATCTTAAGATAAGCAATGCGGACATGTTTTCCCTAAGAACAGAAAGAGAAGTGAGTGATGTTCGCCTGAAGCCGAGCCTCTGCATTTGTCCTCAGATTGTTTCAGGTATAATTAACATTCCTTTAAAAATGCCTCTGCTCAGATCACGTCATATCTGCCCAGCGTGAGTCAACAATCTCCTAATTTATTTTCCCTTCCTGTCCTGCAAACTTCTAAGGGCCCATTGATGACAGAGATAGGCAGACAGAACCCTTGGGGGGACTACAGGAAACAGAACAGGAGGAGATAAAAAAGCTGTTTGGGTTTTACTATCCATTTTCTTTATTGATTCAAGTATAGATTATACATTTAACACCACCAGATGGGCTTGGAAATAACATTACGACCAAGCAAAGCAGACTTTTGTGTTCTACAAAGTGTGTCTGCATGCAGGGGGCTTTGCAAATGTATTCCTGACCCTTGAACTTCTGACCCTTTCGTCACATCACAAACCCAAGCTCCAGTGTATTGTACTGGGATCTTATGTGATAATCCAGCTGCTCGCAGATGACGGGAGGATGGACTAATTAGAGGAAAATCCTACACTAAGGAAAAACTTTAGGAAATTTACTAGTAATACTGATCTGTCATGCACTACTTTGTGTTTTGGTTATATGACATAAAATCCCAATAAAATAAAAATTTGTGGTTGTAATACAGCAGAATGTTACAAAAATTAACGGGGCGTTAATATGTTTGTAAAGCACTGTTTTACTGATCCAGAGTTCTTGCCTGGAAGTTCTTCACACTTTGGGAAGCTCATTTTCAGTTTTGCCTCTCGTGACTCATCTTAATTTGTTAAGCGCAGTCATGAACATTAGGTGTGCCAGTCCACTCATTTCATTGGCTCTTTTTATGGTCTTTCTACAGAGCACGAGTGCTGCTGCTACTCTCCAAACGATAAAGAACAAACATTACAATCCGCTTCAAGCGTCCTTCTTTTTGTAGGACAATGTATTAAAAACAACAAAACAGAGAATTTAAAGGGTTTTTATAAATGTAGAACAAGACCCCTCTTTCAGTTTATCTCTCCATGGCCTGAAGCCTGGAAAAAAACATAAGCTAAAGAGAGAAAGGGGAGAGATTCAACCCGATGAGGGCACTTCCCTGGCAGAACAAAAATCTTTTAGTTTTTGAACCACCGTCCTACATATCTAACTTTACTTCCCCTCACAAACACACATAATAAACCAAAATTGCTCCAATCCTGTAGCTCATAAATGCAACACAGACTGCGCCCAAATTAACTTTGTAACCAGCATGGCGTGCAGGGAGGTGCATGAACGACAATAATGTTTCTAATTATGTTAAAGCTGTAGCCTGAGGGATGGAGCTGAAGCACAGAGTCGGTGAGGTTTGTGTAACAGGCCCAACCAGCAGAGAAGTGGCAGAAAAGCAGATGGATGGACGCCTCTGGGTCACGTATGTCATTTAAAACACTCACATGGGGAGGAGGAATAGATCGTACACATTGATAATGAGTTTGGAGGCTACGGCTGTTTGTGCCTTTCTGTGTGATAATGATTCGTTTTGCCATCAAAGTGTAATGAAGGTGGCCTAAACGGGAGAAGATCTAAGCCACTGAGTTTATTCGCGCATCCTTCGTCTTTCATATTACACAGTGTTGGTCCATCACTTAAAAGCCCAATGAATACATTGAGGTTTTGTGGTTGAAAAAGTTCAACCACAAAACCTTGATACTTTTTAAGGCTCTGGAAAAACGTCCATGTCTCTCTCTCACTAAGTAAAAAAAATTGAAGCAACTCTCATCGAGGTTGCAGCCAGCAGCTGCTTAGCTAAGCAAGTCAGAACAGGAGCAAAGATTGGCCCAACAAAAGTCGATGATAACCATCATTTCAACGGGTTACTTATAAACACACTATCCTAAGGTCTCTTTTGTATCCAAACAGAAACTTTATTATAAAATCTTATGCCTGTCTCTTATCTTTTTTTTTTAACAACCACCATGTTATGGAGACCTGAGAGGTGCCTGTTTATCTAACAATTACTTTATCTAAAGAAGGCTTTCATGCAGCTTCATGATTTGTGTAGGGCTCCAGATAGCATGGCTAAAATGTAATCATACCTGCTCCACAGCATACAAGGGATGATGCAGCAAGGGAAATTATTCTCTGTAAATTGATATGTCTTCTGACAGCATGACAAACAGCCCATCAGGTGCAGAAGAGATAACAGAAACTGAAAGGCATTGAGTGCCATAAGTGCATACCTCTGCGGCAATCAAACAACAACGTAATCAATCAGATCAGGAAGTTAAATATCACTCCAGAGTCTGACCTGTTTGCCAATATGTTTCGAAAGAGGCTCAGCAGCACTCTGCACTCATATTCATGGGAAACGTTAGGGGAATTCATGCTCAGCGTCTGCGTGATATGAGGCTGTTGCGGAAAACACCTACTGACTAATAGTTCATAATTGCTGAAAGAAGTCTGACCAGATAGACACTTTATTAAATGGCAATCATGCAAATGATCAGCTGATGGCATCAAATGCTCCAGTAAAGGCATAAACTGGGTAATATGCAAAGTGAGGAGTCAGCCGTTTCCATCCAGTCTGCTTCCCTGCACAGAAAGAAGAGGCAGACGACTGACGGCTGCAGCACAGAAAAACCTTTAAAACACTAAAGACATGAGTGCATGTGACACTGAAGGCTGCCATGCTCTCTCAGCAAAGCATCTGAGTGTGGTCCAACGCAAAGCAGGATGACCTACTTTCCCCCCCTCACTCTCTCCGCCATAGCCCTGCCTCCCAAAGTAGCATCCACTGCAGTCAGGTTTAACAGAGTGTACAGTGAAGCCACTCTAGGTGCACTATCTGTTGTCTGCACCCCTTTTTTTTTTATTCTATGAATGCATGGCTTGAGCCCGAAGCTTAATACAGTAGGGTCGATAAGACGGATCCATTCTCTTCTTTTAATCACGAGGAGTCCTCACTCAGAGATGAAGATGTCTGCTTTTGATTGCCTCCCCGCCAACTGCAGCTGCCTTTTCCTTTCCTACCTTCAAGGACACCAACAAAACACACGGTCACACTCTGCATTCTGGTGTCTCCAGGGTAGAGACGGGTGGGGGAAGGGAGCGACGGCTCACGTATGAACTAAAGAAGGGCTGAACGTGAAGCCTGAGGTGGAAAAAGATATGAACCAGTTTACATGAGTGAGCAGGCAGAAGGAATGACGCTGACTGGAGGAATTCAATCAAATATATTGCATCCTTATGCTCTATAAGCTCTATAATAGCTTATGGAGCTATAAGCCAATCCTCATTGTATCCAGCAATTAGAGGATGTGACACATCCAGAGCTTTCTGAGTCACCTGACGGTTGTATAGATATTTAATCACCTATATTGCATTGTTTTATAAAACAAAAAAGTACTCTATAATTACTAAGTCACTAAGAGGAAGCTGAATGTTAAGCTTTCTATCAATGAACATTCTCAGTCTTCTTGAATAATCATATGGATTTCAATTATTTCCAAATCTTAAACAACAGGAATACTCTGACTATCAAACCACAAATGAATTTATGAAAGTACGCCAGCATTTGAAACGATGCAGCCTGTGGGCAAACATGCAGGTGAATCTCATTAAGAGAAACTAAGAGTAGCTAAAGAACATCCAGCCATCTTCTGCTTGTGTTTACTCTTGGTGGGTTGCCGAGGAGGTGTTGCCTTTCTTCAACGGCCAACTACACCCTGGACAAATCACCAATTTATCACTTGGCAGCAACCATGCACACAAACCTGAGGAGAAGTGCTAAAGTAACTAATTAACTGACCTGTACTTGTAATCACACATTTATCTGAACTGTGGGAAAATACTGCAGCACCTGGGAAGAATCCACACGAGGACAGCAATCACATGAACACTGCGCGCAGAAAGGGCATTTGAACCCAGGACCTTCTTGCTGCTGTGCTGCCACTGAGCTGCTGGGAGTCAGTGCAGTTAAAGTGGTCTTGGAGTGAAAAGCTTCACACATATTAACAGCACAGCTCACATTTTCTGCTTGAAATTTAAACTCGTGATTATTCGTGTTGTCCTGCACGTGCTGTAAACAATGATTTAGCTGTTATGTCCTAAGATATAACAGCTAAATTATATCTTAGCTGTTAGGGTTCGGATCATATCCCTCTGCAGAAACATCTTTGATACATCGATCTAAAGTGAAAGGCGTGTAATAAAGTAGGACTGTGCACGATTAGCAAAACTGTCATGTATTTTTTGTTGTTGTTGTTGTTTTACACTTGTAATGTGTAAGTCATTTATTTGGCATCAATCTGCATTAATGAGACCATTATAGTGTGTATGCTAAATAGTAAAATTAAATTGCAGACAAATATCAGCTGTAAACATTAAATAAATATCTCAACTAAATACATAAACATAGCCTTGCTAATACTCAGCTACTTAAATCTATCAGCTTCATGTCTAATAACAGTTCTTTTTCCATTTATTCTAAATGACTTATTTTAATCACTTCTCTTTGTTTTGTGCAGCTAAAAGGCAGTTTTCAAAGAGGAAGAGGACCGGTTTCTCAGACAGATGATAACCGAGAGGAATGCTTTCAATATCAGTCAGAAGCTCTGCAGTCTGAGTGTCTCTCTTTCTCCAAGTCTGACACATGACACTGTGACCGCTCAGGGGCAGAGGGATGGTGACTGAAAAGGAAAAGACGGGGCATATGCATCAGTAGCGCTCCTCTAAACGTTCTGTCCCAAAATGCGTTGGCTTGTATAATCCTCAGTCATATGAGCGAGAGTGTGTGGACTCAGATGCTAGACAAGTCGAGAGCACATCCTCCTCCTATTTCTGTCTGCAGAGGTCACACACACACACACACACACACAAAAAAGCGCTCCACTCTGCTGTCTGACAAGCATGAGTGTGTCCGACCGCCGTCTCCTCTCCTCCTGCCCCGTTGGCTCTCAGATCATTGATGTCAAAGACGGGCATTGTTCCTCTCATCAGAATGAAAATATTAACTCCACCACCGTTCTTGCAGCCCTGCCAAAGCGTGCGTTCTGCCTGGGTGTTTGCTCGCTCATTAGCTTTGCTCTGGTCTGCTGAGGTCCAGCAACGTCTAATAAAGATCAACCAGCTCAATACGGATTAGAAAACAAAAAAGAACATTTGGTGGCTGCTGCAGAATGCTAATTATCATATCAGTGTTATGTTAATTGTTCTTGATAGCCAAGCTGACTGATAAGAGCCCCAAAAAGTCTCTGATTTTTAGAAGTAATTTGTGAGCAAGAGCTATTATTTGTGGGCGATGGGCTTTTTGACCACTTAGCTGAAAAGGATTTAAAAAATATGTGCAGTCACATAAGCACATGTGCTATTACTCACCCATACATATATAAAGTGATAGAGCTTATAGAGCATAAGGATGCAATACATTTGATTGAATTCCTTCAGTCAAACACTATAGGAGATCTACAAACTTGAAAAGACACTTTCAGAAAGACACTTGCACACATTTCTTATGCATTACTGGGAGAAATCAGGATTCCCAACAGCTGCTAAAATATGGGACCAAATACACTGGATTATATTTACTTTGAGCTAAGGCTATAGGGAGAGTAATTGTGGGAAAGTGTGCTCTTATATCCTGGAGGAAAGCTTAAACAGGTTTTGGCCCTTAAATATGTGAGCAGGGAAATGATCACAAGTCATAAAGAAACTCTGACACGTTTAGTTTGCCTGTGGGCAAACATGCAGGTGCATCTCATTAAGTTAGAATATTATTGAGAAGTTAGTTTATTTTAGCTATTCAGTTCTGGAGGAAAATATATGTCAGCTTCATTACACAGAATGATAAATTTCCAGTGTTTTGATTATTATGATTTTTTTTTTATAATAAAAGCACATTTAGCTTCTCAGAAAATTAGAATATTACATAAACCTAATACAAAAACATGTTCAATACAAACATGCACAAGTACCCAACCAAGTCCTGAGTTTACACTATATACACTCAGTGCTCGGTTGGGCCTCTTTTTGCATGAATTACTGCATTGATGAGGCGTGTCATGGAGCTCAGGCTGTGGTTCTGCTGAGGTGTTCAGGAAGCCCAGGTTGCTTTCATAGCAGCCTCGTCTCAGTTGTTGGTTCAGGTGTTTCTTATTCCCCTGCTGACAATAATCTAGATATTACCTGTGTGGTTCAAATCAGGAAAGGATGAAGTTCCTTAAAATGTCTTGTTAAACGGCTGGGAACACATTAGACTTGATGAAACTCTTTGGACCAATTCAGCAGATGCCATGACTCCCCAAACCATCGCCGACTGTGGAAACTTTAAACTATACGCTTATGATGCGTCTGGCTTCAGCGTCCCTTGTGGATCTTTTCCAACCTTCTGAAATGACTTCACCATCCTCTCTGTACCGTGGTGATACCTGCTGATGGGGTAGCTTATTCTACCACACATTTTCACTCAGTTTCCCAATATGCTTGGATATGCCACGACTCAGTGATAGAGCAGGCACACCTTATTCGGTCCTCAACTCGGTTCCCCCCAGTTCAATTCCTGCATGTCTCCTTCTCCTATTTCCTGTCCATCTACTGTTGAATCAATGCCACGTTGCCTCAAAATTCTCTAAAAAAAAAAAAAGCTGCTTGGATACAGCAGCCAGCTTCTTTATTAATGACCTTTGGTGGTTTACCCTCTATGTGGATAGCATCAGTGGCTGTGTTCTGGAAAACTGTTAAGTCAGCAATCTTCCTTTGCTTGTGTAGGTCATAACATACATTTTTTTTTTTATTTTTGTTTTAGAAATAGTTGGTTTAAATAGTTGGTCAGAAAATCATGGTAACGATTTTTTGACACATTGATTTTTGTTTTTTTGCTGGAATATAAAATAACTGTGTAATTAATCTATAGGTTTAACTTTTCAAGGATGCTCCAACTCACTTGAATCCACCTTTAGTGAGTATAGTATCATAAAAATAACAATGTTAAGAAACTTCATGCTTTCATCAACAACTCACCAGCTCATCCAGGTTTCGCATGTCACATAAAACTCTCTTCTGCGGCCAGACGTAAGGCTCCGGCTCCGGTTCCTCCTCATCCTCCACACTGTGACCGCTCTCCTTCCGGCTGTAACACCTGCTCGGCGAGCTCATCTCTTCGGCCTGCTCAGCCCCCTCGGCCTGCAGGCTCTCCTGATCCCGGATCTCCTCTTCGATCTCCTCCTCCAGCTGGATCAGCATGGGCGCCAGCATGCCAAACTTGGACCCCCGCCGCGCCACCTCCAGCAGGCACAGGATGAAATTCTTCTCGTTGCATCTCTCCACCAGGTCGTTGGTCTCAAACATGAGGACGTCCTTGATCCAGAGCTCCTGCCTGCACCAGGTGATGAAGTTGGAGACGTTATCCCTCGCCAGGAACGAGCCGGGGATCACGTTTCGCGACTGGAAGACCACGTCCTTCGACGGCACTTTCATGGACTTCGCAGCCTCCGGGTTCTCCAACTGGAATTCCTGCGCTGCGCGGTTCACGGTGTTGGCGTGCCGACACAGGGCGCAGCCCGTCTCCAGCGCATCCATGAAGGTGTCCGCAGTGACGTCCAGGTCGTAGAGGGTCTTCAGCCATTCAGCCAGGTCCTCCTTCATGGCGTACAGGTATTCTTCACTGGATTTAAAGGGCCGGATGCTCTTAGAGGCGGCGGACTGAATGTTGCTCTGATCAGCCATATTGTCGAAATATGTATCAATAAAGTCTTACTTGATCATCCCCGACTGTCTCATTGCAGAACTGCCATCCGAAGCCTCAGCCACCAAACAAAGCGCAATGACCGTTTTGACGCACCCATGCCGATTTGCATGTGCGGTTCTGAACTGAAGCTAATTGGAGCCAGGCTTTGTGTTGTCAGGAGCATATCGGGATGCGGGGCTGCCGTGGCGCATGGATGCGTTTTCCGGATGTCTGCGAAGCCCGCTTCCTCCACGGAGCGCATCGCAGGGTTCCGAGGAGCGGGAGCGGAAAAAAACTGGCTCGGTTCCTCGCCCGATCCCCGGTTAATCCACCCGACGGCCGGCGGTTCCTGTCGGCCACACACTTCCACGTGTCGCCATGTCTTGTCGGAGGCCCACCAGCTCCTCGTCCGGGAGAAATCACGGCCACTGAGCAGCTCTCGGTCCACAGCTCGTTTCCCTGCGAATAGGCTCAGCCCATGTCGCGCCGCCTCTTGCGCCGAATATGTTGACCTGCTGCAGCTTAAACCAGCAGAGCGACTCGGAGGCACATCCCATTATGAGGGATAAACGCTGGAAGAGGAAAACTTAACCCTGTGTTCACCAAGGCGGCGCTGAGCAGAAAGTGGCTGGATCGGATCAGGAAAGCAGCGGCTGACCAAAAAAACAGGACAGAAATAATTGAGTCATTTACAGTCATAGTCAAGACTGATACCAGGCCAGACAGTTTGACTCAGGCTAATAAAAATAGAGAATCTATTTTTGAACTCTTTTTCATTTTAAAAGCAATAAAAAAAAAACCCCAATGATGTCATCAACTCTTCTGTATGTTTTATGCAATATTTGCATAGAATATCAACAACAGAAGAGCACTTTAACTTTTTTTTTTGTTTCAAACTAAGTTTAAATGTAAAAGTGGACTTGGTAGCTTTATTTATTTTTCATATTCAAGGAATATGAAAAATAAATAAAGCTGCAGCAGGTCTTATTCTGTCAAGTAAAGTTTTAATTTTGTTTTGTATGATGTCAATGACTCATCTTCAGTTTTAAAAAGCTTTTAATTGAATACATGTTTATGAAATCGATCTTGTTTCACCACTCAAGTCAATTCTAATTTTGTAGCAAAAGGGCAGAAAGTGATTTTTTTTAATTGATAAGGGCTGACCTCCATAGTTGAGCAAATACATCACGCATGGATAAAGTTGAGATTTCCAGAGAAATCTCAACTTGAGATTTCCAGAGAATTAGTTGAGATTTCAACTAATTTCCAGAGGATTAGTTGATAAAACTGTCCAAAGCTTTGAACATTTCACTGAGCACAGTTCAGTTCAATCCCTCTTCCAAAAATGAAGAGAATATAGGACAACTGCAAAGCCACCAAGACATGACCAAAACTAACTCCAAGCAGTGTTGGCCAAAAGGCCCAAAGCTCTGGAGGAGCTGCAAAGACTCTCAGCTCAGGTTGGAAAATAGGTTTACGTGAACACTATAGTTTATTACAAATCTCCATCTTTTTTAGATTTTTGTTGCTAAAAAAGAACACCTTACAATGATGTGCAACTTTATTGTTGTCAATGACAGACCATCTTGATATTTTTGGTTGTAATGTTGCAAAGTACAAAACGCTAAATGAGTATTATTCGACTGAAAGGTCAGCTGTAAACTCAAACCTGCACATCGCTTCATTGCTGTACCAACGGTTAAAAGACAGTTGAGTTGGAAGTAGAGTACCGACAACCTTTTAAAAATGACTAAAATCTTCTTAACATGTTACAAATTAACAATCTACTTTAAGATGCTTCAATATCTTCAAACTCTAGGATAGAAAAAGACAAAGAGTCTGGTGAGGTATCTATTCCAATATTCAAGTTACTCAGACTGGTAACAAAGTACAAAATAAAATTTCCAGAGATAAGAGCACATTTTCTGCCATGGGTATGATAAGATTTTTGTTATTCATTTACAGCAGAACAGGTCTGCTAGTAATGTAATTAGAGCAGTCTTCAGATTTAACAGTAACAATATTTCACAGCGAGGTAAACGTAAGGCCACACTGGTCTCAAATGATGAACTTCATGTTCTTATAGCTTGATTTGTGAAAAATTCACGAGTAAAAGAGGAAATATTCTACATTTTGAAGAACAGGCAACCACTGAAAAATGCTAACCATGGTCTCAGTGAGAAGGGAATGTTTACCAGCCCTTCAGCAAAATGAACAGCTTTGAATATTTCGTCAGACGAAAAGCTGCTTTAAACCTCTTTACATAAAACATTTTGCAATTTTAACTTAATGTATGCAGCCCAGATGTTTGAGGTCATATTTTTAGTCAGTGTTTTTAGAAAAAAAAAAAAAAAAAATCTTACCTGTGTCAAAAGGCATAACTAGTGACAACACACAGTGCTCTACGAAATGAATGGTAGTCTTCAGTGGGAATATGAAGATTATATATATATATATATATATATATATATATATATATATATATATATATATATATATATATATATATATATATATAGTATATACCAAAGTTTATTGGTATATTTTTAAAAACTGAAATTTATTGAAATTGAAAGGAAAGAAAATGCAAACAGAGAAATTTGGACAATGGAAATTCTAAGTCTTTCAATAATAAAAAAAATTACATACTTTTTCAGGCTGCATTAAAATTCTTGTATAACCTCTCTGTTCATGTAACGTTTAATGATTATGATGCACAGATTTGAATATAGAATAAACTTTATTTAGCAGTAGTTATTAGAGTTGATGTATTGCCTATTTTTAATTCTTAAAAACATTTCTTAGCAGCCAGCTTTGCTTCTTGTACAGGAAAATGAAATACTTGTCTTTTAAATACATTGTTCCTCATCCACAGGTGAGGAACAATGACATGAGAAAGTCATTCTAAGAATTTGATGGAAAATATTGTATTAAAATCTTGGCATAAGATGATTCCAGTGATGGGCCCAACTCTAACCCAGAATCTTTTCCAGATCTCTTGGTCACAAAGAGATCAAAATTCAATCTGAATACACTGTATTCCTGTTAATTTAAATGTGTCTAACGAAAATTAATTTACTGAAGATCTGATTCACCAGTTTCTTACATAAAATGTCTTTTTAAATAAACCTTTTGAATGCGCAGGTTAGCCACAAACGCTGCTTTTGGGCTTCGGTTCTACATACCGCTGAAAATGTCTTCTCAGAGTGTGGAAGAATACATTTATTTTATTGCTTTAAAAGTTTTTTCCAACATCTGAAGTTTCAAAACGTTGAAACAAACTGGAGGGGGCTGCAGTTTTAATGTAAAACGTTTTTGAAATTTTGGCCGGCTCTTGATTGGGCAGGCTTTCGTGAACTCTTCCACCGCGCCTGCTAAAATTAAAAGCACAGACAACGCAGGGAAGGGTGGCTTGTTTTCATTTAAAAAGAGTGACGTCCGTTAAAGAGAGGGAAACCAAGGAGGAGGAGAGTTACAGAGGAAGAGAGAAAAGGTGGGAGGGGGCTGATGAGATCATTTTCTGGGCCTGGATGAATCAGCTCTTCTGTCAGAGAAGAAAAGGAGTGAACAGCAGAGAGAAGTGACCAAAGCAAATGGGAACAATTTGAAGACGTCAGCTGAGGTGGAGCTTCCTGAGCTGAGAAAACAATTTGAGTGAGATAGAGTCCTTTGAGGAAAATGGGAACAAACTTTTCAGGGCAAACCTCAAATGTTCAATAGTAAATAGAATCTGAAAGACAGCTAATAAAACATTACGCCAGTAAAAAGGGGAAGGAAAGAAAACCTAAAATTTAACTAAACTGAATTCTTAGAAACTGTTCTCTTAACCTACTTAAACCCTCCGGTCACAATAGTAACCAAGAAATTAATTTCACTTTCAAGGACTCCAAAAAGCTTACCGATTAAATTTTTGGTGACTGTTCAGCAAAAAAGCAGACGGATGTAAAAGATGCCTGACGTCTGCCCTCAATTGAAGACCCTTGGACTAAGTTTATTGCTGTGTGATAGAGACTGACTGTCGTTCATAATTTGCAATAACATAAATGAAGGCCTCTACTAAAGATGTTATCTTTATGATCTATGTTAATGGGATAGCATAACACTATAACTGACTGAAATTCAATATAATTATACATAAACACTCAAGCAATCAAGGTTTGGAATATACAAATTTATACTTTACAGAGAAAATGTTGCACTAAAGTAATGCTGCAGCAAGGTATATTCAAATAAAGAAACAATATTCACCTTTTATGATCTATTTGGAAAAATAACTTTCAGCTCATCTTAATTCTTACATTATATTATGATGATTGTGACCCATCACAAAACACACTTTCATATATTTTTCCACAATTTTTAAAATTATATCCCCTTTGATTAGTTCAAAGTGCTGTCAATGACATCTGATTTGAATATTTTCATGTCTGGGTTTAAATGGGTCTATGAATGCTTTGAAAACAGACTTAAAACTTGTGACCTGAAGATAAAAAAGGAACTTGTCTTTCTCAAGTAAAAAGGCTGATACAGGTATATGTAACGATCACATTTCTAGTAGTGTTCCAACATCTCCTTGCTTTCAATGCTTCAAGTAGTTCAATTTTGCGCCACCTACTGACAAGACAAGGAATAGAGGCTCCATCTGCACCCACAGCAAACCAGGAATGAAGTTTTCTATAATCAGTAAATGATGCTTTTCATAACTGAGCACAGAGATTTCCAAAAACCAACTTTGATACTTTAATTATTTTTTTAAGTCCTGAAACAACTACTTTACAATTTAACCTGACCACCATCTGCATCCTTATTTTCAGTTTGACCAGAAAAAGAAAAGTCTACTTCAGCTTTCATTTAGTAAAACTGAGGATGTCCACAATAAAAAGGTGAAATTCGCAGTTTTATTTCCCAAATTTATCATCATCATCATCATACAACTGTAAGTTTATGGAAAAGGAGGGGCCGTTACATGAACCAATGAAAAATATTGGATTTACCGTACAATGACAAACCTAATGATAGTTAAAAACAAACTGAAACATGCACAATACAGTATGCAGCGTAAACACGGTAACTAAAAAAAATAAAATAAAAAAAGGTAACGAGTGGACAAACTGCACAGGTTGAATGAACGCAGTTCTATAACCATCAAAATATGGAATCATAAATTAAAACTTCTTTTAAAAATCAAATTCCACAACAGGAATAATCAAGAAGTTCTCCTTCAATAAGGTCGGTCTCTGCGCTCCTGGCGGTGGTCCCTGAAAACAAAGAAAGAAAAAAGGCAATAAGACCATTTGACTGGATATTCTTTTAACATCAACAAAACAATCTCAAGCCTAAACTGAACATGTTACCTCATATCCATCTTGCCCCCAGGAGGCCCCATTCCTCTTCCCCCTCTGCCACCCATTCGGTCCATGGGCGGTCCTCCACGCCCGGCTCCGCGGAACCCCCCCGTCCATCCTCCACGTCCTCTGAATCCACCGCGGTCCCCTCCCCAACCTCCACGGAAACCACCGGGTCCACCTGGGCCTCCGACTCCTGCTGGCCCACCACGATCCATACCTCTGCCCCCACGCATTCCAGGTCCACCTCGGCCTCTCTCACCACCTGGGGGGAAAGGAGGACCACCACCTAAGCCCTCAGGTTTGGGGGCTTTGCACTGGTTACACTCCATCCTCCAAGCAAAGTTTTGGTTACCACAACCCCTTTGAAAAAAAAAAAAAAAAAAAGTAAAGTTACAAAAAGCAATTATTAAGAGACACACAAAGTTGTGCATGAGGTGGCTGTACATACGGATTAGGACACTCCCAGTCGCCAGCTCTTTGCTGCATGTTGCCTCCTGTTGGTCCACCTCTGCCCATTCCACGTGGACCACCTCGTGGGCCAAAGCCTCCACGGTCCCCTCCTCGTCCCATCATACCTGAAATTCCAACATTTGTTTATCACACCATCAGGCCCAACACATGCTACAGACGTTAGTGACAAACTGTGATAGTTTACCTCCACGGCCCATCATGCCATCACGCATAGGCATGCCGCCTCTCATTCCACCCATCATGGGCTTTCGGCGTGCCATGGACACCTTAAGTCTTCGTCCTTGAAACTCTTTCCCTGTAATTAAGATAAAACATTGTCATCTCAAACACTGGGTACACTTTACAAAGTGCTTCTGACTTTTCTTATTATTTTGACATTTAATCTACAAATCATACCATCAAAATGCTCCACAGCTGCTTTGGCACAGACGGGCTCTTCATAGGACAAGGTGGCATCACCTTTAGGCTTTCCTGAGTCTTTGTCTGTGTAGATGTTGATAGCAGGCTGGCCCAGTCTGCGATTCATCTTTAAAACAAAGCGCACACAGTTTAGTTTCAGTAACAGTTGTGGTTAAATATAAATCATGTTTATTAATCTCTTAAAAATTGAGTTCAAGTTTCCTGTTGAAATGTACTATAAAGACTTGTGGTAAGATGAAACTGGAATTTTCTAGGATCAATCTGTTGAGGATATCTGCATTTCTACAAGTAATACCCTCAAGAAAATTATACATATCCCCTTCCAGATCATCTTTACATGATGTAATCTACACATTAGTCTCACAATCAACTGAGAGGGGGAAACTGGGAATCTGGAGGCGAAAGAAAACGTGCTAATCACAGTGTGTGGGAGTATGGAATTTTCCCCAAGAGAAAACAGGTTTTAAAAACATGAATGTTTTGAGTTTTATTCTCGTCTCCTTTGGATTTCAGTTGCATGATCTTAAAGTGCACAAAGCCAACAATTGACTTGATTTGTAAAGACAAAGTAAACTGTAATGGTCAAGTGAAGAACTAGGAGGTAAACCAGGACTTAAAGCTATTATTACCCTTATTGGCCCAACGTGCTTGAAGAATTCAGCCATTTCCTCTATGTTGGCCTTCTCAGTCAACCCAGTGATATAAATGGTGCTGTTCTCAGAGTCATCTTGCTCTTCTGGACGTCCTACAGGTACAAAAGAAATCATATTAGTTTCCTTTTCCAATAAAAAGATTTTTAAATAGGAAGACAATAAACAAGGCATTTTTTGCAAATCACTGCACAAGACCACATATGCATTTGTGGGGTAGGTACTGAGATTACGTGATTATAATAAAATTTAAACCCAACACAAACAATCAAGTTAAAAGTTGATCTCATAACTTAAAATCTGATCCCGGGATTCCTTATATATACTCTCACACATACACACATTATCAGTCTTAGGTTGAAGATTCTACTTACCCATTTCGCGTTCATCGCCGCCCATGGGTCCTGTAGTCCATTGAGTAAAAAGTAAACAAAGAGGAAAAAAAAGTCAGTGCATGCAACTAAAATCCAGTAGACAACACCTGATAGCTACAGCTCATAAACCACACTCTTATGCATGACTTGTATTGGGAAGTTGAAAAATATGGTACCTTCTGGTACAAAATGTCCACAATTGATAAACTCAATTGAAAAATTGAACACCTCAGAACCCTTGGTATATATATAGATATATATAAATAACTCTTTGGAAAAAGCCTTTAAGACCAGAGTGAAATCTTTCAAAAAAATAAAAGATTCAGCTCAGATTTGCCAGAGCAGCCGCAAACACTTTTCTTATTAACCAATCTAAAAGACAGTCAAACCAAAACCAGTGACTGAATTATATAAAGTACCCCAGAGCAAATGGTCTCAGGCATAAAAAAAAAAAAAAAATCCAATATTTTGATGTGTTTTTGTATGGAAAAAAAAAATTGTATACCACAATTTATATCAATGTTGAAAGCATATTTACCCAAAATGTGTTACAGTTTAGAAAGGGCTAACCAGTGTAATACTCAGTAACTTACCACCAGGCTTACTGAAGCCACCTCTGTCTCCAGCGCTGCTATGGGGGAATAAATGGAGATATGAAGGCGTTTCCCTTTTACAGCCACTTCCATGGCTCGAGCAAAGTGGCTTGATTGGGGGAGTAATAAAAACATTCTATCTATCCCAACAGCAACTTCAATTAACTCCCAGAAATCTAACTATAAATGTACAGTTCATTGAAAAAATGTAACTAACTATGTGCCATTCCTTAGCTTGGTACAACATCCAATGACAGTTTGAAACAGTGGATACAATAATCCAAAAAGAAGAAAGGAACATATTTATGTTGGCTTTTAAAATGTGACAAATCCTAAAACAAATGTACACAGGTAGAATTATTTCAGATGCATTGATGGAACACATCCAGTACCATCACCTCAGCATTAAGTTACAATTTAATTACTTTTACAGTTAAAATAATAAAAAATATAATGCATCTGAAATTTCACAGGAGTTACTGTCATTACATTCACCATAATAAAAACAATTACATGTTTTTAATACCAAAACAAATACAAAGTCTACCAAAGATATGATAAATTTAAATAAAACAGGTGGCTTTATTGACTTTATATACCCATCATGCTTAGAAAAACAAGACAAAAATAAAAAACACCATCCTCAGTTCTTGATAAAAGGGAGACTTCGAATCTTTGTTTTAGCTCCTTCCTGCTGCTTAAGCTGGAGACTCTGTACTGAGTACAGATACTTTTTAGAGAAAAGATGGTTTTAAATGGCTCTCACTGTTACCTGTACGGTATAAATGTGACAAAGCATGTTAAAAAGGCGCTGAAAAGAAATAACATTTGTATTCCAAACATTTCAAAACACAGTAGCCCCCACCCCTCACCCCAGAGCACAAACACCTGTGCAAAGCTAAACTGTGATGAAGCCCTACATTATCCCTAAACCCTATAAAAATTAAAACTATTTTATAGAACTTATAAAAAATTTTTTTAATGCACCTGTGTTTCTGTATATTGTTAACAAAAACCTCCGCTCTCCCAAATAGTTTTAGCACCTCACTAATCCAAACCTGAACACCTAACAGCTGAATCCAACCATTCAGTTTTGTTTGGTTTTTTTTAATTGAAAATCCATCTAAAGAGAACAAAGTTTATTGAACCAAAACCACCAATATTTTTTGAACAAACTTCTTTTCTCAAAGTTGAGACTTGTAGTGAAAGTCCAACCGAACCAGCAGGGATGCCTGCCATGACCTTAGTGCTTGTAAAGTTCCACCTAAATCTACCAAACTGTGTAAAATTTGGTTTTAATAGGGAAAACATTTTCATAAGTATGTCACACAAAGACTGCTTGATATCAGGAACACATGGTTTTGTGATGATTTGATTGTGATTATATGAATGAACCCATATTTTCCATACTTTTGATTTTCATCACAATGTTCAACATTCTATGTGGACATTGCAACTTAAGAAGGGGAAACAATATTGAAGTATTTCTGACAGACCAAAGCTTTTGACATGTGAAACTTGCGTCCTTGTCACATTCCTATCACATATTGCACCCAAGAAGTCATCTGTGGAACACTGAAACTTCAATGAAAATTGGGTTTCATTTCATTTTTTTGCCATTTTGTCAGAAAACCTTTGATCGATTATTATGTTCCGAGTCCATATTGACGAAAACACCAACTTTTAGTGAACATAAAAACTGCACCAATGTCCGCTTTACCAGTGTAAACACAAACTATTTTGAAGATGCCAGTGTTGGGGTCCCCCATCACTCCACAGTATTCGATTCCAAACACAGTATACCCTTGAGCCAAATACTGACAACATCAAAAAATAATAAAAAAAAAAAAAAAAAAGAAACTTTGAACCCCGATCAAGACCAAACAATAAAAACTACCATCATGGTTGAAACTTAGAAACCAATGTAGGTGTTGCAATTAAAAATAGAAAAAGAAACAATATTCTAAATGCTACATTTCAGAAATTTGGATTAAGGTTTTTGCCACAATTTAAGTCTGACTGAATTTTTTAAAGTTTTTTATCTGGATTTTCTCAAACCAAGAGGTAGTTGAAGGAGAAATGCCTAGTGTCTGACCCGTTAATGCAGTAACTGTGCTGTCCATTAGTGGTCCCCTTTCTTCCTTTTTGTACCTCCTCAGTTTGGGGTCTACTGTGATATATCATGACATCTCCTTCCACTCCTTTGCAGATTGACAGATTTACAATCAATGAAGCCAAATACAGAAAAGCCCTACAAAGAGGTTATTTGCATTAGAAATTATTTGAATTCAACCAAGATTTTTTATCACGTGATCAGGCTAATTGTTTAAACTAGTCCGATCAAAAATGGAAATTTAAAAATCATTCAAAACCTTCACAATAAATCTTAGTTGACTAAATAAAAACCTTGATTGCTGACCAGATTTGAGCAATTTGTCTCCTCTGGTGACCTCCAAGTCTTTGAGGATTGAAGGTCTCCTTTCTGTCACACCGAGACCCTGTTCAAAATGTTAATCACTCCCAGTCAGAAAAAAGAAACGTATTGATAAATTGAGCAAATACTTTCAACAACCCTGCCAGAGGTGTAAATATTTTGATCAAGTCATTTTCCAGCCAGCTTCAACCTGGACGTCTCAGAACTGGTAACAGTTCTACTCCTTCTAGCCACCCATGTTTACACACCCATCTTGCCAACTTTGGTTCTCTGGCTCCACACCTCAAACAGTACATTACCAATCTGGGGGTTATCAAATTGAAGCAACATATTAGGTATGTTTTGCAGAAAAGCATCTTTCAGTCAACGCAGATGGCAAGACTTAACCATTTCTCTGAAGGCAACACCATGAGAAAACACCTGCTCTCTTCACCATTCATCTGTGGATCATGACATCAGTTGCTTCTGGTCCAAAATATAGGCTAAAGCTCAGTGGAGTTTGGTCATGGTTCCCAATATTTGAAACATGTCTTTAGATATTACAGGCATCTTCACTTGTTTTAACAGTTTCCCAGTGGTTTTAGGCACAGTGCAAGTTGGCATTATCCTCGATTGTTTTTCTTTTTACCTCTGCAGTTCATTTGTACCTGCCATCTGTTTTTAATTGTAGTTTGACTGTTTTATGTCTCACAATCTCTAATTTTACAGAACCTCAAGTATTATATGTGCTTTATTTATGAGAAATTTAAACTTTTAAAGTTTAACGTATCGTTTTTGATAATACTTGAAAACATTCAAGTGTTAGTGCCCCAAAAATAATCAATGAGATTGTAAAGAAAGAAATCTCAAAGCCAAGTACCAAGCGGGTATGAATGAGCACAAATGTGCATTTAAGAAGGAACCAAACATACTGCACAAAAACGGGACGCTTGACTTAAAATATTTTTTTTAGCCAAACTCCTTTAAAACATTGTCTGAAGTTTAAACAGAAAAACGATGGCTTAACTCATTTGGTGTTTAAAACTTTTCTAATAAAACCCTAACATAAACATCTTAGGGAAGAAAAGAACACTACCTGTAAAAACCATCAACTCTCCAACTTCCCATCTATCCAAAAAAAAATTTGCTCTGACTCAGTCAATTCATGTATTTAGAAATTAGCTAATTAACCTAAAGTTTAAGCACAGGTTGCTCTTTCAGGTTATTGTGGGAAAAAGGGACATCCAACTTACCTTCAGCCAAAAAGGTCAGAACTGAGAGAAACTGGAATAAAATGGCAATAAAGCCATTTCAACTGCATAACAATGGCTTTGTGCCTCCACCATCACAACTTCAAAAGGCAAATCATTTTTATACATTATTTTAGACCTGGTCTCCAACTCAAGGCCTCAAAAGCCATCACCCTGCAACTTTTAGATGAATTGAATTAATCAAATTCCTGAATTATCTTCTCAGCAACTTGTAGGGTGGGGTTGGATTATGGAGCTAAAAGTAGCAGGGCAGTTGCTCAAGTAATAAAATGGGAGACCTCTGGAGAATAATGCAGTTGTTACAGAATATCTCAGCTCTGCCCAATATGGCAACAGCACCTATGATCAAAATAAAAATGAGATGACACGCTAAGGAAACACACTTACCCCATTCCACGACCCATTCCTCGCCCACGATGCATCATGCCACCTCGTTCAAAGCCATCCCTTCCTGGGCCCCTGCTGTCTCCTCCTCCAGGGTACCTTCCAGGTTCAGACCCTGGATAGCCAGAACCTCCACCTTGGCCGTCCTGTCTGTAGTTGTCTATAAATATGCAACACAGCTTTATTAGTACAAATAGCCCACATATGTTTGTAGCCATATTAAAGTGCTCCGTTCACAATCCATCTTAGCTTTAGAAAAGACAAAAAGACAAACTTACTGTAAGGGCCAGACTGGTTATAACTAGGTGGTCCACCTTGTTGGTTGTATTGATTGGCTGCTGGTTGCCCGTAGGAACCAGCACCCTGAGGGGGGTAAGCAGGAGGAGCTTGTTGCTGCGGTGGGGTCTGCTGTTGGTAGCCCTGCTGTTGGTTGTATCCAGCCTGTTGACCCTGGTATCCAGGCTGTTGCTGTCCATAAGATGTTGACTGGGAGTAGGAGCTTTGGTTGTAACTAGCCGGTTGGCTGTTAGCACTGCAACTACACAAAGTCAGTAAACAAAGAACTACAAAAAAAACAAACAAACAAAAAAAAAAACTTCTGAAACATTCATTTAAAATAATAATCCTGTTTGAAATATATAAAACTTTACCTCTGTGGTGCAGAAGGTGCAGCCTGTTGACCATACCCAGGGTAGGCAGATTGGACAGTGTACCCTGGCTGAGACCCATAAGACTGGGAGGCAGCTGGAGCAGCTGCAGTAGCAGGAGTGCCATCATAACCACTGGCTCCATAACCCTGGGCTGACTGTGAATAGCCATGAGTAGTAGACTGGGTAGGAGGATAAGCAGCTGCAAGAAAGGAAGTGCTATTATAATACTTCCTAGAATGATGATAAGAGTTAAATATGCAGCCCTGGAAAGTTGTCTTTTTTTTTTTTTTTAATTATTATTATTATTTTCCAGTATCATTACCTGCAAACTGTCTATTGAATGATGCAATAAACATTTTTAGGCACCCTTTTCTACATTAATTTAAAGCTAGACCCTACCAGACTACAATAAAAAAAATATATGTTCCAAAAAATAAATAAATAAAAAAAAACTGACTTGCTGGTTGCTGGCCATAAGATGATCCATATTGTTGTTGCTGTTGAGGATATCCTCCAGCTGCTGGGGTTGTCTGGGTATAACTGCTATCAGCAGCAGCTGCAGCAGGCTGAGTGTATGATCCATAATTCTGCTGGCCATAGCTTTGCTAAAAACAAAACAAAAAAAACAAAAAAAATAGAAACTCAAGAATCAAAACTTCACAGGGAAGTTTTTTTTTTTTTTTTTTAATAATGACACAATCCATTAATCATCACCATATGCCAAGCACAATCTACAACAGACAACTATTTTATTTACATTTTTTAACCTTACCTGTGCTGACTGGCCATAATTCTGTGATGGCTGAGCAGCATAGGAGGCATATCTGCAAGGAAACAAAAAAAAAATCAAGTTAAAAACCGTACAGTCATCTAAACAAGATTTCTCCAAATGCAAGCAGCACACAAATACTTACTCTACTAGCACATTTGCATACCCATGATTAAAAAAAAATAAGTAGTGCACAGGCTCATTTATTTGAAAAAATAAAATTATTATTCCAAAGTTGCACTACATTCAAACAGAGTAATAATAAATTACAACAAACGCATAGGCACAAAAATACGTACATGCAAGAAAAAAAAGGCTTCGATTAGTAAATGCACAGGATTTTTCAGTCTGGAATAGCATTCCTCAGTCTCAATTACTGTTATTTATTTTTGAAGCAAAGTCACAAAAACACAATGAAATAATAGTGTAAATATTTGATTAACTTAAATATCTTACCCCTGCTGAGCACCACTCTGGCTGTAGGAGCTGTAATCTGTAAACAGAAAAGAGTAATAATAGTAATAACCGTTTGTCTTAATAATAAAACATCGTTTTGCGCGCGCGAGCCACACAGTCCCGTTGTTAGGCCTACACTGAAAAACTAACGAGCGAGCAAACAAACGAAACCCTACATAACGGTTCCAGCAACCAAATGCAGATTGGGTGCACCATAAAAAAAGTTTTACAATACCAGCTCTTAAAAAGCAATAGCTAAGTTTAACCGCCGTTGTATTCAATAAAAGGTCGACTCGATAACTACAATAGCTCGAGGAGCTAAAAGTAGGCCATGCACGCTGCGTAGGCAACGGTCATTGTAAAACACTCAGTTCAAATCTAAGTAAACGCATTAGTCAAACCAAAACACGTTCTCGTACGATAACTTGATCAACATAACTTTTTCACTTAACAATTGGAAAATGATTGTAAAAGGTGTTGCGATTTTTTTTTTTTTTCACTCACCGGGAGCAGACGCCATTTTAGTAAGTCCGAACAAGCCGACGAGACGCTGCTAAATGTAAGACGAGGTTCCACTCCGCGCTAAAGAACCACGAAGTCTCGCGAGATCATTGTCATGCAGCGATGTCGGGTTGTGAATGTAGCCTTTAGTCAAGAAAACCGTGTTATTTATTTATTTATTTATTTATTTATTTATATGTGGTACTGATACTTTTGGCCACAGTGCTGAAAATGTTTTTTACGCTGCATGTATTGTTGCTTATTCAAATCTCTCAAACTAGAAAGTTGTCCTGTTGGAGTAATGCAATCCTTGAACCTTTTCCATCAAACCAGTTCCAGGGTTTAACTAGTCCTAGAGTTTGGTAATAATCAGCTTCTTATATCCTCTCTGGTCCCATAGTTTGAAGAACCAGTGCTCACCCAGCATTAGTTCACCGCTGAGTCAGAAAAAAAAAGAGGACAACCAATTTGAACATACAGATAAGTCTACTACAGAAATCAAGAGTTTTCAAACTCGTCAAAGGTTGCCGTCTGTCCTGCAACTTTCAGATGTGTCCCTTGTCCAACACTCCAGAATCAAATCAGTTGATGTTGACATTATAATTCATACCGATGTCTTTGTTATAATTTAGTTTCAATGAAAGCCATTTTCTCTGTCACAGAATTCAATTAAGAATATGTAGCAAGACTTGACGTCTTTTTAGATTAGTGTTAAAAAAAAGGAAACCATGCATCTATTTCCAACTACTGTTGTACAACGCTTTGTGGCAGTCGATCATAGAGAATGTCAAATAATGATGTTGAAGTGTGTAGTGGTAGCAGAACAAAATCTGAAGACTTTCAATTGGTGAAATACAGTACTTTTTTAAAACACTTGCACCTAACAATAATGAAGATTGTCAGGAAAAAAATAACAAGTTAATGCAACATTCCACTCAAGAACTAATCCTCAAGTTATAGTTCAGATTTACAATGTTGTGTAGAAAACAACTCAAATAAGATAATCTGATACAAAAAAATTCACTATTAATTATTTGCAGCGGTGGGAAGAGTAGCACTCCCTCAATAAATATTTACTCAAGTAAAAAAGAAAAAGTACAAAGAAATTACTCAAGTACAAGTAAAAAAGTGCCTGCTGAAAAGAATACACAGGTACTGAGAATCTGATCAGAAGACAGATGACAATACAAAGTTGGGTGCTAATTCTGACATTTTGAAGACTGACGTGGAAAAAAATACTTCTAAATAAATATTTTCATTCCAAAATACAAAAATTCTTCCAAATTATTTTTTCAACATAAAACTTAGAACATGTAAAATGCAAAGTGCTTCCAGAGACAATATTTGCTATGTTAAATAATACTATCCACCTCGAATTGTAAGTACAGAAAGCGCGCATCCAGGGTGACCTGTAGGTGGCGGTAAAACGTTGTAAATTATAAACATAAAGAAGAAGAAGAATGTTTGCGGAAGTTTACATCCTTTCGAATTCTTTACATCTCGAAGCTAAAATCGTTTTTACTTGCGCTACTTTTATTATATAAAGTGGCGCAATAAATATAAACTATAGTTAATTATCTACCGTTTTTTTTTTTTGCTTCAAAAAGCACAAATCCTAGTAATCGCTATTAGCAGTGAATTACCTGTATAGGCTTTAGCTCTCAGTCTTCTATTGTAGCGCGAAAAATAGCATGGTTATGCATATTTAAAATTTCATCGCATATAATTATCCTATGATGAACCTAATCAAATATTTGCTTGCCTGGTTTAATGTCGTGAAAGCCAGTGGAGAAGGTGCATCTGATGTGAAATGATGCTGAGCCGTGTCCGGTCAGTGAGGTCCTTCTTTGGGTCGGACCGTCCTGGATTCTGCCTGGTAACTTTTGCTCTGATTGCATTTATGCTGCTTATGTATGCTGGGGGCATCCAGGCAAGTCTGAGCGTGGGCCCAGGAGGAAACTTCCCAAGGTTCATAGGTAGCCCTGCTGTTACATCTAATGAACATCTTCAAAACACCGCTTCAGATTTACCCAAAGTAAACATGCGGATTATTTTTTTGTTTCCTCCTCAGATGTGTTTCTGTATGCTCTCAGTCATGATGACTCGCCCTCGTTGCTGATCAGCGTGGTCCTGCTCCTGCTGCTGGGATCAGGTCAAGAGCGTCGCTGGGGCTCAGTGGCCTTCCTGCTCCTGTCCGTCCTCACAATCACCATGCTGGCATTCATTTACACCCTGGTGCTGTTTGTGGTTGGAGGGGAGGCGAGTCGGATCTGTGGCTTCTCTGCCATCCAGCTCGCTCTATTTACGGCTCAGTGTCGGCAGGCCACACAGAGGAGGCTGTTGAGGTGTTTGCCAGTCTGGCTCCTGCCGTGGCTTTTTCTGCTCAGCGGTTTGCTGCTTCTACCAGGAACACCAGCGCTGCTTCACCTCTGTGCAATATGCATCGGACACAACTGTATCCTTTACTGTGTATGTAATCTGCAGATGCTTGTCAGGACTGGTACATCCTATAAACCAAAAGTTTAAGTTGGAGTTTGTATGTCTTTGTGATTTAGATCTATTCCTTTGTGTCACTTTTTTAAATTATTCTAAGTCTTTGGATAATGTTTCTTGTTTGGGCTATTCTTTATTTTAGGCAGTCAGCATATGTTTGTGGAGTTTTAGGTCTCAGGGTTTTTTACATCTGTATGCTTGGCTTTTCTGTGTCTTTATCTTTGGATGTTGTGTATTTCTTTGGGGATGCAGATTGTGTTTTTAAGATAAGGTCAAGACGCTGGACCCAAGACACTCTATATATAATAGTTTTGCGGTTTATTTAGGCTAAATGTTCCCCCCACTAAATCAATAATGAAATCTTTCAAACTTTGGTGACTGTCAAGTTATTCCCTATCTCCTTAATTTAACATGCAGATCATCAGCCTTTCATTGGGGCGCTACAGGAACTGGAGGAGGCCAACATTTTTGCTTTCATTCCTAATTGGATGTATGTTCCTACTTTGTCCAGGGTCAGATTGCCAACATTTGCCACCTCACATAGGTATTATAAGTTAATTACATTAAACATCTGACAATACCTTTTAAATATATTGATCATTTTCATATTTTGTTGCAGCACATCCACATAAAATGTTGAAAACAGTATTATTTTCCTGCTGCTTTAACACTACTCAGTACTTTGTGTAAAGTAATTTACTCATAATGTGAGTAAATGTAAAAATATAATAATTTACCCAAAAGCAAATTTCACAATTTGTCAATTGCTTAGATCGCTTCCCTTGGCCATGGCTGTGGATCTCGCATCTCCTCCACCAGTGAGGGATCCCACAGCTTACAACCTCCACCCTTGGATGGAGCCTCCATCACCTGCCTGGGTGATGGAGGTGCAGACTGCTGCTGTGTCTGAGGCAGAAGTGTTGGAGGAGCAGATGCTCCGAGCCGGGATAATGGCCTCCTTACAGGACACCCCTGACACAAAAGTAGAGGTCCCAAAGTCATCAGTTTCATCTCTGCGGTTAGTGGCGTTGATGGCATGTATTTTATAAATAAACAAATTGGTTTTTCACTTAATCCTTTTTCAATCCTAAACTTTGTATTTACATGCGGATGTCTGTGTTTGTTTCCTGCCAGGCTTCAGCAGCTGGAGAAGATGGGCTTCCCCACAGAGAAAGCTGTGGTAGCGTTAGCAGCAACCAAGCAGCTAGATGGCGCCATCTCGCTACTTATTGAAGACAGCATTGGAGAACAAGCTGTGGTGGTATCTAAAGGAAAGAGCCATCCACCACAGCAGAGCCCCTAAACACGTTGACACTACTGGTTATGTTTGCACTTCTGAATCAAACTGGAGACACATCATGCTTGGATTTTGCTGAGCTTCTGTATTTTCCCTGTGGGCTATATGAAGAACCTTTAATAACTAAACTGTCAGGAAAATGTGTACAAAAAGCTGAAATGTTCCCAAATAAAAGGTTTTTTATTTCCAAATCTGCACATCAGAGAGGGTGGATGTCAGTTTATTTTTTTCAGTTGTAAAAGTGTTTAATGAATACTTTTGTACCACCAATTCGAAAAGGTGACATGTTAAAATAATAAAAACATTTTATTACACTTATCTAAGCAGGATTATCTTAACACAGTACATTTGCAAGAAAAGAAAAAGAAAATCAAAATACAAAATGGTTACATAACAGCTTACAACATAAACTACGATTTTAAATAGTTTCACAATAACTTTGATATAAGATGAAAAATTGTTTTCATCAGAGCAGTTTAAGCAGTCGTAGAACACAACAGTGGTAAAATATGTTCAAGTTCAAATAACAGTTTCCTCTGTGTGTGTTTGGGATCCCAGTCAGCAGAGCGGTGTTTTAATTTCAACACATTCTGTTTTCAGACTGCAGCACCATCTAACATAGATGCCTATGTTTGAGCAGATTTCATGTCAAAAACGTTGATTAGTCACTTACACAAAACAGAAAGAAAAGACACCAGAAAACTTCTAATCACCATTTAAAAACACATCAAATAGAGATGACTTCATCTTTTTAGTGCACTACATAACACTGAGTTAAACAATAAGATGAAAATATATGAATACTAGAGGAAGGAGGATGTCATTTTGTAACACAGACTGTACAAGCTCAGAGTATTTAAATAACAGACTCTCTTCAGATTGCAGACAAACTGTGAAAGCAGCAAAACCTCACACTGATTTCTATTTCTCATTTCTCTAAATGAACCCTTACCATCTAGAACTGTTTCGCAGTCATGACCACCAAGGATGAAAATCTTCATTCTTCTTTCAACATGGTTACAGTTGTTTTATTATTATTTTTTTAGCATTCAGATGGAGAGGGAAATCAAAGCAGTTCTCAGGTAGCAGATGAATCAGGGTGTCATGGAGTTATCAGTTGAGTTTCCCTGAGGTGTTCCCCGTTCCTAACTATTTGATAAAAGCCCAGACTGGGCACCAGATAAGGTCTGAATGTGCTGAATGCCGGTGAGAGACCTGTTGGAGGGGAAGGCCCAGTCTGTGATCCTCAGGGTCAGTGTGAAGGAAAGGGGTGCTATTTTCCTCGGATCTTGGTGTCGGTGAACAGAGGAGAAGCAAGTCGAAGTGGAGACGCACCTGCTCGCTTATCTCTGTAGAAACTAGGGGAGGATGTGCCGAATGGTCCGTCCCCAGACCCTAGATCAGGCTCTGTTGAAGAAAGACAGTGGTTGGAAAGGGGCCTCCCTGTCCATCAACATGTGTGGCCATGCAGACTCTTTAGTCTTTAGAAAACGTAAAATTAAGACTTTTCTTAATTTTAGCATTACACATATCTGTAGAACTTCATCTGTGTTTGGATGTTTTTTTTTTTTTTTTTAAATCAAGTTGAGTTATAAAAATAATAGTTTAATCCAATCAAGTTATTAGAGGACATTTTCCCTTTGATCACTGTCCCCTTTGTTTAATCTATCTGTAAAAATCCAGAAATGTACTACCGGTTATTAAGATTGTTGTAATTAAAGCTTTACTTAAGAAACCTTTTCTTGATTAAGAAGCCTGAATGAATTGAATATTGTTCCTTTTTCATCTGTAATTCTTGAGAAAATTGTTGCTGAACAAGTGTTAAAGGATTTTTCACATTAAGGATCTGTTTGAAGAGTCTCAATCAATCACTCTATAAGCTTAGGCTTCTACTATTTTCTCTCTGCTAATTTCAATTAATTCAATATTTGCAAAAAAAAAAAAAAAAAAAAAAGACTCCCTTTAATTTTATGTTCTCTCACCAAGTTTTCTCGCCATTGAAGGAAGCCTGGCATTTCTGTTTCCTCCATCTTCTTTTTTCATGCAAGATAAACTTTCCCGTTTCATTCTTTTATATTTCCCAGATAGAGACACTGAAGAACTGCCACTCATTAAATTTGCTCTGTTTTTCATCAGGATTGTACGACTGGCCTAAGACTTTATCCAAGTCTATGCCTAAATTAACTATTACTGCCATTAACTCTTAATATTACAATATTAAATTGCATTATATAATATTAAATTACAACAGTTAGATGTTGAAATAATAAAACAAAAAATATATAATAATTATTCCTGTTACAAAGCAGTTATTTCTTTCCAGTGTCACCATGTGGTTGCTTGGATTCCTGCAAAGTCATTGACAGTTGGGTCTTTCAGATATATAACCTTTTAACATTGTAATGATAAAGTGAACTTGATCATTATTTTATACCTACAGTCAATTTGGAAAGTAACTAATTAAATGCAAATCTGTCAACTGGATTTGATTTGTTAAAAATGTTTGAGGAATTATAATTACATGTAATATTGTAGACTCTATATATGCTTAGACTCGCTATCTTGCTGATAACACATTTATAAGTAAATAGCAATGTTGTTACAAAACAGCAATTCTGCCAGATTTATTACATTTCTAAAAGGGCTAAAATTATCCATCATTATGCAGCAAATTACAAACAAAACAGTGAAACAAAACATTTGAGAAGCACCACTTTGCATTTTTTTTCTCTATATAATTTGTCATTTCTACAAGGTGTAAAAGAAAGAAAGTACCCCCCAAAAAATCTAATTCTAAGCAAAATAAATGACTCAGTGAGAGGAATCAATGTTATGTGTTTAATGCTCAAAACTCTGCCAACCCAAATTAAATATCTGATTTATTTGCTTCTCAGACCCAACGGACCAGCAAAATTATTCATATCCTTCAAACCTTCTCACGTTACAGCCACAAGTTTCTGTATGTTTTATTGAGATTCAATGTAAGATCAAAAATATTATTAATCTAGGCCTCATAATTGTTTTAGAAAACAATAGGAAACAATAAACTCAACTGAGAACATGAGGTAAGACTTGAAGATTGATGTTTGCAGAAACTCTCCGTTCGATCTGCATGATGTGAATCAAGTGGAGATCTACAAAGTGTTGCCTCATGAGGACTGATAATGCAAGGCGTTACCTTTAGATTTTTATTTGTACAAAATTTTAAAACCCATGTGCCATTTGTGTTGGTTTATCAACAAAATGATTGAAGATTATAGTTGTAACATTATGAAAAGTGGAAAAGTTAAAGGAGTATGAACACAAGATAATGCACACGCACACTTTATATATATGTTAAAATGCTTCTGTTATATAAAGAGGCTTAGAAAATAATTTTAGCATCTGCTGTCATCAAAACATGAATACAAAATAACTTTCAACTTTACATCACATTTAAAAACAGATGGTGATTATAAATCCTACATTTCTAACACTTGATCTATGTTTTTTCATCTAATTGAGAAATGAGGGTCAGCAGGACTGTGGGTGTTTCGGCATTACCTGGCCAGATGATAGCCTCCAACAGTGTCACCCTGCGAGCCAGAAGCTCAAGGTCAGCCTGCAAGTCTTGAAACATCTGCAAGCTAATGTCCTATCAGAGAGCAGTGACAGGGGGACTTTGTGAGGCTGCAGAAAAGACTGTCCAAGTCCTGGGGCTGCCTGTGACTGTTCCCGCCCTCTGTCCAAGCAGTTAGGCTTGGTGGGAGTATGGGCCCACCTGCAGCTGTGACCCCTGCCTAAAGCTGACCCTTCCGCAGGCCTCCTACTCACCATGAATACCGATCATAGTCTCAAGGATTAAAACCCTCTCGGCTAAGATCTTCAGCGCCTCTCTGATCTGATGTATGCCGTCCCCCTGTGAAGATAGATACAGCCGTCAAGGTAAAGAGCAGAAGCTAGAGGACTGCTCGCCAAGATGCAAGTCAGGTTTTCAATACAGTTTAGCTGTTAGAAGGTTAAAACAGTCCACAAATCTGCCCAGCATGACCATATTTCTCTCTATGTTTCCTTTATAAACATGCTGCTAAGTATTATAATTCTCTGCCATGCTGGGCAGGCAAACATCAGCATGCACATGACAACCAGTATCACGTGGCAGCATAACACAGCTGAGTCACACTGTCATGGAAGAGATGACCATGCCATCTGCATTCACTTAGCTTATTTTTAGCTCCACAGTGTTCAGTCTCAATGCAGCAGAGACACAGAAGTTACCCACTGTCAGTCATCTGACAGTGGTCCGTCAAAGGAGGTTTACGCTTACATCTGATTTGTCTTTTGTTAAGGGTTAAGGCAGCGACCTCAGGGGATCTTTACCTTCAAAAGTAACAAAAGTACTGCAACAAGAGATGTAAGACAGACAGAGACAGCTTTATGCATCATGATCCTCAAAGAGACATGCAAAGAAACATGGCTAAAGGTTGTAAATGGTTTCTTTAGAAAAACATGCTAATAAAAAACATACCAAGACTTGTGTGCAACGGAAAACGGCAAAGCTGCTTTAGAATATCATTCTAGAAGAGTACGTTAGTCAAGTTCTTGGGGAGTAATTGAAACGTCTGCACATTATCAACTGTGTGCAGACATACGTCAAGAATTACAGCTCCCAGGGGAAAAGATTGAGCAACTTTTGTAAATTTCTGACATCTCCTGCAGGCCCTAGATAGATAGAGGACATCTTTTATTCTATTCTTTTAATACTGCCAAAGAAATCTCCATCCAAAAAATTGCTACATTTGTTTCTTATGTTATTAATGGCATAAAAAGCTAAGCATCCTGTGTGAGACCTTTAAAAGGCTCCTAATTTTATCACACTTTCCTTTCAAGGACCTGGGGCCTCATGCATAAAAGAGTGCGCAGTTTTTACTCTAAAACTTGGCTTACGGAAAAATTTAGAAAAGTGAGGCGCACAAAAAACATAGCATAAAGCCGTGCGCACGCACGTGGCCACGCACATTCCCTTTATAAATCCTAATTTGCGGGAAAAAGGAGCGCAGCTGCTGGTCCACCCTGTTGAGACCCATAAATACATATGTAAATTAAAATAAATACTCGGAAGTCTGCCACCACGTGAGTTTCTCCAATTTCTCCATATAAAATAGAAACTTTGCCATTTTCCTTTTTAATTCCACAGTATTAGTTTACATACTAAATATATTAAGTAGTTTATTTTAAAAGCTAGAAGAAAGAGTTTATGCAGCATTGTGCTTTTCATGCAAGGCAATACAGTGGAAGAAAAGGGATAGCTGTATCCACTCCACCCATATCGGAGCACAACACCTTAAAACCCAACTACTGACACACAATGGAGACATTTGGCATATACATCTCATCTATTTCATTGAGATTCCTGCATAGAAAACCAAGCAAATTGGTGAGAGTTAATATTGAACATTTGGAACAAAGCAAAATGAAGATTTTTGCACCAGTTAAGAGTTGCTGTTCTTGTGCTGGTATAGGTGTTTATATGCATATGCCAAAGTAAGAAGCTGAAAAGGTGACTGTGAATGATAGCCATGGGGACAGTAGCTCGCAGTGGGAGTCAGACAGCTTTAGGGTCAAGAGGACAGGGGACAGCAGTCCAGAGCACACCCCAAGGACCAACAAAAACACACTTACACAAACAAATCAGACAGATCAAACACATAGAGAGCAACGTTCTAGTTTAAAAAACAATAAGAAACAGATATGAACTAATCTATTGATAGGTAGGAATGTATGGGATTGATCGAAAGAGATGCAACTGAACAAACCAATTCGTGGAGAGTCACAATGATTGGAAAAAGATCATAACCATAACCTCGGATGTTGGGTCATGGTTATTCTTTGGAAAAGATTCACTGCAGTTCAAAGACGTGATGGCTAAATAAAGATATCTTACATTTGGATTGTTCTTGTAAAATGAGAAAGATGTCAAAGAAAACTTAGAGTTAGACACAGAAAATATTTTGATGCTCAAAAAAAAAAAAAAACCCAAAATCAAAATCATGTTGAAAGCTTTCTGAATTGTCTTTGTGTTACCCGGTGAGCTACAATCAACCACAATCTTACCGGCAAGCCTTTCTCCCCTGGCTCTCCTTTGGGACCTGGCGCTCCCTGAGAAGAGAGGAGAATAAGTTTCGCTTTAAAACTCGAAGCTGTTGAGAAGTTTAGAGCCACAGGAAAAAAAAAACATTCAGTTTATTAACTGTGCGTCTCATGGACTGTGTGCTTTTATTGCTGCTGCCCAGGGTGGTTTACCACAACATAACCAATATGACGTGTTGATGTTTCCCTCCAAAACCTACAAAGCAGAGTAGAGGTGACTTACTGGGTCACCTCTGAAGCCTCTTTCTCCTGGATAACCAAGAGGACCCTACAAAAACAAAATACAAGGTTACAGTGTTATCAGCTTAACTAGAAATAAACTAAAGGGTTCGTCAAAATTAGTTTTTACGGCTTTTAAGGTCAATCATTAAAAAAAATACAGACACATACTCCACTTTCCACACTTTTTGACATTAAATCAAAAAACCTTTTTTTAGGTCACTTAGGATTACCAAAGTTATTTCTATTTCTTATACACTAGAATAATAGACAGGGCGATTTTTTTTATTTTGTACATATTCAGACATTTTCATAACATTTTCTATAATTGGCTTTTAAGCTGCATGGCTTAGATCAAAAGTTTTGAGTATCTTTCTATGAGCTTGTCGCTACAGTTTACTGGAGCTTAGGCCAGAAAAACTGAGTCAGCTTTGTTGATCAACTTGTGCTCCCACACCATTACACAAACCTTACACTTTACTGGAAATGGGGTTCTGTGATTGGCCTCCCCAAAACATCGACTTCGATGTCCTGAAGTGAGTTTGTAAATAAGTTGGCTGAAGATTAACATTACCATTCATTTGTGAGATCAACATCCATCAGAGTTGCTCCATTTTCTCTTTGTTTCATTAAGTATATCTTGGTAGTTTATGTTACAGAACAGAAAGTAAGAACCTTACAGATTTGCTTCTCGACTTGTTGAAGGTCAAAATACTCACCCTTTCCCCACGATCTCCTTTTGGCCCCACTGGCCCCGGTGCCCCAGGAGTTCCAGGTCTCCCCTGCAGTCAGAAAGCAGTCAAGATGACATTTATGTAATTTTAAATATGATTATATATACATATGATAAGATGTTTATATTTGTATAGCAGTAAGTCTGACAGTGCTAATAGCAACTGATGACTGTGTTGCATGCAAGGTAGCTTACGTTCTGTCCTGATGGGCCAGGAGGTCCAACTGGGCCTCTGGGTCCTGGGGGGCCTGTGTGTAGAAAAATGGAGTCATTATTTCTCTCTGGTGAAGATGGCAAAACTCAATCTGTTTGTTGTTTGAAGGAAACTTTTGAGTTTCATGAACTCAACCTTCTCAGACTTCAATAACCGACAGTGAAAGTTGGATAAAATGTGTACTGTAAGAGCTTTGCATGCAGAGGCATTTTCAATTATAGGCTCACCAACAGGCCCGGGAGGACCCTGAGGTCCTGGAACAGGCGAACCTCTGGAGTCGTGGAAAGTGTTGGTGAAGAAAGGATCTTTTCCACTGTCTGGGGATGAAAGGCAATCAATGAATTGTTTAAAGTTTCTGTTAAAAGGAGCAAAACTGTCAAGATAATCTGCAACACCTTATGTGATAACAAACATGTGTCACTGAAAATACTTAACCTTTTTGTCTCATAATTAGATCCACAATAGAATCTCCTATAAAGCTTCTTTGTATACCGTGGATACAGCAGCCTGTCACTGAAAGAGCGCTCCAGCTGAGCTTCATACATGGGGTGAGAGACATTGTCCAATAGTGATGTTATTGACTTCTTTTGTCTTCCAGCCCATTCTAACATGTATTTATGCTTTAATATAAAGCATTTTATTGTTGCTCTGGCAGTATATTTGTGTTCTATTGAAGTATGAAGTTCTGCCTCAATATCAAGTCTTTCACAGCCTCTAATAAGTTTCCTCCACTATTATCCTGTATTTAGCTCATTCTTGCCAATCTGACCAGCTTCATTATACCTATCAAAACAACAAAAGTATTCTAACAGTGTGATGCAGCCAGCACTGTGTTTCTTTGTGGGAACCGATCCGTGTTTGCATGTTCCATAAAAGCAAAAAGATACATTTCTACTACACTTTGGATAGATTCATTTATATGAACACCCATATCTTGTCTTGGGTGTTCATTTACTGTAAAAATAACAGAAACAGTTTAATGTGGCAGTAGAAACTCCTGTGAGGCCAGTGAAACGTCGCTTTGAAAACTTGGTATGACCTCTAGAGGGCAGTATTTTCCAAAAGAATAAAAAACAAACATGACATTTCATGCAGAGCTCAGCAAGGCTGGGGGCTGAACTAAACTGCCATCAAAAGCATCCTGGTCATCATTAAATCCAGGTTGGATGGCAATTAAGTTTAGTTACCTTATGTTTAAAGGTCTCCATATATTTTATGTGGAATTCACTCAGTCAAACCACATGTACTCACAGCATTTGAGCAAGAGGAAGAGGGTGGCAAACATGTGTGTGACGAAGGAAGTGTGTGGCTGCTGGGTCATTTTATTCTAACAGGAAACAAGATCCAATCACAGGCCTGAGACCTCACAGATACCGAAAGGACAGAGGAAGAGGAAGAAGAAAATGATGAGGACGGCTGACAGTCATAAACATCCTCCCTCTGCCTGAGGTGCAGACACCATTAAGAGATCGGGGGGAGAGGTGACACCTCTCTTCTTCCCCATTTACAACTCAGTGAGGCTTAGTTAGATGGATTAAACAAGCAGACGCTTCTAACGCTGACATATTCCCACAGTCATCTTCTTTGCTGCTGATGCACATCCAGCGGCCAAATAAGCCAGTGTTTTCCAAAGGAAGCTCGGCGCAGACCCGCCCCCTCTGTTACTTTGAAGTGAAAGAAATAGCCCACAGTTTGGAAATCATCATGCCAACCCCCGCGCCCTCACGGCTCTCCACAGCGGAACCCAGAGCTTACAAATCTGCGTGTTGCATACTTTGTTTTACCACCGGACTCGCATGTAAAACCCACCCATGTGTTGACCTTGAAAGAGCCCATCCGTCTCCCGCTCCCCTCCCTCAGCTATCTGGATGGCCTACATCTGGAAACCGTTCCGTGACGTCGGCTGTGGACAGGTTCTCACCTCAGAATAGGAAGTCTGCACTAATTTTACAGATTTTGTATCTGGTAAAACACTATTTGGTTGTGATTTACTCTTCTGGTAGCAGAACAACGTCAGAGGAAACAGGCAGCAGCTAAAAGATGAACACCAATCGTCATGTTTTTATACAATTGCTGCATTTTTGTAAAGAGTTCTGAATACAACATTCAATAAAACTGCACCACTTTGCTTATGAAAAAACCGAACTAAAGATTTGTGATGATGAAGACTAAAGCTTTCATTGCCTGAACCTAATAAAAAAAACTTTCATCCTTCTCTGACATAGATATGTTTATTTGCTATTCATTTCTTTAATCATCCCTGTTAGTATTTTTGGTGAAGGGGGCCTTGTCAGATTGTCCTTTTACCAATCCTTTTGTTATCCTTCCTGAGTCTCTCAAGGCACTTTCATGAGGGTCATGTAAAAAAAAAAACACACAAACCACAAACCCCCTATTATGGCTTTATCCTTTCACAGGCCTTGGGGGCTTTTACATCATTCAGCAGTGGATGTGGAACCAAAATGGTGTGTCCTACAACTTGCTGCAGACATATTAAGAACCATTTATGCTCGATGCAAAATTCATATCGAACTTCCGAGTTCATTTGTCTCAAATCTTAATCTGGCATCAAGAAGCTTGAGGATGCTTATCCAAATGCATCAAACAGAGTCAAAACCACAGGAGGGCCAATTTAGCTCACATTAGCTCACATGTGATCCACAAATGAACAAAGAAGAAGACGTGTTGTGTTTTCTTTATTGGGTTAACAGTGCACAGTACCATGGTTTCTTTTAGAAAGTTTACATTTATTATACACCTTCTACGTTATGAATCTAAAAGCCAACTCAGAACTGCTTTGCTTAACAACAATGGCGACATTGTTGCTAAGCAATAATGCCGCTTAACAACATTGTTAATATGTTAAATATGAAAAACAGTGAGACATATTTAAGTATGTATATTTATGTAGGAGGCATAAGTGGGCTTTAAGAAAAATCCAACAGTGATGAAGTCTAGTGTAGTCAGGTTTTCCACATTCCTTCTGTGAAAACACAGTTATTTCATGCCAGTTTTGGAATGACCTTGGTCACGAGATGTAATTAACATGTGACATCACTGAAGTAAAGGATGATCTGAAAGGCGCTTTAGTTGCTACCCTGCCAGAGTCCCTGTTGCTGCAATGTTGCCGTCTTGTGCTGCAAGGATTTTTTTCAAGTTTCTTTTGGCTCTAGTGACCTTTATTTGACAGTGATCTGACAGAGAAGTGAGTTGTTAGAGAGGGAAAGACATGTGGCAAAGGTCAGCAGGTCAATACCAGAACCTGTGAGCCACATCAGGAGTGAGGCCTTCGTATGGACTGTGTGTGTTACTCCTGAGACACAACCAGAGTCAATACAATAAAAAACATGGTTATTGTAATTTTACAGTTTGGGCAGTTCAAACAAAGCAACTTCTAAACTTTGGGGCTACAGTATATTTCAATCAGAGCTGATTTAAATAATGGAGATGACATGGAACAATTCTCAACCTTTCCAAGGAGTGACAACCTGAAAAAAAGTTTCCTTCCTGTAAGACGGTATTAATAACTCATTCAGGAAGTCGCAAAGGAACTAAACTGCTGCAGGGCTCATTTGTCTCATTTAAGGTCCGTGCTCTTGATTCAATAATCAGAAAGGGAACTGAGGACAAACAACGTTCATGCTGCAGTTCCCAAACCAAAACCCCTTCTGACCAACAAGAATGTAATAGTTTTATATTTGCCACAAAAAACCCCAAAACAAAACAGAAAAAAACACACACACACACATCCCCAAGTCGACAATACCTGAGATCATTGGCAAAATAATTTGATATGAATACAACTTTTGAAAAGTTTGTTGTCTGAAGCTAAATTCAGACAACAAACATCACATAAAAGCCAACCCTGGAAGCGGTTACTCACTGTGGTCGGGTTCTGGGATGCGGGCACCGGCTGGAGATGGTGGGCCTGGAGGCCCAGGTGGCCCTGGTAGACCTCTCTCTCCCGGGTGTCCAGGTGGGCCGCGGGGTCCTAAAGAAGGGACACAAGGTGACAAATTAGCAATGTGGCAGAGACACGGTACGTCACGGTAGGACTCAATCTTAATCTCCGTTGCTCAGAGGCATGTTGCATTGCAGACTGATGAATGACTGGGGCTGACATGCTGAAGGGAGAACAAACTATGACAAAGAGCGGGGAGGGAAAATATTAGCGAAGGTGTTGATACAACTTGACGGTGTCTCGTTGATATGTGACTCCATGTGCACATATGGAGTAAAGTTCTGGGCCTGGGGGAATAAAGGGCACAGTGTTACATGATCAAATTTGTTACTCTAATTAACAGGAGGGTCATTAATAAATCTGTGCGAATAACTTGGTGGAACCTTAACTCAAATAAACAGAGTTAAAGTCAAGTCTTCCAGCAAGTGAAATGTTCCCTGCACCATCAGCTGTTCAGAGTAAACACACAGTTGTTCCTCCACAAAATCAAGCTCGTCCACTGAAAACTTATAAGCCATAATTTCATAGAAACTTTAATGCTTGAATAGACTGAAAGCTCTGAGTAGAGGCATCTGGAGAAATATGGGATCCCTAAATGAAAAGTGTAGAGGATTCCAGTTCACAGCAGTCTTTAACAGGTTTCAAGCAAGCATCCAATGAGAATGTCCCTTCACTTACTTTAGTCGCTAATTTGAAGCTGGAAAAAGCATCACCACATCATCTGACCTCATTTAGGCCATCACCTCTGTCCTTCCATCCCGTCAACTCTGAGGCAATTGTCAACTAAAGTCCAGTAATTACTGAAATGCCTTGCGATGTTATTACAGCTTTGACTTTTCCACTTTGTGGCTTGTTTCTGTAAACCTTGATAGAAAAGAAAATCTTTCAGCATTTTGGCCGCTTCTCAGGTATTAACTCATCGATAGGATAGTGGTTTACATAAATACCCCAAGCAGCCCTTCAAAGTTAATGCAAAGCATCAGAGAAACGGTTTAAGTTTTTTCTGTACAGTTTCAGTCCCCTGCTAGTTCTGGGGGATGTTGTGACAAAATATGATAACATATTTGCAACTCAAAGTTCACTTTTCTCTTCTACTTTAGTAATTTATACATTACACTGGTCGCATTTTACCCCTGTGTTTATCTTATACTTTAAATGAAAGACAAAAAAAAAACACACAAAAAAAACAAAAAAACTTTCAGATACCCATGAAGTAATGGAGACAGAAAAAACAATAACACCGCAGGCATATGGAAATCATAATGGAGTTGGGATTTGTATACGTACAGCTCATGCTCACTTCAGATTGAAGTCACATGGAGCTACTCAGAAAGTGGGTTTGTAGTTCACGTTTCGCTCTAAATCTCACTTTCACCTAGCAGCCAACGCAAAGAAGGGTTCATAAGTTAGCCTGAAAGGAGAAACACTCCCTCTGTGATCCAAAGCAGTCGATAGCAAGAGCAGATGTTGTGGCACAACTTAGACCACCATTTACTTTAGACTTTACAGTGGCAGCTAAAGGTAGAGTAAATTTTTCTCAACAGGTCATTTGTTATTTGTCCACAAGGAGCAGTGAGATCTGGATTTAAAGGAGAGATTGATGATTTGGCTTGGCTCCAGGCGGATGACAATGAACAGCAGGACACAGAAGTGTGTGTGTGTGTGTGTGCGTGCGTGCGTGCGTGCGTGCGTGCGTGCGTGCGTGCGTGCGTGCGTGCGTGCGAATCGTGCCTCACAAAAGTATTGAATTCCCTAAATTTTGTCACATGTCTTCATGTTGTAATGACACAACTTCAAAGTATTTATGTGGGAGGCGTTGGGGAATGTAATTGACCAACATAAAGAAGTGCATAATTGTGAAGTGGAAGGAAATTGAAAAATCTAAAATGTACTTTCAATATTTTACAAGAAAGCCTGTGTGGTTTTGTTTTCAGCCCTCTTCACATTAACAAATGCAGCTGGACAACATCACACAAATGATAGAAACAATAGAAAAGTAAGGCGTGCAATTTAAAGAAGGATCAGGTTATAAAACATAAAGCAGTGGTTAAAAATTTTTACTGTTCAAAATATCATTCAAACAAGAAAGATGGTGCAACTGCAGGCTTAGTAAGACATGGAAACTGACAGCTACATGAGAATAGCGCTACATAGAGAACAATCATGGTCCTTGGTATCTGATCTAGCACCCAGAACTATTTGGAGTGAACTCCACAAATCTGGCATACCAGAAAATTGGTAGCATAAAAGTCAGTAAAAAAAAAACAAAAAAAAACCTGCAAGGTTTGTTGTTTGTTATTTGCCACAAGCCATGTAGAGAGCAAACAGGTGGAAGATGGCGATCCGGCCAGATGAGTGAAAAGTTAAAATTTTTGGCACAATATGTTAAAATTTCAGAGTCAAAGTCTAGAACTAAATCCAACTAAAGCAAGATTTGAAAACTGTAGTTCACAAATGTTCTTTTTCTAATCTGACTGAGCTTGAACCAGCTGTCAAATAAGGAAAGGGAAAAACACAGACTTCAAATTGCAAAGCTGGTAGAGACATTCCCTTAAGATCTGCAGTTGTAATTACAGTGGTTCTAAAATATACAAAATCAATAGAGTTAAATGCATCCAGGCATTTTAATGTACAAAAAATGATTAAAATAAGCTCATTATCCTTCCACTTCCCAATTATGTACTACTCTGTGTTATGCTGGTTGCAGAAAAGCCACTTGTACACATAGCAGTTTATGGTTGCTGTAAAAAAAACCCCAAGAAATATGTCAAGGGTTGTGTCCTTTTGCAAGGCACCGAATGCAGTCTGTAAAAACCTTTAGCAGTACTTCTAGAAACAAATAACTTTAGATGCAAACCAATAAAGTGTAAATTCCCGGAACAGCCAGCAGACCTCAAAGGCCGCTGGAATGTTCCAGCTTTCAGAACTGGAGGGTCTTCAAGCTGACCAAAGACCAAAACCATTTCTGCGACAAACATTCTGGAGCTAAACATCACAAGTCAGATTTATCATCCATTGTTTCTGCTGCTTTGTGGTCAGCACTAATCAGTCCAGCCATCTAGTTGCATTGACAATAATATGAGTTGTTAGAGGTCGTAACATTTGCTCTGCAGGACCAAGGAGTTTTTGTCTGGGGCACACAGAGAGCTCAATGTGCTTAATGATCAACTGGTTGAACAGTTTATCTAATCTCAGATGCCTGTGTAGCTATTTTTTTACCTGCTGGTCCTGGCAGTCCCTTCGATCCAGGAGCTCCAGATGGGCCCTTCGCTCCCACATCCCCCGGAGGCCCGCTGGGACCTGGCAGCCCTTGAGATCCTGGCTTTCCTGCGAGTAAAGAAACAATCAGGAGTAATCAAGAATCCCCTCACAGGTTTACATCCTGAATGACATCAGCTGAAACGCAACTGCAATTACAACTCACCATCTCTGCCAGGAAGTCCATCTCTGCCCTTTTCACCCTGAGGACCTGAAGGAAAACAGGGAGATGCCTTCATTCGGAGGTTTACATCTGTGAAAAAATCTGAACTCAAGCCACCTGGAGAAGATGAAGTGTAAAATCCTTGGAGGCATTAAATCCATTTCTGTCCAAGTAACAGCTTTCCTGTGAAAGCAACAGATGTCTGTGGAGTAATATTGCTCTTATAATAGTGTATTATTGAAATGTTGAGTTCAATATGCCGAATGAGCCTGTTGTTAACAGAAACTTACGTTTTGTAGTTTCTGACTGGATGGCTAACATTACGAAACATTAGTCTAAATTATGATTTATAACAAAAGCTCTTTAAATCAACTACAAAAAACAACATAAAGCTTTTTTGAGCTTGAATGGCAGATGAATTTATTCATATCACCGAACTAAACTCAGCAAATTATCGACTACTTCCTCATTTTTTGAAGAAGTTACTACAAATTTCAATCTGTGTTCATGAGATTTTATGTGCTCTACTAAAACAAAGCAGAGCTTAAATGTGAAGGAAAATAATAGATGTTTCTGTTTTATTTCAAACAAAAATCTGAAAAGTGTAGCATGCTTTTCTGTTCAGTCCCCTTGTGTTGATACTTTCCAGAACCAGCTTTTGCTACAATTACAGCAGCAAGTCTTTTTAGGTAAGTCTAACAACTTTTCCCATCTAGAGCTGAGCTGGACGATATAAATAATACATTGCAGATATTTCTCTTTCTCAATTATGCTTCCAACTCCCTCTGTGACCGTTAGTATCTTGGGAACTATAATCTGTGTCAGGTGAAGGCAGTTACTGCTGTGTGAATTTTCTAAAGTGGATAAAAATGACAGCTGGTTTTCAATCTAAGCAGTCCCTTGTGATTTTATTATTGAATACTGATGTTGCAATGGTGACAGATTTGGAATATATTGAGCAGCCATAATCTAGAGAATGAAATCGTTGAAAAATGTGTTTGAACCTCCATTTGTACTTATTTAGGGTTGTACTTTGACTATACCATTCTAACAAAAGACTCTGCTGTGATGTAAAGCAGTTCACTACAGCTCGGCTGTATGTTTAGTGTTGACACCCAAGCAATTGTTTTGAATGGATTTTGTTTAGGGACAACAGAGTACAAGAGGCTAAATATAAATGCTAATCACATCTTATGGATTAATATTTGTGAATTAAAAAAAAGCTTATAATAATTTTCCTTCTACTTCACGTTTGTGCTTGGCTTTGTGTTAACGTATGAAATAATCAGCAATACATTTATAAACAGAGCCGCTGGAGGTCGGTCTGATATGACTGTGTAAACCTTCTGGCATGGAGAAACATAGTTAAGCTTTTAATTAAACACAATCACAATCATCTTTTGAGTTTCAGCAAAAAAAAAAAAAACACAAAAAAAAACTTCTGCCACTTTGCTAATATCCTCATGCTGCAATTTTACGCTTCCACTTTGTCAAAACTATTTTCTCCAACAAAAACAAAAGTATTTCCTGGAAAAACACAGGAAAAAGTGTTTGGTTGTGCTCAGAGCAGCAGATTGCAGCACATCCACTTTCACGCTAATGGGCTAATTTCATGTAAATAAATTCTGTGCTGATAAACCAGTTCGACTAAATAATACTTAACAGTTTTTCAGACCATGTGGTTTTTGATGTGCTGGACTAATCATGTTTAGTCCAGAGTAGACAAGCAAGGATCTTGCTTTAGTGAACAGAAACAAGTGTTTAAAGTACAGAATAAAGGATGTGAGGAAATAACCGGGAGTGAAAGTAATGATCAGGAAGGAAAGGTTGTTTTTGACAAAGTTAGAAAAAATGATCTGCTGGATTCTAGATAAAGTAAAATGTTCATCATCACACAACGCCATGGGTTACCTGCAGGGCCCTGCTCACCAGGAGCTCCCTGAGCCGACACGGCCCCCATCAGTAACGAGGTCTCTGGAGACGTTTCTCCTTTACTTTGCAGGTGGCGATGTGACGTGCCGCCCGGCGCTGTGAGCAGCAGCACCTGGGACAGGAAAAAAAACACAACAACAAAAAAAACCCAGGTAGTTTGATAACATCTTTTAATAAAAAAAGGCCTGTGATCTTTCCTGGTAATTCAGATACAGCTTTCACCTTTGCCTCCAACGAGTTGAGCTTTTCACTCAAAGCTGTGATTCGACTGCAGTTCAGACAACCTGAAAGCCAGAAAGAACATTTCTTCAGCTGCAGGATGCCGGCATTGATGCATCTCTCTGTCATCTTGTTTTTATATAGGAATAGGAATAATGTTCGCAGCTCTTACTTGAGAGTGCCTCTCCTGTCCGTGCTGTGGGACGGCGTAGTGCGGAGGCTCTCCTCACTGCCTCTTGAGCAACGGCCAGGTTCCCTGGATCTGTGACCAAGGACAAAAAAAAAAAAAAAAATATATATATATATATAAAATTCCTCAAACTTTCAAGTATGATTATTAGATTTGGAAGCTTGTATATCCCTAATTAATGGTGGTAAAATGCAAACATAGCCTCCCTTGGTAAAATTAATCAAATTTGCAAATGAAGAGAAAAAATATGATTCTGATTTAACAAATTTATGCTGGGAAGAAATGATGCACAGGGTTTCTGCCTGAAGGCATTGAGATGTGTTGTATTTTATTTAGGGGTAGCAGAATTAAAACCATGCATCATTTTCCCTCTAAATGCTACCTTGTGTTCTGCAATAAACAATCCCAAAACGTACAAAAAAAAAGTTTGTGGTTGTAATCCGACAATTAAAAACATGCAAGTGTGCGCGGTCAGTGTGTAGTTTATTTCATCGTGTGCCGTTTTCTATCCCTCAGAGGAAGCCTTTCAATTTGTCAAATCTTCCCGGGGAGAAAAGAAATGTTGAAATCAATTGTGAGTGCAGTAGCTTGCGTCTGTGTTGCATTTCTCAAATTCAAATTGCACGCCTGCTGCGTCCTCGCTACGTTGTTGTGTTCCTTTCCCATTGTTTCTTTATGCAGTTTTAATCTGCAGGGTTGGGGACTTGAGGCATGTAAAGAGAAACAATAGATCCCTTTGTGAGAAGAGAATGGGCTGTCTCAGCTCTCGTTCTGTCTTTCCTTCATTTTACGGAGTGTAGGAGTTTGTGTCCTGAGGTTCTGGGATGCTTTGAATGGGAAGACTTTTTGAGGAAATGCTCGACTGACTCCATTGTCCAGGCAGGCTTTGCCATGGTTGGCCCAGGTGCTTTTAAAACAAATAAGAGGCTGGGTTCAGAACCTCATTAGCCACCAGGAAGCATGTCTTTCCTTTCAGTGCCCCAGCTATGCCAAGTGCTACAGTGAACGAAGCTATAAAGTAGCACCTGCAGCGCACAGCTGAGGCAATAGAGCCATATTCCCCTTAAACAGCTTCACTTGACATAGCTGCAGATGCCGTAATCCGCTGCAGGAAATCCGAGAGATTATTATCACACAGGAAAAATAAACATTTCCCATAAACTTACAAAGAAACAGCAGAGAGAGTGATCACCTAAAAGTTTAAAACACAACGCACATGGTTCAGGGTAAATTCAGACTGCTCCAATTATCCCCACTGCCCTCACCTTTGTGCTCATGATTTCAATGTTTGGGGTTGGGGGCATTTCTCGGCGGATTACATGTGTAGACAGACTCAAACAATCCACAACTTGAGACTGAAATGTTATGGCATGAGCTCTGCGTGGCCCTCCTTACATGTTTCAGTAACAATATAAACTCTTGCACTGAGATGAGGAGAACACACATTCAGCCTCCCCTCCTCTCTCGCCCGTCTCACACGTCAGTCCACATGAGGGAAAGCTGCGGAGACAAAGGGAGGTGTGTATGTGTGTACATGTGCGAGCGCATCCCGCAGCGCCTCCCCGCAGAGTCCGGCTCATGTAGACGGCTGCTTTCAATTACAAAAGCAGGGGATCTGGGCCGGAAATATAGGTCTTACTCCTCCCCTTGCAACAGAACCTCTTGTCCTTCAGAAGTGAAGAACATTTAAGATCGACTTCCCCCAAACTGAAGCTTTTGTGAAAGGAATTAGGTTTTGACACAAAAACCCTCTGACTCTGCTGCAAGCACCAAGACCCATGTGTTTATCTGCACCTCTGCAGACACAGACAGAGGATCACCGGCATACGTTGCTCTGTTGGCCAATAACAACATCATTACACTGTATCGGCTCTTTGATCTCACTGACTAATTGTCCCAACTCAAGGGGTCGAAGAAATGTGACAATGTGTTCAGGCCCCGGTCACCCCACTGTCCAATCATCAATCGAGCCAAGAGCTCTTCATTAGCGATACCCCCGAAGAGAGTGCAGCAGGCCGGAGACTGCGCCTTTTCTTATCTCAAACACGCAGAGAGTGCAGAGATTCGCTTGCAAGCACTTCCCGGCATGATCTTTGCTCCTGACGGAATATCGGAGAATAACAAGTCAGACGTCAGGGCACAAAGTTAATCTTTTCCACTTTCATAATTACTATGTGTGGTTAAGAAAATACGAAAGATGACTCATGGGGCTGCTGCAGCAAAGAGATTAACTTCCAAAGAAGCTAAGACATTGTGTGAAATTAAAAAAAAGAAAGTGATGGAATTTAATAAAAAGACCAAAAATGAACTCTGCTTCTTTTAATTTTCCATACTGTCCTGGAAACTCTGATTTGCTCTGCCGGAAACAAACCAGATTCTCACTAATTTTAAATAAAGACTTTTTCAAATTGCTTAAGCTGTACTTTTAAGCTCCTTCTTTTTGAGAGGCGACTTATACGCTCTGAGCTTTCCGTTGGGAGATTAAAGCAAACAAAGGGGCAGCAGCTCTTGAAGGAAACATTTAACCACAAACTGCAGACAGCCGACACAGCAGTGAGCTCAGGCCTGATCCATCTCTGTCTGGTTGATTAGCTGAGCTCAGCTCTGCAGCATCATTAGTGACCAGGTACTGACAGCGAGGCGAGGAAGCGTTTGTCTCTGTCTCCGTACCAGACACACTCATGTCTGCTGCTGTCTTTACACAACACAGGGACATGAGGTTTATTTACATTAAATAATTGTTCACAGAGAGATCCATTTTTTGTTTCCTCTCAAAACAAGAGATAAATAAAAATTATACAGGTCTGGAAAAAATTAAGAGACCACTGCACTGAACTCCATTGAAAACCTCATGATTATTGCTCCAAATATTGATTTCTGAACTCTTCCTGAGTTAAAACATTAGTATTGTTGTTTCTAAATGATTATGAACTTGTTTTCCTTGCATTATTTGACGTCTGAAATGTGATTTTGACCATGTATTCTAAAGCATGTTTAATAATGAAATATGAATTAAATAATCATCTAGAAGTGTTGGTGGGATGTAGATGTGTAGCAAAGAAACTATGAGAGTCTGAAAAATGACTCTAATGAAGTGCACAGACTTTGAGTTTAAATCAAAAAGTTTAAACAAATTAGGAAATGTAAAGCTGTGCCTTCATGTAAAGAATTTCAATTGCCAGAGAGCCAGATGGATTATTTATCCTTTCCTCAGGATGGGCAGCAGGACCAACACTCTTCCTCAGTGAATGACTCAGACATATGCCAGCTGGTCCTGAAGTGTATTAGAGAAGATCCTCCCATTCTGTTGACTGGTCTCAGTCGGGTTACCTGGAAGTCGTCCGAAGAAACAAAACCTGCATCTACACTCCGGTGTTTACATTTCTTTCCCAGGTTCTTGAGTTTCTTTTATTAGGTGTTCTGCCTAAATGTTAGAACAGTCTTCGTCATATCCTGACTTTAGAATCAAGCGGTCTCTGAGGCTGAGAGCTCATATTGCGGAGGTTCAGCTGTAATTTCAGGCGAGGAAGAAGCTTCGTCTTTCTATAACAGCTGGTCAGACAATTGATCCCCAAGTTAAATCCAGACTTCCACAGAGTTAGAGTTGAAAACAAGCGCATCCCATAAGCCAAGTCACATCCGTTGTTTTATATAAGGCTGGGTGACAAGCTCCAAAAACACTTTGCAAACAATCCCGCACTGGGGCCGAGGCGAGAGTATACGGGGTCAGAGAGGTTTTCACCTCATGTGCACACATCTCACTTCATCAGTCAGCAACAACACGCAACATAAAGGAGGGAGACTAACCGTCGCACCCAATCGTCACCTTTCATAGAAACATAAGTTACTTCCAAAGCAAACATGAATGAAACACATTTCATCTGGTTACGTCATAACACAGAAGTTTACTTACAGCGATAATGGATGTAAATGTTAGATACATTTGTGGATGTGGGGGCATACGTGTTCATGCAGTTCACTACTAATGTTTGGGTAAATGTTGAACCTTCACCATACGCCAATTTCAGTCTTCAATAAGCTTCTAACTTCTGGCTAAATATTTAGCTACTCTTGACTAAACATTTAGCTACCCTGGTTTACTAGCTTAATGGTTAGACCTGGTTAGACAAGGTTAATGTTAGGGCAACATGTTTTCAGCAGGGTTGTGGTCAGGGCTTTAGAGAGGCTCATTAGGACATTTCTCATCCTAGGTGTTATCATCCGAACGCAACTTTCCTCCACGTATGAAAGGAATTTGGTTCGGATGTTCAGTAGCAAATTAAAAAGAAGTAGGGTGAAGTTTTTTTTTTATAAACTTGAATATGTCGCTGACCACAGTGAAGCAATGTGAACATTATCCTGGACCGATAAGGTGCTGAAGAAGAAAAAAAGCAACATTTGGTTCTTCTTACATGGACAAACCAAAACTTCCTTCAGGAAGAAAATGGTGTGATCACACCAGGCAAGTATTGAGCTATTTGACAAGAAGTATGTTTGTCAACATCACAATAAGTTTTTCTACACTAACCCAACTAACAAGCATGGCGGTGGCCACATCATGCTATGGGTCTGTTTTGCTGTCAGTGGTAATGATGCATTTCACAAAGAGGATTAATTAATTGGCATAAAAGACTTTCAAATTAAGAGGTTGATGGTTGGAAATGTGGACAAAGATGATTATTTGAAAAGGACAACGTAGATCAAACTGGTTTAGAGAAGCTAAAGCCAAAACAACAATGAGGTTTGTGAATGAAAACTACAATAAAACTGGATCTCTGCCAGAAAAGCAACGAGTACTCTGCCAATTCTGCCAAGAAACATGTCAATATTCAGTCATAATGACATCAGTAGGTCATGACAATAAAAGTGTTTTTTTTTTTAACCCTTCTTCTGCACACATTTGAGATTGTACAAAGGTTTTTCATCTTGTGTGGATCAGAGAATATCTACCATGAATTTAAACGTTTTCCTTAAAAAATGTGGTTATTTTCCCAGAAGTTCAAATAAATCATTAACAGTCCCAAAGTGTTTGCTGCATACATGCTTCTGATAAATATCTGATCAATACGTGAAGTGTCTGTAAAATGTGCAGCCATTTCTTTAGCCTGTTTTCCAACTGAATCAATTTACTGCAGAAGGTTTACCTTCTTACAGACTCCAAATATTGTCAGCTGTTTGAATTTACATTAGCTTTTTCTACACTTTTTGATTTGTTTCAGTCACAATTCAAAAACAAGACATTTTTGCCCGTCTTGTAGATCAATTGAATTCAAGAAACCAGACGCAGAGCTTTTGAGTAGCTGAGCAAACGAGCCTAAATTCAAACCGTTTAAATATTTCAGGAGCCCCTCTTTGACAACTAAAACTGAAATAGGGAAAAGCAGTCTAGTTCTTATGTTGAATGTAATGTGGTGTCATAGTTGCGTAAAACTTATATAAATAAGATAATTTCAACTCTAAAGTCTTTGGTTGTGTACCGCGCTTGCAGAGTTTCAAAGCTTCAGCACCCAAAGTAAATAAAGCTGTCTAACTGTACATGTTCACTTTCCAACCGTCTCCACCACAGTACTTACATCAGTCTTTGCAGCCCATCCAGGTGTGCTCACACACACAGCCTCTAATCTTCCACAGGAAAAAGGAGTTTCTCCAGCCTTTCCTCCCTCCTCTCTGTCAAGCTGACTCTGCCTCACCTTTTCACTCACTCACTCTTTCTCCACTCTCTCTGTTTTTCCAACACATTCCTTTAGCGACGCTGATGTCAGTGACAGGCGTCTCAGTCTGACCGGCCCTCCCGAGCAGGAACTGGGATGTAATTACACAACAGTGCAACAGTGCTTCCTGCTTATTAGATTCCCCAGCAAGTTTCATCATGGAAAAAACAAAAAAAATTGTTAGTCTACACAACAGACAGGAGGACCAGGCAGTCTGAAATACCTGAAGGGCACTTCGAGTTAGTAATTACAGGCAAATTGAGCTTTGTTTGAGAAGCACTCACCACCTTCAAGTCTAATTACTGGTCAGAATAGATCTACCTCTTCTGATGGGTCTCTGTTTGTATCAAGACGTTGCATAAATTGAAGAAGAGGGGCTTTGGTTCAGAAAGAGTAAGAAAAAAAAGAAAAAAGATGAAAACACCTTCGTGTTCTCCATATGTTATAAAAAGAAAACCTCAACCCTTAGATGCATTGTTAAAATGGAAACAGTTCAAACTCTGGCATGAAAACAAACATTGCTGCGGTTTGTGTAGCGTGGCTAAAATTAGTGGTGGGCGCTGTCAAACTGCAGCACGCGGATTTGACAAACAGTCTGGTCAGGATGGGCTGCACAAACATTTACGTTTTTACAAAGCAGCAGATGCAGACACTCCTCACTTACATTAAAAATGGCACAGTACCTCAGAGGCTCCTCCTGCACAATCCCTTGGTAATATTCATCTGGCTTTTCATTCAGAAACATCCAAATGTTGCATCTTTTCTTTCTTGGATAACAGAAGAGAGACATAAAACAGGGCACGAAAGCAAAAAAGTCTGACTTGTGAAAACTTTCTATACACTGATGGTGTGGACAAGGCGGCCATGTTGGTCTCATTCATCAGTCATGTATTCATTTATACAAACCACTTACCCTCAACCTGAACTTATTTCTACTCTAATGGTAAATAACAGTCACAGTTATAAACGAACCCTAATTAAAAATGAAATTTCACGGCCGTTTTGAAACACCTTTTTATCCATTTTATCGTCGTCCACTTTTCCATATTAGTTCATGGGAGCAACTGGGATGCAAGATGTCTGAACCGACTCTACTGACCGCTTTGAGTCAACGGTTCAACTCCCTCTGTAGTTCCAGCCTCATTATGGAGGAAGCTCATTTTAGACGTTCCCGTTTGGGATCTTGTTCTTTTGATAATTATCCAGATGTACCGGTAAGTGGGAGAGCTACGCTTTTTGGCTCAGATTGTTTTTCACAACAAAACATAGAAGCAGCATTATCAGCGTTACTGCAGACGAAGTCCCGGTTGGGGTAGAAATCTCCCAATCCATCGCTGCTGAACGTGATACTTTAATTCCTTTACTTGACGCAGAGACTCATCTCCAGATTTATATTTGGCTTAACCAAGTGCTAGAAGTTCATAGCTTGAAACGACTAGAATCAAATCATCTGCCACAAACAAATATGAGGTTACAAAACAAGCAAATCGGAAACTCAAATTTGTTCCAAGCCCCACTGGGAAGAAGCTCGGCTTTGTGCAGAGAAGATGGAGGCAGTTCAAAACCCACACAGGTAATCCATCGCCTTGCAGCTTTTCCACACCCAAAACACACGTATGGACTGGGGAACTAAACTTCCAGGAACCCCTCAGCGTGTGTGTTTTTGTTTCAGCACGGAGCGCAACAGTAATTTATATTTACTGTTTTCATCAAGGTTTAGAAATCTGCAAAATCTCTTTATTTTGTTACTGCCACTGATTTTGTAACAAAGTTAGGCCTGGGATTATTTTGCTTCCTTTCTGAAAATTAGCCTCCTTTCTTTTTGTTTCTTTCTTGCTTGATTACACTTCCAAGCAAAGGCAAATAACTCCTCCAAAGAAAGTACGGTACATCTGTTTGTTTTTATCCGAACGGTAAATAAAACCGCGCTCCAACAATGTGGGTTTTCTCTTCCTAATTTGGGCCGCACCAAACGCGAGCATGATCAAAATCTCTTCTGGTTACGTTTGATTTTGTTTTGAATTGAAAGGGCATTTTCATTGATAATTTATTATCATCCAGAAGAGAACTGATGCTGCTGCCTCAACAAAGACGGCAGAAACAATGAAACTCTCAGGGGTTGCAGATCTCTGATCTAGCTGATGAAAACTGAGATCCTGTCTCGAGGCTGAAGCTAAAAGTGAAAAACCTAGATTTCTAATTCATTTTTTCAAGCAAAACTGTGACGATAAAAAAATGTAATTTTTTACATTGAGTTACAATTTCTGTGCCAGCACATATCAGCATACAAATAAATGTTGTACTTTCTCTTTAGAACCAAAACCAGTTCTACAAGGGTACTGGCCCCGGCTGGCCCCTGCTGGCCCCTGCCTAAAGCTGTCCATGACTGCTTATGTAGCGTTTAGCACAAATAAGTTATTTTTATTCTAAGGCAACAATAACACGGACGGCAGCAAACCCATCAACATCTACATGCTGATGGATGCAGTACTTTTTGATATTGACATATCCGAATTAGCGAGGCTAATGCTAAGCTTAAATAGTGGCGATAGCAAAGTGGAGACATTTTACAACTCCGTTCCAACACTGAGCATGTTGTTGTAATACTCAATGTTATAGAAATGGCTGAATAGTCTTTAAAATTATTCATTAACAATTCAAGACAACACGTTTTTTTTTTTATGGTGAACGTTTTGAAAATCGTCAAATTCCTGAAGTCAAGTTACACGACGTTCATTTATTGTGAATATTGAAGCTCTCTAGATCCAGAAAGCTGAGAAATGACTCAAAGAGAGTCACCGAGACTGAAGCATCTAAACAAAGGGCTGAAAAGACTAAACAGTGAAAGATGTCGAACTGACCAACTGCAATGACGGTAATAGCAGAACATTATGTAGCGTTTATACGCCACTGCAAAAACATCCTGTAAAAATCCTGGCAAGCAGACGACTCACTCCGACCGCGATGATTACTGTACAGGTAATCATACAAGAGTTTACACACACTGGGGCTTCCAGACTGAGCTGCAGCCAAGCAGCAAGAAGGCCAGTTTACAAACTTTTATCTAAAAACTCTGCCCCATGTCAAGCGCTGGTGCTGAGCGAGTCAAAGCTTTCTCTCAGTAAGGACGAGTTAAGTCCAGCACACGGCTTGTTTATTCAAGTTTGGTCTCACAAGCATGCTGCCACATCGGCCAAGTGTAATTTCCCTACTGTGGTGTGATTTGTATGCGAGGGGATAAAAAGGTAAACTCTTGCTAAGTGAGACCTTTAAAAGCCCATGTACTTTCACCGTTATTACCTACGTAAATAACAAAAACAATAGAGTCTCCTGCAGAAAATAAATCCATGACAACCAAATACAGTGCTCCAGTTAAATAACACCGACTGCGCTGGTAACTAAACTCATCCATCCTGAGCCAAAAAAAAAAAGAAGAAAAAAACACTTTTAAACTGAAAGCTGGGTCAGCTCCCCTTCTGGATGACATCCTGCTTCAATAGCAAACCGTAAACCTTCCTTTGTCTCCAGGGCTACAAATGAACTGACTGCAGAGCACATGTGCGGCAAGAAGAGGTCCCAATCTGTCATCGCTTCTGATTTAGTTATGCTTGTGATTCAGCATCTTTCAGGGAGTATCTTTTGTCCACTTCCCCCATCATAACAAATGATTTGATCCTCAGTTCAGCCCTCACAAGACAGGATAAAATTGCGATGAAGGTATCCAGCGAAGCTCAGAGGGGTTTTTTTTGTCCCACAGGAAATGTTAAGATGGAGCAGACAGAAGAATCCAAGACTGTCCGGATATTTCACTGCTTCACACTTGAGAGAGATGCAGAGGAATCTGTGAGAGCGTGCTATCATCTCCTCATTGTAAATATGTCTGTATGCCAATATAAGCAGCGTGCAGAAACAAAAACTCCCCAGAGTGTTGAGGTCAAGGAGGAACATGTTTTACTTTAATCCGCTGGTGAAATGAATTGTGCTGGGTGACGATTTTGTTGCTGATGGACTTATTATAGGATATATATTTTTAGAACCAGAGCCGATGGATACACACTTGTGAAAATCTACAAAAGTTATTATGTTTCTTATCTTGCCATGTATTTTATTATCTAACTGTGCATGTATTGGGGTGAATGGTATTAAACGTGCTGGACCTAAGTGGGTCAGTTTCTTTTTGCCATGGAGTCAACATCCTGCTTTCTGGCTTTGCACCTTTAACGGTGCTCTCCAAAGTCAGTCCTCTGGAGACGGCATCTTGCAGGTTTCAGTTCTGTCCACCTGAATCAAATGGTGGTTCTTCAAAGGTCTCTGCAGAGCATTAACATGCTAAGGATGTAGATGAACCTTTTAAATCAGCAGATTTATCAAAAACTTGCAGAATGACGGCCTTTGAGGACCGGATCTGGACACTCATAGTTCACCATATCTATGACTGCCTCCAAAGATAAACCAGAGGTTCATTTTCTACTTTCTAGGGTTATCGTCCTACATTTGATTATATACATAACTGAAGTGTGGGAGGGAAAAAAAAACAACAAAAACAGAAGAAATCGCAACACTGTATATGTAGTAAGTCTTTTAACCAGAGACAATTTAACTACACAAGATTGAGAGAGAAAAGTTAATTTTTAAATTTTTTGTTTTTGTAACTGTCATCGTTTCAAACTAAACGTTTATGGGAGTCGGTTTAAATGACAGACACCGACAAGATGTGTGTAATCAGTTCAGGCTGAAGGAGAATCAGGTTGAACTGCAAGACTTTCATCTTCAACTTCATGAAGGAATCATTTGTGTTTTCTTGCCAGACTAGGACATTTTAATCTTGTTTGAAGCAAGAAAAGAAAAATAAGATGGAACTTTTTGCTATACATAGGTTATTGCATCGTATCATATTATCTTTATTGCACCTGTAGTATTAGGAACCACAAAAAGATTCCCCGACAGCAGATAGATTCCTGCATTAATGCGAAGCAGACATGGCATCTGGCCGATGAAAACAAATCCAGCTGTTTCTAGGCATCAAACCTGCAGGTTGTTGAAAGACATCCTCTGTTTTGTATTTGCTTAAGATTTAATGCACACAGGAAGATGTGACTCAACAGCGGGGCCTTAAAACCTCTCACCTAGATTTGTTCATCTTGCCTCAAATGAAAACCTTGTGAATGCAAGATTGGAAATTGAAATAAAAATACAGCATGGAGTCCTCGTTACAAACATTCAAAAGTAGGAGCAGAGATATAAAAAATGTAATTTATTGGGTCAAGTGATTGTGCCGACTGATGATCCATCTCTCTGACTCGCAGTCACAGATGTGAAAGATCTCAGAGCGGCGGCAGAGTGCCAGGATCAACATCATGACCTCTGAGCTCCAGGTCTTTGAGGGATTGATGGTTCCTGTGCATGCTGCTACTGCACAATCCTTAAAATGAGCAGCACAATGCAAATACATGCATTATAGAAACGGCCATATTTGGAAACTCACTGGGTTTCGTTGACCTGATGTAGATTTTTGTGACAAAGACAATAGAGCTCAGTGAGAATCATGACGATGCCATCATCGCAATATTTAATAATATCACATTATCCTGTTCTCGTTACATCGTGCAACATTAGTGGAGACTTTCAGTGTGCTGACAAGACAGTGCCTTTGTACTCATGATTGCTTGGAGATGCACGCAATCCCACTGGAGCAGAGACTGGAGCTATAATTAAAGACAGCGTTTAGCTCTCTCCTTCTAGAAGCAGTAGAATATCAAAAAAATGTGTTCAGGGGAGTGGTATTGGGATGAAACCAGATGTGAATTTGCTGCTGCTAATTTGTGGACTGCAGATGTTTCTAAAGCTCTTGGAGGATAAAGACATTTATTTACATAAAAAGGAATAAAAAAATAAACCCCTAACATGATGCAAGCTTGTCTGGATCTCTGTAACAGTATTCATCTTATGTAAATATTAAGCCATTAAAAGCTTTGATTGTTTAAGTGCTTTTATATCTTATTGGTTTGAATCCATTGTGGTTCTGCTTTTATTGTAATGAATGTGAACTTTAACCTGACGTTGAGTCAAAGCAATCTGATAGTTCACTTGTAACAAGACTTTTTTCCCACATTACAAGAAAAATAATCTGCCGGTGGAACAAGAGCCTTTTTATCAATATTAAGGAATTGTTGACTTTAAAAAGGCTCCTATATCTTAGATCCGTCAGCTCTGACAGGTGCTAAATCTGACCCAACTTACTGGGGATGTTTCAAAGTCTCACTGGGGATGAAACCAGAATTTGGTCCCAAGTAGGAAAACGAGTGCAGCAATCAAACAAATCTGCATGTATAAATACTTCAAAAGAACGAAGGAGTCGATGACTGCGAGAAGCTGAGCTCCTCTCCGTCTAATCCCTGGGTGAATGGTGCACTGTGTGCCAAGCATTCTTCTATGGCTTTCTGGAGATTAGGCCCCGCTGACTTCCAGCGAGGCCCGCAGGGTGGGATCAAAGCTGGGTGAGCTCTGTGGGCTCATGTGGACGACTGGGGGACCGACAGTCAGTTTTCAGGTAGATTCGAACTGAAATCCAAGACCTCAGTCAAAACTCTGAGAGGGGCGATGCAGAACGCACACACCTGGCTGGAGGTTCATGTTGCGTTAATCCACCTGAGCGCTAACTGGCCCTGCACTGATTGATGTAGGAGTAAAAACTTTAACCAAAGCAGTGAAGGCGATATGCGGTTCCTCGCCTCAGTGAGGTTTCACAAGATTTCACTCATTTCTCTGCTTTGGGTTTGGTTCACAGTTTGCGCAGGACAGTGCCTTACAGAAGTATTTTTGAACTTTTTCCCCATTTCATGGCACTACAACCACACACTTCAGTGCTTTTCAGTGAAAATTTTATTCGACAGACCAGCCTTTGTATTTGGCCCTTCTGAATCAAATACAAAGACCACCATTCAGCTACAGCACCAAGTCTTCTTGTTTCTACAAACTTTCACATATAGAGACCAAAATCTTTGCTCATTCTTCTTTTCAAAACAGCTCACACTGGAAGGAGTCACACTGGAAGGAGAGCAACTGTGAACCTCAGTTTGAGCTCCGTGCCACATGTGCAGAGTAAGATTTACATCTACACTCTGAAGAGGATTAATATAGTTTGATTAAACCATTTCATGTTATGTAGGACTGTGTTCTCCATCCATCTCGGTCTAAATTCCTTGCCAGGTTTGTTTTCCCACCTAGTCACGTATGTAGTTCTAATTATCTCCACATCAGGTCTGACCGTCTTCCTGCTCTGTACAACATGATGCTGCCATCATATTTCAAGGTGCAAATGGTGACGTTTTTGTTTCCTGCGACGTAGAAGATTTAGCATGCAAACGTTTGTTGCGTAAAAGACTAATCGCTAACTTCTCAAAGAGATTTTTCCACTCGAGCAGCACATCTCTGCAGCTCCTCCAGATCACTGACGACTTTGTTGCTTCTCTGATTAAAGCTCCGCTTGTGTGGTCTGCAAATTCTGTGTACCCTCTCCACTTTCACATGCTGGATTAAGCGGTAATCTGTGAGATGTTCAAAGTTTGGGATTTTGCTCTGTAATCCATTTCTGCTTCAGGCTTCTCCACAACTTTCTCTCTGATCTGCCTGCTGTGGTTCCTGGGCTTCATGACATTGTTTGTTCTCTAATCAAACCACTGAGATCTTCAAAGAACAGCTGTATTTATCATGTGGTCCAATCACACACATGGATTTTATTTCAAAATAAAGGAGTAAAGAGCACCATATGCAAATGCACGGCACACTTTTTTTTTTTTTAATTTGCAAAGACTAAATTAAAACTACACATCATTTATTTTTCCCATGTCAAAATTGTCAATACTTTGTTTTGGTCTATTATTGTAGCATCACAACACGTGAAATCAATGGGTTTTAATACACGAGCAAGGAGCAGAATGAGGAGCTTTCAACCTGAAAACAGATGAAATATGATAAAGTGAGAGGCAGTTTGGACTTTGTCCGGTCCAACTGGCCAAACTTGCATCCAACAAGACAAGACAGACAAAACAGACACGCTGTTTGATCTGCAGCGACCTTCGAACACCCAAAACGATCCACTCATCGCATGACCTTTGCCCCTGGCAGAAAGGAAAACAGGACGTATGCCTGAATCTATGAAGGACAACAAAAACAAAGCGGCGGAAGTCTGTTTTATTCTTTTTTAGCAACAATATAATCTGTAAATCTTTTTAAATTAGGAAAACAGCTCCAGGCAAGACCATCACACAGAGGGATAGTAAGCAGCTCAGGAATACAACAGAAGGAATTGAATAGACTAACGTCCAGGAGGGCCTCAGGGCACACTGAAAATAAACCGGCTTTGTCCTCAAACATGTTTAACTGTTAAAAGGGATTTAGTGTGTCTGTGCACATGGCGTGTTCTGAAACTAAACCCACAGCAGGAGCAGATATGCAGCGAACCAAAATATGAGACTAATTACAGCTTGTTGGAATTTTAAAAGCTTATCTATTTATAGTCGAACCTATCTGCAGCATCTCGGCCCTGGTGACACACAACAGCATGAGGCATGTTTTAGTAACTACGAGGAAACAAACAATAAAAAAAAAGTAAAAGAAAAATTGCCCTCCAGAGGACTTCAGCACCACACAGACAAACATAATCACAGCTTGGTAAACATGGACTGATTTATCTTGATTTATCTTTATCTCTGTTCTTCATTCCTTCAGCACAAAGTGGAGGTTGATTATCATGTTTGTTCGCCTCGTGAATCGTCTCCAACAGGTGTCTTTCTGCATCTGCAAGCGCTCGTTCGCTTCTCTCTGTCTGGAGAGAGCAAGCCCCACGCCCTCATATCAAAACACAGTCACAACTCCTCTGATCTGGGGAGCGTTAACTCCCAACATGTGGTTCTGTCTCATGTATGCTTCCTCTTGACAGATGCAAATAAAATGGGCCCTTATGCACACACGCCAGGGCTGTGGTTTGTTTGCATTTCGCACCATTGGAGATAAGTGTGCGTGCGCCGCGTGCTCTACGAAGGGCTGATAAGCCAAAGAGGGCCATCCTGAGCCGAGTGCTGCAGATGACAAAAACACACACACACACACACACACACACACACACACACACACACACACACACACACACACACACACACACACACACACACACACACACACACACACACACACAGCTGACATTTCTCTACAGTTTACCGAAAAAGCAAGCGCAAAACAAGATGAATGACGCTTTCCTCTAAAAAGGTTTCATGAACAATCAATAAGCAGTTTGTTTTTTAATATAATCAAGTTTTCATGTTGTTCTACTGCAACTTGCAAAAAGATTATTACCATTAGAGTTTTTGGTAATGAACTTCGGTTATATTTTATTCAACACAAAGTAGAGCATAACTGTGAAATGGAAAGAAAATCAAAATGGTTTTCAAAATTATAATGCAAACAGAGAGTCTAAAGAAATGTGGTATGCATTTATAGCATCCCTCTTTACTCCGATACCCATAAAGAAAATGTAGCAACTACGAATTCAGATATAAAGGAAGGAATATAGAGAGAGTCTCATGAGAATACATTGACTAAATGTTGAAAGCAGGGTTAATGTTGTATGTCATGAACTTTACAAATCTAGCCTTAATAAAACAACCACAGAGGAAAACCATTGCTTAAAGAAACTCAATATTAGTGCACAATAAGCCGGGAGAGACAAATCCCAAAAAGACTCACATCTGTAATTGAAGCAAAAGATTGTTCTACAAAATATTGGCTCAGGGGAGTTTAATACAAAAGCATATCAAACTTTGGAAATAGACATTTTAAACCCATCTGTCCTTTTCCTTCACTCCACAATTCTACACTGCAGTGAGTTGATCTCTGCATTGCATTGAATTTTGTGGTCACAATGTGACAAAATGTGAAAAAGTTCAAGTGGCCTGTTTACTAGTGCAAGGCTCTAGATCTTAGGTGTGATCCTGAAGTAGGAGCCAGCAGCCATGGATAATGTGAGAACGAAGCTTTAAGGCAGAAAACAGACCCAAGCTTTATGAATCGCTGATTTACACGAGGGTACCTTATGCTTTAAGGATAGATTTACTAAGTGTAGAATGAGTTATGCTCCGAACTGCAGAGCAGATGTAAGGGATTTGGATTTGTGCTCATTTTTTTGGCAGAGAAGGGATGGGGCACTGAACGATTAAGTGCAGGAAAACTGTCAGGAGTCCGGTGTTCGCATTAGTTCAGGTCCAACTCCGCCTGTGCCTCGGTGCCAAGTTAGAGTCGCTGCCAGGTGATGGACTGCGGTGACGTTCGTTCTCAGCCACTCGCATGCTAAAAGGAGATATTGAGGACGCATTAATTCCCCAAACCTGCAGTTAATTGCCTCTGCAGCAAATCACAGAGACAGACAGATGAGAAAACTGTTGGGGAATGAAAAGGGATTAAAGATAAGAGCACCGATGAAATGTGGGGAGGATGATGGTGTTTCCCTTCAATTCAACCTGCACTCTTCTTCCACCTCAGCAGAATGAGGGTCTTATCTCTGAAAGGCTCTTGAGCACCACATGCCCACTGACAAGAGCTGACTGTGTGAATACTTGCGCACAGCCATGAAAGCATGCACACATGCAGAGGAGAGGCTGCCGTGCAGGAGGATGGGGGCAGATCAGAGGAGATCTGAATCTCGCAGAACCATCACAGCAGCTCAGCCCAAACAACAGCCAAACAATGCCGGGCCATCAATCACGCCTTATCCTTTTAGCTAATAAAACAGACTGTGTGATCACAGTTTTCAGGTCAACGGGGGTCGACCAACCCTGCGGGGGCTCTGTCAGGGGCTGGCGTGGTGGATGCAGCCCTTATCTCAGCAATGCATTGTAAAAGAACACAGGCTCCCCTTCAGACTCCTCCCTGCTGGTATTCACACAGGTTTTTTTTGTCAAAAGCCATCCTTCACTCCCTCGCATGCACACGGACGACAAGCCGCAGATTGGAGACGTGGAAAACTTCAGGACAAACTGCAGAGTGGACACTTAAGTAGAACTAATATGCAAATGAAGCTGCGGAAAGTACCGGGAATAAAAAAAAATCTATTTTCTTCTTTAAAAGTCTGGTCTGGGAGAGAAAGGCACTGATCAATAGGACGCGTTTATTTTAGCAGCTCACCAAAGTTTCCAGCCCTGAATGAAACAAAAGACTTCAGTTCAACAAACTAAGAGGTCAGAGATAAAGAAGTCAGGATGGACTGGATTAGTTTCCAGCTTGTGGCCTTCATTCTCAAACTATGAATATTTTTGTTGTTCCACCTACGCAGCTAGAAACGAAAAGAGACAAAGTCTTTCAGGAACAGTTTCCCTCCGCGGCTCCGCTCCGTTTTACTGACCCTGGAGGTTTTTAAAAAGCAAATGAAAACATTTTTGTTTCCCCAGGTTTTTATGCCATAATATTATTGTGTTTCTTATGTTTGTTTTATACTTTGGAAAGTTTTATTGTGATTTAAATTAAATTTACTTACTTACATTTACCCACTTTCAACTTTCCCATCAGCAGTTAAAATGCTCACATGTTCTGCATATGAGATGAATTTAGCTGTAACTGTGATTGTGTGTTTTTCAGCTTTAAGTAAAAGATAATACCACTGAGAAACACAAGACACCGTCTGTGACAATTGGGATACAAATAATGCACACCAGTCACTAAATCGTTCCTTATCAAACTATAGAGCATCAAGCTTTGGATGCAAATGCGTGTGAAAAAGCCTGGTTTTATTTAAACAATGCCTTACAATCCATCTGATGTTGCAGTGTGAATCATTTGATCTCCACCTTAGGCAGGTTTTTGAAGATTTTATTGAGGATTTAAAAACTTAGAGACGTCATACTGTCCATACTGATCATGTGTGCCACTGCCTGTGTGTTTCTGGCAAGATGATGAACAGCAGCTGAAGCAAGAAAGGAATCTTAACTAAATCACAGTTTTTAAAATCTCCTCTATCTGCCACCTTTTTAACAGCTTTTCAACTTTTTCAAAGCTTTTTCTCCAATTTTGACTTAATGCATGATTTTAATCTGTATAATACAAATTTCACAACGTTTGTATTATACATTATACAAATATTTATTTAGAAGTTCTGTTTCTTGTGTTTCTTTTTAACGACATGCAACAAAAAATGTGTCAAGAAACACGTCAAAACCTGTAAAACTTCAAAATATGTGATTAACGTCTAAAAACAACGAAGTCGTTTCAGTGTTAAAAACTAATGAGGATATATCATTACAAGAATGCTGAAGTGCTGACACCACCATGAACCTAAATACACTAAATGAAACAATTCATTAGATTATGAATCATGTTAAATTTGGCATTTTAACCTCATCCACTAATCACTAGGAGAGCATTAATCATCGCAGTCATGTTATTCCAGAGATTGTATCATCAGTTATGTTGAAACACAGTGTAATGTGAAGATAGTTTCTTTATTAAGAGTTCAGGAAAAAAGTTTGCGCTTTTATAGCAAACGTTTGGTGTAAGTGGCCCTTTGTGGTATAAATCATGTAAATACGAGACCCCCGTGGTGAGAGGATTGTAATCTATCACAGTCGTCCTTCATGCAGCAGCAGCAGAGGTGACATGCAGTCAGAGCCCCAAACTCCGGAGATCACTTCTCCTTTCTGCAGGGAGCAGAACGCTCACACACACGGAGATAAAACATCTGGTCTGTCTCGACTAAATATGTCTCCCATGTGACATCGTTTGCAGCATCTATCTGTCTGGAGTTCGTATTTATGGGAATGTGGAGTGCTGACGTGATGTACGTATCGTTTCTGTCCTCCCTCTTTGTCGCTGCGCCGTGAGCTGGGCTTTGAAACAGAGCTGGAGGTCTTGGGTCAGAACGACCTTGGGACACATGATACTTTAGCAAACTTGGACAAAAATGTCCCACGGTCTTACCTGGAAATGTCTTCATTGTTCAAAACGAGAAGAAACCATACACAATGTGGGAACTTACAAAGCAATCCCATTAGTTTAACTTTCTGTATACGCCATTTATTTCATTTCAACACCGGACTCACAAAGGAGACTGCACTAAATACATAAAGACCCAATTATTGCTGTCAAGTCCAGCAGATGCAAGCAATAAAGAAACACCCCTAAATGTTAAGAACATCTGGCTGCATAAAGGAAAAGCCGCAGCCAGGATGCTGCTTCTGAGGCAGTAAGCTACGAGGACCAAAACAAGAAACAAAATAAGCTGCAAACTGACTTATTTAAAGACCAAAACCTAAATACATCAATCTCATAAATACATATGAGATTGCAAAGTATAACACATAGTTAGTGCCAATATGTGTGGAGCTATTTTGTGATATTTCAAAATGAAAGTGAAATGATCATGATTTCATCCTTTTTTTCTGTACTTGTCTCCCTTTAAACTCAACATACATCCAAAGAAAAACTTGATCTTAAAACTGCCACTATTCAGTTTCTTGACATTTAAATCACGCATTAAAAATTTATATATTTTGATGTATGTTTCTGTACATTAGAGCGAGTAAAAGATGCTTCTGATTCTGATAAAAAAAAAAAGAGATGCATCCCACAGATTGTAAAAGAAAAAAAAAAAACACCTGCTGAAAACTGGCAGCTTCTGTAGGAAGTATAAAGGCAACTTACAGAACTGCTGGCTTTACAAAAGAGCTGGTTGATCTACCAATTACCAAAGCTGTGAAGTCTGATGTAAACAGGGGCAAAATGTTTTACTTCATGGAGCAAATGCGGCCTGGATGTGAACTTATACATCACCTTCTCATGTACCAACTCCTTCCCAGTTTTTCTTTTTGCAATCTAACCACCAAACAGGCCACTTGGTTCCCTCTCTATTCTCCCGTCTCAGCTTTCAGCAGACGATATTTATTTCCGGTAATTTGTGTGTCACAAATAGCTCTGGTCTTAGAACTTTGAAAGCAAATTGTTTGGACTTCATTTAAAATACATCCAGAAATGTGGGCATATTTGCCGTAAATGCACACACAACACAATGTGAGTCAATTTTTTTTGTGCAGACAAATGTTTTTTTGTTTCTTTTCTGCTCAGTAGCACAATTTTAGATGCAGATCTTACTTTCCCTTTCAGCTTATGTGAAAAATAAAACCCAAATGTGTTTGTGTATGCACGCCTGTGTGTGTAAGTGTGAGGAAAATCAATGGTCTTCCTCTCCTCCCCTAACACTGCCTAAACAGACTCAAGCTTGAACAAAGACTGGCTGCCAAGAAAAGACCTCAAGATTCATTGGAAAACCAAAAACACTCTCAAATTAAACATCTGTCCCTGGCATACAAGTAATTTTAACTGAATAATGAGATTTAATATCGTTTTTTAAGATTACGTTCCACTATAAAATTTAAGACAATGAAGTCGAGTTGTGCTGACTGTGCTCTGTTTTATCTACAGACTCTTAGACTACTTATAAAACCTGTAAAAATTACAGCCATTTAGAGCAAAGCAACATTTAAAAGGCATTTCACGCAATAACGAATCTATAAACAAGACCACTTTAAGGAAGATGACAGCACTTTGCAGAATATACATGACCTCATCTACACAAGTGGAAAAGGAAAGTCACTTTAAACAATTTCATGTCCTCCTCCCTTTGCCTGCTCTCCCACAGAGAGTAATAGTTTTAATTTATCTATAAAACCTAAACCAGTGAGAATGAAAGTAAATCCTATTTTGAGAAACTGTGGTGATAATTTCTCTTTGTCCCCTCTGTCGGAGTCATAAAGACTGTGAAAACGGCTGAGTCTTCCAGAGTTTTAATGCAATCAGCAGCTTTTACACTCAGTGACCTCGCAGCTCATCAAGGCTAAAACAACCTTTTGCCAGATCACTGGTGAAGAACTGAAGGAATCATTTGTGTCAAAAAAAAAAAAAAAATATGCCACAGCTATCAAATAACCAGTTTCTTCAAAAATGTAAAATTAAGACAAAAACAAAAATGCTCAAAAACCATCCCAGATTTTGATTTAAAATCACTGAATTCATCTAAAACTTTAGTTTCTGATGGGAAAACCTGCTTCCCATCACCCTAATCTTTAGCTCAAACATTCTACGAACATTCACATTACCTCCACTAAGAAGAAACATGTTGGTATGATTGAATATTTAAACCTAAATCTCCCAGGACAAAGACTCTCTTTACTGTGGTTATTCAAGCTGTGATGAAAATTCTGAAAAACGACAGAAGCGTTGATTTTTTTGTTTTTGTTTTTTTTGTTTAAAGCTATGTGCCACAATATGTTTTTGCCTGCAGCCCCTCACCATCACCCTCTCTCTACAGAGAGCCCCCCCTCAGTCTGCACTGGTATTACCTCCATCTAATATTTCTTCACATCTCAGGTGGAGCCAGATGAGAGGAATTCCACCTTGGCAAAAAAAAGAGCGGCTCCGATGGATGAACGATCAAGAGCCGTGTTTGTAATTAATCTCACAGCTTGCCCTCTTCCTTCAAGAGCGTGCGGGGCCGTCGTTATAATTACACTGGACACTGACAGCTCTGGGTCCGTTGAGGCCTGACAGAGAAGACAGAACTAAATACAAAGTGCACATAATTCTCCTCTCAAAATGCTGCCGCACTTTTCTTCTGTGGCCCTTCCGCTGATGTACTGATACAGCAGGAGGAGAAAAGGCACATTGTCGTCGCTCGGCATCAAAGCCGTGGCATCTCTGTGAAATTCAAGACAAACTCAGAATGAGTACATCTCGAGAAGCTTCTTATCGTAGCCTAGCTTCAGTGCTGCCACTTACGGGACAGTACTAGAATTGGGCCACAAAGCCCAAATCCTTGGACCCCTAAATCCTCCGTCACTTTTGGGTCCACTATCCGCCCACAGCAGGGGGGGATTACCAACTGGGAACCAAACGAGAAGCAGAAATCTAAATAACTTTCCTTTGTTTTAGATATGTCAAAATATTTGTTGCCCCCAAACAAAAACTGTGGTACATGCATGGATAATGTTCCTCCTGGTTATTATTTCAGAAAGTCTCCTTTGAGCCGAAAGACGTGCAGCCGAAAAATATTAGCCTCCTCCTTTAATCTTACGTCTTTGAAGCATTTTCTTTCTCCGACTTAAAACATCAGCAGCATCCTGCTTCTTATTACGCGTTGCACATTCGGGTTTTTTCTTCACATGGCATCACTCCTTAACCGGTGCACCAGTTTTCATTTTGCACTCATCTTTTCCTCCGTCTAAGAGCGAGAGAATAAATTATGATCCCTTGCTGGTCCGAGTGAGATCAGAGGAAGGGAAGGGAGACGAGGGCTGAGCGTCCACACGTTCAGGACAAACTGTAACTCTCCATGTTGTCTCTGGGTCAAACACCCGTCTGGCTGCAGATTTAGTGACTGCGCTTCAATAGAGGTCTGTTTATACAAGTAGCTAGGTTTACACTGGCAAAGTGGAGGGTTCATACAAAACACATTATCTGACAATAATCCTTTTTGGTCTTTTGTAAATAGGATGCAATAAAAGAGATGTCCAAAGTGGGCGATCATTTCGAAAGTGGTCAGAGAGTCCATTTTGTGTGATTCAGAACCAGATCGTCTCACCTCCACAAGTGTGAACTCAGACCTTTCACTGAATCTCCTATTCAGACGACGCTCCCAAAGGAGAACCGCCATTCACAGCAGGATCATAATGAAGCTGGAGTGGTGTTTTCTTCAGCTCCATAAATGTGTAAAACGAGAAGTGTATGTCTTCTGCTGGATGTCATTATCCAAATTAGTGCGGGTACATTTCAGCATTCGAACTGAAACTTTAACCCAGATTTATTAGGGGGTTTCCTGTGCATGCAGACTTTGTGACAACACTACTAAATTATGTTCCCATTCAGGCAGTCCCATTACTGATTAGTCTGCTGAAAATTTTCTTTATTGGTATTATATTTAATCAATAAATGGCCAGAAAGTAGCTGTAGCTAAGCCTGCAAAATAAACTGTCATTTTCTGCAACAATCTAAAAATCCTGATTTGGAAAAGCCTGCAGCCTTTCACTTTACTCTTTTTTGAGTGAAAGTCTGAGTAAAGTAAAAGTTTCCTTTGTGGCTCTGAAAGGATATGAAGCTGCATCAGAAAACAACAAATTCAAGAAATGTGAATTGCAAAAAGAGAATGTCACCTTTAAAACTCCATCTCAAACAACAGATTACGATAAACCAGCTCACTGATCATTTATACAGTTATATGTTCACCAGTAAGCACTGCCCATATAGAATAAATAATCTAAAGAAATAAATTAAAATGATAGAATTCCGTTTTGGTACATTTAGAGACTGGCTCAAAATCCAGCAAACTAATGGACATTCAGTGACTATATTTGTCACGCAAAGTATTTAAAATGAGTTTTTCCCTGCTGTATTTTTGGATGGGTATGATTCCTCAAATTGTCTTTGTTAAATTTTATAACAACATTGCAGAATTTAAAGTAGCAACATGTTTGAGGACTGTGTAAGCTGCACTGCTTCATGAATCCTCTCAAAGTGTCAGTGTCGTGAATCACATTCATTACTGCTGTGACTCAGTAATTTGAGTTCACAGCCTTTATAAGCCTTGACTGACCAGAGTCATATGTGGTGGGGAATGCATTTATTGTGTGATTCATGTGTTTTTCTATACGCACTGGATGAATGTATGTGTCTCAAGGGAAGCAAGTGTTTTTAGAGCCTCAGAAATCTGTGAGTTTGCCTCATGCAGGACCCTCACTGTGAGATCAGCATGAACAGCTGAGTGGACCATAAACACCTGAAGAAGCACACACACACACACACACACACACACACACACACACACACACCCACGCGTGCAGACACCCTCTCTGGACTGGGATTACAGCCGTGATTGAGGTGAAGGAGCCAACATGTGCATTCAGGCTGTGGTCCAGTGAAAACACCAGAGCTGGTTGGTCCTGATGGGGCCAAACAACTCTGGTGTTTGGCCCCATCCAGGTTTAAAGAGTTCAGCTCTAAACCTGTTGGTCCAGGTTAAGAGTTGGACACCAACCTGCTGAGCCTCACCAGTCCTCCAGTCAGCAGCAACAGACTGCAGGGATGTTTCAAGATCACTGACTGGACGAGTTTAATGACGTAGAGCAGGTGTGTCAAACTCATTTTTGTTTTGGGCCAAATCAAGATCATGAAGGCTCTTAAAGGGCCGGTTGTGCCAGAATGTGTTGAGAAAACCTGTTCACAAACTGTTAATATGTCAATGAATTCTTAAAATTACATAATATTTTTGAACATCTTTTCAATCCCTTCAGGAACTAATAATAAATGCGACTGTTTATTTACTCGCTGTATAAATCATGGACTATAATCATACATCAACTAAATTCTCAAGAAACTGGAGGGATTGATTGATATAAATTGGCAGAAAACAGATAAAAAATGCATTGATATGATTGATAATATAATATTTAATCACACTTAGTGTTTAGTCTAGTCTGTGGAGGGCCACATAAAAAGCTATGGCGGGCCAGATTTGGCCCCCGGGCCTTGAGTTTGACACATGTGACGTAGAGCAACAGGTTGACATGGTGACTTTGTGTGGAAAGGATAATCCCAATGAAGACAGCAGCAAAACTCCCAGATTATAAACCCTGGGTTACTAAACAACTGAAGGAAAACAAGACAACAAAAATGTTCTTTATTGATTGATCTGGCTGATTGATTTTTTTTTTACTTAGTGATGTCAGTCACCAACTAATTTGTTATCCATACTTCAAAACACAGCAACTATTGAAGCAGCTTGACTGAAAAGGTGAAGTCCCTTTAAATCAAGTTGAACTAAGTTAGCCCTTCATAAATAATTACAATATATGAAAAACCAAAACATGTCATTTCTCACTACACAGAAACATAAAATTTGTTTTTTTAAAAATCAAAAGCCCAAACAGATACAACACAATTTGAAGTTATCTTCTCTATAGCCTTTAAATATTTTCATCCATTTTATTGAAAACTCTCATGCTTTCATTATTCCATAATTTAATTGCAATGACAGCTAAATATTTTCTTTGTATCTCTTTTTTTAGATTGTAAAGTTAAAAACATTTTGCAAATCAGATTTGGATTCATATAAAAAATCTTTGCACCCTGATTGGCAGTAAACTTAATTTTACTCTAAAGATTTACTTTATTTTCTAATAAACCAAATCAGAAAATTTCATGGTAACAGATTTAATAAACAGTGGATTTGTATGTCGATAGTAACCAGCTTTATTAATTACCTGTATGACCTGCTTCGTTGTTGCTTCATGTGTGGAGTCACATATTTACCCTTACTTAAAACTATTTGTCAATTTTACTAATTCTTTTAGCATTTATTTGTTTATTGCACTTTTTAACTCTGTTTTCACGCCGTTATGTCTGTGTTTATAAGTAGTGCTGCTACTCTCTGCACCTTTTTAATTGCTCTTAGGGGATAAATAAAGTTTTATTGAATTAAATCCATTTGAATTGAACATCAAGACTCTCAAAAATGGAAAACCCCAAACATTCGAATACATAAGCTCATTACTTTTTGGCTCTAGAGTGGTCCAAGCAAGTGAAAAAAAAAAAAAAAAAAGCTGTAGAGAGCCTGAGCTCACTAAAGCCTGATCAAATAAAACTTCCAAGTATCAATTAGTTAGAAGATATTTAAATGTTTAAAATGCTAAAACACAGTATTTTAAACGAACCTAAATAAATATCCATGAACAGTTAGACTGTTGGGTGTTTTTCAATATCATAGCAGTTGATTTTTCTCATAAAGTCGTCAAAGTTTGCTGCAAGCCAGGGAAGGGACACACGTGGAAAAACGTGGTTACATGATACCAAGCTCCATCACCTTGGCCTACATACAAACCACATTAAAACACGGTGATGGCAGCATCATGGTGATGGCAGCATCATGGTGATGGCAGCATCATATTCAGACACAGAGAAGGAGGTCAGAGTTCACAAGAAAACAGATTAAGCCAAACACAGGGCCGTCTAAGAAGATCAAATAACTTGCAACTCAAACTGCAATAACATTTATCCTCAAAAGTCACACTTTTGCAATTTTTTTCAAATACACTGACGTTTGTGATTGTATTGTCATAAGATGCAAAACATTCTTTTTTACTAACCGTCTAATCGCTACAAACATGGAACATCAACCTCTTTGGTCATCTAGTCTTGCTTCCATTGTTCCCACTTCAAATATTTTGTTCTGTTTTTACGTTTGGATACTAAAACAAAAGAAGCACCTACTGCCATGACCTCAGGAAAAGCTCAACTACCAGTAAAGAGCTTGGTTGGTGGGAAACCAAAGCCAGAGGGTTAGAGGGCAAGAGGCCATAAAAGATGTTGCCACAACAAGACGGCTGTGATGTGGTGGTCTGTTTGCGCTTAAGTGTACTCTGGCTGGGAGAAGGTTTGTCGTTCAGCTTCATAAAGTCCCCACCCACTGAGCCACAACACCGAGGCTCCTCTGATGTGGCTCCATACGTGTTTATGAACTTATTACAGCGACAAAAGAACTACAATGACCATAGGCTGATCTAAGAAAGTTATTGTACTTTTTTTTTTTATTTTTCTGCTCTCGTTATCATTAAGCAGACGGGCAGAGGCAGCAGTAAAGGGAGAGGCTACAGCGTTGCACGGGAAATTTTTGCAACTGACTGATGTAAGCGTATGAAAAAGGGAGTCTGCGTCTAATTTGACAAAGTAGAAATTCTGGGTAGCTATATGTAACATGAATATTTATGGTTTATGTGGAATTCTTAAAAATACCAACCTATCTGACTGTTTTTGCAACCCTTAAACAAGACGAGTAATATTTCTGTGCTGCCCAGGAATTAATCAAACCGAACCACATTTCCAAAGCTGAATTAAAAGCATGTTAGTTGCTTATACAAGTGCATCAATCTAAATTTTGGCGCTGAAATCCAATTTTTATTCTGCTGTTTGCAATTTCAGTCAATTCTTATTTTAAGAACTTTAATGCAAGAACAGAATTTGTAGATTCCTTTTTGTTTTTTGACCGCCAGTCATGATCTGCCGTTAATTATTTAGATTCAGAGCAGAGGAGACGTCACACTGTGTGTGAAAAACCAGCTGTTGTAAAATATGGCTTTTAAAACAAAGACAAAATGGTTACAGTGTTGAGATTTTAAGCTCTCTTTGTCCTGCACAATGTTGGTGCCAAGTGACCAAACCTTAATGGCTCTGGATTTTTGGTCAAGGCTGATCAAGCTACAAAAAAAAATTGATTTGTTGTGTGAAGTCAACTTCTCTGTGAGGAAGTTGACTTCACACAGAAGTCACCTTCTCTGTACTATTAATTAAAATTAAGTACTTAATACTTAGATAAAATTAATTAATTTTATTTAATAGTAAAATTAAGCATCTCTAAATACACAGCAGCATCCTAAGTCATATTTAAACTTAAAAAAAACCCCAAGAAACTGGTTTTTACCACTCAGAAAAAAAATGCATTGGACAAAGGAGGAAACCTTTCTACACTAGCTTGATTCATAATCCAGCAGCAGAAGTCAGTGTGTACCTCATACGGTGATTTAAAACATTCACGGCTGTTGGAGGGATTTCCAGCTTTCAGAGAAGATCCTTTGAACTCATCAGCTGCAGGGAGTCTACCTGCTACATCAATGCAGCCATTGTCCCAAGAACGACGGTCAAATATGATTCATTACCGTCTCACAGTCCAAATAAGAACAGTGCAGCTGTGTTAATATGTGGCACCTACGTCCTGCAAAACTACAGCGTGTATATGCATGATTAGAAATGGCCATGAGATGAAAGAAGGGAGCAGATGGAGTTAATGCAGTTTTAATGAAGGAGGTACATTCCACACCTTCACTCATGGAGAGGATTTAAAAAGCTAAAAAAAAAAAAAAAGGTGTTTTTTAAAAGGTTTCTCTTTCTAACTACAAAATGTGTCTCTGGGTCACTTAATGTGATTATTAGTGGGACAAAAAAAGGGAGACAACATCTTTCCTCTTATTGCTCACGACGGGGCAATCTGTCAGTGCACTCAGGCATCAAGCGCCGAGAGGAAAAGCCTTCTGTGTTCGTGTCTTTGTGTGCGTGTCTGTTGCCGTCCTTCAAAGTTTCGTGCAGCGCTGAGAGCTTGCCTCGTTTCCCTCCGACTGCAGGAAAAGCAGTTTTCTGTGTTCTCTCCCTGGAAGTCTTGCGAAATCGTAAATAAATCAGTAAGCAGAAGAGACATTTCCAGTCCGGAGCCCAGATACATAAACTTTAACTCAGAATCGAGGCTAAGGGCGCATGAAACTTTAACGAAGGTCTGGTGAAAGGACTGCACAGCTGTATTCCCTTAGATTTACAGGTTTTTATTTTGGATTAGGAGAAAATGGGAGAGGCTCAGCAATGAGGTAAAAAATCTAAATAACCAAAGTACAGGAAAATATGTTTTCATAATTTGCCTAAGAGCTGATCTGGTTGCGTCAGAGAATAACTCAACATTTTGTTCTCGTCTCCTTGAATGAACAAAATAAAGAGAGAAATTGTAGTTATTCCTGAATAAAGCAATGTATGTGCTGTTGGAGTAAAATAAAGCCATTTTCACAGTAATACTGTGTCAATTCAAATATCTTTCCCCCATAATTGGAAGTAAAAGTATTCACAAGACTCAAACCTCAACACCTTTTTGTCAAATTACCACAAAGTTCAATGTGTTTGTTTGTATTTTAACTGAGGGCAAAAATGTAACTTTCAAGTACTCGTGAAAAGCATTTTGTGTTATGTACCCCTGAACATAATGCTGCATACAAACACACCCTCACTTTTCAGATAAGTAGGGAAGAAAATGTATAATTTTTCATTTTGGTTTACAATAAGCCACAACTTTGTGTTGTTCTGTCACATAAAATCTTAATATTTGATTTATGCTTTGTGGTATTTTTCCAGTGTTGGTCCCAGAGAACTGAACATGTCTACAGGAAACAGTTCCCACCTTAACATATCTGAATCTTTTACAGTAACTACTTTCTAATGGCAACATAAAACAGAGAAGAAAGAAGGAAGAATGTTATATATAATTTTTTATATGTCTGGCTGACACTTATGTGTGTTGCTTGAAGGAGGTAATGTTCCTCTGGGCTTGCCAGCACAGGGTGACTGTGCTGGACACCTCATCTCTCGGCCTGGTTTGTCTCAACTTTGACTGTTTCCAGTTTGCACTAGTCGTCCATTTAAAGAACTCTGCATGTGAGCTGCGTGCTGAATGTTTTCTTCTTCTCAAACATGTGATCGAAAGCCTGAGCGTGCAACAACACCTCGCATCAGAATCAACCGGAACAAGAAAGGACTATGGGACACCTGCTAATCCAAACGCTCAGGACATTTGGGAATGTGACGGGAAACAGCAGAGGCGAGCTGGACGTAGAGGTGCTGAGGTTCTGCGTTATCAGTGCAGATCCGTGTGGTCTAGCAGCGGTTAGAGTTGAGGTCAATTCCTCACACCTCAGGGTGGAGTTCCTCCACTCACAGCTACTAAAACCTGCATCCACTAAAGCAGCTAATCACACAGAACAGCTGCATCCCTCGCTGTATATAAATCCTCGACGCCTCGCTCTCCCACCCACACGCTGACTCTGGCAAACACATACTGTACGCCGGCCTCCACGCACCACCACTCTTCCTTTGCGAGCAGCAAGCTGCAGCTGACTGATGTTTGAAGCGCGGGGTTTTAGCGTACAGGCCTGAGATAAGCTGCTCTGAGCTGTGAAAACACAGATTACATTTCTGAGGCTTATTACTGACAGCGTGCTTCTGCCTCCCGGTCACGCCATAATTGTGACCCAAAAACCGCAACCTCCGCTCGGCGGCGAGATATGAGTAGATGGGGTACCCCCCGCCCCACCAGCTCCTCCTCTCAAACCTGTAAAGATTTGACAGCCGTGCTAATTTAACTCTACATTCCCCCATACGTTTCCTGAAAGACGGCCTCCTCCTGCGATAAGCTGCCACCATATTTCTTTCGAGTGCTTTTGGTCGATAAATCACAATCCGAACCAACATTTTAAGTGCTGCTTGCGTGAAGTGTCATCTTCACACTTTTCAAAATCTATCAAAATCAGCAGATGGGAGGAAAAAAAAGTCCAAAATGTTAACCTAATAAATTCACAGACACGACTGCTGAGAGTGCAATCACCCTTCATCCCTTTCCTGAGGCATTTCAAGTCAGCTCTAATATAATAATGCTGCTTCTAAGGGCTAAATTTGATATTCTCATCACAAAATTACCTCTAAATGAGGTGCAATTTTGATATTTGTGTTAAATGTGGCATAAGCTGAGATAGCTCCACTGAAAACTAGCATTTACTTTCTTGGTATGCCAAAGCCAAACAGGCATACATTAAATCCCTGTTTCTGGCATGCAATGAAAGTGCTTCCATCTGCAAATACTTAGCCCCATTTTCTTTCCCCTTTTGGCTCAATCAGAGATAAAGAGCATTGTGTTCCAGGTCCAGAAGTAAGACAATATTTCCCAAACCTCATAGAAAACAATTAAGACCCAGTAATTACACCAGTGACCTGGAATTCCAGCCAAGTTCAGAGTTTGGGGTGAGAGAGAAAAGAGAAAGAAAGCTAATGTGAAAGATGCCTGCCTCTCGGACTGTTATTTTACGCTGTTACTTTTGTCTATCAGTAATTATGTGATGTAATCTTTGGAGCCTCGTTCTGGGCTAAAAAAAAAAAAAAAAAAAATGGCTGCCACAGTCAAAGCAAACTCTCGTCTCGAAGCTGTACAATCTGTTTCTGCACAGTCCTGCTCTGATTGTACAGACAGACAATCTGAAACAGAGGCATGTCATATTTAACAGACTGGACCTGGGGAGTTGCACATGATGACCGGCACGGAGGGGGTGAGAGTTTCCTCTCACATCTTAATGGATCTAAAAATATTCGTCCACTCCGATCTGAAACGGAGGTTCTCATGCAGTCTGAACTGATGCTGGATATATTGAAACGTCCCATCATTAAGACACTCCCAGAGTGAAGCTTAGCCTGAAATCACAAAAGTTACAAAAGGCAGAGACACAGCTTAACATGTCACATTGTTTATAAAGTCTGGGATTGACTGGAGACACGTCCAGGGTGTAACCCACCTCTCACCCAATGACTGCTGGAGATGAACCGGGCCCCATGAGGCCCTGCGAGGATTTGCGGGGATAGACGATGGATGAATGATTATCAAAGTTCACTAAGGGACTGAAACACACCGGCTTGAAGCATCTGGTCCTTTACAGATTTCTCCTGCTTTTGCTTTTCTTTTGTCACTTTGTCTGTTTCCAGTCTGCTGTTTATTTTCCAGTTTACTTTGATGAGATGCTTCAGCTCATTAAATTGTATTTGGATAGCTGGTGTTTGTGACAACTGGCGAGGAGTTTTTACACAGCTGTGGATGAATTTTGGGCCCCATTTATTTGCAGAACTGTTCTAATTTGGAAACAGTGGGAGAGTTTACGATCAGAAACTTTCCGTTAAAAGATCAAGCCGCAGAATCTCAATTGGTTTTGATTTCAGACTTTGAATAGGACCCGACTTTCACTTTTAACCTTTCAGAGAAAAAACTTGCTGGTGTGCTCTGAATCATTGTCTTGTTACATGATGTAAGTGCAGATGAGTTTATGGTCAGAAACCAATTATTGGACATTCACAAGACGCAGAATGTCCTAAAGCAGCGGCGCAGCCCCACTCCAACATGCAATGTTTCTTTTCTTAAATGTTATATTAGTTTTACACCAGAAAGTATTTAATTAATAAAAAAGGTGTACCTAGGTAGGTACTGTAAAAAATAGTAAGAAGGGATAAAAAAAAAATTGTCAGAAAGAAAAAGATCTTAAAAATACACAAAATAGAATTCATTAATTCATAAGATGAATTAGTCCCTTTCAACATCGAGGCAGGTTAGATTCTTATGACGTTTTAAAATCAAATACACTCCACGTCTTAAGACGTCCTCATTGTCATCCACATTGGTTTTCTGAAGATGTGATTTCAAACTTACACCCATTGAACTGCAGCCTTACTTTCCCTTGACAACACTGTGGTTTCAGACTTTAAGCAGGGTCTGGCCTCCAGGTTCGCCCCGTGGCAGCGAGCCTTTGTTTCTCCTTAAGTAGGAGAAGCAGACAGACAGCAGTGGGGTATCAGGTTCTCCGCTGGCACGGGGTTCTGCTCACGAGTCAGGAGCTGAACAAAGTGCCGGTGGCACTGGATGGCATCCACAGTGCAGAGGAGTAAAAGCCCCGTGAATGGGAGCTGTCACTGCTACTCAGCAGCGTCTGTGATCTGAGCCACCCGGAACGACGCTCTGATAAGTGGCTAATCCCAGCATCCCCTCTGGCTCGGCAGACCCCCACTGCCATGACAACCGGAGGGGGGGAAAATCTCCTCTAGCAACAACTTAATTGGATAATTTCCTCCCAGTTTCACTCTGTGTGTTTTCTTCTTTTGTTAAGTAAAGTCTGCGCTGTCTGACTGAGAATGTGTTTTTTGCCTTTCGGGAGTGGGGAGGGTTTAAATCAGGCGGTGCATTTGGGTGGTTTCAGCGTGTGTAAGTTTAAGCAAGCGGGGAAAGTGGAGATATTTTTCTTAGACTGAAGCTGTGCTGCAGCAGAGACCGCAGACCAGAGGGAGGGTTCACCTGGGAGAGCGAGCGTAAAAGAAGTATACGGCCTCCGTTTTCATCACCACAAAAAAGCGACCACTTTAACCACTGTAAACATTTATTGTCCTTTGTCATGCACGGTCTGACAATTTATGTTACACCCATTCAAGCTCTGGGTCACGACATAAACAGATGCCCCACCCTCCTCCCCAGACGGCCGAGACCTGCAGACCACTGCCAGGGAAAGTCATTATGCTCCACGAGTGTGTGTGTGTGTGTGTGTGTGTGTGTGTGTGTGTGTGTGTGGGTTTGCGCGTGCGTGCGTGCGTGAGCCGAGAAATGAAAACAGTTCTGGGAGCATGGCACTTTAAGAAGATGAAGAGTTGGTTCCAGCTGGATCATAAAAATGAAAACCACAGAATAGAATAAGCCTTGACGGGCTAAATTTACTGCTGGAATAAAGACATTACAGCTGATTAACAGAGCCGAGGTATTTGACTCACCCCGAGGAGGCCACAGCCTCTTATTTCGTAACTTCATTTAAGGGACAGAGGCTGCCTTATATAAGCTTAATGGAAATCACTCCTGTTTGAAAGTATTACTTGCACAAGCACAGCGGAGGGCACATACTGTACGCTGGCTATGGGGCTTTAATGAAAAAAGAGGAATAGGGACAGATGAGTCAGCCAGATGAGAAAGAGATGGGAAAACGAAAACGGTAAAGGAAAAAGGTCCCAGTGTTCACTCATGTCCTTTTTTAATCATGTCCATCTTCCAAAATAAAGTCCTCCTTTAGTCATCTCCTACCTTCTCCACAAGCGGTGCCGCTGAATCCTGGACAGCATTTCCACTCGAGTGAGGTCACAGTGCGGTACACCACTTTGTAAGACGGTCTCACTACTGTTTTATAGCTGAAAAACACAAAACAGATAAGTGTGACTAGAATCAACTGTTTCCTCTCGTTTCCTAGTTTTCTGTGCATCTGAGCCACCTGTCAAAATTATATTTACATATTTTGTTCAAAGTCTGCCACGTGAGAAGAACAAACCATAAATGACTCAACCTTTTACTCATATAGATGCACCAACAAACAAATACTGACAAGAGTTTGTTGACTTTTAGCTTGATTGGCCAGTTAGAAAAGTAAAACTTAGGTCTTCTTCCTATCGATGAATAAACCATACCTCAATTCCAAGTTATGATGACAACAGCACTGTTTGAAGTGGACGCTGTTGCAAAGTAAAGAAGATTTAAAGTATCCTTTAGAGCAGGGGTGTCTCCAGTCCTCGAGGCTCACTGTCCTGCAGTTTTTCGATGTGCCACAGGTACAAAACACAGGAATGAAATGGCTTAATTACCTCCACCTTGTGTAGATCTGTTCTCCAGAGCCTTAGTGACCTAATTATTCTATTCAGGTGTGGAGCAGCAGAGGCTCGTCTAAACGTTGCAGGACAGTGGCCCTTGAGGACTGGATGTTGACACCCCTGCTTTAGAGCAATGTTGGGCGCAATTTAAGAGGAAAGCGTCATAGTCGGGTGTCAGCAGGCCTAATCTGTTTAAAATCAGAAACTGGGGGTAAAATTGGGATTAGTGCATCTCTATAAAAAATGTGTGCTGAGGAGTAGGGCCGCTATACAGTTAGTGTTATGAATGTCCCCATTACAAATGCAGATATACACAAAACTCAAATCTTCAGACGGTAACTCATCATTTCACACACATTCATTAAAAGAGTTTATAGTCTCTGTTTCTAGTCTTTCTCAGAGAACAGCTCCAACTCTTAAATTATAGAATTGTAATTCTATAATTTCTTCCCCGATGCTTTTCACATTCACATGGAGGGAGGGTTCGGGTTCCCCGCTTCTTTTTGTATTGTGTGGGTGGAGGGGTGGCACAATCTGGCCCTTCAGACAAAGACTTCTTAAGAGCACATTTGAAGCAAAAGGATTTGAACCGTCGCAATCCCCCCACCAAAACATTACAGAATTACAGTGCAAAAGATTAGGTTGGTTTTAAAGTGACTGACAGTGAAAGGTGAAAGGATGTTCATTAAAACATATTGAATGAGGTGGAAAGTTGGTGCGATTCACCAAAAATAACGGTAAGATTATAACTCCATTATCTGTGTCAGGAAGATGCTCTATTGAGCGTCTGATTGGCTAAAATGTAGTCAGACAGAAAACACGTTAGCCAATTAAGTCAAAATGAGGAGGTTCAAATCAGCGTGATAGAAAGTTAGCAGATATAGATAGACTACAATTTCACAACAAACTGTTGTTAAGCAGGACAACATCTGTGTTTCTATGGAAAGTTACTTTGGTTGAATCTGCCTTTTAATTTTTATACATCATAAATAAATATGTTTAGAAAGTATGCTCAGATACTTGCTAGGTCTTGTGGTTGTTTGAAAATCATCCTGACTGACAGTCAATCAGTCGATCAATTGATCAATCGATCACTCGATCCGTCAAATGAGACGGATTTATACCAACATCTGACGAGCTAGTTCCTTAATTTTCCCTCAAGCTCATGGTGAAATGACATCTTTCCACTGCAGGTACGGAAACTATTACCAGTAAATACTTCATAAAACTTAATTTCCAAAAATCCAAACTAACCCAGGAAGCCTGGACAAAGTACTGGAAAGTTGCTCTGTTTTGTCCTTTCAACCCCTATGTAGCACGGTGCATCTGTAGCAGCTGTAAAAATGTATGAACTAAATCATTACTGAACTGTGTCTGCTTTCAAAGAGATGAAGATCAAGGGTTTATGATGGTGTTGCGGAGAGGGGTCCATAAGGTCCCCTTGACCTCTCACCTGCCTCCGGAGCATCCCTGCGGCCAGCGGCAGGTCTGGTAGACCCGCTGGAGGATCGTCCCGTTCTGCACCTGGCAGGTCACTGTCTTGGTGACTGTATGAGGACACCAGTTCCTGCAGAAACAAACAGGCAAGTCAAACAGAGACACAAATTGTAAATGAGGGCAGAATGAACATTCGTTGCTTGTAGATAAAAACCAAAATCACATTCTTTAACGTGGCTGACGAACGCGTTCAATCACACGCTGTCACAAAAACTAATTAGCCATGCAGTCCCAGTTGGTTTTCTTTGTTCCTCCCTCCCCCGCCCTTTTGTTTTGAGACTTCCTCATGGTGTTTACATGGTTTTAATCAGCCACAATTTTCCCAATTAGTGCATTGAGGGCTGTATTTACACTGACTTTGGTCTTCTATCAATGCACATCCGCTTGCGCTGGGGTCTCGGAGGAGGTGGAGTTTCTCTGGAGTGGATTTTTTAACACGGGTTACAGCCGGGTCACGAGTTCACCGCCTTCCCATAGATGGCTTCTAAGACATTTCAGGGACTCACTGTTGCTACTGAGAAACTAAAGCATGCAGATGATTTAGAGACCATGTGATTACAGCGCAGGTACCCAAAACATAAAGACATCTGGTTGTGTAAAAGATATAAAAACACTGAGGACTAGTAGGTTTAGTTAAATCCTGTCTGAAAGCCCTTTTTAAGAAGAGCAAAATGTCTCTTCCTGATATGACGCAGGAGATGACTCTGAGAAACATTTAGCTTTAAAGCCAACATTTTGAACCCATCTCTCTAATCACAAATCACATGGCATTCACGTATAAGAAAAAAACTCAGGAAAGTTGCTGAATGACAGGCTGTTAGAGAAATAAGGGAACTATTAGCATGATCAGATTTTACACAATCAGTGGATGTATAGACGGAAGCTGCAGAAACCACAAAGCAGACCTCGCAGCCTGCAGCGCAAAGACCGAGCTTCATGTGTTCTGCTGCCAGGCAGCATCCAGGACGAATGGGCTGTTCTGTTTGTCAATATGTTCGGCCATATGTTTGTATGCATCAGAGACAGTTTACATTAACGAAAACCGCTGAAGGCAAAGGATGTGAAGCTGCTCCCTTTAACACCCCCCACATGCTCTTCTGGCCACACACACCCCCCCCCCCACACACACACACACACACACACACACACACGTGAGCTGACTGATGTTCTGGTTCTGCTCAATGGGTTTGACTTTTGACATCAAGATACACATTTTTCTATGAAGTCTGAAGTCATTTTCACTTCTTCCCACTCACGCGGCGTTTATATAACTTTTGAAGGAGAATTACTTTTCCAAATTAATCTAAATAAACACAATTTTTATTAAGAAAAGAACAATTTAAATCTAAAACTGAATTCTTATCCCACATTACACAAAAACACATCTAGGTTTAATACATCTTGATCTGTCCATTGTTTTAAGGCGCCTTAAATTAACATCACAATACAATTACTTCTCAAGTTACTGGTAGAAAATCTATGCCTTTAAAAATATTTCCCAAGTAGAGGAAATTATATCCACTATTAGATGAGGTCCTAACAGTGACTCTTCCCGACCCAACAGATAAATGTCTGAGTTTCCCAGGCTGACAGGAGGTTTCACCTGGGAACGACGCAGGCGGTTCCCGAGGTTACGTGGAGGAAATTGGGGGAAGGGTTTATGGTCTCCCTGTTTTCCTTCTCTTTGCATGTGCGCTGTAGGTAAAGAGGAAATTCCCACAGCGTTTGCGCCAATAAATGAAACAAGACTGGGGTTTGGGACATAGTTCTGAATAGTTGTTTGACTTATATAAACATTAAAGCGGTCTTTAGACATTAGCTTGCAGACATTTAACTCATGTTGAGTGAAGATGTGTGAAAAAATCTAAGATTAATTAATATTTTATTTCAGTTGTACAATTTTACAAAAAAAAAAACAACTAATTACATATACATTAATATATACACATTTTTTTTTTCAATAAATAATCCACAGTTAGGTCCCTCTATGCAAAACAAAAGTATTCTCTGAAATGTTTTGTTTGTTGTAAATTTAACTGAAGTACAAAGACGAGTGAGTACTTACACAGTGATAGTTTAGCACAGGGGTGCTCAAGTCCAGTCCTCGAGAGCTACCATCCTGCAACTATCAGATGCATCCCTGCTCCAACACACCTGAATCAAATGAAGGGCTCGTTACCAGGCCTGTTCATAGCTGAGCCTGGTCTACTGGAGTAAGGCTGCGACTAAAAGTTGCAAGACGGTGGCTCTCGAGGACTGGAGCACAATCAAGAAACTATGTTACCTTCAGTTGTGATAAAAATATTATAGAATTTCTTTTTAGAAGAAATTGGACTCCTCAATTTAACACCTTGAAATTGGGTCTCTGTCTCTTTAAGGAGCTCCTGCTTTTGAATTTAGCACATTATCACAACAACGCCTGTCCATTAAATTGTTTAAAATGTTCTTAGGAGCATTACACTGAGGAGTAGTTCATGCAATAATCTCAGCAGAGTTAATTGCTTAGTATTTGAGACTGACGCTAGTCTGGAGGAGCTGAGTGGGAGTGGTGCTCTTATGTTTGCTATAAGATGATTGTTTCTCTGAACCATCAGACAATGGCGGTCATCCGAGTGTTTCTGTAGATGACCGGAGTCTGACTTGTGCTGAAAATCTGAAGTGTACAGCATGAAAAGGAATGATGAGAGTAGAGTCCCCTGTGGTGCTCCTGTGTTACTGACCATCTAATTAGACTCAGTCCTTCAGTGGTCAGTTTGTGAGGTAGTGATAGATCCAGGTGATTACCAAGGCCTCCACCTGAGTCTTCTGGAGTTTCAGACAAAGCAAATCGGGCTAAATTGTGCTCAAGATCACTTTTTTAAGGTTTTATTGGCTCTAGTGGTTTTTATTTTATCAGACAGCAACATAGGTCTGAACTCGAACCTGTGGCATGTGCTTTACCCCTGCGCCACTGTGGCACCCTTAAATTCACTGGATAAATCACAGTGCTTTGTCCAGACGATAGCGGGTTTGGTACAGCAGCTTGTCTGATAGGGTCTTCGATTCCAGCTCCACAGCAATAAGCAAACCGCCGGCTGTCCTCACATGTGTGAAGAAGACAATGGCTATTATCTCAGCTCTTATAGCTGAGAAAAGTTGAATTAATAAAAAAAACATATCGGTATCTGTGGCCACTGCAACGGCATGAAGACATATCGCAAACTCATCTTCTCCTGACAAGATGCTGAAAACTCCTGTAACAAGGAGCACAGGTGCTCGCTGCACTAAATCCTTCACTCTTAAATGGTTCATAGTCAACACCTTCCCCTTAGTGGAGGCACCCGTGTGTTATGAAGTGTGAAACCCACCAGCACCATGCTGTTTCATTGGCAAAACACCAAGCGGGCCCTCAGTGAGTATCAGGTCTCAAAGCACACATGGCACACTCTGAATGCTATAGGCCCTAGCTAAATAAATCATCCGCCGTCTCCGTCGCACATAGCCACAGCCAAGAGTTAAGAAAGAAATCACAGCTTTGTCCCATCTGTTCCTCAGCGCTACAGACGCCAAGTGATGGAGAAGACAAAACAAAAGGGAAATGAACTCTTATTTCTAATGTATGCAAATGCAGACAGGATGGAAAACAAAGAAACAGCTTATAAGGTACATTGGAGGTAAAGCGCGTGCCCTCATCTCACCCAGACGTGCTGCATGCTTACACTTACTCCTTACCGTGCAAGAGGGGGAAAAAACCTGGGAGGAACAACTGCGATGTGAACCGAAATCGACACGCAGATGATTGTCTGGTAGAAAAACATTTCCATCCAGACATCTATTCTCAACAGCAGGAGGAGACAGAAGAGGGCCTAACGCTAATGCAGTGAGGAGAGAATTTTTCTAGATTTCTGTCAGTGGGAAAAACTCAGGGGAGAAAAGAGGAGAAAAGACTGATGCAGCAAATGGCTGAAGGAAAGGAGAGGTCATTTTGTCCTAAAGGTCTCAAACTCCGACAGGAGCAAAGAAATGAAAAAAGACAATTACAAAGCAGCGCTGGTCCCATGGGAGACAGGGGGAGGCTTAAGATGAATGTGGTTCAACATGAAATGACAAAAAGACAAATAAAGAGTACGAGTCAAGGTGGAATTAATGAGCTCTACATTCCTGGCGCTCTGAAAAAATAGACCTGACATTAGTTATATTCAGTCTTTATTTTTGGAGGAGTTAACAAATAATAAGTTAGTCCAGAATACTGTGGTCAGTGTGCAGCATCATCAAAACAGCACACAGGGCTCCCCAAAGTCAGAGCTGAGTGACTCTGTCAGCAAAGACAAAGTCGAGTCATTTGTCTTTGTCTGTTTTGAGTTTTCTGATTTGGATACCTGAGCTTTCCCTTTGTCTGTTAAGGGTTTGTGCGTTTTCTAGTGTTTTAAGAATGAGTGTAAAAAAGACTCAACTGACACAAACCACGGAGAGCTGTTCATTAGAGGGTTTTTAGCTTGGATATGGTGATCACAGATTGAATTATGGCAATAGATCCCTCAGGAAAACCCAGACATCGCTCCACTTAGAAATCCCAAAGCCCAAAGTGTTTCCAGGCCAGAGGGGATGGACACTCCCTCCAGCAAGACCTGGGTCTGTCCTGGGGGTCTCCCAGCAGTGTGATGTTTCCAGTAATCCTCTAACAGGGAGGCATCCTGATCTGATGAATGAACCAGCTCCGCCAACTTATTTCAATGTAGAGCAGCAGCTCCACTCCAATATAACACTCGAAGTTGGAGCTTCTCATCTTGTAAGTCCAACTCTCCTTGTAAGCCCTGCATTGTTTTCTTTCAACTTCACAATTATGTTTTATCCTGTGTTGGTCTATCCAATAGAAATCCAGATAAAATACATTTTAGTTTGTGGATGTCCCGTGACAGAGGTTGAAAAAGTTTACATAGCATGAATACCATGCAAAAGTAAAACCCGAGCAATGTTAACAATTTCAAACATGTCATATACCCATTGCATGTACAAACTCCCCGGTTCGACAGTGAGTAGAGCATTCATATGGCTACCAACCAGTAATTCCCACTTTATTTTTCCTCATTGGAAAGATGGTTTTCTTTAGGCTACGTTTATCTCTTCGAACGACAAAACACCTGAAGATGCTAATAAATAGCATCCTTTGATGGTTCTGAGAGTCTGTTCAATCCAGGGCCATCAAACTCATTTTCACTTTGTTCCATATCCAGATCATGAATATCCATAAAGGGCCGGTTGATGCAGAATGCATTATAAACCCGTCCATAACCCACCTAGTTTGACACATGTGGTCTAATCCAATAAGTAGCCTGCCAGGAATGAAGTCAGCTGTCAGTGGAGCAGTAAATGAATTTAAGGTTATTTGAAAAGACAAAATCAAAGGCTGTCTTGTTTAAACCTGCAGAAACCTTCATTTCAATGAATAAGCAAGGCGAGGAGTTAGATGCTCACAGAACATGATAAGTTCTCCAACCGTGTCAAAATTCCAGAACTAAAGATTTATCTACCCTAGTAGCATAGCGATGTTCTGAAGTTTGATAATCACTGAAAAAGACTCCGACTGAGTGGCATAACATGTCGGAAAGTTACTCTAGATCCGTTTATCCCCTGGCTGCTGTGGACAAAACAATGAGAAATTGCTTTTGCCTCTGGATGAGCTGCTTGACACCATTAACTGGTGCAAACACAGTAACACCAGACCAAACCGAGACATCCTGCTCCTCTCACTTCGCTTCCGACTCTCTGACCTTTCTAAGGACAGCGGCTGATTTACGCAGCGGCAGCATTTTTCCTGCACACAAGCGCTGACATCTTCCCAAAACAAGCCCAGATGCTGCGGTGTCCCAGCGGCTAGTGTTTGGTAAACATGTCAACAAACATCTGGATGCGAGTGGCAAGGGGAGCGTAAGAGGCGAGGTGGTGGACGAAGCTTCATGGAGACCAAAGAATAGAAGTTGTGTTGCTACGTTAGAAAGCAATATCCCACACAGCATCGTTCGACCCGCATCACCTGAGAACGGCAAACCGACTAATCCGTCCACCTAAATGTACAGAGAGAAGCAGCCAAGAGACCATTAGTAACTCAGGAGGAGCTGCATAAATCCACAGCTCAGGTGGGAGAATCTGTTGACAAATCAAACTAAGTTTATTTGTGAGAGGCAAGAAAAGCTCATTGTTGAAAGAAAAGCATAAAAAGTCCCACAGTGGCAATGCAGCTTGTCACAGTCAACTAGCGAGGCAAAACAGACAAGCGGACAGAAATACTCTGAATAAATTTCACAAAATTGAGTGTTTTACAATTGCAAAACATTATGTGTGTGGGAAAAAATGACACTCTGGACACACTGTCTCTGTAGACAGATAGTGGTGGCAGTATGGTGTTGTGGGCCTGTTTATTTTCAGCAGAAACGAGAAATCTAGTCAAAGTTTATGAGACAATAGAAGAACGTAAAATGCAAAGTAATAGCAGAAAAAAACCTTGTTACTGGCTGCAAAAGACTAGCGAGTAGTTTTAGTGGTAGTTTAGTACCAGCAGCACTAAACAAACAGCCAAACTGATCAGCTTAGAGCAAATAATGTCCATTTTTTTTGTAATAGTCCAGTCAAAGTTCAGGTCTAAAAAGAATTGGCAATATTTGAAAAAACCATGAAACTTGAAAAGTAGAACTATTTTGTAAAAAAAAAAAAAAAAAAAACATTTATTTTTGATGAAATTAACATGAGACAGCAAAGACGTGTGTATGTGTGTCATTGTGTGGGTACGATCATTTAATCTTGAATGTGATCAAAGCAGAAGAGTTTATTGTAGATTTCAGAACAAAAAAGGTTTAGACCAAAACATATTTCCACCATGGGAGAAGAAGTGAAAGTGGATGAGGCGTTCATCTGGACAAAAAAGACCGGACTGGAGACGCAACAGAGGAGCCGTCTGTAAGAGGAGACAGAACAGACTGGAGGAAGTTAAGATTCTTCAAGGTTTGCAGAAAGATGCTGCAGACTGTCTATAAGTCTGTTGAGAGCATCATCTTTTCTGCTGTCATCTGCTGGTGAGATTTCGCCTGCCAACCGTCACCACTGTCTACAATCACTGAAGAAATTTGAGATGATACGAGTTGCAGCATTTAATTTCCCTTTGGTAACAATAAAGTATTTTTGAATTTGAACTTATAAGTATGTGGTCCTTCACGTTGTTCTGTCCCATCGAAAACCCAATACAACGTATTTAGGTTTGTGGTTGCAATGTGACAAAAATTTGAAAAAGTCCTATGAATACTCATTTGTAGAAAATCCATTTCCTCTCATTTTCCCACTGAACTCTTACACAGACCTAATCAGCTCTTTGAGTACAGAGGTGTTGCTCTGGCAGTGAAACCCCTACAAGGCGATCAATCATTTTATAATATCATTTCCTTATTAAAAATCAATAACCCTCATTCTGGAGAACTTGACCTTACAAAAGCCTCTATTTTGTGGACAAAGCTCAACCTTAGAATAAAGTCTAACAGCAAAAGAAAGCAGATGATGGCGCCGCATCTCCTGAGTGAGGTGAAGATGAAGATGAGGAATAAGGAAACCGACTGTCAGGATGGTTCTGAGAGTAAACCTACCAAGTCACGCAAGGGAAGGAATCACGCACAAGGTTCAAAAATAGATGCCAATCATTTTATGCGTGTAAACAAGTCATTTTAAAAATCCTAAATACCGGTGTGGTATGAATAAGTGACTATGAGAGGGTGCGCTTCTTACTTTTTCTGGTAGACTGAGGAGTGAGTGCCTGCTTTCTGCGACCCGGCCGGGAATCCTTTGTAAAGTCCAGTCTTCCAGGTCCCGTCAGCAAACAAGGACATCCAGAGGATCAGCGCCGTCCACAGCAAACTTTTCCTGAACAGCGCGTCCAGCTGGTGGGATCCCATTTTTTGTATGTGTGTGTGTGTGTGTGTGTGTGTGTTGGGATGAGATGGGGATTTAAACCGCGGACCGGGACAGTTTTCGAGAACGAGTCCAACTCTTGGTCCAGTTCGGGATCAGTCCGGCCGGCGGGTCCAGCTCAGATGGGTCAAACTGAAGCAGGGCGGCAACGGAAGACGGGCAGCATAATCACTGAGTGGAAATGAGCAGAAAAGTGTCCGGCACTAATTCATCCGGAAAGCGGTCGGATTCAAGTCCCCCCCCCCGAGACAGGACGGCTGGGTCGAACTCTGGCGGCGCTTGCGTCTGGAGCGGAGCTCGGATGTCCGCGGCGGAACCTTGAACACTGTTGTCCTCCCTTCTTCTCCTCCTCCTCCTCCGCCTGTCTGAGGTCCGATCCTGCAGCGGGCATGGAGCAGCTTTATAGTCTCCTGCGGGGTTTCAAACGCTCAGTCTGCTGGGTCTTTCACACCCTGCCCCGCACGGAGGACAATGCGCGCTCACGGCGACGCCACTTTAACGCACAGGATGAATTGTGGGTACTGCTGCCTCTCCGGGTGGCTCCAAAATCATCAACTCTTTGGCACCACTCACACACACAGACACACACGCACGCACACGCACGCACACACTACAGCGTGTATACTGTCGCCTTTTACCGTGTCACATTAGAAAGTGAAGTTCAATCATGACAAGGTTTTGTCAAATCATCTTAAATCCTTTCCTTTTCTAAATGAACATAACAATAAGTTCTTGAAATGTTTTATTTCTGACCTGTCTGGCGCATAGTTTGGTCTAAAGGGTGAAGTTTGTAAACTAAACTCTGAGGTTCCCAGAGCACCAGGATTTATCCCGAGATTAAAACTTAAGATGTCCTCTAAACATAATAAGTTCTATTTTTAATTTATTTAGCAATATCACAGAGAAGGGAACTAGATAAAAATACAAAAAGTTTTAAAAGTTTATTTGTAAAAACAAAAAAACCCCAACCAAACAAAACAATAATATTAATAATAAATGTGCATTTTCAGTTCACTTCACAAATATGTGCAACTTTGTGTTGCCTATAAAATACATTTCTGGTGAAACCCGTTCAAGTGAAAAAACGAAATTTAAAAAGGCTCAGGGACTGTACATAGTTTTGAAAGGAAGTGTGCATCTCTTTGAGTCAATCGGGGTTGGTTTTCTGTAAAAGCAGCCATTACCCGTCAGACAGTGGTCCACTCCAAACCAAACACCTGACATGTAACCCAAAACTGGGACTTGTGGTATTTATCTGCCTGTGGTTCCTCTGAGCTGCATCAGCTGCAGAAGATACAGCCTGACTGCAATATGCCCCTGCTGCTTAATACTCAGCTGAAGTTGATTAACATGTTCTTTCATTTCTCACCATTAATACCACCGCCCTCGACACCAGTGGACTCATCATAACTAGTGGAAATGCAGGGTTGATCATTAGTTAGAGGGCTTTTTGGCCTCCTCTCTCCCATTTTTAGCGGCACCTTCTTCATTTTAAGGACACCAGGAAGTGATTCCAAACAGGTATCACAGATTCCCAGATTGCCATTTGTCTTTCTCCATGGTCACTTTAGGAGAAGAAGTTCTACATCCTCCATTTTCCACCCTTTTGTTTTCTAAACTGAAAGAGCTGCATTGCCAATGCGCTGAATTTACTCTAAATCTTCTCAGTCAGATAAAGCTTCCTTAACTACCAGGGAACACAATCCTTCCCCTCCTGTGTTTGGTCATAAACATGTGCTAATCTTCACTCTTTATGAGTGTCGTACTAGTTAAGAACCCGAGGAGGGGCCTGTCTAACCTTTAACCTTCGCAATTCAGACGGGACCGTATTAGACTACAAAATAATGGTAATGAGATGCATTCTTGTGATCTCATGTGCGGGTCGGGGCTTTTGAGGATGCAGACCAAAGAAAGCGTAATATTTTTATGGTAATGGTTGTCAGAGTTTCTTTCATTTGCATCAACCAATCAGAATTTAGTGTATGTAGAACATTCCTGACAAAAGCGGCATTGTCACAACAAAAGCTAAAACTCTGTGTTGCACAAGTAATGGATCAAAAGTACTGCAGTTTTCCCTTTGTGTGTGCGCATGTGACCTCACTGCTGAACTAACAGCCAAATCCTCTGGGGCTGTCTTGATTTTTCAGAGGTAACTTTACCTGCTTTGCTGCTGAGCTCAGCAGCCTCAGTTGAGTGGAGGTGTCCCAGATCTGTACATGACAGTAAAATAACACACACACTGCCCTGCCCATTTTGCAAAAAAGAACGAAAAAAAAAAACACTATAGATACTTGAGTAAGAAGGAAACCTTCACTCATAGCATCATAGCTGAGGTTCTGGTGTTAAAACAACAACTCTGTACAGTCAAAGCGCTTCATTAAAACATACACAACAATAAAATCACAAGATGCACCTGGATTGTTCACTAACATTTGTTTATTTGAAAACTAATTTGCATTTGTAGGATAAAAGACTGTCTGGGGACAGTATTGCTCAGGTAACATTAAACTGAAGGTCTTAAGAAACAGGCAGAGAGCAAACAGTGTTCTGTGCTGCCATCTAGCGGGAAAAAGATGAACACATTTAAAAAGTAAATGAGGTGTACGTCAGCAAAAACGTGTAAAAATAACTTGCAATCATACAACTTCTCAACTACTCATAAAAAACAGAAATCAAATATAATACAATAAGCTAACCTAAACTTGATAATTTAATAAACATGCATAGATGTTAAGTTTTTTCATCTCGTTAAGTCTGAGGGAGATCTTCAGTCAGTGTTGAGACACAAACACACTCCCTGCAGAACCCAATGGGAGAGGTGTAGCGTTGTAGACAGGTCTGCCTCAAATACTAAGCCCACACCCATCGCATTCCTTCGCATGGACGTTGTGTACACCGGGGTCCTCATTGTATTCTGGGATCCAAAACACAAGGAAATGACACACACTAAGAAAAAATATCCAAACCGTACCAAGTGCATAAGTGTGTAGAGAGCTTTATCCACACCTGCAATCTAAGGTGACATGTCTCAATGGGGATGATTCTGAGAATGGGCAGTTCAACAACCAAGTCTTTTGGTTTGCTCTTCATTAAGCAGTTATTCTCTATGTCCCAGTCGGCTCCCTCCAGATACAGTCCAGACACAAAGCAGCCTGAGACCACTGATACAGTTAGTCTTTAAAATTACTCACTAGAAAAGCTGCAAAAGATGAATGTCTTGGCACATTACCTTTTCTGGGCCTGTCCAGGATGTCCTCCTCACTGCGGAACTCGGTCACTTCTGTGTACAACGTAGACAGATCCAGCGGCCAGCCGTTTTTCCTGCAGGCAGCTTGAACCAGAGCAGTCAGATAAGACTCTGGGATGTGAAGTCCTGATAGCCACATAATTTTTGGTTCTCCATCATGTACCTGCCAGACACAAGATTCACACATCAGACACAAACATTTTAAGACATAATATAAAAATAAAAGCCTTTGCGAGGCTTAGTAACCCCACACAACCCTTACAGCCAAACAAACGTACTCAAGTCACAGCAAGTACTGCACACAACCCTAAACAGTGAAACACTGTGGAACACAGTGGTGGGAGCATCATGCTGTGGGAACTCTTTCCCTCACCAGAACAGCAAACCTGATCAGAGATGATGGGAGGAGGAATAGAGGTAAAATACAGAACAATACTGGAAGTAAACCTCTTAGAGGCAACAAAAAATAACTTGAGACTAGAACAGAGGTTGAACCTCCAGCAGTTCTGATTAAAGTATACATTTATGTGCTAAGCTGGCCCATTCAAAGATATGAAGACCACCAAATCTATGTGAGGTTGAACTGTTTTGTAAAGGAAAATGGACAGATTAATTTACGTCTAGATGTGCAAAGCAGGTAGAAAAAACTCAAAGAATCTGCTATTTTAATCGCAAAAAGCAGCTTAATAAAAAGTTGAGTAGATGCAGCTAAATTACTCATCTTAATTTTTATAGGTTTTTACTTGTCAAAAAATGTAAACATCTTTCTTTCCACCAAACATTTATGTACCACATTTTTGGTTTTTCTGATAAATTCCTATTGAACAATAAGAATAATGTTTCATTGCAAGGTACCAAACAAATGTGGAAAACCCCAAAATATAAAGAGTTTGGTTTTAACTATTAATGCATATGTTAAAAAAAAATCACACATCAGGTTATTTGAGCATTTTTTTTACCCAATGGTAATACAGTTCGTAGCGTCTCTTGAAGTGGATCATCCAGTTCCCGAGGGACTTTAGAGTCTCAGGTGCCAGTTTCTTCCAGATGCCAGGAATGTGGCCATTGAAAAGGGCCCGAGCCACTTCATCCAACTCACTGCTCATTCCCACCTCACCAGCCAACGCCTGGGGGAAACAAGGCATCCGAAATGATCTAGAGGTGGACTAAAGGGAAGACACAAAAAACGCATGGCTCCATCCTCACCCTTTGCAACTCAGCCAAAGACAGCTGCATGCGAACCACCAGCTTGTTGAAGCGCTCTATTTCCTGAAGCAGAACCACAGTAGTTGGGGAAATGTTTGTGCCAAACTTCTTGCGAATCACGTCCATGTCAAACAGCTCGGGGAGTTTGTTTTGGATGTCCTGGGCCACCTGACTTATTTGCTCTTCCCTTGTAATATTTCCACTAGATTCGCCTTAGGAATGAGGAAAAAGTATGTGAAGGATAAACCAACAATCATCGCTTCCTCAGTTATTTTACAGTTTAACAGTTTTCATGGGAACAGCATACTACAACAAAATTTTACAGTGAGAATCCAGTACAGAAACACCAAATTATACCTGACTGAGGCTGAAGGTTTATCAGGTGAGTCCACAGCGCTTTAACAGCCAGAGTGTAATATCCTATCTCTGCGTTGGAATGAAGACCCATCACCTCCGGTGTGTTTGCCAGTGGCATGTTCTCAATCTCATCTGCAACACATGCCAGGTTAAAGCTGCGAGTGCAAGAATATAACATATTTTGTCTTACAAAAGAGTGCTTAGGCGGGAGCTGACCAACATATACTGTCTTTGTGCCAATTGGAGGGATTTTATATTCTACGTCTTTGTTTTTGAAGAAGTAAAACTGCCGGAAGGTGTAGAAGAGGAAATCTCCAAGATACTCATCCATGTAGACAGTCAAGATCCTGCGGTCAAAGCTATCTATAACGCGTCCACCGTACATCACCTAATGAGACATTGCACATTTAATACTTTCAGACAATAAAAGGACATGTCATGAAACACAGTGTTGCCTAACCTCGCCAATAAGATATTTCAGACTACCCCAGGGGATGTTGATGTCTCCTTGGTCGTATGCTTTAGTCAGGTAAGTGTTGAGGATCTCCATGCACACCTGTTAAGCAATTATACTTATTCAGCTACTGAAAGGTTAAAAGTGCATGTTAATGTGCCAGGCAATGAAACAGTTAGTCTTGCACCACTTACAAAGAAATCTGAATCGCTGAAGTCATAGGACACGTTCCAGCCAATCTTTCCGTACTTTCGCCTCTCTTGAACCACAGCATGGAAGAAGGCCAACACATACACCAAGCTTTTGAACACAGGGTGTTCGCATGCCGACAAGCTGTCATGTGAGATTTTGGAGTATGTTGCTCTCATGTTCAGCTTGAGACCGTTGGGAGGTTCTGTCACAACCTACAAACAATGTCAAAGGTCATTTATATTTCTTGAAATGATTTGTTTTAAAAATGTCTGTGAATATGATTTTATTTTGCTAAATAGTCTACTTTAACTATAATAAAATTTTATTTGAAAGCATGGGGAGTTCTTTTCTGGTTTTCAAATATGTTGCGCTTGGCTTCTAAGTGTTGCTTCTCATATGATCGTTGGATGAGTTCAAAAAAATTGTTAAAAAAAATTGTTCCAAAAGATAGTGTAACAGCCTATTGAACTATTACAGATGTCGCCCATTCAATATGAGTGAGGTTGAGCTATTTTGCAAAAAAAAAAATGAGGAAAATTTCCAGTCTTTCAATGTAGAAATGTGGTAGAGACATATATATACCTCACTAAACATGCAACTACAGGGGGTTCATGGGTGTTGAATAGAAATGCACACTGCACATTTCAGAAGGCTAGGGAATGTGCTTCACCTTCAGAGAATTTTGCAGGATGCCAATAGGGAAATCCTTAATGGGGTTGGTTGTGATCCACAAGCGGAAGTTGGGGTTGGGCTTGGTGATTCGCTCTAAAGCCTTCTCCAGCTCTTTCAGCCACTTCACTAACAGATGGCAGTTCTGCAGCATCAACCACTGACCACGAGAGGCCGCCTTGTCCAACAGATCTAGTGCCACCTTCACGATAGGAACAGGAAACAAAACTTCTTTTAAGCAATGTGCTATTTATAAGTATACAACATAGATAATGTCCATTACCTTGTCTTGTCCTTGACCCATAGCGAGAAACTTGAACTTGCTGCCTCCAAAGCCTGAAGATTCTGCCAGTTTCATCAGGTCAGTGGCCGGGTCAGAGCCGGGGCTCAAGATAAAAACGATGGGAGAGGAAGCTGTGCTGTGTTCGTAAACTGAGGCATAGCTGATCACAGGGGGCTGCACATATCTAAGCAAAAACACAGAGTAAAAGTTATGAAATTTGATATAAATTTTTCCATCAGAGCAAATTCTTATCTAATAGTTAACACCTGTACACTATATAATGCACTTTGGTGATTTCAGCTTTATGGCTCAGTGACATAAATATATAAATATAATCCCTTCCAAGAGAAATTCATCATCCTGCACAACTACGAAAGGTATTATTGTTGTTGACAAATAGTGAATTTTATGAACACTATTCTTTGGTAAGAATGTCAATCATTTATTGTCATTGACAAAAAGAAAAAATGTTACATAAAAGCTCAAATGTATTCATATCCTCATACTAACATTGGATTAAATGTACAGTATATATATCTATTTATTTGGACCTCAATGCATAATTCTGACCTTTGTGGATTGGAGAAAATTCCCATTAAATTCAAACTTGTGTGCCTACTTAACACTTTTGAAAGACATCAAACTTGAATGCAGTTAAATTATTTCACGATGAGGTTAATGGTACAAATGCATTATGAATAGAAACAAACTAGCAGGACATTTACGCTGCTGATAGTGAATCAGCGCTGTGTTTCCATTTACAGCAGAACTGAAAGAGTCTCACTTCTCGCCCATGATCACTGTGACGTAGTCGGTCACACCTCTGAAGACTCTGTCAACACGGAAGCAGCGCAGCAAGAGCAGCTTCTGAAAGTCTGAGAGGTTCTTTTTATATTTCATGGGAAATGGGGCCTGTTCTGGGGCATCCAAGTCATACCACTGAGGGAGGGGAAAAAAACATAATGAAGATAAAACTCATTAGTTTCACTCAATGCAATCTGCCAAGATTGAGCTGAAATGACTTTTTTGCAAAGTGCCTTGAGACAATATTTGTTGTGAATTGGTGCTATACAAATAAAATTGAATACAGTTGACATATTCTGATCACGCTGATGTTACTTGGGTGACTCACTGATTTCCACTCAGAGGAATTAGTCTCGATGTCGTCAGTCAGCGAGTCGAACTGGTCAGGAAAGAGCTCTGAGAGTTTCACCACATCCTCCCAGCCCTGGTCAGGAAGCCAGTCACATGGCTTCTTTTTAGAGCTTTTTTCCAGAGATAGATTACCTTTACGCATTTGATAGGGAAAAGAAAAAGAAGTGATTTGAGGAATGAATGTGTTCAAAGATATTAATCACTGTCACGTTTTTATAAATGGGTCACCTTTTATCAGAAATTCAAGCTCCTCTTGGGGTGCCCTCCCTTCTGCCTGTTCAATCTTGATTGTCATATTGAATGAAAAGAGCAACTTGTGTCTCTCAAACAGCCCTACCGATATTTAAAGAATGAGAAAATATGCAAAATAAAATGTACACCTTAAGAATGCAACATTATTCCAACTCATGTCTTTTACCTGTGCAGCCGTAGTTATAAACATTGTATGTCAGCGTATGGATGATGTTCTCGAGTCGTTTGAGAAGAGAAGAGTCAGGCCGAGCTTTCCGTAGCGACATGTCAAACACCTTCAGGTAAGAAGCGAGTGAATATTGGTACATGCTGTTGACCAGAGCCATGTCTGTCAGTACAAAGAACAGGATGGCGCCACGCTTTGCTGCAGGCCTGTATCCATCTCTGAGTTTATCAATGTCCACCGATGTCTTCTGAGCCAACTTGAGTTTCTCGAATACCTGGCAATAAGAGATTTAGCAATAAACAACAGTGCTGTATTCTTGAATGATTTAACTGTAGCAAACCTCGCCAAAGCTAACCTCGGTGGATTTCAGCTTCGTTTCCTCAAGAGTCTCAACAAGCTCTGTGTTATCCAACATGTTGCCCGTAGATGTGGCTAGCTCTCTGAGCAAGGAGTCGCCAAGGTTTTTCAGCAGTTTCTTATTGTCGCTGGTCTCTTGGATCAATCGCTCACGTTGTTCCTCCAGTTCCCTTTTCTCAAAGCCCATGATGACGCTCAGGAGCTGGTCTTCCAGACCTTTAAGTGTCACTGTGTGTAATATCAACACATTTAGATTTTCAAAGACAATCCACTTAGTCCTTGCTGACATACAGATGACAACCTCAGTTGTCATAGTGTGGGTCATACCTGTGTAGTTAATGACAATGGCTTTTCCAAACACCGCTGGAGAATATTTGGGATTAGACAATTTGGTGTTGAGATAAAGTTTAAAGTTGGGATCATAATGCACCTCCTTGTCACCCAGCATTATGACCTGTCGGCCCTCAGCTCCTTTCACATTTTTCTCCAAAACACTGTCAATTACTGGATCGATATACTCATCTACATCTTGGAAAAGGAAGGGAGAACCATATTTAATGGCCATCTCCAGCTGTTTCAAAAAGTCCGGATCATTGAAAGATGAGATCTGGGGGAAAAGATGTTCACAGATGTTAGGAGTAAAAGTAGAAAGCGATACGTTCTAATGTTAGCTCAGTTGCTAACTACAGCAGAGGCAAAATAATAATAATAATAATAATAATAATAATAATAATAATAATAATAATAATGATAATAATAAATTCTCCTTTTCCATTGTTTTACTATGTTTTGATAAATGTGTGTGTAATATCCTATCAGAAAGGTTTTGGTTGAAAGAGAATAAATGTATATCTAAATTGGTCAGTGGAATAAATCATTGTGGTAAAAATAATAAGTAAAAATGCAAATAGCATTTTTACTTATTATCTTAGTTACTGACTGTCTGGATAAAACTATGATGTAGAAATTTTATAGAATTTATAGAATTTAATTTGCAACTCAAATGAAATTTCTTGAGAGAAAAATGTGATCTTGTAAGGGGCATTCACCTTGTGAAGATCCATTCACAAGAGAATCCTTTGTTAAAGGATCCACAAATCCTTTAACAAAATATTATATAAATATACCTTTTCATTTCTAAAATTGTTGCATTCATGCTAAAGCACAGAAAAAAACTGAGTGGACAAAAAAAAAACATTTACAACTGCTCTCTTCTGTGACAGCAGATATATAAACATCAGTGACAAATAAAAGAAGGTTCCCATTTTTTTTCTCTGTGCGACTGCAAAAATTGAGAAAGTTTTTATGAAAACTTTGGAGGTATTTTGCACATAATATCTTACCTTGAGATTGTTGCTTTCCTCTTTCTTTTTAACCCAGTTGTATGCTTGCTGCTGAGGATCGATGCACAAGGCGAATCGACTTCCTCTTGTTGTCAGGATTCCATTCTGCACAGACAGCTCATCAGGAGGCAAACCCTCAGAGCCCCATCTGTTGCATAGGTTCAATAGGCACAGATAGTTTTGATCACTGAGTTAAAGAAAACTAATTGATCCATACAAGATATTTTGTTGACAAAGTTTAAACTGTCTTGTCCACATTTCTGATTTTATCTCCCACCCACCTGCTGATCTCTGTTTCATCAGTAAGAAGGCTTTCCACTTTGAAAGGCTCACTCAAGGGGATGCCTCTCTCCTGCACATCATGAACCCATACTTGATACACCATTTCATTCCTGAAATCCCAGCTAAAGGCCCCTTCGTAGCTCAGGAAAGCGGCACACACCAGACAGTCCCCAAGGAGGCGCACACGCCTCTGCTTCAACTCGTTCAAATCTGTGTTCCACCTAAGGTCCGTAAGAAAGGGTCAAACAGATATTCAGTTTTAAAAACATATCCTATATTTAGAAAATATAGGACATATGAGAACGACAAAAAGTTACGGTCCCTATAAGCTAATATCTTTTGACTCTGGCATGTGATTGTAATGTTTTAGAACAATTGTATTTCTTGTATAATTGAACCTTTCATTTTCCGAACTGAGTCCAGAGATGAGTTTGTCAGCGGCTATAAGTCTCCTCTCCATGAGTTCAGCCTCTTCTTGCAGCTTCTGCTTTTCCAGGATAGCGGCTTCGTACTTCTCTTTAAGACCTTGCAACTCTGTCTGGATATCTGTAAGCTCTTTTTGAATGCGCTCCAATTCCTTCTTGCTCTGAAAAAAGTCCCTTTCTAGGCGTGCCACCTAAAAACAATAATAATAAAAAAAAAACATGATGTAGTTTTGATTCCAACTGTTTTTTTATGCAGTACAGCAAAAGGGGAACAATGAATTACTGAATTACTTTATCTCTCTTGGGTTTAATTTCCTTGGCGACATCACAGTAGCCTACGATTGCTTCCACAAACTTGAGCATCCCTGAGCCAGCTTTGCTGATGGCTTGCATTTCCTCCAAACTTGTCTGTAAGTTCTTTAGGAAGCCTGGTCGGGTTGAATCATATAACATTACACAGTTCAATGTGGACTGCTGTTACGACATAAGCAAAGCATTATTTGCTGCTGATGTTGTGTATTATCTCTTTGAATAAATCAATCAATAAACATCATTGTTAATTGATTGACAAATCAGTCCCATTTTAAAGCAGGTTTTCCAAATGTTATGCAGCCATCTTACCTTTGACTGTCCTGACCTGGGGATTAGTTATGGCATCACAATCCATCTCCATTAAGGTGCGAAGGAAGTTGGCTTCAGACATCATCCCCCTAGCTGACTGCCAGCTGATTTCTTTGTAGCCACGCAGCACCAGAATGCACTCACAAACCACTTGCACTTGTTTAGGTGGCTTAGCAAAAGACCTAAATGACGTACCAGTGAGAAAGAGTCAGGTAACAGAAGAAGACTGAATACGAAATAATTAAAATGTTGTTTCTGATGATTAATAGCTGTACTTCAGCCCATCCAAACAATTTTTTTAGGCTATCGTCTTGTTTTCTAGTTCTGTGTTTCATCTCAAGATGTAGCTGGTTATACTGGCTAATTTTAGCATCCGACAGTTTTTAACATTATAACAAATAATTTTGTTAACAAATTCAGATTACCGGATTTCAGTCACATCTGATTTTTCCAGGTCTTGCAGGGCAATACGAGCTGCCTCCAATGCTGGCATAGCTTCAGCCAAGGAACTTTCAGCTTCTTTCTTCTCAACAGCGATGACTTTGTTTTGTACTTCAATCTCCTTAGCTTTGTCTTCAGCCAAGGTTCTTTTCTCTTCAGCTAAAAGGGAAAAAAAAAAAGTTAATATTGTAACATTATTGTTTTTAGCCATACATTATAAATCCATACACCTCGAGAGCTCATAGCTGAAAGATGCAAGCAATTACTGACCTACACTTGTGTTTACGGCAATGTTTTCCAGCAGGGTTTCACAAGCTTCCGACTTTTCAGCAAGGACAATCTTCTGATCTGCAAGCTTGATATTAAGTTCAGCCAGCTGATCGCTGGCTTCCTTCAGTTTATCCAGCCCACCCTCTAAGCGCTTGCATTGAGCTACAAATGTAAAGAACAGCCTCTAAAATGATCAGTAACATACTAACACCAAGCCTTTTGCTTGTACTGGTCCCCCAAACCAAGTTTCATGCTTAATATTACATCCATATCTTCTTACCTAAAATAAATTTGTCCTTATCTTCCAAGAGAGTAGAGTAGGTGTTAATAAAGTCCAAGTAGTTCTTTGGAGTAACATAGTTATATCGTCTGAGTTTCTGCAGGAAAATGTTGCTGTATTCTTCAACATTGGTATGGACCATGCACACATGATCTATGACTGCCACAATGAGAGATTCAGGGATCATGGGGTTTTCACCTGCAGAAAGAAAAAACACCGAATGAAATAGGCAAAGTGAAGGAACATTCTTTTGACAACTACATTATTGGAGGACATTAAAGCCAAAATCAGAATGAATTTGAGGAGAGGATTAATACTTGAAGAGTCACTTCATATATCTTTAATATTCTTGTGATGACACAGTTTCTCTTGAAAATGTGAGTGTAAGAGCCAAATGATCTAAACGAGCATTATTGATGTGGCAGGAGCTCACAGTTGTGACACTTTGGGTGGTGGGTGTGTCGTAGGTGGGCGTGACTGTCACTTAGTATGAATGAGAGCTGTACTGACGCGCTGAATCAGTATGTAGGAGGTAACGGGTGCACTAGGTGGAGGGTCATAATTTCTGTTGAACGTGTTAAATATTGTTTATTGTTGGCATCATTATGGTTTAGCCTGGTCAGCATGTGTCAGTCTTAAAAGTTTGAAGTATTGAAGCTGATCCGTGGAATAAATTGATGATAACAACAAAGGAGCCACTGGAAGTAATTGAATCACGCGTCATGACAGCATCAACCCACCGAGTTAACCCTGTGCGACCTTCTGCATTATTGTTTAGTTTTTACCGCACAAATAGTGAGTGCTTCTACTTACAGTGAATCAGTGTAAAAATGCTGGACATCACCAGAGCAGAAATTGCAACCTCATGCCTGAATGCTGCCAGCATTTTATGTTTAGTTTAGTCACAAACAGTTGTTTGTAACTAAACAACTGTTTAGTCACAAACCATTAAAGGTGGATCCATTAAATCCACCTTTAATGGATTACAGGTAGACAAGGCTCACCAAAGAGCCAACTCAATAGACAAACCGCCATTTTAGGCTCATGAACTCAAGCTATGGGTTCCAGACTTTGATGTTCGCAAAAGACACCTGATAAATTTTTCTTATGTCTTTTTTATGTAGATTTTTTTGATTGGCAAGTATGGAAATGAGTATAATGACCACTATGGTCATTATATGCTTGCTTGATTACAATTAAATAATAAAAGTTATAGAAACAAATCCCTCCCTCCTCCTTCCTATCAGGAGTTGGATTGTGGGGGCAGCAGCTGAAGCACAAATACTCGTTTTTTTTTCCTAAAAAAAGATTAATTCAGTAAATGTGTAATAACATACCAAGGAAAGAGTTAGCCACTGCTTGCAATGCTTGTGGAGGCCATGGGAGAAACCAGTCTATCACAGTGTTGTTCATCAGTCCTTACAACAAATTGTACATAATTAGTAATATGAATTTCAAAAATTTGTAAAAATTTAATGTATATGTCACCTGGAAAGTTCCTGCAGCGTGTCCTTAGAGTGTCTCCTGCTGGAGACATGCCTAATACAATGTGCAGGTTGTTAGCACTTTTACTGACAAAGTATTGCCACACGCTCTCTTTGGAGGGACCTGATCCCATTTTCAGAGCCTCTTCACGAATCTGGTTGAGAACAGCCTCCTTCTCATCATCAGGAAACAGTGCAGGAACTATGCCTATAAAGAGACTTTCTGATTAGTGATTATTCACGATTTCAGAGGACGTATGCTGTCTTGGTCAAAGGGATTTATCAAACCTGAGGTGAGCATGTTGTTGATAAGTTCCAAGAAGCCTTCCTCAGCAACGTGGGCATCCGTGAAAAGGAATACTATCTTCTTGTTTTCAATGCCAAGGTTCAAGTACAAGCCTTTCAAATCGTCTCTGAGGTTGGTCTCACAGTATCCTCTGCTAAGTGTTATCTCAAACACCTGACACAAAGTTTGTTTCTGTTACTGCAAGTAGTGAGAGAATCTCTAAACATGTTTTATTTCTGCTTTTCTGTGCAAAACTTCAGTTCTTTTCAATTCAAATAACCTAATCATTTTTGATGACTGGCAATTTCTTGTCCTTAAATATTGGAATACTGGCAAATACTTGCAGCTGTAACTGTAATACAATTTTATATATTATGTCTTCTTTCTAATTTGCAGTCATGTATGTTAGTCTCTCAAAAACAGTTCCAATAAATAGATTGAATTTTATTTGCAACATGAAGAAATATGAAACAAAGAAGTGTGTGATGCACGAACAGTTCTGTGTATGAATAAGATTATCTTAGTCATCTAAGCTGATGACTAAGATAACTATAGTACTCTAACCAGAAATGAGGGTCAGGTAGACATTCACATATACATATTGTACATTTGATATTTCTTAATAGAATTCAGCCAGCATAAATTTTCGATTAAAAACTACAGTACATGCATTGTTGGTTTTCGATTGCAAGTAGAAAATATATTACAACCTCACACTCTGCAGCAAAAGCAGCAAGCTTGGCGAGGGACTGTTTGCCGGAGCCCCCCACTCCCACAAGCAGTGCGTGGCCCCGATCAATGCGGACAATACGGTGAATTCGAGTCAGATGTTCCAGAGCATCTTCGAACAGTACAAGGTTCATCCTTGACATGGTCTCATTGTATTCCTCAAGAATAAACTGCAAAGTGTCAAAGAAAATAGTGGGTAAAGCATGGTAGTAGCTAATGGCACAAATTATTGCATTACAATATGTAAATTCAGAAAGGACTTTTCTCTCATTTATGTCACTAGACTTACCTCAAATATTGCTTTTGAGGATTCATAGTCTTGAATGTCCTCGTAGTCCCTGGGTTCAGTTTCATTAAAAGCATTCCTGTAGTCCCCGAAGAGTATTGGGTTGCTCATCACCGCCTCCATTTCTGCCTTAAAATGTTCTTCAACCAGATTCTTTATGTGACCTTGGACCTTTTGGGAAAATATATTAAAAGCTAACAACTCCAAGATAAACAATAATGAAACACTCAAAGATTTGGACTAAAAAACAATTACGATACACAAAGTTGGCAATCAATTAGTAGTGTTAATTCAACTTGCCAAAGTCTTGTCAGTTTCATCAATGAGTCTGTCATGGAAGATTCTCAAACACTCATTCCTCCAGACACGCACAAATTGGGTGACAGTCACAAATCTGTAAGAAAAACAGGAGGTCATTTTGGAAGGCAGATCTTTCTTAAACTGTCAGATGAGTAGGAGAATGAAACAGATCAGACATCTCTGGTTTGGTGAGAACCAGTCCGTTGTAGACTCTTGACAGGTCTCTGAGGTTGAAGATGTAGTGGAATTTGGAGGGAGTCGGTGGAAGATCTTTTATGATGAGGTTGTAGAGTTCCAGGGTGCAGATTGTGATTTTATCGCACACCTTCTGAATGGGCTCCTCAAATAGCTAAAATACCCCCAGTAACATTTTAATATCAGAGTGACATGAAATGGTGATGTTCTGTGTGTAAAACAGAGTCTTACTTTGGTGTGTCCCTTGAGAATAGAGGCATAGATGAGGTGGAGAGACTCCAAAGATGGAAAGGGGCTGCTGAAGACGCTGAAGAGAGAGATGAAGCGTGGATCCACCTCATTCCTACCCCCTCCTGCCTTTCCCATGGCAGCAATAAAGCCGAGGTCTTTCAGGATTTTGTAGTTAAGTTCTTTTCCTCTGTCATAAATACCACCTCGATCCAAAAGCAGCTTCAGCAGTGCAATAGGCTGTTGTGTTCCATAGCTATCCACCTGCAGTAAAACAGCAAAGCTTCATATACTTTCACTACCAAGTAAATAAAAAGTGATTCAGTAGATATGTTGGAGCACACACCTTTGGTATATTCATGTCATCAATAAATACCAGCAGTCTCTTCCCCATTGTAGGACCATATATATCTTTGGTCCTTTTTTCCACATTAGCCTCTAAGTTTCTCTGCAGATCCATTGACGTTGTTCTTGATGAAAAGTTGATGATCAGATTAATCTAGACAGAAATAAAATATTTAGTCAGATTATACATCCAATGCCTTGCAAAAATACAGTATTTCTATGCTTTGGCTGATTTCATATTTTGCTCACATACTTCTCTGTATTTCACATACATTTTATATAATGGAACAAGGCCGGTGAGAAAAAACACAGGAATAGGTGGAGCTAAACATGGAAAAAAAACTCTAAGGGGTATGAAAACCTTTCAAATGCACTACATGATTGAGTGATTTAAAGCTGAAATTACCCATGTATCAGGATTAATATGCTTCAAAAAGTTAAGAATGGTGGCAGTCTTCGAAGTGCCTGATTCTCCAACAAGTAAGACTGGTCTTTTTATCTTCACCATCTGCTCCAAGATCCAGCTGGTTCTTGTGGTGTCAACAGTTGGCACTAAGTAGATGAAAAGAATTTAGTGCAAACCTCAAAGGCTTGAAAACTTAAACTCGTTTCGTATTGTTTTTTGTTTTTTTCAAATATGCATCTGCAAATACTGCTCAGAGAAATAACTGTTACCCAGAATATCAGCAAACTTCATTTCAGGATTGTGAGTGTACTTTTCTACCAGGGAGCTCCAGGGAATCCATTTCATTTTAACACCATCAAAATGGAAATCAAACAGAGTTGGGAGGGATGCTGCATGAAGGCAATAATATGACATATTTATGAAGTGTTATTTATTCTATTCCAGATGAAAGAATATATTTCAGCTTCTTACCTGGGATATCACTAGGCCCTGCCAGTGTATTTGGATCGTGCACGGCAGTTAAGCAGGAAAGTCTTTTGATGAACTCATCAAACTTGAGCCTGTCACTTTCCACCAACGTGGCTCCCAGTGAGAGATACAGAGCTTCCAGGAAGTGACACTCCAGGAGATCAGGGCTGCTGTCATCACCCACCAGCAGTGCATCCAGTGTTAAGCACAACTGAGTGACCTGAAGAGATGATCAAAACATGCAAAGTGAAATGAAACAGCCTTAATGGCAAACTGGTTTGAAATTTAAATAATATATTCTTAGAAATTCATCAATGGAGTAGCATATTTGAGAAGAAGCCAACCTACCATATTCAGGTCTGTCTGAGGGACCACCGTCTCCAGTTTCGCTTCATTTTTACCGTCAACAACACCTTCTATAATCATATCAATAGAACTGTGCACATATTTCTCAAACAGTCCACTAAGAGTCTCTTGTTCCTGAAAAGTAAATAACATTTTTATTAGAAATACATTTTAAAAGAAAAAAAAATAAAAAATACAGAAAATGCAGAATAAATCATTCTTAAAAACCTTCTCAGGTCGACCAGCCACCCATCTTTGCCAGTATGGGGTGTATCGCAGGTTCTTCGGGTCAACAAACACCATCCCACAGCGAGACACGGTAGCAGGGGAAGCATACTGCAAATCGCCAACCTGTGATGGCAGACTTTGTTAGACCTTCTGATAGTGTACAAATGAGGTGTTCTGCTAACAGAAACATGTACATACAAACAAACCTCAAACAGCAGTGCACAATGGTTCTGTAAACGAATCCGTTCTCCATTAGCTAAAGTGAGGAGCTTGTTATCATCCATTACCGAGTTCATATTTTCAACCCAAAGGGCGTCGACATCCCCATCAAACAAGATGTACCTGGAAGTCCAATGCAACGGCTTAAGAAGTTTATCAGAGAAATATAATTTGCCTGTGTTATCATAAAAAGTAAAATGAACAAAAATGTCTGTCTCTACACATGCAAAGCAGGTAGAGACAAACAAATAATGAGGAGTTGTATAAGCATTAAAAACTGACCCCGCAAAGTATTTGCTGGGAATGACTAAATAAATATATGCACCAAATATTTTTATTTCCCTTAAGTTTGGAAAACCAAGTGGCACCTTCTGCTCCATAATGTTCTGCTACCTGGTGCTTATCACATAAAACTGATAAAATACACAAAGATTTGTGGTACCAATGTAAAAAAATTTGAAAATATTCAAGAGGTGCTAATAACTTTTAAGGCAATATATATTTACCTTCGCTCTTTTTTGTCAGTAGGCTTGTTGATATCACGGAAGATATTGGATAAAATCCCATCAGTCCAGTCTCGAGTGTCAGGGTCAAGAATTCCATAAAGTTCAATGACACTCATGGCTTTAGCGTTCAGTGGATACAGCTTCGTGTGCAGCCCCATTCTGATTAGGAGGTCAAACAGAAAACAACCTTTGTCCATACTTCAAATCCACATGAAGAAACTACATTGACACTTACCTAGTCTGTGCTTGACACAGCGTGCTGATCACAACAGATTTTCCACCACCGGTTGGGCCCACAACCATCGTAGTGTGTCTGGTCATCATTGTCTCATACATCTGCACTACTTTATCCACCTATCAGAATCCGGATAAAAGCGAAGTTTTAAAATGTCTCTTTGACAAGAGACTTCAAAGCGTTGAAGGGTCAAAGAAATGAAGGCCACGGGGAAGATGAAACACCTGGTCAGGTAGGACAATATATTTGTTCTCTTCCAGTATGGACTCCACAGCGTCATTGAAGTTAGGATAGCGAACACGAGGGCAGTCAAGTCCCGGGAAAAGGTCAGCGATCAGACCAAGGAACAAAGGGACATCCTCAAAAACAAACTTTGGCAGATTCATGTCTCTGAGAGCGCGCATCAACACCACGTCCTGTTAAACACAGAAATGCAACAATTAAATGACAAAGGTATACAAAAATATCTAAAAGTAACAAACTGTTTGTAGACTTTGGGTGTTGTCTATTCATTTTTAAAATCCTCAATTTCTCCATTCAAGCTTGTACACATTTACACAGCAAATGGTTTTTTTGCTGTCAGAAACAAAAAAAAATTCTTGACTGAAAGAAAATAATTTAAACCAGTCACAAGCAACAATCCTTGTGATTACCTCATTCAGGTTTGGTGAGTCTCTCTTTAACTCTCCTGCCATCACCAGGACAGACTTCAGAGCGCGAAGGCCAAAATCATAATGAGACTGCTTGGATAGTTGCTCACGAGCGAGCTTATAGAGGACTGTCATTTTCTTTGCAAGCACCTAAAATTAATATATTTAAAAAATTACATTTCATGAATCATTTTATATTTTTGAGCAATCTAGGAACTCAAACATATCTCTGATTTATGTGTTTCAAGATATTTCCTTTATAGTCAACATGGAAAGAACTAAATCATGAACGATTAGTTTTTCTGCTTTTTGTTATCTGGTTACCTTGGCCAAGAGGAATCCCTCAGAGAAGAGCATTATCTCACAAATCTGCTGTAGGTCAGGAACAATCACCACCACAGGCCTGAAGAGGGCTTTGACTGATTCTGGGAGCTCTGTACGTCCTGCGTAACCAGGGTTCATGGTGATGAAGATGCCCATGCGGTCATCCATAGTGATCTCTTGTCCCTCAAACTGAACATAGGATCAGAAGGAAGTTTTCAAGCATGTTAAAACCCATCTTAGTCACTGCCAAAATTATGTGCAAAATCCCAAAATTTTGAAACTGTTCTTTGCTCAGTTATTCATATAGCAATTGATATTGCTACATTTTGATATAATGAGCCTCGAGCATTACAGTTCAGCAATCTGATTTTACGTGAAAGACAAAAAGGAGTGCAAAATTGTAAAGAGGAAAAAAAAGAGCTTGAAAATCTGTTTGAAAAACAATCTGTAAAAGGTGCTATAATTTGCATTACATCAATTGAACTGATATTTTACCCTTCTTTTTTGCAAACAAAGGTTAGTTATTTAACATAGGTGGACTGCATTTCCATGTTAGATGACTTCTTATTACACAGAATGTATTTAGAGAAATTAGAGTAAAGGGTGTAAACATAAACTCAAACCAAGCTTTTTATAATATTAATTATAAAAAGAATTTTAAAATCAAATATTTTCACCGCACCTCTCAATTATGCACTACTTTGTGTCTATCTATTGCATAAAATTCTACTAAAATACATTGAAGTTTGTGATTTTAATGTTATAGCTCAAGGATCATCTCAAGGGTATTACTGGTACTCTGCAGATTGATAAGTAAATTGTTTATTTTAGACTCATTCATTATAACAACTGATTTACCTGAAATGTTTTACAGTGTAACATGAGAGCATTGCGGATGGTCTGCATTTGAGAAGAAATAACTGACAACACAGAAGCGTCTATTCGATTGAACTCATCAAAGCAACCCCAAGCACCACACTGGGCAAGACCGGAGAAGATCTTCCCAACAGCCTGCGCACAAAGAAGAAAGGCATTGAAGTACAAAACAGTGATATGGTTTTAAATACAAAAACATCTCAATAATAAATAATTATCTATGCGTGTTACTTGATGTGTGCCTCCTACCATGTAGTCCATGCCCTCACCACAGTTTGTAACTACACACAATAGGCCTAAAGCCTTAGCCAGATCTTTGGTGGATTCTGTTTTTCCTGTACCAGCTGGTCCAGCAGGAGCTCCACCCAAGTACATAGAGAGGGCCTGTTTCACAAATGCACAGCTCATAAGTTGCCACTAAAAACACGCCACAGCTTTCCGTGTTTCTTTAGGTATTGCAATGTGTGTTAAGACCTGTGTGAGGGTCAGGTAGATCCGGTCAGTTAACGGAGTTATAACCAGTCGACCATTCAACCCCATGTACTCATAGCCGTAAGAAAACGTGGCACTGCACTGATGAACAAATAGGTCGTCATGGTGCTCGATCCAATAAAACCTCAGTTGGCTTTCCCACTCAAACTCTTGCGCATCCATTATACTGCAAAAAGATCGATATGGTCACTCAAATCTTGTACTGTCATTGAGTTAACCATAAAACATGGGGCTAACTAGGTTGAAATATGAATGCTCACCTGTTGTCCACAAAACTGTCCACAATGTCTCTGGCATGGACATCAATGATGAGCACAGTGTTAATCTTCTTTCTGTCATTTTTCTTCATAGGTTGAGTGATGCGTGTAACAAGTTCATCAATTTGGCGGTGCATCTTTTCAGCGTAGTACTTCAGAGCATATTTTTCTCCTTCTTTCACCTTTTTAAAGATGTCTTGAACCTCCCAGGTCCACCACACTTGATTTGCAGCAAGCACTACCATACCCTGGTACAGAAGCATCCACTCTACCCTGATGAACATAGGAATGAGCCTGTAGCCTGTTTGTTCATGAGAAAGCCTGTAAGCTCTCTATGTGTTAATACTTACCTACTCCTGTCTTCACAGTAGCGAAAGATTGCTTCCTTAGTGATAAGCCTGTTAGTTCTCCGCATCTCGTGAAGTACTGCCAACATCCACTCTTCCACCCTCCCCTCCACTGGGACGTAGCTCCTAAACTCCATCACCTCACCTTCAGCAGACACCATGGCAGCAACTACTGTCTCGCCACTGGTTTCCATGTCGAATCTTAGTGAAGCTATGTTGTCATACATCTTGTGCAACAATAAAGGCAAAAAAGAACATCAGTAACAGCATTTTACAAAAATGGTGAGTAATTGTTCTCTTCTCTAAAGGAGCAGTGAACTGCTTGTTTTTCCTGCCAAGTATGCTGGTGAATTTAAAAAGTCTTTCAGTCAGTGCAGGGAGACGTATTACATTTGTTCACAATCAACCTGTATGGTGTCTATGAAGTCCATGTGTCCCTTTTCACAATATTCCACAGTAAAAGGTTTACGTAACCTTCTAGTCAATTGGTTGAAAATCCCACTTTCCAGCTGTTCTATGATTGGCTATATAATACCCACTTAGTCTATGTCACAGGAAGGTGGGTATTTCTGGTTATCAAATTGTGTAACATTCATTTGAAGATGGTCTGGGAGGCTTACTTTCTTATGGCATAATGTTTTCCAAATACAATGAAAGTATGACAGGAGTATTATATTAAAAATAAGGATTTGTTTTGATTATCTTGTGAAATGACCTATCACCTTGATCATGTGTTCCTGAACACAAGTATGGTCACTACTCCCAAGAATACTGAGCAGTTCATCATCAGAGATAAAGAAAAAGCGCGGGAATGCATTTCGCTTGGAGTCCAGGTAGTCATTAAGGCTCTTCTGGCATCTCTCTAGACCAAGACTCAAGGCCTGCAGGTCTGGTAGCCGACTAGGACCCAGGCAGCAATGCTTAATATTTGGAATCTTCTCTGTGTCAGTCATTATCTACAAAGAATTGAAAAATATATTAATTGGATAAGTCCATTCACAACATACTCTGCTTTGATCAAAATATATCAAAGTGTAGCTCACTTCTTTAAACTTCTTGTCAATATTATCAAACTTCTTAGCTTCTTCAGGTAACTGCGAGCGAATGTCTCCCCCAATGAATATGCTCTCCAGGTACATCCACTTTCGCTGCACAACCAGCCAGATCTATAAAAAGACCTTTCTGTCAGTTTGCCTTTGAATGGATACAGAAAAGACTTATACATTGACTTATATATTGCCACAATGATAAAGTATGATGGAATTTAATCATTTAAATGCAATGATGTGACTGTTTCACATTTTGTTAACATAAAAACCAAAAGATTTACTGTATGGCTCTTAGATTTTATGTGATAGAGCAGGGTGCTCTGGGAGTATAGAGTGCTGGGCCCTTTGATACGGGCTGTTAGGTTCCTGTACAACCAGTGCCAGAGTCTGGTCTGCATTGCCAGCTGTAAGTCAGGCTCATTTCTGGTGGGAATTGGACTCTGGGGTTCCCCTAGACGAGATGGCCCAAGTGACTGGGGAGAGGGACATCTGGGCGGAAGAAGATGGATGGATGGATGGATGGATGGATGGATGGATGGATGGATGGATGGATGGATGGATGGATGGATGGATGGATGGATGGATGGATGGATGGATGGATGGATGGATGGATGGATGGATGGATGGATGGATGGATGGATGGATGGAATTTAAATCCATGTATCATTTCCCTTTAACTTCACAAACATTTTCACTTTTTGTTGGCCTGTCACATAAAACCTTAATAAACCATGTTTTGTGCTTATAACATAGAGAAAAACAAAAAATAAGAAGAGGGATTTACCCACCTCTATTGTCTCACTAATGAGTGACAGATCTTTTTCCCACCGCTGTATAATATTAAGGAAAGGTCCAACAAAACGGCTGCCAGCCATACTCTGTAAGTTCATGACATCATTGTCCACATTCAGTAGGATCTCATCTACAGCACCTAGAATAACACCATGCTCCTTGGTGCCTTTGAAATACGTCTGCACGATAAACCTCATATTGTCCCAGGTATCTGATACTGCTGTCACTCCCTAAAAGCATAGCAGTGAAAAACAAGCAAAAACATGCAATATATGATTTGTCCACAATTACTAGTTTCGATTGTAAACTGATATAGATCAAATTTGAAGTTCAGCTGGATATGTTAAATTGAGGGAATGGTTACCTTCTCAATACTCAGCTCTTTTACAGCAGAGGTGACAATGTCACCTATCACATCAGCATATTTGTGCAACTCCATAGCAAACATGTTCTGCAGAGTAAAGTTCTGAGGATTCATCTCAAACGTGGTACCGGTCCTTTCCATTAACTCTTTCCAGTGCCTGAAAAATAAAAACTTGCTCACAACAATTTTGCTGTACAGCCCACAAACTTATTCCTTCCTCAATTATATTATGAGAATATTCTCATATTCAATAAATTAGAATATGTGTTCTACTGAGACTCTTTTGTCAGTATAAAAATATCCCTTTTGAAAATAACAATGTTAAATATTAAAACCAAATATTAAAACCACTTTTCACTAAGCTCATAATTCTGTATTAAAAATTTGTTTTTAATCGGTCATATATAATACTGTAATCTTAAAAGCAGTGTTTTCATTCGGTGCGAGTGGAAAATTATTAGAATTACAAGAAATAAACGCTTCAAAACATCTGTCAGTGTGTAAGTAACCTACATAATGTATTTTGCTTATTTCAGTAACTAAGTTAGTGAAATAACCAAACGTTTCAATAATATATACATTTATTGACCATGACTAAACATTCTGTGTTTAGTCATAACTAAACACAATGATATAGTATGATGGAATTTAATCATTTAAATGCAAAAACGTGGAATCTTGAGCATTCACACTAACCTGTCTCTAAGAGCTTCATTCTTCAGGTCTAGCAAAAGCGGCAGAGATTCTTTGAACTCCTTCATACATGCGTCTAGATAGTAGCCCACGGGTAAACTCCGCACATGTTTAGGCAGCCTTCTAAACCTTTTGATGAAACCCTCAATGCCATCCTGTAGCACCTGCATGTCCAAATCGACCCACAATGTCTCAGACCACGTCGCTTTTGCATTCTAAAAAAACAACAAACAGACCATCTCATGAAAAACTTGACAACCTCAAGAACATCCTGCAATTTCAGTTCTTCGCTGCCAGCAACACTGTCCCACCTTCTGGGCCTCATAAACACTATATATCTGTCTTAAGCCCTGCATTTCTTTCTGAATCTTGGTAGCCTCTGGATACATGGTGACTGGTAGGTTTAACAGTTTTTCGGCATTGGTGAGGTCAGAACGTTCTGCCTCTATTCTGGCCAAGTCTTCCTCGTATTTAGCCATTATTATTAATCCTGGAAACAAGAATAGCATAGCATTAGAAAAAAAAAAAAATAATAGAAAGAAATTACAAAACAATGAATCATCCAAGCACCTTTATCCAAATTATCTCCCACAGATCCAGGACCGTGAAGGCTGAAGCTTTCAGCAAAAACAAACAGTTCCTGTTTAAAGTCTCCAATCTTGTTCTTTGTAATCTTTAAAAGTAACACAGAGAACAGAAAGTGCATTCATAGGGTCCTACAGAGATATAACTTTGCGAAGTACAATGCCTGGCAAATGTAACTTATTGATATTATCACATTTGATCACATTACAACCACAAACTTTGCTGCATTTTACTGGGATGACTCAACACGAAGCAATGAGTAAATGTGAAGTGGAACAAAGACTCTACAAGACTGTTGGAACATTCTACAAGAACAAAAGTGTAACACTTTTATATTAGGCTTCCTTTACTCTGATACCATAAATAAAGTCCAGAGCAGATGGATAGGGAATAAAGAAATTGGTTTAATATCTTACAGATCACTGTTGCAACCATCAGAAGTAAATGAATGAACATATCAGACAGAAGGGACTTGTAATGTTATGTAATATTAAATAAAATTTGAATTGCATTGAAAGTTTATGTTGTGATACATCAAAACTTCAAATGGTATGAATACATTTGCAGGAAAACTTGTTAAAATAAAATGTTATTTTTGTGTGGCTTGAATGAGTTTTTCATGTCTTACATCAGTAAATGACTTTTTGACATCTGCTAGACTTTCATCCACTTCTCTAGCTTCAGCAAAAAGATCACTCCAAATATGCGCAATCTTGGCAGCTAGCTCCTGTTCATCTTCTCCAACCTAGAATGCAAGAGTGACAATACATTTAACAAGTTAAACAATGCAGTTTTTTTTCAATAGCAGTAAAATAGCTGACACATTACCTTCACATTGTGCATGGCCAGAGTTCTGTATTTTTCCTGGATATCAAGGTATCTGATTTCCACATCTAAAGACATGGCCCTAATGTCTGAAATGGTGGACAGCACACTCTTCAAGTCATCAAACGTTTCAGGGCTTTTCTTCAGCTTCTTGTCGAGTAGCTGTTTTTTTTTTTTTTTGCAGATACAAGTTACTAAAAACAAGAATTTTGACCATGGAAGCATTGAAGTATATTGAAAAACGCACCATGAGTTCATCCTTCAAGCTGAAGAGATCCTCTTTAGCAGGCTTATTTAGAAAGCTACTAAGTGAAGTAATCCAGGACTCAGCGAGTTCTTGCATTGTGTTCTCCAGTGGTTCCAGGTTCAGATAGATACTGTACTTGGCCTTGAATCGAGGTTCCTGCATCACCTTACGCCTAATGTTACTTAGGAACTGTAGCTTTTCATCGTACATAGCACAGGATGGGTTCTTTGCTGCAAACGCTTCATTGACAATAGTTCTGTTCTTTTCCCAAAGGGCTCGATAGTGTTTCCAGGTGTTTAGGTACCGTTCCATGGAGAGAAGAAGTCGCTTGATGTTTTCAGAAGTTGCCATAGCAGTCTCTTTTAGTGAGGGGTCAAGCCAGACGTCGCTAAGGAAGGATACGGTTACTAACTCCTCCTCACCATGCACTTGCTGTGGTGGGCATTCGAGGCAGGTCCCATTCATCCAGCGTGGAAACCGCTTAACATAGAAATATGGCCACAGTTAGAAAAGAAAATAATTTTCATTTTAATAAAATAGTTTAAAAATTGTGATGACCTTACTTTAGTGCTCTCAATACATTCTCTAATGCACTGCATGAGCACCCAATAGATTTCATTACTTGGGGGCTGCGACACAATCTTGGGCGCAGAAAGGATGGCATCAATTTGAAACAAAGGTCTTGTTCCCATGAGCGCCTCGTCGAACTCCTTAATACTCCTTAAAGCAAAGTCAATATGAAAGACAGGACAGAGAGAACTGCGGGTTCTAAAAAGAGAATAAGACTTGAGCAAAATATATTTCAAGTGATTACCTCACCACCATCTTTACGATTGAGTCAAACACTTGGCGCTCCCAGTGAGTGTAGTAATTTGCCATAGATTTGGCTTTTCCGCTGCTGGTTCCCAGGATCAAATGTTCAGTCTTAGTGATGAGGAAACCAATGTCAGTGTATTTACTAATAGGTAAAACCAATGTCTTGATCCGCTCGAGCTCAACGCGTCTGCAGAACTCCTTGAGACCTTTTAAACAGAGTACATTACATAACATTTTACATTCTTAAAAAGTGTTATTCATACAGCAAATAAATAAAATACTTCTACCTGGTACATCATTTAATGTCTCTGGTACTGAAAAATTTAATATGTTGGACATCATTATTAAGTGTAACTTGGATTCTATTTCCTTCTCGTTGTTCAAAATCTGCTTGACCAGAGATTCAAATTTAGAAAGGTTCTGTAAACCTCTGTTGATGAAGTCCTGTATACCTGAAACCAAACACATATCATGCTTATACATTTACGCAATGTGAATATATCATCTTTCACATATATAATCACTGACCACTTATTCAGATACACCTGTTTAATTGCTTGTTCACAGAAATAGGGAATCTGTCCTTCACTCAACTTAGGAATTCAGATGTTGTGAAGTTGGCTTGCTGAAGTTCAAACTAAGCGCCAGGTTGAGTGCAAAAAGAAAATAAAGGCGTTTGGAACTTTTGTTTTTAAACATTAACAATTTGAGGAACTCACTGAGCCAGCTGTGTATCCAATGACAGCGGATAAACAATTTTCTTGTAACAATAAGTTGTTTCTTTGCCATTAACACATTGAGAAGCACAACCACTAGGATGATTGATGGCGCTAAGACACTCCTCCTGGCCCTGATTGGTTGTTTTTGACCAGCAGAGGTGCATTATGTCAACAGCAGTGGAGGAGCTTGATCTTTTCAGATTTTTTTTTCTCAAATTGTACAGTCACAACATTATGACAGTTTTTCCAGATATGTAAAAAACATTTTTTATCAAAAGCTACATAGGCCATCTTTAAGTTTTTTTGAACACGATAATGTTACGATAGATAGTCACACTACTCCAACCATCTCCACAACACTTAGGGATGTGGTCTATGGTCTCTGCATTCTCATATTGAATGCACAACTGGTAATTGTATCTGGATGATGAGATCAGCTATGTTCTCCAAGAAATCTTGACAGTAAATTGCTGAGTCAATGCCACAAGCAATTATGACAGTTCTGAATAAAAAAGTGAGTCCTGAGTAAAAAGAACCAGCACCAAGCAGCTAATAACGAGGCGGATTCTGAATTAAAGTACCCAAAGAATTCCAGTTGAGTCGTTTGCATCCATACTGGATCCCTTTTGTGACTTCCTGTATTTGTGGTGCCAGCATAATGACTTGAGCCTCACTCAGAGAGTCCATCACAGAATGATATCGCCTGACAAATTTGTTCAGATCGTCCACATACCTGAAATTAAAATCAACACAAGTGAAGAGGCAGTTAGAGGAGTGCGGTTTTAGCAATTTGAATAAGATGTGATTTAGTGAGAGCCATCACCTGATGAGATTGTTCTCTTGAAGAGCCACATTTTCAGCCAGCTTAGGCACAAAGAAGCCCAAACCTACAAGGTAGTTTGTTTCAGCAATTATTTCAATGACTTCTGGAGCAAAGTTTACAATGTATTTCACATTCTTTTTCTGGCTTGCTTCAGATGCATCTGAATTCTAAAAATGACAAGAAGGCATTTGTTTTAGGACTATATTTTAAAATAAAACAAATAAATACTTGTATTAGTTTACTAACTATGATGGAGTATCAAGGCCAGGCTAAGAAAAAAAAAAAAGAGATCATATTACTAGAATAAAGTCGAAACAATTCAGTTTATTTCTATAGCGCCAATTCACACCAAATGTGGTGAATTGCTGTTTTTTCTTTTTAAGGAACGTCACAAAAAAAATGTTCATTTCTGTTACACATGCATTCCAATTGATTCTAGTTATAAAGAGTGCAGTAAACTCAGATAAGCAACAGAAAATCACTTGCGTTGTGTTAAGGCAATCCCTTATACCAAGCATGAGTGTAGCGACAATAGAGAGGAAAATCTCTCCTTTAAATGGAAGAAACCTCCAGCAGAACCTGGCTCAGTACAAATAGCCATCTTCCATGGTTGTCTGTGGACTTACCAAAATAACGTCATAAAATTATGAGAATAAAGTCATGTTACGAATATAAAGTCATATTATTATTAGAATAAAGTCATAAAAATAAACCTAAAATATAAGAATAAAGTTGTCATAATATGATAAAGTTGTAACATTGTGAGACTAAAGTTGTAATATTACCAAAAGAAAGTCAGAATATTAGGAGAATGAAGTAGTTTTATGAGAACTCATTCATAAAAAAAGTAATAAAAGATTGAAAGGAGGAATATTTAAACATTTAAAGTAATGCTTACGTAGTATCAGTTTTACAAATGAGGGAATACTTGACACTTTAACACATCAGCATTGAATTATTATCAGTAGCAGGACATCGAAACAACTGTGTAAATGACTGCATCTTTTTCAAAAAAAAAGAATTGCATGGCTGAATTGGCCAGGTCTTGATCATGCTGTCCAAGTTTTTTTCTCATTAAAACAACTTTTTTTTCTCGTAATTGAACTATTACGAGATCAGGTCATTTTGCGTCTTTATTCTGCTGATATTAGGACTTTATTCTAGTAATTAAAAGAAAACCCTCGTATCCTGGCCCTAATACTCCATCGTAAGTAACATCGCTTACCACCTCTTCGGTTTTTTTAGCACTCAACAATTTTTTTTTCATTAGTGATAATAATTTGCCCTCTGTCTCTTCCAGCCAAGACTCGTACTTAATCGTCTCGTAGGCTCTCAGCTCCAGTGCCAATTTCTCATACTTGCTCTTTGCCTGAGAGCAATACAGTAGAGGTCACAAAAGGTTCCAGTACTTGTTGGCTACCTGAACATTTACAGTTAGTCTAAAAAAAAAAAAAGATACTGTAAAATGCTTCACCAATGACGTCTGTTCACTGTTGAGCATTTCTGGAACTTTCAGGAAGGGAAGGATGGTTTTTTTGATGCGGCGGGCAAGAGCTCGAGCCCATCTTATAGCTCCGGCAACAGGAGGCTCATTTTTTGTCAGTTGCGGATCGTCCTTCTCCGCTTCAAAGATTTCACTTATGCTATCCACCTAGAACAGGAGCAAAACATGCTTGCTGAGGATCTATTAAAAATAAAAACATAAAAGTGATCAAACACCGACACTGAATGGACGAGCCAGTCTCCTATTTTTCCTTTTTGTACGCCTACTAAACATAATTGAATGAAACTACATTTCATAACTGTTTGAACAACAACATTTAATTCAGTTTGGACTAGTTGAGGGTTTGATGAAAATGACTCTCCGACATAGCATTCAAAGCAATCAACTCCTTACATTTAAAGTACAATACCTCTCTGCAGTACTGGGTCAGGATATCATCAAATTTTCTCCTCAAATGGTTGCTGATGGCTTTTCTAGTGCTGATTTTTTGGAATTTCTGCAGCAACTCAAAGGCCGCGGCCGAGAAGTGCAGAGTGTTAAAAGACATATCAACAAACTCGATGACCTTTTTGTCGATAATCTAAAGAAAACAAAAAAGAAAAAAGAAAAGAAAGAATCAGTTTGACAAAATGGAAGCAGAAAACAATATGTAAATTTTCACAAAATAAAATAGTATTGCAAATTGTTACAATTATTTAGAATTGTCTTAACTGACCTCGATTGTATTTTCAAAATCTTGAATAATCGTTTTCCAGCTGGCTTTCTTTGATATGCTGAAAGGATTGAAGGTAACATCCTGGAAGGGCAAAACTAGGTCGCTCACTTCTTTCAGTAACTCGTGAACGCGTCTGTCTCCTTTCAGTTCTGGACCAAAGACGTTGTTGAACTCCTCCAAAACCTAAACCATCCAGAACAGTGCTTTTTAAAATCAGTATAGTTATACATAGAGTTGTTGTGTAAACTTGGGTTTTATTAATGCAAGATTAGGAAAATACATATGTTCACTGACCTGAAAAACCCTACCCAGGTCCTCGCAGATAGAAGCCATGTAATCAGATCTTTCAAACAGTCTTATGCGATCAAATTCCCAGTGAGGAGTTTGGTGTAGTTTTTCAATTTGAGCTCGCATCTCAAAATACGATGACTTCCATTGCTCCAGAACTTGTCTTGCTTCAAGCACTTTGGTCTTGGCTTCTTCTCTGTTTTCTCTGTTCAAGACATAATATTTAAGTTAAAATCTAACCAATTTCACAAATAAAGAACACTGATAAAGTACTGACAAATAATAGCATTACATTGACAAATAATAGCATTACATGTAGAGCAATTTAACCAGTTTCAAAGCTACAAATTTCAGTTCAATCCAATTTAATTATCTTCAGAAAAATTAGAAGTACATTATTCTCTGGACATCTTTCAAAGAAAAGTTGACCTTAGTCAGTTGTCAGTTCAAATCCCTTCCAGTGAATCAATTCAACCTGATGTAATACTTTCACATTCATATTTTACAATCAAAATTAGTTCACAGAAAGAGACTCTTGTTTTCCCCTAGGTTAAGCAGATTAGAAAGAGAGGACACAAACTTGAATATTGAAGTAACAACAACTCCTTGAGCCACTTGCTCACACAACTGCCAGGCAATACGCTCCATCAGAGGGACCATTCTTTCATTGGAGTTATAGTGGAGAGAGATCATCCACATAATCTGCAAGCTCTCCATCAGATCAGGAATGGTCTCCAAGATCAAAGCAAAGTTGGCTCCTGCAGCCAAATTCTGCAAAAGATAGTCATGAATTTAACAGACGTGAATGAGATTATATCACAACTAATGTGGACTTCACTGCAAACTGTCTTCATAAAACTGGTCTATGAGTGTAAGAAAGGTTCAATAAGAATGATGTAAAGTTCTATTTCACCATGAAGTGTCTCTCCAGTGTTCTTAGGAAGCGTATATTATCATGTGCCTCGATGTGGTATTTTGTCAGTTCAGCGACCGTTCCTTTGAAGTTGTAAAGGCATCCTGCATTTGCTGCCTTCAACACCTCAAAGATCTTCTCTGCCACAGGCTGCTTAAGCTGCTCAGTCAGAGCATTAAAGACAGAAGAGCGCTCCTGCCAAAGATCTATCTCAGCCATAGGTCCTGGTCCCTGTAGGAAGAACATTCAGATTGATCAGTGGATCACATCAAGTGGATCAAGCAAGTGAGTCATTCAAATACAAATGCTTGGCTTGTCCCAACACTTCTCAGACAGTTTTGAGTTCTAATGGAAAAGGCTGAAAAAGTAATAATTTCCAACCTGTGGTTTTTTGTTCAGCTGTTCCTCAATTACAAAGGTAATTTGAGTCTGCCAGTTCATCACACACCGCTCCAATGCCTCTAACATCTCTGGATCACGAAGAAGCACATCCACCTTTTGATCCAGGTCAACCTCAGGGATTTGGAGTGTAACCTCGTCTAGGGAATACATTCCATATGTAGACTCAATTTTATTTCATCAACGTATTTAATGTTAATGTATTTTGTTTTTCCACTAATAATGAAAACAACAAACATAACTAAAAAAAGATTGGTTTTGATTACTTGAATAAGTTCAAATATTTTACTAAATCTTTGTAGTGAAAACGAAGCCCTCAGCGGTGATCTTTCAAAAAATGTTTGAAAAACGCTCTAGGTCCCTTCCAGGTCGTACAATAGAACTTCTCAAAAATAACAACGTTTTCCAAGCAGATGGTAATGTGAGGTTTTATAGCTTGAGAATCATGTGGTTTTAACAGTCATGCTCCAAAACGTTTACTCTGATCTTATACATGCGACACCTGTCATATAATCAATATCCTCTTTGCTCATTTAGAAATCCAGAAAGCTTGGCGTTAAAGTTTATATACTAACAACGATATCAAGTCCCAGACATGAGAAAGTTATGTAGAGGGACACTGAAGATGTCGCATTATTTTTCCTATCAGGTCAGTGAAAGCTCCACAGCATCAGCTGCAGCAGAGTAACTTTGGTTTCCGTTCATGACTGGCACTATCACTTTCTTCCTTTATTATTTGTATGTATTCAAGTGTAAATTTGAGCATTGGCTCTGAATAAATGTTAACGTGGAGAAAAAAGGGTTTTTTTTTCTTTGTATCTGAAACAAAAATGCCTCAGAGGGAGAATAAAAATGCATTCTTTAGTTATGTTGATGGTGAAACTAATGGATTTGGAGGCTGCTTGTTTTATGAGCATTAATCTAATTAACATGGCTGAATATTTCCACATCTTTTACCATCAAAATATATGATTAAAACAAACCTTCTATTTGAAGGCGCAGGAGAGTTGAATTGACCACTCCCAAAAACTTGTGTGTTCTGTTGAGCAGTTCATCACGAAGAATCAATTTCCCGCTTGACTTAACCAAACTCTCTTCTTCTTTACTTTTAATTTTCTCTTTCTTTTCACCATCTTTACTAGTCTTGTCCTGAGGAGGTTTCTCTTTAGGCTGAACACCTGAAGCAGTACTGGACATCTGGTGTGCAGTAAGTAGGGGTATGTACATCTGAAGAGAAATATTGAAATTATACAAAGTATTTTCAACGATGGAACATTCTCATTTTCATAGGCTAATCATATGTACAATTGTTCGATCGGCGACAGAGGGAAATACTGCTGTTTCTATCCTAAGCATCAATCCAGATACTGACCCTTATGTTTTGTTAAACTTACATGTACAAGTTTTCTCTGCAGCACTTGCACGGGGTCTCCGTTGTGCATGCCAATTTGAAACAGCCTCGGCATTAGGACGTTGGCCTCTGCCATACTACGTGGCTCTACAATAGAATCTGTTCAAAATACAAACAGTATTAGAGTATGTTTTCATGCCTCATGCTTGAACCATTTTGAATATTTTGGCACAAAATGGTCCTCTTACCCTTTGTATTTCTGAGAAAGTAGAAGACCCGAGCTTTCAGAAATCGCTCTAAGTGCTGATTTACAGCTACGTGAAGCTCAGTGCGATACACAACTTTTAATACAGTTTCCTAAAAATATCACATCAGATATAAGCTTAAAAAAGATTTCAGCCATCATAAAATTTATGTGAAATATTACACTGCTGATCACTAATACACAAATTAGGACTTTACAATAACAGTCTTACGTGTGTTTCCTCATTTGGTTCCTCTGAGTCAGATGGGTCATGTGTTTCACCAGCGACTGTGTGGTCAGGATCTGAGGGCTCTTCATCTTTATTCTCTGACGGGACTTCATCTTTATTCTCTGACGGGACTTCATCTTTATTCTCTGACGGGACTTCATCTGTTTTCTCTGACGGGACTTCATCTGTTTTCTCTGACGGGACTTCATCTGTTTTCTCTGAGGTGTCTTCATCCAGTGTCTCAGAGGGATCTTCATCTTTTTTTTCTGAGATCATAGTTAAATCACTTTATTTTTTAAATCTTGCTTTTTACATGAGTGTTCCTCAAAAGCTCAGAACTCAATTTCACTTCGTGAAGTGCAGATGAAACAATCATGCTTTTGCATTTTGTATTCTACTTGCTGATGTCAATTTATATGTATATATATATATATATATATATATATATATATATATATATATATATATATATATATATATATATTTTTTTTAGGTCAGGTCTTTCCTGCTAATTCTGAATTGTGTGGAGAGATTTTTTTTCTAGGGACTCTTTTCTAATCAGAAGTTCTGAAACAAAAAGAAAATTAAATTAATCAAATGATACACAATTAAACTTTGTGTGATTTCTAAAAAAATAAAAAAACGAAAAAAAAACAAAAAACAGTGGGAATCCTTAGTTTTCATGCATTTAAGAAATCAGAACAAAACTTCTTCTATATTTGCATCATAAAGGTCCAGAAAGTTGTGCTTAGAGAAACTGCACAAATGCTAATTCGAAATTGAGTATCTTAACCGTTCTAAAATAGTCCAACGTTCCTGCATTCAAGCCGCTTAGATTTTAATAAGCTAATATTAAATTAGATTTGAATCTAACTAATCTAATTTGTATCTGACTAAGTAATAAGGAGTTCGGTACAGAAAAAAAAAGAAAAAAAAGAAAAAAAGCTTTTATCAAATAAAACTTACTCGGAACTTTAACTTCGACTTTTTCCTCTCTAATCGTTTTATAAAATAGAAGAAATGACGGCGAGTCCTCGTCGGAGACGTGGTCCAGAAAGTGAAGAATTTTCATTTCTTCCTCGCCATCTCCACGATTGATCAGTTCGTCGAAACATTCCGGATTGTTTTGTAAATTGAATGCGGCCGCGATCCTCTCCCACATCCAATCCACTCGCAAATCCTCGTATCCCATTTTGTTTTCAACGTCATTTAACGACGTTTATCAAGTGAAAATCTTACGGTTGAAATCCAACCGCAGAAGTTTGGTTAACGGCTATCGGTTGCCTTGACAACGGCGCAAGCGCTCGAAGAGATGGTGGGCTAAGCAGCTCCCAGAGTCAAGACTGAAAGGCCTCAGGGAGCCTGATTTAGGAAAAATCTCCAGTTTTCTATGTGCTCAATCTACAAGCTTACTTTTTCTAAACTAAATACGCAAAACTGTTTAGGACCAATAAGTATACAAAAACCAACTTAAATTAAAACTTATTTCCCACACATTAACACTTGGCCCAAATATTAAGCTCTGTTATTAACTTAAGTCAACTAAGGTCTCTTCTCGTAAGCCTAGTAGTGAAGACTAAAAACTCACTTTTGGGAAGACTAAGAGGTCACTTTTAAAGTGTCGTTGGCACCTGGTCTGATTTATTAGGAAACTGTTGATCTACTGTGATTTTCACACACAACCATTTCTTGAGTTTACAGGAGAACGGTCACAAAATAGAGAGTTTCTCCTATTAATGTCACAGGAGACTCGTTAGATTGGTTTCAGATGACTAGATTACAGCAGGCGAGGTTCTGTCAGGTAAAAAATAGGAAAGCAAGGCTTTGATTCATGTAGGATTAATAAAACTGGATAAGCACACTGGAACATTTTTTTTAAACATTTAAGAAAAATACAAGAATATCCCCAAAATAGAAATTTATTAAGTCTATTAACAGAAAAGCTCCTCAAAAGAGATACAAGATGGAGTGTTTATCAATTAGAAACAAACGTAAAAAATGGTCAAATCAACCCTGTCTGAGTGAAAAGACCATATTCATTTCATAAACAATTTAGTTAAGCTTCAAAGAGAAATATAAGCAAGTCTTCCTCATAACCTGTGAATTACTGGTTTCATGAGCTTTGACATTCGGCTTGTCGGGTAAAAAAAAAAAAAAAAAAGAAACAAAAAGCAGGTACAGAACAAAGGAAAACAAGCATGGAGTCTCTGGTGACTGGGTGTGAAACATAAGGTAAGATTCAAAAACTATTGTTTTGTCTGATGCACCGTTTAAATGTTTTTGGTAAAAAGCCTAGTCGAGGGGCATTTCCTATAAGGGACTCTAGAGCCCACAAAAGATCCCCTGGAGGGGAAAAAAATATTTTAAAAAATGGGGACAAAATCTGTAGTTGTTACCAAACTGAAAATGACACCAACACTAGAAAATACAGACATTTCTTCACCCAGAAGTGACGACATTAAAGCCTGGTTACGTTTTAAAAGAAAAATCAAACTTCAGCAAAAAGCTTGGACTGCATTAGCAAACAATTCCACCAGGATGTAGGATGTCAAAAATGAAGTCAACAGATTAATAGTTTTTCCATTAATGGAAAATTAGGCTGGCATTGGTACTGACTGGTGTAAAAAAAAAAAAAAAAGACAGTAGAATGCACTCACAAAAGCCCACCCCGCTCATCTTCGGTTCTCTATATTTCAGCTCACCCACAGAAACCTTTAAACCCTCCCACTGTGTTGCAGTTTTATAAGTTAATGACTGAGGCGACATGTCGTTACACCTGTGAAAAGATGTCTGCAAAATTTAAATGAATGCAGTTTGGAAATCCCCATTAGACAGATCAAATGTATCCCCTTTGAATGGCAAAGATGCCACCATCTTCTAAAATGACAGTGGCATCTCCACAAAAGTTTGTAGAGAAACAAAAGAAACACCTCAACTTGTCAAAGCACATTGGTCTCATGAGGGGGTCTTTCATTAGGGTGGAGTTTATTTCATATCTAAAATGCCACACAAATAAAATAACTAAAATTATTCTTATCAAGTGGTATGATATAACTGAATGAGATGTTTTAGGATAACAAGGATCAGATTGGAATGAAATTATCCATATGAATGAATAAAATGGATCTGTCTTGTAAAGTGCTTTGGAAAACTAGATTCAATAATGACAAACCGTGTGCCTTCAATGAAAGTAAAACAGCGCGTCCCATCATCAAGACAAACTGATTTCCAATGTAAAAAAAGAAAAGCTGCCAGAAGGCCTCATGAAACAACTCCAACTTGATGGTGGCCTTTGTTGTTTGAAGATTTGTCTGGGTTGGGTGCATAGTGGCAGTGTGTTCTGATGAGAACCCTGCTGGCAGTTTCAGCATTAGTGAATACATACGTGACACTCCAAGCTCACAGTAGTCTGACAAGCAGAGGTATACAAAAATATTTGTCAAAGTTTGCTGTCCGTTTTGACATACATACAGCTGCATGTTACTCTGTTACTCGCTTCTGGAAAAAACGCCACACAATTCACCCAGAAGCTAAGGTCGACCCATTTAACCGATTGAATAAGTTGGATCTTCTAATTTCATGGATTAAAACTACATCAGATTAGCAGAGGCTTAGAGAACGCAACAGAATTTAGAAAAATTGGCTAAAAATAATGATACACAGCAAAAATTTTAAATCTGGGGAGGAAAAAACTGACAGAAATTATGTGTAAGTGAAAAAGCTAAATGTTATTTAGTTCTTATTAATAAGCTCCCAAAAAGTAGCTGCAAAACACTGGTTTATCACATTGTAGGGTTTTTGTTTCAAACCGAAATTAGATGTATATTTTGCAGTTTTATGCAGCATTTCTTCATTTAATCACATCAAATTTAGCTACTGACTCCTTGACGTTGATCACAGAGCAAAACACTCTCTTGCATAAAAACTCTGTTAATCCACACTTTGTTCACCAGTGTTTGTTTGGTTTTTTTTTGTTTGTTTTTTTTCAAAATACAGCTGAGAGGCCAGTGTGATCATTTCTTCATGTAAATTGTAAAAACAGGAAAAAAAGAAAAAATAAATATGAAGAGCACTTTTTGACATCTCTTGGTGGAGTCTTTTTGAGGTGCTGGCTTCTTGCCATAGAATGACTTGGTATTGTTAGTACCCTTCACAGTAATCCGTCATGTTCAAAGCTGGAAGGCAGCAGAGAGAAGGAAAAAGGGGAGAACTTGACTCCAGTCCCGTTGTAGAATTTATTCTGAAATTCAACCCTACAGAGGAAGCAAGCAGCTGTCAGAGATACAAAAACACTGAGATAATTCAAAGAACTGTGACCCTTAGCGTCACTAAAGTGCATACCAGTGCAGCCGAAGGGCATGCAGGAACGCAGAAAGGCCCTCCATGACGAGAAGGATGGACACAGTGAGAACAGCAAAGAGACCAAACACAGGAACCAGGAATACAATCCCCAGAGCAGTGTCCATTCGAAGTCCTACTCTCATCACCATGGCCCAAAGCACCTCTGACAGCTCTGACAGAGAAAAAAATGAGGAGGAATAAAATTAAATTAGTGCACTGTTATTCTGAGGAAATGAAAAAGACATTAAGTAAGAGGGCATTGATCTGAGCTCCTCTGTGCTCATTTCACTGCTACAGTTTTTGATAGCAGCACAACTTCATTCTTTAGCAAACTGAGGTTTGCTCCTTCACCAAACCTGTACATGTACTTGCTCAAAAAGCCCCAAGCATGATTCTGCCACCACCATGTTTCATCACAGGGGTGGCATGTTCAATGATAAGTTTCCACCCCACATAGAATTGTACTTACGGGCATGTGCCAGGCTGAGAGCCCAGAGTCTCAGATAGGAAGCTGTGTTGGAGATGCAACCCAGACAATACTCTATGGTGTGTATGGCCTGATGGAGGAACTCATCTGAAAAGTTAAACTGCAACAACAACAACAAAAGGAGAGCTCCATTTTAAAACAAATTGGAAAATAAGGACTTTTAAGCATTGCTAAATATCAAGTTTCACCTCCTCAGAGAGCTGCTCTCCACTACTGGAGAGATCGCTGAGACTGCTGCCCTCCTCCATGTCTTCAGACCTCAGAAGGTAGAGTTCTTCATCACTATTTCGCCGCACACGCTCATATCCCTGACGATACAGAAACAAACTTTGTGCAGTTGTAGATTTAAAATGACATAAAAGCCGCGGCTGTATAACAGTTCTAATCCAATATAAATATGATGCATGTAACAAGTTAAGAGAAAAGCTAAGACAAGGCATAAGGCAGCTGAAACCTTCTATTAAAGTATAATCGTAATAGAAGAGCCCTGCTAGTTTTAACTACTATTATCTGATAGATTTTGATTTTTACAAACCGAAGTATGGCTGCAGCTATGTTTTTTCTATGCTTAAACCCACGTTTAAGTACAGATTAAGGATTAAGGCACATATTGATGAACTAACATGTCTGCAGTGCTCACCCTGTACAATCCTAGGCGGTTTTGGCCTCCGTTCTGAAGCCAGCGGAGGTAGACTGGTTTCCCCAGCAGTAAAACAGGCACTGAAAGAACAGCAATGACCACCAGGAATATCTGCAGGCCAATCTGGAAGAAGATAAACAACTCTCACTCATTCTTGATGCTTTATCATCAGTGTAACTTATTCCACTGGACAAGAGAAGCTTTAGGAAAAATGCATGAAGAAGATTCTGACCTGTCCTGGGTAGAGGGGCTTTTGGATCTCTTGCATGAGGAACATGTTAATGAATTGGATGAGAATACTGGGGGCCTGTCTGGAGTCCTTTGCGGTGAAGACCAGCCATTTGTAGAATATCATGAACACCAGGTAGCCAAACAGACACAACAGGAACAGGAGTTCAGGCAAAAATACCAAGTAGAGGTTGTACTTCTTCCTAAAGTATCTGTTTTAATTGGGGGAGAAGGAAAGGTGATTAAAACACAACAATTGGTTATGAGGAACTTTTCTGAGTTTAAATTAATGACATAAAACCTCCAAGAAATGACTTACCGGTGATTGTAAGTGCTGAGGATGACCCCGAAGCTCATGTGTATGATGCCCAGTATCACTGACATTTTCATCTTATACGAATTGAGGAATGTGAGGCGATTGGATGCCAAGTTCCAGATCTTAACAAAAAAATAAATGAATAAATAAAATAAAAATTGGAATTCATTTCAATTACATTTTTCCTAACACCATAAAGAACAGATTGTTGTGGAAATGTTTGTCAAAATATATGTAAAAATATGTTCAGAAACAGTCATCGTTTTCCTGTTGCTCTATATGATCAATAGGTATCGATCACAAAACAAGTCTTTGGTTTTAACACGATTCAGTGTGAAAATATTCAAGGTGAATGAATAGTTTTTGACTCCATTATTACGTTTAGATTACATGAAATACAGTCTTAATTTTAAGGAATAAAGACTGCATCAAGGAACAAAGACTATTCCTTGCACACTTTTTTTTTACTTTAAGGTTTATATATTTGGTTTGAAAGCAGCTCTCTTGAAAGCAGAATGGCAAAAAACATCCATCATACAGCAAACTGTTGCAACAATAACCCAAAGTAGGACAGTTTTTCAAATTGTAAATTTTTTTATCTGTTACATTTCTAAAATATTCCATCTGATTAAGTTTTTTTTTTTACATTAACTACAGTAACACCTTTATACATAAGATAATTAAACAGCTAACTTACTGGGTCAATTCCAAAAGGGTATGGTCCTGTAAAAACTCCAGTAACATTTGGATCTAGAGTCAGAAAATGATTTCCTTTGAGGACCTCCATCCTGTAAAACACAGATAAATAAATCATAAGTGTGTTTCTCTGTCAAATCCACAAAGATCCACCGTGAGATCCTGGCTGTTAAATACTCACGTCCAGACTTTGGCTGTAAACATTGCAGTAACGTTCCACCCAGAGCCAAAGATATTCAGCGACTTTGAGAAACAGTCATTGTAAATCAGGCCGGTGTAGATGGAGAACAGGCCCATCATCAGAATGATGTAACGCCCCTCAAAAAACGTGTTCCAGATCTGCAGTTTACAGTCACATGTCAGACATGCCACAACGAGACAACCTCACCTTTTTTATTCACACTATTCCAACTCCCGACTGAATCAAAGCAAGCAGAATTCACTTACAGTTAGAAAAGTATACTATCTCTCTGCATATCTCTCAAAATACAGAGATATGCTATTTCTCAAGATATGCCGTTAATATATCCACATTAAAACCGTTAATATGGACACTACTCACCTCATTTCTGGTGTTTTTCAGCTTGCGGTTGTTCTCGTACCGCACCATCCACAAGGCGAACAGAGACATAATGATTCCATGACCCAGGTCTCCGAACATCACAGCGAATAAGAAGGGGAAGGTTATGATTGTAAAGGGAGCTGAAAGTAAAACAAATAAATAAATAAAAAATTGTGGAAATAATTGAAACTCTATTAAGTACTTTTTAATTACCTTTAAAAACTTTTTATAAAATTTTGCGCTTAAGTTTTATTAAAACACAAAAATACACAATAAAAAAAAAAGAGACTCCTGACAGATTAAATCCAACTCACCTGGGTTTACCTCTCTGTAGGAGCCCACTCCATAGGCATCCACTATGTTTTGGAAACCAGAGGTAAATTTGTTGGTCCTGATCAGAGTCGGGGGGATATCAGTGGTAGGGATACGATTGACAAAAGAGGGAACAGTCGCTCCACTTTTTCTCTGAAATATTGATGAAACAAAGTGTCACTAGATTCTGGGAAGAAAAATCAGCATGACTTTGACTTTAAAATTATGTTAATTAATATTCTTTATTCAGTCAGCTTTAGCAAATGGTTAATAAAACACTTTAGAAGGACTTTTCTGTTTATGATTCTTTAATGGGTAACACTGACTGTAACCTAAAAGCAGAATGATTGATGACTTCTTACTGACCAAAATATAAAGAATCAAACAGCCGTTTTAATAAGAAAAGACAAGTTTATAGGACACAAACTCCTGCTTTGGAAGAAGAGTCAAAGCTTTTTCTCACCGAGCCGTCTTCCAAGGATCTCCGCAGTTTAGGAATGTCATTAACAGGACACCACACCTCAGCAATCAGGCACTTATTCGTCACATCGAAACTGCAGAGGTTCAGAATGTAGTAGATGGCCTTCATTTTCTTGACCTGGACAACCCAGGTGTAGACAGATTCAGAAGCCTTGATCAGGACCTGCCTCAGGTAGTCTTCTGTTCTGTGAAGTACCTTGAACAAAGACAAGATGTGGATTCCTGATGAATTTCTACAAGGTGTGGCATTGGGCCATTCCTGTGGTCACAGTTAAATCCACTGCCAGGTGGTTAAAAAGTAACATCCAACAGTGAATATGATGCAAGAAAAACAAAACAAAAAAGAGAAAAAACACTAGATACATCTGAAGGGTTCAGCTCTTCAAATATTCAGGGGATTATTTTGTCATTTAGTTTTACAGCTGGTAAAAACCTTCATAATAAGACAGAAGACATACTGTGTGTAGGTCTTGAATGCGAGTTCTCAGGCCTTCCACAACATCGTTCCTCTCATCGTTGTTACTGGGATATGGGTACAAGTGACAGTGGTAGCTGCAATTTGGGGAAAAAGTTTATTACCAAGAAGAACTACAAACAGCAAATAAAAACATAAGGTAGCAATGTGAGGCATGTTTTATTTTATTTATGCGTGCTATAATTACCAATCGCATATCTTCTTTACTTTCTGGCCAATTTGGTCCCCCCAGTAAGAGATTAGAAACACAACACTTTTAGTGGGCTCACCCTGCAGAGAGAAAAATAAGAAGGTGTAGTGACAAAAGACATGAAGGTCTTTGACAGGAGTCTTGAGTACTAAATCCCATTTACCTCTTTCCAAAAAACATGCCTATGTTTATTGGTTCCAATTAAGAGAATCTAATAACGCTGTCTGTAAAATTTGTCTGACTTTCTAGTAGTGAAAGCTCATCTGTTACAGCATTAATGATTAGTCACAGTCCTGGATGCTTGCCGTCTGGTCAAGCGGTGAAAAAGGATAATCTGATTACAGCTGTCTGTGGACAAGAGTCGCTGCTGGCAGCCACCCGGAGGGCACTTTAAACAAGATCTTTATTTGAATTATAAATTTGCTTTTTCCACATTGTTTTCATTGATTACATTTTGGCAACATTGTTTCTAAGTTTATTTTAATCACCAATCCTAAAAGTGTCTCAGTAAACTTCACATTTATATTTAAATGAGAACTTTGCAAGATAACTGAAGCCGCATGAAGAGAGCGTGGCTAAATATAAACATTCAGGTCTTGCCACAGATTGCCAATTAGATTTGGGTGTGAACTTTGACAGGGTCAAAGCATTCCAGTGCAGCTCTGGTTATACATTCATGGTTGTTGTCCGACTAGAATGTGAAATTCTGCTCCTGGTTTAAGTCTCTTGAGTGTTCTAACAGATTTGCTTCCAGTATCGTTTCGCAATTGGCTTCCTCCATCATTCAAGCTTTCAAATACATTAGCGTTCCCTACGAAGGATGTTGCCACCACAATGTGTCACTGCGAGGGTGTTGGGTTCAGGGTGATGCCCTGAAGAGCTTGTTTCTGCTCGTTTCCATTTCTCTCACCCTCTCACACATATCCTGTTCTTATTATTTCAGACTGTTTTGTTTTCTTTCCAGTGTACTGTCATGAAGACGAAATGCAACATGACGGCAAGCGGTATTAAACTTCATGGTCTCTGTGAGACGTCAGGAACCTACTGTGTCGGGATCTTCCAGGTACTCTTCAACCTCCGCATAGCTCAGGATAGTGTAACCTTTGCAAACTCTCCAAAGCATTCGCTCAAAGGCTTCGATCTTTGCTCTTTGAATCAGCCCCGAAATGAAACTGCAACAAAAGCATTAAAACATACATAATCAGTTTACCGGCGGCATGACCACAATATTATTTAAATCTAAACTACTACCTAGTTAAAGTAATGTCATTTGAAATGTTCTGATCTGGAAATTTAAAAAGAAAGCAAAAGGTTGTGAATCAGAGATTGAGCTTTCAGCGACATGAGTGAATGATTATCTCCTCTCCTTTTACTATTCTGTACATTTTTAGCAAATAATTCAATTTTAAGGTGTCTGCTGAACTTGCTGTGTGTGGTTGGGTGATATTTCCTGTTTTGAAAAAGTGAGGAGAGAAGCGTCAGAAAAACATCAGCTCAATATCAGTAAAAAATAAAAACGGAGCCTGACGTTAAAAATAATATCCTGTGCGAGTTTTCCTCTACGCATTTAGAACTTCTGTCAAGAGCAGCTTCTTTTAAGCATTTGCTGTTTCCCCTATATTGCAATGGGATTTCTTTAAAAATGACTTTCTTCTTCCTCTCTTCTATAAACAGCCAGATTCCTAGAGTGCACAACTAATATTTGAACTATGATCTCTGAGGCTGCTCTATAGTATCTGGAGGTGTCTTGACTCCACCTATGATTAATGTTGTTTGTATCTTTTTCCTTGCACTTTACAGTTACTCAACATTATGTATAAGTCTTTTACATGACCTTGTGATGACAAAATGTGAAAGACTTCCAACTGTATGAATGAATGAACAGTATTTTAATTAACAAAACCTCAAAAATGAATTATGATTTGACATACCCACAGTTTAAAAACATTAAGGAAGAAAAAACATTAAGAATAACCCGTAAACAAATGTGATCTTCTGTAACATTAGTAGAATCCCCGCAGCACATACCCCAGTTTGGCTCCTAGCCTCTGCATGCTGCTGTAGTCCATCCTTGTATCTTTTTCTAGAAATGGAAACTCCTCATACTGGACTTGCAGTGGTTCTCGCTATTGGAAAGACAAGATGTACCCGAGTTAAGAGGGAAAGAAAACACCAAATTTAAACTAAGCCAAGAGTATGACTTTATCTGGATTATGTCTACCTCAGCACTTCTCTGTACAAAGCTGCGTGTGATGCGAAGCATGTGTGTGTACTCTGTGAGCTCCAGCAGATTCTTCTGCAACTTTTCCTTGTTTCTGGTTACTTCACCTAGTTCAACCTCAAGTCTCTGAAGCTGGTCCTGTAATTAAATTTGTAAAGATGTGTAACAAGCAGAAGAATGCAGCACTAATGGTCACAATAAAGGTAATCATTACCATTATGGTCATTATATGCTTGGGTGAAGGGGCCACAGGGTTCATATCTCTTTCTGGCAGTGAAATGTCTGCTTTCTTGATTTCCCTCAAAAGGTAACCTGTTGAAAACAACAAGCAATATTCTTTAAGGACATGCTTTCCAAGCTGCGACATACAGTGGATATCCTTTAAATAACACCGAACAGCGTGAAATCCAAGACTGACAGTGTGTTATTTTCTTCTTAATCTAATAATACAGCATTTGGCTAACCAAAGAAAGCAATGCATTCAGCTGAATCTACAACCACCTGATGTTTCTCATGACCACAGGGTCACTTAGGTCTTCAGAGAAGAGATCCACTGAGGATTCACATATTTGTCTTACGTTTATCTTGCTACTGTGAGAGAAAATCCTTGGATTTATAAAGACTTTGTTGTGGTTTTGACTAGCATGACTTACCATTGTTAGACTAGGACAAAAAGCAGTGTCTCTGTGTTTACCCAACAGAATTTAGACGCACACCTCAAAGTCTGGGATTCTAAAAATCCTATCTAAACCAAGCATTTTCAATTATAAAATGGCACAAAAGAGTAACCTGTTCATCCTTCTTGATATTTTCTGCAATATATCGAAGGCGGGAAAAAAAACTGATCTCCTGTTACAGAGGCTGCTTTATACCTCCCAGAAAAAGTGTTTCCTTTTACATATTTTCTAGAAGAGCTTTTGAGGAAGAAACAGTGAAGACCTACTTAATTTTTAATAGCTAACTTCAAATCTCCCTCTGCTGTAAGAACACTGTTTTGCTTATTAAGAGCTAGTGGTGCATTGTCACAATTTGTTCACTGATTAGAAATGTTATAGTTTTCAACTGGACTGCACAAAAAATTGTTGGCTTTTGGTGAGAATCACTAAAACCTGGATTCTCAGTGTAACTCTACCTCACCAAAGCTCAACACTATATGAACACAGGCATGTTACGAGCTAGAAAGCCCTACTACTGGATGCAACAAATTGAAAAAAAGAAATATATATATATATATTTTAACCTTACCAAGGATCCTCTCCATCTCTTCACATTTTTTGATCTCGTTTACATGTTTTCGCTGGAATGAGTTCACATTAGGATTGAGCTGGAACAGATGTGAGAAAGTCTATTAGTCATGCGCAGGATCGAGAACATGGCAGTTAAAGAAGACACTGACGTCTTCATAAACACAGTTATCAAGTAAATGTATTGGTTTATTCACAACAGGATTACAAACAGCTTTGAGCAACTGTTCTGCTTTTCACCCAAAACATAACGGTGGAAAACACACAGACAACAGGCTAAGAGTAACAGTAGACAACAAAACACAAGACAAGCAGAATCAACAACTAATTTGTTGTTTTCGTCCATTTATTATAGCAGTTTTTATCAGGTACACCAAACAGAAATGCACTGATCAGGATTTTGCTGGTCAGTACTAATTTTAGGTCTTATTTATCTGAGATCTGAGTAGCTGTGTGTAATTTTGACCAATCAAAAAAAATAATTAGGCTTAAAATCAACGGTTATGTGATTTTTTTTTTAATAAACTCTTTTTAAAAAGTGCGTCAAAATAAATAGGTTTGTCTCGAATCGTTATAGAAATAATAGGTTTTCAGTCTTAAGACATTGAATAAATGCAGAGGGAAAACTGTATTTTCCAGTATTTGACCCACCAATTCTTAGCGGATCCGATCAAAAGTAAACTTTTGATCGGATCTCTAGCTTTTATTATCATCAATAATTTAAATAGCTTAATTTATCATTGGATGTCAAGACTCCAAACAGTCTTCTTTTTTTTTTTTAAACATTTGACTTTACTAAGTTTTACAAAACCTTAGGCGTTTTTGTAAAACGCCTAAGGTTTCTTTCAGATGCCTAAAACTTAGGCATCTGAAAGAAACCAGTTCTACGGATTTTCAGAGCGCAGAATAGCATCGTAAATGGGAACCAACTTTATGCAGTTCCAAGAATCGAGTTAAACATACATGAGACTTCACTTCATTTTGCGAGGGCAAGCTCTACCACAACTCGATAGTTTCAAAGTGACTTGGCAATCAAACACAAATAATTACACTACAAAAATGTAACTTACGTCTCTGAACTCCACCAGTCCGAGTTCTCCCAGTTCACTGATACAGTCGTAAGCTGACCCGGACTGCAGAAACAGCTGGGCCAGGCACATTTCCTCACCCCGGAGCAGAGAGCTCATAATGACAGCGAATATGTCCCTGTTTCAATAAGCAAGCTGGCCAGAGCCGGAGCGCTTTCTTGTAGGGTAAAAGCCAACACTCGTCTCTCACGTCCTTCCTTGCTCTTCCATGACTCGGCTCAGGAGATAAAATGATGTTTCAATTACATAACTCTGAATTTACACGCTACAAACGGGAGCTGTTCCTGCTGTTAGCCAGCTAATAGGTTAGCTGGTTGAGCCGTCTCCGCGATTATTGGTTAAGCGTTGGGTTTCTTTGCTGTCTTTTTAAAGTATATATACGATTATTAATCTCACCATAGAGTTTTGTAGTAAGTCATCTCACAGTTTATAAAGTTTTAGGCGTGAGTTTGTCATTTTCGTAACTCTCCACGTCACTTCACTTCTCACTGATGACTACGACGAACTTCTACCAGAGCGACTCAACCAATGACAGAACCCGCCTCAGGAGTCTGCGCACTGCGAGCTGTTTAATTTTTTAAGCCCTGTGCTGTGTCTGCAGGCTGACACAAACAACCACAGCCATTTACTTCATGAAAGTAAACAGTGAAGTCTAACCAGCCTCCTTGGGGACACCACCTCCACGAAAGCCCATCCCTACTTTTGTTTTAACGCAACAAATTGCACAGTTTATGATTATTTAGACATAGGTTATTATAAATAACATACTTTATTTCTCAGTTAATAGGTTCATATCATTGTTGAGCATAAAAATGATACATGAATTTATAAATATTTATTTTGTGAAATAATTTCAGATAATGAGGTATTATAAGGTCAAGTCTACAGTTGTTGTTGCACAGAACAGCCCAGAAAGAGCTATCCACAAAGAGGCCACAGTTATTTGAGGTAAGGAAGTGATGTAATGCTGAAGGCTACACACAAGCACCCCAGTTTAAATATATCTATTAATTTTGACCATGTTAACATAGCTTCATACATTTCTCAGTGTGTCTGCTGTTTACGACCCCAGATACACTGGGGTTGTAAACAGCAGCAATGTTCGCTGAGGTTCGGCTTGGCTATGAACAAAATCTTAAGACTTACCGTTTTGGTTTTCCTGTTTTACTTATTAAGAATATTTTCTCCCTATTTTAACCTTATTTTATGTTTACTGTTTCTGTAGTTTAAATTACATTTTTAGTTGAATTTTGAATCAATCAAACTCAATATCCACAAGGTTTGTTTAGTAAATTTGCTGTGATTAATTAAACATGACAGTGGTCTGGACATAATGCCAATCGCATTGGCATTTCAGGATTTATGGTCAGAATTTGAGTTAGAATAGGATTGGATCAAATGTGTCTCTCCAGGACAAACAGAGAGAAGGATGTGAGCATGGCAAAAAACAATCTCCAAAGGTCACTGTAAGAAAACTAGAGCAAGACTATAAATGATGCATTTCTTCTGAAGTTTTATACATATCTTTGCCAGAGGTGTAGCGACGGCTGTGAATTGGTTGTCAAGATGAATCAAATCAATTTATCAAGCAAAAACAAAAAATCTTAAGCTCCCTGGCTGAATTACCACCACTCCACAGCAAGTTTAAAAGACCGAGTCACTTTCTTTGCACAAAAAATTGAGCATTCTAAAGCCTTGTGGATTTTATGATAATACTCATCAACCACACCATAAAGCCAGTGTTTAGAAATAAACCAATTTCATTGAAGGATTAAGACCTCAGTGGTTTTAAGAAGAGGAGAGTATTAAGATTGTGCCCTTTTGTTTACTTTCTCTTGAATCATTTCAAACAAGAACTTTTATCAGGATCCTGAGTCTCAAGGGGTGTTTTGATGAAAGCTATTTAGGAAATACAAATCCAGAATTGTCAGTGAACAGAAAAAAGATTCTAATGACAAAATATGAGCTATAAATTAGTTGAGTTCAAGATAACAAAAAAAAAATTCTGATCCACAAAAACCAGTGAATCAAATCTGGCCATACTGATCTGTTACAAACGCTATGGCAATTATGGGTCGGATCAGAAATGCAGGACAGTACAAGAAGGTTACGCATTTTTTTAAAAGGAAGTATCATTACTGTGCTTTGAAAACATGTTTTAAAAAATACCTTTATTACAAAAATATGCAAATACACTTTAAGTGCATAAATAGAACATGTCCACATTTCTACAATAAATATTGATAAAAAAAAACAAACCCCACAGCATTTCAGACAGTTGAGCATATTGACATTGTACCCCTATTTAGTATTGTGCACTTTTGCTGATTAACCTGAAACTCATCCTTTAAATTTTCTGAGTATCGGAGTCAAACATTATGCCAGGCCTGTCTTATTTGTCTCCATGGAGTTCCAAGAATTGCTGCAGCAACAAACATAAAAACCAAAATCATCCCTTTGGCCAACGACAAGAAATAAGGTTCACCTGTGACAAAGAAAGGTAAAACATGTTATTATAGCACTGTCATAATTTTATTCACTCTGCGATCTGCTCTTTTGGTGGAATACTAATTGGTAAAAACACTACACAGTAAAAAGATCACACTGTGCTTTTTACGTTCATTTACAGTCAAAGTTATTTTCTGTACTAGTAATAGACATTATCATCTTGATCAAATTTTAACCTCATCTTATAGTAATTTACTCCTGTAATTGCATTATAACAGCATTATTAAGCAAAGCCCTTGAATAATGAATGATTTACAGTAGGAAGGAAAACATCCACACCACCTCTTACCAGGACAGACTTCATTCCTACCTGTATAATATCTGGTGAAGGGAAAGGCGAGCTCAGGCCAACACACATCATTCCTTTCACAGTCATACTCTGTGAAGTTGATCTGAAACCTTGAATAAAGAATACACCCTGTCAACAAATTGATTATGTATCTAAACAAAGAGCCTTTTTAAATGTGTACGCGCCTGGTTTTGGCTGGTCGTGTATCGATGTCAAAAAAGGTGACTGAAGAGGTGATTGGGAACAACTGTCTTTCTTCTGGGTTCTCACATACAGAGACTCTACCTCCCCTACAATCCAGAGCCCAAGTGGACAAGCCATAACTCCAAACACAAAAAGAATTTGGTTATAAATACTTGTTATGTTAAGAAAATACCACACAAAGATTTGCAAAGACTAAAAGCAAGCTGTGTTGCTGCAGCTATTTATCTAATACCTGATTTCTAAAGCTTGGATTTCTCTTTGGGGTATTCCATCTACCAGGCTGGTGGTGAGGCTCCAAACACTGATGTGTTGATGAAATGGAATATCACTGCACACACCTGAATTGTTGTTCATCGCTGTGCTTGAGTTTGGTATCACAACTGCATTAGATTTGTGTAATAAATCATTTGTTAGAACATCTGTCTGGCACAAAACAACAAGGCAAATGTAGCTGAAAGCTGAATAACTTATGAGTTGATTTAGAAGACGAATTTGCTTCTCTGTCAACCTACTTACAGCTTATGTTTACCCAGTCTGTCATAGTTGTAAGATCTGGGTTACCACGCTGTGCTACATATGCCACTGTGGTCAGAGCACTCTGCAGAGCAGCAACAGTCTCTCTAAAACATGAAAAAACATAACATCAGTTCCTCTAATACATATATATATTTCACAGAGTTCCTTTGAAAAGTATTCCTACCCTTTGAAGGTTTTATAATTTCTGTCACTTTCTTATACTGTTAATAAATGATAGTTTGTGTTCATAAAGTGACAAAGTGAGGAGGAGTCCAAGTGGTATGCATACTTTTGCAAGGCACTGTAGTCACATATCAACTAAAGGTAAAGGATCATGGTGAGCAGCCTACCTCAGGAGATCACACTGAGTCATATTTTGCTTCCCGATAGGCAGCAAGCAACCTGAAGTTGAATTCTCCCCAAACATAACTGGCTTCATGCTGCCAGTGGAACAGAGACCATCACCCACTATCAACCAGATCAGAAAACAGGGAGGATAAAGTAAAAGGTTTGAAATGTGTGTAACTTAGTGCTAATAAACATTCATTAACACCGTTACTGCAGAGATTTTACCTGGTTTCCAAACATTGATTGGTGTCCTCTGTATTAAATCTGTATTATTGACCAGAATGCCAGCAATAACAGGTCGTCCCACTTGATAACCTGTCATGTGAAATTGGTTTAATCTTCCGTTCAACAACTGAAAACAAAAACAAAACTATTTTCTCTCACCTGGGTTTCCTGAGTTGGGCTCGGCCATAGATCCTCCATTTAGAAACACAACAGAATATCTTATAGTCACTGTTTAGAGGACCGGACAGCAGAATATATGAGCCGTACATAACAAGACTTTAACTTTGAAAATAAAGAGTTTCACAAGACTTACAATTTCCATTCGAGATAACTGTCCCAATCGTGCGAGTCAGTGAGATATTGGTGATGCCATTTTCTTTCCAGTAGAATTTGTAATCTAGCGCTAAGGTCATATCCTTACACCTCAGCCTCTCACCTAGAGATAAATATAAACCCATTTTAAGTTAGATGTTAGACAGAGCCACTTTATTTGTTTTAGTGATTAAAGTCTACATGTAAATAAAATCACCTTGACCACTTGAAAGGAACAAATTAGGGCTCTTGTCATCAGTTAAATTTACCTTCACAACACCTGGTTAAAAAAACACACACATACTTGAGCTCAAAAAGTGTCAAAGTCTATCAAAACACTGCTTTAATTATGTATGCAGGTAAGACCCACCGCCTTGCCCATTCAGCACGTCAATGCTCAAATCTTCCTGCCGCGTTTTTAAGGGAGGACCAGTTGGGCATGAGTGAAAGCGAGTTATACACTCTACTTGGAAGTTTTTCAGAAAGGCCACAGGAGCACTAGAGCACCCTCCCAGGACCATCTGAAAAACAAAAACGCATATAAAGTGCTATTAGTTGTAAGTCTGACAAGAAAAAATAAAAAGAATATACCTAAAATTGCTACAAAAAATAAAAACAAAAGGTGACACTAACACAACCAACCTGAGGTATAGTGAAGTACTTGTCATCGGAGGTGACAACAGGACTTCCCTGAATATAAGGAGTAAATGGCATTGGGGCAGACAGCACAGGCTCTTGGAAGGATGGGCCGGGCCTGGGTGCACTACACCAGGAGAGCGAAAAAAAATGTAGCACAAAAACTACTGAATAAAATGGAAAAAATACAAACCAAAAATATTCTCACATTGTGTCTCCTTGATAGAAAAGACCCAGGTAGGGGTTGTTTTCAGGTGGAGAAGTGACACATAAAAATGGAAACCAGTCTGGGGAATTTTCAGCGGAATGCACAGAGCACTGAAAATCTGGAGCAGGCGAGACCTGTCCCCCAAAGGGTCCTAACAGACAGTGGGACGCAAAAATCTTGAGATCTTCGTTGGAACAGTCCTGGTAGAAAACACAAATAAGAATATTTAAAAGAGAAAACAAACACATTTGACTAATTATGTTTATTAAACTACTATAATAAAAACCGATACCATGTCACAACAGCAGCGTACATCACATGCTCTGAATGTCAGGTCACATGGACAAACACCAAGAGGTTGATACACTTGGTTTGGAAATACTGTGTTATTATCTGAAATGAACAGACGACTCTTAGAAAACAAGCTGCCTTTAAAGCTCTCACTTCACATCATGATGAGAAAGGCTTAATTCAAATCACCAGATCCTGCATGAGGAGGAATCAACTGGGCGTTTATGGTGGCTCGGATCAGCAATGACGCCTGGGGTATTCTTCCGAGGCAGGCGGTCAGCTGAAGCGTTTCCACAACACACCGCTGTTTCGGACAGCAGTCGGCATTCGTTTCGTTCTCGCCACACAAATGCAGGCTTTGATTCAGTGTCAGTTGAACACGAATTGCACTCTGGAAAGCAGAATTGAATTAACATCAGTATAAACAAGAGGTGAATTTCATAAGTTCTTTTGTCTATATATGCAGTGGCTGAGTAAAGTTGATGGGCTTTTGTACCTTTCCCATTTGCTCAGTTGTGAGTGCCCACCGAGTTGCTTGTGTTACACATGATGGTGAACCAATACTTCCTGTGAAAGATAACAATTATGTTGTTACAATTCATGTTGCTTGCAGGCTTTTCTATCTGGTCACTGTTCATGGGAAGAAGGAAGGAGTTAAATTTAGAGCAATCCTAAAAGAGGAACTCCAGAAAACTCTCTACAACAACACTCACTTTACTGAAGGACAGTGAACCTAATCTTTCAGCCAGAGTTGCAATGCTGTGATGTCCATAAAAGTAGGTTTTTCTATTAAAATAGACATTTAATGTCATTTTCCTTTCTCTCATAATTATGAGTTACTTTATATTGGACAATCACAATGAATTCCAATAAAAAATACATTAAAGTACATCATTGCAAAGTTAAAAGGATATATGAAAATTTGCAATTACAAGGCACAGCACAAAATCTGTATTTTCTTTTCTGGTCGAGCTAAACTGAAAACCAAACTATTCCATCAACAACTAGCAAATGTTTTGTGGGATGTTTTGTCTTTTTTTTTTTTTTCCTACCTGTTGTGGTGGAAACAGAAACCGTCTTCAGTTTCAGTGAGATTCTTGATGTGTCTCCCAGAAGGAATGCAGAGACTTTTGGTCCCTTGGAGATAAGAAACGACGGCTGAAACACTGTGAATGAAAAATGCAATCACTATTTAGTTCCAGTTCCAGCCATTTGAGTAAGATAAAATGAGTTTTAGCTAGTTCCTGTACGGAACGTAGCGCACTTTCAACGCAAAATTATAACTTTGAGGCGAATTACGTAGAAAGATCTTACCCAGAGCGTTCTGAAGGCGGACAAAACTGACGAGGAATAAGATAAATGAAGTTCTGCCTGAAATAGATGCAGAAAGTACACCGATATTAGCCATTTTGCTATTACGCACTGGACATTTGTAAACTCTGTGGGGTGTCCTAGCAACAAAGTGTTAACCAATCACGGCCGAGAAGCCTTCTTCTTCTGAGAAAACATAAATCTATGCGGTGAGTAAAGTACACAACAGCGACCTCGTCTGTTCAAGTCAGTGTCATGAGCCTACTGGGAAATTTCCCAAATGATTTTTAGCTTTCCAATGGATATAAACATTTTCAAAAAGTATAACAAAATCAGTCTAACATCGTACATAATGTATAAAATTAGCCTTCATTTAGCACATGAAGTAATCTGATTTAGTGCAAGGATTATGACTCAATGATGCACTTAATAATTACAGTGTCATCAGTCTGTCTTGACCATCGACTATTGAATATTTAATGGGTCAGAAAATCTGCCATCTCTTTACATTATACTGAGTTAGAATATTTCCAAAGTTAATCACAGTGAATCACATAATAAGTAGTAACTGTTGGAAATATACAAAACCCCATAAAAACAACAAAAAATAGTTGCTGTGTTTTGCAGAACTCTCAATGGATCTGAATTAATTTAGGAGACCTTCTGCAGAATGCTCTATTTATGTTAGAAGATTTAAATCTATTGACATACTTCTAAGTGAAACCTAAATTTCAATATTTATTTACATTTTACTCTTAGATTTAAATCTATTTAAATGTGTATTCTGCAGTATTTGCTAAATGCCCTCAATTCTGCAGGAAGAAAATTGCAGAATCGCCCTCCATGTTTCAGTCCTTTTACTCTGAAAGCACCCTGCAATGCAATAAAAACTAATAGATGATTAGATCTTTCTTAATAATTGTGAATGTTTTTTAAAAAAAAATCTATTTTAAAAGATTACTACAGACCCATTGTTGTTTATCAGCTGAAACTTTAAACATAATGTCAGTCCGGAATTTGCGGGAAACCATCACTAAAGATATAAAAGATTGCTTTAGTACTTCTTGTCAGCAGCAAATACACAGCAGAGCAATGTTAACAAAATTTGGCAATAAAAGTTCCTAGATATTCAAAGCAGAATATCAGAAAATTATCTATTTAACGTTATTTGTAATTTATTAGGCCATAAAGGTTACATTTAACTGTTTCTGTTTTATCTCAGTCAAGTTAAATCCCACAGGTTTCAGCCTCTAGGTGGCAGCATATCGCCACCGTGAGCACCACCACTTCGTAGAAGTAGAAGTTTTCCAGCAGTAAACAGAAACGTGCTTTCAGTAATATGTCAACACCGGGTATCTGCATTCAGGAATAAAAGTTACAATGTCGTTTGAAAACCTGATACAAAGTCTTCAGGACTGCTTCATCACTGAAGAGTCAACGCCTGAAAATGTCTGCCAGACCCTCCAGCTGTTTGTAGATAAACTCTCTGAATCCTCCAGGTTTGTTGAGCTATTTTTAAGTGCACGTGCGCCGTCGGTTCTGTAGTAAAAGGGCGATTTGTTTGCACGGACAGGAGCAGCGTTAAAAGGAGCAAGGAGCGCGGTTTGGAGGAGGCAGCCCAGCTGCTGAGGCAGATCCCAGAGGCACAGCTCCGTGGGTTGGAGGAAGAGCGCCTCCTGCTTCTGGTCAGGCTCCTCCTGTCCCTCCAGCTGGAGATGGTCAGCATCTCCACAGCCTGTCGCAAGGTGGACCAGGTGAGCTCCACAGATTCCTTTTTCACTGTATGATGGCGTGGCAGAACTGTGATGTAATGAAAACTCCTGCTTCACAGATGCTGCAGCATTTGGCAGCAAAGGTGGACCACAAACTGGTTTATAAGGAGACTCTTCACAGTTTTCATGCCATAGTCCACAGTGATCAGGTACAGAGACCTTACTTTGTGTTTGGTTACCCTTTGCATTCATACTTTTGCTGTAACTCTTTAACTGTTAATGCATCTTGGCCTGGATTCCCTTGAAAAACAGGTTTTTAATCTTGGTGGATTTTTATCTTAGTAAAATAAAGATGAAATAAATTAATTTAAAAAATGAAATAATTTGTCTGAAAACCAAGTGTTACTTCATTTCCTCTTTACAATTATGTGCGACTCTTTGTTGATATGATATGAATGTGGCAATCTGAGATTACTTCACTGTCAGTCTTGGAAATGATTTGACTGTGTCTTCTTACCAGGTTCTCTCGTTGGAGGATTTGCAGAGAGGTGGGTTCACTGATGCTTACATTATTTTAGTATGTCTCAGATCCAATGTGCAGACTTTTAATTATTTCTCCATAATTTCAGCATGCATGTACCTGGAGGATAGCATAGTTGGTCGAGAGGTTTGGCGAGAATCCTTCGTGCCGATGCTGCAGAGAGTATCTGAATCTCTTCCTGCTGTGCTACAGGAGGAATCTCGGAGAGATGGGCCGATCTGTTACATCACTGTCAAGGTACAAATGAAACATGCATCAGGAATACCTATCAAGAACAGCCGTTATAAAATAATTGTAACTTTATTTCTAACATGTGAACATTCATGGCTGCAGGTGTGTCTTCAAGCCTTTCAGCTATTGCCCAACGAAGTTGCTCCTCTGGTGTGGGAGGAAAACCACAGCAAAGAAGCAGTGGAGAGGATTCTGCAGGCTCTTATTGACATACTTGGACAGGTGTCTTTTCTTTCAAAGCAAATTTATCATGTTCTAGTTCAGTGTTTCCCGACCCTTGTCCTCAAGGCAAAATGCCCTGCATGTTTTAGGTATTTCCTTGCTTCGGTCCTGCTGATTTCAGTTGATGACTGATTGACAGGCGTTTGTTGAATCAGGCACATTAAAGCAGGGAAACCTCTAAAACATGTAGAACAGTGTGCCTCGAGGACCAGGGTTGGAAAACACTGTTCTTGATGACAAACAAGTGTTGAAAAAGCTGCTTATGTGACCTGTCGTGCAGTGCTGCGACAGGGATACGCGTCTTTTGGCAGGCACAGCGGTGGCGATGCTGATCAACACTGCATCCGAGAATACAGCCGCTGGAGCTGCAGCCTGGAATCTCCTGCAGGCCTTTCATCCACGTACGTAACACCTGCAGCATCATACACTTTGAGCCATTGTTATTTAAACACAATAAATTATGGGAACAATTAGGAGCAGAAAATGAAAACTGGTACTGGTTTTAGTTCAAATTATTAAAGCATTTTCACTTGCCTTTTTTTTTTTAAATCTTAAAATTCACCTCTCTTGCTCAAACTTCACAGTGATAAATTTTATTTTGACCTGTTATCCTCTGACTGGAGATGTTTTCTTTGTGCTGCCTCTCAGAGCCCTGCCAGCTGACAGTGGGGGTCCTGCAGGTGACATGTGATCCTGTAGGGAAGGGCAGAGTGGACCAACTGGCTGTGAGCAGAGGCCTCCTCACCTGCTGTCGACCTCACATCTTACTAAGTCCAAGCCCCGGCACCACACAGGTAGAGAAAGCCTGTGTGGAGCACACGTTGGGATTTTTCAACATATTGAATCAATATTATCTTGTTTCTCAGGCCTGTTTGCTGCTGGAAGGTTTGTTTCCTCTTGTTTATGCACTGTGTGAGGAGAAGCAGGATTGTCACTACTTTGCCTTTGAGGGTGAGTGAACTCCAAACTGCTTGTTTAGTCTCTTTGACTGGCTGCTAAAAACCCAAAATGTTGTTGCAGTGTTAACAATGTGGCTGAAGAGAGTGAAGGAATGTGTGTCGGATCTGTGGAGGCTGACCGGCGCCCGTCTCCTGCCCGACGACAGCAGGCTGCTGCAGCAGCTCACACACATTATCTGGACCAATGCAGAAAGCCCAGTGAGTCGCTGACATTGACTCAGACTCAGAAGGAACACACAATGATTGGCATTAGGCTTTCTGGCTAAGTTATTGAACAGTTTTGATTAGAGGTGCATTTGTTTCTTGTTTCCACTGCATGCTGGCAGGAACTTCACCACATTGAAAATGATCTGTATTAACAATAACAGATAGTGATTGCAATTCCCAGAAACTGACAGTGTGGTTTGAATTGTTATTTTGAAATTCAAGCTTGTTGAAGGAGAAAACAAATAAACGCTGCGTTAATGTTTAAAATATGATTTATTGTTGTTGTGCTGTTTATATGTACAGTTGCGCTACTGAATGCAACTTTTCAGACTGTTGATTGTTTGTCACTATATTTCTGCTGAGGCTTTTTTCATCACCATTGGAACATATATCAAGAAAGGAGGTAAAAAATATCTCCTTAGGTCACTGAAATTTTTAAGTGTGAGCTTAAGCTACTGCAAAAATTATTAGTTCATTTGAGGAGTTTTTACACATATTTACAATGGGGCAAATAAATGCTATGTCCATTAAAAACCACACTGTTTAAAGGTTTTCTTTTTGTTTTTTCTGTTTTTTGTGTGTGTGTGTGTTTCTGTTTTGGCAGGTGGAAGGGGTGCCTGAGTTTGCGAGCAGTGCCTTTACTCTGTTGCTGAACCTTTATGCCTTGGACTCTGAGCAGTTTTGTGACACCAGCAAGACTTTTTATTTTACCCTGCTTGAACGATTATTGAAACTTCCCTGGGAGGCCAAAGCCAAATACCATCGCCTTTGTGCTCTGCTGCCTCATGTGGGAGCTGAGCTGGTGAGCACATAATATCTATTACATTCTTTATAACGTTGTTACTTTTGCTTTCTGTGACCCAGATGTTTGGTTGTGTGTCTCTGTAGGTGCTGGATCAATACACTGAAGTATCTTGTCATCTCCTGAAGTGTCTATCGACCAATCACCTCTCCCCATGTGGCTCAGAGTTTTATAAGTGTCTGATCCAGCAGCAGAGGAAAGAGCTTCCTGCCTCATTTACTGAAGTAGATCTGGCTGAGTGCTGGGCAAACAGCTGGCAGCCTGTCCTCCTGGAGGCTCTGACATCTGAAGTGACTCTCCTGCAGACCAACAGCTCAACACATTTATTACCCTGCACCCTCCAGGTTTTTCCCTCGGCCGTGCAGCCACTGCTGGCCTCCCTGAACCCCTACAAGCCAGGCCACTTGCACGCCTGGGCGTGCGTCCTGAGCTCTTATCGAGCCATCAGCGGCTGTTCTCCCTGGGCTCTGCAGGGGAGCTCCACCTTTAAAACCCTGCAGCTGGCTCTCGGGTCTGCAGACGACAAAGTCCGCCTGGCTGCCTTTAACCTGCTCTGCTGCAGCCCAAGGACCAGAGATGTTCCCTCTGCAGAGGAGATCACGATACTGAAGGAGTTTATCCCCCACAATCTGAATTGCGAGTCCTCACCTTTTCGGCAGCACCTTCAGGCTGCAGTGAGAAGGTTTCTGGTTCGTATCAGAGATGGCTGTTTGGCACACATCAGAGGAGTCAAGAGCAAAAAGAAAGAAGATGTCAGCCATGAAAGCAGAAAGGATGTTCTGGAGCAAGGGATTGGTGAGGAGGAATTTATTTAAAAGAGCACCCGTGGGCTCTTTTTTTCATCCCACAGCTGCTGAAAAAGGAGATGATAAATGTTTTGCTCTGGACTTTAGGGTTTTTTTTTTTCTCTGGATTTTTCAGTTTTGTATTCTCTGTTCAGAAAAGATCTTCTTTATGTCACATAGGCTTTGTGGAGTGGTTAGGCGAGCTTCCATACAGCTTTCTGTCACCTGGACACAGCTATCAGCGGAAGAAGACGGCGCTGTTGTTGTTGTCTGCAGTCCTGGAGACGTGCACAGATACCTGGAGCCCCGACAAAAAGAAGGGACAGCCACCGGGTGAGACATCGAAAACAACACGCAGCAACAGATGTTTTTACTCTAGTATAATGAAGTAGTCATACCCATTGAACCAATGTTTGGATCCGTTGCAAACAGAAACTTCAATGTTTCTTAGCAGGATCTTGTGTATTAAAAAAACATAAAGATGTGAATCCCTTGTTTTAAATAAAAAAATATAAGTGTGGCTCACCTGAGCATTATCTCTGTGTCTTCCATGTCTTAAATGATGAAACTGGTTATAATTACAGCAAATATAGGACTTCTTATTGACTGTGCCAGACAGAGAGGACAGTGGTGCTTCTTCTGCAGAACCAAGCAGCTGCTTCTTGTCAGTTGTCTTGAGGATTCTACAAATGAGGTATGGCTCTCTGAGTGGAGCCAGGTGTTTCTCTTTGTCTAAACTGGCTGAAATGTAACACAAGAGCTGTTCTTTCCTTCAGATCCGGGAGCTCTCGGCTGGTTTGTTGTTGAGATTTTTCCCTCCCAGTTTTCCTGCTGATATTGCGGAAGTCCTGGAGACGAGAAGTATGCAGCTTCTGCGCAGCCCACGGGTGCAGGAGGCTCAGATGGGAGCGCTCATGATGAAGATGCTCCTCCAAAAGTAGGTCTCACCTCCGCTCATGCCCTCATCTTGTAAAATTACTTGCCTGGCTTTAGCTTCTTTTTCCCCCTTCGCAACAACAAATGTTGTGCATTTGTGTTCAGCCCTTCTGAAGTCGGTTGGTTGTATTGGTTGGATTTTGATTAGTGGTGTCAAAGTCAAGAAGGTCTCTGGTTCTGTTCAGTTTTATTTCCTTTTCCCTCCTGCCACCTTTCAAGGTTTATAGATAATAAATGGATGAATGTCACACAACTTTGTGCATAATATATATATCAATAATGAACACTGACACCTGTGGTTATAACAGAACAAAATATGGAAAAATTTGAGAGATGTGAATATTATTCGACTGCATTGGTGGTATGTTTGGGTGATGACGGTATCGACTGTTCTTCATGTAGATCAGGACATCGGTGCAGCCTGAGCTGTACTGCCAACGCTGGAAGGAACGTGTGTGTAGTCAGAGTCCTGCTGAAGGAGCTGGAGGAGCATCATCTGACAGCCAAAGCAGACATGATGCTCTCTGCCAGAACCAGGCCTATACACGGTGACTAACATTCATTCACATTGATGATGATGATGATGGAACATATTTTTTTTTTCTTTATATGAATCCTCTGAATTCCTTTTTTTTTAATGTTTCAGGAGTGTTGTGCGCTCTTCAGAGGTGTTTGCTTGAAGCAGCTGATGATATCTTTACCACACTTGACCGCAGTCTGATGACCGAGTTGTTGGATCTGCTGGAGAATATTTCTCTGCTGCTGCTTGCTGTTCTGCATGGAGATTGTGAGGCTCGTGCCTCTGAAAAATGTAATCAAGCAATCTTAACGAACAGTGAAATCTCAGTTTGGATACTTTTTTTTTAACATTGGAAATTGAATTGCTTTTTGTCTCTTAGATGCTCCCCCATCCTTTTGTGACATGGGAAACGCCATCAGCTCTCTGATATCCCAACAGTCTGGAGGTGGCCAAACAGACGAGGAGGAGTGTGTCCTGCTGTCTGAAGAGCACAGCCTTGTTCTAACCTGCTGCTGGGTTTCTCTAAAGGTGAGATGTGCACCATTTAGTTTCCCCTTCTCAGCATCAGTCTTTGTTAGAGGACGGGAAAACTCACCTGTGCTTCTTTTCCACATCTTTGCACCAGGAAACGGGAATATTTTTAGGTTCGTTGGTGGAGAAAGTTCTGAAAGAATCCAAGAAACATTCTGAGTGTCTTCTAACTAAACGGGATTTAATGAGGGCATCGGATATATTCAAGGATATTCTTCTAAAATGCCGCCACTGGGTATGTTATTTTCAAAATACATAGTTCAAGTCAATGCTCAAAAATTTTGAGGTTTTAATACTTTTTTTTACACTTTTTTTTTCTTTAGTCACAATGATTAAATTCATGCATAACTTTGTTTTTATAATAAATTTTCTCTAATTCCCACACTGAGACAAACTCAAATATGGAGATGGTTAGTTAAATGTCTGGAACTAAGTTGTCCCTTAATAACATGTTTTGTTTTTTTTAACCAACTATTACTCAGATGGTCACATGTGGCTCCTAAGACCCTCCAAAGTGACCCTGAATAACTTGCTACTTCTATCAGCCTCTTTGTGTGTTTTTTCACGTTGCCCATTATTTAGGCAATTGATGTACTGGTTTTAAATCTGGGTTAAAAACATACTTTTACTGTTTGACTTAATCCTTGCATGAGAACAGATGTTAGCTGTGATCCAATTTGTTTTTCTTCTTCTTTTGTTTTTTCTGTTTTTAACTGCTCTTGTTAACTTTACCCATTTTTTAGTTTCTGTACATTTTCCAGTCTGGATTTCTTTTAAGGGATTTATAAGTAACAACTGGTGCACTGTTACCAGTTTTAGGAGTCTCATCTTGACTCCTCCAAACTCACTTCCTACACTGTGATTCAACCCAGTTCAGTGTTTGTTTTTGTCTGACTGTCAAATGTTTCGCCACTAGGCAAATATCAGTTGAGCTCAGCTCTTCACTAAGTTCCTCACAATTTTTTTGCATAATTTATTGAACGATTTATGTTAACAAAGTTGTTTTTCAACTTTACCTGTCAAAAGTAGCTCTTGTTGTTTGTTAAATAACTTCACCCTGGAGAAAACATGGTTTGAATAACTCAACAAAGAACAAATATTATTCAGAACTTTATGCCAATCATAATTGTGTGTAAACCTCCAGCAACCACTTCATTTAAACTGAAAACTTACAGTGGTTTCCTGTAAACAGATGTTTCTTTTCTCACCAGGGGGCAGTAGAGGGCTGCGGTTTAGGCTTCACAAAGTTCTGTACGTCTCTGCTGAGCAGCAGTGATTCAGACTTCAAGGATATTCCTGCCCAAATGCTGAAAGATGTCGGTAATTTTGGTTTTCTCTTTAACTATTAAAAGACAACTGCTGATGTGAAGACTTATTACTCTCTGGTGTAATTTCAGGGACTGCAGGTTGTTCAGTGCCCTGGCTCTACGTCTGTGACCCGACGGGCTGCGGGGCTGCCCATGCTGATCCTGTGCGTTCTCTCATCAGAGGAGGTCAGTAAGGCGATGCCGCTGTTAGCTCTCAGTATGCAAACCCTGTTGGACATCGCCAGACGTCCCCTCGATGAGAACTGGGATCAAACCCTGGACCTCCCACAGGTGTGTTGATTCTGCAACCGCTATCTGGTTGGTGCTGCTCGTAAAGAATCGGATAGACTGTGATGACCTCATGGTCATTTTGTCCACAGGTATGCGCCGTTCACACTCTGCAGGCGTTGGTGCGTGGCGCGGGTTTGGGGGCGGCTGTTCTTCAGTTTGCTCCTGCTGTAGCCATCTTGTCTCTGACTCTGCTCCGATCTCCATGCTGGGCCATGAGGAATGCTGCACTGCAACTTTACAGTGAGTCAGGAGCTCATTTTCTGCCGGTTCGATATGAAAATTCTGCTCTGAATTGTCCATTAACCTGCATTTCGTCCTCTAGGCTCTCTTTGCTCTCGAATGCTTGGCCAGCGGTCCAGCAGCGTGGAGGCTGGCCCCACGCAACACAGCATGTCCCCTGCTGCCTTCTTCTTTCACTACCCTACGCTTCAAGCTTTCCTCCTGGGCGAGCTGAGAGGGGCAGCGCAGCAACTCCATGAGCCAACCGCTAGGGCCAAGCTGCATCTGCAGCCTTCACTCTACCCGATCCTAACTCTGCTGGCCCAACTCCAGCCTGGCGTACAAGACTCATCAGAGTAATGCTTACACACCTTTTGACTGATCAATCCAGTTAAATAGATTTTCTAGAATAGGAACTGCTCATTTTAACCACATTTTCTAAACTTATTAGTTCCTTTGTTTATTGTAGCTAGTTCAGTGCATAGCCAGTGTAAATCTGAGCTGCTGACAGCAGAGCCCAGGATTTTACACTTAATCTGGTTTCTTGGGAGTTAACACAGATGTATGCAGATAGATGAATAAATGTGGAAATGGTAGAAGACATTAAGTCCTATAAATATATCTTGTTTAGCCCAAAATAAAATAATAGATGTGCATTTTAGCAATTTTGGACCCTTGAAGGTAAATTGATATTCAGATTTAAGTTTTTAAAACCTTACTTTACAACCAGGTGGGATTTGCAGGGCCACTCATTTGCTCTGTTCAGTTTTGGCACCTGATACGTATCTCTCATCCTCCTCTTATGTAGAGCAAATTATCGCTGACACTGTTGGGCAACCATACACACCAAACTTTCCAAACTGCCAGGACAGGAAATGCTAAAAACCTTCATATTTCGGACATTTAGGGTACAAAATTATTTTTTAATTAAATGTAAGATCAGTTTTACTTTGCTACCTGTGTTTTGTTCAGATGAAGCAAATGAGGGTTTTTATTTTATAAAGTTTTGTACATTAGAAATGGGATGTGGCATACTAAGCAGTGACCTTTTAAAAGTGCTGCCTCATTTTATTTTATTTGGAAAGTACTAGGAGTAACATCTCAGTTTCCAGTCAGTGAAAGATTTTGTTGCTTTGTTATTCATTGCAACAATTCAATAACACATAATTTCCAACTGTGAATTCTTTTCCAACTCATTAAATGATATTATTCTGCATCTGTTCCTCTCTTAAACTTGTTGTTTATGTCACTGAGTGTACAGATCCTCATGTGCTTCCTCTGGCAGAACGCTGTTGGACTTCTTGCCTCCGTTACTCCAGCTGTCTGCCAGTCCCATTTATAGTGTCAGAGTAATGGCCTCCAAAGCTCTGGTTGCCATGACACCCCCTTCAGGGTACTTTGACCTCCTCCTAAAGCTGACCTCTCAGCTCCCTGGTCTGCAGGAGTCCTGCAATCACAACCGGCTCCACGGCCAGCTGCTACAGACGAAGGCCTTACTGGACCGAGCTCTCTGCTCAGACAGGTGGGACTGGAATAAAGTAGGTGCTTAAATATTCATCAGTAACTTCCTGACTTTGAAACTCTGTCGTGTTTGTGTCTGTAGTGTCCTTTCTGACAACTTGCGTGAAGCGGTGAGCAGGATTCAATCTTCAATGTGGCTGGGGACCACGGCTCAGTGCTGCCCCCTGGTGAGAGCAGTGTACCTCAGTGTGGCTGGCTCCCTGAGAAGATATTTCTGCGAGACTTTCCTGTTGCAGCTCAGTGACAGACTTATGCACAATCTTCACACGCCTGAGCAGGGTCTTCAGGTGTGTGACAACTGTATATGTTTGCTTTATGTTGTTTGCAAAGGACTTCAAAAAATGTGCTGTATATAAAAATCAAATTATGTTTACCCTTAAAATGAGGATACCAATTACAGTCTGACAGATTTCAATCATTCCTTTCTTTTAACTTTGTTCTCTACAGATTGGCTTGTCATCGTTCTATCAGCAAGCCCTTCACTTCCTTTGTGCAGATCCAAAGTGGGCTTGTCAAACTTGGGAGAGTTTTTCTGCAGCCTCCCCTGAGCTGAGGCTTTCGCTGGTCACATGGTTGCTGGACAGCCAGGACTGGCAGCAAATCGACTCGAAGGAAGTGATCCAGAGGGTGCTGCAGGTAAGGCACAGAGACACTCCCAACAACTTTAACTCAAAGACAAGCTTAAAAAAAAAAAAGTCGAGCACGTTAGGATGTAATGACTATTTCTTTCTAGATTCGCAATAGAAAAGGTGTGATATTCACCTATAACCACCCTCCTACACTCTGACACCCTAAAATAAAATCTTATCTAACCGATTTTTCCCCAAAAAGAATGAGTATTTAAATCATAGTGTAAAAACCCTGTTCTTCAAAAATGATGTGATGGAAATCTTTGACTGATTCCCAGCTATCAGAGTAAAAGATGATAAATTGGTCATCAAACAGAATCCTAATGAAACTGATTGAGGTGTGTGGTATTAATGCGACACAATGTGACAACGGAGATTGTATTCACTTGTGTTAAAAGTTCATGTAGATCATTAAGAAAAAGGCTCTGACTCATACATGCTGTTCAGGATTTACCCGACTTTTAAACAAGGAAATATGTTGATGCTGGCTATCTGCAGTCATGAGTCAGAGACGCCCTATTGTTTGCTCATGACGCCCAGTAACGTGTTTAGCTGTGTGATTGATTTACCTGCCTTCTGATCACGTGAAGGTAATTTTTAAATGTTCTCTTTCTCCAGTCGAACTTGAAGGAGGCTTTGTTGGGCGACAGCGTGGATTACCGCACCACGTACCTCACAGCTCTGGTTTCTGTGATGACCGGTGGTGGCTCTGCTCTCCCTCAGCCGCTTTCCGACTCAGAACTTTGTTTGTCCGAGTGTTTGCATATATTACTTCAAGACCTAGAAATCCAGAAAGGTGGACCAGAGTACCTCTCTCAGGCTCTACATGCTGCTAGCCTGCTGCTTTCCCATGTGTCAGATTTCAGGTTTTACACTTTTTTCTTTCGTTTCTGTTGTTACATATCATGTCCTTATTTTAGACTCCCAAATTAACATAAATTCTTCTAACTTTGACTTTCATCTAATAAGCCTGAAGACATCTATGCTTCAGCGTTGGTGCAGTATCCTGGAGTGTCAGCGGGCTCCAGAGGCCCCAGAAGTCCTCAGGATAGTGTGCAGTGAGGCTCTTTGTGCAGCTGGACTCCCGTTCATCAACAACCTCAGAGATCACAGCTCTCTCCCCGCCTTCATGATGAGGTATGAAGGAAATCTGATCATGTTGGATAGCTTTAAATGACTGATTCTGGTTAAAGTACTTTAAAAATATTTTCTGTTTAGGTTTTTTAAAATTATTATTATTATTGTGTAGGTTGATCAACACAGGCCTGTACCTGCTACAGGACCAAAGCCAGGAGGTGAGGCAGAAAGCTGCCCGTTTTGCCTCTTTGCTGCATCATTCAAGACGAGGTAACGACCAGAGGAGCGTCTGCATCATGCAGATCAACCACGCTCTGCTGCTCCTCTTGGACCTGCTGCTGCAGGAATGCTGGGATACTCCAGGTGCGCTGGAGGTGCTGCTGTCCCACCTGCCTGAGACTGACCTCAGATCAGTGCTGAGAGAAGCCTCACCAGCAAGAGGGTGTGTTATCAAACAGAATCTGTGTGGTACCTTGCAACAGTTCTCAAGCGCCTTGAACCTTTTTGACACTTTGTCAGATTACAACCACATTCCAACATAACCGTAGAGCATCGCAGGATGACACTGAATACAATATATGTCACTGTTTTAGGATTTTGATATTAAAAAACATTGAAAACAATGTTATATTTCGATTACACAATTGCCTAATTTGTCAGCAAGGTTGGAGATTTACCTTTCATTTCAATTACAGTGTAGGTGTCTTGGGACTCGGGGCTGGATTCTTCGCATAGTCATTTTTGCAAATTCATTTGGATTGGAGGAATAACATCAGTACACATCTGTTTTTAAATCTCATCTTAGTTAGGCTTGTCTTTGACTAGACCACTGTATGACATTAATATGGCTTGATCCAAGTTGCTCCATTGTCCCTTTAGTTTTATGTTTGGGTTTGTCATGTTACCTCTGAGCCTTTGCAACATTTAATGTACTAACTGAAAATTGATTGGACTGAAGTTCATTCTAAACTTTCAAAGTAAATTGGGCTGAATACATAAGCATGGTATAGTTTTTCTTTTTTTCTTAACATATAAAATATTTGTTTATCTTTTTTTTCTTCCATAACACAATTAGTCACCAATCTGTGTTGGTCAGTCAATTAAAGTTCCATTAAAATACATTCAGGTTTGTGGTTTTAAGTTGACAGATGATGCATAAAATTCAGTATGTCGTTATACTTTGCAGAGTATAGCCACATTATTTATATATGGAGGTATTTGTTCAACCGGACATTAATCACCAGCATGTTGTTGCAGGAGTTGCAGTCTGTATGAGCAGGATGAGGCCAATGTGTTTGCAGAACCCTCCGTCATGTCTGCACACCTCCTGCCCTACCTGCTGCAGATGGCTAAGAAATCCTCTCAATCCTCTGCTCTGGCACAGACTCTGACTGCATGGGCAGAGAAGAATACTGCCCAGGTGCTGGATGACCTCACACACTGCGAACAGCTCCAGCCAGGTGCGCTGTCATACATGTAGCACTAAAGTAGAAGAACTTCAGTGCTACAATACAGAGTTTCCTGTTTTACGTGTTAAAGTAAAACTTTATCTTCTTTTTTCTTCTAGCTGAAACGTTGTCTCCCTCTTGGTTGACTCTCCTTGTGGATCCCCGTTTCCATGGTGCCCTGGGGGGCCTCTTTGTCAGAGCTGTCTTTCTCCTTCATCTGCTGAAAACCTCTGCTTGCACTCAGCATCGCTGTGATCCTTTAAGCGTGCAAATGCGTTTGCAGACAGTTTTCACTCTTCTAACTCAGAATGGTGTTCATTTTACACCTGCCTTAACAGCTACTGTGTCTGCGGGAGAGGCCCGACTGTGAGGGAGCAGAGGGGAGCGGACCAGTGTGACCTGGGATAAAATTAGTTTTTGAAATTTGAAGAACGGACACCACATGGTCTCGCTCTTAAATGACGATTGAGGGTGCTGATCCCGCCAGACGCCAGCCCTTTGTGAACTTATGTAAGACCGATGGGAAGAGACCCTCTGGGGATTGGATGGGTGAAGTTTTATTCAGTTTCAATGGAGTTATTATGGAGAGCTGCAGTCTGAACAATAGTGCCAGGTTATTTTTGCCCTGCAGTGTTATAGTGCTTCTCTCTGCAGCAACAGTAGCAGAGAGAAGTGCAGTGATGTAATGCAACAGCATCTGGAAATATTGCCTGCTTTGCAGCCAGTGGGGGGTGAGGGGGGATGGGGAGGTGCTGTGTGGTTTAATTTTCCATTAGAGGCCTTCTGATTGAATAAGTGTCCATTTTCTAAACCACAGAAGAGCAGAGAGCTGGCTCCGAAGGCTCTTATTGAGATGTGGTGGTCGGCCCATAACAGGCCACACGTTTAGAGAAGTCTTACATCATCAGATAGCCCGCTGACAACTACCAGGATTCAAGAAGCACAAATGTTGAAATTATAAGTTTCAGTGTTACCTGTTTAGTAGGAATTTGTCACAGAAATGAAATTTTGTTGATGCGGGAAGCAGATCAAAATCTGTCTGTAAACCAGAAGATGTAGCGCTTTATCTAGATTTTTTTTTTTCTTCGCTTTCCCTTTTTTCTTGCAGCACTCAGTGCACACAAGATCTGTTGCATTATTGTGTGCATGGATTAAACTACGACAATAAGCCTGGGTTAATGATTCGTACAGAAATCTTACCCAAGGCGTTTTTGTTGCAATTTCCTCAAAGTCCACACCTAGTGTTCAGTAACATTTATTGAAACTTGACTTTTATTTTTTGTCAAAATGTAATATTTCAGAAAGGAATTCATCCTTTCTGGATTGGATTTTAGCAACTTATTGTCATATAAAATATTTGTTTTATATTGAAAGCTGTGACTATATAAGTATATTACTAATGATATTTTATATAAAGTTTTGGTTCAACAAAATGTGTTTAATTTTGTAATGATTGACAATAATTACGTGTGAATCATGACATCAAAGGTTTTTATTATCAGTGAAACCTGACCTTTTTCCTCGGAATAATCTGAATTTCCTGAAGATGGAGTCAGATTGTCTTAAAGTGGAAAAAGGACAGTGTGGCCTGGTAAAAGCATTCCTACCTCAGAGTATATGGAGTATCAGCAAGCTGCTACTTTACTGATTAACTATGAGAGCTGAGAGAAAGGCCAAGTGCAGAGGGAACAGCCACTGTAATGATGTGTGTATATAGGTGAGACGTATGTGTGTCATTTGGAGCATGAAAGGAGTGTTTTTCCACTGATTTAACAAGTTACCTAGTAAATAAAATTTTATTGTTAAATATTTGTATTGTAAAACTCAGTTTGTTCAATTTTAAATCGTTTTATAGTGCAAGTTTTAAGAGAAATACACTTTGCAGAAGGATTGTAGTGATGAACTTATATCAGCAGACATTTGTTTTTTGAAAAAAAAAAAAAAAAAGTTACCTATCATTGTTTCCTCAAGCAATGCTTTGGAATTACAGACTTTTAAGACATGCATATAACACCAATGCAATGCACCAGTGGAGGCGCGTCGAGGACTGTTGTGGCGCGTTTCGAACATTCAACACGGCGTGAACAGAACCGTTTTGAGCGTTTGACCGTTCCATCCGTTTTGAGCTCCACATAATAGACTTTGAATGTAAACCAGATGCACCTGACGCTCAAAACGTATTTGGGTTGAACTCAGCAGAACTGCACAAGCAAAGAGCTTGAAGCGACAGGCGTGATTTTGACGCGCGTAGCGTGTTTGGTGTGAACGCACCATTAGGATTTGACTCAAATAGAGTTAAAGGGGAAGTATTTTAGTAAAATTCTCTAGCACAATGAAGCAACTGTCAAGCGACAGCTTGAATGTAAAGGAAAGTTTCGGTTATAAAAATGCTGTATATATTAAACATGACTTAAAAGAAATTTGACGTCTTGAAATTGGACCTCTGTCTCTTTAAGAAGCTCCTGCTCTTTTCAATCATTCTTGGGAGCAATGGATTGAGAAGTATTTTGTGCCATGAGCTCAACTCGCTGGTAGACTCGCAGTTCTACCAGGTGTTTGCTAATTGGCAGCTGCCGCTAGTCTGAAGGAGCTGAGTTGATGAGTTGTGCTCTGTGAGGTGGAGACTGCAACTCCAAGTTAGAGCTGTGTATAAACAGACTTTGGGAGAATAATCAAGTTCGTTTAGAATGGCAGCCACCAGTGACGTTTTTGTTAATCATGACTATATTTCAGCTTCAACCCCCTTGAAGGCAATACAACCCCACAAAAAAAGCATCTCAGTACAGACATGTGTGAGGGAATATTCTTGAGACAGTTTGAATGTGAAGGAAATCTCCTACCTGGGGAGTTCAGAGTGTGTCGCAGCACACAGGACAGATGCTGCCTGTTTGCTCTGGTGATTGCCTGAAAACTTGGATGAGCATCTTTTTTGAAAAGTGGTTTAGTTGAGTCACATGTTGGCTGGCCTCATTACCAGCTACACAGAGACGCGGCCAGGCCTTATTATCCTCTGCAGATCCCACTTTTAGAGACAGACGCCAGCGGGAAAAGAGGCCAGGCAGGTTTGCAGAGGGAGCGTGGGGGTGAGATGTTGCATGCAGATAGAGACAGATAAAAACTCCACGCTTAGATTAAATACGGAACGAAATGAATGCTGATGATTTCTCTCAAGGCTGAAAGCCGAGATAAAGACGACAGAGTTGACTGCACGGAGTGGGAGAGGAAACGCCGACGAGGAGGCTCTAGGACCTTGAGATTCGCGCTCCTCCCTCTTTTCCTCCTCCTCAACTGAAGGCTGTTTACGCAGAAAGCTTCAGCTCTGACAAAAACAAGGGCTGGGACTGAAGCGAGCGGAGCAGTGTGTGTCTGATGCACAGGCTCCTCACTCATTTCGATCCTCCAATACTGACGAATTATCAGTTTTAGAAAAAGGAGGAGGAAAAACAAACAAAAAAAAACAAAAACAACCCACCATGCTGTCGGTGAATTCAGCCGGGCAGCTTTCCAAAATGTTTTTTTCTTTGCACATTGTTTTTCTGAGCGCGGCCATCGTGGAAGGCATCACGCCAAGTGGGGGGCAAAGAGGTAAATCTGCTCGTTGCGCTCATTTGATTGCGCTTTTATGGTCATTTTGTGCTTTAACAGTTTTGATTGCACATGTTTGTTTTTTTTTTACCCTTGTTCTCATGTTTTTATTTCCCAGACTGTGTGAGATCCAAAGGTTTGGACTACAGAGGACAACAACAGAGCTCCTCCACAGGTCTGACTTGTCTGAACTGGATCAACACAACAAGAGACTATGACGTCGAAATGCACCCAGATGCACAGTCAGGTAAACACACACTGACGCGTTCTTTGAAGCCACATGGAAAAAACTGCACTTTGATTCTAATGTCTCCTCGTTCAGCTGAGTCCAGTGACTCTGATCACGTTTGGAAGTGTCACGCGTGTTGACACGGTTGCAACAGTGTTCTCACAGTGCAACCAACAAGTGGAGACATCTGTTGATGTGTCAGCCTGACAAAGATGATATATAGAAACAAAATGAGTCAATAACTTTGGCATATAGAACAATAACTGCCTGTACTCCAGATAAATGGCCCCCTTTGGTGCAGCAGATGCTGCCTCCATTGTTTGTTTTCAGGGCAGGCTGCTCACTGTGCTGTCATGAAGTGCCGTTAATAAGTTGTGAATCCAGTGGTTTATCTACTGGAACAGAGACGTGCCTGTATTTCCAGCGAAGAGTCAGTAACTCTTGCTGCTTTTATCGGCTGTTCTGTAGGTGCTGGAGATCACAACTACTGCAGAAACCCAGACGCCTCTGAGGGGCCTTGGTGCTACATTGCGGCCCCTGATGGAACAATCCAGAGGCAGTCCTGTGCAATTGAGACGTGCAAAGGTAAGCAAACGCTGCACCCGGTAGTGATTGATGTGTTTGTGTTATGTGCAGTGTATTGATTAGTTTCCCTACAAAAAAAAGGGGGGGGGAAACTAATCTTCCATTTGTGGGGAATTTCGTTGACAGAACTGAAGGAACCTTCTTTTTCTTTTTCTTTTTCGTAAATAGGCCTCACAAATAAAAAACTGGTTTTTGAAAAAGTGTAGAATAATGCTTGTTCCCATATGAAGTGGTTCTGATGCCAAAAAAAACAAAACAAAAAAAAAAAACGAACAAAAAATAACATTAAAAACAGGAATCTGAATCAAATACTAACTTCATGGTCATTAGCCAGTCATGTTGTAGGAACACTTTTTACCAGATTCTTCCGTTCCTGTTGACTAGACAGCAGAACAAGTGATGGTAAACCCCTGGAGACACAACCAGAAGAGCAAAGAGCTTGAGTCGATCCCTGACAGATTGCCAGGGATTGCTAGGGAACATGACTCCCCTGAGTGGGGAGTCACGTTGCCTTTATTAGAATCCATCACTGTTCTAGCTTCTCTGAATTGTCCAAAACACAATCTTCTAGCTCAACACAAAAACATTCCAGTAAAGTTGTGAACTCTTTCCCAGTTCAATGTGGAAAGTCAGACCACTTTATTTCAGTTTCATTCAACTTTTCAAACTTAGACCTGTTGTAGGTCAGTTGGTCCGAGTTGTGATAAGTCATGTATGCTCCCCTTTGTTTCTGGCTCCCGCCTGCCATCAGCAGAAGTCAGACAATAACAAAGCTGCGCACATGGGGGAAAGTTCCGGCTTTGACCCAGCCCTGAAGCTGCTCTCATTGGCGCAAAGGAGCCGTTTCCTCTTGGAGACAGCGCCTCATTGGCTGCTTCACTTCATGGCTTGAGGCCTTTTAACTTTGGTTGAAGTTGTAAACAACCCCGTGGGAGGAAACTGAGCAGAGACTTAGAGTGCAGACGTTGGAGTCTGTAACTCCCATCTTATGTTGCTCTTGACTAAGAGTTGAGCATATTTGTTTCTGGCCCTTTTTTTTTTTTTTTTTAGAAAAAAAGGAGAAAAATGCATCCAACACTCCTCTCAGCAGTGTAGGTCACAGCAATAATTCAGGAAGAGGCTCAGTTTGGGAGGGGGTTTGCGTCAGCACTGATGCTTGAAGAGCAGCGATAATTCGAAGCCACACAGTCTGGATGACGCACTTCCAGCTGAGTCTGAGAAGAATAATGGAGGCAGAGATTATTCTAGCAGAAGCAGGGTCCTTTCTGAACGTCAAAACAGAACATTTCAGCAACATCTGAAGAGTGCTGTTCGTATCCATAATTTATGAAGACCGTTCTTTGCTGTAGTGACTCGGGCTGCATGCAGAACTAACATGAAAATAGAAAATAGAAGAATTGTATTGTTCCGGGGCAAGGGATACTTGAGATCTGCCTTAATTCTAATAGAAAAAAGACAGTTTGCTGTCAAACTGAAAAATGCATCTAGTGGGTCTTTTCCACTAGATGCTGGAAAAGTGCCTCCAGTATGAAGCGCCTCTAGTATGATCTTTGGTATATGTAGAGTATGCATCAACTGGCATTAATGCTATAATTTTGCCACAAATGTCAATTGTATGTGTTCAACATTTTGATTTAGTTCTACAGCACAACGTGGATGCATGTAGAGGTGTTTAAATCCCCCATTTCCTTCCGTTTCTAGAGCAAACAACAGCTGCGCCAGCTGAGGTCGGGTCCCTCAGACCTACAGAGATCATTTCCTCCACGCAGCGCTTGCAGGCAGCCACGCCAGGTAAACAGAGAGATGTTGCTGCTGGGCAGCCAGTGATGGGCATCAGCCAGAGAGTGAGAACAGGACCTAAAACGAAGAAGGACCTGGGAACTACTGGTACGGTTTTCTTCTTATGGCTCCATGATACGCGACATGTGTGCTTCACTATTTACACAAATCTGCAGCTTGATTTAGTTTTAAGTGATGCACTTGAAATTCAGGGCTTTTCTGTTTTTGCAGGCATGATCCTGGGTGGCCTTATGATGGCAATTATAATCATCCTTGGAGTCGGCATCACGCTTGGCTACTTTTATAAAAGGTTAGTATTTAAAACTCAGCATTTCAATATAATTTTGGGTTTTATATTTGAAGTATGTCTAATTTTAATACATACTGGGATAAACTTGGTGTCTTTCATGAACCTTTTCGATTAGAGGTGGACCGATTGCAGTTTTCTGGACGGTCACCGATTACCGACCTTTAAAAAGCCTGACCTGCTGATTCCAATTTTGGCAGATATAATTTTTTTTGTGTCTGAAATGTCACTACATATTGCAAGAAAGTCACAGACTTGGCAACAGTGCGATGACTGCTGTCAACTGCAAACTTGCAGTCATGACCTGGCGGGCCGGTCAGTTTGTCAAACTTGTGTCACGGCAGAGCTGAAGAAGACAGTGGCTGATTTTTAGACGTTTGCTGAGGTAGATAAGATCGGCTTTACATGCAAGTACCAGCCAATCACTGATCTTAAAGTGGATACTCTCTAACACATGATGTTAAAAGAGAATCCAGAATTAACAAAATCTGTCCCAATAAATCGGTGCACCCCTAATTTCTATACACAAAGCAAAAAATTGTTGATGCAAAGCCTGCACTGCTTTCTGTTAATCTGCCAAACCCCTGACTGTGTGTTAACTCCCCACTGGTACTTTCCCATAACATTGTGCAACAATAACACCGTCTCACCGAGTGTCAGATTCACAACAACACCAGTGTCAACACCTCAGATTACATTTACAGATTCACACACATGGAAGTAGCAGGTTGATTTATAATATTATATAATCAGATGTTTAGCTAAATCTGCCAGTTGAATTCACGGCACTAAATAAGTAAAAATAAATTTGTTCTCCACAATGCAGTAACACATTTTGCAAGTAAAAACAAACAAACAAAAAGCATGTATTGAGAAAGATATGCTCAATACATATCTTGTATGTATTGAGCTAAAGTGAAGTCTGCGATTTTTTTGCTAAATCGCAGAGGTTTAATTAAACCTCAGGCTTATAACACAAACCTCTTTTTTAAAGGTTAGAACAAATATCCTCCAAAGGCACCAGTAAGACTGACAACGGATAAAATGTAACCAGCTTAGCAGACTGGTCAAGCCATTATTATCTTATTGTCTTACATTAACCTCTGTATTGCTAGTCGTTCCTTCTCTTTGGGGGATGCTATTATATTTCAGACATTTATAGAGAAATAGGCATGACAAGATAACATAATTGCACACATCTCTGTGGTCTCATCTGTTGCTCACGCTCCCTTCTGAATTCTGTTTTTCCAGTCAGACTTCATTGACCGTTTTAGCCACGTCTTCAAAGAGCTTATCGGAAAATGAAGCTCCTCTGGTCTGTTCTAATCTTTATTTGCTGTTGTTAGAGCGGAATGGTCAGGGAAGATGGGGTTAAATGGGAAGAAAAGCCTCCTCTTTCACAGCAATAGTTATGTAACATGGGATATGACGGCCCAGATAATGTGCAAGAGGGTACTGAGAGTCCAGGCAGAACAATCCAAAGAACCCTCTCAGATCTGAGCTCGGCTGTCTCATTGTATTAGCAGAGCTTACGTCATAGATGTCTATTTCAGGAGGCGATTATTAATAAGGAGGAGAAGCATGTTATGTCAGAGGCCTAATACTTGTCCTCAGTGTCCAGTGTCGTGCTCTTCAGGAATTTGATAGATGAGCAGGTGTTATGGATCTAATATTAACTAGAGATGTGCTGAGTAGAATTTAGTGGCCATTTTCCAATTTTGGCAAAGTTTTTATCTGCTGATATTGATCTTTCTGTGAGAGCTGCAAGATGAGAAGATGGCAGATTAGGATTGATCAAATTTCTTCCTGCATTACTTAATGAATGGTAGAAGAATTCATTAAGTAATTAATATTATTGACTAACATTAATTAGTGGATAATTAATGTTAGGAAGAGAGTCAATGTCACGTCATGTGTTGGAGAGTATCCACTTTAAAACAGGTTTCTTTAGAACCTTGGATCTAAATGTTTGTGTGACTCTCAGCAGTTTCTGTGTGTGTATTCTCTATAGAGACTTCTTACCTTCAGATAAAACATGGGATTCTGCTTCTCCTTCCTCAAAGTCTTGCTCTCACAATTGAAGGAACTGCAGACTGCCGTGGCAAATATGCATTTCTTTTGATACTGAAAAGTAGCTGACTTTGAGTTTTCACTGAGTTTTCAACAGTCTCCACGTCAAACAAATCGTAGTTAGGACATCCTTGCATCATTTAGATATGGAGCTTTCACTCAGGGAAAATTTTTTTTGTCTGTTTCTGTTTCCTACTCATTTTTCTGTGAAATCTCCAGTTTCATCGATTCGTCTGCAGCCCCAGTCATGAGGACTGGCTGTAGACTGTGGGTGAAAACACATTTTCAAACAAACGAGGCATTAAGTGCATCAGATAGGCATGGCTTGGTCAGCACTTTAAGCAGCATATCAGGAAGAGCGTCTTCCAGACACCCAATGCCCGGGTCAAGCTTAGAGATTTGATGCCGAGATTAAGTTTCAGGCTGTTAATTTTCTCTTGACAGTGGCTACCAATGTAACAAATTTAGATTTGTTTCCAACGCTGTCCGTAAACTTTTCTTGCTGATAAAAAAAATGTTGCACTTTATTTACTAGGAAAAACTCCCAGACATCTGACAGCTGAGAATTCGGGAATGCACCATTTTTCTTAAACAGAAGCAAAATCATATTACTACTCCCTACTTCTCCATGTCAGTTGTGGTACGGTTAGGATGATGATTTGAAAGCTTGCTCTCTTAAAACGCAAATGATGAGCAATGCAACGTCATTTAAACTAACCTTCAGCTTGAATTTCTTGATGAGGTGAACCGGCCTTCTTGCGTTTCTCTTCCATTCATAATTTCAAATGGAAAAATTGAGAAAATCCATTCCCCACGGCTGCCGCTTTGATTTGCAGCTTCAGCTTAGCAGCTTCAGCTTAGCAGCTCGTTTTGCCAAACTGAAAGACTAAAATAGCAGGAACAAAGCTAGCGTGGGCTATTTGCTAGGCAACAGGCTTCAGAGAGTTTCTGGAAACAGTCTGGCATAAAGCAAAGGAGTTAACGGATCCCTGATAATAGATGGAGTTGAAGGCCGTGTTGTGATGGTGAAAAGTTGGAAGCAGTTGGGCTGATGGGAGGTGTTTTCACTGAAAAGTTTGCTTTGAATCCAGAACAACAGAAAAGCACTGAGCGTAACGTCTCACCACTCTGCTGCTTTGGAAAAGATCAACTCTCCCAGTCAGATTTTCTATCACTCGTCACTCCTTGGTATTTGCTGGAAATTTGCCACATTTCCAGTTATCTGAAACAAATAACAGCTTCAAGACCAAGGAGGGCTGTAGGAGATCATGATCTGCACCAATCGGAATTTTGTGGTCAATTTTTGATCTGTGGTTTTTTTTGGGGAGAAGTTTGATCTGCCGATGCAGATTAAGGTTCATTATTTAACAACTACAATATAAGAACAGTAAAGCAAAGATCTGCGATAAACAGATCAAAGTTAACTTTTGTCTTAAATGCAAAACACTTTGGCTGAGAACTAAGGTTGGACATCACCCTTATAATACAATCTTCACCATTAACATAATGGTGGCAACATTGTGCAATGGGAAAAAGAAAGCTGGACAGATTTGATGAATATTATCCTTCAAGATATGGCCTCACTGGTTCTAAATGCAAATGCATGTCACACTCATACTCTCTTTTATTTGTGAAGAATCAAAGAGACCAGTTTATCCTTTTCCTTCCATAGAAAACATTAACGTTTTTGTTGTAACTTGATAAAATGCGTAAAGCTCCAGTGAGCGTGTTAAATTCTTATGTCAGCATTTTCCTCCTTTTTTTTTTTTGTTTTCAAATAACATGACTGCGTTTTGTGTTTTCTCTTTAGGGGTCAAAACATGAAGAAGCAGCATGAGCAGCGGCGGTACGAGCGTGAGATGCAGAGGATCTCCCTGCCCCTGTCAGCTTTCTCCAACCCCACCTGTGAGCTCATAGACGAGAACACCATCGTGATCATGGCCGAGCACGAGACCACCCCGGTGCAGGAGGGCGGAGACCCGCTCATGGGTCAGCACGCCGGTACGCCCGGAGCATGAGAGGAGCACGGATTCCTCACACTGGACCAAAACCACTCCCACGTCCCCACTTCTCCTTTCCGCCTCCCTGAGGGAGCTCAAGTTTTAGAAGAGTTGGGGAGCAGCGTCGGCTCCAAAGACTGAACTGTCTGCTGTGTCATTTGTTTCCCGTTTTAATCTGTTCGGTTTTTTTTCTCCTTAATAAGTGAGACACGGATGTTCTTCAGTAATACAGACACAGTGGTAACAAACTAGTAAAACCAGTAAAGTATTTTGTTTTCTACAGAATAGTCTATCCTCAGTTTGAGCTTTAAGTCAAGAGGACTTTGACTTCATCAGTGTTTGTTGGAAAGCAGGTCTTTGTACAAAGATGATGATTTGGAACGGGGAGATTTCTGCTATCGTTTGTTCTTCTTAAGGAGGAGAGTCAAATTTGTTGGGCTTTGATTTGCGTGTCCCACTGGCTGTCCCGCGGGAGAACAGAAACATGGTCAGTACAAAGAGTGCTTTTTGTCTCGCAGACACTCCACTGACACAGATGTGTGTCCATAAATAGTCATGCTCCTCCGTTACAGGATGCAACATGTAAACAAAGGCCCATGAGAGACTGAAGGAAGAGGCCTCCAGCTCTGAAACCGCCTTAGCACGATACGTCTGAATGTATCCTGTTTGTTCTGATAGCGCTCTTTGGCAAACGGAAGAAGACTTGCCCCTTTCGTCCACAGGTTAAGGAGTGACAGGAAAATCAGAGAGTTCTCTCGGTGTGCACGAGACAAACTAGTTAGTCCTCAGGAGAAGACAGCCCCGCCACAACACAAAGCATAAAGAAAGCCTGGATTCAGTCTCAGAAGGGCATGACGGTGTGCTGCCTATAGATTAGCTTTCTGCTAATCTCAGAGTAGACATTGGGAATGGAGTGGAGCAGGAACAACCCCACAGTTTTGTGTTTCTTAAAACCGTGAAAAACCTGATTGCATGTGCATGCCTATCTGCTGTATGTTTGTCATTCAGGGACCATGATGCACCCCATTAAACAGAACTGCAATTTTCATTAAGAAAGAAAAAAAAAAAGTATGTATATAAGTTGAAATCATCCGACGGGAAGCTTTTGAGTTTGTTCCTTTTGTTGCACTGTTACTTCCCGATGGGTTATTGGTTGTCATGTGATCACTCCAGATGATTTGGTGTTGTTGGACCTTCACCTGCAATCATTGATCGCTGGTGGTTTTTTTGGTTGACTGTAATAGTTTTTATCATAATGTAACATTATGAGTACCGATGTTCAGCATTTGATTTTTAGCACTTGTGTGACATTTGTTGTTGCTCAGACTGAAATTAAAGACAGACTCTTCAGTGTAATGTCTTTTCTTTTGAATAAGAAACAAAAAAGTATAGGAATGAATATTTTTTACTGTTCCAGTGTAGTTGTTGCAGTTGTGCTGACAAGAATGTAGCAGTAGCTCCCTCTGGTGGCAAAACAAGTAAAGTGAATAAAAGCATAATTTTAAGAAGCGATGCCTGGCTACCAGACTATATTTTTAGAAATATTTCATTTTAAATCTTTTATTAATTTTTAATTTCTTTTTGGTAATTACTGTGTGGTGGGAAAACTATGTGGCAAAAAATTCTAATGTAATAAAATAAACATTTTTATTTTGTTTTACATGTTTTTAAAAATATTAAATATAATCAAAAATAGAAATGGATTCTATTAACACTTTAAAACTGGATGTAAAACGCAACAAGGTAAGTTTTTAAATATGTTTTTTATAATGTATCCATTTTATCTATTAACTGTATAAATTATTTATTGGGTTATTTGATTAGATTTTAAGTTGGATTAAATGATCAAATTTGTTCATTGGGTTTAAAATTGATCAAAGGAGCATTTTTGGAAACAAATGTTTACAAACCCACAAAGCTCTGCAAGTAGACATCCTCATCATCACAACAAAAAAAAAAAAAATGCAATTTTTAAAATATTTGTAACTTTTTCTCTTTTTTTTGCCCCAGAAGTCCAGTGAGGTAATCAATGACAAAAAATTCTAAAGTATGACTCTCAATGCTTCAGTCAGGATTCAGACACTTCTCTGAGAAGTAGATTTGTGAAGAGTAAGAATCTCTAGTTTGAATGCACTCGTTCCTTTGTTTATTCCACTGGGTTAGGGCCTGGGATACGCCGTCAGAAGAATCAAGCCCCAATAGCCCCAAATCAAAAAGATTTGGGGCTATTGCCTTCCAGGGAAGGACTCAGACCAAGGAGTTTCTCAGGACTCTCAGGGTGATTTACTTTGGAAAAGTGTTTCAATGGATGCCACCATTGTTACCATTGCAGTCCATTCACAAAAAAAACACGTTTTGAGAGTCAGGCGATTCTGGTTTGGTATTCAAAGACTATGTGGAGTGTTGGATGCTCTGGATGTGTGAAACACTCCAAACAGTTAAAATCGTTCTGCGCTAGATGCTTGAAGCGCACCGCAACAGCCCTCAATGAGCTTCCACATACACTGAATGCAATCCAGACGTTAGGTCAGTGCTTCTCAGTTCCAGTCCTCAGGCCTCCTGCTGTGCAGGTTTTAAATGTGTCTCTATTTCAGAACAGCTGATCCAAATGATTGCGTGACCTTTTTTTTTTTTTTTTTTTTTATAAAAACTGACTGGGTGTCTCACAAAGATAGAATTCTTTCTCCACCTTTCTGTGTCACACACGACAGTTAGCAGAGGATCCATTACCATAGCAACAGAACAGCGTTGCCTCGCCCTTCTGTTCCAAGCAAAAACACATCACTGCAGTTCTAACTATGGCAGAACTCTCAGGAATGAGCTCCTCTTTAGAACTACTTGTGTTTTTGGCATTTTATAACTGATTTTAACCAACCATTGATACACACAGGATTAGTTTGGACATTTAAAATAAAGCTTATTGAAAATTTCAAAATAAAAGCCTTAAGATCCCTCTCTGGCTAGTGCACCACCATATCATTACATGATACTTTGTCATTTTTTTTTAACCAAGTTCAGCCTTGATGCAAAGTTTTAGCATCAAAATATTTCAAAAAATCATTTATCTCTAGCAGATATGACCAGCCTTCTGCTTCTTAAGTATCAGAGTGAAACGGATTTTCTCAAATTGGAAAAGTTCTTTATAGATTTTTTTTTTTTTTTCAAATTTGACCAAGGTCTTGGGTTCGATTCCCGGCCCGGGGTCTTTCTGCCCGGAGTTTGCATGTCCTCCCTGTGCATGCATGGGTTCTGTCCGGGTACTTCATTCCCCCCACAGTCCAAAAACATAAATATCAGGTTAATTGGTGTCTCTAAATTCTCCCTTGGTATGAGTGTGTGTGCATGGCTATTTGTCCTGTCTGTCTCCGTATTGCACTGCGACAGACTGGCGACCTGTCCAGGGAGACCGCGCCTCTTGCCCGGAACGCTAGCCGGACATAAGTACCAGCAGCCCTCCTGATCTCACTAAGGACAAGGGTGTTAGAAAATGGATGGATACAAAACTATAAACAAAAAATCTCTAAAAAAAAAAAAAATAGTTTCAATGCTTAAAAAAAAACAAAACAAAAAAACAGGACAGTTTGAAAAAGCAACATTCAGAAGTTTTATTTACGAAACACTACAGAGATATAAATAAAAGTGGTTACAACTGGTCTTCAGTACCTTGCTTGGTGATAGCAAAATGCTGTCGAAATGTCTAATATAAAAAAACTGAAAAATCTACACAATCCAATTAGAGGTCACATATACACATTATTTACATTACACATTATTTCTTCTTTCAGAAGAAAAAAAAAACTCACTTTACAAAGAGTTTGTTTCATAACATCCAACAGAAGCCTTTGTCCTGATTTGTTAAAGAGAACAAAAATTACGTCTTCATTATTCTGAAAAATTAGTGGAAATCATTAGACTACCAAGAAACAAACCAAGATCAGCGAAGTTTGGAAGAAACGTGAAACTTCACCGTCTTGTGACAAATCTCAACATGTACAGACTTTTCTGCAGCACAATAGTTTTGTATTATCTTCAGAGTTCACACACAGTGCAGGTCAGTGTTGCAGGCATCCACACATCTTAGGGAAAGACGCTTCAAAGGAAAACCATCCGTGAAATTACAAAATCTTGGTCAAATGTCAAGAGAAAAGAACATAAGACCTAAATAAATAAAAACTAACAAAAAAAAAAAGTTTACGTGTAATAGAAAGAAAGCACTAAAACACTAGCAGGCACCATTTTTATAAAATGATTTCTAAGCATTAAATAAGTTCACATGTGGTAAAAACTGACTAAAGTAAAGGTCTCTGGTTTGTTTAAAAGAGCCATGATTTTAGTGGTTTCTGCTTTTAATTGTACAGTGAGGAGTTCATACAGTTTTTTAATGTTCTCATGTGTAAATGCTAAACTGGAAACTGATCTTGATCTAAAATTCAGTGGAGAAAAATGCTCATGCACACATCCAGTGTGACATCACCTCTGTTCCTAATCAATGAGTGCTCAAAATGAGCAATTATAGAAATAAATAAATGACTGCTGGACGGCTAGAGACATATTTTCAATGCTATTCTTACTTCCTTTTAATTATCTTTGTAAACACTAGGCGTCAATACACACCTTTTTATGGCTAGTTGAGTGCACCAAGTCTTTGTCTTTATTTAACCCAGAAAAGTCTGTTGAAATGTGGACTTTTTTTAATCCCAGATTTCCCTCGACATTTAGCCTAAGTGAAGAAATTCAGTTACCTCAACTCCAACCACCTATCAACCAGTTTCAGACATTAATGAGTGTCTTTCTGTGGGGATTGTTTCTCCTCTCACCATTTTGAAACACAATGTCATGTTTAGATGGACGAATATATAGTTAATTTATGTCTATTCAATAAAAATTTACTCTCAGGGGCAGACTGAAAACAAAAAATCTAAAATCTGACTCATTAATTTCCAGTTGAAATTACGTCTTAAGAAGTCCTCCCGAAAATTGTTCCACACTGCCTGAGCTACTTTTCTTTGTCTCTCTACTTGTACACATTTGCTAGAGTACATCTGTACACTCGTGTGCCAACAATCCTCACCTGCACTGTGATTTGACTGTCAAAAGAACTTTTGTTTCATTTTGTTGAGGTTGGGCAACTCCTCTTTAAGGCGTGGAATGGATTTATGTTCCCAACACACTGAGCACCATCAGAGCCAGAAAAACAAAACTACCGTCACAAAAAAGACAAAAATGCCTAAAAATGTCTTTGTTTTTCGGCATAGGGGGGACAGATCCCCCCTATGTTGCTACAATTAGGTGAGCTTTAAAATTAAGAACTGCTCTGTGGTTTTAAATGGAGACACACGATAACAAAAATAAGCAACCAAAAGTTAGGAATTTGAAATGCGTCTCTTCATTTTCACTGCAGTTCACTGGCACTCAAGAGTTATGTTCCTAAAAACAGGACAACTGGTCCAGCTGTCTCAGGTTATCCAGTTCTAAATTGGCTCGGTTTCAACACCGATTCTTTCTACCCCCCCACCCTCCCCTCACCTCAGAATTAGTGCAGTAGTTAAGAGGAGTCACAAAGAGTGAATGAGTGAGCTACATGTCAAAAAGGCACAAATCCTAGGTGCCATTGTCCGTCATGCTGGTGCAGTCTGGAGAGGCTGCTGTTGGGGTGGCTGGCTCCTCTGAGCTCTGGACCGGATCCTTAGGCCAGTAGAGTTGACTCAGATTCTGATGCAGTTCATCCAGTTCAGCTGGCAGAGGGATTCTCAGTTCAAGGTAAAGCGAGAGGGCATCAAACCAGTCTTCCAGCTTCTGAAAAGATGGACTATGAGAGGAGGAGGAGGAGAGAAAAGATCAGTGGGGAGGTTTAGGTTAGAACCAGCCTGACGAGGTTAAGAGAAAACACGAGGAAGCAATTTGGCAGCAGGGACATGTCCGTGTGCAAGCAGGTCCATATGGCATGTGAATCTGTTTGTTTTTCTCTCTCTCCTCCGCTGTGGCCTTAAGGTGCAATGACGAGACGAAACCCAGCGACAAAACACAAACAGGTTTTGTGAAATGCTTGAATTCTTTGCTTTTTTTTTGGTCTTGTTATTTTTTATTACACTAGAGCAAAATCCTGTTATATTTCTTCTTTTTTTTTTTTAAAGCTGCAGCACATTTTTTTTTCTTTTTTCTTTTTTTAGCTTCAAAGGATGCTTTTAAATTCCTGAAGTCCCTATAAAAACACAACCCTCTCTGACGAAGGCTTCAAGGTTCATTAAAAGCAAACTCCATGCCTAAATTTTTATGCTCCAGAAAATTCAAATCATTTCCCATTTACTCTTCCTTAAAATTTGGAAGTCATTTATTTTTACTGTTTCGCTCTTAATTTTTACAAGCATCGTGAAGATGGGCTTGATACTTTATGTAATGCCTTACAAACTTCTGATAATTTGGAACAATGTTTGATACGTTTTGTACCGTTTTCTTGACGAGTAAGCTTAACAGGAGGTTCTCACCGGTTGTCTGGCGTGAGGTCGCAGCAGGCCACAGCCAGGGGAAAGAAAGCTGGAGGACAGTCTTCAGGGAGAAACTTCTCCACAAACTTGCCAACATTCAGGCCAAAGTCCAGCGTCCTGGGGAGGCACTCGGGGTCTGCGTACACTTTTCCAATGATCTGAATCGAATTACAAATAAAACCTTTTCATGAGAAACATCAAATATCTTTGTCAAGTAGGTATTTAACAAATTGGAGAAGGAAATGCGAAATAACAGCAGCTTACCTCACAAAGAACGATTCCAAATGAGAAAATATCCACCTTTTCATCATAGCGTTTACCTAAAATGAAGTCAAATACAGAATAAAGTACATGCACTCTTTGATCTCATGACTGTCTACTTCTCTCGTCATTAAAACATTATTACATTTGTTAGTTTTTCTTTGTGAATAAGACACTAACCATTTAGCATTTCTGGAGCCATCCAGTAAGGGTTTCCAACGACAGTATAGCGCTTCTTCCGGTCAATGCGCCTCAACACCCTCTTCTTGGTTGTAGGTTTCTCTGGAGGAGGTTTAACTTTCTCCTCTACGATGAGTCGGGACAGACCGAAATCAGCAACCACTACAGTGTTGTCCTGTTGAAAGAAGAAACAAAGTGTTCACTGGGTTTACTGGAAAGACTGATTAAAAAAAAAAAAAAAACAAAAAAAAACTGATCAGTGAATGGTAACACCAGAATGGTAAAAATAAAAATCTGCGACTTTCAAGGAATGACAAGAATCCCAAATAGGATTACTTATAGCTAATTTCAGAGTAAAATATCTGGGGCATTTTTAGAATTACTGCATAATTGTATTTTTTTTTTTTCATTCTATTTATACTGCTTTCGTCATAAAACTGTAACAACTGTCAATGAAGTTAAAGAGGACAGTCAGAGGTCACCTACCAGTTTAACCAGGCAGTTGTGAGAGTTGAGGTCTCTGTGGATGATGCTCATTGAATGAAGGTAAGCCTAAGAGAAAAAGGGAAATTGATTTCTTAGGAATCCCATAATTTACACTGCTAAATTCACAATTGGTAATCAAATCACTGATGTTTAATGGTCAATTTCCCCCCCAAGGTAAAACAAAGAAAACAACTCACCATGCCAGAGGCGATGCTCTTTGCAAAACTGACTCTTTGTTGCCATGGAAACATGTCCTGTGAGTCCAGAGTGAAAACAAACAAACAAAAAAAAGACAAAAATAAACTTTTAGAGGCATCATAAATAAAGTAAGTACAGGGCTTAGAGTCATTTTTAAGCATACTTGATAAATGCATCTCAATAAAAAAGTGTTCCTACATATTTTTATGACAGAAATCCAATCTAATTTCCAGAATTATCAGACTTGTTTTAAAGTATAAATAGGAGAGGTCACCATAAATTTATGGCTAATAATTTTAAGGTTGTCAGGCTTTAAAAACAGAGCCTAGAGGAAAAGACAGACGAGAACGAGGGGTAGGTGGGTGGAAGAGTGGATGCGTGGATGGATGGAATGAACTTTTAGGCACTGGACTTGGCAAACAAATACTTCTACACATTCTTTTTTTATTTTATATCGTTATCCAGGCCTTGGAAAGACATAAATCAAATTCTGCTAAACTGTGTTACCAGGAGATCAAACACAAACTATATTCCTAATTCATGCAAGAAATACAACAACAATAAAAAAAAAAAAAACATAAACAACACATGACAGAGGAGGGTAGCAGGGTGAGGTCATTTTCCCCTGGTGAAACCTTCTCATTACTAAGCCTCCAGATTCCCAAACCTACCAATTAATGAGCAGAGGTCTGTGTACGAGTGTGGAGTTTACTTCATGTCACCTGCACTCTGAGCTCCTTTATAGTCCACCAAGCATGAAGTTTATACTAGAACAAGTTTAACTCACCATGTCTCTGATGAAGTCCTTCAGCGTTCCTCCTTCAATGAATTCTGTGATCAGATTCAGCTTCTTGTCTTTGTACAGCACACCGATGAACTTCAGTACATGTGGATGGTCGAGGCTTCTCATTACCTTGACCTGAAATCCAGACGTGTGGTAGACAAGAAAAACAAAAACAAACAAAACAAAAACAAGTTCCTGATTAATATAAGCAAGTTATTCCTAATCAGTTTTGATTAGAGGAAAGCTTAGCACGTGTGAAGAAAGGATTAAATATGGGTCAAACTAATGAGTTCCCACCAGAGCAATGTGACAACCTGAAAATAACAATGTACAAAGAGGCGATTGTTGGAGCGAGCGGTGCGTATTTTTGTTGTGAATCTTAACACAGACACGTGTGTGTGAGAAATCACCAGCCTCCTGCCGCTCATTACCCACCTCTTTTAGAAAGGTTTTCTGTGTCTCCTCATCGCAACGGATCAGCTCCTTCATCACCATCACCTCCCCAGTGGCTTTGTGCGTCATCTGAGACGAAAGCAGGTCTTATTTGAAGTTTAAAGAGTGATAGAGGTGACATGCTGACTGGAAAAAGAGACGGGAGCTGCAGGCTGACCTTGATGGCCTGTCCAAAAAAGCCCTTCCCGAGGACTTCTCCATGGATCAGGTCACAGGGTCGGAAAATGCGATGAGAGCAGCTGCTGGAGGACCTCAGGGATTCAGAGCGGCCGATGTCTCTTGTGATTATCGGCGTCTCTTTTAGGGAGTTTGGGGACTTGCATATGCTGTTACTGCGCCTGATATAAGACAGATAAAGACAGTTTAACGGCATGTAGGCTCAGAGCAAAAACAAGGAAGGCATAAGCATTTTAGACTCTCTTGCGTACTTCAAAGATCTCCTTTTCAGCATGCCATCCTCAACTTCGTCCGTCCTCTCCAGGACTGTGTCGGACGGAGAGGACAGACGCATGCGGGATGTGGCCGGGACGCCCAGCTGGCTCCTGGGTGAGCCCAGACGGAGCCGATCTAGACGCTGCCTCACTGGGTCGTACTCGATCAGTAGCTGTAGCGTGTGACTGGTGTGGTGGATCAGATCGTACACCTTAACAAGAAAAGGACATGCAGATTGAAACAGCTTTTCCTCAAAGGAAAGTGAACCAAAGCGCCATGATTCTTTTCATGCTGTTTTCATTTTTTCATGCAACATGAGAGCAATTACTATTACTACAAATGAACATGTGTCACGTCACCCCAGAGTATTATAAAAGATTTTAAGTCTGACATGGGGAAAAAAGGAAGTTCATCTGAACCATTTCTGTTATTTTATCTTTACAGGTTTGACCACATACAGACAAAGTATGTGGTCAAATATTGATCCACCTTGAGATAATTGGCAGAGCTCACTGTTTAAAATGTCCCTGGATATTACACCCTAACAAAGTCTCAAGCCCACAGCATTACATATCCTCCACCATGCTTTGCACCAGTCATTTGGATCTTTGTCATACTTTTATCCCACCTTGAATGAAAGTCAATATTAGCCTGATTTGAAGCAAAATGGGTCCAGTTTCCAGTTTGCTTTACATTTGTGATGGTAGGACATTGCTATCAAACAATCAGTGGGCATGGATATTTCTAATGGTTTTCATGAAGACTCGGTGACCCTCAAGATGTCACCATTTGAGTATTTTATTAACTCCTTTCACGTCATTCGCATTGTGGGACGAATACATAATTATGGCCAGAAACTAACAACAAACAAGCGTCTAAGTGCCGGTAGGGATGCACAAAATATTACAAATAAATTGTCGTTCTCATGCTGAGAAACATAAAATGACACAAAAGATTGTTTGGAATGCAATCATTGGAGGGAAATATATTCAAAGGAACATGAGGTCACACTCTTCATGCCAGTAATATTTGAGCCGGTTGGTTGGAGCTGAATTGCAGTGGGGAGTTGGAAGCACAAGTGATGTGGATTTCTCTTGTTTTTATCACGTCATCACTGATTTCGCTAATAATGTCGCATGGCCTTCTAGTATTGTGAAGTATAGGCCCCACAGAAACTATGTTATTAGGAACTCAAAAACATAAAAAGGAAAACATAAACCGAACAAATTTACTCAACTTCAAATCTGGATGTTTCTAAACTTTCCAGAAAACCCTGTTATTTATGAAGGTTTTAATTGATATGCCTTATTATAAAGTGGAAAAAATAAAGAAGGTGTCAGACATTAGTGTCAGAATTTGACTGCCTTCAGGTTATTGCGCCGCAGCAAAACAACAAAGTCCAACCTTTGGAAAAATCTCCATATTGATCAGTGGTGAGAAAGAAAAACAAGGGTAGATCAGCAATATCCAAAACAAAACAAGAGCATGTCTGAAGAACTCAAGGGAGAGGCTTTGAGAATGAGCCTTTAAGTCATTTAAAAGCCTTCCTCTCCCAACGCGAGAATGTTCAAATGGTGGAAGAATGTGAGAAATGCAAAAATCCACATGTCAAGATGAGGACATGGCTTTGAAATATGCACTTGAGGCATGAAGCTAATGAGGAAACTTTGTTTGTTTGGTTTGAAACATTTTCAGTTCGTGCAACACTGTAGCAGGATTGGTGTTATTTTTATTTTTTAAACGCTCACCTCCTTCTCCATCAGCGTCCCAACAGGAAGTCCATTGATCTCCAGGATTCTGTCTCCAACGTGGATAGCACTTCGCACCTCTGGACTGATGAGCATCCCTCTGACCCTGGAACAAGAACAGGCAAGAGACTTAAAATCAACATCAAGATTCCCACCACTACCTCATTTGCCGTGACATGCTTCGACACAAACACACACAGCAGCGGCTCACCAAACCTATAATCATGTCTTACATAAAAGCATTACTCACACAACAACGACACAGGCGCACAAATCTGCCGCCGGCAGTTTGTCACTTACTCTTTGACTTGAACGCTAGCCAAGCCGTTCACATCCCTCAGCACAGACACAGAGAAGCCCCTCTTCCCGTTAGCTGCCGAGGGCATTGAGATGAGCGTCACCGTGTGCGGCAGGGAGTCCAATATCGAGTCGTGTGAGCGTTTCTCCAACATGGGGGTGAGGACTACCTGCTTGTAGCACTTTCCACTGCAAAAGCAGGAAAGAAAATGGTTCAAATAATGCTCAAAATAATTAGGAATATTAGTAAAAAGTGTGTAAAAACAATATCATTTCAGCATAAGAAACATGACTGATGATTATGCTGAATAATGCATTGCAATGCATGATTATTAAAGAAGTTTTTAACTTAACTGACTAAATATGTTACTTAATCAAATATGTATTGAAGGAAACAATGCCAATGAGAACTGACAAATATATTATAGAATTATGCTTATTACATTCAGTGTTATTTTATTACTTTATAATATACATTATCAACTTTTTCATGGCAGCGTCATTATTTTATTTTTAGACAGTGAAGGTCTGCATCTCCAGTTCTTGAGTGCCACTGTCCTTTGACCTTTGGCTGCATCCCTACAAACCAGAATCAAATGAATGACTAATAAATTCGTCACATATTTAAATATAACTGAATAACTTTTTTCAAATGGTGTTTAAATTATGACATGCAATATCAACTTCCAAATTAACTTCTTTAACTGGATCGTAGTAAATTTAGTGTAGAGGAAGGAGATGTATTGCAAAAGATGATGTAGTAATCTTATCTTTTTATCATCAGCTTTCACTTACACAGTCATTAACCTAGATTTTGACATGCCCACTCTGCATTCAACCCCTTAAAATCTCCAACACTACTTAAAACAAACTTACCAATAGAGTTTGGACCTCTCGACTAAGGCGTATGTGTCCCGGTCCTCAATGACTACTTTGCAGCTCAGGCACACAAAACACTCGGGGTGGTACTTGAGTTCTCCAGCCACCTACAACCAGAAGCAAACCAGCTGATGCTCCATGCAGGACAGAAAAGACAACAATATGTTGAGATCCTCTGCTGTGTCATTAATAAGTGTGTGATTCTGTGAACCCTCCTTCACAGTGAGCGGTGACACAGCGGCAACACCTGCTTCACTCTCAGTCTGTCTGGAATCTGCTCTGACGTCATCCAGGCAGGTCTGAGCTGTTTGTTTCACTGCTGCTTTCATGTCTCTCCCTCTCTCTCTCTTTTTTTTTTCTTGCTCTGACACTTGCTGCACATGATTTACCAATTTCCCTTTCAGTAGTTTATGTCATGCTCTCTTAACATCTGTCTTTCCTCTTTCTCTCCCATGCAAGATGAGATAATGTTCCGGCGTCTGAGCAAGCAGAGGGCTTCGTAAATACAGCGCCTTGTAAAACTATTTGCTCCTTTTGAATCACAAATATTATGAGAAACTCCTGCAATGGAGATATTTTTAGTAAATATTGTGATGCAGAAATTAGCTGCAATAAATTCAGGTTTTCCTCCGTCTCTTTCTCCTCTGCTCTTTCAATGCTCCCAGTGACGTCTTCCACCTCTGTGATTTGGACATTTACTGCAGTGAAACTCTGTCCAGACAGCTGACTGGAATAGAGTCAGCTAGTAACATGAGGAATACAATTATTGCACTCCAAACATTAATTTTACACCCATGTTGTGCATCCTGGTAGATGCAATAATGATCTATTTAATCCCTACATCTTACATCTCAAATTAAAAATAATTTCATAGGGATGTTATGTAAAAGGCCAACAGTAACAGCGAAAATAGCTTATTAATGTTAAGTTAAAAAACATTTTTCTGGTTTTTAATATTTTTTGGAAATAAAACTAAATAAAATGTGAGTTTACTTGTACTCAGCCCCTCTGATTCAATACTTTGTAAAAGCAGCTTATAAGTGACGTCTAAAGAAAATTGGTTGGCTTCAATTATTTATGGTTTTGGACTAAAAGAAGGGATTTTTTTTTAGATTGCACACTACACATTTTTTTATTCTGCAAAAATAGGAAAACTCCATCCGTTTTCTCCCGTTTTGGATTTAGTTATCTGGATTCATTACATAAAAATCTAAATAAAATACAAGAAGTTAGTGGTTGTGAAGTGAAAAAGTGTGCAAAAGATTAAGTGATATTAAAAAGTCTGCAACAATTACTCATTTCAGATTAATGTATGCATCATGAAGTCATAGATACAATCAATATAATTGCAGACAAAATAGGTTTTCCACACAGTGTGATGAATATTAAAGCTGACATTCCTATGTTTTCCATCCTCTAACATTTTTGTGTGCTGCTTTGTGCCGGAGGGGCATGCTCAAAAACAAAAATCTAAATCACTCCTTTTTGCTTGACTATTCACATCTACCTGAAACTTAAGCACAGGCAGGTTTGTGGTATTTTTCCAACATGTTCTGTAGCTGTGAGTCACTTTGTCTGTGCTGGAAAGGGATTCCCAGCTGCCTGAAGGTGATGTCGACAAAATGATTGTGACATCTCTCGAGCTTGTCTGTAACTCCTCACCTTTGAGCACAAAAACAAAACCACCCCCCCTCGGTCACACCCTGCCGCAGGCCTAAACAGTGAGACGCAAAACAACAGACGAATGTAGCAACAAAGCAGAATTCCATAAACTGATCCTGAAAACTGCTTAAGAAAGAAAATCCAATTTCATCAATAAACAAACAAACTAGAACAAGAGCAGTTGTGTTCTGGGCTCGGATGCCGAACATGCAGCAGCAGTAGGAGCGGCTTTGTATGAGCCTCCTCTGCTCATGGACCACAATGCTTTCCTGTCTGGCCCATCGGCCGCGGTGCCAGTTCAGTCCTGCCAAAAACACTCGGTGAAGCTGATGAAGCTAGACGCCAACGGCACAATGTAAAAACGTCAGTCTGACGGCATGTTAGCTGGGTAACCGCGTTTGTGTCCAGCAGCAGAAGCTTCCAGCCGAAGGACGTTCACTGCTTACTTATTTATTGGCTTTGTTTTGTTTGAAGCGAGCACCGTTTACTCTGTCAAATACGGATATTGGATCTCATCTATGCACGTCATCATAACTGTGGGTAATATTAACAGAGCTTCTCACCACACTGGACTCTACATGCTCCAAAACCACCACATGTTCTGGTGTTTTCCCACTCCATTCTGCATGTGGGGAAGTGAACCGTGGAGAACTTCTGTACGGAGAAGGAACAGAGTGGGGCCTCCAGGGGGGGAAACTAATTCACAAGTCTGTGCAGAGCCCCCTTCTGCAAGACTCAGCAGCAACCCAAAAACAAGTAGCGTTCACAACTGAACAACAAAAGGTCTACCAAAAAAACAACTGGAGCACAACAGGCTGTGTGAAACGTGTTTTCATAGATATTCCTAGATTGAGGGCAAAACAAATTAGCTACATGTGTTTTATTATGCACACACACAGCGTTGCAGTTAATTTCTGGACCAACTTAAATCAACACTACTTTAAGTATAAGAGTTTAACTACTTTCACTTATTTCTATAGAAATCCCAGATATAATCCCACACACAGGTACAATCCAAAGCTCTCTTAAAATATTTCATTCCAAAAAATAAAAAACAAACCCAGCAACTTGAGCCTTAGAAAGAATAATCATCATTTATCGATGGCTTCACTTGCCATGTAATTCTAAAACTAGTGCCCTCAGAAATCCATTTTATTATTTTAACACCGAGTGCATCTTTTCTTATAAAAAAGTTTACTTCTTTGCCAATATAGAAAAGAACATTACTAAAATGAATAATACTAGTTCAACAAGGATTAATAAATTTACAAGGCACTGCCTTTTGTTAATAATGTACTTTTTGAAGGATTTTCAAAACATCCACCATTACTTGAAGACTTTGAAGGCTGATTAACCAAATAAAAACTAAAAGAGACTAAAAGTGTGCAGGTTTTACCACTTATCAGAACACAGTAACCTAATCTCACTGCGCCAATACACTAATAATGGGTCGTTATCAAGTCTTTTAGCAGGTTAATGATCCAAAATATTTGATCAAATCAACATAGAAACTCAACAGAGACAAAAGCATTTCCCTTTTAATCGCAGAAAATACAACAGAAACCTGATGAGTGGAAACAGAGTGAGGATCCTGGAATCTAGAATGTTGTCTATGTAATCTAGAGTAGTTCAAATGCCATCTGTGATCATTTTACTTTTACCATCTGTTATTAGTATTTACACCAGAACTATATTTAGGCTATTTTTTAACCACCATAAAAAAAGAGAAAAGTTAAAACTGAATCAAGAGCAGAGTTTGGCTTGAATCTCCACATCACTCAGTCCTTCCAGCCCTGGAGCGCTCCAAAACTGTTTCAGATTTACATTTATCAACATACTCATTTGGATAATTAGACCACATTCACAAAAAAAGAAAAAAAAAAAAAAAAGAGTTGGCCACTCGTCAGCAGTTCAAGCAAAAGGGAAAAATATCCCACAAATAAGAAAAGTGAACTGACATCTGTAAGATTCCTGCATAAAATAATATTATTAAATCAGAGCTATTGATGTGAACACTATTTAAATTTCAGATTAGGTTACCATGCCAGAGAACCAATAAAAGGGTTTGTAAGACATGGGTAGTTTTACAAATACTTTTAGTTCATTTATGAAAACAGAAAAACCTCCAGCCCTTACACCTCAATTCTGTTGCGACTGAGAGATGTTCTCATCAATAAATTCATAAAGAGCTTTCCAACTCCCCAAACTTTCTGATGAATAAACCGTTTGTGCTCAAACACCGTCTCCAGATGGTTTGTGATAACAGGCTGGGATCTCTTGGTAAAGAGCAAAAAAGATAAAACAATAACGACTTACCATGGCAGGTCCTGTCATGAGCAGCGAACAGCCGTGACAGAGCTCCCCAAACTTCTCCCAGTAGTGTTTCTGACAGTACAGCTTGCCATCCTTCTCATAGTACCAGTTCGTGAGGTTGTCAGAGCAGACGGAGCATCTGAAAAGACAAAGACAGTCAGACAGCTGCAGAAATCAAAGCAGGACAAGAGATGTAGGATTTTCTGCACTGTACAACTGTACAGTTTGGTTTGTTTTTTTCTTCCTGTGGGAAGCTAAAAGCAAAAAAATTTTTAAAAATGTATCCATCTTTCAATAGATCGGCAAACCACTGCAATCAGACATGTCAAGAACAGGGTTTCTACACAGGTTCACAGTGAAAGTCTGTGTTTTAAACCAGCAGCGTGCTTAGTTGATTTTTAGAAAATTTCACAAGTATAAAAACAAAAGTTTACAAAATGTTGAGGTTGCTATTGAAGTCAGCGTTTAAATAGGGTTTGGTTTTTTTAAAAAAAAGAAAAACCCAAGATCCATGAGTGGATGGATGCAGGGATACTTATTCAACCCAAACCAACTTTGTTTCAGATTGCTAAGAATCTCATCACAAACTATCCACAAGTCATTGTTTGAAAGTTCAAGTCTAGCCTTCAGACTTTGTTTTTGTGACCAAATCCCCTCGTTTTCTTGATATATGCAAAACATAGGGTAGCCTTATTTGACAATAAAAACACTTCTGAGTTAATTAATCACACACACACACAGAAATGTTTACAATTTTAACATGATCTTAAGAGGGATCCTCAAATTTGATTGCCTTTCATGCATTGAGCTTATAATTAGAGCAAAGAGACCCTTTCACATAAGAAACATTTACAGAATGGTTGCACTTTAAATTATTACAAAACACAGATATAATGGCACTTTTTTCAGCCTGTTGCTTAAATGTTGTTTATAATGTACAGGTCACAGAACTGAGCTGGCACATAAACATCCAGGCCGTTCCCGAAAATTAGACGTACTTGTACACGTATTATTCTTTGTTTAACAAGGCGTAGATACAGAAAGCTCTATGTCTCTGGGATGTGTAGGAACTTGCATGGCTGCTGTTATTTTAGCTTTACTGCCCTGTTCAAAAAAACGGAGTCGTTCCACCCATCAAGCTTATAAAAATATATGTTTTGTCCACTAAAGGTAGAATGATTTTAGAACCTTAAAAGATTAAACTTTTCAAGAAGTGAGACAGGAAATCCCAAAAGCACTTAGGTAGACAAAAAACATGTATCTACAAGGACAAAGTCTGCAGATCACCCTGCTGTTTATTCTTTTTTTGCTTACAGTTGCGCGTCGCTGTTCTTTTCCTTATCTTGGTCAATGTAAACACTGAAAAACCATCTGCTATCCTTCTGGCACAAGTTTGGGCTATATTCTCTTGGGTAAGATCCCCTTCTGTCAAATCCCTTCGCAATTAAAGAAGGGACATTTCACAACCTAATATGATCAACAAGTACCGATCCAAATGTTTACTTGAATTTCCGCTGACTGCAGTTCCAGTTTCAGGAACTAGTCTGTCACCTGAGGTGAAGCTTGGCATAGTAAAGGAACTAAAATTACAACAACTTAGTGATAAATTGTTCAGAGTAAGGAATGCAGAAGATGCCCCAAACTAGGAAGTGCTTGCAATCTAACAGCATTTCCTCAATCAAGCACTTATTATGTAAATCATGGAGGAAACTGCCTTGCTGGGGTTTTACGTTATTGAAAAGTCTGCTGGGAGGTTTCCAATGTTGCTGCCTTCATTTAAGTTTTGCTTTCATTCTTCCACCTTTACCCTCCCACTATCGTTTCTATGAAATCCTACAACATTATTCGAAAAGAGGTCTAAGATTTAGGTGACAGCTTGCAGGCAAATAAATATCAGTGTATGCCATAAACTCACCCAAGGGTGAAATTAAACAAAAACACCAAAAGAGCAACTAGCATTTAGTTCACATCAAGGCCTTCAGGATGGTTTTCAAATATAAAATACTGTACTGATCTTCTGATTGACAACTTTCTTTAATTTAGGTGGGCATTTGGTCAATCTACAGATTTCTTGAGAGTGAAAGGAACCCTAATTGATCCTTCATGCAAGTAAGAATAGGTTATCAGCATTTTTACATTGTTTTTGTGTTTTCAGCAGCCTGCATGTGACAGCCGCACATCACGTTGCTTTCTGTATCGTAGGTATGGTTGATCCTGGATCATTGACTTTGGCACCACATCCAGATATTTCAGAGTTATCTGGCTTTACTTTAGAAGGAGCTGTCCTGCATGCGGAGGAACAGATGGTTTTGTTTCAATTGCAGAGAGAAATGCAGGGAACTGGGGGGAAAAAAATCAAAAAAAAAAATCATTGGCTCTCAGGCAGACAGAACAGCAAAGCGTCAACATGCAGAGACACAAGTGTTACTCCTTCCAGAAAAAATGTGAAGAAAAAAAACGTTGAAGATAAACCAGAGGTCAGCAAAATGACTCTGGCTTGAGACAACTCACTGTGATCTGATGAGTCAAAAAGGAGAACAAAGTTTGCTGAGGTGAAGACTATGTGAGTAATAATGCCTGCGGTTGCAGCTGTTTTAAAGGCCAAGCATCTGATGTAAGTCAAAAGGGGCCAAAAATTGTTTAATTTTAGTACCAGTAAATGCAATGACTTGGACAGAACAGCTGGCATCAAATAAAAACGTTTGTAAAACTTTGAGCGTTTACATGTGTAGACCAATAAAGAAAAAAAAATGGCTGAGAATTGTAAGATATACATTTTTCAAAAGCATTTCTCCAGTACTTTTAGTTCTCACAGCAGAAGATGGAAAAGTAGTTTAATTTTAGATTTTACAACTTGGAAACTTTCCAATGGATAGTTTTAATAGATGCTAATAAAGAATAAAGTACAATGACTAGGTATACTCTCTCATTCTTACTTAGATCTAGGGATGAAATGATCCCTCGAATGATTTGATTATTAAAACTTCAAGCTTCATTACTATCTAATATGCCATGTTCTGGCCGAGTGATTATTTGTGTTACGCAACATTTTCACTTCTGTCTATGAGTTGCTAAGTGCTAGCAACATAACATGTCCAATTTTCAAGTTCAGTCCGGGAGAACCAGCGGGATTCCATTGATTGATAATGTCTGGATTTTATTATTTTTGGGGGGATCAATAGGCATCCTTAAAATGACTGGCACGATGCTTGTAATGCAACAGCCTTTCTCCTCCTTTCTTGGAGTGTGCATGCTGGTAGAGTGGAGGGTCATGCTTAGCATGAATGTAGCTTAATGGACAAACTAGGAAATGCATTTCCTACCATCCTGGTTGCATCAAATGGATGGCAGAGCGCACCGTGGCGGTTACATATGTTTCTGTGTGTGATGAAGCTGCCAAGTCTAGTCACACACACGGTCACAAAAGTTATAAATAACTTGTGAATAAAGTGAGAGTTAATCTAACTGACTGAAGATCAACACTTGACTGGAGTATAGACATTTTTTATAAGCGTCTTTGTGAGCCTGCTGCTTTATTATTAAACTGAACATAATTTAGCATAATTTTTGTCCAGGTTAACTTAAAGAGTGAGCTATTGTTGTGATTGAATTTTTTTAAACTACAGAAAAATTATTGTTCAGGATGCAGAAATATGTAAATTTGGACTGACGTTGATATCTGATATTTATACTGTTGTTAAAGCAAAATTTACCAATATTTTATTTTGTCCATTTTCTTATTTGATTACTCACTTAATTGCCAGAATAATGGGTAGAATGCTCAAAAACTAAAATGAACATTTACAACACCCCTATTTAGATCCAATAATTAACTATTAAAAAAGTAAAATTTATTTATTACATAGATGCATTATATGCATAGAAAGATATTTCAAGTATTTCATTTTAATAATGTTGATCACTTTAGCATATGGCTAATTAAAATCCAGAATTCAGTTTCTCAGAAAATCTAGAATATTACGCAATATCAATTAAAGTGAATATAAGTAACAGAAATATAAAGCTGCAGCCTGGAAAGTTTTGTTACTTTTATTCATCTAATGGCCTAATTTCCTATTTAACATAATTTTGGGTTTTTGTATAAAAACACACCTCACTCAACTGCATCCAAATTACAGATTTTAATTCTGCAATATTTCAAAATTACATTTTTAAATGACTCTTCTTTGGTGACGACTGGATACAAAGCATCCCACAGCATAATTCTCTTCCTCCCTTTTGCATTAACAGATGTACCAAGAATATGAGTTCATAAGGCGAGCTATAATCCTATAACTTGCATAATTTTCCATTGAACCTTATCTCAAGCAGTTTGTGGGAAATTGTGACCGTTTCATGGTTTTCTGGAAACCTGAGTGAGAATTTCTATTGTTTAGAAAGCCTGCCTCATGATGGATTAGTGAACATCCTGCCTCATACCTCAGTAAGGGTCCTTCTAAAGTCTAATAATTCAAATTATCCAGACAAACTTAAAAACAGCAGTTTCAGCAGCAATCCAGGTTTTATGCCTCATCATGAATCTGATGGAGCTTCTTTGAAAGCTCACATTCCTAAACGTCCTTAATTTGAACATCAGACTAAAAGTATCTTTTAATAACATTCACATCCTTTTCCTATCTTGTGAGTGATTAGTTTGCATGTTCAATGCAGAGATGAAAAGAACCTTTGTTTATAGATGAAGATTGAACCACATTGTGTGAGGAAGGAATAAAGACATTCCAGTGGATCCCAATCATTAGCTTTGAATATTCCGTTGTAGTGAACTTGTGTCGGTAAATATTCTTTGACATGAGACTTTAGATGGTTCTGATTTTTAAAAACAGGCTAAAATCTGTTTACATTGATCATCTATGTTTACTGGTTCATTATCACCCTAAAATTGCCCTGCTAAAAGAAATACATTTAGGAAAGCATAGCAGCTCAGCCTGGATTGGAGTTATCAGGTGATACCATTACGTTTAAACTGTCAGACGGGACAAAAAGTAGATTAAAATGAGGAAAATATGATGTTGAGTGTCAACAGAGCGGAACAGAAAAAAGGAGAAAAGCACTTTCCCATAAAACAATCAAACACTGTAATTATGTCCACATAATACCTGAATGAGATGATGCAAGTGTCATTATAAAAACACCTGATTCCTTCGTCTACACACTGTTCAATGGAGGCAGAAAACATTAATTCAGGTGGCTCTAAAGCAAACAATGACATTGCCATTGCTGCACAAACACTACAAAGCAAACATTACTCATTTCCTAAAACCCACATTCCTGCTGGTATTTAGAGGGAGAGACGTGACCAATGGGGCTTAAAACATCTGCAAATGTCCTACATTTCAGGGCATCGTTCATCCCCAAAAGATTTTGAAAGCCTCAGATGAAGATCGATCTGTCACCAGTGATTTTAATTGGCATGCATGGAAGAAAAATGTCAGTTTATTCTAGCTGTAAGAAACATATTTGGTTTATACCACAGCAAAGTCACAAGGACTCCAATAAGTTCAACGCAAGCAACAAGCAAAATGCTGATCATTCATTTCTTGACTTTCCAGAAATATTGTTCATCACCAATCCCATTCAACCTCTGCAACATTTACCTGCAAAAAGAAAGATTATGAATTAAGCGCTTTTTTTTTTTAATATAGTGGTGGAAAACGTCTTCGCATGCTAACAGGGGTTTCCATCTTTGAAATTGTATACAGCAGAAGAAAGAAATGAAGGTGAATTAAGAAGGCCAAGCAGCTCCACCCTGTACTGTGGCAAACCTCGAAAAGATCTCCAGCACTCCACACAAAGTGAGAAACAAAAGCTAAGTGGCTTGCTTTGTTAAAGAAAAAAAAAAAAAAGAAAAGACTTTGGTGGTGTCTGAAACAGCAATTCACAGATCTGAATCGCTGTCTAGGAATGCAGAATGCAGCACAGGCTAATGTAGTGTTACCTATGGGACTCAGTAACACCACCAGGTTTACTGGAACAGGAGTGACGTTCGCTCACAGGAATGTTACACAAGGTGGAGGTGCGAGTAGGGCAAAGTGGCAGGCAACATGTGGACAATGGGGAAAAACAGAAAACACTGCATATTCTTTCAGCAAGGACACGTTTTATTTTTGCTTTCTTAAGATGCATTGTCTGGCAAAGAATGCCACCAGAGATAAGGGTGTCAGTTTACGAAGGTGCCGAGTTACAAACACACATGCAAAACATGTCAGCTCTGCAACTCTTTTAGAAATGTAGCTTTAAGACAGAGTGGGGGGAAAAAAAATTATGTATGAAGTACAAATAAAAGAGGCGAGTTGCAAAGCTATGGTGCCAGGTCATGAATGAGATAAGAGGTTTAATTTGTTACTGCAGTCGGTGTCTTTAAAGAGCATAAAACCGTTTTAGAGTCAGGTGAAGACACTAAAAACTCAATCAAGTAATATTCCTGTCTTAAGTTTTTGAATGTAACAATTTAAATTATTTCAATAAAGTGACAAACATTATTTGTATATAATAGCAGAGTCATTTCAATAACAAGAAGCTGTTTTTAGCCCTGAAATATAAGTGTGGTGAAGAATTTACTGCATGCATAATCTACAAAATGATATTTCAAAATATTTTATCTGCTGTTGAAATTGTTTAATTCCCACTTTGATGTTCAACAAATTGATTTTTTTTTGTTTTGGGTGGACATTTTGATTAGTTGGGTTTACTTTTCTTTTAAGCTTGAAGGACCTGTGGCATCATGAAACTTATTAACTTAGATTATTGTTAATCCATAACGACTGGAACCACGTCATAAATCAGCCGGTTATGCCAATCTTTTTACATTTATAGAGTTTTTCTCTTTTAATATGCACTGTCCCTTCTTTGAATACATGTAAGAAAAAAAAACCCTTAAAGGAAATGCAAAAGTTTGAGGTGGAAAAGGGGTTGAAATATTGGTGTACACAACACAAAACGATTATATTTTCATTGCACCACCCAAAACAGCACATTCACCTGTAAATGTGTTCTCTTCTGCAATTATGTCTGAACATTAATAATAATAATAATAATAAAAAGCACATTTTCATAATTCATCCACCTCTGGCTCACATTGGTGTAGTTTTCTGGTCAGTCATCGAGAGATGATTTCTTTCGTTGCGTTTCCCCCGGCAGTTTGAAGAGCAAATTCAAAACAACAAAGGACATTATAAAAGGAGAAACCCCGTGGAGAGTTTTATCAGGTAGGCATGCGAGGTATTCACCTGCGAGTGTAGGTTCACTGCCCCAAACACACACACATCCTGAGCTGTGAGGGCCAGGATATGTGTGTGTGTGTGTGTGTGTGTGTGTGTGTGTGTGTGTGTGTGTGTGTGTGTGTGTGTGTGTGTGTGTGTGTGTGTGTGTGTGCGTGCGTGTCAGCAGCATCACCACTGAGGCAATCATTAAGCCTCAGTACACAAGGACAAAGTCCTCCAGAAGAGCAGGACCATCACCAACCCTTCTCTCTGACACCAGCAGGAATGTCTGGCTCCATGTTGGGGGTTGTGCACGAATATACCAGCGGGTTTAGGGATCATCCACGTTATAAAAAGGTTTAAAAGCTTTTCTATTTTTTTATTATTATTTATTTGCTGAGACTAAAACCGAGCTCAAGGTTGCATGGGCGTGCCTCCCCTCCCTACAAGAGAAAAAAATTAAAAAAATTCCCTAACCTGGGATCACTTACTGAAAGCAGGCGTTGTGCCAGGTATCCTGGAGGACCTTCATCTGGAATGAGTCCTGAATTTTTCCTCCACAGCCCGCACAGTAACAATTACCTGCAAAGAAGCAAGTGTTCAGTCAATGAAGTGAGAGGAAAAAAAAACAACAAAAAAACAAGTCTAAAATTAGCGAGGAAAGAAGCCGAGTTCAATTCAATCAACGCCTGCCCACCGAAACCTAACAATGAAAGATAAATAAAACGTAGAAAAGTGTATGAATTGAAATGTGGCTCCTATTTGTGAAGCGCTACCAAACGGTTCGCTCCAGCGAGACAAAAACAACCTCGCCTTTGCTGTAGAACAACAACCTGAAGCTCTCCTTACTTTCTGGTTCCTCCATCGACTCTTCCGAGAGCGTCGTCGAGATTTGAGCTCCTTCTACAAGCTTCTCATACTGCAGCGGCGGGGCTGTCATGAGCCGCCTCTCGTTCACATCCCAGACCTCCACTCAGCTCTCAATACATCAGCAGGAAAAATCACTAATCCGCCGCTCCCACCCCGCGCCACCTCCTCCTTTTAAAGCTGCGCACAAACACAAAACACAAAGACCAAATTCCTGGCGGACGGAGCTGCTTCTCTCGCTCGCTCGCTGGCAGGACGAGTGACGTAATGCGGTCGCCACATTCCTGTACGGAGAGCGGAAAGGCTCAGCTGCAGCACCTGGAGGCAGAAAAGGGCTCAAGCTGGGGACAAAATGTGAACAGGGGAGGGACGTCGACGCCATCTGAAGGCCATGCGACAGTAATGCCACACACTGAAGATATACGAGCATACACCCACATGAAGTGTTACGAATAATAGTTTCTTCTTAGGGAGTAAATGCAGAGTAGAGTTCGACATTGTTTGTCACAGGCTTTGAGTGTCTGAGTCTTGGGTTTTTGATTATGTTTAATCATTTTCTTGTGGAAAATGTGTCTTCTATAATTTATGAATAACTGAATGAAGTGTGTACAGTGATAAACTGTACAAGTTTTGTCACTTGTTCAGTTAATCACTGTACAAGTGATAAAACACTTGTATAGTGTTTTATGAAGTCATCTGGACTTGAATAATCACTGTACAAGTACAGGCCATTTGTATTTGTCTTGCCATATTCAAATAATTTCAATTTGTTTATTTTTGTGGTTTGGGTGTTGCCATACTAGTTCACACATCTGGGTTTAGTTTCTTAGCTTAGCTCTGTTTCTTTTGTATGTAAATGTATGTTTCTTAGACTAAGCGGCTTTTTCTTCTTTTAATTGAAAGAGTCTCTGTTTTAATTAGTCTCTCCCCCAGTTTCCATGCTGTTTATCCTTCCACCATTACGCTACATTTCCACTCATTAGTTTATCTGGTCACTTTACATCCCTGACTCAGTATTTAAGTTCATGATTAATTGCTGTTCATTGCTGAATCCTTATTTTTGTTCTTTCGCTACTTTCATTTTGTCCGTGCATCAAGTCCTATTCATGTTTTGTACATGTCAATTATTTTTGTTAGAACACTTTATAGTGCGTCATTCAGGCGATCGTCTGCACCTCGTCTCTGATAGCCATGACTTTATCAGCAGTACTTTGGTCATCAGCTCATTGGAAGCACATACAGACTTTCTTTGGATTCTACTGTTTCATCACACATATTATCTTTAGTAGGTATTCAAAAGTGACAAAAGGCCTGAGTATATCTGTGTGGTTGTTTTTACCAGATAAATATTTGCATTAACATTAGTCCTCTAATGTTATGGAGTCTCAGCAACTGAATTTTTGCTTGCATGAAGAGCTGGGAAAAATATGTGCACCCCTAAAGATTAAAAAAAAAAAAAAAAAAATGTGTAGGGTTATAGAATGAGCAAAAATAGTTTTTGAATAAGGACTTAAATTGTTATGGGCGAAATTAAAAAACAATGTCACCCTATTATGAAATGCAGAAGAACCACAGTTTTTTATTTCAAGTCAGCTATATTATGAACATTAAATCACTCTCCTTAAAACTAAAACTCCTCATTTAATTCCTTTAGTCAGTACAGACACAAGTGTTGTGAAGCAAATGTTATTCATTTCCATCTAATTCTTTGCTGAAAATGTCTCCAAATTGAACAATTCTGAGGTGAACCTGAGTTTTTCTCTGATGACATTGTTTTAGAGAAAAGCACAATCTTTATTGTTAAGCAAACTTGTTAGTTGCAAATAAGTTTGCACCTTGATGCACAACACTATAAATAAATTAGAACTGCAAAGAGAAGTAGAAATGTGATGCAGATGTATTCATTGTCTTGTACACGTTTATGTCACTATATACATTAATGTGTAACTTAACTGTACTTTTGAGCTGGTTGTGTGATAGTGCATAATGCTGTCTGTGTAAATTCTGGGATGATCAATTCAGTCAGTGTGTAATATGTATTTTAGTTTCTCAACATCGCCTCCAGAGTTACATAATCTGAAGATTATAGGACCTATGTAACACCTGGCTGGGTCATGTAACGCTGCAGCCTGGGCAGTTTTTTTTTAATTTTTTTTTATTAAAGGCGTGCCTTACGCACCTCTCGTTGCATGCAGATTCACAGACCTGTGCAGACGCTTAGGTTAAGGACGCCGCTGGTCGTTGCACTGGTCGTTGCATAAGAGTGGGCTGAGCGAATGGAGAATCATACCCGGCGGTCTGGTTGACACGGATATTTTCTGTCCCCCCCCCCTGCCTTTCAAAACAGCTCCGTTCAGATAAAACACTAAATTCAGGAAGGTAACTGGCTTTCTGCTTCCCTGATCTTAAGAGATCCTTTTGGGTGTACACGATCTCACATAAACCGAATTTGAATCAAATATCGTAGCTTTGTAGCGTTTATTGGAGAGCGCAGTTTATTTACAATCCCCCAAAACACATTAGATTTTAGTTCCTCTCTTCCAGCTGCAATGGAGCTCGCAGAGGAAAACTCAAAGCCACTGTCAGATGCCAAAGCCCGCACCGACGGTCCTGTGGATGCAGGAGCTCAGAGACCCACGTGGAGTGGGCAGCTGGACTTCATCCTGGCCACGGTGGGATACGCAGTGGGACTGGGAAACGTCTGGAGGTTTCCTTATCTGTGTTACAGCAGCGGCGGAGGTGAGACCGTCAGGTGGCGCGTACCGCTGTAATCAAGAATGAAACAATGATCAACTCAAAGTGAGATCAATGGATCAATTGTACAGCATGATAAACTCTGGAAATGCAATCATGTAGACTAGGTCAGTGAGAAAACATATGTATATGTATATTGCATCATGCACAAGATAAAGTGATAAAAATAGCATGAATAAAAAAAACTGAAGACAAGTGACAAACATAAATAGCACTAAAATCTAAAACAGTTAAACATTGTGTTTTAAGAACAATATTCTTAAAATATATTAAAGTTCATGCCTTGATTTTCACCAACAAAAATACCACTGCTGATATAAACTGTTAGGTAACTTATTAAAAATAGCTATAAACCCAAACTAACACCATCCAGAATAGATCTGTTTTTGTTTGCCATTAAAAAACATAAACTCTCAGCTGTCCTGTGGGTTTCAGGAAGGCTGTTCCACTTTCCATTACGCCTGTTGGAGTGTACAGTAGGAGCAAATCTGATCAATGGGTTGAGTTTAGATATTTAGGAATTAGAAATACCAGTAAGAAAACTGTAAAATCACCAATAAAATCCGCTGGTGGGCAATGCAGACATTTTAAAAACAGAGTTGTATGAGATACTTATTTGGGTCCTGGTTGACATTCTGGCAGGAGAGGTTTGCAGCAGCTGCCTCTTTAGGTAGACCAGAAATCAGAGCAACCAGATAATCTGTTCTGCAAGTTATAAAAGGTTGCTAATGTGTCTGAATCAGGCTGAGAGAGAAACTGGGGCAGCAACCATCAAAATAAATAATGGATATAAATCAATGAACAAATTTGTCTTATAGCTGACCCACACACTTCTAAAGAAAATTTGAAATAAATAAGCAGCCTAATGTTCATTGACTGTCATTGCAGTGGAAAAAATAAACACACGTCTTTATTGTGTCTATTAAATTGATTGTGGTTTTAAATGGAAATAGAAAAAATGTGCACAAAGTTTTTTAAGGAAACTTTTTATGTTTCCTTAAAAAAAAGATAAATGTTCACTTTGCTAGTTTATTGTAAGCAGACAAGAAAGCAAATTATTTGAGGGCTATCACTGAACAAATTATGTTATTTTTCAGTTAAATATCCCTGAGAGGGAGTCAGAGAAAACCAGAAAGATATTTACAACTTGTAAGTCATGCAGTAGTGGAAAATTTTACTGTGAACTGAGTGGAACCTCTTCCAGCTAAAGCTAATCGCATCGGGGTATGTAATCCACTAAAGATTAAGTTTGTCAGAAGATGATCTGTCACCATTCATCACAAAACAAAAGTCTGAAATCTCAACATGTGAAGGCCAAACCATCATTATGTAACTTTTTATGTGGTTATAAGCTGTAATTTATTGCAGGTTGAATTGGGGTTTAGCAGTCCACGAGTCATGATTTTTCTGCAAGTTAATTTCACAGACAGTTAATTATATTGAGCACATTTTACTGTGTGAAAACCTGAAACTTTGCAGGTGGTTTGACAAACCACAAGAAACTGTGGTCTAGTTATCTTTAGGGATGATCTAGCAAATTCTGAACTTACATTTTTACTCTGAGAAAATGTTCCACTTAAATCTTCTCAAACATTTTCCTGCAACTGTTTTCTAGAAATTAGCCCTATTTAGTAATTATTCACGTACTTAAACTGTCACCTTCCTAAAATAATAGTCATTTTTCCTAATTCATATTTTGGTAAAAAACAATGGTGGGGATTTTTTTATTCCTTCAACAATCACTTTTGACAAAAAAGACACAGGCCATTATTTTAGGAAGGTGACAATATTAATATTTTTCAACTTTTTGCTTCAGGTGCCTTCATTATCCCCTACCTAGTCATGATTTTCCTTTGTGGCATTCCTCTGCTCTTCATGGAGTTTGCTGTTGGCCAGTTTACTCGTTTAGGGCCAGTGCACGCATTCGCCAAGATCTGCCCCCTCTTTAAAGGTAAGTGTGTCTCTCACTGACAGAGGCTGCTTGTTCTGGTGAAGATAAACCTCTGATCGGATTCTTTGCATTCTCACATAAAAATGAAGAAAACTTGGGCTTTGCATGTAAAAAGCATATAAGTACTTGGTGGGATTGATTAATTTAGAAATATGATAAATCTTGGTTTACATTCAAATTTGTGCTCAAAATGTTAACCCTATATAATGTTTTATTGCATCGCAATAAGTTAGAATAAGTGGAAAAAAGTAATTCCATTCAAAAGCTGAAACTTTTGTATTATATAGATTTTTTCCCCCACAGAAACAGGCTCAAATTCATGCCAATGTTCTTGATCATGATCAATTCCTGAATTTGAGTTGAGGTGATGGGCTAAATAATCTGCTAAAAATGATAGAAAAAGTTCTCTGGATTTCCAGGGCCAGTGAACATGGAAAAGGAGGCACGATTTGAGTCACTGTTGAAATGTATTTGGTGAGCAATGAGTCACCAAGGCGGATTCAAAGAAATGTAAAGCAAGATTGCTTGTTCGTGCACTGTATCCAGAGTGAAGTCACCGATGAATGAGGAAAACAAACACGTTGCAATGGATCACACCAAAAAGTAGATCATGTTTTTTCCAAAGCCATGCTGGTGGCAACATTACGCTTGTTCAAACTGACAAAAAACAAAAACTCACCAATAGGACATGGTGGTGCCAGAGGACAAATACATCCTACACTTTTACTCCATTAATGATCTTCACCTGCACCCTTTTCAAACCTTCTTTTTATACAAGATTGTATTCAGTTTGGTCATAAATCAGTTTTTGTTCCACTGGTTCCAAGTTTTCCTATGCATGTGCAATGAATGGATTTCATTCATCCATCAAACCCTCACTCTTTCTGTGAAAAGGCTAAATAAATATTGAGAGATAAATTGCTATATGTAGGTTGTGTCTTTATGTTCACTGATATCAATGGAAAATCACCATAGCCATATAAAAAGAAAATTCTATGTAGAGCTATAAATGATCTATTCCTTTATGTTTTACACAAATGATTGTATTCAACATTTATTAAGCTTATAAATATCTTTTTTCCACTTTGACAACTTCTTATTGTTGATGGATGAGAGCTTGTTAACTGGAATATTTTTAATCGTGAATTTTTAAAAAAAGTCAGTTCATTATGAAGCTTGACACTAATATCAATGTGTGGATCATCAATCCAAATTTGATGAAAACATTATTTTAGATAGATTCCCTTTTAATTTTAAATTTTTTTGAGACTTCTAATACGATTTGTTGCTGAACGTAAATAATCACACATGCCTTATTTATGACGCATAACCTTGCATCAAACCAGCACATAGATTACTATTGAGCTCAAACAAGAGCCCAGCCAGCAACAATCCCACACTGACTATAAAAATGATATCTGTCTTGTTCTAACATGAGATTTTTTCTCCAAAGTTTTCTTCTCTCCTTAACAACAGAGATAATCTACCCGGTCAAAACATTTGGGTCCTTCACTTGATTTATTGCTCGTTTCTTCCTGGTCATTGCTCTGTGCTAAACAAGGGCAAAAGCAGGTAGCTTGTTTCCTATCTGCCCTTCTCAATGATTTAATTAGGCCACTCAGTTTCATTCTTCTGTTTTAAACACAGCTCAAGATACTGAGTTACTATACTTAGCAAACATAACATCCTCCATTTTTACTATTATAAGTTTTACTGTATTTATTGGTATTTTAATGTGTTATCTTAAGTGAGATAAATGTGATCGGTTTTGGTGATCGGCAACAGGAGACAGTGATCGGTGATCAAAGATCATACACGTTTTCAAGGAAATCAGCCGATCATGATCAGTGGCCAATCGATTGGCACACATCTAATATTTCGCAAAATCTAGAAAAATCTTTCTACACACACTGTCTCTCTAAGAGAAACATTAAACCATAGCAGCTGAGTAACTAATTAATATAATACTTATTCTGTGATTGATTCCTGTCATCTATTTCTGTCAAACTGTCCCTTTAAACATCAACCCAGGCTTGGATCAAGAGTATTATTAAGACTGTAGCCCATCACAGTGATGTGAACAAGTCAATTTGACTGAAACCACTAAAAACTGACTTTGTCTTTCACTACATTTCTTGAAACTTGTATATTTAACATCAATGTCCAGTTTAGCAAGCTTAAAAAAAAAAATCAAGTATTGAGCCATACAGAAACTAAAAGAAATGTTTTTTGGACTTTCCTGTAAAATGTAGTAAATTAAAAAGATCATACAATCCACCGTGAATACAGTGGATTTAAAGATGAATGAGGAAAATATGGAGCCAAATGTATAAAGATGAGTGCTGAACAATAGGCTTTCTTCAGAACAGTGTTACAGAATAGTTGATAGATTTATGCAGCATCTTAATAAAGTCTTTTTTTCATCCAAAAGGAGTGAGACGAGCTATGCAAGGGTTGGCTATCCTAACATTTTTTTCAGCTGGAAAACGGTTTTCTTAAAAGAATAAATGTTATTTTTTCCATTTATTTCTTTTAGGTAGAATTATTAATTTATTTATGTTCTTTTCCAAAGATAAAAAAATAAGATTTGACACTGATATACAAACAGCACCGAATGTTTAATGGGGCGTCCTAATTTTTCCCCTGGATGTTAAGTTTAGCTACATTTTTCTGCTGGATCACTGCTCAGTTTATGCCACCTGAAACCTGACCCACTCAGGACTGGAACAACAATGGTTTACATATTAAATAATTTACAGCTATTGCAGAACTTTGATCCCCTCTTGCTGTTATATTTAACAACCTCCAGAAAATAAGTTTTTCTTTAGACGACAGCAATAAGTAATGCTTCTAGTGAAATGTGTAACCTCTTCAGCACGTATTGCACGACTTCTCCTGAATCATGCCTTACTTTGCCACCTGTTCCTCCAAATGTCGTTCCACAGGTGTAGGTCTGGCCACAGTTGTAATCTCCTTTGTCTTTTGCACATTCTACAATGTGCTCATGGGCTGGGCCTTTTTCTACTTGTTCAACTCATTCAGAGGAACTCTCCCCTGGTCGACTTGCAACAACACTTGGAATGTCGTTGCAAACTGTTCCAGCGGTTTTCCTGGCAATGCCACCCATCTGCAGTCTTCAAGCCAGCAGTTCTTTGAGTGAGAAGCCTAAAGTTTTTTCCTGCTTCAATTACATTTAATTTACAAGCACTTACTCAAATTATGTAATTTTATGTTTTAAATAATTCACTCTTGTGTCACCTATAAATATAAACCTGTCACATTCTTTATGTGCAAAGATCAACCTCATCTGTTGTTGTTGCTCAGGAGGGAAAAGGAAGAGATCTAGATATAGATATATTAATGTCCTTTTTTATTTCCCCCACCGGCAGTCACAAACTTTTAGGGAAGACCAGTGGGATTGAAAAAGCTGGTGGCCTACAGTGGGAAGTATTTGGCTGTCTTCTTCTCTCATGGATCATCATTTATTTATGCATATTTAAAGGAGTCAAATCCACAGGCAAGGTTTGAGTCATTATTTTTTTTCCAACCCATGTTTACATGCATAGTGCTGTGAAATTTTATTTCCCTTCTTATATATCTCTTCTGTTAGTTTACGTCACTCTTTCATGTATCATAAATCAGATTAAATATCAGGCAATGATGGTCTGCTTCAATACAGAAAGCTGTTTTGAAGTTATACTTTCATTTATTAGTGGAAAAAACTATCCAAACTAACTTCCCCTTAATAGTTCACTTAACATAAAAACTATCTGTGACACTTTTGGCAACAACTTCTTTCAGGATTTAATGAGAACTGTCGCAAAGTTCTGTTCTGAACATGGAGTCTTCCATACTAAACAATGTTGTTTTTTTCTTTTTTGTGCTACATAGGTTGTGTATTTCACTGCTGTCTTTCCATACTTTATCTTGTTCGCCCTGCTTATCAATAATGTCCAGCTGCCCGGAGCAAAGGAGGGCATCCTTTATTTTATAACACCTGTTTGGAGCAAACTGTTTGAAATCAAGGTGAGATTGAGGACAACGAAGCAACAACTAACAGATATTGTTTGAGTTTATAACCATATTTTATGTATAAATCAGACATTTAATATGTCTTCATTTCTTTTTGAGTGATTTCTTATGAGACTAATTCTGTTCAAAATTTAGCAAACATCAGGATGTCAAAAGTAAAAAAGGTAAACAACACATACCTTTATTTGGTTGCAATTTAAAATCAAATTATCCAAAATCCCCCTTTTGGTGTTCTTTTTTTTTTTTTTTTTTTTAAAATTAAACATTTTGAGCAGATTTGACTTGGTGTGGCTCCAGTCAGAGCAATAATTATTAAGTGTGTTTAATCTCTGTGTTGTTGTTTTGAAATATGACTCCATGAACACAAAGAAAGAAAACAAAGGAAAGTAAAGCTAAATCAAATAAAAACAAATAAATCTGTTGTTTTCTTCTGTCTGTGTTGCAGGTTTGGGTCAATGCAGCTGCCCAGGTGTTTAACTCACTGGGAATAGCCTTTGGCTGCATGATTTCAATGGCAAGCTACAACAAGTTCAACAACAACATCACAAGGTAAAAAATGATTTATTTCATGTTTGTTTTTACTGTATTTAACAAATAAAAGCTTTGTTGTAACCTATTCACTGGTTAGGGAATAGTAGAAAATAATATACTGTTATTTATATACAGACAATAGCACAAATGATAAACACTTATTACATTAAATTAATTAGGGCCTTTCCCTAATAAAAAAAAAAATAATAGCATCTTTACGTTTTTTACACGTAAAGACTTAAGTACAAAAAAAACTATGTTTTTTTTTATTCTTAAGTTCTCTAAGTGTAAAAAAAACTTAAATAAATCAGAACTACAAACGAAACAGAAATTAAATGATTTCATAAATAAACAGAACCAAAGTACTGTGACCAAAGATTTTGCTCACATTTTGGAGTATGAAGTTCCTGAAAGATCTCATGTTCTTACCCATAAGTGTTTACATTTAGGTTAAATATAGTCCATTGATACAGATAAACAGTAGTAGTTTCTAATCACTTGCTCCAAGCTTAAACTTTAGGAAATAGTTCAGATTTATTGGATTTGTGAATAACGCAGATACCACAGAGTAGCTACTTTTTAATATGAAGTGTTTTTCATCCATATATGTTTTATAGGATGTTTTATAGTTCATTGTTAGTTAAACAATAACATCCTTTACCAGCACAGAGCATGTATTAAACCAGTTGTATTGATAATCAGTCGTGACAATCATATCATGTTTAAGATTCTTTCAGTGGACTGCAAAGTTTAATTTGCTGTTTTGCAGGGATGTGTTAATAGTATCATTAGTCAATTCCTTCACCAGTATCCTGGCTGGCCTTGTAATCTTCTCCGCTATTGGCTACATGTCTTTTAAACACAATCTACCAGTGGACAACATAGCTGCAGACGGTAAGAACCGAGTCAAGCAGAGTACCCTGTACTGACATTTTGGAAAAGACTAAATAGGACTTTAGAGTGATGGTTTTATTTTGCTAAACATTCTTTAAAGATCCAAGATGTTTCTCATTTCACTTGGAATAGTTGTTACCATTTGTTTCCATTGGATCAACTTGACAGAAACTTTAAAAAGTGGTTAAAAGACCAGTACCTTTTTTACTTAAAACTATGCTTTTACAAAAAGAGATTTTTAATTTTAACTTTACCCTTACTCAGTAATACTCAGTACAGTTATTAATCAATGCTTTCTTTTGGGAGTTCTTTAAAATTTGAGGGATTGTTGGTGTTTTCAGCTCGTTCAGGTGCAATAAAAAATAGTGTGGGAGATGGGTTGTGCTTGTTTTCAAGTTAGGTTCAGACTCCAATTAAGAATATGTGGAAAGACTTGATAAATGTTTTGCAGATGCTTCCCATCCAGGCAGTGAGAGGTTGAGCCAATTTGTAAAGAAGAGTGGGCAACTATTTCATTCTCCAAATATGCAGAGTTTGTCGTGACGGATCACACAAGACTTGCAGCTGTAAATGCATTTAAGGCTCGAGCGCTGACTTAAAGTGGATGAATACACACAATTTTGAAAACAATATATATATTTATTCTTTTACTGAATAAATAAGACAGAGTTTTTGTTGCTACATCGCATAAGAAACATTACAGTTTGTGTTTGTAACATGACAAAATATGAGTTAATTGCACAGTGGTCTTTTCCTTCTACCTTTTGACAAGACGGTAATATACAAAAAGGACTTTGTGGTTCAGCTAATAAAAGGCTGCAGTTGTTTTTCTCTGTCTACAGTTCATAAAAACTTTGTTTTTAACTGGTTCAGGTCCTGGTTTGGTGTTTGTTGTGTATCCTGAAGTTCTCTCCACCATGCCTGGCTATCAGTTGTGGGCTCCTCTGTTCTTCATCATGCTGCTGTGTCTTGGTCTCGACAGTCAAGTAAACATCTGCACCTCTTCACCTTTTAAAATCATAAGCCATAAAAATTTTTGGTTTTTCTTTTTTACCTATAACTTTTAGAGTCGTCAGTAGTTTTATTTATTAAAATAATTTGGAAAGCATTCACACATGTGTATTTATAATCCTACTCATGGCACACACAAATGGTAACCAGGCTGAATTTATATAGCAGTACTTTTCACTGTTGTTGATAATTTATGATACTTTAGACGCTCTATAAACATTCATTCACAGTATTTTAATGATATGATAGAAACCCTGCACTTTTCCTCTTACATACACTCAGAGGCTCGAAGGTAATGTTAGGTTCAGTGTCCTGCCAATTATTATCTTTGTTTTGTTCTTTAACATAGAAGCGAGTGGGTAAGGTAATGGAAAAATAAACAGGCTATAAAACGCTCTTCAGGTTGGGGTTTCAAAATCTATGGTAGTTCAACATCATCTTCACGCACTAACTTAGTCATGGATGCATAAGAACTGGATTGAAAATATTTCACTCTTTGCAGACTTTTGTTTCCTGCTACCATAATTATGAAGGCACTTCAGAAACTAATCATTTTAACTGTAAAGCAGAAGCATCCTAAAAGACGGCCGAAAACATTGGTGTCGGTTGTTTTCGTGGACTGAAAATGGTAGAAGATCTGAGTTTTGATCCATTTAAAGAATTAGAAAATAAACTCTTTTTTGCACTATTTGATCTGACTATCATTGATTTTTCACCAATCAAAATGTGCACCTCTGGCACTATTTTCATTGAGTTGTAGCCCATATTTTCTGAGGACATCCATGTCATAAATGTAATAGCATCGTGTTGCGGCTCAGAGTGAGTAACGGGTGTTTTCTGCAGTTTGGCAACGTGGAGGTGGTCGTGACGTTCTTGAAGGACGAGTTTGGAGTCAAAGTTCTTCGGTACCTGAAGAGAGAGGAGCTTCTTGTTCTGGTTGTGTGTTTTGTGGGGCTTCTTTTGGGAATCCCTCATGTAACTCAGGTGAAAAAGTCATACCCTTTCTTCATATTTAGCTAAGAGGACACATCTGAGGATGAGGAATGCTGACAACACTTTCCTCTTTAAGCTTTACTGTCCTTTTCTCTAGGGAGGCATTTACGTGTTCCAGCTGATGGATCACTGCACTGCTGTGGTTTCCCTCATATTCCTAGCTTTCTTTGAAGTAATGGCTGTATGCTGGATCTTTGGTAAAGTTTTACATTTAGTTCAACCTTTTACAATGAAACGCTATCTTGTTGCAATGCCATTAATGACTTTAGTGCAAAGGTTTTATTTTCATGGCAGTCACGTTTCATGCTAAAGGTTAGATGATATTTAAAGGACGTCTTCTCATTTTACATGTTTTTCACATTCAGACTCACATACTTATTCACCTAATATGTAGTTTAACAGCTGGAGGTCCGTGTCCTCATGCATCAACTCTTAGTTTCTTTCTGCCAGGAGTCTCTCGTCTCTCCCTGATGGTCAAGAGGATGCGGGGCGAGTCTCCGAGTCTCTTCTTCCGCCTCTGCTGGCTGCTCTTCTGCCCCCTTCTGATACTGGCAAGTCCTGTTTTTGGCTACAAATCCTTATGAAATTCAGTCTTCAGGACTGGCTTTGTTTTCCACACAGTGCATCCTGGTAACCAGCATTGTTCAGTACATGCCTCCTCGCTATGGGGAGTACATGTACCCAGTGTGGGCTGAGTTAGTGGGGTGGGTCGTTTCACTGGTCTCTATAGTGTGGATCCCCCTTTGTGCTGTTCATGAGCTCTACAACAGCAAAGGATCACTTCTTCAGGTGAGCAAATACAATTTATTTTGAGCCTCTTATCATTTTTGTTAGTTACATTTGAATGTTTTTGTTAGATTCAGGCTGTTGTTGACTTGTTAGTGGGAGATCATTTGGTAAAATCTAGTTTAATGTGTGATTAATTCTGAGAAGAGATACAAGTAATGCTTTATTTTATACCTGACTATTTGTCAGAGGTAGTTCTCTAAAAGATAGTTTCTATTTCATCTCCTTTAACCCTCAGAGAATTAAAAACGCCTTGGCTCCTACAATAGACCTGGATGCCTTGGATCCTCATCCAAAAAAGCAGAAAGCAGACAAACCAGTGTTGGAAAAACTTTTCAGATCATCTGTGTAACCAGAGAGTGGAAACCAACTCTGTGTGTGAAATGATTAGTCCTGTGGGATGCTTAGACATATTAGTCTTTGTCTGTTTTCAAAAAGACTAATTTTTATGAAAGATATAACTTTAAACAAACTGTAAATCTTGAAAGTTTTTAAATTTTTTCTGTAAAAGCCTTTCGTTTTATCCATCATCTGAAGGACAAATAACAGCGATTTGTTTTTAGAATCTTACTGTCATGTAAAAAACAAAACTTATTCTCTACGCTTTGTAAATGCAGAGATTTTATTCTCAGGGTGTTTTTGACTATTGTGCTTGTTGAGCTTTGTGGTGCATAATGAATCTGTGGAATTGGCAATTTATGCTTGTATACATCTGAAACACAAAAGCTGCTTCAGTAATGACACATTCAGATCAAAGGTGACAACAAGTTGGTAATAAACCAAAAGGATAAATTGAAGAGTCAAATCTTTTAAAAACACAAGTTAAATTCAGAATTTGTGGCTCTCGACCGACAATAAGGGGAAAACAAAAGCTCACTTTTGACTGAAACTTAACTTTAATCTCACCTCAGTTTGTTCTGTGAGTAAAATACTTTCTTCTGCCAAGATGCTCACTCAGTTACAGTAGATATAGTCCTGCCACGACCAGAGTAAAAAAGGCTCTCTGTTGTCGCTACATGATGTATAAAAATTACTCTTAACTCTGTGCTGTTCATTTTGAAAGCATTTAAAAAATGCCTCACTTTCAATTTCTGAAAACTTTAAGGAAATAATTAGAATTTAGAGGAATTTGTTTAAAACTGTGGCCAATTTTACGAAACTATGTTCAAATATGAACATATTTTTCTAGCCATAAGCAGTGATCTATTCAAGATCATGTTAGTTATGCAGCCAAATTTCAACTGATTTACATGTAAGTAGAACTTAGTTGAATTTTTTTTATGTTGCATTAAACAAGTTTTGGTTATTTCATTGAACAACATAAACCAAAAAGCTTATTAAAACGTTCTGAAAATAATTAAAATGATATTTTCTGTACCTCGTTAACTTCAAGTTAAACATAAGGAGGTGTTTCATAAAAATCTAAATCCACAAAGTAATTGTTTACAATGTGCCTGAGCTTATATGTAGCAGACATTAGACTTTATTTCCATTGTTCATCAATACTTCTTTAAAACAAATTCCTTATAAGAGACCCACCTTCACATTTACAGAAGAATAAATAAACCAATCAGTCCAGATGGATGATTAACCTGCTGGGGAAGATTTTGTCTGATATCTGATTTATTTAGACATTATATTTTGTTCAAAGTTGCGTTATACTTCTCTTAGCAACATTTAGTTTCAATTTTATCCTTGTTTTAAAAAGTGTAAAGTCAGAAAGACATGAATTGTGTTTCTAAAGTTTATGTGATCAAATTAAATGTTGTTCATTTGAATGAATGTTTTGACTTAAGTGTTGAAGTTACTGAACATGTTTATTAACATCTGAACATATTAAGCGACAAGAACTTGACTAGATTTCCTATTGTTGACATGTAATTTATTATAACTCAAGCTTAGTCTTAGAGAAAATATATAAATGATTTACAAAGTGTCTGTAAGGGGAAAAGTCAAAACTGAATGAATGGAAAAACTTTGGTCAACAATGAAGCTGTAACTTTTCACCCTTAGGAAGTAAATATAAATGGCAGGAATGATAATGTAATTTAAAATTGTCTAAGAGGTTCTGACATACCTTCTTGGCTTTTTCTGTTGCTGACTAATAAAGAAAAACATTTATCCTGCTGGAGATGTCTGGATCAAAACGTAGTTCTCATATTCTTTGAGAAATGCATATCATTACTCAAGTGAGAAGTTACACTTCTTCTGATATTCAGTCATAAAAACACAAATGGCCTAGTTTTTATACTTTTTAAATAAAGGTTTTAAAGAAATATGTGACGGCCTCATGTAAATTTCTTTCTCCTCACATGTCTTTCACTGGTTTTTGATATTTGATGTAATATCCGTTGCTTCCCGACAGGCATAAGGCCGAAGTATTCAATTAGTTGTGTATTGAATCTTAAACAGCTCCATTGTTTCACTCTTTTTTGGGAAGAAACTGCAGATCAGCAGTTCTTGGAGGATATAACACATATAAGCAACTACAGCTGTAAAGCATGTTTCAAAAGAACACAAATATGAATGTTTTAATTAATATTTACTAAAACATGCATGGTACAAGTCAGACTATTCTTATTAGATTACTTATTTTTTATTTCAGTCACCAATTAGAGCTCAATAAAGTAAAAAGCTACACCTGAGCAGCAATTATGTATGTTGTCATCTACTAAGAAAACAGAGTCACAAACCAACAAAAACTAAATTAATCCAAGTCTCCAATATAGTGAAATCCAGCATTAATGTATTTATTTACCTAATAAATACATTAATACATTAATGCATTTACCTAAGGCTAATGAATGACTGTTCACGTTTTTTTTTGTTTGTTTTGTCCTCCTAGTCCCAAGTATCTCATGGACCTCTTACCTCAAAATGTTAGTGTTATCTTCCTTACTGCCACTCGATGGCAGCATAGCAACATAAATTCAATCATAGTAATGGTTTTTACCCCGACAGCGTCCATACATTAACAGTAAGACCATTAAAATCAGTTTTACCGGCTGTATTTCAGTCTTCACAGTGATGGTCCATTTCTACTCTCATGCTTCAAACCAGGGGCTGCACAGTGGCGCAGTGGGTAGCGCTGTTGCCTTGCAGCAAGAAGGTCCTGGGTTCGATTCCCGGCCCGGGGTCTTTCTGCACGGAGTTTGCATGTTCTCCCTGTGCATGCGTGGGTTCTCTCCGGGTTCTCCGGCTTCCTCCCACAGTCCAAAAACATGACTGTCAGGTTAATTGGCCTTCCCAAATTCTCCCTAGGTGTGTGTGTGGTTGTTTGTCTTTGTGTTGCCCTGCGACAGACTGGCGACCTGTCCAGGGTGTACCCCGCCTCTCGCCCGGAACGCAGCTGGAGATAGGCACCAGCACCTCCCGACCCCGTTAGGGAGAAGGGTGACGGAAAATGGATGGATGCTTCAAACCAACCATTACATCTGTAAAGGATAGCTACCATATCCTATTAAAGACTTCCCTTCAGTTCAACAGCAGTAGAAACCTTTATTATTCTAATTTATACTCCTCATGAACGGCTTTGAATGACATGACGACTGCAAAAGCATTTAAAAGGAAAATAAAATGCATTAACAGATGACAAACTGTGCTGTCGGAGGGGAAATATATGCAGGGTCAAGGTATGTGCAGGGCAAGCTTAATCACACTGACTTGTCATCAGCACATACGCTGATAATGTTGACTGTGAGATTGTGATCTCTTTGTATGGTTTACATGGTGAACTGCAGAAAAAACAAGTCCCTTCAACCACAGGAGATCAGAGCTTAGTTAATTACTTCCCTGTCATAAAGTGCTGCTGTAGTGCCCGCAGCAGAACTGTACGTTAATCAATACTCCCTTCCTGCTTCCTCCATGACAGAACGTATCACAGGCATTAAATTAGCACTGGGAGGGCTGTGTGATCAATAGCTATAGACAGTGCAGCCCAAGGGGAAGTAAATTAATGACCAGACTAGCAGAGGAGGTTGGTTGTGATCCCGGATGGGCAATGAAAGAGGAGATATAGGCTGCTATCTATTTCATGTTGAGTGGTATGAAGCTATTTATCTCTGCAAGCCAGAGGGTGAAATTAGCAATCGAACTTGTTTGTGTTGTTGTTTTTTTTTTTTTCTTCAGTGCAGAAGTAACTCTTGTGGTGGTTCACACAACATCCTCCAGCTGCTGTGGTCATCCATCTGCACTGGAGTAAAAAGCAGAAAAGTGGCTATGAAATAGAATTGCTTTATGATCACTAAATGACTTTATTAGATGATCTTCGTGAGCACATTTCCTTTTGATATCGTTTCAACTCAGCATCAGAAGCCTGGTGAATTCAGGGAAAACTTTCTTTTGACCTTTGAATGTGGGAATATTGTAATTGTTTGGACAGAATTACAATACGACGGGTTTTTTGTGCCAAAATCAGCAAACCTCATATCAGCTGCAAACCATGGATGTGGAAGTTTCAGGATTTTGGGACGTTTTTGCTGCTCACTTTCTGAGGTTAAAAACGTTGTTTGCCTCCAATTTGTTGCCTTTCCTGATACGTGGATAGTTGTTCAATCAACGCAATTAAAGAACGTTTACTAGGGTTTTCTGAGTTCAGGAAGATAAGTTACTTGGTGTCTCTTATCTGGGACGTGACGACGACAGGCACTAAACATAAGGCAACCAGATTTCTTCTCTTGTTTCTTGATTATGTTTCACCTCTCACCTAAAAGATTTATCCAGCTTTTAAAAGCCCACAATCTAAAAATTAAGAGCATTGACAAAATATCTTCAAGAAAAAAAAGAAATCAAGTTGCCTTCTATTTTAAGCAGTTAGAATCAGTTTTATTTATTTATTCATAAGCTGTGTGCTAATGAATGAGGTCATCTTTTTACGTGTGAAAATTTAAGTATGACGTCTTTTAAGGCATCAGATAACAACGAAAATCAGAGTCCACTGTGATTTGTGGATGACTTTCTGATCGTTTTTGTTTGCCGTCTTCCTCTTCACTCCGTTTCTTTGCAACTGCAGAGCTGCATTGAAATCTCTTCCTCTCTGCGTTTGTGGCACTCATCACAGATTTGCACTCTTTTGTGGTTTCTTTGATTTGCATCTAACTGTGTAACTCAGTCAGGACTGATTAATCTGATAAGCAACAATGAAGTATGACTCACAAGTCAAATAAAGTAACCTAAAAAACATAGAAAAACATTTTTGAGAAAGCCTCAGCAGTTTTGCACCTCAGAGTAGAGCAATAAACACAAGCTTTAATAAAGTACACGGTGAATGTAAAATGCATCCTGTATTATCATTTCTATAAGAATTAGATGTTCACTATGGTTGAGTAAGCATTTATGTTTATTTAAGATCATTCTCTCAGCCTTTCAAATGCAAATGAATAAATCTTGCAAAGTATTCATATGCAGATAGGAGCTTCAAGGGTTGAATGCAACAGTGCACTTCACTGCATTGTAATGATGATTTATTTTTTTTTTTGGAGCGTTTCGTTCAAACTGTCAAGGATGTGCATGCATTACAAGCCTGCTTCAGAATCAAGCTCATCTCTTGCTGGTAACAGGGCGCCTGCTTCTGCCGTTTAGAATATAGACATCACATTTTACTTGTATCGAGGTTTTTATTTATTTATTTATTTTATATATTTCTTGCCTGAAACAACAGATATGCACTAAATAACCCAGTTTCCCCAGAATTTACTTATTTCTTGCAAAGAAGCTTCCTGAAACTTGCAGCAGATAAGTTGAATGACAATGCAAAAATAGACATTTCAAAAATACAGTTTTAAGTGCAGCACTTTTTAGTTTTGTTTGCCCTTCTGTTCTGCCTTTTTTTCCAGACAAAATGTCATATTTATATCTTCTAATCTATACACTCCTCTCTAAAGTATTCAGGCCCCCCTGAACTTCTCATTACTACGACATGCCTCTATTTTCTCTATTTTTAGTTTTTGGGGGTGAGTGAACAAACATGATCATAAAGACCAGGAAATGCACCATAAAGGTCAGTGATAATGTTTTGGAAATGTCTAAAACAGAGCAAGGCTATAAAATAAAATCCTAAGCTTTGAACAACACAATGTTCAACATGTTATCTGAAACAGAGGGAGCCCTAGACTTCACAGGACTGGAGAGCAATAAACATGAAAAAGAGGTTCATTGACTATGCAGGAGTTGCAGAGATGCATAATAAGGTACTGAAAGGTCACACTGGTCTATCACGTAAAATCCTGTAACCTGACAATAAACGGATGTAAATATTTTTGAAAGGCAATGTACCTGCAGAAAAAAAAAATCAGTGATTTAGAAAAATATTAAATATGAAATGACATTTCACCTTTCTCTCTCAATATGCATAAACTTCACTACAGAGGAGACACTTCCCCACATATGACCTTGAGGATCCAGAAATGGTGGCTAAAAATACCAACAGCACTCTTTCTTATTCAGAAGAGCTTCATTAAATAGTGCAGAATACAGTCTGAATGTAAGTCATGAGTGCTGGCACACATTTAGGAAAAGTCTTTTATCTTAGAAAAGACTTCACAGCAGACACAGCACACTGTGTGTTTCTACCGTTGGGTCACAGAGATTTTGTAGCTGTCGAATCTGTCTGTATTTTTTAGATAGCAGGAAAAGTAACAAGGTTAAGGGTGATTAAATGTTTGCCCTTTCTCTTTTAATTTGCATTCCTTTTTGTCCTAATCTGATTGCTGGAATTAAGTCCTTTTTATTTTCATCTTTTTCTTGCCAATACTTTTCTCTTTAATGGGAAACCTGGTAGTCAGTCAGAATAAAGTACCTTAATAGTCGGCTCTTTAGCTGAAATAATTGTATTAAAATTGACAAAATTAGAGCTTTCCTGAAGTTACAACTAATGAGCAAGAGGATTTTAAACGTTCTCCCCAGATAATGCATTATGAGCTTTCATCTCAGCTAAATAGACCTTTATCAACACAGTTTTTACATTTGTGCCATCATTCGGCTCAGAATCTAGAGATATTAAAGTAACGCGAATGCTGCAGGAACAAACTGCGTCAAACTAACATGGCTGAATCTTGTTGATCCTTATTGATTCTGTTCCTCATGGAAAAATGAAATGGCAGGCACCATCCATCCTCTTCTTTTTTAGGTCATCTGAGCATATTTATGGTGGCAGTAGAAGAAAGAGACGCAAATGACAGGGGATGTCAGTGAGACAAATTGCGCCATGAATTGGGTTAGATCTCCTGGGCATGTTCAGAACGAGTAGTGACATAAGTGAGCTGCCTTTGGACGGCTTCTTCAAAATCAACATTTATTTTCTCCCGCTCTGCAATAAGCAAAGAACTCACTTCCACTTTGCTTCGGGGACTCTTCATTGTAAATCTACAGGTGTTGCCAGTCAATTTCAAACATTGCTAGTGGACATCTTAGAGTATTGTGTTTCTTAAAATCAACAAATGGATTCTTAATCAGGAAAGATTATTCAAATTAGTACTGAAATGTTAGGAATTTTCCCAAACTTCTTAAATGTCAAAGATCCAAGAGCCGTGATTTTTAGCTCCCGATTTTGCATCAGCAGCGTCTCGTTCACAAAACAAAATATCTTACCTCGTTTGTTCTGGCATGTTTTGAATGTTGCATAAGTAAAATAAACTTGTCTTCAAGTCTTGCTTGCAGAAGAAATATATTTATCAATGATCCATTCATCCGAAACCCGATTATCCTGGCAGGGTCACGAGGAGGCTGGTGTCGATCTACAAAGATCATGGGTTCCCCGGACCACTCCACACAGGGCAACACAGAGTCACACACGCAAACACGCAAACTCAAACAGCGCCACACCATCAAGCCCCCTGTGCCAAACTTTACACCCAACACACTGCAGTCAGGTGGGAGCTGTTGTCCTGGGAACCACCAAACCCAGAACCATTTATTGGTTTTCCAGTCAGGGAGGCATGATTTGTCACTCACCTCTCCGCGGCTCTAGGATCTAATGATAATATACTTTACACTACTGCAAGCTTCAGTGCTTTTCAAAATGAGAAAGTGTTCAATTAATGATTTTATTTTATCTTAGTCCATTGTTCTTATGGGTCTCAAGTCTTTTAATATCTAATGTTGTGTATTATTGCTTATTAACATAAAGTTTCTCCCGACCTATGTATTGATGAAATGGATAATCACACACACACACACACACACACGTCAAAATGAGACCTGTTTTTTTTTTTACCACTGTGTGAGACAGATCTGAGCTGAGAATAAAAAAAACTGCTGGAAACATTTGGTTCAGATGTATCTGATGAGACGTGACAGGAAGCAGAGTCAAAGGGATCAAATGAAACTCAATAAAAGAATCATTATCTTTTTAGAGGAAGTGAAAGATGCAGGTCTTTAGTAACACTGTCTCGTGTTGCAGCAGCGACATTGAGACGCCCCCTGAATAGTGAGTTTGAGTGTGTGGTTGATTTCACAGCCTCAGTCGACCCAGCAAAACATGCTTTGTTGCTGTAAAATGGACAATAAAACCTCATTTAATTTCTTAAATGCTCCCTCTGTGTACCACTTTTGAGTCAAATCCTTTGAAAAGAAAAATGTCATGACTTATACATATGTCTAATAAATTTAATGAGTCTTATAAATAATGCAAAATGTTTCTTTGGTGGTTTTTAATGAAGCTGCTGAATTATTAAAACCAGCAGCCGTCATGAGGTTTCATAGATGGTTGGTGCCACCTCAACGCATCTTGCTCCAATTCTTTAACTTCAGTTTCTTTCTCTGCTTTGAACTCAAACATGTTTTACCTTCACCCCGTTAGTTGTTTAATGTGGTATCTTCTCAGTGTGACATGCTGCCCTCAGCATTCAGTCTGAGACAAAAAAAATCCAGTTTTTAAGCTTAAAAATTCACAAGTCACTGCTCAAAACTCAACAGGAGAAAGAAGAGACAAATACAGTAATAATTTAATAAATACTTCATGTTCATAAAGTATCCTTTGTTTTCACCAGCATTTCTTATTGCTTGCAAAACAGTTCATGTATGCAGAGGTCTCGTTTTGCCATCCACCTCCTCTGAAACAGGAAACCAGATATTTTGTCAATGGGAAACTCACAGCAGAATGAAAGTGGCCTTCAATTGAAGAGATTTTTATTATGAAAACCACAACCGAGAGGCACACCTACCAAAAAGAAAGAGAGAAATTGGATAATAAATAAAAAATTATAACAAACTGGCTCCAAACCAACAAAAAAAAATAAAGACTGTGATTAAAAAAAAAAAGAGTACATGAAAGCAGAACAAACGCAAAAACTCATTTCACAAGGAAGTAAAGAAATACCTAAAAAAGGAGAAAAGGAACCTGAAAGACTAAAATGACCCTGGTTTTCTGATTGTGCTGTAAGAGCTGAAATAATATTGTTATTCCCCCAGTTGCAGATGTTCTAGTTTAATAGCCAAATGCATTACATATAGCAAGAAATCCTAAAAATGTATGAAATAAACAAATAACCAGCAGATAATTAATTTGAAAACACTTTTCTGAAGCATAAGAGAGGTTTTTTCCGTCACTGCAGCAGAGATAGTTGGAGAGACAATCCAGAAATAGACATCAACCAAGAACCGGATCCCTTTATTTTTACACTGGAGCTCAGAATCCAACTTTTAAAACTGTACAAAACATTTTTGACGAATTAGTCAAAAACGAAGCAGGAAAAAAAAGGCTTATGTAATTTCATCTGAATTCAAAATGCTTCCTGCTGAGTGGGAGGCAAGTGTGTTTTAGCTGAAAGGTCAAACACGCTGCTCGGCAGCTACACTCATTGATTCTGTTATTTCAGTTTTAAGATCAATGGGAAAATATTCCAGAGAGCATGAGTTTGTACGTGTGCACATAATCGATGGATGTCACACAAATTGGAGACACGTCACTAGTATTCCCATCACGGATCACCGATATGTTCCCGAGGCCACCAGGAAGGAAATAACTAACAACACAGATCTGACATATAAAGCTATTACAGCTGAAAATTACAATGATAATTGTCTTATTGAAGACTAGTTAGTCTTTTTGTGCTGCTGAATTTCTTTCTATACACATAAACGTGCTTGTTACCTACAATTCTGTTAATCAGGTTATTAATAATTTTTTTTTATGAACCTAAATAATAAACTGGCTTATTTTCTTGATCAGTTCTGGTTCTTCACATGTTTTCAGATAATTTGCCGTTCGTTTAGTGCACCCACAGTTTCCACATGCTCTGCATCTGAATGTGACTCCAGCTTTTGTAGTCGTGGCGTTGGCACCAGCACACATAACTGCAAACTGGATTCTTACTGCACTTGTCTGTTACGATTTTTAATTAGTCATTTTCTACTAAAAGCAAGCAATTACAAAATCTTCAATTTCCTCATTTAATGAGAACAAAGAAGTGAACAAAGAAGCAAGAAGGTGATGTGAAATCAAGGGTCACATCCTGTTTTCGGCAAACAAGAGATAAATAATCTAACCTCTTCAGACATGACAGCAGCTGGCAGAGGGTTGACCTACAAGGAAGCTTCATGTTGGAGACCGCAGCCGGCAGCCAACCCAGAACATTCAGCTGCATATTTGGATAAGCAAACGAGCCACCTGCAAATGCACAGTAACTTACAGCATCTCAGTGGCAATCAGAACAGAAAGGCCACGGCTTGCAACATTCATGCAGCTCAGAAAGACAAAAACGATTGCTTACATCGAATCTTGCTGCCTTGAGCCTCTTACATGAACCTCACCGCCTTTAATCTGCCATTGAAATGGTTTACATTCTGCACCCATCCTATATTACCTTCACTACCAAACGTTAGCTGATCTTTTTGAAGCTCATTCTGTCTCCTCAGCAGCTGCTAATACAATTTTTACGGATCCCTCTGAAAGCTTCTCCTCTTTTTTTCTCTCCTCCTGTTTTTCTTGACCTTTAATTTTTATAAAAACAATCAAACTGTAAACCACTTCCTGAGTTGATATGGTGAAATCTGTCTCCACACATTACAGCACAACAGGCGCGGTAGATAAGCAAGTTTTCATGACAGGTGGGTGAAAGATTTCTTTCAGATTTCACCCAGTAAAGTTCCCCTTCATCAGATTTCTGGAGGTGTGTTTTATTTAGGTCAGAGCTTAAGAAGAGCCAAGACATGATTCTGTTTTTCTGCAAAAGGGAAAACATTCAAGAGGCAGCTGCTTCACATTATTATCCAAAAAAAAAAAAAGTCCCCTTCTGCACTTTGGTCTCTCAGATATGCTCTTTCTGAATTATGTTTGGATTCAAGTGTTTTCTTCAGACATAATATTTTTACTGTAAAAGAACAAGCTCACAAAATATTCAGTTATTTTAACAGAAATGTTTTCATTTGGAGGTCTGAACTTGTTTTATTCGTCTGTGGGAAGCAGTTGAATTAAATCTAAACAACAACAACAATAAGCCTTATTTCACTTATTTATCAGAAATGAACAGAAATAGCAAAAATGTGTTTCAGTGCTGAGAAATAAATCACATCAACATAACCCCTCATTGGTTGAAATTAGTTCAGTGAGACCTCTGTTTTTGCCATCTACATAATAATTGATCAGTTTCAGCTGAGAGTTGTTTGAGAGGAATATTGCATGTTTTAAGTCAGTCACAGATTTTGATACATTTTCCTCAAGCATTATGACATATGGTACAATTCTTCTCTTGTTCCCATTCTCTACATGTTAACCTGATGTGATACACCTGTATAATGTTTTAGATCATTTATAGTGGGAATAAATGTAAGGGTTTCCTAATTTGTCCTTCTCCAAAAAATGCTTTTCAATTACATTTTACAAAAACATTATGATTGTTAGTTAATTTCCTTTGCATTTTTCAGCACTGTCAAAATGTACGGGTTACATTACATGTGATTAGATTTATTATCCATGTCTAATATTACCAACATGATGTAGCTCTAGCTACAGTCTGAACAGTTCACTGATTCCTGCATGCTGGAGATCGTACTGACATTCAGTTTTAGTCACTCGAAACCCCCTTGAAACCAACACAGTGGTTGGTCTGACTTTGTCACTGGTTTCTCTTATTGAAGCGTTTATGAATAATCCTGAGACTGAAAGCCTTTCAGAGCAGACGAGGTTGACTTTTGAAATCAGCGTGAGATCTCTGTTTGCTGGGTTGGCTAACAGAAACTGTTCTTCTCTCTCTGTCTCGAGTTAGAAAGCTACGTGAGTTAGAAAGCTACTTATTACAGATGAAAATTACCGACTTTAAAATATTTTCCAAACTGTAGCTGCGTTGTGTTTCTCACGATGCTCTTTGTTTTGGCGCAGGGAGAGAGACGGGACTCATGGGAGAAACTTTCACAAGAACTTCACATTGAGAGTCTAAGCCCACATAAATATTTGAAAAAGCAATTTCTTCCTTGAGATGTGTGTTGTTGTTTTGTATTAATAAATATTTGACTTCATCATGAAGGAAACAAAGACATTAATATCACTGCCTACTTGTTTACTTCTTGCTCTCTTGGCTCAGATCCATTTGAAGGATGTAGAAATAACAAACCATGGTCAGAATGTGTTTTTTTTTTAATGCTCCCCCCGTTTCAGTTCACCGCCAACGTATCCCCACGAGAGAGAAGAGATTTTACACAACGAGCCCATTATCCTCTATTTAGTTCTGTGCTCTGCTTTTGAGGGCGAGATAAACCAGAGAGCTACATGAAAGCCAAACTCACAGAGCATGCTTGCTGCGAGAACTGCCTTTAGCTTTCTCACTTTCACTGCATGATTCGTGACCTCTTGTATGTTCGTTTATCATTTAATAGCACGTGAAAAATAGAAGAGGGATTGTGAATCCTTTTGTAACATTCGGTTGAATTGTTCACCAAATCGGTGCAGCAAAATCCAATTTACCACGCTCAAATTTCGGAGTGGGCTCTTCGGTGTGTTTTTGGCCACCGTCCCGCTCTCTCCCTGCCTGATTCAGCATGAGTAATATCACTGCTGCTTGCTGGTGATTTTAAAAGTAGAAGTGTGCAGCTGAGTCACCATGCAGAGGAGATAATTGTATCTGACAGTGCTGCTGGCGACAGCAGCCCGTGAATTGATGCTGCTGAAGTATGAGGAGTCATCGATGTTGAGTCAGCGTGTTATGCCTCAAGGACAAGCCAGCGAAAAACTTTTAATAACTCAGTAGCTTGTCCAAATAACTGGAGGTAATGCAAAGAGAAAAACACTGCCCTGGAAAACAGTATTTATACCGCTTGAAATTTTTGGCTTTATTACCACAAACTTTAATGTGTCTGGTTGAGTTTTCGATCGACTCAGTGTAGCACATAAATGTGAACTGAAACAAGAAGGATACAAAACTTTCTACAAAAGTAGAATATAAACAAAACTTTTTGTTTTGTTTATTTTACAAATAAAAATTTGAAAAGTGTGGAGTGTATTTGTTTCACTCATCCTCATCCTAATGCCACTAAATAACATCCACTAATGGAGACAATCCATATATAATTTAATCTCAGTATAAATCCAGCTGTTCTGTGGAGGGTTTAGATCATAGTGTAACTTTTAACACAACAAGAGGTGGCTGCCAAACTAACTTGACAAACCATGAAGTCTTTATATCAGGGAAACACCTCAGAGCCCAATTTTAACGCTGAAGTGATAGATGAACTGTCAGTGGAGGCAAAAGTCACTGTTGACCAAAAGACATAAAAAGTCCTATTTCGAGTTCATTGTAGGATGGGTAGAGGTCACATAGCAAACAACTCTGATCATCAGCGTGAGCACATTATCCCTGCAGTGGAAAATGTTGGCAGCATCATACTGCTGGGATGGTTCTCATCAGCAGAGAATGATGAGAATGATGGATAGAGAAAAGCCTCAGAATAAAAGACTGCAAAAGACTTGAGACTTCAGACTAAAGTGCAGGTTCCACCACTCCAACCCCATAAAGCAGATCCATGCAGAATGGCCCAGTCAAAGTACAGGGCTAAATCCAGGTGAGTATAGATAGCAAGGCTTTGAACAAATGTATGTTTAAACAGCAGAATTGGTAAGGAACAATGTAATAAAACTGTCTCAGCATGGTTTACACACTGCTGTTAAACAGAGCGGATGATCATCCCGGTTTAAGCAGAAATCCTGTGTACAACAGAGTCACACATGGCTAAACATCTGGAGGTGGGTTTGAGAGGAGCGATGCATAAAGGATTAAAATCAGAGAGCCAAGCAGGAAAAACTGAAAACCAACTGAGCGAATCTCGACATGACCGAAAGGGTGAGCTTGAATATGATTAGTTTATATTAAAAAACCTCAGATCATGAAGGTTTTTGACATTTATATCATTTCATTTCTGCATGAAGCCTCAGATTGGTGCACTACAAATGCCTTTTCAAACAACATATTTTTTTCTTTTTTATATTTCTGGTGTTATGTTATGCTTAAATATACATGCACATGTTATATTTTCTTTTATTCTTTGAATTATTTTATTCAGTTAAACAATTATTTCATTTGAGCATGCTAATTTAAGGCTGTACAGTACAATTTTTCTTATGTTGTTAATTTGCCTTTATGTCTTATGTTGAAAGTTTGCAGTATATTTTGCTCTTTTTTGTTTTTATACGTGCATGCTTCCTTTCCCTGCTGGATACTATATGAATTGACAGACCAGGATTATAGCATTATGTCCAAGAAGAAAAGAGACAAGCAGCTCTGAAGATATAAATGACATCAGAAAAAAATAGAGAAATGATTGAAAACTGAACAAGAAGCAGCAGATTATTTCAACGTTAAGAGAACTTGTCGTGAAAAATATGTCTGAAAGGATCAAATCTTTAGACACGCGTTGTTCTGTGTTCAGTTGCTTGTGAAACAGAATCATTTATGAAGCTTTAGTTACATGAAAATAAGAAATTCATGTAGAAACACAACTTGAGATATTGCTTAGCAACAAACAATCTGTACTTGCTCAATTCTCACAGGACTAAAAAATTAAATGGATCCATTCAAGACCTAACCTCTGTATCATACTATAAAAAACGATATTCTGTTAATTTCAGCTTGCTTCTGAATTTATAAACATTTACTTCTTAAATGCATGTCGTTTACATGTCTGTTTTACCTGTTAACAAATCTTTACTATTCTTGAATTAGAGAAAAACACACTGGGACTCTATTCTATTCTATTCTATTCTATTCTATTCTATTCTATAGTCTAAGTGTTTGCCTTTTTCGCCTGCACAGACCACATTAAGTTTTGTTTCACAGTTTCACCGCATGTGATGACCAAAACTACCACACCTTCACACAGTGGCAGCACCGAATTTTTTTTAACTCACTGCTCAGTTACTGAATTCAGGCGTTAATCACATCCACAGCCTGATTTTAATACTTTGTACTAAGCACTTGTGTTTTTTCATTGTCTTTAAAAGTGCATTAGAATGGACAGATAAGACAGGTGATTAGCTATTTCTGATTTTGAATTTATTTGGTATTGTCAATTAATGAGCGTAATCTTTAAAAAAAAAAAAAAATCACATTTCCAAGCTCACTGCTCATCCAAAACAAATTCATCTCACTGGGCCCCCAAACGTAATTCTGCGGGGCCTCATAAACCTTCGGGCCGGCCCTGACCTGGCTGACGAGGCTTTACCTGCTCTGCGCGGAAAGAAGGAGTCTCTGCTGTGTCGCTTTAAGTACAGCAGGCAGTGCTGTTGGTCCATGTGGGAGCGCAGGGCGCACGGTGCGGCGCTGCCTCCCTGCAGCATGAAGCTGTCTGCTCATCGGACAGCCGACAAAAAAGAAAGAAAGAAAAAAAAAAAAAAAACAGGTCGACCCACCGCTTATTCGCATTCAAGCTTCGACTTAAACAGATTACAGCAGTGGTTGTGAGAGGAAGGAGCCAGCGCTGGGAGCCATTAACACTTCTCCTTGCGTCTCCGAGCGTCACATAGGAGCGTCCAGCGGGTTTATTCGCGGTGCATAGCGGACTGAAGCTCATAGCAGAACCAGCAAAGAGAGACCGTACGAGCTGACTGGATCCACCAACTAACCTCTGCAGGCTGCGGACGGAAGCACGGCAGACACAGGAGTTGTTTATTCTGGAGGTGAAACATCATGACTGAGCCTGACAGATGACCATCCTCAGCTGACTTCCTCCTTGCGTGAACATCCACATCATCTGCTGAGGCTTCAGTCAAGACTCAAGGCTGAGGTAAGAAGAGCAGTACTCATGTTATCTCTTCATTTGATGAAAACCTGAATCACAGATATCAGCAGCAGCTGCAGCAGCAGCAGCAGCAGATCACACAGTATGGAAGTGAAACCTGTGCAGTGGCAGACCTGGTTGGATCTGTGCTGCAGGAGTCCTGCTGGTTCCTGATTGAACAAGAACACTTCTGGAATAAACAAGTGGCGGAAAACGTTAAAAACCCTCACATTTGTTTGCAGCACTAATGCTGCCCTGGTGTAATGGGAAAGAAATCACTGCTTGTTTTGTTCCGACTAATTAGATTCCAGATCATGTTGCAAGCAGTGACAACATGATAACAGCTGCATTAGATGACATATCAATAAAAGAGGTTTCTGCAAGTTTGTGCCAGCTGTTTCTACATCTTTGCTTTTTCTTGTTTGACTTGTTTGTTGGCCTGTGACGTGTGACGAGGCTTAAGTCAAACCAAGTCCATGCTTGGTGGCCCACAGACTGGACCCCTTTGTCACCCGGGGCCTCCAAGTGTGAAGTTGCTAGAATTTCATTAGAGACCTCCTGCTAATTTTTAACCACAGCTGCAAATCACACTGGCCGAGTTCAACCTGTGCTGAGCCTGTTTTGTAGTGTGTGGCTTCAGAACCTTTCAGCTGCTGACCCAAAAAGCTAACAGCTGCAAACACTTGCAACTCCAGTTATTCACAACTCAAGAGTACAGATGTAGCTAATTAAACAAACAGCAAAAAAAAAAAAAGGTGCACTGCTGCATCCAGGTCCTCGCTGAGCCTCTGCCCCAAAAGTAGAAATGTAAATTCCTCCATGTCTTGTTCGTGATTGACGGTGGGATGGACAGAGGTGGCCACTAAATCATATGAGTAACTATGATTGTTGGGAAAGGGCTACATCAATGGCTCCATTACTCCAAAACCATATTTGAAAATAAGCCCTATTTTGTTTTTTGTCAGCTGTTTCTAACAGTAATTGTTGCAACTGCATAATGAAATGCAACATGCCATGTTGACAACTGAAACCAGTTATATTTTACAAAAGGAAATGCAACAAGGAAAAAAAAAAAAGAACATTTAGAAAATGTGTACGTATGTTTGTCCAGTAGGCGTGGATGTACCGGAACTGGTTGCCAGTAGACGCACAGGACAGACCACCATGGCCTCTTACGCTTACATTTAAGGGTGATGGGAAGTGGATGATTAACCCAACATGAATGTCTTTGGGCTGTGAGAGGACACTAGTTTCCCCCGGGGTGAACCCCTAAAAAACAAGGAGAAAATGTGCAAACTATAAGCTGGGATTTGAACGCGGTTCTTCTTGCTGCCAGACAGCAGCACTAACAAATGTACCACCTGGATGCCAGACATTCCTTTACATCATTATTAATTCACACACATACATGTTCACCTCAGAAAACTAGAATAATGCATAAAAGTGCAGCATTTCTTGCCAATCATCTCACAAAGTGATAAAGTAATTTTATGCAGTTTGAACATTTTCATTTTTTTTTTTGCAAGTTTAATGACTATGTCTTATAGGTAAAGAAAGCATAAACTTCAGTGTCTCAAAAAATGACAATATCACATAAAACTATCAAAGTTTTACTTTCTGAGATGACTGGCAAGAAAAATTACTTTTACACAGAATTTGTTTTTTGTAAAGATGTTCCTGACAATAATAATATTTTATGCACTGATAAGTGCAAACTGTACAGACAGGACATGCCATATCTGCCTCTCTTATTTTAAAATGACCTGAAGTAGACACACAGCAGGGTGCTAATATAGCTACACAAAAGTAGAAAAGACAGCTGTCTCCTTGTGTTTATTTTTTTTCTTTAATGAAAACAGCGTTGCGGGGATTGTTTGCAGAACTGAGACTTTGCGCATGTTTATTTTCAGATTTTCACCTCAAGACTCACCGCATGCTGTTTTATGCAGCAAGTCTTTCATTTACTGTGGAGCTAACCTCAGCAGAACACAACATGCACTTGAGTATTTGTCAGAAAAACTTTACAAAGAACAAAACCAAGCTATGATGATGCAATTGTAATCACTCTGAGAGCATTTCCACTGTCCCACCTTGTTTGCAGTGACCTTGTTGTATTATGCATCAATGAATTGAGCCACCTCTCGCTGGAAAGCGCCGAAGAGGAGGAGGAAGAGGAGCCTTGCGGTTCTTTAGATTGATCACAGTGTGGTTAAATCAATTCATGAATGACACTAATTGCTCATGTTGCAGCTATTTCAGCACTTGTCATGACAGTAAATAAAAAGCGCAGAGCCTGACAGACCTCTTGTTAAGGCGGAGGGAACGCGGCCACGGCCGGTTCACAGATCCTGAATCAGGAACATGCTGAAGTGATCAATGCCATGAACTTTGCTAAAACCATTCTTAATCCCATAAAGACCTAATGAGCATTTATGCCATGTTCAGTGTGAATATGGTTTCAGCTATTCAAGAGAAACGTGTGAAAGCTCTGACATAAAAAATACATCACATAGATTTTCTTATTACTAACAGCTGCTGTAATGTCCTGAAAGCTTTCTCTTCCCTGAGGCAGCAAAGAACAGACATCGGGGGAAAAAGCCAACAGCTGAAATTCATGTTTGTTCACTCGTTTCAATGCATGATGCCGTTCCCACTGCTGTTGTTGATGCAGAAATTAATCAGAGTCAAGGTAGCTGCTTTTTTTAACCCCAGAACCCCACTGGCATTAAACAGGAATCTTAAATGCTCTACAAAGATTAAATTCTTCGAAGGAGCAGCATTTTTTGCACCTTGTAGTGTTGTATTTTTGAGATTAGCTTTTGCTGCAGAGGAGAACCTGAGAGTGGCTCTGATATGGAGCCCGTTGTGTATTGGCGTAGTGCAGAGGGGGGAAGGCTTTGAAATCCTCCGTTGCTTAGTTCTGCATCCCTCTCGGCCGTCCTCTCAGGGACGTGCGGTGAATCACGTCCAGTGGCCCCCCGATCTTTTGACAATTACCGGGGTAACTGACAGAAATTACAGTGTACATAACTTTTGCTGGTCATTACAGTAAAATGATGGCCATGCAGCAGAAACTGTGTGTGGGTTTGATGGGTGGACTGATTCTTGATATATCACTGCGAAGAAAGAATGTCAAGATCCTTATTAGAGCTCTTACTAAAATAGCTTAGCATTGAAAACCCTGATGCCTTTGCCAAAGTCATCTTGAAAGTTTCTGGCTCTTTACAGGACCGGCCTCGTTTGTGACTGTTTGCCTCCTAGGATGAGGAAGGAAAAAAAGTTAATTTGAGTTTGGAAAACTGTGTTATTTTTCACACACCTTGGGCCTTTCTATTGACATGTTTTTACTGAGCAGCTTATTGAAGTACTAGGCTAACATTAGCATAATTTTATTCTGGATACTACGAACAGACAGGAATCTGCATAAACCAGTATAATCTCTATCAATGTGAAAGTCACTGTGAAGGGAAAAGCTGTGATTGCTGGAGAATGTTTGGACTGGTCCGATTAACAAAACCATATCCATGGAATAAATGCAGCTTTCCAGCTTTGCATTTGGGTTTGGGTTTTGCTAATTCAGCTTATTCACCCTTTGTCTTAATAGTTTCCCCTGAACAGCATGTCTGTTTGAAGGATAGGATTACAACTTTCTCTTTTTCTGATGCACACAAAAGATTGGGAAACGCCATCTTCCACATGAGCAAACGAAAATTAGGGTAATTGAGTAAATGGAATGAGGATTTGTCTCCAGAGTGCGGCTGTAGAAAAGCTGTCCCTAAATTAATGTGTTTTGCAGCAACTTTTTTACTGTTTCGCTTATAAATAGATACAGAAGACAGAAAAGCATTAAACCGTTGCACAGATTTGAGTAGTTTGTCATCCTTTTTGCTGCATGCACCTCTCAGACAGATTTTCATATCGTAATAGGATTATTCCCCAACACCAGAATTTTTCCGTAAAACCTTTGCGGATAACGCCTGCCTAAACAGGTGGCAAGGAAATACCAGAGGACACAAATCAGATAAGAACTGGGAAACCCCAAAACCTAATCCCTCACTTTAATCTGGGGTTTGCTGATAAAAATAATTTTTGTCTTTCATTGTTACTTTGGCAAAAATAGGAAATACCTGCAGTGATTAAAAAAATGTTGACTTGTTGCACAGTTTTGATCTTATTTTCACCAAGAAGGCATTCATTTTTTTTTGTTGTTGTTATAGGATTTAATTTCAAGGCTTATTACATTTTTACAGTAAAACCTGCGCTTTGGCTTTTCTCTGACTGAGACAGATATCCTGCTGAGAATATTTTTAACAGTCCTGTTGTTGGACTTCTAAACCATTATTTTCCATTTTGTGTTTCTTTTTGGCAGTCACAGAAACTTTTTGCTAGAGTTTGAAAAGAGCATTGTGTTTATTTAAAGTAATGTTCACTTGAAAGGACTCGAGTTTTTAATATGTTACCAGCTGTAGGTAATTAATGCCTTTGCTTTGTGGAAATCTCGATTAGCTGCTCTCAAAGGTCGCCTGAGAGGTCACCCTCCTGTGCTGGTAAATCTGTATCAGGTTTGGCCCCTGGGCCGCATCAATATACAGCCCATGCTGTATATTATGTGTTATGTATATTTTTCTGTCTAATTTAAAAACATTATTTTCTATACTAAGTTGATAAATGTTACAATATATTTTCACAAAAAACAATATCTCTCCTATAGAAGGAGTTTTAGAGCATTTACTGTTTGTGAATCAATCAAAACCGAGTCTCCTTCATCTGACCTGAACTATTTACTCTCTAAAGCTTCAAAGTGACTCTCTGCTCTCTAAATGTCGTGCTTAAATCTCTCTGGAGAGTGTATGAAAGGTTTGGGAAATGAGAAATCAGAAGGGGGAGTAGACAAGTGAATACAAGAGACTCATTTTCTGGGGTCTGTAGTCGACCTTGAGACAGTGCCAGTCAGCAGGATTAACACATCGCCTCTGTAATTGCTCACCTGGAGTAGCAGACCTCCTTGTTCTCTGTTCAACCTGATCCCTGCATCACAAAAAGGTCTTTGTGGGTGTTAAACTGATGGGCTCTGTTTTCCTTACCTGCTGTACCAACAGAGCTCCAATCTGCACACAGAAAAGCCTTTAAACAGGAAAAATTTGGATGCATAGCTCTGCCTCTTCAGAAGACAAGAAAGGTCTGTGTCGCCCTCAGCGTTATGTTTTTCACCTTAAAGTTGCACTAGGTAACTTTTATAAAACATGTTTTTTTACATATTTGTTAGTGACAGGATAATATGAGACAGAGAAATTGTGAAAAAATCAAGCTCATCGAGTGGTCACTGCTCCCATTTGAAAAATACACCGGTTCTGGTCAGAAACAACAAGTCTAGAGGAAGGTCTTAGCACTGTCAATCAGTTTGCTGCAGCTGTGCTAATGGTGGAGAAACAACGTAATGTAACTTCAGAGGAAAACTGTTTCCTTCAGCCATCTACTGCAGCTTTAACCGCAAACTTTATTTAAAACCACATTCAAGTTATTTATTCCAAAATGAAGATGACAAACTCATGAAGACCTAATTAATTTCTTCTGAGGATAAGAATGGCGAAAGCTTAATTTAATGAGAGTCAAACATATCAGGATTCCGTTTATAGGCTTGTTAGTGAAGCAACGTCAATATTAGATCAGCGTTCGCAATCAGCACCGGGATGCTTTGTCAGCTGCACCTCAAACAGTGTTCGTCAATCTGTGGAAGCACATCAATGCAGCCTTGCGCTGTGCAGAATCAGACAGGGCTTAGCTTTAAAGAGGATGCCAGGAGATTTTGATAAGCAGCATACCAACAATACTGCTGCACAGAAGCAGGAGCTCCCCACCTCCTGCGATAAATAACGGGAGTCCCCTCTGGTCCTGTCAGCCTCCAAAGTCAGCGTCAACAGTGGCGTCTGATCTCCTCTCAGTGTGTTGGGCCCTAATTGGGTTTTCACACTTGCTAGAGAAATTTCTCAGGTTGCTGTGAAGTGAAGCACCGTACCCAAATCAAGTTGTGCATCATTACGTTTCTATCTCCTGCTGGAATTATGGGATGCTAAAGGTTTTTGAGGGGATAAACTACTTTTACCTACCTCCTGCCGGGAATATGCTGTTCAAGGGTAATAGTTGCACTTCTTAATGATAGTTTTTTGCTCAGTAATTACATCCATTGGGATTTCATGTGAATGATGTGTAGCAGCAAACCAGGCAGGGCTTATTCATACCCACCTAAACTAGGGGATTATGATTCCTACGTTCACAGTCTTACATGTGGTTCAATTAATTTTCCAGCAGCAGCCAGGATGAGCGCCTAAGTCTATCCCCTTATCAGCTACTTTACTGGCAGAAAGCAGAGCGCTAACCTGAGCTCCTCCTTGCTGCTTATGTTCTCCATCTGTCGGTAGAATGACTCAGGTCGGCCCTGATGTTAGGAACTATCATGTGCTGCGAATGTAACACGCCTGGTCAGCCACAAACCAGTCATCATGATCTGTCAGCCCGTGTCATCCCCTCTTGACGTCTCTGCGTCTTTGCCTATGTCACATCCAGGATGCCCAGGGGGGGAATGACTGAGCATCTCGCTGACTTAGACTTCAGACCTCTCCTCAGTCGACCAGCAGCATAAACAAGGTCTTGGTGTTTCAGTGTTTGATATTGTCTTGTCTCAGAGTTTACAGCATCCTTCAGTATTTATGTGTTTGCGTGATAAGATTTTACAATTAATGAAAACAGTGCAGTGCAATTTGCATTGTTTGTTTTTCCTTTTTTTCATCTTATGGTTTATATACACAGCTGTATAAAATTATGACATACAATTACCGAAAGAACTCAATTATCTTTAAAGAAAACTCCTGTAATCAGTCTCACACAGTCTTGTTTTGTCTCTGTTAATACAGTTGCACCAATAAATCCTCCAGTTCATTGATCAGATGGATGTAAAAGGATGTTTTATGAGTCTTCTCTTTTTGCAGCATTTAGTGTCGTTTATTTCACACAAATTTCTGCTCAGTCCTGTTAAGGTTTGACCACAGCGACTCAGTAACGCAGGGATCTGGACTTTGACTGGGGAATTGCAACAGTTTGAAAAACGGTACAGCTGGTCACTGTAGATGATCACCTATTTAATTCATTTAAACTAGCATCGTGTGAATGATTCTTCCTTTCTTGAATGTTGTGACTGAGGTTTCCTACATACACCATTTTAATTTCAGCAAAGAATGCAAGGGGAAAGGAAAATGGACAAGTTATGTTCCCTATAATGAATAATAAACCTGCATTTGTCTCAAAAAGTTTATGTTATGCTCAATGTCCTTGAGTCTTGAAAATATATCTTTCCCTGAAGCTCCTGATGCATCCAGTTTGAAAAGTTTTTATGCAATCCCTCATTAAGACTTGAGTTTGAAATGTGTCAACCCCACTCTGCAGTTTTCAGGTATTTCCATGGACATTTAATGACAGCCACGTTGCAAATATAATTTTGAAATGAAACCTTGTGCTCTCAAACCTTGTGCACAGTTTCAACGTTCCCAATGCCAAACACGGGAAAGTAACCCCAAAACAAATCCCATGTTTTTCTCCATGGAGGTTGTTATAGTTTAAAATGCAGCAGATGATCCGACCTGGAAGCAACATACCTTCACCTTGGCCTTCAGCTTCAGTGGCTTTATATGGTTTTCTCAGCTCTTTTTCTATCACCATTTACTTGTTCTACCTCTTTATAAAAATATTGGATTGCACTTATTTTGCTTTATTTTTGTCCTTGTTTTGAGAGATTGGCTGCTGTTCTATGGACCTTATATCTTTTGATAATAATGCCAGTGTGGTCACAAAACATAAAGCCGCTTGGCAAGAATCTGCAAGCTTTTCCCTTTAAAATGCATATCTTGCAATGACACCAAATATAATTTTTGACCTCTTTAAATATGCTGAAAAGCTTCAAGGGACCAAAGCGAGATCAATAATTCAGGCCCTTTCCGGCCCTCCCACAGGTCTCTGGACTTGTAACCTTGAATAACTACTCATTAGCAAGCAGTTTTTAAGTATTGATCTTTTTCTCAGACTTGAGGCGTTTTTCATTTAGCATTTTCAAGAATTTTATGCAGAGTTGATTTTTTTTTTCTTTAGGCTGTCCGTTTTGCAGAATCCCCACTGCAGCAGAGCCGCTGAGTGAAAGGTTCTCCGTTTGTTTTACTAAGATGCTGCCTGCACCGCCCTCCTCCACTTTACTCCTACTCACCAACTCAGCTCTGTGGCAGCCTCCTTTGCAGCTCACAAGATTTAACAACAGCACCAGTTACAGCCCCCATATTGTCTCTGTCCTTATATAATTTCACACCAAGAGGCAAAGAAAGCATCACAGACCAGACTTGACAGGAGGGAACGAATCCCTTCATGGGTTTTCTCTGCTTCCCATTGAATGCAAAAAAAACCAAAAAAAAAATACCAAATTTGTTCTTTTCTTTCCATCTTAACCACAACAGCCTCTCTGTGGCTGTTTCGCGCACTTTTACCTTAGACTGAAAAGAATAGCTCTGTTACTGCTGCTGCGATATTACCCATTGACTTTTCAATTTTCTGTCATCTTAGGCTTTTTGAAGCCACAGGCATATTTGGAGAAGAGAAAGGCAAAGTGAGCGTGCAAAAAGAAATGCAGATTTATTGAAATTGGGGTAAGAAAAAAAAAAAGGAATTCTACAACAAAAATTTTCACGAGGTCATCAAGGATGTTCTACCTTTAAAGCATTTTCATGTCGACTCCACATTTAATCACAACTGGCTGTGGATCGGCTTTTCACCAAGTCAGGTTTTCTCTACACCTTTGGGTCATTTGACCACTGGGGAGCTTTATTAAGCCACATGCTTTTATTCTCATTGCTTTAGCCAAACCTTTAACATGATCAAATCACGTTGCCATAGCAACTCTGCCTCAGGAAGGTGCTGATTGCCCCTTTGTAGCTGCTTGCAGCCACATTAATCATCCATTTATCAACCTAAACCTAAGCAAGCATTTGAATGAATATTTATTTATGTTATGTAAAAAGTTGCTCCCTCTGCAGCTGAACACAACCACAGCAGTAACTGTAATTACGTGTCGCACCGCAGGGTTAATCATCGCTGCGCTACTGCTGAGCGTTCTTCTCGCAAAAACATGTTGGGGGGGTTTGAGAGAGGTGATCTTTTTTTGGTTTCCTCTCAACCTCACAGTACTTGAATTAATCTTAAACTCACAGGTCTCCCAGTTGTGTGTGTTTTAGGCACAACTCCTACAGCGACATCGGAGCAGTGAGGTATTTTCACTTACACCGTTCACAGCTTCTAAAATTTCAGCACTTACTGATTGCCACCTGTGAGTCAAGGCTGATTGGCCAGAACCCTCCAGGTTTGTCTGTGGAAAGACATTTTATATGGTTTTTAAGTTTCAGAGGGCAGAAATTTCAAACCTACACTTGGCAAGCTGAAGATTTGACCCAGAGATAGATGCAGCAATGTGTCAGTGTGCATGTCTTTTCGAGAAAGTTAAGATAATCTTATGTTTTATCTTGCTGATATTTCTTAGATTTTGCTTTCACACACCCAGATGGAAACACGAGCAGCCCTCCTCCTTCTTCCTTAGCGTTGGAGGTGTTGTTCCATGTTGCATCAGAGCAACAGCGAAGCACTACTCTGTGTGCTTGTCATATTTTATTCATCTCTGGAGAAGCGGCGGCTCTGAGGCGCTCTCATTCCTGCAAGCCGAAAGCAGGCAGCTGTCAGAGAGCCCGAATCCCTGGATACATTGCCCATTTCTGCTCCTGCAGACAGACATCGCACACAGGCATGCTTAGCTACATAACACTGGGCTTTTCCTATGCACACATTCAGTTCATGTAACCTTTGCAGTAGAGGTTACCCTTTCTCAATTTTCTCAGATATTTTTAGAGCAATTCAGTTTTCTAGCTTGGAAACAGCTCAAGATTCTTAGTTTTATACAACTAAAACAAAATGTATGTTATTGATTTTGAGTGAATGTATGTTTTACCGTCATCGTTTTTTTTTTTTTCACTGTGTTTCGGGTGCGGGGGTGAAAGAAACCGCATTCATATCGAGTGCATTACAAGCTTGTGTGCACTGCTTTTTATGTTTTGCCATGTTACCGTCACAACGTGTCTTTGGGATTGTTTTGTTACAGACCAACACAAAGTTTAGCTTTTATTGTACATTTAAGGTTGTTTATCCTGCTGGTTGGTGAAACTTCACTCCAGTCCAGCCTCTGGTTTTTCTTCCAGTTTTATTTATTTATCTCCATTCATCATTTAATATTCTTTAATTAGCTTCCCTGTCACTGCTGAAGAAAAGCACCCCACAGCATGAAGCTGCCCCCGTCAGTTTTTCACTATGGAGACGGGCTGGTCGGTGTTTGAGTTAAAGCCAGAGATACCATGGGTCTCTTGGCTCCTTCTCTGATTAATGTTTTCTTTGCCAAGATTGTCAATTTGAGTGGATGACTGTTTCTTTGTAATTTCACAGTCGTCGTTTTCTTTCCAAGGTTGAATGATGGATTGAATGATGCTCTTTGAGATTTTCAAAACTTGGAATACCGCTTTAAACCTAAATCTCCTTCAAGCTTTCTCCCCTGCTGCGTTCGTTGGTCTGTATGCCGTTTGTTCAACAGTGTGATATGAGGCATTCACTGAACCACTAAACAGAATTGTACTAATTGGGTGACATGTGAATGCAACTGATTTTGTTTTAAGGGAATAAGAGTAAATGGAACAGGACAGAAATTCATACCTCACTCGACTCTTCATTTGAGATGTTTGTCATAAATAAACTATTTGATTGTTTTTCTACATAACTTTAATAAAAAATATGTTTTCTCCATATTTGTTAAAACTGTCACCATGTTGTGATGATTTGTTATGAGACAGAAAATCTGTGAAAAGATCAATTTCCTCCACTTCCTCCCTGAACTACTATTACTAAATTAATGCAACCTCCTGGCCAAAACAACCAACCAGAACCAGGAGAAGGGTCTTAGTGCTGTCAATCATCCTCATTCACTTGCTACTAAATGTGTTAATAGTGCAATAATAAGTTCAATATATGAATATGTTGGTAATTTCTTTATTTAATTCTTTAAATGCTGGTGAAATGGAGGCAAACTATGCTGAATGGTTGATAAACTCACAGTCGACGCACCTCTCAGAGAAAAACTGGGTTACAAATTGACACTTTTACCTAACTTTGAAAATAGCTAACTTTTCAAAGTTAGGTATTATTGAAAACATAACTTTATTATTTTTCTTAGTAGCACAGTAACTACCACAGTCATTCTTGTCTTGTACTGACTGCTGCTGAACACCGTCAAGCGCTCCAAGCAGGAAGGAACCATTTCGTGCAGCTCCAGAGGGTGTAACACAATATAATCAATTTTGTAATTGACAGGGACCCATTGTTTAAAATTTCTATGAACAAAAAAAATAAAATAAATAAAAATTGTGGAGGGCTGTTTGTTGGAAGAGTTGGGGGGGGGAACCAAACAGTGAGTTACTACTTAGTGTTTGTCTGAAAAATAAATCTTGAGAACATATATTGAAGCATACAGAAAAGTTCAAGAAGTACGAATACTTTCACACTTGGAGTATAAGTTATATTTCTTTTCATATTGAAGCTAACTGATCAGAAGTGGCACAGTGACTTGAACAAAGAAAAGAGAAAAGCTCCTGGAGTTTCGACATCAGGGTTCGTCTGATGTGTTTTGGGTGCGTCTGCAGGTGGTCGAGATTTCTAATGAGACTGTTCGGGTGATGTAAAGTAAAAGAGATTAGGCGGAGGCCGGGTTTAAGACACTCTGACAGAGACAGACCTAATGAGGATGAGATTTGAAGAACCACCTGCAGGACCTGACTGGCTCAAACAAGAGCATAGATAAAAATAACGTCAGCTCAGAATGAAGTAAAGTGACAAACTAGAAACGATGAAAAGAGCAGCTTTGTGTAAAAACAAAGCTACTCATTTAATGTTTTGGGTTTTTTTACAGACTGTAACACAAACAATTTACTACACTCTGTAGGTAAATATAGCAACATACTGAAATAAATTCAGAAACGTGACACGAGGAGAAGCATCTGGATCAGGATGTTTATTTTCCTGACACATTATATGACTGAAGTGTACATTGTTGGTCCGTAAATATGCCTCAGCAGAACACAGGTACGCGGTCTTTGATATACAAAAATAGTATTTTATTACACACAAACCCATGTTGCAGACGATCTGGGGGAAATCAAAGCCAGTAGAGAGTCCTAGAGCTTCCCAAAGATTTTTATATTCTCCCAGTTTTTCTAAACGAGTTAGTCTCTTTTTATGCTACAGTTAACACGTGTCCTGATTCTGATATTTAGCATTGTTATGTTTAACCATCACTAATGTACGCTTAACGTCCAAGCAGCGATCTTTACTGGCACATACAACTGTCAGGGAATTTCTGCATTCATATCTTTCCTCCTAAAACTGTTGTATGTTTTAACCTTTATTGATGCAAGTTATTAATTCTGAATCTTTTTAAAGTTATTCGGTGCTCTGTTAACTATTTTTATTTATGGTCAGTGAACAACCAGCTTAGTCATTGTTTTGATATTTTAAGACTCAGCGTCAACAACTTGTTTCCACCAAGAATATTCGAGTGGAAACATGACGTGTGAGCAACAAGGCCTCTAACAATGTCTCTTCTTAATTGGAAAGGATATTTTGACAGGCGGCCTGTGGTGCTACTCGACCTTTACACACAGATTTGCGTCATGCAGACGGGGTTCATAGTTTGCCACGCATTTTGTAATTCACGCCTACAGAGCATCCTGTAATAAGAGCACACGTCATGTTTCTGAGATGGATGCATCTAGATCATTATCATAAACATGCTGCGCAGCTCAATAAAAAAAAAGACATCTAGGGAAGGGTCCTCTCTGGATGCACTACCCCGTAGAAGCGTAGTGATCAGAGTTATTAAGATGATACTTAGTGAGCAAAGTCTTTCTGCTACTTTCATTTAATCTACCACATATTTTAGTTTGACAGAAACGGCCCAAGCAGCGTGAGTGTGAAATAGTTGAGATTCTGCTGTGGGTTATATGTGTAGGTGGTTGAAGCAAAACAGAGCGCATACTCTGAGGAAAAAAATATATTTTCCTATGCTGTGGTTAATAGATCAGATGTGAGTGCCTGAAACCATGTGTTGTCCCTGCACTGTATTTAGCAATATTTTAATGGCCGAAGAAATTAAAAAAATCGTTTTGCTTTTGATTTCCATTGGCAGAGAAAATTGATTAACACAGAAACCTGGCTTAATCTTGTTAATACAATAATAATAATAATTGTTTTTATTATGTTTATTAATAAAAATTCACAAACAAAACAGTTACTGATGCAGAAAATTGAAATGATTAGTTTGACTTTGACATGTACTGTAATGCTTTTCATTCAAGACTTGCTTTATTTTTTTTTCCAGTCTCCTTTAAAGACCAGATTTACGGAGTGCTTGACTAATGGTTGTCAGCTCGTCCTCCCAGCTCCGCTGTGAATCTCTTGTGTTGAATATAATGCATGCCACAGCAGATTACAATGAGGCAGTGTTTTCAATGTAGCAAGTAGATTATCTTGACGTTTTATGTGGAAAGCTGTATTTTTCTTGTTCGAGGACAAAAAACCAAACAAACAAAAAAAAACAAAAAACCCTGTTATGGTGAGATAATAGAGAAGAAAAAAGAAGACAAGGGCGAGAAAATGATAAGATGCCTGGATCCTGAGGCCAGTGTGGTGCTTATGAAGAAGCTCTGTTTCCACACTGGCCCGCTGCTTTCTGCTCAGTCCAGACCGGTTTGATAGGTATCTTTTCTCTCCGAGTATCAATTGACCAGAGTGCAGCGAGCTGAGCTGTGTGCACCACCAAGCAGAGAGGAGCTTTGCAATCTGCTTCAGTTCGGCTCTGCGCAGTGGAATACCGGTCTTGCGTGACGATGCTTGTTACTGTCACATTTGATAATGGGAAAAAGTTAAAGGATATTTAAAGTTTATGTCAAATGTTCATGTAGTTGTATGACCTAAATTTGCCCGCAAAAAATTAAGAACATCATCACTTACACATAAAAAATACCAAGTGCTCAGAGGCCTCAGGCTGTAATTTCCTACATTCATCTGCACAGGATTCACCTCATAGACCACACTGCATATTCTTGGAAATGGCGCTTTAGAAAAAGGGAAATTATATCTATATTCAGCACTTCAAATGATGCTTTGTATGCTTTAGGAGGAATACATGAATATCCTTGGCAGTTTTTTGTAATAAAAACCTATCTTGTGTACAGTGGCTTGTATTTCTTAGGGAATAAACTCTAATCATCCCTGTCATTTTTCTCTTGCTGAGGGAGGTTTAAGTGGAGGACTTGTGGACAACAGAGCTGGAGGATTCTTGCTGAAGGACACTTTAGCAAAGTGGGTGCTTGTTGACACTGGAACTTGAATCCATCCCAAACAGTGAAAGGGTCTGTGATGTCTGCTCACCAAACTCCAAAGCACTCGACCAGCTTTCTGTTCTTTCTCTGCCCAGTGAATCAGATGAACCTCAACAATTCACAAGGAGATAGTCATTGTCCTTATGGGACAAAAGGCGCCACCAACATGACAACAAGAGAAGCAGGTGTTTTAGCCCCTCTGTTCTCATTTCCAGTATCACTGTTCTTTGTTGTGGATAAAGAATTGTTTGGTTTTCATCTCACAATTTATCAATTTATCTTCAGAGTGGTACGTTTTTCAATAATCAGAAACCATTCTTGGATATTCTTATCATTCTAATTTAAAACCAGTTTTATTAAACTATCTGTTTACAGTCATAAACATGTCGTAGTTTTTGCTAATAACTGGCAAAATGTCACCAAAGGAGACGTTGTGAAGTTTTAGATTTCTGGTTACATAACTTTATTTAAACACTTTTATTTGTTTTAAGTTTGGCTTACTGGGACATAAAATGCTTCACCCAGTAAACATCTTTAAGTGGGTCCAAACTGGACTCTTTTCAGGCTGGATTGGTGCTAAATGGGCTCCTTGTATGGGGCCAACATTGGTTGGCTAAATAGAACCCGGTTGGGAATCCCTCATCCTTTCTGGGTCCCATGCGGCTGAACTAATCATTACAAAGTTGGAAACCCATTTGGGATTCACGTGGTCCTAATTATTTTCCAGACTTGTCCTGGATCAAAACTGTAGGTATTTAACTAGTTTACACCGCTGGCAAATTTAGCTCTAAATGTATCTTTTAATTTGACCAGCATGTTTTCATTCATAAGCAACGCTAAGCCACCCAGAGTCCTGGTTTTATTCTGACACCTGGAGCAACAGATTGGGAGAATGGCATGGAGGACTTCCACTCAAAGACTTGTAAATACCAACAAAGACTGACATTTCTTCTTTTGGTAGAAAGTATGGGAGTCAATGCAACGTTTGACGTGTTGGGTGCGATGTAGGCACAAAATGTGTTTTAGGTACTGAGGTATCATAGTAGACAAGTTAAACAATCACAATCACCACATAAGTTATGGTTGATAACCTGAACCATAGCTGAACATTTTAGTCGCTGAAACCCGAGTTGTTGGAAACCTTGGTACCCGGTACATTCTTGTGCGGCTAATTGGCTTGTGTCTAATTGCAATTTTTTTTAGTTGACAGATGCACGCAGGCATGAAGGACTTCAGCAAGAGTACCGATTAATTATTAACTAAAATTCAGCGGTAGTGTTTAATTTAAAGTGCTTATTATGCAGAATAAAACGGGGAGTATAATGAGCTGATATTAGCTGCTTAATGAATCGAGTTGAACCTGCAGGTTGAACCTGGAGCTATCAGACATGCTACTGTTAGCTTGTATTCTCCACTTTCAGAGCACTGTTGCTTTTATAAGAGAGTTGTGGCTCTTCAGTTTCCACACATGCTTGTCTTTCTTGTGAGAGAGTTTAAGAGAGACGAAAAGGTGCAGCAGCAGCAGCAGGTGGGGGAGGGATGTGTGCAATGACTCCATGTCCATCCATGTCGCCTTTTTATAAAGGAAAAAACAATAAGAAAAACTCTTTGGAAACCCTAAGCCTGGTCTTCATATATCATGATTTATGAAGTTATCATGATGTTATCTAGTTGCTGTGTTCCAGGCAATGCCTCCATTTACACAATCTCATCCAGAAACTTCTACCAGTGTCAAAGTTTAGGCTTTTTTATTGTCAAGATTAACTCTTATGATCTAAAGTAAGAATGTGCTGCTCTGAATTGGTGCTCAGCAATTCCTCCTGGTCTCAGTGAAAGCAGATGCGCCGCCTTCACTGGCCTCCCATCCTTATGCTGTCTATATGTTGCTGTCATGTGCAGAGGTGTTTTGCAACCCCCTGCTCTGTGTCTAATAGGACACAGTGTGAGATATGATTTTTTTCCCTCATCTATCCTAATGTTGTTGTCGTCTAACCAAAGCGCGGCGCCTTCCAGGGCTGCAGCCTCAGGCGCCCGTCTACCCATGTCCTTTTCGCTTGTTTTGTTTGCTGGCCGGGCTGCACTGACATGTGAATTCCCCCTTTTCATTTATTCATTCACCAGAATGAATCGCAATCACGCATCACAATCTAAAATCCTCAAGCAGTTTTATTACACCTTACATAAACTTTTAATACTTCCTGGTCACTCTCCTAATCTTAACAGGTGTTAAGATTAGGAGAGAACGTAACACTTTAATTGCATTACCTCTTGAAACATGATTGGAAAAGAAAGGAGGTTTTATCATTTGGCCTTGAGTTATGGATTGAACAACCTATAAAACAAAGTTACATAAATATTTAATAATAAGTGGAATATATATATATATACATTTGCATGCATGTATGTATTGTTTTTGCATTTGGAGTTTATTAAAAGCTTAACATCCACTCTGAGCTACTGCAAGAATAAGAGTTAGTTTCGCTCTAACTCTTAATTAAATCATACTTTTAAGTTGTTAACAGTATCATGGTAATTGTAGATTAACTATTTGAAAATTGGGAAAATTTCCAGAGAGCCTTGATTCCCTCCCCCAACTCTGTTCGCTTTTTCTTTCCCACAAATTAAAAAAAAAACATTTGCTGAAAGCATCTGCAATCCTCTCGTAGGTCTATTCCAGCAGAAAGATTTAGATTCACCAAAGGAAAGTGAAATCTGCGAGATTTCACTTTTAATTAAAGCAGCGAGATCATCTTTGCTTAGTTGAGGTGTAAGAAGAGAATCTCTTTTCCTCTTTGATGGAGGGAAAACAGAGCCGCTGAAAGGCTCTGAATGAGGAGCTTTGTTAAGCTCGGATAGAAAAAGACATCATTTGATCTCCCGCTGACAGCGCCTCACTGCTGCAGAATAATTACTTCTTTTATGAAGCCATTAGAGAAGACCGATTCAAGTGATTGTTCTTGAAATATCCATCCATGCGGCCCGCTGGGATCATGGGTGTGGCAGCCACTCAGACATCAGAAACTGACACGGTGGGAATCTGGGTTGTTTCACTTGGTTCGGAGCTTTTTGGCACATCATTAGTGTCTGGACGTTTCTCTGGGCACCACAACCCTGGCTACCAAAGCTTCTCCGTTTTTCTTCTCAGAAATTGTTAGATCTTTTTTTTCTAGTTTACAGATAAACTACATGATTTGTCCGACTTTAGCTGGTCCCCGTTGATTGACTGTTTTCTTCGGAACATGTTGGGAAAGTTCATAATTGCTCATTTTACAACACCGGGGCGCTTACACAACTGTGCTATTGTCAACGATGAGGATTATGTTATTTTTAGACACGTTAATTTACCGCCTCACATTGAAAGAAAAGGTCATCATGAGTTTAATGGAGAACTCAGAATTATCAGGATTACAGTGAGCTTTGTTCCTGCTATGCTGAGACCAAAAACTCTCTGCCATTAAGTCGCACAAACTTCCTAATGCTCCATGGAATGATAATGGGAAGAGGATTTTCAGCAGATGGTGCACATCACTCTCCTCAGAAAAGGCCTATTTTGTTCTATGCAGTGGAGAAAAAAAAAATCCCAACAAACAAATGCAGATGCATAACGATTTAACAGACGGGCATAATCCATGAAAGCCTCTTTTCAAATTAGATCTAAAACTTTTTCTGATAAAAACTTGGTTTACTACAGCCGCTGTGCAGAAACTGATGGCTTGAGCGTTTTGTGCAGAAGCCCCACTTAAATTGTGCAAGGGCTGCATTTATCTAGCACTTTTCAAGTTTTGTGCCGCAAGCTTCAAGCTTTTCCAAAGTATACACATTTCGGAGCCTATTTGGTGTTTATCTCTCTCAGACATGCACTTTGAACAGACTGCAGCCTGCGTGGGGTTTATTGGTTTGTACGAAGATACTCCAGCATGGGAACTGTGGAAATCAAGGATCAAACCACCAACCCCCTCCACTAGTAAATTACTGCTTGTTCTGCAGAGTCACACCTCTTACTTCTTAATTACTCTGTCAAGTTTCTCTGCTGTTACTAAAGCTCCCTTATCACCGTGGAGTGTGGTCTTCTAGTCTGGTGTTCTTAAATGCTGTGATTTAAGAACACAGTATTCTCCCCAACTATTTTAAACATACAAAATATTTCTGTCCTGAGATGGTGCTGGTTCCTTTTCATTGTGCTGCTGCATGAAATGCATCGCTGCACATTGATCATCGGACTTTGAAGGAAGAGCCACCCTCTCCTCGTGTCAAGCCTACAGCCTGTTTAGGCTGTTCACCATATTGGCAGCGCTCTGACTAATTAAGTGTAATGCTCTTGGGAGAGAAGCTGCCATGTTCTCTGCTCTGCTTTGGCTGTAATGAAAGCGATCTGACTGTGCAGCTGTAACACAAAATATAAAGCAATAAATGCAACGCTACGACAAGGCCTCTTGCACCACTGACTTACAGACTTTCAGCGGAGATGAAACACACACATCTCCAGATTGCACATAGGTTGCAGTTGGTGGTTAAAATTCAAAATGTAATATATAATTTCATTTTAACTTCATTGCAGGTCATGGAGAGTTATTCCAGTGTGAATGTTGTGTAAGGTTGTCCTAAATTGTATAACATAAAAGAAATAAATTAGCATTCTTTTAAATTAATTTGTTTCTGTTGTTGGGATATTGTTATATGTACAATAAATTTGGATAAAATTAAAGCTTAGGTAAAAATAATGGTTTTCTTTTCTTATCACTCCAGATGTTTTACCTGCAGCACTTGTGGAAAACAAACCCATTGAATCTGTTTTAATGCGTTTACTCATGTGTGATTTGGTTGTAAGAATATTTTAGTCAGTTTTTTCTTTGTATAATGTTTCTCTCTTCAATTTGTTACTGACTGTAATTGCATGAACCTTCTGGTTGCGAAACACTGGAGATAATTTAAGCTTGACAAGATGTATATGTCTTGTTTCTTTAATGTGTATCTTCTGATGTCGCTTCCTTGGATAATCTTTTGTTACTGCAGCTCCTTTCCACTGCTATAGAAAAAGCAACCATAGCACATTGGAATAAAATGCATTTCTAGTCATTTAGATTTAAAGTTCACCACAAATGATTTAAAATCTGTCATATGGATGAATACATAGAGAAATATCTTGGTTTGACTGAACGAAAAAAACCTTGTGAACTCATCTGACATTGGGTTGAACAAAAACAAGAATTCAGGAAGAGTTCGGGGTTAATGTCTAACATTAACCTTTCAGCAAGTCACTAATGAGAGGTTAATGAACATGGAGACATGGTGCACGACATCAAGTTGAATTACTGCGCATTTTCTCTGCAGTAATGTCAGGACGAAGTTTAAATAGGATCCATATGTGAAACAAGTAATGTGTCATGCAAAAGTATTCACACTCTTATACTTTTCCACATTTAGTTATTGTTGCAAATTTTAGTGTGTTTTATGGGAGTTTGATGTGCTGGACTGTCACAAAGTTGTGAGGTAGAAAGAATATCATTCATTATTTTCATAATTTTATATAAATTTGAAAAACGTGGACATTGGATTCAGCCTCCCTGTGTCAGCTCCTCTCTGCAGCTGCAGCTCAGTTGTGTCTCCATCATCTTCAAATGTTGGCAGACTTTTGCCCAGGGTCAATGCAGCACATTAAGATGCACCAAACATTAAGAGTTTTTCATCTGCTCACAATTTTTCAAAATGTTCCTAACATGTTATTTTGTTCCCACCTGTCCAGAACAATTTCTGCCATGTTTCATGGATCCTCCGGGTGACTTTTGGCAAACTGCAAATGAGACTTTGTTTTACCAGTTGCAGGGAGCTGTGGATCCCTGCAGCTGCTCCAGAGTTAAAACAAACCTCCTCTCTTATTAATGTCTGCTTGTCCAGCTCGTTTAGATTGATGGCTTCATTTTGGTGGCTGTGTGGTTGTGCCACACTCCTTTGACTTTTGGATGATGGAGTGAACAGTGCACTGTGAGATGTTGAGAGGTCTCTTTAGCTTTATCCCTGACATGCCTCCTGTGTTCCTTGGACTTTGTGTAGATTTTTGTTCACTAATGTTCTCTGTCCATATACAATATTTTGTAACTTGTGAGGGATTTCATTGCACAGCGTTAGGGGAAACAGAGCAAAGGGAGCAGTGCATACCACACTTTTCAGATTTCGTTTTTAAACATGGGAAGCTATGTATCCCCTTCACTTCACAGCTTTTCCCTAAATTGTTCTTGTAACATGTTAAAAGTTACAAGAACAATCTTGACCAAGATGATAAACAAAAAGTCAGACTTTCATCTGTTTCAGCAGCAGAAAACAAACTAATCAACGCCATGTGATAAGCCCAATGCACTTAGTGGTACATTAAACTTCATAACTTTGTAAAGTAGAAGATGTGTCAAGAGAGACATGGATTCTGCCTGCAGCTGAAGCCGTGATTATCTTGCTGGTTTTGCACAAATACTTGAGGTTAAATAGTTAAATAGGAGGTAAAACTGCACCACACACCTTGGAAGCTTCTGCCAAACACTAAAGCCAGAGGAATGTTTGGCAGAATGACCATGTTTTGCTGGAAGCGATCACTCCAGCCTTTCAGGGTCATGCACTTCTGAGAGTTGCCCTCTGCACTGATCCACCCACTTAAATCTGTTCTGCACAGCCACAAAACTTTGGCATCTACCCGGTGGGTTTTTCAAGCCGTCTCACTTCAACATGTTATCTTCAGCCTTCCCTAGACCGTGTAACGTAAAGAGAAAGCATCACTATCTTCTTTTACATTGTATTCTTATGCTGACATGTGGAAAACAAAGCTCCTCTGGAGGAAACTCTCTACATCCCGTCATTAGGCAGCTGATTTGGGAATAACATTGCTGTAAATGAAGGCTTTCTCACCGGGGCTGAAATGAAGGCTGGAGTTTGATTTGATTTTTACAAACATGGCTTGTATGCACTGACTGGCCAAGCATGTGAGGGGAGCAGAAAGTCGGGCCTGAGGGTGAGGGGAGGGTCGGGCCTGCAGCTGCTAATGCTGCTGACCCTACTGCTGCTGACGTGCAGGAGGCGTCACACCATGCAGATCTGGTCTAGGGTGCAGCTTTTCTTTGTGCAAACAGGGAGATAAAGAAGATACGAGAAAAATCTTAAACGGTTTCCTTCCCCAGTAATCCTGCAACAGGAGCTCTCGATGGCCTTGTCTTCCTTCCTCTGGTGTTAGTGTTTCCTATACAGCGGTCTCTCAGAGCTTATTGGTGGTGACGGTCGTAGTATCTCTGTAACAGCTAACAAAGAGCAACCTCGCTGGTGTTTATGTCACACCCTTGATTTCCTTTGTTTTTCTAACAGCTGTGAAAATGCAGCAGGGAAAGTAATTTTCAGCTTTCAGAGGATATCGCAGTTAATTTACTTCGTCTGGTGTGAGCTGCTGAGGGGGGCCGAGCTGTTAGAATGCCTCTCCTATTGTTTAGCGAAAGGAATGTTTTGTGCAAAGCAAGAGATAAGGGAATAGAAATTGATTATGTTTACAGAAAAAAGTAGCAGGAACAGGAATTAATCTTTGATATAGTTTAGTCGTGCATTCAACACCTGAAACGCTAAACTTGTCAGTTCAGAGCTCGTTGGTTTGTGATAATAGTCATTTATAAAACTGATATCAGACAAAAAACCCCTACAGACACTTTTTTATGGCTTTTAACATGTTGAGCAAAATGAAATAAAAAAAGGTTCTGTTCTGCTCTTGCTTCAACGTGTCTCTGAAAACACTGCAAGGCAGCCGCACGTCTGTTCTGGTTACTCCTCTTCAATTGATGCTTGGCGCAGACGTAAAGAGTATTTATAGATCTGACCTGCAGAGACATCTGGCTGCAGCACAAGGAGAGCTCGCCACGTCTGCTCCTCAAAAATTACATTTCACATTTCCTGCTGTAAACCTGCTCTTGTTGGCTTTTTGCTGGTTCATTAAGCATGACTGTGAATTCATGGAGAGCTAAATGGGCTCATCTTGAGTCCTGCAGAATCAAAACTTTGTGACAGCTTCTGTTTTAATTCTGTTGCATTTAATTTTCTGTTTGACCTTTGAGTTTTAGCTTTCAAAATGAAGTAGTGGTAGAAGAAAAACAAATTATTAATGTTTGCTTTCCTTTTTTTCATTCAAATGTGTCACTGAAACACCGGGGTGAAATCATGTTTGAGTAAAACATAGAGGTAGTGAATGGAAGCAGTTGAAAGCCTTATTTTTTGTCTCAAATAATAATTTATTCTTTACCTCTTATTTAGTGATTCACTTAATGTCTCTTCAAACTAATGCTGTGCAAGCGGAAAGGAAGTTAAGATGCACCTTCTGTCTATCATTTGGTGGAGCCACAGAAAAAAATCATCACTGCTGTAATTAATTATCATGAGCAGGCACGCTGGAGAAGCATCTAAAAGGAACAATTATGGAGTTAATTATTGACTGCAGGTATGTTGTTTTTTACTGACAAAGGAGAACTAAAATAATAATAATAAAAAGAACACCTGCTAACTTCCTAATTGTGTTCAATAGTTTTCTAAAGCTGGAGGAGAAAAAGGTTTGAAATGACGGCTGAGGAGAAATCACCCTCTATTTATTGCATCAAAGGTCAATTGGCAAAGTACTTACTGCATCACTTCTGCTACAGATACATTTGATATATATATATTGCTCTGGAAAAAAATAAGAGACCATTCATTGAAAACCTCCTGGTTATTCCTCCAAATATTGATTTCTGAACTCCTCCTGAGTTAAAAAATGAGTATTGTTGTTTCTAAATGGATATGAACTGGTTTTCTTTGCAATATTGGAGGTCTGAAAGCAGTGCATTGTTTTTTTGCTGTTGTTATTTTAACCATTTTTCATTTCTGTAATAAATACAAAACTTTTGCTTTCACAGACATGTTGTCAGTAGTTCATAGAATAAAAACTCAAACATATACCTACAAAAAGCAAAATCAGAGAACTGCTCATTTTAACTGGTCTCTTCATTTCTTCCAGGGCTGTACATCCCCATTAGAAGGTTTTTGGGTTTTGTTTTGTAAAGAAAATAATGCAGTATCAGCTTATTTTGCTGCTGCATAGCATCATCCTCCATGGATGGCAGCAGCAGCTTTCTGTTTCAAAGAGGTTTACCCCAAAAGTGTGTTTGAAATCATTTCAAAACACTTTTGAGTTTTTCATGTTCCAGTCCTTCAAGATCTTTGAGATTTTGAGGGCTCTAAAATGAATTTACCCTTTAACAAATTTGGAAGTAAAATGATTAATTCAAGTAATGCTCCTCTGGGTTTCTCGCTTGCTCTACATATCCACTATATTTTTAATGACTCAGAGTCTGTGCATGGTTTCATTTCTGTCATTAACTGAACTGAGCTCAGTTTCACTTTCCTAACTAAGGAGAGATGTGAATTATTTACACCAGTAATTAACCTGCAGGGGGCCCTGATGGATTCATGAGTGGCACAGTTGTTAGGTATCACCTGCACATTTTCTCCATCTGTTCACGCTCATAAAGCCATCTGTTGTGTTTTCAGAGCATCGCGTCACAACTCTTTACCTGCAGCAGACATGCAGTCACTTACACACATTCCCCCAAAAACCAAACTCTTCTTGGAGGATTTGAATGCTGCACATATTCTAAATATAGATCTTTTCCCCAGAGATCTAGATGTGTCACACATGTCCTAAAAAGAGCCTTGATTTATTTGTTGCAACGTCATATGTACAGCTGAACATATCCTTTGCTAACAGAATCCATTCTGAAACAAAGACGTGATTGTGTGCAGCTGTATGATATGAAGCATGTTTTCTTTTTCATGAATATAAACTAAATACTTAAATAAAACTGGATGATCAGAATGGTTACAGTGTAAGACGGGAGCAACATTTTTACATGTTTTTCGGCCGCTGGACTTTGGAAATGACAATGAAAAAATAATCAAAATGTGCAAATTAACGTGTGACAAAGCTTTCTGATGGATATTAGAAACTCAACACCACTTCTAGCTCACATGGAAAGAAGATATTTGGAAAATCCTTTCATGTTTATTTTTGTATAGATTAAAACAGGCTTCAAAACTTTGAACGTTTCATTAGTTGCATTTGCTAAAGTAAAGTGAACATCTTTAGCTTATCATTTGTACACTGTTTATGCTTCGCATATCAGATACTGATGTGAATTTTCTCATTTATAGCCCCCTAGGTGAATATGTGGAAAAAGCCATAAAATAAATTAATATTTTAATGCAGTTGTATGTGTTCACACTAAATATTTGCTCATGTTCTTCATGAATGAGCTTTAAATTGACCATTTCTTTGCTCAACTTAATTAAAGTTTAACTTAATTAAAGACAAACCTGCGTCTTGTCCAGCCTTGCTTACTTAACTCCAGCTCATTTAACCATTTTATTATTATTGCCCAATGTAGAAAAAGTTTATTTTCTTGTTGGCACTTCCTCACCACACGTCTGTCTGACTTGAATGTTTTCTTGTCTTTCGCTTTTTAAAGAGTGACGAAAAGAAATTGGCCTCCAGATTGTACCATATTTATATTGGAGTAAAACAAACATACAGGTTGGACACTCTGACCACTTTTGAAATATATAGTCCTCCTTTAAAATATGCTTAAGTTAAATTTCTATAGCTGGAACCGTTAGCAGTGTCAACATGGAGTTTCCCCCAACTAAAAATATGTGCTCATTTTAAAGGTTTACTTGTCAAGGAATCTTCAAAGTTTTAGAGAAATTAAATAATTAGACAAAACATCCAATTTCGTCCAAATGCAGTTGACGTTTTTTGTTCATGCGACTTGTATTGATCCCTTTTTGAAGTTTTTTCCCCCCCAACTCTTATATGTCAAAACCTTTAGTGTTTCTGTCAGGATTTTTGAAAAAATGTGATCCTGAAGTGAACAGACAATCAGTCATAGAAAGTGAAGTTTTTGACACTTCAGACAGAATGAGGGTTGTCTTTGTGTGCTGCTGCTGCTGCTGCAGGAAGTCCTTGAGGTCTGGAAAGTCAAAGTAACAATAAACCAAGAGGGGGGGGAAAGTTTGCAGTGCCACTGAGGTCTCAGGTGACAAAAACTGTGCAGGTTTGTCCCAGGGCGGACAGAAAGCCTTGAGGCTGCAACGCGTCCTCTCCAGTGTTCTGGAAAACTCTGTGACCTTGTGAAGTGTTGCGTTACCCCTCCCAATTGTAGCCTTCGCAGCCCGTTCCAGAACAGAGGCTCCTTTGAGGGAGGATTTTAAAAGTCAACAAAAAAAAAAAAGAGGGAAAAGGACAAGAGACAAGGCTGTTATCAGTAAATCTGAACAGAAATATGAAAACAACCATCCATAAGAGCATGTATTTTAGTTACTTAATCAGCTTTCTTAGCCACTCTGATTCTTAACCTTCATATTCTTTGTTGGCTTCATTTCAAATCTCCCTGATTTATGTTTTTAGCTAATTTTTTTTTTCTCACAGTCCTCAGATTTCACCTTAGTAAAAATGCTGCACAGGATTCTGTTTGTTGTTTCTCACCTTGTTTACCAGAGGATGGAGGATTACGCTGAACCTCAATTAGGGAAATGTGTATAATGTTAAGTGAATGCTATTCACACATGCTTTGTAATTATGTTCTTTATGGTACTGGGTGTAAATAAAAAATAAGAAAACATTCTCTGGTAACTACAAGGAAGCAGTATTTATTCATTTATTTATTTATAGCTGTGGTGTAATGAAGTATTTCTATGAATAATCATGCACAGCATGTTTCTATATCAGAACTAAGAATTTCAATTCTTTGATGCACTTTAATGAGAGACGCATGCTTTACTGCACAATTAGAAAATACTCTTACACTTACTAACTTTCTGTTGGATTCAAAACCTTCATGATCAACCTGTTGCACGTTCTCCTTTTTTACATGTTATAGAATAATAAAAATAGTCCCACTCAATCAGGTCAGACTTTAAAGCTAGTCATGAAATCCTGAGCCATCTCTGTTTTTAAGGAACATTTTATTAAAGTGAAGCTACTGAATTTTCATGTTTGTTTATTTATTTTTTCTTCAAAACTCTCATCTTATGTCTCTCTATTCTCGTTTCTCCAGGTGTGTATGTGCATCTTTACTACAGACTGTGAGTCATACCCTCTTCTGTCCGAAGCGTCTTGGTAAATAGCCGGCCTCACAAAGCCGAAGGATCTCGGCTCAGCTGGTAAATACAGCCCTCTTCCCTCCACGCAGCGTGGGAGAAAGTGCCGCCGCAGTGCCGGCGTGGCATCTCAGTGACGCTGATAGCTGGAGTGAAAGCAGCGTTGAGAGATCATTTTTCAGTGCGCGCCACTCACCTTTCATTGCCATGGCCCTGTAAGCCGGCTGTGAGAGCCGGGCTGCTGGTGGGAACGGACTCGGACGCTCACGTGGACGCATTCTGCAGAGAGGCACGGTGCACCCATGCAGAGCATCTCCCTCATGAAGCTGGAGGCTCATACATGAGCGAGGAGTCATGTGATTGCTTGGATGACCTTCCTATGAGATTAAGACACTTTGACAGACATTTTTCCCCCCTTAATGCCCAGTGGGTCTGTACGGTGGGAGCGGAGTGAGAGCTGGTATTGATTCCTCTGCTTTATGAGTTTTCTTCACTGTGAGAGTGTATCTGAGAGGCAGAGGGAGCCAGCATGGCCAAGCCTCTCTTGAGGATACAGCGGTACTTCTGCAGAAAACCTGTCCGCTTCTTCTCCCTCATCCTGCTTTACCTGACTGCAGGGAGCCTTGTCTTCCTGCACTCCGGCTTCGTGGGGGAGAGCGGTCCGGGCGCCCGAGGGGGCCGCGACTCTGTCGTGGCTTCAGAGGCGGGCGGCCGGGCTTCATCATCAGACACTCGGGGGCTTGGCATCATGAGCAGGGTGTTCAAGGAGACGCGCAGATCTGGTCGGAGGTTTGGACCTCGTTGGATGAGGAAGAGTGGACAGGGGGGCTACAAAACGGCGGAAAGAGGGGGAGACTACACCAGCAGCTGGAATCGAGCACTTAAAGGACGCAATGCCAAAGACGTGGAAGATGGGAGAGGTGAGGAAAAGAACCTGCCTGTTACAATGTCTCATTACTGTTTCAGTTATATAATACCAGGGTGCAATGAATTCCCTTATATGGAGAGTGCAAAGTTTAAAACAGGTGCAAAAACATCTGCAGTGTTTCAAAGTTAGACTTTAGTGTGCAAGGAAAACAAGAACAATACCTGATGGGAGAGTTAAAGGATGTAGAGCAAAAGCTGCTCATAATTATGGGTGAATTGGCAAGCGCACATGTAGATAGTGTCCCACTTCATCCTATTGCAAAACCAATGCTCAAAAATCTTTGCAGCATCCATACAGCTTGGAATTGAAAGCCATATTTGGTCTTCTGAAAGAGCTCTGAAGAGAAAATTAAATCCTCTGTCTTATTTCTTTTTCCTGTGTAAATCCTGCAAGGATCCCAGTTTCTGTCCGTAGCTGTAGCTTTGCACATATTCAGCCAAACAAGACTACGACAGCATCTAAATGGGGATATGCATGCAAGAAATGCAATATGATCTGGGTTTATTGCAGGCTGCAATGCAGCCTGTTTACATGTAAACCCCTGGTTCACATGGGACGTGATGTGTAACAACAGAGGTTTCTGCTTTGAGGACTGGTTGCCTCTTCAGATCTGACACCTTTAAGCTTGTGTGGCAAAATGTTTGAAATAAAAATAACTCTTCAGATGGTATCCTCAGTTTTGTCTTCTTAGCTTTCTTACCCAAAACAACAATCGAGGTAAGGGTTCACATTGCACTCAGTCCAGTCTGGGTTTATGAAGTTTGTACTGTTTTTATTCCTTCTCTAAATAATTTGAAAAGCACATACTTTATTACTACTTATATTTCAAAGGAACTATGTGAATAATTATTGTTTGGCAGCTGCAGTTTCCAGACATTTCTATAATTTAAAGTCATTTTAATGAGATATCAGAGAATCTGCCGGAGTTCAGTGGCTGTGCAAAACAGTGGGTAATGCCTTCCTGCCCCTCCGTTGCTCCTGCACACTGCCAGTCAGGTGGCTAAAAGAAGGTTATGATATTTCACTCGTGCTTAAAAGAAAGACAAATTAAGCAGCTTTACACATATTTAAAATCCAATGACTAAATAACCAGCAAATATGAAGTTGTTGCACTCTAAATATTATGGAAGAAAAATTTTTACGTAACATTTTGATACTGTAAGAACTTCATCCATGTCTAATTGGAGAATTGTGAATAAATGGTTAAAATCTCCACAGATAATTTAAACTTCCTCAGTAACAGAGGCCATGCCAAATTCATTATCAGTGCATGTTGAGAGCGCAGGAAGGGAAAATTTAGATTTTAAGAAGAGCAAATTTTCATCATTTAATGATTTGAAATTGCTTTAGTTTAAAGTGTCATTATCATGAATAAACCAAAATTTCAATAATTTTAGAAAGAAAAGAAATAGCTTTAAGAGGGATTCTTAAATGAAGGACACAGGCTGCCTTGAAATAAATTTTGGGCTTAATAAATGGGGACTTTTTTATTCTCTCAGTAAAAAATGAAAAAGAAATTATTAACCATGTGGTTTATTTACGACTGGACTGACAGGTAAATGACTTCTCTGATATTTGGCATTTATTTGAGCACAATATCAAGTAGTATTTCTTCTGTAGATCAAGTAGAAGTAATGCATATATTTGATCTATTAATGCATCTCTGAGTTTCTAACTGAGATAAAAAGCTGATCACTTGTGATTATCAACAAATGATCAGCTATCACTCCCACTAAATACAATCCATAAACAAACCAACCAAGCTACACGCTCTTTTGTATAGGCAATGATGCACAGCTGGAATAATCTTGTAATTCTTCCATTTTCTGTAGGATTCAGAAATTATACTGTTAAAGACACTGAAGATATTTAAAAAAAAATAAATTGTTAACCAGCGTGAAACTTTTTGAAAGTTATTTATTCCATTACATCCAGCAGAAAACTTACACAGCCTTTCAAAAAAATAAAAACAATAAAAAAATAAAACAAAATATCACAGTCTACCACCTGCCTAAGCTGAGGGGTAGCTGAACAAAACACAGACATTGCTCTGCTCAGCAACACTCTGCAGCTCAGTCTGGAGGATCCCAAAGGATCCCAGGCCAGAAGAAATATGTAATCTCTCCAAAAAGCTTTGGGTCTGCCCGAGGGTTTCTCTGCAGACATGCTCAGGAAAAAACACCCAGAATGCCCCCTGATTAAATACCCGAACTGTATCATCTGACTGACGCAAAGGCCAGCATCTCTACCTTTAGCTGCCTAAACTTATTTTCTTGTCTCTTGAGTTGTGTTTCTTTAGTGAAGAAAACATTTGACTTGTATCTTTTGGTCATGATTGACATTTCTTGACTGTAGAAATATCAGTCGAGAAATATTTCTATTTCTTGACTTAGCCTCATAACATTGTTTTTTGCTCTTGTTCTAAAAGAAAAAAAACTTGGAAGTAATTACAACCATGAAACAAAACATGGCTTCTGAGCCAACTCTGATTGACTCAGAAAAAGAAAAGAAAAAAGTGGCCTAGTCAAAGACCAGACTTAAATCTAAGTCTAATCATGAGTTAGGTAAAAATTAATTCACATTAATACAAATCCTGGGATACAAAAAGCTTATAATTTGGTGTGGATAGCTTTTTGCCCCTTAATAAATGAAACCGTAACTTGGAAAAACAGATTTTGTATTTGCTGAGGTCTTCTTCGTCTGACATTGAAATAAGTTTAATTGCCTCAAACAGTGTAACGTAAACGAAGCCAAACAAAAGACCTTTATGCAGCACTGGAAATGTCTTTCTTCTGGGTCGAAGAGAGAACATGTGAGTCAGGCTGCCGATTTTGAACTCGTGGGAAAGCCTCAAACATCTGGGAGTGTGAGGGAGGTCAAGTCAGAAAAGAAAGCAAATATTTTATTCATCCAGAAACCCTCCGAGTCGCAGTAACTTGCCCTGCTGTGTCACACCGAGCAGAATATCAAAGAATATTTTCCTAACTGCAACAGATCCGAGCGATATCTCTCCCAGCTCAAGGACGAGAAAACCAACATGTTTATGGTGTATACTGAAGCTTAGGGTTATCTGAAGTAATGAAGCTCTCAGTCTCGCTCGCCCCTCCCTCGCTTCCTTGTTTCTCTAATGCTAACCGTTTGGCACAGCAGCTGATGATAGATGTGATGATAAAGTAATTAATAGCTTCAAAGCGTTTGTTGTCCCTCTTGCATCCAGCAGCTCTCATCACACTTTGCAGCCCGAAAACACTCATGCGATACAGCAGAAGTTACGTTCCTCTCTCAACTCCAAAACCCCGTCCATCTCTCAGCTACGGATTTTAGGAAATAATGTGATTCACGACGCAGGCTTCATCAGATTTTTGTGCTGCGTGCTGCAGAAGAGCAGAACGCTGCATACGTCCCATGTGAAGGTAGAGGCGAATCCTGGAGAATCGATATGCTTAAAACACAAACATGACTCAGCAGGGTGCAATCAGGTGCGTCTGAAGTATCATCCCCTTGTGCTCATGTTGTTCTGAGTCCGAACATGCAAAGCATTTAATCAGCACTTCGTCACAGATTATTTTTCAGCTCAACAATAGTAGCGTGGGAGGATTACAGCCTGCAGCAGCTCACCACGGCCTGCTTAAATGCCATAACAATTAAACTAATGCAGGGCTTTTCCCTCATCTGGACATTATCGGGCTCGGAGAGGTACGGCACAGATGGTCACTGCTTCCTTGGTGCAGCTTCTGATGATCGGATAAATCGGAGAAGATTGTTTTTATTAAAGGCAAGAATCTGCGCTAAGGGTCAGCGTTTCACTCTGCAGAGGTTCGCTGGAGCCCAGCCCCCATTCACACGTCTGAGGAATGCAGCCAGATGACTGCCGCTGCAGCTGCAGGCCACTAGAAGGAGATGTGTGTCATAAATAAATGAAGTGACTGCCCCAGTTTGGGTGTCTCTATACTGTGAAACCTTGAAAAGAAAACACACTGTTGGTTTGATATTTCTTACTTCTGAGGCTTTTGTGAAACATTTTCATGTCCTTTTCCCGTATCTAAAGTGCATCTGTTCTAGAATGATGTATGAATGCTAAATCTGTCGTTTTCTTACTGGCATTTATATTTGATTCTTTTCCAGCAAAGTACATTGGCTGCTACGTCGATGACACTCAGAAAAGAGCCCTGAGAGGAGTGTCTTTTTTCGACTACAAAAAAATGACTGTATTTCGTTGCCAGGACAACTGTGCTGAAAGGTACGACTCAGGCAAACAACACAACCCTCATCTTTTACTGGTTTTTATCCTTTTCTAATGCTGAAATTACAACAAGATAAGAGACATTAAGTAGAGTACTTTATTAATTATGCTGAATCAAAGGTGGTAAAAATAACAAAAGGTCTAAATCTGAGTTAATGTCACCATTGACAGTGACATTAGTGAATGAGGAGCTAATATTATAGATGTAAAAAGTCTTGATAGTGCAATCCTAATATATATTGAAGACATTAAATGCATTTTTTTCCATCTAAAGTTTCACTGTGATGACAATCCCACATCAACTAATTTTTACAAATGAAGCACCTTTTAAAGATTTACTGAAATGATCTAAAATGGCACATAAACCTGAAAGTGAGATTGATTTGCCAGATGGTTTTCTATTAAACATCCCACAGAAAATTTCCCACCGAACTCCGTTGAAAATCAAACAAATGCACGAATATTAAGTTACAATATTATGAAAACGTTCATTCAATTCCAAAAGTGCAGCTAAAGAATGAGATCGATTCAGATTTGCAGTAAATGTTCAGCTAAATTAAATTGTTTAGCAGCAAGTGTTTAAAGAGTTGAAATATAAAAACTGTTTAATATATGTTCCCATAATTTAAGTTTCTCCTTTTGAATTGGATTTACCAAAATGAATTGACTACCTGATGTGTTGGCTTAGGATGCAAACGCATTAGCAGAAATAACCTTTTATAATAATAGAGAAATGTACTTTTATTTAATAATCAGCAGCATGCACTTTGATGCCGTTTTATGGATTGATTAAAGACACTTGACGAATGAATGAGGATAATTATTAATTTCCGGTTTCTGCCGAGTTATTGCCTTTTAATTTCTGAGACCTCAAAAAAAAACCGGCCGGTTAAATTTTTTTCTTTTATTTTAGAAAAAAAAAAAAATCTGTGCTTGCTTTTCTATCTCACCATTCATTTCTTCCCGTCTCTGCTACCACACCATCTTCCTCTCGCCTCCTTTTCTCCTCCCCTGTGGAATACCGGGGACGGCTCTATCAAATGCATTAAATTACACCCATCACTGACTCGCAGAGCTGAGAGCAGGTTCGAAGAAAGATGCTTGTTTTCGGCTCCCCTCTCTCTCGCTTTGCGTCTCTTGCCGCCTGTCTGTCTCCCAGGGCAGCAGGTTAATAAAAACAGACAAACAAATGAGGTGCGGCACACAGCAGCACACAGAGGTTTGAGTATGACTGACAGCCCAGGGGATTCAGCCTGTGTCTGAGCTATGTTAAACGTCTAATTGCATCTGAGAGGTCTTTTGGGAGTCAAATCCTTCATAAAAGAAGGAGACAGGTGACCTTGTGTGATTCAGTTTCTGTGTAAGCCACACACCTATAATTGGCTTTGTCCTAGAGGCCTGCAGAGGATGTAGCACGGCTCAATTTCCCGTCACCAGCAGGAGATCTCTGACTGTAATGCATTTCCATTTTTTTGCCTCAGCATCCCTGCTGCACCATGTGTTTGTTTTGATCGATTACAGCTCACTCTGTGGTTCAGAGGGATAAAATATATCGGCCCAGGAAGGATTAAGAAGCATGACGAAGGCTCAGAGCAAACACTTGAACCCCTCTGTTTTGCTTCCTTCCAGAGGGTACATGTATGCAGGTCTGGAGTTTGGAGCAGAGTGCTTCTGCGGGCACAAGATCCAGGCGCCCAATGCTTCAGAGAGCGAATGCAATATGGAGTGTAAGGGAGAGAGGAGCAACATGTGTGGAGGAGCCAACAGACTGTCCATCTATAGACTGGAGCTGAGCCAGGAGTCGGCGCGCCGCTGTGAGTCTCTGCCTCACACAGCAAAGCCAAGTGATGGCCTGTGTTGTAGGTCATGATCATTATTTTCCTTTTTTATATCTAAAATTGCCTCTCACCCAGTGACAGCTGGAGATAGGCTGCCAGGATATGTGGGTATAGATGGATGCTTGAAATTGACATAAAAATTGTGAGAGTTAACAAAAACGTGACTAAACAAAATAAACATAAAGCAGCAGAGAATGCTGAAAAAAAAAAATAGAGATAATAAAATTAGCAAGGGCAAAATCTCTAACTTCAATTTGAGTTCATGAATTGAGGGCAGGTCTTGGTCTCCTGCGTAGGCGTGTCTTCTGTTGTCAAGACCAAAACCACAGCTGCAACATTGTTTTCTTAGCGCCTTTATGTGTAACCCATAAAGATTTTACTCTAAATATTTCAACTCTGCCATCTGTGTGCCGGGGATAAGAAAAATAAGAAGATGCATAAAATAAGAAGATGCATTTTTCAGAGCCAAAGTACAGATGTATTCATGGCTGTGCAGCACAAAGAAAATAAAAACACAGAGTGAGTTAAGTCCTTCACCTGCCGCCTTTCCTCACTGTGGACGCAGTTTATGCTGATTCAAAAAGAGTTTTCTGGTTTGTCTCTTTGCTTTTGCCAGAGAGATTGTTTACATTCTGTTACAGGTTTGCTTTTTGATGATGAACACAGTGATCTGCTGCAGGGAGATTTCCTTTGGAGGGTCAGGATTATGTAAAATTGACTTCTTTGAGCATCAAAAACATATCTAGAGAGTTGCTTTGATTTTTTTTTCATGTTTGTTTGAGAAATCAATTAATCTTCCACGGCAGCCGTTCAGGTTGCAGAAAACGAGTGGTGTGACGAAGCGCTGCCTTTTCGATGAAACTCCTCCCTGGACCTGCAGCCTCCAGGCCGAGCTTCGCCCTCACATAGCAGCCCAGGGACTCACTGGTGCTCACTGGCATTGAGGAAGATGATTTGGAGAGAACATTTAGCGTGATTGTTGGACGTTACCAGACTTTTTGTATTAGCAGAGGATGCATCGTATGTGAAAACTGCTGTAAAGAAAAGCATTTTCTAACTTGATAAGCTTTATTCTCATTCACAACACCTGCAGTTGCTTTCATGGTTTGGCTGGAAACTCTGTTTCAGGTTTCCATTAGAGTTATGACATGAACTACATTGTTTAGGCAACTCTCAGCGCTGTTGTTTCTTCCCCTAAATCAAATATTGTAGTTGTTTTATAATCCTGGGGCAAAAAAGAGTTTCCAGCGGTGAGACAGTTTTTTTTTTTTGTTATGAAGGAGAAATTTATTCTCTCCACCTGTTTATTTTTTGGGTTTGATTTGTGTAATAAAGGTGCAGATTATATCCTTTATCACTGTCACAAATAAGGAGAGCCACTTCATTTTAACACATTTAAGCTAAGATGTATTTTTTTTTTTTTTTTGCCAAGAACAAATTTTCTGTGATTATAGCAGAAAATTTCCAGGTGATGCCACTAGAGACCCTATAACGTCATTATCAACATATGTGATTAAATTACTGTTTTGGTATTGATAGCTCAAAACTCTGTTCATGTTTCTTCTTTTAAGTTGGATTTTTAGGTTTTCTGGGCTTAAAATATTGCGTTATTTTTATTCTGCTGTTTTGGAAATGCATAAACAAACCTGAATTATCTGTCAGACAGACGCAGAAGATGCCATGCAGACATATATGGCATCCACTTCTACTTTGGAGATGGAAATATTTGTTTTATTTTTGGATTATTGCCACAGTTGGGAGCTGGCCACTGTTGTTTCCCTCTTTCCCAGGAGAACTGCTCTAGCTATGAAGCCGGCCGTGCTCTGCATGTTAAACACTTGCTGTTTGCCGCTGGAACGCTGCAGTGTAGCAGGAAAATTACTGACTGTTTGGAGAGAAAAATGCTTTACCTTAATCCACTGTCAAAGTTTAAATTAGGCCATAAAACGTCATTTGAATCAAGCCGCCTAAAACTGGAATTGGTTTCATTTTTAATTGGTTAAGATTTTTTTCTTTGAAGTCTAAAAATGTCCCCTGCCTCAAGCTGAGGTTAGCATTGACAACATCCTCTTTTCTCTTTCTTAAGTCTAACACATCTCTCGTTGTTGTCCTCTTCTTGATTATTTTCATTTCTGCTTTTCGACCCCCGTGTTTGCCTTCCACCAAAGTGCTGTGCAAGCTTTTATGATCGTGTTTTCACCTCTCGCCGGCATCTGCATCATGTGAGGCTTGTTCCAGCCATAAATGAGGAAACAAAATAAATGTCCTCTTGCGGCTATTTGGGTTTTTGGCCACATCTATGGCCTTCATATTTTTCAAACATTTTCAGCATGCATTTTTTTTTAATATACATATATATAATGCGTTGAAATTAAAAGCAACAATTAAAAAGAGCAAATAAAATTTGCTTTAGGTAAAGAAAAGTTGAAAAGTTCATCAGACTGATAGTATCTGCTGCTCTTGCTTTAACAGCAAACAGTATCTGAACTGTAATCACAACTATGACAAAAAGAATGACTAATCATTGAAAAAGAACATTTTAGATCAAAAGATGAGGCTTTCATCTTGAACTCAGCTTTTCATCACTGGAGAAAAAGTTCCTGGAAATATTTCAAGCCTGAAACTCTAAGTGGCACGTTGTCGTCGTCGTCGTCTTGCTCAAAGAGCAAACCGTGATCTCAAAAGGATGTAAAAGAGTCTTCGCTGTTTTGATGATACACGGTGCATCCATCAGCCCGAGGGAGGGTCTGCAGTTAAAGGTCATCCTCACACAGCGGGGTTGTACGCACTGTTAGTGTTTTTGTCTACTGCCTGGTCAGGGCCTCGGTGGATTGGCGGAGAGTCCCAGTGGGATCTCATCATCAGGGGTCAGTGGCTGGGAGCGATTTTTAGGGAGGCTGTGCTCAGCAACCAGAAAACTGGACTCGCCACTGTGTGTTTTGTCCTGTGGAAGTGAGTAACACCCTGGTTTGTTTTTGTCTCCTTTAGATGGCAGTGCCATTTTCAAGGGCTGTTTTCACCGGCCAGACAATGTCACAGCAGCTCTTCCCTTCAGCGCTGTCATCCAAAACATGTCTGTCGACAAGTGTGTGGACATGTGCACAGAGAGGGTGAGTGGGCGCCGCTTACGTGTGTGTGCTTGTGCGCGGTGTGGGCCTGTCCTCACTGTCATGATGCTGTTTGTTGTACCTCAGGAGAAATCGCTGGCAGCTCTGGCTGGAGAGCAGTGTTACTGCGGCTTCCCGACTCCTCTCTTCTCCCTTCATGAGCTGGAGGACGAGGACATGTGTCTCTACCGGTGCCCCGGAGAGGAGTTTGAGAGCTGTGGAAATGACAAGTTCTTTGTGGTGTACCAGACACAAGTTCAAGGTAGAGTTTGGTGTCTCTTGACTGCAGTCACTAGCAGTTTGTAGTGCAAAGATAAGAACAGAGGGCTGTCAGGGAAGAAGAGGTGTTCGCCACATCCTGCACGGACTTTCAACTTCTGATATTTTTGTCGAGCTAACTATTTCACATGAGGTTAGAATAACACAGTGCATGCAGCTTTACACAAAATCTTATTTCAACGGAGTCAAGCATTTTTTGACATAGATTATAAGTCAAGCTTCAAAAATATAAACATTTGGTACATTTTATCATGCTACAAGGAACTTTAGACATAGTTTTTATTTCTTTTTGCAAATAAGTGTGTCATGCATTTGTATTAACTTCTCCTTTATTCTGACATCCCTAAATAATTCAGTGCAATCAAATGCCTGCAGAATCTCACAGTGCAGTGGCAGCTATCATCCGACAATAGAGTACAGCACAACGACAAACTTACCAACTTACATGACCTCTACTTGAAAAAAAAAGTTGAGCAAAGAGATTTTTAATCACACCAACATAGTGATTCTAATGGAGCTGCAGAAACTTGTGGCTCATGTGAGTGAAAAAAACGTAGCTTTTCTGGGAGACAGGCAGGCAGAGAATGGTTTTTAAAAGAAAGCTATAGGAATGTAAGGGTCACAGCAGGCATGTGGAAGAAAGTGTTTGATCAAAAGAGAGCAAAATTAAAGATGCAAAATCCTCTGTGGTGGGAAAACTACCTCTGCATGTTTTCATAAACACTCCTTCCCCCTCTGTGCAACATGGTGGCAGCGTCATGCTGTGGGTGTGCTTTGCCTTTGAAGGTATAGAGAAACCACTCAGTGTTGAGATGATTGTAGATGATCCTAAGTACTGCATAGTGTAATCTTTGAAAAACCTGTTAGAGGCAGCAAAAAGCTTTAGACTGAAGTTTAGGTTTTCCTTCCTTTAAGACAACAATCTTAAACATAAAGCCAGAGCTGCAGTCAGAAGGTTCAGAACAAACACATCAACCTTCAAACTTCAGTCCAATGAAGAATTTGTAGCAAGACCAAAACAAAAGCTTTTTAAGTGCAAAATGACCACCATTTTTGTGTTTAGATGTGTGAACCTTGTAGACACACCTGAAAGATGTGCAGCTGTAAATCGGCAAAGTGTCGTTCTACAAAGTATTGATTCTTCTTTTATTTTTAAACATTTTGAAAACTACATATTTTTCTTCCACTTTGCGATAAGGCTCTGTTTGTCCATTGCAAAAATAATCACACATATTACTTTTGGTTGCTTTTGCAAAAACCACATATGTTTGTGTAAATAAAAGCCATTTTTCTAACACAGTTCAGTGTTATTTGTGCTCAAGGTTAATTGAGAGGCCTCTCTTGAGCTGGCTTTCTGGAATTTTTTCTTTTCTATCTGCCTGTCATCATGTGTATTAACACACACACACACACACACACACCCCCACACACACACACACACACACACACACACACACACACACACACACACACACACACACACACACACACTATGACACTGATAAATGGCACTTCGTGGCAAAAATTTTGTTCTCAGCTTTTTCCTCTGAAACATTCAGTTTTGACTTTGAGCATACTTCACGAAGAGACAAAAGAAAATATGACGATGAAAATAGAAATGTTTTGCAGTTGCTAGAAAATAAATGAAATGTAACTGGCAGACATTATATGTCTTATAATTAAGTTTTGTTTGGTAAGTCAAGTTGAATCAAGGCCTTTGCAACAAAGACCTCAAAACTGATCAGTTTTAAAAACTAGCGCAGAAAAAAAAAAAGATCATTTATGAAATATAGTGTTACATTTTTCCTGATTACGACATCAGATTTCTGACCTTTGAGTTTGTGACGTGCTGGAAGATGAATATTCACTGAGTCATTGCTTTGTTATTATGTGTTGGTATGATACCAAGTTTACGTCTTATTCCTCAATGCTTCTATCTGTAAATCCACTTATTTAAAAAATCTGTCGCAAGAAAGATCAAGAATCATGTAAAACAAAAGAAACATTAAAATGCAAAATAAAAACAAATAAACTGGCAAGGAAGAAAACAAACAAAAGGAAAATAGGATATGAGCTTTATGGGAAAGCTGCATCAAACCTGTCATCAGTCCTAATTTAAAGGTGACAAAAGCTTCTCTAGTTTTCTTTTAGAGCTGAAGAGCGTTGAGTTTATTTAATCTCTGACCTTACATGTTTGGGACCAAAACAAAAAACTTCTATATATTTTGTACTAAGATGGAATAAATCTGTATGAGACATTGCGGCCTCTGAGTGCCACAGAAAAATAAAGCTGAATTTATGTTTGTGTCGCCTAATAATCTGTTAAAACTCTGTAATCTCTAATCTATAAGAATTCAACCCTGAAGAACCTCACTCAGTCTTTATTTGATCAGATTAAAAAATCCCAAATGACACAAAATTAGCCACAAATTGACCAATTAACCACCGTCCCAGATTATGCCACCAGTTTCTGTGTCAGCCAGTATTTTGAGGGGGAACTGTATCAAACGCAACTCTGAAACGTAATGAAGCAAATAAAGGGAAATGCATGAAAAGTATTGTTCAATAAGGGTCATTTAAAACTTTTACTAATGCAGACTCGGTGCAATGGCCTGACTACCAACCTGACCAGAAGGGATTTGTTCATAACCTGCCTTTACAGAGATCTTTGCTGAAAATGTTAGTTTGTCTTAGGGCTTGTAATTATTTAATACCGAGGCATCAGATTAGGCTTCCTTAAAAGAGGGCCTACAGCAAATGATCAAATTAGAAGAGAAGAATTTCAGTCCACGCACCATTCAGGAAGAAATATATTTTTAATATGAACTTTGATTTAAGACAATCATAACATCAGAAATAAAGCACAATATTTATATAATGAAATAATCTATGCCCTGCTTAATTGCTCCAATTTTCCTGAGTGGACCAGATTTGTGTGCTTCTGTAAAATACAATTCTTCCTGTTTTTTGTAAAAAAGTGATAGAAGGACAGAAAAGCATTTTGTAAACAAGTTCCTTATGTTTCCTTGCCCAGCAGTGTTTGTCTGTGGGTTGTCTGTGTTGTTGAGGCAGTGTTTTCTCAGGACAGCAGACAGCTGTGGCTTAGATAAGCAGAAATGTTGTTCAGTAAGCAAAGCAGAATATTAAATGTGAAGGCGGAAGGGAAAAAAAAAAAAAAAAAGCTGAAGTTAGACGTGAAGTCTTAAGAAGTCGAACTCCTACTTTATCCCCTGCTTCAAATCCAACATTTATTGTAACTCAAGCGTGATCACACAGAAACATCACTTAGCACTATTAGAGAGAATAACACCCACACACAAATGAAAAGTATCACCACTTTGACCTTTTGTAACCGTGAGAGGTTGTGGTTTTATTGTGTTAATGAGAAATAATTGACGGTTAGAAACTATTCTCGCTCGCATCTCTTAATAACTCTCGATAATGCATCAGAGTTTTCACACAACAAATTATTAATTTGTCTTGTTTACTCTGTGCTCTCAGATAATCGCTGCATGGATCGACACTTCCTTTCTGCTCGCACTAAGCAGCTGGTGGCGCTCGCCAGTTTCCCAGGAGCCGGCAACACCTGGGCTCGCCACCTCATAGAGCTCGCCACTGGCTTCTACACCGGCAGCTATTACTTTGACGGTTCCCTTTATAACAAAGGTTACAACTCAGCATCTGATAATATGATTTAAAGCTCTACTTTTGGGTGTTTCATACATTTTGTTGTTGGATTTCATTGTTTCACAGGCTTTAAGGGGGAGCGCGACCACTGGCGGAGCGGGAGGACGATCTGCATTAAGACGCATGAGAGCGGCAAGAAGGAGATCGAAGCCTTTGATTCGAGCATCCTCATGATCCGAAACCCCTACAAAGCCTTGATGGCAGAATTTAACCGCAAATATGGTGGGCATGTTGGGTTCGCCTCGCAGGCCCACTGGAAGGGAAAAGGTAAGCTACCTAAAACAGAGATTAATCTTAATAATTTACCTCATCTATGAATAGATACAGGATAAACTGCTGGTGTGAACTTTGTTTTATTTTTTTCATGAAGATGGTAGAATAGCGACGGGGTTAAATTATGACTTATGGTGACGCAGAATGGTGAAGAAATTAGGGAAATGTGGGTCAAACCAAACCCATAGGGTTTTTTTTTTATCTGATTGTTGCTAAAACATGCACATGATTTATACCTTTTAGAGAAATGAAACCACCAACCAGCAAGCCACAGCTTTTATCAGTGTTTTGTCATCAATTAATCACCATTCATGATTTGTAGACTCTTAGAGTTGTTTTACATTTGAATGCCCTCTACACACGATGCTTGAAAAAACAGCATAAAGCTTAAAAGGTTTTAGATACCCTTAAATGTGAGACATGTGGCAGTAACATTTATTGAACTCTTGCTGTATCAGCTCATCTGTGTTCCCATTATGCCAATAACATAACTGGAACTGAAAATAACTCACATATCAAATATCAATTTAGAGGAAAATCCTAACTAGTGACCCTGAGAAAATGTTTCTATATGAACTTGTTTTACCGATTTGAACTAGTCAAATTTGTTGCTCAATGTTCACTGAAACTTTTCTGGTGAATCATTTGAGTTCACATGTCAGCAAAATCCTTATGCCCAGTCACCCAAAATACCTGACTCATCCCCAAAAAACTTGCAGATTTTTGACAAAGTAGACATGTAATCCATGCGATTAAAAAAATCTGCTGTTGAAGCAAAACACATTGAATTCATGCAGTTTGTCACCCTTGGTTTAGCTTATTGTGTAAGATAGCAGTAAAGGCTAGCTCAGCTCAATAAAATACTGTAGCTGGATTGAAGCTGTCACATTTAAGCTGTCACATAAATGAAAAAATCCCCACTATATTGAACTCATCACTTCATTTTTTAAGAATGGCCCAGTCAAAGCCCACACCAAATTCAATTGAAAATCCGTGACCATTTTTTGGGGAGAGGAGAGAAAGAAAAAAGGCAAAAAAATATATATAAAAGAAATAAAAGAAATGGAATAATGTATGACTGGGCTTCTGCTTCATATTTGAGCACTGCTGTGTGTTGGTCTGTCACACCCAGGCACATTTAAAACATTGAAGCTTGTGGCTATAACTTCACAAATGGAGTTTGAATATTTTTGGAAGACTCTGGAAAGTTGTATTTATACATCACAAGCAAAAGGAACCCGACAGAAAACCCTCACTGCCTGCTATGTGAACACTTTGTCTTATTCTCTCTGCATTTTGCATTAGCATAATAACCCATCAGTAGAGTCAAGTCAACGCCCTGAGCCCCCGACTCATTTATCAAGCCACAATTTTACAAATTAAATTCATCCCGATTTGCTTTGATATCCCTCATATTTCCTATATTGTGGGTGATGATCTTCTCTCCAGATCGACTCTCCCTGCGGCATCTCAGTAACCATGACAGCTGGTTTTGTCTCACTTATGTGCCGTTTCCTCAGCTTTTTGTGAGGTTCAATTGATTTTCCAGAGGCTGGAGAGTTGCCTACCCAGCAGTTGCCTCTCTTTATCAGAGCATCAGCACATTTGTCCTGCCATTCCCAATGAGCGTTTCCTCCTTTTTGTTGTTGGGCAAATCATGCAGCGACATCAGTGTACAGAAAGTTTTTTTTTTTTTTGACAGCTGCCAGTTCAAATAGAGAGAATGACTCCAGTCAGAGTGTCAGCATGAGTCTGTGTACAGAGCCGTGTGTGATTTGATACACTCGTCTGAGGCCCACAGTGAGGCGGGTTCAGATGAAGTTACTGACATTGATTCGCTTCATCTCGGCCTCATAAAGTCAACTTACGAGCATGGAGCAGTTTAATTCGAAAGCCATGTCTTACTAATCACACTGACTTATTTCCCTTGTTTGGTGTTTAACTCTCCAGGGTAAATAGTCTGATTTCGACAGCCTGCTACTTACACCAACATACAACATCCTGCATAGGCATCGGTGTCCTTTCACCTTTGTTCACTGAAAATAGACATTGTATACAAGGCTTTATACTTTTTGTATGTCAAATCAAAGCCTGAAGGTATCATGCATGTCTGTTCCCTTTACCCTGCTGCCCCCAAATACAGCACAATTTCTACATATAATATTCCTTCCACTTGACAACTCTGTGTACTTTGTGTTGGTCCGTCATGTAAAATCTCAATAAAACACGTTGATGTTTTTAGAGGTAATGTGACAAACTGTAAAGATTTTCAATGGGTTGGATGTTTTGCAAGGCTCTATAAAAAGGACAATCACAGGAAAAGTTACATTTATTTTGGTTTTCTTGTATTTTCAGCTCTGGTTTCTCTTGAAAAAGGAAGACAGAACCAGCATGGTCCCGCGGTTCCTAAGTTCCTCATATCCACACTTTAAATGGCTTTACTGAATACATTAAGTTATCAGACATATGCAATGCGCAGACGGAGGCGCAGAGTTTGCCCAGATTCTGTTTTTCTGACCAAACTTTCTCACTGCAATCAGATGGAATAAGAATATGTTGTCTTGTTACTCCAGGAAAAACTCTCCTGATGTTTCATGTGGTGGTTTTAACACAAGAACTGCATTCATTTCTTTTCAATATTATACTAAAAGAAATATAGGAAGAAGGTTGTGGTTTGAGGATGCTCAAGAATTGCTCCTTGAGACAGAGGTTAGGGAGAGGAGAGAACAACGACCTCATAAATTATCTTGATGTATCTGGAAGCAGTAGCTCTCTTCAGTTTCTCTTTTCTTAGTTTTCAGCCTGTTATTTTACAAGTAGACACAACTTAAAGGATCCATCTCTCCATGAAAGAAAGGTTTATGAAAGCCTGCAAGGTGTAGCTCCATATAATTCAAAAACAATTTGGAGAAAAAAAAAAGTAGAAAAAGAATGAAAATTCTGTTTGTTATTCAGACTCCACTCCATCTCACCCTCTTGCCTCTTTCATGTTTAAACATTTTTATTTCTGCAGTAATTGTTCCCCTTTTTTTTGGAGCTGAGCTTCCTCTTCAGCCATCTGACCGGAAATTTATGAGACTCAAAAGAGCTCAAGGTTGTCATCAAGCCTGGAAATGAGGACATATAGTTTTTTAAAAAAAATCTAATTTTGTTTGTTGTTGTAAATTTAACAGAGTAGAGAAAGACAGACAAAAATCTACTTAAAAAAACTGAAAAAAGTGTTTATTACCCCAACGTTTGCCTGGGGTTCATTTCATTTCCTAGTTTCATCTCCTTTTTTTTTTTTTTTCGTTTTAAATTGCAGTCATTTTCTAGGTTTTAAATTAATGCTTGGTCATCCTTTATACACTTTGACAAAAATGTTAACCCTCCTACTCCACTATTAAAGTTGCCTCAGTCATTGGTTTTTGGGATATCTCTGCAAACTCAGCAGGGTTTAAACTTTAATGTCTGCCTCTCAGCAGCGATTCACTCTGATGCGGCGCACAGCTCCTGCCAGCTTCTGCTTTATGGGCCGGTGTATTGCTGTTGAGTAAAAGTTGCAGACGAGGATTTTCAGTAAAGTTCAGCTGCAGTTTGACTGATAACCAAAATGTCTGCTTGACACTTCAGGAACTACTTAGCGCACCCTGCCCAAAAATTGCACCAGACCTGAGAGTTTAAACCACACCATTATCTTGCTCTAATCTTCTCATTTCCCTCTTTCACTCACACACTCTTCCGCTCATCCAGGTTAAGCAAAGGCAACAATCTGATAAAGCAACTGTGGGAAACCAAAACCTGTGAAATAGTGCAAAGGGAAGAATATTTTTTAAACGATCACTGCCCTGCCCCTATATTTACAGCTGCACCTCAATAAATCACAAGATGACTGAAGAATTTATTTATTTTAGTAATTCAGTTAAAAAGTTAAAAACTCTATGAGACACATCAATTATTAACTTTTTTCATTTTGATAAACATTTTATTCATAATGAAAATCCAGGATTATTTTACAAAGTCACATCAGACTAATAACTAAAAGATTTTAAATACAAAAGTGAGGTTATTGACAATTTCATTCAAATATTCTACAGTATAACCCTTTAAGTTGTGGCTACTTGTAGTAAGAAGCACTTTTTCCATGAATTACTGTGATGTAATGCCACTCCTGTTAAAAAAAAACCCCAGATTGCAGCACATCTCAGTTCATCTGTATGGTTTGCTCTGCAGTTTCTCATCTTCTGCTTGGCAATCGTTCAAGTATTCGATGAAGGGTTTAGGTCAGACTGGCGAGGTCTGACACCCTGCTGACATGGTAATCAGCTTTTGGTATGCTTGGCAGTGTGAGAAATTTGCCAAGAGCTGCTTGAAAATGAAATCAGCATCTTTACAAAACCCTGGTGAATGGTTGAGTTAACCATGGACTTCAGAAAGCAGCAACACCAGAAGATGACACGACTCCCCGAATCATGAGTGACTCTGGAAACTTTTACTTTGGACCATGAAGTAAATTGGATTGGGAAACGTGAAATTTACTTTCACTTAAAAAGGGAACTTTGAATGACTGAACAGCAATATCTACCTGTTTTTTCTTCCCATAAACTGAACATATTTTGTGGATTACACGTCTTTATTATCATTCATAACACTTCTACAAAGACGTAATTATTGGTCTAATTAAATATACAATTGCTTTGAGAAACAGAAGTTTGGGTTTCAACGTTAAGCTACAGTCATGAAATCATAAATCATATTTATACCACACTGAATGGTTTGTCCCAGCAATGTTTCAGTTTAATGTCATATTATTTGACGTTTCATGGACGTTCAGAGCCTGTTTATTCACTTTGTCTTGCAGAGTGGCCTGAGTTTGTGAAGAACTACGCCCCTTGGTGGGCTTCTCACACCCTGGACTGGCTGACGTACGGGAAGAACGTCCACGTGGTTCACTTTGAGGAGCTGAAGAGGGACCTTTTCTCTCACCTCAAGGGGATGGTCCAGTTCCTGGGCTTGAAAGTCTCAGAGGACCGGCTGCTCTGCGTCGAGGGCCAGAAGGATGGAAACTTCAAGCGATCGGGACTGCGGAAGCTCGAGTACGACCCGTATACTCCGGATATGCGAGTGAACATTGACGAGCTGATCAGGACCGTAGACGCTGCTCTGAAGAAAAGGAACATGTCTGGAGTTCCTGCAGAATATATGCCAAGATGATAAAAGTGAATCGTTTTTAGTTTCTTATCCCTCCTATTAAATGGACGTCTCTATTAACAGACTGAAACTTTTTTTTTTTCTTGTTGTTTTTCTTGGATCACAAGGCTTAAATAGATTTTTTTTTTCCAAGATGTTTTTGTGGATTAGGTGGAGATGACACATCTGCTTCTATATTTATTTATGTTTCTGATCCCATTCATTTCCAGATGAATTTTTTTTTGCAAGAGTTATTAATTCAGACCTACTTCTTTTTTTTCCGGGGGAATATTTGTGTTTTTCTGTATGAAAACCACTTTATTCCCTGCTCTATGCACATGTGCTCCGTCGGCATGTCCACATGCCTTAATACTAAGAAGGTACAAAAGCTGTGACCACAGTGCAGCTTCTCTTCCCGGCTGATGTGTTTCCAGCAGCATTTAGCACAAGTTATAGAAAACAATATTGCAAGGTGTGTTAAAAAGCCTAATTTGTACAAATCGAGTATTAAAGGAAAATCAACATTTTTCAGATGCTCTTACACTAAAAACTCAGATATCCAGTCTGTGAAATATTGTTTAGAGAATGATGACAATATTTCATCTCTGTTTCATCCTGAAGTCTTTTATTTGCTACTGAAGTAGATCTGGAGTTTCTTTTTATTGATTCATGTCCTCCATATTTATTTATTTCTGGTGTCCACTGCACAAGGTGAAAACGTTGATTTTATTTTTTATTTTTTCTGAACACTGGATGCAAAAAAGGAAATCCAAATAGCACTACACTGTGCAACACCTGCCCCAAAGATCACCTAAGTTATTACAGTCACCCTGTAGGCTGGAGATCACCTTTACATGTAAATGTAGGGGTTTTGTTTTGTTTTTTAAGGAAAGCTCTTAAAGCTGATTTCCATTTTATTACATTTTTTTAGAAACAGTTCTAGAAAATGAGTTTTCAGCTAGACATCAATAAAAGGTACTCTGGATTATTTGCCATATGTATCCAAATAAATATTAACAAGAATCAAATGAAGAACACTGGTGACTGACTAAAAGTCAAAAGACTTTACCTGACTTCCATTTTCAGTATATGACTATATTTTTATAGCACAGAATGAGGACACTTCAGAAATATTTGTATTACTATGAACAAATGGGAGAAGCTGTTTCTCCTTTCATGCTTTAAATTGTTTTATGGGTTTGGCTTTCATTGACGAGCCGGCACTTTCAGAGCAGGTGTCATGTCTGAATGTATTTTCTATGAGCTGAATGTGAGGTAAGAACGCAGAATAAAGGAGTAAATTAAATAAACACTGAAGATGTGTTGGAGTTTTTTCCCCCCAGAGTTTCTAAAGAAAGTATTTTTCTAAGTTACACTTATCGGCAAAATATGAAGGGCAGTTTGTTACATCTTAGTGCTTCAGATGGTCAGCACCTAAATCATCTAAAAGAAGAAAAAATAAATGCCCCTCAGCTGCTTATCTTTAAAAAATGGTCTCCTAACCTTCCTAATCATGAAATGCATCAAAGTTTTCTGTTTTAACATGAGAAGATGAAAAGAGCTTGCTAGATGTTGCCACTTTGTCCTATTCGAACAAAGTACGACTTTACGCCAACACTTAATAGACCGCAGACAAGTTTCACCTTATTTCACAAACTGAGCATGAACTGAGACAAATTAGCAGCTAAAATTCTCATGTTGATTAAACTAATAATAGTAAAATGCATTTTTATGTTAATATAAACAGCCTGAAGCATTTTGTTGTGAACTTTCATGCTTACAAGTCGCTTCATTTTAATCACAGGAAAACAAGGACTGGGTTGTCTGAAGAGTGGATTCATCCCAATTTTAGATTCATTTTGGATACGCATGATCCTGAATAAAAACGTATCACAAAATACTCTGCTGTATTTATCAGACTGATTTGACTCAAAGCAACCAAATGCGAGACAAGAGAAGCAGAATAAAACTCACAAACTGCACAACTAAGAGGAACTGAAGAAATGTTTGTTCCTGTTGTTCAAGAAGAACATTTACAGACGGTCATATTGTAATATTAGCAGTCACACTGTGTAAGAGTAATATCCTCTACTTAAGTCCTTTTAAAAGTAGCCCAGGCTGTTCAGACAACAGAAACAGACTAAATTTGTCCAAATGCATGAATAGAACTTGGTTTATTTAATGTAATGCATTGCAGTGGTACTGTGGTTTAACTCCTACCGCAGAGCCACTTTTTCCCATGACAGTGAGGTTTGTTGGCTTGTTGGCATTCACAAAGACACGTCCCATTTCCTTCATCACCTTTTCCCGTCGTCTTTCATTTGCGTCCTGTTGTCGGGTGTTTTTATCGTCACAGTTCAGATGTGATAAACTGAACAATCCAATCAGCGCACAGAGAAAAGTCGTTTCTTTGCCAAATGGCTGGAGCCTATCTCACCAAATTCTAACATTCACTGCAACGCGCTGCACAAAAGGAAATCAGAGAGCCTTTCATGGATGACAATTGTTTCTGCTTTTTGCAAATAGCAAACATTTGCTGGATGTGAAGCTTGACAGGATGTTTGAAAGCAAACACTAGTGACAAGTATTTAGCTGTATTTGAGAGGTCAAGCAAAATTCTTTGTCTACAACTTCGAGCTTCGATCATGAGTGACCTGGAGAAGCTCTCCCATCAGTGTACGATCTGATATTGTTCAAAACATTCCCACTGGATCCTGCTGGATATTTGACTCGAACAACAAAACAAGACATCGGTGCCCGACCACTTCAACTGGACTTGACTTGTGGCTCCTTATTATAAATATTGTTAATGGGACTCGAGTTTAGGAACACAAGTCCAAGTTAAGTTTGGATTTGTGTTCAGACCATGAATTTGAGCTTAATCTCAGATATTTGGGACTTAGATTTTACTCAGTTAGAAGCCTAAGATTCGTGTCTCCATCTCTGCTATGTGCATTAACAAAGTCAAAAAAATAGGAACAAGAGGTAGAAGAGTATCGGAAAAGAAATTAACTTGTTTTAGGAAATAGGAAATCAATTTATCTTTTGGTGGATGGTAGTGTGGTTAAATTGCTTGCACTTTGTTAATGCAAATACAAGGCCAAACTTGCATTCAGGATGCAGGGAGCAAGAGAGCTAGAGTTGAGTGTGTGTAAGATTTAAATGCAACAAATTATTTGTTTGCTCACATCAGTTTTATTGCCTGCTCAAATATGAATTTTTTTTCAGCAAGACTGTGGGAAAAGTGAGGGCGTTTAACCAGTTTCTGATATGGGTGTCATGGGCAACTGCCCAGGGTGGCATGAGGGACACCCCCTCCCCTTCCCCATGTTGTCAAATCCCCCCACCCAGTCACACTGAATGTCAACCACAATGATTGTGTCACCACTTTTCCTTGTGTTCATTGCTGCTGCACGTTTTGTGTACGTTTACAGAAACTATCAGGTTTTTACCACAGTACCAATTCAGGGAATGATAGCTTAACACACCATCACACCAACAAACCACAACTCCCCACCCCCTTCTGCATCTTCATGCCTGGATGGGGGTCGGATGATAAGGCGGTTCACCCAGCAAAAAGGCCATGTTAACCATTTTATGAGAAACACCCACATCCTGTTTGACGCCTACGATTAGCAGAACTTGAAACATCATTCTGTGAATAATTAATCTGTACAAAGTGAAATAATTTAACTTTTCATTAACATATATTTTAGTTTAATAAAAAAATTTTTGTATTTATGTATTTAGAGAGATCTGTTGATATTCTTCAAAAAACCGTCGTCTTGTAATATGTAATACTTTCAAATATGTGCATCATATTCTTGTTTTTCTATTTGTTAAAGAAGCAATAGGGCTTAGACTGACCAAAATAATGTATTCCTCCAAATACACATTTCAACCTATTCATCTTAAGTTTTCAGGACCAAAATTCTTCTTCATTTAGTAATTTCTTTATGTTTTTGAGAATATACTAGCCTTGACACATGCTCATGCTTAGACCTCTCAAATATAGATAAAATAATGACTAAAAACAGATTTTAGAGAAACAAAATGAGCAGATTCAGTTTTTTATTGAACAAATGACAATCAAGATTTTATACATCAAATTACATATGTACACATTTCCTTACATGACTTGTTTTAAGAATCTCTATTAACACATTGTCAAAAAAGTGCAAGAGATGATGACAGCTCCACTCACTTCTGGTAAAAACAGTGCAGAGTTTTTACCAGAAGTGAGTGGAGTTGTCAACATTAAGTGGTAAAAACAGTACATATATAGATATATAGATATAGACTAAATGTGCGTGGAAGCTCTGGCGTCCATTGAGCTGGACCTGGACAGGTATCGACTGGTCGTGCGTCCTTCATCAGCCATTGCGTTCTCCATCTTTGAAAGCAAAGAGCTCTTCAGCTTCTTCTTGAAGTCGTTTCCCATGAAGACGTACAGCAATGGGTTGAGGAAACTGTTAGCTGATGCTAGAATGACACTCATATGCAGTCCAATGGTTAAAACGTTGTGGTCGTGGCTGTGGTGCTTCAGCTCCAGCAGGGTAAACACATGGTAGGGCAGCCAGCACACAAAAAATGTAACAACCAGTGCAGTCATTACTTTGAAGGGTTTGGAGGACTTTGTCATCCTGTTGTGTTGAAGTTTGAAGATGATGATGGAGTAACAGATGATAATGACGGTGAACGGAATCACAAAACCCGCAATGAAGCGGGTCACAGCAATAATCTTGTGACTGTGTGGTTGTAGGACGTAATTATTGAAGCAGATCTGATTTCCATCGATCGTATGGACCTCACGAAAGATCATCGAGGGAATGGACATTCCTATGGCGAGAAGCCAAGCGAAAACAACCACAGCTGACGCCTTTTGAACAGAGCGGTGGTTCTGGGCCCAAACTGGAAACATGACGGACACACAGCGGTCCATGCTGATGACGATGAGGAGGAAGATGCTGCTGAACATGTTGATGAACATTGCTGCAGAGGTGAACTTGCACATGAAGGAACCAAACAACCACTCTTTCATTGCCATGTAGGAGATGTTAAACGGCAGAAAAGCACAGAAGAAAAAGTCAGAGATGGCAAGACTCAGGTACCAAGTGGTGTTCACAGACTTCCTCATCTTAAAGCCAGAGATCCAGATGACCAGCATGTTCCCAAAAAAGCCCAGCAGAAAAATTACCACATTGATTGCAGTCAGAAGCACACACATGCCTTCCTTCAGACAACTTGGTTTGTGTAGTGAAAATGTTCCTTCAGGTATCGTGGCGTTGCCAACACCTGTGTAGTTGTAATCTGCATATTCATCATAATCTAAGTTTTCCATTTTACCTTCCAGAAGAAAGATGAAATTTCTGTGAGACATAAATGAATACAAATTAAAAAATTATCCAAAAAAACTGAATGAATTATGGTTGATTTTAAAATGAAGACTAAATAACATCAGAGTTGTAAAACAAATCAATACCTGTTGCTTGGTCTCAGATTCTCTGCCGCTGTCTCTTTTTGTGGTTTGTTCTGAGCTGAGCACCGACTGAGCTGCTCTGTTTCTCTCAGATGTTTCAGAAACAGCATTTATAATCAGCTGATACAGGGGAGGTTTCTCAACACTTCCATCCCCCAATTTCAGTACTGCATTCTGAGTTCTTACTTTTAGAGATCGGAGATATTTTGTTCTTGTTTGTGAGTGATCTGTTTGATCTTTTCACATTTTCGTTTTCCTCCAAAAGGAATGTTTCATTTTATTATGTCAACAACATTTCTTACACGTTTACTTAGAGTTCTTCTCTAAACATAATTCCAGTAACCAAAGCATTACTGTTTTATGAGCTTTACAAACAGCTAATACTCTAGTGGGGCCTCTGTGCAAAAGAAAAGAGAAATAATGAAGGAGTTAGACTTGCATGATTTAGTGGGTATATCTTGTGAATCGACTTTAATGTTTTTGAGAAATCTGTTGCCACATGTAACAAAGTGAAAGCCCAACAAACATCTTTTGTTGCAGATGTTTGATTTAACAGCCGGAGTAAATACACCAGCTGTTGTTAGTGGGTCGAGTGTGGTCGCTTTGCTCAACGGAGGAAATAAAAATTGAGGTTCCTGCTTGTGACCGGAATGGTTTGTGCTTTTTATAATTCATGTTGCCGTCGCTGCGGCAATGTTCGACAGTTTGTTTGTTTTTTTTACTTGAGACATTGTTTTTGTGCTGTACTTTGCAAATGAACATGTCGATTTTTTTTATTTTCTTTAATTTAATCATTGATAGTATGATCTCAACAGCCCTTTTGCTTTGTTGTGTCAACTTGGCGACAAACTATAATGCAAACTTTAGAAGAAAGGTTGTGCTTGAAATGTATTTCCATGACATTGTCTTGAGTCATTTATCACATTATATTTAGTGGTGTGAAAAAGTGATTCAGAACTTCAAAAAAAAATTTGTTTTTAAAAGTAGGGGGTGGGGTGACTTACTAAGTGGTTGCCCCCTAAACCTCATAGCTGATTGTTGCACCATTTGCAACAACAGCTTCAGTCAAGCTTTTGCAAAAAGTTGCAGTCTTTTCCTGTAGTGTGGAGGAATTTTGTCCCACTCTTCTTTGCAGAATTGTTATTCCAGCCACATTGGAGGGGTTTCAATCGTGGAAGGCCTTCATGCCAGGGCATCTAAATAGGACTTTGACTATGCCATTCCAAAGTCTTCATTTTGTTCTTCTTAAGCTACTTAGAGGCAGAATTGCTGACGTGTGTGTTTTGGATCACTGTCCTGCGACAGAGCCAAGTTCATTTCAGTTTGAGGTCACAAACAGATGGCCAAACTTTGTCTGTCAGGATGTTTTAGTCGACAGCAGAATTCATGTTTTCATTTCATCACAGCAAGTCTTTCAGGTCCTGAAGCAGCCGAACAGCCCCTGACCATCACACTCCGGCCACCAGCATGCACCCTGAAAAAGAGGAACATGTGGGAAAAAATACTGATGACCAGTGATGCCTTTTGTAATGAATAGGTTGAGATTTTGACAGATCCTGTAACTCTGAGATATGTCTTGTTACTGCAGCACTGCAGTATTCTACAGCCAGCTGAATAAAGGTGCACCTTTTTCTGTAATAAATCTATGATAAAATATAGAGGGTTTTTTTTTCTAGTCAGCAGTGAAACTGTACTGTAATTTAAAGATTTTACCAAAATAATGTGGACATTAGAACAATAAGAAAAATATTCAGATCCTGAGGGCATGAGATGAAAACATCAAGATTAATATTTATGCAGATGCTAATAACTAACAGCACATTAGAGCAGCTAATTATCCTGATATGCATGTTATATGACTGTGGGGGGAAAAAATATCTGCTGTTATTTGGGTAGAACATGCAAAGTACATACAGAAAGTCATAATTAAAATCAGCAATAATAGCCGTAGGACACAAACGTCATTGTGCTGGAAAATGGCTCCATAGAAACTAAATTTACTTCTGCAAAATAGAAAGAAGTTTCCTTTGTTTTGCAATGAAGAAGAGCTGAACCAACAAGATGTCATTTAACATGTCACAAAATCCTTCAGACTCATAACTAAGTTATTAGATAATGACAACAGAATTTGGTACATATTACTTTGTCTTTTACTCTGGATCGTCATTTAACTCTGTGGAAAATTAGAAAATAATAGATTGTGTAAACTAGATTATCTGACCTACTTAAATGCATTTAGCAAAATTACTTTCTAAATCCAGCCCAATGCCTCACTGACTCAATTTCCTAATGAAGACAAAGGTTATAAATAATCAAACATGCACACTGCGCAGGTGTAGACTTACTTTGAGAAATGCTCTGCAAGCTTTCTAATGAAACCCGGACTCTTGTTTTATGTTTCACAAGCAGCCTGATGGGGATCATTTGGATTCATAGTTAAAATAAAGTATTTACGCAAGTCAATTAATTTTAAATCAGATTTTTCTATTTATCTAACAGTGTTACATGGTTAGATGGGGGGGGCGTTATTAAAAATAAAAACATTTTTTATTCTTCCACTCTGACCTAAAAAGTTTTGTTGTCCCTTCTATAAAAAGAGTTGTGTGGTGTGTGGTTTAAAATAATCAGCTTTACAGTGTTTCAGCAGTGAACGGTGTTTCAACAGAAAATCCTCAGTGTGACGGCACACTGAGGATTTCCAGCAACAGATCAAAGGACACACCTTAAAGTGTAACACTATTAAATTTTAATAGTTCATTTGTGAATTTTCCTCAAAAACGTACTTTTATGGGGCGTGCTGTGGTGGCGCAGGGGTTAAGCACGCCCCACGTTTGGAGGCCTCAGTCCTCGACGCGGACGTCGTGGGTTCGACTCCTGGGGCCCGGCGACCTTTGCCGCATGTCTTCCCCCCTCTTCTCGCCCTCCTTCCTGTCAGTCTACTGTCAAAAATGTGAGCCACTAGCGCCACAAAAACCTCTTCGGACGAAAAAAAAAAAAAGTACTTTTATTATAAATGTAAGCTAAATGATTTTTTTCAATGTGATTCTGCTTTAAAACTATTTTTTTAATTGGTTTGTTGGGGTTTTGTGTTCCTAAACACTCTAACCCATTTGTTTCCTAACTGGCAAATGTCAGCAGACGAACTTTGACTCTGGAAATTTTTGGGGAAATGAAAGCTTCTTAAGCCACCGTCTGACATCACATGGCTTTAAATAATTGGGTGTTTCTGTGGGATTGCATAACGCAGAAAATGAATAGAAAATTAACACTGATATAAACAAAAGCAAAACAAAAACACAGACATTGGGGTGACAGTTCTTATATGTTTAAGTCACATTGGGGTTTTTATAAAGTGTCTATTTCCACCAGTTCTATCCAAAGGCATCCATTTTGATTCACAGCAAGAATGTTAGTTTCTATTATTCGTTATTTCAATTTTAGCAAGGTAATCTACTTGCTTTTTGTTGGAAAGTGCTTCAGGAAACAGTTTTTCCAGTTTGTAGAGAGCGTTGCTACTCCAAAGTGATGACAAAATGTATTTATTATCTGAGCAGGTAATTGGAGAGCTAGTTGACAGCTATTCAGACAGTGGTTGGAGGAACACTGTCTGATTCGGTTAATTTCAGTCGTTGGAAACAACTCACACCAAAATTTCTCATAACAGTGGGATATAAAGTATATCACGAATCTATTCTTCCACAAAAAAACATTTTTACATTTGCTGCTGTTACACTTTACTGAACAACGTCAATCTTGCTATTTGGGATTACGTTGGTTCATCAGCTTATTTGACAGAACGCGTTTTTATGACGTTTTTCAAAAAGCTCATGGTGATACGACATCTTTCTGCTACAGCTAAGGAAACTATTAATTATATTTAACTATCACATTTTCTGAAATGTAAGTTTTATTGCTCATCTTGACACACATGAAAAAGTTCCACTTTTGTCTCCAGATTACAAAATATTTTTCCCAACATTTTGGGAACATTTAGCATTTTGCTAAATTTGACATAGCGACTGCTTTGGCCTATCAACTCTTCCATGGGGACCATTTTTGCCCGGATTTGTGGTTATTGTTTAGTTATGAACACTCACCTTAACTGAGGACAGTGAACACTATTTGCGGATAATGGCCCTCACTTGAGTCCCAATTCATAAGAAATGGCTTTATTACGCATCGACGACGTTGGTTCTCATCTTAAATTTAGTATCTATAAAATGCAGAGGTCACTTTTCCCCATAATTAACACAGTCATTTTAAAACTTCTGTTTTTACTGCAGTTATCTTTATATGACATTAGGTTGTTCACTCACTCACTTTTTCGTGAATTCCTGCCTGCTGGTGTCTGATGTTAACAAGTATTATAGACATTTCAGGTAAGTTGAACATTATTGCCACTTTTCTGCAATCCATCTGAAATCCATCACGGAGATTAAAGTGTGGCTGAGAAAAACAGCTCAGCTCCAGAAAACTTCTCCCCTCAGATCCAAAGCTGCAGTGCAGATAGAAGTGGGCAGTTTCTGAATTTTATTTCATCAGAGGTAACAGCAAAGAACGTGTTAAAATGATTAGATAGGCAGGGTGTTGCAATAAACTCCACAATTTATGCTGCAGTTTCTCAAAGCCTATATTACTTCTGCTTTTTATTATTAGAAGTTTCCTTCTTGATAGATAATGTCATTCTGACAAGTTACCTAATAGAGGCTCAGTGACTGATTTGTCATAAAGTCTTGGCCAAATGTGCAAAAGAGGTAGCTTTCTGTGCATTTAAATGTAAAGGTTTATTTCTTCAGGCGTACATTCTCAGAAATTTCAGCATAATTCATGCAGTTTTAAGGGCATGCTTGTGATACTATAGTGAAGTATCAAGATACACACTCAGACACACAAATAGATTCTGCAGGTGTGGATGAAGGACACAATAAAGGTTATGGTGCTTTATCTGTTTTATTTGTGAGAGAAAACTGTTGATCACACAGTCTTACAAAAGTTTTCAAACTATATGAACTCTTTCGCATTTTGTGACATTACAGCCATTCCTGTGATTTACTGAGATTCTTTGTGATTGACCAGTACAAAGCAGTGTATAAATGAGTCTGAACCTCATATATTTTAAGCTACAATTGCAACTGCAAGCCTTTTGAATTTCACAACCAGAAATCAGAATTCGCACCCATTCAGTAATGGAGAGTCTTGCTGAATCAAGTATGCAGAGCTGTGTGGAAAGTCCACGCTAATCTTAAGGTACTTTATTGATGCACGTATTAAATATTTACACCGACCATGAAAGTGGAAATGACAGAGAGCACTTTGAGAAAATTGGGCTGAGATCAAAAGAGGCTTCGGTTGTGTCGTGTCTTTGTGATTTGACAGAACACGTACATGGACCCTGCTCTCAGAAGATTAAAGCTGCCTACTTGGCAGCTGCGCTATGCACAGATGGGCCAGCATGGCTATATGTTACAGCTTTACATCAATAGGCTTTTATACTAACTGCAGGGAGAAGAGATCAGCTTAAAAGAAGGAAAATTTGCAGTCCCAACAAATAGAAATTAGCTTTAAATCAGCCAAAACTAAGCTTTGCGACACACAGAAACACTAACAAAACACACAACACTTCAAATGTGGAAAATACATTTTTTCTTCTTTAAAGACGGACAATAAAGCATCTTTTTTTCTGAGATATACTGAAAATTAAATTATGGTACTGATGCTTTGAGTATTGATGCTTACTGTCAAAGAATCTTATGTGTTTTCTGATAAATTAATGTTTTTTTTTAATTATTGTTTTCATATTTCATGTCATATTTCCAACTAATGCCGATACGAAATGAAACAATAGTTTAATTATTCCTGTATATTCTTGCTAAATGCACTGTAAAATATATGTAAAATATAAAAAAGCTGAAAAAGAAAAAATATTTTGTTAATTTTTTGCTTATGAAAACTATACGTATAAATACTGAATAGTCATTCTCTATAAAATTGATTGCTCACTTCTTTGCATTTAGTTGTTGACGTCTGTGGATTCCACCTGGCCATGCAAATAGTCTTGAGCGTTTTCAGGTTTCCAAGATCTCACTTTTTTGCAAACACTTCCAAAATGAAAACATGTGACTATCTTGTTCATAAACATAGTGTCAGGATTTTTCATGTCAACAAAGTGTCGACATTTCGTTGACATGAAGTCAACGAAGCTCTTATAAAGTATTATGTCCATTTTATACAGGCAGTGCATTTGTAGGTTTTGCAGTTTGTAATGCTGGTTGTTCTGAGAAATACACTGGCTCTGGTCCATGTGTTACTAATGATGTCAGAAATGCACCAAAATGACCGAGAAAAAATAACAGCAGCTATTTTAGCAGACAGAAGCTACAGCCAGCTATGCTACTTTGTGACTCACATGTCATAAAGTCTTGGCCAAATGACAGATGACATTGGCTGGCAGATAGAATGTGTATTTTGAACTATTGCAGTACATGTATGAGTTTTTCTTGAAAACTGACAAATAAGACAGAAACTGTGCTCAGTTAACAGCTGTGATCTGGTTTTTCAGTCCTTTCAAGCATGCAGATAAAGAAACTGACAGACAGGACTTGCAAATATGAAGCTGAAGAGAGAGGATTGAAAGTGCTTCTGGCAATTTGTTTTTGTTTAATACAGAGAAATCAGCCTCCAGATGGGATGCTTGCATTATTACCATATGGGCCCTCAGTGATTTATCGGATGTTGCCAGATGCTTCCGAGGCTCAAAGGCACCTGTCTGTAATATTTAACTATCATTCAACTCCATGTGAGGAAACTCTTAGGAAAATATCTCTGCAACGTTTTATACTAATTTCTGTTAATAAAAACCTGAAACTCAAGTTTTATGAGTGAAACTCAAGCATTTCAGTGAAACCGCAAACACTACTGGAAGTAGCGCTAATGTTAGCATGTTGTGTCGTGTGTATTATCCTTCCATTTACTCAGTTTTATGAGGTGAGTTAAGGACACTGATGGACAAACAGCATCACAACGATTAAGAAGCACACCATACCAGAATAAGTAGTGGTGTAATTTGAAAACAAATCCCAGGTTTTGACGTTTCACCAAGCACTCATGGGCAGATGGGTGAAGCTAATCACAAGCTATCGTGGGATAAAATGTGTCAAAGGTTGCAAGAAATTTAAGATTGGGGTGGAGCAGAACCTCCAGCAGAACAAGACCTTAGAGCCAGAGCCATAGACTGGTTCAGCTCAAGTCATATTCCTGTATCAGATCAGTCCAGACTTGAATCTTAATGAGAAACTTTAGCATAACTTGAAAATTGCTATTCAAGATGCTCTCTGTGCTGATTGACTGAGCTGCTGATTCAGGTTTGTTCAGTACAAATACTCATCACACTTTTGAAGATTAGACGTCCAAGAAGTTTTTAAAACCCCGTATCCTTTACCTGTGGGAAGGGTACAGGTACTTAGTTGAAAAATGATGGGGTTAATATTTATTGAGTTTTGGGACCTTCAAACCAGCAGAAATATATTTAGATCCTTCTCTAGATTTGTGCCTCGGGGCGATGCTGTCTCAGAGGTCTACCGTTCCTTTGATTTCATGCTTGGTGTTTGACCTCTGACCTGCTGTCAGCTGTGGGACTTTATATAGACAGGTGTGTGCCTTTCCAAATCAAGTCCAAATGATTGAATTCACCACAGGTGGAATCAAAAATTTGCAAAGCAGATTAATTTGAAGCAATTTGGAATAAGGCTGCAATATAGACCAATAGGGAAACAACAAAATGCTGTGAATACTTTCCAGATGCACTATAGTTAATTGATTTGTACTATAAAATGGCTCCTTGTGATTTAAGAATTCCTCAAAAAATGATCAGCAACTTCAGTGTCTTCTATTGCAGTCATAAACTTAATATTGAAAGCTAGTGGCAAAGGTACAGGTCAAACTTTCTTTTGCAAATCAAGCTGAAGCAAAGTTGAGAGAGCTGATGGTTAGATGAAGAGATCTCAGACTGCATTAGCAGTCTGAGGGGTTTGTGGGTTAGACGAAAATGAGCTAGAGGCAAACCCTCTCAGGAAGCAATCATGAGCAAACATTGTCATCTAGAAGAATTGTGTTATTTATATTCCTACAGTAAGGCTCTATAATTTAATTGTGTGCCTGTTATTACGTTAGCAAAACAAGCAAACAAAGTCAACAGCCACTGCTCTCTTCCAGTGTCAGGGGAATAATGAGTAACACCTGAATCATTGCTACATTCATTTGACATGACTGCCGGCGAAGGCACCAATCTCTCTGAGCAGCACAGGCCACTCTGGAAGTGAGATAATAAGTGAAAACAGCAGGAAGTGCCCGAAAGGAGGTTCTTGGTAATGGCTTTCCCCTTTGTGGAGATCCAATTATTTCAGTCTGCTGTCTTTCCAGCAGATCATTTTCTCTCCGCTCACCTGTTAGACCTGGCTCCGGCACCAGAGCTGCTGACCTGCCAGCAGGACTTGACTTTCCGTCGGGGCCTGAAGGACAGCATCCGTCATGTTGAGGTCTGTGCTATGATAAGGCAACATTTAGTCCATCAGGACAGCCAGCGAGACCCCAAACCTGCTTCTAAACATGCCAGTCTCCTCCAATCATTTCTGTGACAGGAAAGCCTTGGTGAAAATGAGAAAGCGCACAGACAGAATGGAGCATGAAATGAATAAATCATGTGCGTCTCTTCAGGCTTCGGGCGATGCGTTGGGCGCAAAAAGCCTCCACTTTACTCACTGTTGATATATTAATCCATACAAACACTCAGTAAAATGAATTACCAACCCTCCCTCTGGTCTCAGTTTTTTTTTCATTTTGCCACAGAGTATGAAAGATATTTTCTCCAGTCATTTTAAGACAAAAATGGAAAAAGAGTTTGTGAAAACCTAAGAAGAAGTCACACTATATAAACTCTATAACTTACATAAGAGCTGCTCTAAAGGTTACATGTTGCAGTGTGGGAACAAAGGATTAGCTCTCATGAGTTTATACATAGCTCACACTGTATTAAGTATGCAGTTTGAGGAAACAGTGAATGTCATTATGCAAAAATGAAAAAAATAATTTGGAGTTCACCTATTTAGACAGCAAACTAACAGTTCCATTTTTGCTGTAATGGATGGAAATTACAGAGCAGAACATCTAAACAGACACTGCACTGCATGCTAATTTTACCAACAGACTCAAATCCCAACCTTTTTTTGACATTATTTCATTTTGGCATCCTTTATTGCATATAAACACCTATATTAAAAATAAACCCGCTATAGCTTTCCACACACATCCCTGAGTATTGCTTGTTCAGTTTTAGATCATTTGCTGATTTTAGAGCTTCTGGATTTTTTTGGTTTTGTTTCATTTTATTAGGTTTCATTTTTATTTGATGTTCCTTACGATTATAGAAACAGACTGCTTCTCCATTTTATGTGTAAGACTTTTCCATTTTCCTCCTCTAAATAAAAACCTAAAAACCTCAATCTGACAGTACAGCATGTAGAGCCACCAGTGGCACATTTGCTGACACCATTAGTGCTTTGAAAAGCCCCTTTCTGTCAACCGTAGTGTTCTAGATTTAGATCTGGGGACTGACCACAAGGAAAGCTGATGATATAACTGGGAAACCATTTTTGTGTTAATTCTGCCATTACATGCAGGAACAATATTGTGTTTTAAGATCCAATAGAAAAACAACATTTTGCACAACTCTTACACTGGTGATGGAAAGTGGAGAAACTTTGGAAAACCGTTTTTAGTTTGGCTATTGCATCAATATTCCTGCTCTAAGTATCTAACATTGAAACGCGCACATTAAGAAGCGGCTGAAATTATTTACAGTATTGTTCTGTAACCAACAGGAGGAAACTGGACAGAGCTGTGATAGTTACCCTTTTTGTAATCTGTGATTTATTGATCCCAGAGTGTGGCCAGAGTCAGCCGCCTGCCCTCACTTCTTGCTACCTGACGGGAGAAAGCCATCCTGACCTCACTCCAACTGTCTTGTAGCACCGCTTGTCATTCTGCCAATAAAAATGTGGCTGTTGCATTTTGGAGCAGACTCCCTCTGGTAAGATGGACATTTTAGATGCTCGAAGCTGAGCGGAGCAGCAGGTCTGAGTCTGACTCTCCTTCTCTCTGCCATCCATACTGAGACCCCCGACCCCCCTCCACCCACAGCGCAACCATGCCTGCTGAAGCATTCATACTGAGAGAGTGTAAAGAGAGCCACCATCGCTCCTGCTCTGACTGTCTAACGAGATCCTCGATCTCTGACACCCAGCCCTGTCAACCAGAACAAAGTCTCTTCTCACTCAGAAAGCCAAGCTTGCAGATGGCTCCGCGGAGGCTGGAAGGGGAAGTGTGAGCCGATAGGGAGGGATGCTTGGTTCCTCTGCCAGGGGGATTTATTTCCTGCACTGACAGGTCACCTTTTTTCAGGTGAGCAGATGGATTTTCCACCTCTTGGAGCCCAGTTCCAGCAAACAGGGAAAAGAGAGAGTGTTATTTTAATGGCCTCTGACAGGTCATCTCTGGAGTGTGCTTTAAGTGAGCAGGTCAGCTGGAGCGAAAATTATCCTACTGCATACACTCTCCAATTTCAAAGCAAAATGCCTTACCTACTCTGACATTAATGAGAGAGCCTCATTGACCATACCTCATTATGGTCATTTAACGTGAAGAACGTAGGGGGTCAAAGCACACTGAGCTTATGTATTACAGACAATAGACTCCAAGCTATTCATGAGACTTTTCCATTCGGATAGAGATCCAAAAGTGCCATGAAGCATTCAGAGAAAGGCATTTTACTGCAAATCCATGTGGTTTCACTGCATCTGCAGCTGAGGGGCCTGAAGCTCATGTGGGTTTATGCCAGATGGGCACAGATTTATCTGCAGCATTTCATGCCATCACGTTTGCAACATCAGCAGCTCATTCTGCCACATTTGTCTTGCCGCTGAGCCAAGGCAGTGATTCAGCTGGATTGTTGGAAAAGAAAATTAGGCCAAAGCAGAAATGCTATGATTTTTAACCATGTTTTCAGCAGCTAAATTGAAGTTTTATTGCAAAAACAAAAAGGTGAAACAGTCAAGTAATAAGGAACAACAAATATAACACAAGCTCAATGCAAGTTTACTTCTTTGAACTGACACAAGAAAATGAGAAAAATCTAAAACATTTATAAGTTAAAAAACTTGTTTTATAAATTATTTTTAACTATTTGAGGTTGTAGATGCATCAAGATTCAAATTGAGCTATAGATAAGTAGGTCAATTACAAATTTTTAAATATCACAGGCTCAAATATTTTATTTCTTAGAACACTGTAAATGCCAAACTATTGTAAGGACAGAACACACGATAATATTTAGAAACACAACACTTAACCATGTAAATCGGTATTTAATCAGCAGATTAAATACTTAGTGTCTTTTGTTGATCATAAAATTTTATGTATTGCATTTTAAGAATACCTTAAATTGTACTATTTTTGTTTTGTCTTGTCGCATAGCTAATGAAAAAGGTAGACTTTTCTAAAAAGGCTTCATTGACAGATTAATATATATATATATATATATATATATATATATATATATATATATATATATATATATATATATATATATATATATATAATAACCTTTAAACAACACACTTACCATTAAGTCCACATTTGTATTAAAATGTTTTTACTGGTCTGATGTAATATTCTAATCTTAAATGTGTTATCATCAGCTGTAAGTGGAAAATCATTATAATTAACAGACAAAAAGGCTTTAAAAAATCAGTTTGTGCAATGAATTTATATACTGTGTTCAGTTACTGAATTAAATGAACTTTTCAATCAAATTCAAACCTCTCAAATAGGTCTGTAAATGTGAATTCAGCACCTACTAGTAGTTATGCTTATGCTTATGCTCATTTCTTGCTCTAACCGAACCAATTTGTAAGCAAGAACAACAGTTAGACTGAAAGTGTTAATACAACAATAACGCCACAATGGAAAAGAGAAACCAGAGTTTTGTCTGAAAGTTCAAATGACTGCAACCTCCTATTTCAGAATCGACCGATTCCTGAATGGAGAAATACTTCTAACACAACTTTCTGTAATGTGGATGAATTTAAAGAAACAAAGAGGGAATTCCCCACAGAAAAATCACATTTCATATAAAAATATACATTTATTAGTCACTAGCTTGTTGGAGGAAGAGTAAAAATTTAGATCAAGGCAAGTTTCATCCTGGGGTGTTAGGATATTCATATGCAAACAGTTAATTAAATACCATTCATTAAAGGCCTTTAATTTTTACTGCCTTTTGGTTCTAACAACTGAATGTCTCACTCTGTACCATTCTTCCATCCATCAACTATCAAATGTATTGATTAAAAAAATGGGTAAAAATAGAAAGACAACTCCAAAAACTGAAGTTTCAGAAACTAATGTTTCATAAAATTTTGAATGAATTTTGAATTGCTGAGGAAGTTTTATGATTTCTCGTTGCTGTTTTGCTCAATTCTCCTTTACCTGGACTGACAGACAGACATCTTTTAACCCAGCTGCCAGAGCTAAGAAAGTCCACCTGCTGCTGATGATATTGTGCTCTTACAGCAAATAATCCCCTAAATTCGACCAAATATTTTGACTTAGTAGAAGGTTGTTGGTTTATCTGGAGCTGTTAAAAAAGATGGTTGGAGTTATTCGCATAAATAAAATGCTGCTGATAGTTTTTTTAGTATTACCATTCCAACATAATTGTAGTTACACAAGTTCCTCAGCAAACTATAAATTACATCAGAGATGAAAAAAAAAAAAAAGTCTGGCTTTGTTTTTTCTTTTGTTAGTTTTTTTTCCCTGCATAGAGGCGTCTTATGTAGTTGTGGCCACAATAAAAGCTGCATGAAGCGGCTCTCGCTGCAGCTAAACAGGTAAATATTTCCCTGAGTGCTGATTAGGAGAGGGTGAGGCTGTCATAATGACTGTTTCCACGGCAGTGCAGCGTGCTGCTAGGATTTTGCTCTGTGATCCATTCATTTCTAATGGCCCAAACACTGACTGCATGCTGAGGCTGCGTATGTGGAAATTCCTGTTGTGGCTCCACGGCAATAGGCCTGGTTTCATGCATAATGGAGACAAAGCAGCTTCTTATACCTGCAGCCAGATGAATATGTCCTGGAGCAGTGGCAAATTTATACAGCAGTGAGTCTGTATAATTTTAACCTAGTTACACAATATTCAGGCCTGCATCCCATGGGGCTCAGCTGTCTTTCCAGCCATCACAGTTAATCAGTGACAGCAGGCTGATTAAATGTCATCATGTTTTCCATCTTTCTTGCTCCTTTCCATCCATCATCCTTGACAGACAACTGGGATATAAAGGTAAATGCACCTTACAGAGCCTCCTCTTTCGTTTACAGGAATCCAGTGTAAATAAAACATATAAATGTACTAATAGTCGTCGCTGTTATGCTTCAAGGTGAATGTTAGGCGAAGAAAAAGAAAAAGACTCAGTTGTGGGAAATGCTGCGGGTTCAGGCTTTAACACAACGAGGAAAAGCGTAGAAACTCAAAACTTAGGAAAGTACAAAGAAACAGGGAGAGAATTGTTCATTCATAACTCCAACTGTAGTAGCAGTAGTGACTGTATTTGGGTGTGCAAAGTCACAGACTGTGCATGAATTACAGCTATTTAGAGCTGATCGCCTGCCATGCCCATCTGCTGAAGAGAAGTGCGTTGGCTTTGGCAACTATCCAGGGAGTCAGTCCTGATCACCTCATGCTGTTCATAGCAGGTGGTAATTACATTAAAGCTGCTATAAATAGATAAGATGTATTACAGAACAGGGGTTTAATGAGAAAACCCCCAAAACTTTAAGACTCTCCTGTCAGTCTGTGTTTAAAATCTAGAAGACATATGCTCATGTCTTAAAATTACTGATTTTTAGGCCATGGATGCTGCAGTAAGAACAAGAGGTGGGTTGTGATTGGGATGTCACTTTAAAAGGACAGTACTGCCCTCTAGTGTTTGTAAGGACATCAAATTGACAAATCGACAGAGTGATTCAGTCCCAAAAATAAAAATTCATAAATTCATAAGTGGGCTGGCATGCTGTAGGTGGCAGCACAGAAAGGTCCCCAGCTCGAATCCGGCCTCTGCTTGTCTGCATTGTTGGAGTATTAACAACTTTGTGTGTTGGTTTATTTTGAGGATAGAAAACTGCAGAACTATTGTCGGTAATTTATTCAAGACTGGGCTCTTTTGGCTGCACAAGGTTTCTGTCTCTCTATTTTACATGCTTCACATTTCCCGATGTAATGTATGATGGGAATACAAAATAATTATGACTGGTTGGAAGAACAACCTTCATCTGTTCTCCTCCTCAGACAATTATTGCATTAATGTTATCAATTAAGATAGTTACCAGTAGATAAGGCAACTCCCACTCCTCTAAGAGAAGTACACTTTTTAAGATTCACCATGTGTGTGACCAGTTCATGACCGACATGAACTGGTTATGCCTCTGCAGTGTGTGTGTGTGTGATAATGTTATATTCTACTCAGTGAGTGATCTGGTGGTATCAATACACTGTTTTACACACTGATTCTGGCGAAATCTTGTCCTTTTAAAGGGGCAACAAATCACACTTGCACCTTAGCGTCCATAAACTGCTATTTGATAGAAAGATTTCGCACGCTAACATGTTGGAGCTCACATTCTCCATTCTGCAAATGCTTGGTGCATGTATAAATTCTCTCTGGGTACGCCAACTTCCTCCCACAGTAAAAACACGATTACAAACATGTAAATTTGTGACAGGGGGAAAATAATTGAAAATATAAAACGACGTCAAGAAGGCTACACAAAAATGAATAGAAAGCTCAAAAAGGGATCCTGTCTGTTCAGAATCTTTTCAAGGTAAAAGACCAATCTAAAAGTCCAAGGAATGTTTATGAAGTAAACACTTCATTCTTTCCCTGTAACTGATTGTACAGGCATAAAGCGATAATAAAAAAAAAGGACAAATTATTTTCAGCAGTAAAGAAAAATCTTTTTAAAAAAACCAAAAAAAAAACCAGACACGATCTCATTTTATCGGAAAAAAACTAAGTAGATTTAACTCCTTTTAGTTCTGGGTACGTAATTTTCTAACTGTTGCGTAAACTGAGCCTGGCAGATCACGCCGAGGGAAAACTATCCCACACATCAACCAATCAGAAACGGTTACGAACTACATATTGTTTTGCTGTGTTTCTAGCCAATAGGCACTTCTTTTCAACAAGCTTCTGACCAGTAATACGCGAGATTACTCAGACGTCACCAAGAGGAAGTCTGATGTGTACACATTCGTGCCGACGGAGAGAAACAATCTTACTCCGAAGGTTTCATCAGATTTTGTTGCGAAGCGCTAACAGAAAGAAACAAAGTACGACAGAGACGTAAATCATAACAGCTGGCGTCGGTTTCTTAAAGTTTCCGGTGACCGGGCAGGTGTTCATTTCGCTCGGGGTTTCCCTCCTCTCAGCCACCCTTCGGCTCTAGATGGGGGGCTGTTAGCGCCGAAGGATGGAGGAGTTAACGTGGGCTCACCATGGCTGCTGTGACGGAGTGGTGCTACATCAGCGGCCGCCGTGTCCTCGGAGGATGGGGCCCGCTGCTGTGCGTGGTTTTCGGCTCTCTGGTGGCCCTCCTGCTTCCCCTGATAGGGCTGCAGAACCAGTGCTGCGGCTCCATGAGGGGCATCAACCAGCTCCGCTGCCAGCTGTGGGGGAGCTCCCAGCCTCCTCCAGCTGTGCAGTCCACCAGCCTGACTGTCCCCTTCACGGCCCTGGACGTGCTGCCTCAGAGGACCAAACCCAGCAAAGGTAAGACTTTTCTGTTTGAATCCATCTGCTGCAGCTGGAGGTTGAAACAGGTCCCCCCCACCACCACCACCACCATTCCATCCATCTTCTAATCAACCTTCTTGTCTCTGCTAAAGAAAAGTTTCTGCATTGTATGAATATATTGATAGTAGTGGAGAGTGTGGGTTTTCCTGTTTCACACATAGACCACAAAGTTTTCATATTTTGGTATCCAGTGGCCAAAGCTTATATTTGAAGCAGACGCATGTTACAGTATGTACTGTAAAATATACCAGGGCAATACAAACTGTGAAAATGCATGAGAAATTAAGCAAAACGGGAGTTCAAACTGTTAACAATTCAAATTGTAACTGTACCACAACTAAATTACACAGAGGACTTTTTGATAGTAGTCCTGACTCGTATGTAGGCGTATCAAAGTAAAAGGAAGTGGTTATAATTGTAGATCACACTCTTCTGGTTTTATCTGTTTAGAAAAAGTTCAAAATGATCAAAGTTTGTGGTTATAATGTGAATAAAATAACAAATAAGAGTAATTAGAAACATGTCTCAGTGAGTACTTTGTATTAATTATGTAATTATCTAGTTTCCTGCTGTATGTTTCTGTTTTCTGAACAGAGACAGAGCTGGAGGCCAAAGCAGCGCTGCAGCAGGCTCTGGAGATGAAGAAACTTGGGAAGAGGGAGAAGGCTCACAAGCTGCTGGTGCATGCTCTTAGCATGAACCCTGACTTTGTGGATGCTCTGACGGAGCTGGGGACCATACTGGAGGAGGAGAAGGATGTGGTCCAGGCAGACCACCTCTACACCAAGGCCCTGGCCCTCTCGCCGTGCAATGAGAGAGCTCTGGTCAGCAGAGACCGCACCCTTCCCCTGGTGGAGGAGATTGACCAGCGGTACTTCAGCCTAATCGACAGTAAAGTGCGCAGGCTGATGTCTATTCCTAAAGGCAACTCGGCACTCCGTCGAGTGATGGAGGAGACATACTATCACCACATTTATCACACCGTGGCGATAGAGGGCAACACCCTCACTCTGTCTGAGATCCGACACATCATCGAGACGCGCTACGCCGTCCCCGGAAAGAGCCTCCAGGAGCAGAACGAGGCCATCGGCGTGGATGCAGCCATGAAGTACATCAACACCACGCTGCTGTCCAGATCAGGAGCCATCACCGTCAGCAACATCCTGGAGATTCATCGACGAGTGCTGGGCTACGTGGACCCTGTGGAGGGCGGTCGGTTGCGGACCAGCCAGGTGTTCGTGGGCCACCACATCCCACCGCACCCCAAAGACCTGGAGCGACACATGGACGAGCTGGTCCAGTGGCTAAACTCTGAGGAAGCCCTGCAGCTGCACCCTGTGGAGTATGCAGCTCTGGCCCACTACAAGCTGGTGTACATACACCCATTTGTAGACGGGAACGGACGCACGTCCCGGCTACTCATGAACCTCGTGCTCATGCAGGCGAGATATCCGCCAATTACTATTCGCAAAGAGCAAAGGGCAGAATATTACGCCACTTTGAACACGGCCAACGAGGGGGACGTGCGTCCCTTCATTCGATTCATCGCCAAATGTACGGAAATCACACTGGACACTTTGCTGATTTCCACAACAGAGTACGCTGTGGGACTCCCAGAAGCCGACCGGAACCAGGCCTGTCCCAGCTGCAAACAGACCATTCCAGCACACAACTAAACCGGAGAGAGGGAACATGAGGCGTCACCATGCGAGAGTATATTTTTAATTTGAAAGTTTTTCTGTCAGTAGTTTCATTTAAATTATGGTGTCCATTGGCCAGAGTCAAACCATTAAATATCTTGCAAGTATTTCATTTTCTTTAAGTGCAAATGGAAGTTTTGACTACTAACATGAGGAAATTATTTAATTTTTAAGCTACAACTTAAAGACAGTGTTTGAATATTTTCCTTGAGGAAAAGTTGTTTGCTCATACTGTGAAGCACTTTCTTGTATTTATTTTAAAATAAAAGTCATTGTTTCTTTACCGTGCACAAACCCCTTTTGACATCAAATGAGATTTTGGATATAAAATATCTTAACAAAGATGCACAGGAACAATTAAAATATTGAAATGATTTTTTTCTTTAGTCATTAGATATATGCAGAAATGGATGTCATATGAAAATGTTCAAATGACAAAAAAACAAAAAAAAAACAAATCCTGATACTTTACAGTAAAAAGTGCTCAGTTGGGTTATTTTTTACATTTACATGAATATATTGAAGAACAGAAGCAACGAATCTCCATTCCTCTGCCCCAAACTCTTGAATGGGCTTTGGTTCACAGTCCTTTCACAGCTGTTATCCTTTTTGCTCGTGCAGTTTTCTTCCACTTAACTTTCCATTAATATGCCTGGATGTTGCACCCTGTGAACTTGAGCTTCTTTAACAAATATCTGTCAAGCAGCTAGGCTTTCCCGTCAATGTCTAAGCCTCAACTCTGTAAAAAGTACTTCATCGTATAGACTTTAAGAGAAAAAAAATCATTCTTCTGAAGATGCATACTTCCGGAGTGCTCAATCCATTACATTAATTCTAAAATGCTATATATCGAGCTCACAAACAAAGTTATCAACTACAAAACCATTATTAAAAATGTATGCAATGTTTCACTTTTTGATGATTTCTAAAACATCAACTTTTCCATGATCTAATTGATGCACCTGTAAACAAACTAAAAGACAAATTCTGAAAGCCTTTTTATTCTTTTCAGATCCTCCAAATTTAAAACATGAACTTTAGAAATCATACAAAACAGCAAAACTCACAATACAACCATTTAGTACTGGACATTAAAACAGAAGATGACTTCAGACCGGTATTTACACTTTTAGTTCACTTTAGACTTAGGGCACTGTGGTGAGAGCAACACATACCATCTGTAAATGTAAATCTGCTTTTATTACAAACTAAGGAGATCTTTGTTTACTGAACAGTATGTACAAGAACCCAACCTCTTCACCCCGACGTGGAAAAACTGCATAGATTCTCCAAAGACCTACGTGCGAGATGACAGCCGTCGTTTGTTTTGTTTTTTTTGTGGGTTACCGTGGAGATCCTTTAACATGATTAAGGATGAAACGAACCTCTGAGGGAAAACCCGGGGCCGGACGGCACAGCGTCACCTTTCCAGTCGCACTTTCTGGTTAAAAGTTTCTCGCAACAAACCGCGACTCCGTTTACCGTTTTATTTTCCCCACCGAGTTACAGTCGTGAAATTAAAATTTGCTCAACAGCTTATCAAAACTAACAAAGAGGTTTGTCTACAGACTCTCGGAGCGCCATGCAGTCGGACAATCAGTGACCTGTTGATCGTCACTCGGTGAGCAAGTATCTTGACTACTTCACAGCAAGAAGGTAATCCAGTTAAACGCCGATAAATCCCAGTGCGGGGAGTAAACACACATCACTTTCTCAGACATGACCGACTCGGTAGCGGACGCTCTGTTCTCACGCAGATGCAACAATTGAAAGGATGCAACAAAAACTGATAAATGATAGGACACTATATCTGGAACAGCTCAATGACGACAGACAAAAAATCCAGCTTCAGGAGTATCACAGCTTCTCTACTGTAAAACGAGCTCTCACAATGGATATAAAAAAAACATGTTAACCCGTATTAGTTTGACGGATCAATTAGGAGCACTCCATAATAAACAATGACTAATAAAATCATGCATCTGTAAAAAATATCATGGCTAAACGTGTTTGATGTGTCCTAAGTTACACAAAATTAAAACATCACCGAAGTACGTCCACACTATGTACACACAAACTATATTACACCATGTCAGAGACTTTGCATAAACTTTTTTTTTTCTTTTAAATCAATACAAGTTCGGCTGTTTTGAATATTTAAAAAATACTCTCAAATAATCATCTATCAGATCCCTTAAACAGCAAGAAACAAAAGCCGAAAACTCAACAGCTTCACATATTTACACACAAATATGATACACTTTTTTTTTCTTTTTTTTTTTTATACATATATAAACCAGTCTGGCAGTCAAACAATCAATCACACTGGAGAAAAAATATTCTGTTTGTTTGGGTTTGTGACGGAGGGCAGGAGCATGACGGTTAAGGCAATCTTGCAGAACGGATGATGAAGGTGTGAGTGAGATTAAAGGGACTGTCAGGAAACCAACTACAGCAGAAATCACCGACACTAACTTGTAAGGACACAGGATGGCTTTCAGCAGGAGTCAACAGCTCCCCTCGGCTTCGCTCACTTATTGAGAAGCATCTTTGCGAAGTCTGAATTTGACAAAGACCTCGGCTCTCCGGCCGCGTTGGCCGCCGTGCTGCCTGTCGGCGGCGACGCTCGCTCGGCTGCGGTCCCGTTCTCCACTTTGCCTGGAGGCGCCGGTTGACGGTGCAAAGAGCGAGGGAGTAAAGAAAGCTGGGTGCGTCCTCGCCCTCTCCTGGAACAGGAAACTCGTGATCACTTTAAGGAGCGGCGACGACGGCAAAATGCAGGAAATGCAGAAGAAATGTGGGTGCACTTACGATCCGTAAACTTGACGAGGCATTGCGTCTCCCATGGGTCTGCTGGAGCCAGGCTTATCTGTCAGGTTTCTGCGTGGGGGGTTGCTAATGGCAACAGAGATTTTGTTGTCCTCCACCTCGATGCCATCTAGTTTCAGCACCGCCTGAGACGCCTCTGTTTCATTTGCAAACTCCACATATGCCAGACCCTGCACAGAGAGAGGTCAGTGCATCACAAACATGTTTTCACTCTTCTGGCTTCTTTTACAGAATCTTGACAAAATATTCACAGCCGCTGACCATTTCCATAATTTATGACATCATAACCTCAAAATTCAATGCTATTTAATCTGTATTAATGTGATAGACAAACACAAAGAAGCACATAGAATTAATACTTCAGGCAATTGCTGCAGAAAATGATTTATATCAGAGTATATTTCTGTGTGATATCGGCCTTGTCAAAACCGAAAATCTAATCTAGAAACGTGGCAACACTTAAAATCTGCTGTTAACAGTTACTGATCTGTAAAGTCTGAAATCACACACGCAATTTAGTTTAAAAAAAATATTGCGTCAAAACTCCTCGAGGAACGCTGAAGTTGTAAGGCATCAAAAACGTGGACAAGTTCAAAGGGAGTAAATACCTCTGCAAGAAACTGAATCTCTCACCTTAGGTTTCCCCGAGCGGTACGTGACGAGGCGAACGTCTCTGATGCTGCCGTGAGGTTTGCAGATCTCCGCCAGTTGCTCCTTAGTGCAGGAGAACGGCAACCCAGAGATGAAGATTTTGTGTTTCTCCATCGCTGTGTTGTACTTAAACACCTGCAGAGAAAATCATTGTGAAAACATGATAGGTCTTTCCTTTCCAGTTAGACAGTAAACAATTGAGGAGTAATTTCAAGGTACAACAACCTTTTCACATATTCACTAAGTAGTAGGACTTTGTTCATTAAAATCATTTGAAGCACACACCTTGGAAATTCATTCATATGAATTTTCAGTGACTGGCTGCACCAATGAGAATGAAGGAGTTTTGAAACCGAAAGCGTTTTCAAAGGCACTTCAAGATTTCAGTGTCCGTTCAGTGTTGTTGCATTTTTACCAAGTTTTAATCAACTTTTAGCAACACAGGAAATTTACTCTGTTGTTCATTTTAGTTTCTGTTGTTTTATTTTTAACATAAAAATCAAAATGTTAAATGGAAGAAAAATAAAAATCAACATGAGCCAGGAAAATTAACCTTCATGTCATTTTTCTAAATGAATAATTTCACGTTTATATAAGGGAGTAAATGTGATCCATTCCATAAACATTGAAGACTTTTTAAGTACGACAATATTAGCACGTGTTCTAACCTTAAACTCAGGATTTTTGTTTTTGTCAACACAAGGTGACACAAACATGGGTCTGCCTTCCACCTCCTTCCTGTCCAGCTTCAGAGCGTCGGGGACCGACGCCGCCGACTCAAACTGGACATAGCCGTAACCTCGGGAGATCCCTCTATTGCCGGTGATCAGTCGGACCCGTCGGATCGGACCGCAGCTCTCAAAGAGTGACTTCAGCCTGGCCTCCGGGTCCTCCAGGGTGTACGCCAGGTTGCTGATGAACACGCTGCAGCTGTCGTCTCGCAGCTCGCGCCGGTCGTCGTTCTGCCTCTGCGCGGCGACCGCTGCCCCCTGCTGGGCATTCCTAGCTCCACCAGACTTATTCCCAGGAGGGGCGCTCTTCCCAAACAGTCCGGTCTCCGTCTCCATGTACTCGTCTGCGTTGTTGTCACCGCTTCCTCTCTGCCTTTTGGGAGCTTGTAAAATAAAGGAGGGAGAGTCAAAATTTCCCTGAACCAAAAAACAAAATCTAGGTTGCTCTTTTTTTTTTAATCACTCAAACATTTTTACCCAATCCCTCAGTCCAGTCCTCCTGATAATCATCTTGCTCTGCTTTTCTCTTCTCTCCGCCTCGGCTTGTCTTCTGGGCTTTCTTCTGGGCTTTCTTTTCTGCCTTGGCCTTCCGCCGCTGCTCCATTTTCTCCTCCTCGTGACGCACCAGGTTGGTTTCTTTCTGTGCCGCCTGACAGATGGGAAGAACACAGAAACGTTAGCCAAACACAACCTCATGCAAACAGTGCATCAGCACAGTGTGGAGGTGCACAGTAACACACTGTAGGGCCGTCGTGCGCTCCTACCTTTGCTCGCTGCTCGTTTATTCTGTTCAGCCGTGTCTCTGTCTTCTGCACCGCTGTGTCCCAGTCCTCCAATGTACCTGAATTAGAACACATCGTGTCAACTATCTATGGAGTGTGGAGTCAAGGTGCAGTCTAATGTGAAAACATTTTCAAAAGGCAGAAAAGCTTTTGAAAAGCAACTGCTACACCAAATGAAGTTCGAAAAGAAGAAGGAAGCAGGACATTGCTTCCGCTGCCTGAATTCGACATGCAGGGGAACATTTAAGGATGATGGTGACGGTCATTTGCAGAATGTGAACGCCAACATATTTAAGTAAATATTTATTTCTAATATTCGGCACATTTAAACTTTGTGGCAAGCATGCTCAGATGGTTAAAAAATGTAGGAGCCTGGAAAACTGCTGCATAAGTGCAGTGACTTGCTTTTCGGTTAAAAGTTCACATGAAGCCATTTAAACAAAATAAATAGGTGTTATCAAGTTTGAGAAGACTGAAGTTTTCCGAATCCTTAAATAAATAAAAGTGTGTTTCAGCTAGGGATGCGCAATGTAAATAGGCATTTTAGGTCAGTATCAGTCCAATAAATTTAAAAATGTCTCCTCTACCATTGTGGTGGATGCTCCTACCACCAACGCACAGTGTTAGTATTTTTCTTTATATTAGTTACAGTTTATAGTTTATGTTGGTTATTTCATTTAGACATATATTTTCTAATGGGTGCACACTTTAGTTAATGTCTGTCTGAATGGTTTATTTACACTTGTTCTTTGTTTGAGGTGCTGCTGATAAACCAGCTGGAGGAGAAACTGGAACCAACCACTTTTCTAAGACTGGAGGGGGAGACTTGTTTCAAGTTGATTTGAATTAGTTAATCTTTTCACTTAAATATTTACTTATTTGTGCTAAGTTAGTTTGTTTTGTTTTATTTGTTTTATAAAATACTTTGGTTAATTTTGTATTTGTTTGTTCTTTTATTATGTAGTGCCTCCCTCATGTGGTAGATTTAGGAAACTCCACCCCTATTTAAGCAGCCTTTTGTTCTTTGTTTGTAGGTCAGTTTGTTTTGTGTTTGGTTAGAGTTCAGTTGACCTCAGTTAAATTAGTTTCAAATTTATTTTTCTTACTTTTGTACGGAATCTTTAATTTTGTTCACTATTTTTTTTGAAGAATTAAATGCAATTTTTCAATTTTGAACACTTTTTTGTCCTCTTTTGAGTTTGGTCCCTCACAACCATGTAAAAAGGTTCTTTATTTCTCTGTTCTTTCTTATTCCAGGATGAAACTCACCTTCTACCCTCTCAAAGGTGAGCAGGACTTCACAGACGTGTTCTGGGTAATCTGAGGTGCACTGAACCGCTCTGTGCAGAGCCTTCCTGCAGTGAGTCATGTCTCCATAAGCTCTGAGTTAGAAAGGAAAAAAATTTAATGTTTGGGGAATTAGTCTTTAAAGCATTTCTGTGTCGTTTTAAAATAAAGCGTCCCTCTTTTAGAGTCCGTCTGACAAACCTTTCAAGGTTGTAGTACTCCAGCCACATGTTGGCGTATTTGGCGTTCCCTTTAGTCATGATGTTATCCCACAGTTCTCTTGCTTTCTGCATGTTCTTGCAGTGGTGGGCCTGGTGGGCAGAGGAGGTAAAAGATGACAAAAATTGAGCATTTTCTGTTTTCTTTTCTTGTGCAAAGTCATCCTAAAAGGGCAGAATGCATTACATACTTATAATGGTGAGCATTATTTTTGAATTGATTAGAAACAAGTCCTCTACGATCTACATATTGCATTTCACTGCACTGATTTCATGAAGCGTCAAGGTTTTTGATGAAAATCATTTGTTAAATTCCCGTTTTGCATCGATAAACATCCTATAATTATAACAGCATTTTCTCTCTCTCTCTCTAAAAAAAAAAAAAGATTTGTCACAGAGGGTTTTCCTACCTCTATCCGAGCCCAAATCTGCATAATGGCACAAGACGGATCTCCACTTTCACCAAACCCTGAGGTCACAAAAACATTTAGAGAGGCATCAAATTAAAGCTGATGGCAAGAGTGAATTCAGAGAAATTAATCTTTACAAGATTCAGATCAATCAGCCACTGCTGCCACATTCTTGGAGGCATTGCTGCAAAGTCACAAACTCGGTGCGTAACCTCGTTTAGGTAAACAACGTTACCATCTGGCATTTCAAAACTATCTTGCGTTGTATTATAAGTAGCGTCATATCGGAGTGTATGTCCAATTTGGATTAATCTGGTAACATATTTCTGTTTAGAAATTTGATCTGAACTCTTGTTTATATATTTCAAACAAGATGTACGAAAATAAGTTTGCCTTGTAAAGATCCTTGACGTCACATTGTGAATTTGCATGACAAATACACAGAACTGAACTGAATCAAAGCAAAGCTGATTAAAAAAAAATCAATTTAAAAAATCCGATTCAGAGAAATTCACCCACGTTCTTCAACATCTTGCTTCAGGTAGTCGAGGGATCGAGAGAAGGCAGAGCGAAGCTCTTCTAGCTCTTTACTGGATTCTAGAGAACAGAAACGCAACGCCGTCAATAAACAGTTGATCCGAGATTCACGTGTGATGCAGAGCTGCTCCCACCTTTACTGAAGTCCACTCGTCTCCTCAGGTAGTCGAGGTACGCCTGCCATATTTCCACATAATCCGTCGCTTGAATGAAACCTGCATTCAGCGCCTTTTCAAAAACATCTGTTGCAGAAGGACAAAATGAGATCCAACACACTGTCAAGGCAACACGATGCTTCTACAAAGGATCGGCGATATTAAAAACATGCGTCAACATGCTGCCGAGGCGTCACTCCAGGACCGTTACCTGACACACTCTGATGGTCGGCCCCGTGCCTCTCCAGAGCCTGCAGGTAGCTCTTCCACAGACTCATGGTCCAGGGACAGTTCCTGACGGCTCGCTCATGAGTGGGCAGGACCAAATCCTTGATCTTCAACTGGCGATCCTAAAAAAAAAATTAGAAATATGAGAATATCTGCCAAATCTACGACAGAACAACAAGCAAGATGTGTCGTTTTGCACTTTGGGCTTGTGTTACAGCAAACATCTTCCCACTAACACATAAGATAATCAAACATGTTAAAATAGCAATATCTTAGGAGATCGTGGGCATGAAATCCAAGGGAATAGGATTAAAACCAGTCAAGTCTCTTTCACTTTTTGCTGTCAATGGTTGCAGATTTAATAATACAATTTCTTATGTTGGAACGAAAAAAAAAAAAAACATTCAAAAAAAGAATAAGCCGCATCTCTCTAAAACAGAAATATTATATAAAGATGAAAACACAGTATACCTAACAGAAGTACCCACCAAAACCAGCCTCTCATTTCAAGGAATGCTGTTTGTGAGCATAAAGTTTCCCAGTTTAAAACAAAGTGTTCTAGTTTTTACGTTGTATGTAAATATGAACACATCTGCAGATTTTATTACTAAACTGAGTCAGTAAAAGCTCACTTTGTATTTTTTTGTCTCTCTTCAGCAACATTTCTAGCAACAGCATGAAATGTCTTTTTAGAGCTAAACTGCAGGTTACTGAGAGAAAACCGAATGTAGCTGGACTTTTTGTTTGTTTTTATTCATTGCTAGTATTACTGACTCATTGACTGGCTCTGTAGCATGAAGCATTCCTGGAAGACACTTTGGAGAAAAGAAGTGCTGACTCAGAACAATGTTCTCCAGAGTAACACTACTGGTCAACAGAGGAGCAGAAATGAAAACATATGCATAAATGATGACAGATTTTTAGTTTCCTCAATTACAATATTTCTCGCAAAAAAAGTGGTCATTCATCACCATGGTGAATTACAGGGAGAACGGGTTCATAACTGCAGGCCTAAGAATCACTGATCAGGGTGTCGGTGTGTTAAGTCTCCAGGATGTTGCACTCGCACAACATTTTTACCGACTTCTTCCTCCTCACTGAACAAACTCATTATAAACTTTCACATATGTTCAACATTTACGTCCGAGTTGCTGGTAATCTTCAACTAGACAGGGTTCTACAAAGCAAACAATGAAATCTGATTGAAAGAACATGATGGTGTCAGTCACTAGCCAATACTTACAAGGTATGTGGTGTATTTCGTCCACATGTCTGGTACCAGGCAGTTCTCAGCCAGAGCCCGTTCAAATGTGATCTGGACGCGTGCCGGGTCGCCCTCCTTCAGTTCAAAATCAATGTAGGCTTGATATTCGGCCAGTTTGGGAGGTTCGGCTACCAGCTGCAAGGAAGACATGCGCAGGCGAGATATTATGTACTGGTTGCAAAGACAGCGCTTAAAAGAAACTGAAGACAGCAAATCAAAAACATGATCAGTCGGTTACCAGAGCCTCTTCGTAAGATTTGCACTTTTCCTTCTGCTGCAGAGCCTTCCTGTACAGATGGACGACCGTCTCGGGGACTCCGTTTTCTGACCACTCCTCGTACTCTGCATAGGTGGCTTCCATGTCTGCAGAGCCACAAAACATTGCTAGACTGTGGAGCAATGCTAACAGGGATGCCTGCTTAAGCTCCAATCCGTTTTGAGAGAATTTGGAACAATCAATAACTTAACATACATCTAACTTAGCCTACGACAAACTGAAGAATGTGTCATCTTGTTAGTATTAATATTTAAATGATGTAATTCGGCCATGGCACAACAGGAATCCCTCCCAGTTCACAGCAATCCATCTGGACAGAGGAGTCGCCATGCTCACCCATTAAGGGAACGGCCAGCTGGCGGCGAAACAGCGTATGAATTCGCTCGAGCTGAGTGGAGAGCAGCTCCTGCTCCTCGCGGCTGGGAATCCTGCCAGGGGGAGGCTGAGACAGAGGCAGCAGAGAAAACGATACTGAAATGTGGAGACTGCTACAAATGAGAGGAATTAGTTTCAGCGTTGACACAGCAGACAGAACGGTAATTATCCATTAAATGGCAAGAGCACGATCTAGGTATAACTCATGCATGCTGATGTTGAATATAGCCAGTGTGTGGAAACACGCACCTGCACTGTGGACAAAACCGCGTTCTCAAACTCTCTGTACGCCTCCCACAGCGTCTGTCCCTTGGTCATGTGAAGCCCCACCGCCGTCACCGCTCTCTCAAAGATGGACCTCACCTTATCTATCCCACCTGGTGACCCCATGCCACCAATAGAGTACTGGGCATATTCGAGCCAAATATCTGGACCTGTAAAATAAAACAAACAAACAAAAAAAAAAACATAATTAAACTTCAAACTCATGTAAATAGCCAAATATCAAACGAAACAGTCTCCATGGAGGAGGCCCACTCACAGATGTAGTCTTTCACGGCTCTCTCAAACAGCTCATACACTTTCTCTCGGTTCGAATCCTCCTCGGTCAGGCGGATCTCATCTTTGAGCCAGTCAAGCCAGATCTCTGGAGGGTTGAAAAATAAAAATGTTTTAGTTGCAGCTCGTTTAGAAATCCTGCCTCCTTTGGGCTCTGAGCTGGAACAGACAGACAAACCTTCAGTTAGAGGGAAAAGTTCGCTCATCTTCTGTCTTGCCTTTTGCAGGCGGAAAAGTTCCCCCTCCTGCTTCAGGAGTTTGATAAGATCCACATGGCAGTTGTAGTCGAAGGCGTTGATCGATAGCTGCAACAATTCATAAAAACAAGTGTGGTAAAGTTTGATGAGAACTTGAGAACTTCATGGTGCTAACTTATTTTAGCACCATGAAGCTAAAATAAGTTTGATGTTCAAGCTAGTATTGTTGACTTTTGAAGAAAAAAGAATGTGAAGCTGGCTGTTTTTGCTTTAAATGTCTGCAGGATTTTCCTTCACGCTGACTCAGGGGTATTCCTATAAACAGCACATTTAGTCACTCACTTTCCTTCTTTCCAACTAGAGCTCAACAACCTTTAGATCTTCCAGACATCATGTCAAAGCACCTCCAGCTGCTTGGAGTCTGAGCCATCATTTAGAAACTTTTTCTGAAATAAATGTGCTTTCCAGCTATTTTTTTTCCCTTCATGCAATCCCTATGGTTTGTAGCTGTTCAATGAAAAGCACAAAAATACAACCACCGTTATCTCCTCGTGTACTAAGAAATATGAGTAAAGCGCTCTTTCCCCTCTATGGGTTTTCACAAATCTTTCATTTGTGAAAACAGACCAACAGGGCAGTGTTAGTTTACAGTTTCTGCGATTGACAGATTTCTCGGGTGTGAACAAACTTAGATCAGTTTAATTTTAATACAATTTAATGGTACAATCTGGAACACAGTAGCTTTAGTTTCTTTTCAAGGACAAGAGGAACCGATGTTTTAATGATTGTACGTGCAAGACAGACCCAGATAAAGTCTCACAGCTTCACCACACAGTGCAATAAAATAGACATTATTTAGATTTGGATGCTGTTTTACTGATATCCATTTGTCCTATTAATTAGTAATTATGGTTATGATCATACCCTATGATGTATTTACAGAATAATTAGATTGTTTATGTTTTAATGCAGCTGTCTTAACTATGTCTAATTCAGTTCAGTCTATCAAATTGGAAGCTGAACAACATAATTATTACTGCCTCATTTTAATGAACTGAGCAGTCAATTCATTTTCATCAACATTTGACGTGATTCTCCTTGTTACTGTGGCTCCATCATGTGGAGTAAAGAGGCGGGTGACGTACGACAGGCTGTTAGCATCACAGATTAGCGCTAGCTAACCACGGCGTGTAAACTACGACACATCTAATGTGTCCATTTAAACGTTTTAATTGTCGCTAAAATGACCAGATCTGTTTTATTTCATCCATATCAGCTCGGCGTTTGCTACAGATTCCTCGCTGGAGGTTAACTGTGTTCACCACTCATTCATTCTCATTAGCTGCTCGGCTAGCGATGGTTAGCCGAGCAGCTGGCAGGGCTGCTATTTCAGTTACCTGCTCCTCCAGTCGCTGGATCTCAGCTTCGTTTTCCTTCTCGTCCTCAGAGGAGTCGTCCTCTTCGTCTTCGGAGTTTTCTACACCCATGCCCTCCTCTTCGTCCGATTCCATCTCCCTCTCCTCCATCCCTGCTTCTTCCTCCTCCATGTCTTGCAACTGCGTTTGCTCTGCGTTGCTTGGCGCTGCCATGTTGGAAAGGCTGTCTGCCTGGTAACAACAAGGCAACACGATGATGAGAAGCGGGGTGTATGGCAGGCCGTTGTAGTATAGAATTAACCCACTCAGCTGGTCGTTTTAGGTCAGGGGTTTGCAACCTTTACGACCCAAAGAGCCATTTCAGCCCCACAAAGAACAAATGATATTTTTTTAAAAATGTCATTCAGTTGTGGATCAGTGTTCAGGTTAATATTAAAATCCCTTCCTGTCCATGTGACATTTAACTTTTGAGATTTATATAAAGCAAGAAAACGTGTACTTCCAGGTCTTCAAATAATGATTGTATTGGAAAAATAAAAACAAGTAAAATAATAATAATAATAATTTTCATTATTATTATTATTATTATTATTATTATTATTATTATTATTATTATTATTATTATTATTATTTAACACCTTCCTATTTCTATTTCTATTTTTATTTTTTGTATTCTGGATAAGTGTAAATATTCATAATTCTGTAGAGCTCGGACTGTGGTGCAATTATATGTTACCTCAGCCTGCCACACCACGTTCACGAGTCCAACAGCGTTTAGCCTGCAGTTGGCCGGTAGGGGGCGTTCTCCTGACACAAAACTCATACCCACTTGTTTGTCAACAAAGAAGCCGTAGTTTCTCGTGCCTGCTTGTTCACTTCCGTTGGCAGTCAAAGATGGCGGCGGCCTGTTTACGAAACTCCGGGTCTTTGCTGTCGTTATTCAGCAAGAGTTTCTTCCGACCGGAGCTCAACGCGCTTTGCTCCTACCATAAAAAGGTAACCGACTGAACCGTTCGGGCTGCTAATCATTTTATCTTTGAGTCGAGGAAATTTTGCATGTTGTCCTTTAGAAGTCAAAAACAGATCACCTCTCGCATGTGTTTACCTTTTCTAAAAGGTGGTGGATCATTACGAAAACCCGAGAAACGTGGGCTCACTGGACAAGAACGAGAAGAACGTGGGGACAGGGCTGGTGGGTGCACCAGCCTGCGGGGATGTTATGAAACTTCAGGTAAGCTGGAGCGGCGCAGCGCCGCTGCTGGGACAAACACCCCAACAGGTGTGTTACTGACGGTTTGCGTCTTGTGTTGCTCCAGATTCAAGTAGATGAAAACGGAAAGATCGTGGATGCAAAGTTCAAAACGTTTGGCTGTGGATCAGCCATCGCCTCCAGCTCTCTTGCGACCGAGTGGGTAAAGGGAAAGTCGGTAGGAACAGCAATGTCATATTGATTGATTGATTGATTGATTGATTGATTGATTGATTTAAGTAGAGATGACCAGATTGATCTCATTTCGCCCTGCAGGTTGATGAAGCTCTCAAGATCAAAAACACAGACATTGCCAAAGAACTCTGCCTTCCTCCAGTCAAACTTCATTGCTCTAGTAAGTTGAAACTGGAGAAACAATTTACCACACATTTGAGTATCTTTTAATCAACTGTTTTGCACTGGGACTGTGAAAAGTTTTCCTCCTCCTTGATGATAATCACATTTTGTCACCTGCATCTCTCAATGTTTTTATCTGGGTTTTACGTGGTGGACCAACACAAAGTAGTACGTAGGAGTGAAGTGGAAGGACACAGGATATGTGGATCTTAGAATAAAAATCTGAAGTGTGGCATGCCCTTTTTCTACCAAAAGCATCTGTAAACAGCTACTTTTTAAATCATCCTTCTCACCCCTGGTTGGGTTTCGATCTGGTCTTTAACTGGAACATTCTATCACGCGATTATCCTTCGATCGAAGCCTTTCCATTCTAGCATGGTACAAGTGTCTTTCAGGCTCTTAACAGGTTTTCTACCCGAGTTCAACCTGTGCTTAGCGTAAGCCATCTTCCCATCAACGTGTTTCACCGTGGTAACCAGGTGTAACACTAAGGCCTGTGGGCCAAATCCGGCCCGCCGTAATGTTTTATGTGGCCCTCTAGATTCTAGACTAAACACTAATTGTGCTTAAATGTTATCTTTTAAATTAAATCAACGCAGTTTTTATTTGTTTACTTCCAAACTAGTATCAACCAGTTCCTCCAGTTTCTTGAGAATTATCGTGGAAATTCATGCAAAATCAAAAAATCCTAGCACTTTTTTGTTGCCAGTGACTTTCTTCTTAGCAGGTCTGTGGACTGCAAGAATAATAATTGCCCTGTCTGTATACTCTTCCACCTTTAACCTTTTTTAAGTACAAAATTTTAAGGTAACTGTGCAAATATGGCTAAATGTTGTCCTTTTCTGCTCTGAAATTACATTTTGTGTTTGTGATGATGTGTAAACAGATTATATGAACAGATTATGTGTTTTAGAATGTTGTGTTTTATAGTTCAGTTTTGTATTGTTGGTTTCTGAATCTCCTCCCTTCCTTCTTCCTCAGTGCTCGCAGAAGACGCCATTAAAGCAGCGCTGTCGGACTACAGACTAAAACAAAAGGAGAAAAAATAGGATCGTGCCAAAGCCAGCAGTTGATAAGCTACGACGTACCGACCATACTGAAATATTTCATCAAGATCAGGATGACAAACGTCCCTCTGCAGAGCTGTCAACGTCAGTGACTGAGTCTTGTTTAGCTGCCTTTTTTTTTTAATACATTTGCTCATTCATTTGGGTTCAAATGATCAGAAGTGCTGATGATTTGAAAAGCTTCGGGTCTCAAGTTGAATATTTGACATCTATGGTCTTTAATGTGCAGCCTGGACTGTTCTCCTGCGCTTGCACACGACAATGAAAAAACCGAGATCTTTAATAAACCAGGAGCCAAATGAAAATGATTCACATGTGTCTGTCTTTATTTGTTTTGGCTTTGTGATATTATTTGGCGTAAAGTTTCGTTATAAAAAGAAAAAAAACTTGTGCGAGACCATTCGCACATGTCGAAATCAACGATTCGACCTCCTCGGTGTGTCCGCTGCCTTCATCCAACAGATCGCTCGTTTGCCGGCGCCACTCTCTGCTGGCGCACCAGAACCTTTCTCAGCAGGGTTAGCACTGCCAGCATCACAAGAACCAGAAGCACACACAGCAGGGCGAGCAGGGAGACGATCACCTTCGAGTCACTGTGGGGGGATACTTGGAGGCTCACAGGAGGGACGGTCTCCTCTCTGTCGGTGGACAGTCCTGACTGTGTCCCTGCAGCACAGGACAGATTGCCTTGAGGGTAGGGAGATGTCATGTTTTCTCTGCATCCCTGGTCCTCTGGAAGAGATGTAGTTTTCAGGTCAGCGGGAGAGACGGATGGAGACACGTTGAAGGATAAACACTCCTCATAAGCGAGAGTCTCGAAGGAGTAGGGTAAAACCCGAGAATCTTGGAGGTTCTGTTCGCTTGTGACCATGGCTTCTTTTGACATTTTCCACTGCAAATCATCCCCGTTTCCATAGGAACCTGGACCTGATGTTCTCACCGCCTCCACAGACGCGACCAGAGGCAGCCGCGTCTTCTCATTTGGCTTTAAGACACGTGGACAGATGGACACGATGGAGAGATCGAGCAGCAGGCGGTGAGCGAGGTGGACCGGCTCTCTGCACACCAGATCCGTAGCCATCTTCAGTCTGCCGCTCAGCAGCCAGCGGTACAGATACAAGATGTCGCACTCGCACACCCACAGGTTGTCGGTGAGGTCCACGGACCTGAGGCGCGGCAGGCTGTCGAAGGTGTTTTCAGGCACCGAGCGCAGGCAGTTGCTGTTGATCTGCAGGACCTGCAGGTTGACCAGGGCGGCGAGAGAGGGCAGATCCAGAGAGGAGATGCAGTTTTCCGACACGTCCAAATGTGTCAGCGATGGCGGGAGACTCGCAGGGAGGCTGGTGAGCTTGTTCCCCTTCAGGGTCAGGAGCTGCAGCTTTCTCAGACCCAGCAGCGCTCCGGGCTGGATGGCACGGATTCGGTTGTCCTCCAGGTGGAGGCGGGTTAGGTTCCTCAGCTGCCTGAGGACTCCCGACGTGATGTAAGTGATGCGGTTCTCCTGCAGCAGCAGGGACTCCAGGCTGGGGGGCAAGCCGCGGGGGAAGCGGGCCAGCAGGTTGTGGCTGAGGCTGAGCTCCTGCAGGCCGGAGAAGGCCTGGAGAAGGTGGTCCACGTTGCAGAGCTGGTTTCTGGCCACGGACAGAGCGGAGGTGCCGAGAGGCACGGAGCGGGGCAGCGACCTGAGACCCAGAGACTCGCACAGGACCAGAAAGCCCGGGCCGGGACAGCAGCAGCCGGGGGGACACGGGGACATGGAGAGGCAGGCCAGGGGCCAGACGAGGAGAGCGAGGAGGACATCGCATCTGCACCACAGCATGACTCACTGTGAAGGACGAGGAGCTGATTAGACACATGCAGCAGATTTCATCACTAAAGTTTCAATTTATGTCTCATTAAGAACTATTGTTTACATTTGACACTGCCGGATCCTCTTGCTCCAACTTTCAAAGACCCAGCTTGTTGATTATTGGGCAGCCTTTCACTATTCCTGTCTGTCTATCAAAGGTGGCTCCTTCAATCAGATCTCCTTGGATCGTTATTCATTTTATTTAAGCACACTTCTCCCTGACAGATTGCCTGGAAATGTAGCAGTTAGAGGACGAATCCAGTCGGTTGACATCTGGTGACTGTGTGATGATAGTCAGAGGATCCCTTCCTCATCAATTATGCACTCAAGGTGGCAGTGAGAGGAAGGACCTGGAAAAGTCCTGCCACTCATCATGAGCAGTTTACATCAAACTTACACTCTGGTGACTCTGGAGAAGTGCAGCTCCTCCAGAGTCACCGTCAGCCTTCCAACTTTGTCTGTGACCTGTCCGCTGTGTTCTTTGGCCTCTATTTACTAACAAGGTGACATCTTTATTTGGGGATTAACGTGGAACACAAATGCACAAATGAGATTGTTGGGAAAAAATAGTTCTTCTTCTTCCGCAGTTTAGCGCTGCTTTGAGTTGTCCGACCACAACGAATCCCAATGAAATGTGTTGTAGTTAGTGCTGGTAACATGATCTAATATGAAAACATTGAAGAGACTCTACAGCTCTGACACAAGTCAGTCCTGAACATTTGTCTTTCTGCTGCAAACCGTGTCGAACTGAATGCCTGCCTCTCTAAGAAATGGAAGAACAGCCGCTGCAGGCAGGAGACCTTTGACCTCAGGGTTTTCTCACCCAGTTTCCAGCTGGCTGACTTTGCAACATGGAGATAATACTATAATGTCTGAATGTTAATCTAAAAACGATAAACTTTTCTAAATGAACCAAGTGTCTTTGGCATCAAAGAGACTTGACAATTAAAACAAACTTTCTTATGGAAAGTTACTCCTGAAACTACATTTTACTGCCAGGGTATAATTTATACTCCAGATGCTGTTTTTCAACATGTATAATTTAAAAAAGAAGCATTTAGTTCATTTGAAGAACTAAATGCTTGGTTTGAATCTTTGCATTATAGATACTGAAGTGAATGTCCCTCTTCCTGCAGCAGCTTTGTTACAGACAGAACCATGAACTCCTGACTCATCCATTGTTGGTTCTGCTTTTCCTCTTTCAGATCATGCACCGTGCTTAAATTCAGATTTACAGTCACAAAATGTAGCAGTTCACCACCTCTTTCCAAAGAGCACCTTTGACTTTTTTTCAGCTTATGAATTAATTTAAAAAAAAGTTTAAGATATCACTGAAATATAGATGCATAGTGATTGACCAATTTTTTTTTCTTTTCTCAATCTGGCAACTCACAACTTTATTTGATTTAATTTATTTAATCAGTTTAATAAAAACAGAGGCCCAATTTTGAGATGTTAGATCACAAAGGCAAATTTCTTTTAAGCCATGTTTGATAAGAATAGCTTTTTGATATCAACTGAAGGTAACATAATCGCTTGATTGTGCTATAATATGACTCTACATGGCTGGGATTGACCACAATGATGACCGTTTAGCTAAATTTTGCCTGGACTTACCATTATCCTGCTTTGGGATTATTTGCTCCTCTGTAGAGATGGTCAGGGGTCTGTGATCCTCGGTCTTTTAAAGATGACCACTGCTGCTCCAAATTCCAGCCGGACTCTCATCAAAGTTTCACGAGTGCCTCAAGGTGCTCTGTTACCTCTTCTAGATCCTCCTCATCATGCACATTGATTGAGCGCTCCTATTGTTTGTCAGAGGCAGGTAACAATGCAAAAGCAATCAGTTTTAGGAAGGAATAGAAAGCCCTATGTGCCTCAGGTGTTTTCTGCAGCTCAGGTCTCTGCAGGCCAGGTTTGTTAAAAAAAAATCCAACACACTGATTCTCATGAGCAGGGCCCTTAACAAGAGAAGGTTTCTGTGTTTCCTGATGGGAGGAGTGAAAGTGAAGGGGGAGTACTTTCTCGAATTATTTAGAGCGTTGCAGGCTAAAGAGCAGGGAATCTGAGCCGTGGGTTCTGTCAGGGCTCACGTTTCCTGCCAACCTGGCTGCTTTTGATTGTGTGCTGTCATCTTATTTTTGATCTCTGATGTTTCAACCTGCTCACGATTCAGATCCGATTTACTTCCAGCCTTATTTAACCAAACTTTATGTAAACCAGATGTAATCCCATCACAAAAAAAAAAAAAATTGTGAAACTTGTGGGTGGGAGGAGAAAAAAAAAAAAAAAGGAAAAGTCAGTGCTTGAATTAGTCACACGGGGGCAGTATTTTTCTTCTTCTTTTTTTTTTTTTTAAACCCATTTAAGTTCAGAAAAACAATTCAATAGTCAAAAACACAACTCAAAACCTTCCTGATGGATTGTTAGGAAAAGCCTTTAAGTGAGGAAAAAAAAATGCAGCATTACCAGTCATCCATCATACTTTTATATTTTAAATAATGATTGTTGTGGAGACTTGGTGACCCGGAGTTTATGCACAACTATATGATTCATTTACCATCCTCCTCTACAGGACAGGACGGCCTCGGGTCCAGATTGTGTCGTTTATTACAATTACAGTCATTTTAACTCTTTATAATGATTGCTCTGGCCAGAAGCGTCGTCCAGTAAACGGCTCTTTTCTTGTGACAGCTTTGTGACTCATGAAGCCCAACAGTAATTTGCCTCATTTGAGTGGCATGTTTTCTCATCTTCCTCCTTTGGAGGAGGAGGCTGAGACATATGAGCCTCTGTGTCACATCATCTTACAACCCCTGAGAAACAAGACACTGTGGATTAATTACAATTATAAACTTACTTATGAAGCACATATTTATTCACAGGATCAGCCTCTCAAATTTTCAGGACACCCCATTACAGTTGATTACAATTGAAAATAGTTTAGTTTAATTCCTTTTCCTAGAAGCTTAAAGGAAAACAACTATCAACTATTACCAATATTCACAGTGGATGCTGCGTGTTGCCTCATAGCCACTTTATTTGTGCGTGACCCTAATCTGGAACAAATCAATGTGTGCCGTTTGTGCAGACAATACACAGGCTCTTGTTCTGCGCCAAAGGAGGCGTGTGTGTATCAGGATTACATCTGCTGAAATATTTAAAGAACCTTGTACAGTAGCCGGTGGGAACAAAGGTGCGTCTCGTCAATCCGTTCTTCTGCTCTCCTGCTTTTAGAGCTGCGGCGTCGACGGCCTCGTCGAGGCTTTCCTGCCGGGTCAGCAAAGATTAAAGGAGGACTTCTGTCTCCCCCGCAGCAGATATTATGAATCTTATGTTTGCGTAATTACCTTAAAGCAGTCATCTGTGATTTCCGAGTGGACGAAGCTCCAAATTACAGACGTGCAGAGGAACGTGATGTTTATGTAGAAGTCGTCGTTTATTTTTGGAACCTTGTTGCCTTTCTTGATTTTATGTCTTCAGGCCTGCGTTTTTTTTTTTGTTTTGTTTTTTTTTGTTGTTTTTTTTTTTGGATTGTTTGTTTTGTTTTGTTTGAATTGAGTAGCAGCACATGCAAGAATGACAGGCACACTTCTTTCCTTCGTTTTATTAGACATTAGCAAAACAAACCTGTCACTTTGCAGAATGAACAAAGCGTCACAGAGAAAGCGACGCGTGTGGACGACAGTGTGAGGCTCGGATAAAAACAGCGAGTTTTCACATGACAAAACGACAACCTACAAAACATGCAAACTCATCTGAGTTTCGATGCTTAGTGTAAATTGAATCCATATAATCACTCAACTTTCTGACTCGTTTTTTTTTTATTATTCTTTACAGTAGGACAGAATAACAGGCGTTGATGTTTAAATATAAAATAAGGAACCCTAATTTCTAACTATATTTCATCCCTTCTTGTGTAGATAACAAAAAATACTGATAAACGTTTGAAGGATGAAATACAAAAAATATATATATTTTCTTATACTTAAAATATAGTTGAAATAAAATTCATGAAAACTCTTCATGTTGTTTTTTTTCTGTTTGGGTTCTGAAATAAAATACAAGGCACCAGATATAATAACGCTAAAGTAGAGGTAAATATAAAAGTTTAATATTAATAAAGAAAAGAATAATTGCTACTCATCAAGTCAGGTTTACTGGCATTTACGCGTCTTTGTTTACATCACCAAAGACGTCGCTTTGAACGGCTGATTCAGATTTTGAAGCTCTTGGAAAACGCAAAGCGGAGATTTTCTGGTGGGAGTGAAACCTCCCCCACGTGAAAAAACCTCTGCTTGGCCACGATGGCCTTTTTGAAATCACAGTCCCGTCAAATGACATTTAGAAATGACAGACATCGTTACTCACGCCTGACTTATAAACTGTAAGCAATAAACAGGTGATGTGGTTTTACTGAGAAGCGCCAGCCTGATATAAAGTATGTACTGGCATTACACTGCACTCCATGTTTACTGACCCCCCCTGGTGAAGATGTGTAGAAACTCTCACACGAATTCATCTGCAAAACGCATCATTTCACCTGACAAAATTACAAAACTCCAACCTTTAATTTGGCAGAAATTCTTCCATGGCGGGAGATTATGAATAAGGAATAACATATCTTTTAAAATACAACTGCAGGTGTTATAATTTTTTTGCATCTGTGAAACTTGAAGCATTGTCTTATTTGCACTTTACTTGTTTGAAGCTGATCAGAGTTTTTATGAAGTTTCATTTAGTAATTTGTAGCAGATCCTCGTTTGTAGGAGCATTTTCTCTCTGCCATTCTTCAAAACGGGAAAGACAAGACAGCATTTCATTCAAGCCAGGCATTAGTTAGGAAATGGCTAAAATAAAATAGTTACGCTCCCTGATGTAGCAATATCTGCAGACAGAGCTGTAACGCAAAATACTACAGTCACTGGATCAAACAAGGCTTGACAAGTTTACAGATCTTCCACACATCTTAACTAGAGGTATCAGTAATTGTGGAGGGTGCTGTGTGCATGAATTCATGCACATTATGTACATAATTACCCACCCATTTTGTATCCATTCACTTCCTTGTCATTAGGATTTCCCCACTATTTGCATTGCTTACAAATTGCACAGCTTTTCCTTTCCCTCACATAAATGCATAGAGGTTCTGTTTTTTTCTTTAATCTTGATAATGAAACCTGCTGAGGTGCTGTGGATGAATTACAGACTCGCACAGTAAGACACTCAGCTTTCTGTCTTTTGTTGGACTTTATTCCGATTTTATGCACGTAAAGATTTTCATAGCGGGTGCGACGCCACCTGAACGGATTCCCTTTCTGAGTGACACGTTGACCCGTTTTGCCTCGGCCGTGTGTTAGTGGTTGGATTTTTTCAGGTGGCAGGTGCAGACCGAATGACTGGAGCTGGTGCTGGGGCTGGCACTCTTCTGGACCTCCTCCCGTTGCTTCACTGGTTCTTTGACTGGTTCTTTGAACTTCACTTCCTCCCGCCTTTTTTCCACTTCCTCCGTGTCTCTGACCTTCCTGACCTCCTGTCGAGGCGACGACCTGACGTCTCTTCCCTTGTCTCCCACCAGCGCCTTGGAGGGCACGCGCAGATGCTTAGGGGAGGCCGGACCCTGAACGTGGACCCTCTTGACGTGGTCCACGGCGTACGGTTTCTCCTGGAGCTCGCCGGAGTTCTTGCGAGCTCCGGTTTTATTGGCAGTGTACTTCCTGGGGGGGTTAGGGAGAGGCTTGTAAGCCTCCAGCTTGCGCTTGTGGCTCATGGCGAACGCACAGCAAATGATGAAGACCAAAACAATGAGAAGAGAGGTGACAACGATGATGATGAGCAGGTTCTCCTGCAGGAAGTCCACCACTCGGCTCAGGACATAGTCTTTCAGGCGGATCATGGTGGTGGTGATGGTATTGGTGAGGCTGGGCGGCGGCGTGGCAGCAGAGGCTTCGACGGGCCCTCGTGTGGAAAAGGAGGTGGGGAAAATGAGCTCCAGCTCGGGTTCGTCGCCGCTGCCGTCCACAGAGATGTTGTAGAACAGGGGACTGCAGTGGCACAGACTGCAGCACAGCCAGAGCAGAGTCGCAGCGGCGGCGGGAAAAACCAGCTGGGACTTCATGGTCAACGGCGGCTCCTGCAGCAACAGCAAGATCAGGGTTTTAACAATGTACACAAGAAAGTCAAATTTGGCAACTTATCGGTCAAAAAACATTCTCTGCTGAATTTTAAACCACTATGTTCCCATAAACAGCTAAATCAGTGAACGAATTCAAATCAAAAAGAGTTTGAGAAAGAGAAAAAAACACTCCTGCTTTAATGAAACAACTAACCATGTCAATCATAATTTATAGCTGACATTAAGGGCGACAGTAGGAAAAAACCTGAATACTAATGAAATCTAAGCATTTGTGGAGGACAAGAGGGAAGTGAATGCTTATTAGAAAGAATCAACAACCCCACTGATTCTTTCTGTGTCATCACAATGCAGATTTATCCTTATTTAAGGAGCTTTTTTTTTTTTTTTTTTAAATTACTGAAGCACTTTTAGGTCAGTGTTCACTCGCATAAAACTACAATTCTCCTAAAAATGGTGCTGGACAGAAAATTTGTGTTGGTTTATCCTGGATTTATGACAAGGATCTAAATGGAAGTCAATGGGAATTCCTGCCAGAAAATTAAAGAGTGGACAGAAAAACGAATGAAAAATGTTATTAAATTGTTAGAAGATTGAATAAAATTATGTCTCTTTGGAAATGAAACACAAAGAAAGGTGAGATTATTGTCCTTTATTGTCCCTCAGTGGACAATAAAGGAGAAACACGTTTATATTTACTATGACCAAAGATTTTTTTTTGCTCTCTATCATACAAAAATGAAGCTTCTGTTTTGCTGTGCGTCGGGCATCTGGATTTAAATGTTTTTCGATGTTTCTTTGCGAAGAACTCTTCCTCCATCTCTGGCGAGTCTGTGTTTTCTGCCTCTCCCTGCTTTGCACCAGATCTATTTCAGCCGACTCCAGAGTAGCCATTACTTATTTGGGGTGGAGACAGCAAAGTTTGGCCTTATAATTTGTAAAGTAGAGGGAGGCCACCCATCCACCACACCAAAGCCAGAAGGAAGCTTTATTCCAGTGGGAGCACAGAGGCGTGGGAGACCTGCGGCCGTGGCCTCTATATTTACACTGGGCACCAGCTGGTGAGCACCCGCCCACAGCAGCTCAGACCTGAGGGAGATATTTCTGCTTCCAGAAAAACCTGTATTTGTGAACAGGCCAACTGGCTGAATAAACTCCCCAACCTAATGGTGCCTCTGGGGTTTTCACTGAATTTTCTCTTGCTAATAAGGAAAACTCCAGCTGCCATTATTTTAGCTACATTTTTCTCCTAATCTGGTGTATAATTAGGAAGCGCCAAGCTATGGAAACCAGCCTCTAATCAGCATGGTGCTGGAGCGAAGCTGCTGCAGCTCGTCGTGGCGCAGCAGTGTGAACCCCTCCGCTGCTTGTGTGGTCAAACATACAGTGTGTTTTCTGCTGGACCACATGGTGGGCTGGGTATTCATCCTTGGATGTAAAGCCATACATGACCGCTCTGCCTCTTCAGTCTGGTAATTACAGCTAAAATTACGCTTCCAAAATATCTCCTCGGAGCTGAGATTACCCCTCAGTCACCATGTAAGAGAAGAACATGCAGAGATCAGATAGGACAATGCTCAATTTTCTCAGAGCTTATTTTAATCCTTTGAGGCTCCTCCACGCCGTCGTGACACAGATTTAAGATTTGCACGACTGGTCGCGTCGTGTCAGTTGGACAAGTTGAGCTTTCCGTGTTTTCGTCACATTACAGCTACAGACCTGAAGAACTTTTGATTTGGATTCCGTGGTAGAGAAAAGTTGTGCGTGGCTGGGAAATATAAGAAAATCATCTTTACAGATAAAAACCTAAAATCACATCAAGCATTTATATTCAGTCCATTTTAACCCAGACTAGTAGACGGAGCACGGCTCTGTGTATTTAATCTCGGTATAAATGCAGCTGGAGTTCTTGGAGGTTTGGGAAAAGTGTTGCACAAATACGACTGTGCCAAGACAGCCGCCCGCTTAAATTGAGAGGCTTAACAAGAAGACTAGCAACTAGAGAAGCAGACACAAGGCACATGGTGGCTCTGGAGGAGCTCCAGAGATCGTCAGCTCAGGTGGGAGAATCTGTCGCCAGTCTTTGTGGAAGGAGAAAGTCATTTATGAAAGAAAAGAAAACTATCTAAAGCTTTATATGAGCCCCCAAGGGAACACAACAGAGGTGTTGCGTTACATTAGGGGTCATCTTTAGATCTGATCTTTTAGATGAACATAGAGGGGCTACGAACTCTAAATGCTGCTCAAAGGGCTGCATTTATAAAACGGATTTATCCAAGGTTTGTCTAATTTATTGCAGTCTCAATAGTTTTACTCAGAAAGGAAACCACAGCTTTTAGAAGATGTTCAGTCAATTGCAAAAACTTGAAACTATATAATTTGACAGATCAACACTCTGGTTTTGTACAAAGTACTTCAAAAATGCAACTTTAAAATTGAATGTCAATTTGAGAAAAAAAAAAAAAAGCTTAAATATTTGGAGCACCTCTTCTGAATTTACCTGAATTTCTGTCCTCGGTGGCAAATTTATCGCCAACATTCAAAAATACTTAATTGTTGCAAAACTTACGAAGTTAAAGAAGTTTCCAAAATTTCAATGTCCATGTGTGGCTTTCCAGAGAAAGATAGTAACCATCTGTCCACCTCATTAATGCTGACAAGTAAACCAATATAACTAATAACTAAAAATATGCTTGATTTTGTTCTGGTTGTCCTCTTTGTTTTTTTATATGTTTCACTAGGAAACAAACTTCTTTATTATTTGTTCTTGCTCCTGAAACAACTAGATCATTAAGCAGCGCTCTGATTAATCATAGTGAAGGAGCTTTATAGTATTTCTCATTCTTTCTCCTATGGGACCATATTTCCTGTCCATCAGGCGCAGCAATTTGTTCAAGTTTAGTAAAGATTGTATTTTAAGTACAGACTCACTCTCAGAATCAGACTTACACGGGAACCAATAAATTACATTTTCAATGTAAATTTGATTACTTAATATGAAGAGGTGCAGTGTCATTTCATTTCATGCATAAAAAGTCTTTTTTGTAAAAAAAAAACAACAAAAAAAACATTTTAACAACTGACTGAATGTCCTCCAATAGTTGTGATGCCATTTCTTTTTCTTTCATCAGGTGTTGAAATCATTTAATGGCGGAAATGTTAGAACTGGAAAAAAGCAGAAGATCAAATGTTGCAATTATGGCTTAAAATTTCAACTCCCACCCCGAAAAACAAAACAACAACAAAAAAAGGCACTAAATATTTACAACTGTTTAGTTGAATCTACACTACAGCGAGCATCTGGAACACTTTTATTCCTAATTTATAAATATATAGCTCTAGAAAAAATTGAAATGATCATTTTCTCTGATTTTACTTTCTATAGGTTTCTGTTTGAGTAAAATGAACATTGTTATTTGATCCTATGAACTGCTGACAACATGTCTCAGAAATTCCAAGCAAAAATGTAGCATTTATTTGCAGCAAATGAGAAATGGTCAAAATAACAAAAAAGATGCTGTGCTTTTAGAGCACAAATAATGCAAAGAAAACAAGTTCATATTCATTTAGAAACAACAATACTGATGTTTTAACTCAGGAAGAGTTCAGAAATCAACATTTGATGGAAGAACCAGGAGATTTTCAATTGGATTCAGTCTTTTCCAGAGCTATAAATATGGTGATGTTTCTTTGTTACTAGTGGAAAGAATAAGACTATTCTTTATGTAAGGACCTAAAAGGCCTGTCTTTGAACATAAAAGTATATAAAACTTATAAAACCTTATAAAACAGTATAATTATCTAAAAGATTCTTTGAAACTGCAGATAAATCATCAATACAAAACCTGAGAGCCCGATAAGAGGGACAAATGTTAAATTATTTTTGTACAGAGAAAAGATTTGCAGACTAAAATGTTGAATATGTAATATAATAAAAAATAATATCAATGTCTGTTTTAAATAAAATTGGTGTATTATGTTAAATAACATTACATTTTCATAAAGAAAACAACTCTTGTATCAGTTTTAAAAACACAAGTATGCTTGAAAACGACATATGACAGAAATGAAGCTTCTGTAATCTGTGCTTCTAAGTTAAATATAAAAGTTAATGACATACTTACAGAAGGAATTTCCTTCGTTTGTCCGAGTGGAAAGCAGACGCAGAGCAGAAAGGTTCGGACTGATAAAAAAGCAGCAAGAAGGAGAGAGTAAGGATATTTTACCCCTCCCTGTTAAGTTATACTTAGTTTTTTTCACTCCGCTCTAAAATGTCTCCTCAGAGCAAAATGATGCCCAGCCCTCCATCCTCAGATTCTCCTCCCTCGTTCTCAGCTTTCCATCCAAGTTTATGCAGGAGCCATTTTGGATTTTTACTGTACTTTTTAAAATCAGTCTATAATACTTTTTTCTTATCTTAGCATAAGAATGCTCACCTGAAAGAAGATTTTATTGTCTTTTACAGAATGTGTTTACATCAAACCCAAAATTTGTCTGGTAACTTTAACCCCAGCGGCTGCAGTGATGTCACAGAAGGTGCGCAGGTCTCATGTTTTAGCAGAAATGGTTATTTCTGGTTTTGTTGGGGCGAGTCTGACCAAACAGTCCCTGCCTCCCACCAAGTCCTTTCTAATTAAGACCAGGGTGATTACAGCCTTACTCTGGAAGGCAGCACAGGGAAGCAAAAGCACCAGTTTACTCCCAAAAACACACCAAACTAAGTGAACATATAAACTTAAGGACCATTTTGGTGGCCTTACCTTTGAACATGAAAGGCTTTTATTCAAAGCTGTTCATGTTCCTTTGATTGAAATTAATTCTTTCACAAGACCTCAACTTCAGGTTGTGAGCAGTGATTTACTGCTACTGTTTGGTTATCCGTTTTTTGCCTTTAAAGGTTATGTTTCAGTTTGAAACGCTTTTTAAAGTTATTTTATACTAAAATATCAATCAATTACTGGTTTAAAACGAAGCAAATTAGAAAAATGTTCTATATATTTGTAATTAGCCATGTTTAGTCAGTTCTATGAGGAAATGAAAAGTCAGTTCACTCCAGCTACAGCTGAATGTTTTACATGCTGTACCAAACTCTAGGCTCAAGCAGTTTGGAACAGCTAGAGACTGAAATGTTCGCTCATTTATTGAAGCAAAATACCACAATTTCAGTGCAGATTTAGGTCTGGACTTTGACTGGGCCAAACACAAAATATACTCTCATCTGTAGACGCTTTATTGAAACGCTGGCTGATTGTTTGGAGTGTTGGATCTGCTGGAAGGTGAACTAAAACACCAGGCCCAAGTCTTTTGCTCTATTCTTATCCCCTTCACTGTCTCTGCTGAGGAGAAGTATCCCCACATCATGATGCCTCCACCTCTTTGTTTCATCCAGGACGCTGTGTTCAAGGTGATGTGTAAAGTTAGCTTTCCAGCACACAGCCACACGCATCAGCTACAAAGATTTATTTTGGTCTCATCTTACCAGAGCACCGTCCTTCACATGTATTCTGCCCTCCCGAAAGGATTTATGGACAATTGCAAATGCAGCTCTTTCAAAAGACCAGAATGGTGGAGGGTGCAATAAATATTGCTTTAAATATTTCCATTTGAGCTGCAGATCTCTGCAGGACAGGTCCTCAGTGATCGGTCACTGACACCAGTGACCTATCACTGGTCTCAAACTCCAGTCCTGGAAAGCCACTGCCCTGCAACTTGTGCCTCTGCTGCACCACTCCTGAATGGAATAATTAGGTCATTAAGGCTCTGGGGAACTTATCTACACAAGGAGGAGGTAATTAAGCCATTTCATTCCAGTGTTTTTATACCTGTGGCGCATCTAAATACCGCAGGACAGTGACCCTCGAGGACTGGAGTTTGACACCCCTGGTCTAGGTGGACGGTCATGGTACGTGGTACTCTTAGTTTCTGACAATAGCTTAAACAAATAGATGTCCAAATCTTGAGCCATCATTTTATAACTTACACTTTATCTCTGACTTATCTTGTGTGTTCTTTGGTCATGCAAATGAAAGAACATACGAGGAGATGAAACACTTTTGCAAGGCACCGACAGCTGGACAAGTCAAGTCAGTTCAGAGCCAAAAGCCTCACCATTTTTAAAATGAGCCAGTCCCAAAAAACAAAAAAAAAAAAAAAACAAAAAAAACAATCTGTCAATCTGAAAGTTGACTCCCGCAGCGCCACTAGAGTGCTGGAGGTGCCCTCACAGCTAGCTGATAAATATCCCTCATCCATCCTCCCTCAAATTATTTATGACTCTCATTCTTCACTCTAGGATGCAGAACAATGCTTTATTTACTGGCTCTTGTTCTACGCGTCTATTTGGCATCCAGGGTTTATTTTCACCCCAGAAACAGACAACCGGAGATTATCTGCAATATTTTGTGCATCATATCTGCTGTCTAACACACCACTAACTAATTAATGGATATAAAATGTTATGCATAATTGTCTAAAACATGCTTCATCAGATCATAATGGTCTTATTTCATGTTTGTTTAGGAAGACAAGTAAATACTTTTGACAATATGGATGAGAAACATGCTGCGGTGATAACCCCAACTGTTACAATTCACAATCGATGCAGGCCATCAAGTCCTCCAATCCCACTCAATACTTGGGCCAAATAATTCAAAAACAGCAGTGAGTTCATTTTAAAAATTCTTTATTAATTTTCTTATAATCAATGTCCAATATTTGAAGCAAGGATAATGAAAAGAAGCTGAGCAGACCTCACCAAGGCTTTCATCCTGGTTGGTTTTTGTCTGATCTAGTTTCTCATTTTTCATATGCGATGGAGGTTCTGCTTTTCTCTTATGGTTGTATGGGGGCAAGGTGCAAGGAACACAAAACAGGAGGGGGGGGCGGGAGGGGGAAGACGTTTAAAACCCATCACCCATACAAACACCCTCTTTAGCACAACCACAAAAAAAAACTAAATGATTCCTGATCATATTTACACAGCTTTCACTCATTTTTCTAAACCTTAATTACAAACATACACCTATCTTTCAGCGCCACTTCCACCTACATTATCCCTTTGGATTGCTGTTAGATACTAAAGTTTTTGCACCAACCATGCTATAAAATAAAATCTACGGAGAGGCAGCCTCGTTAGATTTCCTATTATCGTTAATGTACAACTCGCTGCTCAAAGTGCATCCTGATGGCCGCTGACTTCCAAGGCTGTGCTACAGCCACGCAATTCTTGGTTTGAAATCAATTTAAAAAGATTTTTATACCCGTACCAAGAAGAAAAACGCCAGAATGCCAGTGGCTCCATGCTCAGATCAAACGGAGAGCGAAGATGCTGCCTGGTGTACGTGTCAGAATGACTGGCAGGACTCGGTGGTGTCGTCAGCACTTTAGGAACAGGGTGTCAGTACAAAGTATAGCACCTCAAAGTGGTTTTAAAATCCAGGCACCTTTCGATTCGTCCATTCACTACACAACCTCCGACACATACTTTCAGGGTTTCCTCTATGGCACTTTCAGGTCTGTACAGTGTTAATTAACAAAGGCAAACAGACTGAACCATTGACCCGTCTCAGCTTCGTCTCAGTTTTAAACTAATCTAAAACCTCAGAAAAATAGAACTTCTGTTGGACCGCAATGACTCTGGTTGGACAATGGTTCTGGTATTTGGAATAACTGCCCTGATTTAAGGAGACAATTAACTCACAGGATTTAAAAGTGGAAGTGCTAAGAGGGATTCAAGCACAGCTGGAACAAGACAAAGAATAATAGTAATAAAAAAAAAAGAACAGGTAAGTGGTATCCAAACTGTTCGTTTTTCCCAAATTATTGGCAGGTAATGGACCTTCATTTTGCTATGAACTGGAAACAAAGCAGGGACATCCAGGACCGTGATTTTCACCATGAACAGCTTCTTCTATAATATCCACCTTTATCGTGAGATGCTCTGAAATAAATCAGCTCGTTGTTGATGTTTTTTTCTTCTCTAATTAGACAGAAAACATAAACTAACTACATGTGGGTTTAGCAAGACCATTTACAACAAACACTGAGATCGGAAGTTGCAGGTCCTACAAAAACAAATCAGTTTTTGTGGCAAAGATGAAAGGAAAAAAAAAAAAAAAAGCTCTTATTATTCTTTCCTTGTGCAGCACATAAAGCAGGAACTAGGTGACCAGCGCCACAGAGCTGCTACAGCAGACCGTTTACAGAGAGAGGAGGCGGGAACTTTTATTGGTCTCTGTCATGAATGACCAATAAGATCAGTGGAATGTGATTTTCTACAATAGCTTCAGAGTTCATAAGAATGTAGCGGGGAAAGAAAGGTACGCATGTCTACAGGGAGCTCACTGGAAAAGAAAGCAGGAATAGATTTGTGCAGGTTTAACTAAGACAAAGGATTTGTCATTTGGGATATTATCTAAATGCTTAATGTTGACTGGAAAACTGGAAAGCATTTTCTTTAACCGGTGTCTAAATTTCAATCGTGTTACAGTTACTTTACCCGTTTTCAAAGCAGTAAAATGATTAAATCCTCCTCTTTATATAAACAGTCTACTTCACCAAACTTCACTGTTTGAGTCTAAAACAGTCTCACAGAAAGAGAAAGGAAATACTGTTCAGGAGGTGTAAACACAATTCAAATTTGGCAACATTTTCGTTTTGGGACACGCCGACACAAAACACTGGCACCTACTTAAAAATGCAGAGATATCAGAAACTGGAGCTGTTGTTGATTTGGTCAGTCTAAAATGAGTCGAATTAAGACCTCTTTTTTTAATCAGTTAGGGGAAATAAAAGACTGAATCAGAATAAAAGGAATGTTCTTTTCATCAAAAAGCAAAAGTACTTTCTGCTAAATTTACCAAATCCTTCTTATTCCACCTGTGTTAAACTGAGGGTTGGGATGTCGCTAAGAAAAAGTTCATCTGGAATGTTGCTGGGGATCGTGGGCTGGCAGGATTCAGAGCAAACGCCGTCAGAAAGACAGTGGATTACTGCTCCCGCTCACCCTGAAGTCCCCAGCTAAAGGAACGTCCTGAATTGTAGTGGGATGGGGGGATAAATGGCCCCTAAATGGCAACTTTGGACATCTGCTCTTCAAGTTTGATGATTCGCTTCTCCTGACTGCTGATCAGGTCCTTGAGGGATTTGATTTCTTTCAAGATCTCCTCCATCTTTGCCTCAGATTTCTGTAAAGAACAAGAGACTGATTAGAATCTTACCGTTCTCTATAAATACAGTGACATTGTCGGAGCACCAATTTGGCTTTTTCGGGCTGATTTCTAGCTATCCTATCTGCACATTTGTTTTTTCTGAAGATTACATCTTAAAGAGAAAAATACTGCAGAAACCAGCCAGTTCTGGATATATAAATACACTCTTCACTCTTTTACACCTCCAGACTCAAAGTGCAGCAGTTTAAAGTCACAACAGACCAGACATTTTAAAGTGACCATCTTGCACATTGGAAAACACAGAAAAGACATGCAACTCACAATTGATGGAGTTGAAGAAGCAGACTTGTTGGCAGGGCTTGAATTCTCCGTGTTCTTGTTGACCTTGCTGTCCAAAAGGTTCTTTTTGACGACCTTGAACTCTCGGTTCTTGCCAGGGACGTAGCCGTTCTTTAGGGATATGAGAATGGGGTCTCCGTTCTTGCCCTCGAACCACTCCTCCGCCTCCAGGGCGGGGTCTGGTCCCGCTGTGTCCGGGTACAAGTCGTCCTGGAACAGGTCCGACTGGCAAGGAAGGACAAGATATTAAAAACGGTATCTACAACAAGACCCACACACACAATGACAGAGTAAAAAGATTTTAAGCTAACTTGGTTGTGGACTCACCTTTCTTGGTACAGTCATCACAATAGGCTCACACTTCCTTTCATGCAGTTTATAGAACCTGACAACACAAACGCACACTGCTTTATTCACAGTCCAGTGCATTACATGACAACAAACACCACGATTTGGAAATATGTGCATCATTATGACTTTACTGCCTCCTAGTGGTGAAGCCATTAAGTGGTTACAGCATTAAATGAGGGATGTCCTTCCTCCCATATTTGCTTACCTTGCAATTTCACACTTATTGACATCCAGGCCTCTCTTGGGCATGTAGCCCATGCCCCTCTGCGGCTCCTTGCTCACAAAGGTGTTCAAGAAGTGAACGTATGGAGCCTCATCCGTGATCTCAAAGTAACGAATGCTGCTGTCACCCTGTAGAGAAATAAAGCAGTTTGTTTATTCCTGCTGCTTAAAAAAAATAAAATAAAAATCTTTTCCTACTAATCTAATAATGTCAGCTATGTGAGTAACAGATGGCTGAAAAGGAAACGCACCTTTCCACAGAGGTAAACAACATTGGTGTCTGGATCGTAGAAGGGCAGCAGCACCCCATTGCTCGTGTCCATCTCGTTGACGGTCATCGGCTCCTCCATATTTTCCTGGAGAAACAGAAAAAACATGTAAATATAATCAGAGCTTTACAAAACAAAGCTGCTGAGGATCCCTCTGATTCTTGAGGGACACAAGAATCAGACAGACCCCACACGTGCAAAGGAATTTGCATGAAACAACTCACCGTATTCCAGAGAGCCAGCTGCCTTTCACTCATTCGACTGAAGCCGGTGGTGAGGATGTTGCCGTTGGAGAGGAAAATGGCCCTCATGGGTCGAGCGCCCTCGTGTGCCTTCTCCTTCTCCTGTGAAGCACAAAGAGGCGCTTATTGATAATAGTTTGTGTGACTCCATGCTACATGATCAGAGTGAAAATATTAGCATACAAAAGTATTTCTACACATTTCTCATTTTAAAAATGGTTCCAGAATCAAATTTGAAGTAGTTTCCTCATCTGCAGGTTCCACTGATCATGAAGCACAATAAAAACGGCTTCTAATTTGGTTAGTTTTAGGACACTGTGCTGCTTTACCAGCATCTGGACTAACTTCATATCTCCCTTTCAAATTCTGCAACCCTGTACTTGTAAAAATTATTTGACAATTGCATTGTCAAAAAACCCCCAAAACTGACAGTTCATTCAGATTCTTTAAAAATAATTTACTAATTTTGGTGCCTTTCCCAAGACAGCAGTTTTTATAGGCTGTTTTAACCAGACCAAGTTTAGGACTGCAGCTAAATCTGAATTTAAATTTGTTTGAAAACATTTTTTTTAGGAAAAATTCCCTTTTTTGAGTTTTGAATGCATGTGCATGCAGTCAGGAAGCTGAAAACCAAAATGACAGAAAATGATATGCTGATTGCATAAAGTTAAAACCCAGGTGTGAAGTGAAGTGTTTTTAAAGTATAAAGTATTTCTACAATCCATTTCTGATTACCTCTGACTTTGGGCAAAATAAACAGACACACAACAGTTTATCTGGAAATGGCTTACAGCAACAATGGTCTCCTTGCGGGGATCGATGACACGGATTGACTTGTCCTTGCAGGAAGTGCAGATAAGGCTACCGTTGCGGTTCCAGCTCACATTGTAAATGACATCAGGATGCATGTCCTCCAAGGAGATCATGGCCTCTCCTGTGCCCACATTCCAGATGATTATCTGGTTGTCGCAACCTGGTGAGAGCAGCGATAAATCAGACAACATACAGTCACTGAGGCAGAAAGGGTTACTGCTGTGATATTGTTTAATTTAAACTGTACAGCCACTTAGCCTTAAAAAGCTGAAGACAAATGCAGGCCTCTTACCGGCACTAAGGAGGACATTTCGTGCTGTTGGATGCCATGTGATGATTCCCACACGCTTTGAGTGGCCTTCCAGAACCACCACTGGTTCAGACATGGAGGTCACAAGGCCATTCTCGGGAATCTGCCACACCTAGAGCAGACAAGTATGTGAAAGTCTAGGATATGTTGTATTACCAAAACTAGAGACACTCTTGCCTTTAAACATACAGGATCTTTAATAACACCCCAATCGTGACACAAAGGCTTTCATATAGTGTCAGCTCAGCCTTTGCATCTATAACATCTTCAACTCTTCAGAAAGGCTTTCCACGAGAGTTCACGAGGATACTTGACAATTCTGCCAGAGGTGCATTTGCGAGGTCAGACACTGATGTTGGACAAGAAGGCCTGGCACAATGTCTCTGATAAAATCAATCACAAAGTTGTACCACTGGGTTGAGATCAGGGTTCTGTGAAGACCTGTGAAGTTCCTCCACATCAAACTTACACAATGTCCTTATGGACCAAATCATTGTGCCCACATAGGCAGGCAAGTTATCCAATGCGGTTTTGTGTGCAGTAGTATCAATAGTTTCCTGTGACTTAAACCGTGTCTCTGAAAAAAATACAACCTAAACCATAGAACCACCTCTAAAATCTAAACTTGGCACAATGAAGTCAACTAGGACCTGTTGAATTTTATTGTCTTTTGGCATTAATAAACCAGCAGTAAGTGTATCCTGCTTCAGAGTCTATCAATGATATTAACTCTGACACACCTACAACAGTTCTTCGTAGGTTAAAGTTAAATCCGACACTTTGATTTGCAAGAAATTTCTATTCTAGAAAGCTCTTGACACCCTGCTTTCAACTAATCTGAAGGTCATGTTAAAGTTGAATGTCTGTTGCTACCTCAACATGTGCTGTCCTTTGTTTTGTTTTCGGTTTAATACGGAGAAAAGTTAATGAAAAAATTTTACTGCACAGGTTGCATCTCATCCTTCACTGTGCTCCTAAAAGCAACCTGCATGGAATTGACTCAATACAGTGTTACTGGCCATAACTATCTAAATATCATTAAGAACCTGCAGGGGGCAGAATTGACCAAGACATGGGAGGAAGTCACCTTAAAGGGAAGTACAAAATCAAAGCAACAGAAATTTTATGTATGAAATGGTCAATAAAAAACAAACAAATTTTAATTTTAAAAATGCAATATTACAGAGAACGTTATCCTCAACATAATCACAAGATCCCAAATTTTCTGCACTTTTCTTCAACTTTAAAAAGGTGGTGTGTTTCATCTGTGAAAACCAATCTCTGCATTTAACAGCCCAAATAAGGACATGTGAAGGAAAAGGAACAAGCGTCTCAAACAAAGTCAGTGACCTCAGCTCAATAAACAGCTAAATCATTCCCCTCCTCTGATTCCTATAACACATATTTCAGTCTAATCTAATCCAGAGGGTGAGGCCTGCATCCATATCCGAGTTACAACAGCAAGTCCTCTTCCAATAAAAATATTAAAAATAAAATAAACATGCAACCTCTAATCACCCATTAACCAAACTTTGAGCATTATAGTTTTTTCACAACTAAGATGAGTGATTTTAGGTAGAACAGTGAAGGTAAACCTTACCATCACTGTGCAATCCTCAGAGCCGCTGGCAATGATCTGGTCGTTGTGTGGGCACCAGTCGATGTCCAGTACAGGCCCTGTGTGACCACATACTGTTGGGTAGGATTTGTCAATGCGTCCTGACTGTAAAGACAAACAAAATAACAAGATTAGTCTGAATCAGGTCTGTGTTTTGAGACAGGACAATTGCAGCATAATCCTAAAACGCAGCTACAGGAAGAAGCGTTCACATAAAAAGCTGGATTCTTCCCACATTAAAAACACTAGACATGAGCAAGGAAAATGGAATATTCTGAAAGTTATCAAATGAAGAACCATAATAATAATAATAAAAAACATGTAAGGTAAATCTTTTTTATTTAAAAACAAAAACCTCCCCAGTGTTTCTGGAGCTGCACAGAAGTAAACTCAGATTAGATTCAGCTCCAACATCTAAGCCATTGTAATTAAAGAATGTCAGTAGTGATGTCATGCCAAGACTTAGTTTTACATTTAAGCTAGAAACCCTAAATCAAGCAATGAACTGTGGCCTTTACATAATCTACTTATGCAACTCGTAAACCAAACGGATGGAAATTTCTGACATACAAACACAAAGCTTTCTTACAGACAACAAGTTCTGACACGTTCTCTCCAAATATTAAGCTACCTTAGCAAGCCCTTAAGGTTAATGTCTTGGATGTCTAAGACACACCCTAGTCTGCGTTTACTTCCAGTACCACCACAGGGCCAGATGATGTCACTTGCTGAGCAGCCCTGCAGCAGCGGCTCTATTTAAAGCTCAACAGTCTAATAGCAGAAACAGTCTCACACTGCCTGCAACCACTCCGCCATCATACTGGGAAGAAAACCAGGAACGATTGAAGGATAGCTATTAAAACTTTAAAACTGCATATTCTACAATGAACACAAACGGCCCAAACTAGAAACTGGAGAAGATTATTTGACTGGATACAAGAGCAGAGCCGAGACCAATTTAGCACCTAGATTTAAAAAAAAGCACCTACTGCTTTTTTTTTTTTTTTAAATCTACTTAAAAAAAAAAAGCAGATTGGTTGGTTAGATGCACTGTAATAAATGGTCTCTGGACAACTTTGCTGTCCCATTCTTGTCTCACCAGGAAAAGCTTCAGTTTTTAAGAAGGTTTGTATACTAGTCGTGTTTGAATGATGCCTGATTCAAAAATAAAATATGATGGTGGTCAAAAGATTAAGGGTTTGAGAATAAATACCATCATCCTCCCACCTGCTTCAACTTCCTCCCATCAAAAAGACGAGTAGATGCCTAAACAGTCTAAACTCGATTTGTAAACAGCAGAACTGAAGTGTTTGTCTCGTGCATTTGCCTCGTTTTTGTCAGGTTTAGTGGAGAGGTTGTGAACAGTCAATATCTTCACTTTAGATAACTGATTTTCCCTGGAGACATGAGCAAAATGATGAGTGGAGCCATTTTCAAAGCAGATTTCTTTACACTACCACCAACTTAGCATGTGTCTATTATTTAAATAGAACTAGTTTGAGACTGAAGACTACTGGCCAATACTCTACTGCAATACTTTAAGCAGAACACATTTTCAGCTCTGAAGCAGAGCTAAATCTTAATTCCTGGACACCAAATCAAATGCTCCTCACTGGAGCTATGTAAATTGTAGTCAAATGCAAAGAGACAACAGCAAAGGTTTGAAAATGTGAATTGCTTCGACGTGTTTGAGATTTATATCCTCTTTGGAAGTGGTTTTCTTTGTTTAGTTGCAAGTCCAAATCTCTCAGGAAAACTAATCTGTTCATTCAAAACAAAATTGATCAGAACTTTATCTACTCTTGATCAACATATTTGACGTATATTTGATTATGACATCTGACAAAATGTACCGTTTATCGCTCGTCACTGTATCATGATTTTATAGTGTAAAGTTTGAACTGCCTTTTTTCTGAAATATTCTGTACAAATAAACTTAATTTACTCCAGTTAAAATAGAAACAGCAAGTTCATTTTTACAGAATCACACTTCTAAAATTTCATCTATTTTTTAATATATATATATATATATTTTTTTTTTTTTTAGTAAACAAAAGCTTGGTGCTGTTGGTGCAATGGTTTTCTTCCTTAGAACAAAATTATCTTGTTTCTAAATCAGACACTGATTAGGAACTTTGACGGGAGCATTTTGGCTTTTGACTTGACAAATATTGGCAAACTATAAACATCTGACAGACATGATCCTGCTTGGAAATCAGTCTACAGTTAGCGAAGAAAACTTTTAAGATATGAACATATTTAATGCAGAAATGAAAGGATCTTTGCATTAAATGATCATGAAGGGCAAGTTTTATGTTGTAAACCTTACCATGAACATATCACACCCAGAAACCTACTCTGCCCTAGAGCTGGCAAAAAGCTAAATCTGACGCCACTGTTGGCAGGAATTTCTGATCCACCATTCAGTGTCAGATAACACTTGTAGTTTATGAGAAAAATGTGGCCTTACATGTGGCAGAGTCCACTGGAAATCCCTCTTTCAACAAATAAAGCTTTTAACAAAAGGACGAGACTAAATCCCTGCATACCGGATATATTAGATTCTAATGTACTTAACAGCTTATATCAACGTATTTCTGTTTTTCCATTTCCTGAAGGCAACTGGAGCAGGATGCAAAGCAGGAAGGAAATGGACTGAATACCAGGTGTAGCAACAGAAACGACATAAACAATGTGAGAATAAATCCTCTGATTAAGATACTGGAGTATTGAAAATACAAAACACTATCCAAATAATGATACATTGGGTCACGTCTAGTTCAACATCACTTAAGAGTATCATCACAGTCTAACCAGTTCTGGCATGAAAAATATTTCAGCAATAATTAGTACTGTACACCTATTTACTCATCCTTCACTTTGCCAAATACTTTAGGAACAGAATGTGCAATGTCAATGAACCCAAACAAACAATGAATTTAACTTCTACCACATTAACCACATGAACCATCAGGTCATCTCTCAAGAATTCAACGTTTTAGTTTATGGTTATCCAGCACATTCTGAAATGAAATGGGGAAAAAGCTGGACAAAAAAAACTTTAATCAGATATTAAATTAGACCTTCTCAAGAGGAGCGGAACCAATCAGCAAAACCTTTCTTACCTTTCATGGCTTAGCCAAAAGCATCCAAAATATGTGTGTGGCTAATAAGAGCAACTATATGTCAAAAACTCCACACTTTGATGCAACGCTGTAGCAAACAGATTTTAGTGGCAAACACTAATTTGCTGTAACTTTTGAGGTCTGATCAGCCGATTCAGAGTTCTGGCATTTCAAATTACAAATGCAAACCAATTTGTTTTAAGATTTATAATTCAACAGAAAATGTAGTGCAGGTCGAGGTAATAATAATTCAGGGTTTATACTATTTTCACCTTAAAGCAAATGTAATTTTTTGAGGAAGCAAGGCACAATATTAGAAATGAACAGCTCAGAAAGAGTTTGTGTTTTTATTGTCTGATATTGGATCAATAGAGATGCAACATATTTGCAATGGCAAACAGTTCTGGATAAAGTACCATCGATATGGAAAAGAAGTGAAAGAAAAACTTTTACCGTTAAGTCAGAATAGACAAGAGATTTAAGGTCACCTCTGTGACTACTACTCATGGTTATGGTACAGCCTGGTAGCAAATCTGACAAAAAGATGAAGCACTTTATTACGGTCGTTTCTTCAAAGGGTCAGACAATTGGTTATAAATTTCCTTGGCTGTGTAAAACAGCTTTATGCAGTTTGTAAGTCATTTTAAAAACCAACATTTCTGTTTGTCATTTAGTTGTTTTGTCCAGTATGATTTTAATTTTATTCTCATCTATGCATTGCTGTGTTCTGATTATGGCAGGTTCATTGGAAACAGTAATGGCTCCTAATGCTATAAGCAGAGGTCATTTAACAATCTTTCCAGTCACATTGTACTTAATTCAAAAACTAAAAATGAAATGTGGCAAGTGCTTAAAAAGCTACTCTTCCTCTTGGCCGCCTGACTTCAATCATTCGGCTATATCACTACATTTAAAAACAAGAATAGAGACTCTGGATGCATGTTACTTCACCTGATTCTTTTTGCAGTCCAAGAAATTTGTATATTACAAACTGTAATTTTTCATGCAATACATTGAGCCTTAATGTCTAAGGTTATTAAGTTGTAAATAGTGTAGGTTTTTGAGTCTCCCCAAATGAAATGTAATCTTAACCAACACTGAGCAGCGCTGAACAGGGCACTACCAGACTGTGTTAGTGAGTCACTTTCAAATAAGGTGGCTTCCAAGTAAGTAAAAGAATATCCAAAATGTGAAATGCACTTGCACCTACAAGCCATAAAGCTACCCACAAAAGATGCAAGGGCTACACGCTCACACACTGTAGTCAAGCAGCTGAATATCTAACATGTTCATGACTAAACTACACTTCCTTTAAGAGGAATGTCTGAGGCCTCAAAACAACCAGTTGCATGGCAACACGTATGGTTGCAGAAAATGAGTGAATCACAAGGCGATGGATACAAAGCACAGCACTGAAACACACACACAGGGAAAAAAACCATGAACAATATTCCCTCAAGGCAAGAGAGGACATTCTTTTCATTCAAATAAGAGGGCTGCACACTTCCTTTTCTTGCAGTTCAACACATGTGATTCTCTCACACACACACATCACTAAAGGGTCTTCATGCATACTGTCCAGAGCTGCTCAGAGCTCCATGGAAATTTCCACTTTTACAAGCCTTCGAATGCATGTTTAATGCAAACAGCCGAAGCACTGAAGGTAACAATGTTACACCTGAATTAAAAAAAAAAATTATGATCTGGCCCATCTTTATCTTTATGATGGGGAACAATACCATGCAATAAAACACATAATAAAACTGCCTTCTACAAGTACCAAACATACACTGAGCGGCATATACACCATTGTGCCACAAGAACAACTTCATTCAATTCAGAAAAAATGAGCCAAGAGCTATTTTACTGATTTGGAAGTACATGTGGAACAAAGGAAAAATATAAGACCCATCCATCTATTTTCTAACACCCTTGTTAATCCCAAGTGGGACCAACTAGGACCCACTTTAGCTGTTGTCCAGGCAGCTGACATGCCTGGACACCACGTTAGGTGGTGTCTATGTCCAGCTAACGTTCCGTCGAGAGGCAGGGACACCCTGGACAGGTCGCCAGTCTGTCACAGGGCAACACGGAGACAGACAGGACAAACAACCACGCACACACACACCTAAGGAGAATCTGGAAAGCCCAGTCAACCTGACAGTCATGTTTTTGGACTGTGGGAGGAAGCCAGAATACCCGGAGAGAACCCACGCATGAACATGGAAAACATGCCAACTCTGTGCAGAAAGACCCCAGGCCGGGAATTGAACCCAAGACCTTCTTGCTGTAGGGCAACAGTGCTACCAACTGAGCAGCCCCAATGATCAAGATAACTTTCATCACTGAAGTTCTTCATAGATGCTGTTGAGAGAAAACCAAACGCTCCCGCTCTGCAAAAATACATGCCACAGCATGTTGCTGCCAATCTCAACAATACAATGATCCTCAGTCTAGTGTGGGCTAGTCTAAGGTTGAGCTACAAATCCTGTCATTCTTCTTGGGAAGGGAGAAAACTCAAATGAGCACCCAAGTGGGAAGGAATAACATTAAGGATTAAAAAGTTCTTCATGACAATAGTACCAGAGTGTGAAGTGATCGTTTTAGTATGAAAGACTTAAAATAAAAAATCTGAAGAGTTGACAGCATTGTAGGTGAGAGCAGTCAAAGTAAGACGTTTTTTTTCAGGTGACATCTTAAAACTGTCCTTCGTAGCCTTACTAACTAATCAGTCTGTATTAATTTGAGAATGGAGGCCTTTCGTCATTTTATTTCCAAATTTAGCACGTTTCATAACAGAATCACTCAGTAATAATTTTCACACTGAAGAGAGTTGTTCTTAGCAATACATAATGTTTCTAGAGAATAGTGTGTATACTGAGAAGAAATAGATCTTCAGTCAAGCTAAACATATTCAGATTGTGTCCGCCGTCTGATTTCTCTGTCCATTTCTAAAGGTAGTTATGTGGAAGACTGCATGTGAATATCCAGACATCTTTCATGCTGAAATGCGAGATTAACTCAGACATATATACACAAACTGTTAAGCTCAATATTATTTATTCATGTCACATAGTTAGGTTTAAAGTAATCTCTTACTTTACTGAATATAATATAAAAAATTTGCATTGGACCATGAAGAGTTAGAACAGATTCTGATAGAGGATCTGCGGATTAGCATGTTGGCAAGAAGGCCTTCCAGCATGAAAGACTGAGTTCATCAAGAAAAGGTAAAGCATGAAAGTACAAGTCCAAACTGAAAAAACTGCTGAAAGCTGGTCAGCAAACACGAGGAGAGTTTGACTGCTAAATGGTAAAGATTTTTTTCATACAATTAATCAGGATATACAGGCACATAATTTTTGATAATCAAGATTTCTACACATTGTTTTATTATTATCATCACTTTGCATCAGATACAAACTTTTTGTTTGAACCAACTTAATTTTAAATCCAAGTCTGTAAGTATGAGTAATTGTGGACTTGACTATAACAATTTCCATGTCCAATTGTTGCCAGTTTGTTCAAGGTCCAAGTGCTGAGATCGGACGGTTCATGCAAGTTAAGGGGTCATCGGGTTTCTGCTGTATTATTGATCAAAAAGCTCATAAAGGATATTGTGCATCCACAGAGGGAAATGCCTTTGTGAAAATGTTATCAAAATCTATGGGCTTTCGCACCATCCATGTGCAGACAGTTTAGCTAAAATTAGTCCAGATTACCACAAATAACCTGGAGTATATAAAAATGCATCTTATCTGTAAAAAACGGACAGCCAGATTGGAGCAGTAATATCAACTCCAGATGTATTTTGAAGTTGTGCCATTTACAGCATGCTTTTAATTAGCCAGACATGGAGGGAGACGATGACGGGGGAAAACACACTGGAGTCTGCACCTGTTTTTAGTCAAAATGAAGCAGATTAAATTCAGGGCTTGCTGCTTAAAAATAAATAAATGTGTAAAACTTTAAGCCCTGACAGACTAAATTAAAACAACTATTTAAATATGGGCCATGAACACAATGAATGTCTTTCTGATAGAGACGACGTCTGACTTCAACCCAATTCTATCATCTTGAGCGCTTCTCTCATTTTGGCCTATCCCAGATTTCAGAATTGTACCGACACGGCATGAAGCAGCCAATGGCAGAGCATGAGGAAATGGTCTTGGAAGCCTGTCAGGCAGGGAGCAGTGAATGACCATATATGGTAAAATCTGCAGTCAGCAGGAATGGGCGGTAAAGGCAGAGGGGACTGAGCAATACAGAAGTCTTTAAACACAAACTGACCAAAGTATTGTGAAAGATGTGGGATATAATGTACATCCAAAAGGTTTATGCACTCAGAGGCTGAATGAAGCTCGGTTAGAACTAAAGGTGGTGTGAAAGGACAAATATGGTGTCATTGTGCACACACCCTGGGATTAGTAAAAACTAAGACTGAGCACAGGATGAATGGATTATTGAGGAACTGAATCCAAATCAAATATACTCCACATACAGTGGATAACAGTGGGCACACACACACACACACACACACACACACACACACACACACACACACACACACAGCATGGAAAATAAATGTTTCAGTTTAAACAATGTTAAAAATGTTCCAATGCATGTATAAATCACTGTCAATTTTTTTTCCACAGATTTAAATCAAAGTATTTGGAATAACTTCTCTTTTCTGTTTAAGCACATACAGAAAGGAATCACTAAATGGTTGCTAGTTGCCATCACTCCCACAACTTCCTTCATATGGAAATCAGGGAATAAATTAGCTGGTGTTCAACTAAGAATGAGAAGTGGAGATTCAAAGCATGAGGGACAAGAAAAGAAATCTGTATAGCTGGACATCTGATCCCCCCAGTGTGTGTATGTGTGTGTGTGTGAGTATACATATATATACTCTTGCTGAATAGCAATAATCATATCTGTGCTGAGTCGGGGGAACCTGCTGCATTAACCCACAGCCTGGGGAGTCAAACAAAGAGCTCTACCATCACAAAATGAGGCTTCAAGTTTACTCAAAAACCTTCAAGGACCTCTGAATTATTTTTGACACTAAAATTTCTCATTTTAAAAAAAGAATTAGATATATGAGAACATAGGAATGTATAAACACATTTCTTCAAACTCCTATTGTGATGCCACTATAACAATGACTGGCTTAATTGTGAAGGGGGAAGGAGCATGATCATACTTCTCCGAGCAAACTAAACCTCCAGCTCCTCCTCCCAATACTAAAATGCAATAATGACAAAAGGCTTCAGAGGGAGTAAGTGCAGGACAAAGGCCCAGAGCAGCTGGCTGCCTATAGAGACGTATAGCTACAAAGCACAAGCAGATGGGCTAACAGAACAGATGCATCAGACATGGGACTGCAGCGGTGACAGCACTAAAATAAAACAAAACCCAAATAAATCACATTTTCGGTAGGCTAGTCTCACACAGTTGTCCTCGACATCCAATAAATAATTATTTACAAAGTGTCAATACGCACATTTTAAGCATTGATTGTGGCTCACCGCAAAGGGGAACCGGAAACTAGAGCAACACAATTAATGTATAATTTAACAAGACATGTCCTTATCATCAACTTCTTCCACAAAGAGGGTAAAACATAGACGATCAACAAAGTTGGGTTTCACACAGTGCTTTAACAAAAGAAAAAGAAAGTTAAGTGGAAGAAAAAAAGTACAGGAGAAAGTTGGCACAAGCAACTGAGTATTGTGAAGCTATGCCAACTCACAGAAACGCTCACAAGCAACAGACTCCAAATAGAGTCACTTCTTTAACGGCCTCCAAACAGCAGCCGCAGCCAGGAGACAATCTCAGCCATGTTAAACCAGTCGAGAACCGGAGATAACAACACTTCAGGTCTCTGTTAGAGCTAAAGAGTGAAACGACTACCCTGTTGCTCAATTGGCCAAAATTCTCTTTAGATGCGGATTTAATTTTCCAGCTGGACAGCCCACACTTCCAAAAGTACCCATGTCTGGTTTAATGCCCATCACCGTCCTTGTTTGGCCAGCAAATGCTCTTGACTTAAGCCTCAGTTTCAGTGGGATCAGGAGGAATATGAGATACAGGAAATCCAACAAGACATTCAAGCTGACGGCCACTATTACAGCAACCCAGGCTCCCTTACCCAGTCCCTCCAGGATGCTGCAATGTTTTTTTTGTGATTGATGTGGCCTAAAATTACCGATTTAGTGGCACCTTTTTCAAAAAGTTGCAGTCAAAGTTTCAGATTTTTACTTAAACCTTTATTTAACTAGGATAAAACCCAGGGAGACCAAAGATGTCTTTCACAAGAGAGTCCTAGCACACGGTTAAAACATTTAGTTACAACTTTATTTTTGCCATAATATGGCATTACAAAAAAAGTTTCAATTGTTGCACATAACCTCTTTCCTTCTCTTTTTCTCATCAATTATAATCCCTCCTTACCTGAGAAGACCCTGCATCATCGTCCTGCTGCTGGAACTCTGGTCTAATGTCTCCTCCCTGACTGATCTTTCTATTGTGACAAACATTTCTGTTAAGTATGTGGAAAGCAACAGAGAGCATAACTTCTGCACAGAAATTAAAGAGGATTGGGTTTATTCCTGGCATTAAGAAGCAAGGGGTATAAAATAGGTAATATTACTATTCTTCTAAACCAGATTAATATTATAAGCTAAAATAGATTAATGATTACTCAACTTACGCAGTTTGTTTGGAAGAAAACGGCAAAGTCTTTTTGCTTTTTGGCTCTGGCTAGTTGCTGAACATGACAGAACATGGAGCTCTCCCTTCGCTGATCTGATCCACAGGTCACAGCCTATGAACGCTCGCGGTGCGTTTAAAGACGCCTTGGACGTTGTGAAACAGGAAATTAAATCAGAAATGATCTACCAGTTTAAAATTTAGTTGAGTTGCAGTGCTTAGTCAGAAAAGAAGGAAACACAGAAAACATAAAGGGGACTGGTCAGATTTGCACAAGAGAGGGCAAAAATTGCATGTTCGCGCAAATGAAAAGTGAATTTGCGTCAATGGTTGCGATCGCAGCATGGCAACTTCCTGGAGGGGCCTAATCATAGCCAAAGGCTGATTGAATCCACATCACGAGCCACCGATGTGGGGGTAAAAAAATAAATTCGACATAACGGATCATCCTGCTGCTGCAGTTCATCATTTAAAATATACACATACACATAGAAATTGTACGCGGTTGCTGCTGTGTAGTTTTGTTAGTATAAAAATACGTTTTGCAAACAAGGAAGTGACTTTTACATTTTCTATTTTTATAAGGGTGAATTTTCATTTACCGCAGTTATTAGTTTTGTCCTAATCAAGGAAGTTACAACATGACTGTTGTAATAAAATCGAATGTTTTTCGCAACAAAAATTAGCTTGTAGCTGCAAAAAAAATGTCACAGCATCAAAACTTGTAGAGTATCATTGATAGTGTGCAATGAAGCCATATAAAATTAATGACTTAAATTTATATTTTTATGAAATTCTGGTTTTCTGAAATTAACTTTTGGTTGATTGGAACATAAACCACACAGAGTCCAGGTTTGATTCGCTGTTTCTACTGTTAGCAGGAGCAGTTTCGTCCCACTTCTGAGAACTGTACAGCCTCATGATGCTACATAGTTTTATTTTTTTCAATTATAATTCAGAAACCTATTTAAGAATTGTACAATGATAAAAGGCTGAAATGAACTCAAAAAAAGCAAAAATTAAAGAAGGAAATCTCCATTACATCTGGGGGGGTGAGGGGGGCGGGAGCAGCATTCAAAATTGTGAACCCGGCTCATTTCCTGTACTCTGCATAGGATACATACAAAGTTCTTCTGACAGATAGTGTTCCCTTTCAGCTCCAGTTTCTCAATGAATAGGTCAAACGCTACAGCTGAAGGACTGGTCTTTCAAGTTCATGTCCATCAACGTAAATGCACGGCGGTCTGAAAATGCATCGGCTTTTCCCACTGTCTGATTTGAGGTAATTGCCCGGGTTTTTCTTCAGCAGCAGATGTAGTCGTGAAAGCACAGTTTGTTCTCTGGCTGCACCACTGCTGTGCATTTACATGGCATGCAGAGGGCAGCTCACACAAAGATGGACGCAGAAGGAAGGGCAGCAGGAACGTGAAAGCCCTGAGCCCACAGCCCACCTCCAGAACAAGCCCTGCATTGAATGAGGTGCTGAGAGGTGTAAGCTGTGCGATGACAGGCCTGTGAATCCAGTTCCCATGTAGGATCCTTCTCATATGACATGGCAGAGTACCACTGTACACTAATTACAGACTTTGGGCAGATCTGTCAACAGATTGCAGTGCTTATGTCGCTCATAGTGTTAGAATTTGCCACCTCGCCACTGTCTGTCTCTGCTGAAAAGAAACAAGAGGCTAAACAGTTAACCGCCATTAACCATAATATGACGACATGCAAGGGTTTGGGTTTTTTGCTTTTAAATAGGACACAGGGCGGTTTAAGATGCGGTTTAACCTCTGCCACACATTAATTAATCCCATTATGACAGCACATTTAAAGACAAAAAGCAGTTACTATGTTTGCATCACGATGCTCTTAAAAAGATTTAAGACTTTTGCCCAACAAAAGTCTTAAATCTTAGGAGCGATTCCTTATATGGAGAAAAGAATCAGGGCACTGTTAACTTCAGAGCTTTGGAGTAGTTTCAGGTTTACACATAAGGGCGTGTCAAGCAGCCTGCTGGTAAACATTAATCCCAGAATACACCGACGGGATGGTTCAGCAGAAACGAGGTAGTGCTTGTTACAAATGACCAGTTGTTTTATTTTTTTAAAAAAGTGATAACTAACCAGTGCATCCCTGTAAAATAAGAACACAGTCGTCAGATATTTTATGTTAATTTTGCATTCATCCAAATATGTGTTCAATTTAACTTGACAATAAAGTAATCATATTTACGCAACACCAACAGGATAATCAAACTTCCTTAAGCTAAAGATAAGAATGCACCGGAAAAAAAAAAACAAACTGTCATCGATCAGCACAAGCCCAACCAGGGCACTTGACGGGAAAGGAGATTTGAAGGTGACAAGTTTTCTTCATCAGTGGGGGTTTGAAAATTCAAGTCGGAAAAAGAAAAACATTTTCTGTGACAAATCAAGACGTACAGGCTGCGAAATAAAGCACAAGTTCAAGACTGATTAGAGCACAGAGTTGCTCAGTTTCAGCCGTTTTAGCTTTCAACAAGCTCTGCTTTTCAGGAAACATGCTGGATGAGCAAAATGTTTTAACCCTTTCAAAAATCTCAGAACGAAGGCATGATCTATAATCTACTGTTGAGCCAGAAATCAGACTTTAAGCACACAAAAAAACTTCTATCATTTAGATCTCTCAATCTTCTTCCGATGCCGCATGATCGGCAAAATACAAGAACAACTTACCTTATGAAGTGGAAGAACGAGAAAAGCTCCTCCGCCGCTGGCTTCAATAATTATGGCAACAAACTTGGGGTTGACTGCACAGAAGGAGCTGTCCCATGTGACCCTTGAGACCCGAATGTCATCGTAGCATTGGTCATACTTCACCGCCTGGCCAAAGATATGACGGAATTTGCTCTGTCGTACAACTCGTCTCATATCTGCAGGGGGACAAAGAAGAAAGTTATATGCAACATCTAGCAAATTGAGGCTCACTTTGCTGAAATGAATGAATATAAAGAAAAGCAACAAATTCAGCAGAGTTGTAGTGAGGAGGGCAAAATATTTAAGATGTGAATTCCTCCTTACTGCAAACTGAAAACATTTCCATCTTTCACTTGAAAGTAGCATATATGTAGATGTGTTGGGCTACTGTGTGTGTGTTTTTTAAACATATTGTCACTGGTTATTTTGACAGCTGAAAGCAATCCAATGTTATGTAAATTGTACATACGTTTCCTGGGGGGAAAAAAAAGTGTAATATTTTAAAGCCTTTACACAGGTTTCCTAGTTATTTTAGGGTCCCGTCTGCCAGAAGGTCAAATATTAAACAAGAACGTTTATTAGTGGAACAGGACAGAAAGGTCTACTTCCAGAAGAGGATATGCCATACCCAACCCAAACAAAAACAGACCTTGTGGTTGTTTCGGGGAAAATCCTTACCAAGACAAAAATCTGCTGGCAGACAAGAGCTCTGGAATACACGCTCATTCAGGGGATCAGGTCCCACAGCTCTCTCTGCAATAACACACCACTTCCAAAGATAATGGAAAGCTGGCCAACATCGGATTAAAATGAAAAGAAGAAGGGGGGAAAAAAAAAAAACAAACAGGTCCGACTTCACCTACAACCTACGGAGACAACTTCCATGAACCACTTTCACAATCTCCTCGCATCTTATTTTGAAAATTCCTTTGATACGCCCCACAAACGCATTTCCAGGCTGAGTCACCACGACCGAAACGACCCACAGGATGTGGGACATGTTCTGCAGGTGGTTTTCCCATTGTGTGCCGACATGTGGACGAAAAGAAAAGAACCAGCAACGAGGAGAGATAAAGAATGCGACTTAAGCTGCTGTGGTTTGTTTTCTGACACAAAACAAGAATTGCAACACAGGAAGCATGTTGATTCTGCTGGGAGAGGGGAGCGACCAAACGCTTCCATAAAACAAAAGTCATGTGGGATGGTAATCAAGCGATAGTGTGGGGTGGGGCCTGTTTGCTTACGCCAATATCCACTTATGTAACAGAAAACTCAGGCTTGTCGCACCTTTAAACCCAAACCGATCAACTAGCTACCACACAGGTCGGCAATGCATCAAAACAAGTGAAGAAGTAAACATAAATGTATTTTGATAATTTATAAACCGTTTCTCTCGTGTATCCAAGATGAAATCTGCCGATTGTCGTGTTGACTGTGTAGCCTGATGGTCAGGAATGTCTGCACACGTACACAAGGCAGCTCCAAGGAAGCCAGACGTCATTCTGCTCAACGAAGGTGAAACGGTCTGAGGAAATAGCACTGACCTGAGGACATTTTTGACAAGGGACAACATGCTGGTGCCTGCGTTAAAGAAATGAGATGTGATGGCACAACTGCCTTCAGATCAGATTATGGTGAATGCTGGTGGCAGCCAGGAGGCTTGAGACGGGGATAAAGGAGGAAAAGTCTCACTGGGAAGGATTTTTAAATACAGATAACTTTATTTTGTCGTCGTTTCCCCTTGAACTCATTTCTCTCTTTACACGCCGTATGAAGCAAGAAAGGCTTTCAGGTTCCTTTGAAAAGCAACTGTTAAAAGTACAGCTCAACTAAACCAGAGCTGGTGAGACAGGAAAAACTGGCCTTCAGTTTCCAAAGGGGGTGGCGGTGTAGCGTTTTACAGGACGTCAGCAAATCATTCAATGCAACGCTTACAACTTCCGCAGACGTGCGATCCAGAGGATTGAAAGAACAAAAAGAAAAGGAATTGCAAAATTAGGTGCATCTACCACCAAGACCAGAGGTCAACGAGCTAAAAGACTTTTGGTACAGACACAAAATATGGCCTCCAAAAGGCAAAAAAATGGCCCAATTGTAAATTCAAGAGAGTGAGGTGATCTGTCCATTTATCTGAAGAAAAACTTTTCACCAAGACTCGAACATGCTCCAGCTTCCTTCTTTTAGCAGCCCTCCTCCAGAGCAAATATGGATACTCTGGCTTCTTTCCAGAGTTGAAAAACATACATGTTGGGCTGAATGGTCTCTCAAAATTGATCTTATGAGTAAATGTGTATACATGTGGTTGCTGGTCCAGTGTCTTCATGTTGTCCTGTGAGTGACTTCTGACCCGTCAGGGATGCCTCTTGCCCCAATGACCACACGACACAAGCAACAGTCCTCTGACTACGCTGATAACTGTGTGCACACAATAGATGAACCAACATAGTAAAGCAAAAATGTGATAACATATTAGAAAAGTTAAAAGCTTCATAATCAAATTATTTGCATTTAAGCATTCCTATATAGCTTCATCTCAATTTATTACCTAGTTATGTCATAAAAGCAGCTGTATAGTCACCTCAAATCTATGTTTTTCTCCTTGCAATTTCTGATGTTTGGCTCATTTTTGAAAACCCTTCAGAAGACAAACAGCTAAATGTTTTGGTCTTTCGTGTAAATGTATAAAGAATCCCTGAGGACACCTTGTGTTGCCTAAATGAACATCTGGTCGCCGATAGAACCAGAAAACAACACATTTTTTGTAGCAGTGGTAATCCTTACTGTGTTTTCAGTACGAGCAGAGGGATGTGCACTAAAGATCTTAAAGTGGAGACATGAAGTTTCTCACTGGACCAGCATTTGTTTGTTTCCAACACTGCGAAACTTTGTTCAGCTAAATTCTTAACAGGAATAAATTCAAATTTATTTGTAAAAGCATCGCACTAATCTCTTCAATTATAGTTTTTATGGACTGTTTTATTGAATTTTATCCGTTTTGATTGAAAAAAAAAAACATCCCAAAAGCAGGAGGGGAGAACATGAAGGAAAGTAATTGAGAATCACACTACCAGCTAAAGGTGGGTGAAGAAACAATATTCTATAGTGATATATTAAAAAGGGTGGATAATCTGTCAAAACAGGCAGTTGATCGATAAGGCATAATCTGTCCATCAGGGTTCTGGAGGTTTTAATTTCCCATTTTATCATCTCAATCTTTTTCTATGTAGTAGGAGCGTTGATCTTATTTAAATGCCTATCAAACTAAGAAAAAGCAGACTACGTTTACGTAAGCATCAAGCACATTGTTATCACAAAAAATACACAAAAAACATGTTCTCTGGTCTGCGGGGAAATACTTTTGCTAAAAATTTAAATTTGATATTACCGCAAAAAGAGACATCGCCACATCCACATCGCCCACTTCCTTTACAAACTGATGCCTGCTTTTTTAAGTAAAGTTAGATATAAAAGGCGGACATTTGGCTGCAAAACAGAACAAGACAACTGGAAAACAAATATGTTGCTTTCGTTTAGCCAGCGTAGGAAAATATTAGTCCTTTTAACATTTAAAGTGCAAAGGCCATTTCAGTCTCTTGAGTCACAAAGCATTTTAGTAGCAAAATATTATAGTAATGAATTATCACTACTATAATTCATAGTAGTGAATTACACTACTATGATAATAGTAGCATAGAAAAGTTAAGTCTGAAAATATGTTGTCCTTTTCCTGTACTTTAAGTTTAATCAAAGTACAGATCTAGAGTACAAATACTGTATGTTCTTAGTGTCAGAACATATTTGCTGCAACCTTTTCTGAAGTTATGTGCCGCTTAAAAACAAACATAACGAAAAGGCTTTAAAATGCATTCGCCAGTAAAAAACCAGTAGAGTAACTTGAGTTAGCTATAAGGTGATCCAATATAGCTCCTCCCCCAACCGTCGCTGCCAACTGCTTGTCAGCAGGATGCAGAAAGGCTATATAATATACTTTCGACTCTGTTACAATTGAGACAAATTCTCATCAGTCTGAAAATAGTTTTGATAATGGAAAACAGGTGTGGAATCTGAAAGAGCGCCATTCCTGTTTTATAACTGCAGCTGCCAAGCTATGAGTGGCATGTTTGTCGAGCAATCAGCAGCAGGACGTCCACCAAAGAAAATAACATGACTGCTAAACCGACCAACATCAGCTTGTTGGGCTTGTGTTAGCCTGACGCAAAAATATTCTGAAATCTCATTTTTGTCTCATTTATTTGATGGCGGCCGTTTTTTAGACAAACCTAAAGCATAGCAAATGACTAATATACTGAAGTATTTTTTGTTACATTGAAGATATTACTGCTGCCATGTTTAAAGCTACTGCAAGAAAAGCATTTTTCAGATGTTATTCCACAGTTCGACTTATGAAAGGGGCGGAACTAGAAGGGCTTATGGACGCAACGCCTAAAAATCCAGAAGAATCACGTTTTAAAAAGCCAGCTATAGCGATGTTTAGTCTTCTTTATTCAAGACAAAAACAATCAAACTTCACTGTTGACATTTTCCATGTGATTGCTGTTTATTCACGCACTCTACAAAGCTGCACTCAATGTATTAAGGGAAATTGTTTGCAACTTCTGTAAACATTGCTAAGTGCTTTAATATGAACACTTAAGACACTGCTTTAGTTAAAAATGTACAAAGTTCCCAAAAATCAACCATTTAAAATAGTATCCTTGAACTCGAAAGCAATGGCTGACAAATGGATTTGCAGATAACACAGACAGCTAATTTCTCTCAAAGCACAGGGAAGGTCAATAGACATTCAAAGGAAACCAGATAATTGTTTAAATCGATGTGATAAATACAAAGAAATGTGAACGTCACAAGTGCCCAAGTCTGAGTTGCATCCAGCTGACAACGGCAGCAGAAATCTGCAAGTCCTGTTAGTGTTTTACGTTCATCTTTTTTGAGTCCCGACTTAAGAAAATGCTTACAGATCTATTTTACCCACACTTAGCTTCCCCTGTCACAACACACACTTCCGTGATGCCACCTCAGAGCGCTCCACATTGTGTCTGTTCTTTGCCTTTTTGTTACCAAGACCACAGATAACTGGCAGCTAAATCCTCTTCCTGTAAGTGAGGCCACAGGCCGCTTTGGAAACCAGATTCCAGTCAGATTCCACTACATCGCAGATAAGGAACTTTTCTTTTTTTTCCCAGCTCTGCTCAACGCCACATGACTGTGACAGAGTACCATACTGACAAGTCAGGCAACAACCAGTCAGAAATATTTCCAATACTTAATCCATCACCTCTTTTTCCAATCTGTACTCCACCAGGGAAAGCCTTGTTGCTGGGCTATAAATAGGTTATACAGTGGACAGGTTGCCAGTTATTCTGAAACTTTTATCTAATATTTACAAATGCAGTTTCAGCTCTTAACTTCCTCTTTCCTGAACAGGAATAACAGACTCCTTCGGTGCAGACATAAAAAAAAAAAAAAAATGGACTAGATAAGGTCTGGAAGTTTAGTGTGAAACCGACTATGGTTCATGCTCAGCCCCCTCCTTTTTCATTTCAACTTTCTGCTTTGAGAGACTTAAAACTAAATCTTACACTTCTTATCCTACTCCAGTCCCAGTTTACAAGGATCACTTTATAGTAACGCAAAACCAATCAAAACAGGAAAAGGTTGTGTTTTGGTTTTTTTTGCCGGCAACAGAGTGTGCACATGTATCAAGTTGCAACTGTATGAAAAGCCACGTAAGTAGAACATCTGCCTGCTTACAGCTTAGATCCTAAGGAAAAAAAAAAAAAAAAGTACTGAGTACAAAGCAGTCACCTCCTCTTCCTGATCAGCCACTTCCCCCCTTCCCCTAATGAATTATGCACAAAACGGCCCTCCGTTTCAACACGTCACTGGTTTTGGTGGGAGACAATGCAAGAAACGATTGTGCTCCCGCGTGAACTGCTTGAAAGAGGACAAGAATCAGAGATGATTCAGCCATTCACAATACAGCACAACCTCTATGCTTCACCAAAGAGACATTGTGTCAAACATGTAAATATCTACGCTTCATTTAGTGACAAAAAAAAAAAAAAAGTCTACATTTATATCAGGAAAGACCCATTGTAATTATAAATCTCATTTACACGGATGGCCTGGACAAGACGACAGCATTAAAACGCACACTGCAAGAACGGTCAGTGAGGAGTCATTAAAAAAATAAATAAAAGAAACTAAAACCAGTCCAATAACATGTTCAGCAGTGGAATAAAAAAAAGCTAATAGATTAAGAAATTCACTTAAATGCAGCCATGTTCTCCTGATTAGTTTTCATACAAGCTGCATAATATTTAGAAAAATATTTCTGAAAGTGCAACAATGGATACCGATTGCTACCAATTCACACAATTACTGATGTCACCACCATTTTGTCAACTTTAGGATCTTTGTCACTGAAATCCATTTCAGAGGTGATGGTAATGGACCATCCAAGTGGATATTAGTGATCATAGTATTAAAACATTGCAGCCCAAATAATACAACATTCCAAATATTTCATCCAAGCAGTTGATTTATTGGACACACTGGTGCATCTTGCAGCGGTACCTTTTACTTTTAGCAGTGCAAATATTTTGATACAAAGTTTCTGCATGCTGTGTAAAGATTTATTAAGATTAAGGTCCGTCTCATCCACAAGTTTAAAGGGAAACAGCAGCCGAGTCCGTTGTTCACGAGCTGTTCCTTTCCATGTGTGCTTAAAAAAAAAAAAAAACCAAAAGAATTTTTTCCTATTGATTAAAAAATAAATAAGAAAAATAAAAAAAACGACATGCAACATTGACATTATATTTTGAATACTATCACCTCTATTTAATGTTCTTCTTGAACACATAGTCGAGATAAAATCAGACAAGACTGGACACCACCTGAGGTATGTCATACATGTTTGAAGAATGCAATCTGTGACGACGAGACAAGTCAGTTCTTTCCAAAGAGCATGTTCTAGCAGACAGAGGTTTTGTTGTTTTAATAAAGTGCCTTATTATGCAATATTTTTACACGCTCGGTTGGCAAACCCACACATCGCCATCATGTCGATTCTTAAAACGCGTTCAGAAGTTCACCACGGCCCTCACGTCATGCTGCAGTCCACAGGACCAAGCCCTCCGTTACGTCTTCTGCTTGGCTGCCTCCGCTTCCTGACCCACTTCCTCAGTCCACAAAGCCATAGGAAGACAGGTTGTGCACTTCTCGAGGCTTTCGTGCCGCACCGTAACCAGCAGGGACGGCTAACAAATCCAAACACAGCCGTACTACTGTTGACCCCCGGGTGCCCTCTCGGTCAGCCTTTACCTCCGTTGAAACTCACAGCGGCGTTCAAGAAGGGTTAGATTAATACTGGAGAGAGTAAGTAACCCCTTTCAGCGAAGAAGGCGAATGCACATCTGTCTGGCAGTCGAAACAATTGTTACAGACTAAACAATCCTACACCTTGTGGACAAGAAACATGCAAAAAAAAAAAAAGACTATGACATACTTTACTAAAGAATCTATGACTGCTAGGCCAATCATTCATTCATTCGTTGAATCAGAATACTTCATTGATTCCAGGGAGTAATTATGTTGTGGCAGTCACTTATTCTAATTGTACATCTGAACCAAAACAAAGAATACAAAGGAATTAAACTGGTCCAGAATGAGTATAAAAACGTGAACAATTTAATGACAGAGTTTACGTGCCTCAGCGTAAAATGTAAATGCTACGCCATCATCTCAGCTTGATTCGATCACATTAGGATACTCGAAATCCAATATTCATCATCACTTCTGACTGGGCTCGTTTCGGAAAACTACAGCGAGCCTGAACTCCCCCAAGAATGATCAGGAATTCACCGAGACGCAAACTCCAGATATTTCCCTCGCCTGTGCTCAGATGAAGGATTTCACTCCAACGATTCTCCACGTGTGATCGCTAAAAGCAGCAGAGCCGGTGGAGGATGTAGCGTTCGCATCCAGCTGGGAAAGCAGCCGTGAAGTCGCTCCCCCTTCCTTCCTTCCTCCCTATTTTCTCTTCCATAAACCTCGCTGTTCATGGATCAAGTCCGAAGTACGCATCTCGACGGAGACATTTTACCGAGGATATGCGATTTCATTCTAACGGTCTGCGGAAAGATACGAGACTTAACCACTGCATATTTCTGCACGGAGAAGCTATTGTTCGGCTCGGGGAGAAAGCCAGGGGCCAGGGCGCGGTTGTACTGACTGCACCTCGGTCTGCGTGTGGATATATCGTTCCGGAGATAAGTTTTGCTGCCGCACTACGGTTAGCCTACCCCACCCCGCTCAATAACGAACAGCAGCACATTTCACCTTCAGGAGTTGTCCAAAAGGGACAAAACACTGCACCCAGACATGCAATTAATTTGCCTTTTGATTGGGAGCGTCTCAAAGATGTGGGTTGATAGCTGTTTTAAAGGCCGCCGCTAGCTAAGAAACAATTCCCATCAAACCGACTGTCCCGATTCATTTTAGCTAGCGCATGCACTTTCCTGTCTGGACTGCTGTGGTTAGATGGGGGGGAAAAGAAGAGCACGAGAGCCAATGCAAGGTACAAATACACATACAAAAACACTAAAACATAACAATATATTACCCACCTTCCTGGGGGGGGGATAAAGGTATTCCTGAATGGTAGATGATAGAACACAGCCAAACGCGAATCCCACTTTATTCCTCCCTCTACCGGAGCCGCTGCTGACACAACAAGCAGTTCTGTGCTCTTTCGCCTCTCTGCCGTAAGCCCCGCCCCATAACTCCTTATAAGGAGTCATGTTGTTCCCAATTTTTTTTTGACAGACAGCTTCATCAGCCAATCAGTGACACCAGATCGGAGTTCACGCTTTCTCTTTTTTTTTTTCTGTCGTGATGGAAATTGCGGCTCTTTTCCGGGAGCCGGAACATTTTGCTCAGTTTAACAAGAGCCGACTTTTTGGCTCCCAAACGTCTCAATATCGCTTCTGGATCCTTCGATATTTATTGATTATGAATGTAGAAATAGCGTACATGCATGATAGACACTGTAAGATATAAACCGATCGTTTAGTTTAAAATGTGCAAAACTCAACTTAGGTACAGTTTGTCACGTAGAACAGCCTGTCATCGTTAGTTTCTAGTTGTTCTGCTATTTTGTTGTGAATTGTTCACATTAAAAACTTAAACCACTATGGCAAGCCGTTTTAAACCACAAGCAAACCTCCCAAGCACGTCTCTGATGACGTCACAAATGGTCAAAGTTGGAGCTACTGTAGTTTTTCTTTATTTACATGTTTTTAAACAAATTATACCTTGAAAAGTGTTTGCTCGAGAAACATGTCTTACTGTATATGAGAATTCGTAGCAAAAAATAAATAAATAAACATTGTCTGTTCAATGAAATTAGTTGTTCTTTAACTGACAAATGCATATTATTAAACAGTATTTCCATGCATTGTGCCACGGGATCCACATTGTGGTTTCTTTGTAATTTCGAATTATTATATATTTTTTGCATGTTTAAATATAAAACCTTTAAGTATAATAATCATGTATAATGTCATACAGATAACTTTATTACGTTTTGCAAAAAGTAATGGAGTTCCAAGAGAGATAAATAAGTAAATAAATTAACATTTTGGTCATGGCTTGTTCCCAGTAAGGAAAAAAAAAAGCAAAGCAACAACAGCACACATGTTATTATTTATAACTCACCTGGTGTTATAAAAAAAAGAGTTTAAAACTCTTCAAGGAACTCTTTTCTATTGAGGGCAAAATTGCCCCACAAGATGGCGTTATTCTGCTAATTCAGAGTGAAGTGGACTCCTTTCAGCAGATCCAACATCTGTTTTCTTTAACTTCCTTCATTTTAGCTGGGAAGGTGATGTATGTGACTGTGGTCAGCCTGGGAACCAAGCCATTTACATTCCATAAACAGAGAAAGGAGACCTTTTGTCCAGCTATAAAGATAATGTATTCCTTATCCTGGACTTTTTGATTTAGGGACTTTTCTTGGTATCAATGTGATCATATGAAGAGGGAGGAGTAAATGAAAATCCTAAATCCAATGGATAGCTCAGGGAAATTACTAACTTGAAGAGTTTAAAACTCAGAATTTGAGATCATCATGTTTAGAAAAGCACTGTGAAAAATATTTGACCCCCTTGGAATGATTTTGCAGTTTTGCTTTTTGTTTCAGTTAATACGGTTGAAATATTAGACAAAAAATAATCTAGGCAAATACCAAAATATTTAAATTTAAATAATAATTACATTTATTAAATAATAAAAAATAAAATAAAATCAGACCAGCTTGATGAAAAATAAACCAGAAGACACATCCAGGACATTATACTGAATGAAGAAATACTTTAAATCAGGGTTGCCCAAGTCCAATGTCTTTGACCGACTAGAATTGGACACCCCTGCTTTCAGTCTGACAACAGGAATAAATCTACAACATGTCAAAACATGACTCCTTGTGCTCTGATATTGAAATATTCCAAAGCGCATGAGGAAAAAGAAAAAAGAAAAACAAAATGTATTAGTCTGGAAATCACCACAGAGCCATTTCTAAAGCTTGAGACTTCAGTGAACCACAAAAAGACGCATCCACACATGTAGAAAACATGACATGGGGTGCACCTTCTCAGGAGTGACCAGCTTGCCAGCATTACTCCAGGACTGCATTAATTATTCATCCAGGAGGGTTCAAAACATTTAGAACAACTCTGTAGACTTCAAAAGGCTCAGTTAAAGTAAGTGTTCATGATTCAGCCAAGTCAGAGTTACAAGGCCAACAACATTGCTGACTGATTGTTTCACCATTGCCAAGAAAAATATTTTTGATTCTGATGTTTTATGGACGGTGTGCGATCTGTTACATCTGATGTAGAGCTTACATAATATTGACAGTAAAAATAGATTTTTGTAGTCCGGAATTGCTTTGCTGCTTCTGGACCTGGACAATAAGCAGTCATTCATGAAACTATTAATTCTGCTTCAGAAAATCCTGAAGAACAATGCCAGACTCTCAAATGGGCCCATAAGCTCAAGCCCACTTGGGTTATGCCACAAGAACATGGTCCAAGACAAACTCGTAAGTCCACTTCAGACAGGCTCCAAATAAACAAAGATTTTGGACTGGCCTAGTCAAAGTTTGGTTCAAAATATAATTACAACACTGTGGAATTAAACAGGCCGTTGTTGCCTAAAAACCTTTGAAGATGACTGAAATAAAACCATTTTGGAAAGAAGAGTGAAGCTATTTCTTCAAAGTTTTTTGGATTTTTTAATTTTTGCCTAAATCCATCTTTTGGCAATAAAAGGGGTAATTTTTTCTTTTTTTTATTTTTGCTTAAAGGTTTCTTCGTCAGAAATAACTGTTGGCAATTCTTTCTGCCATGTGTTGAGCAACCAAAGGTTTAGGGAGCAACTACTTTTATAAACAGGGATAAACTAGTTTAAATACAACTCATCTCTTTTAATGGATAAATTTATTCTTTCAAAACTGTTATCTGTATGTACCCTGGGTAATTTTGTGTGATTTTGAAATGTGATGAACTTAAGCATCTAAATGTAACAACAACAACAAAAATAAAAACAAGACAGATAGAGTTTCCCTTCACTGCGTGGCGGTTGACATGATGTGGATTCTCTTACCTCTCCTCACCGATGGCTTCCTCTCCACTGCCTTGTCTGGGGATTTTTGAGGCGAATCAAATGCTGCTTTCATCTGCGCCACCTTCACGGATTGGGCCAGCTCCTCAGCAGACTTAACTTCTGCTGGTTTGGGTCGGTCATGGTGCTGCAACTTCTCATGCAGCTGGATCGTCTCTTTTATGAGGTCGGAAACAGGCCTGGGTCTTGGTGGGCTCTGGGACTCGTCTCTCATTGAGACGCCGTCTCTCATTGAGACGCCATCTCTCATTGAGACGCCGTCTCTCTTAGTTCCCTCTGCTGGAACATTTTCCGAGTTGTGATCCGGCTGTGTGCTGCCTGGGACCGGGCTGATTTCTTGTGTGATAACCAACCCATCAACCAAAGCTGCACCAGCATCAGCAGGAGGTGCAGGCGGCACATCTTCAGGGCCCTCTTTTGCCACCTGCCTGTCTCCTAACAGAGTATCTGCTCCGTCAGAGCCAGAAGTTTTGGTTTTGGTTTTGGTTTCACTCTTAACCGCGTAAGGTTCTCCACTGGCATCAGTCTTCTCCTCATTAAGTTTCTGAGAGGATTTAATTTCCCCACCGTTCTCCGTTGACTCAGCCGAGGAAGGTTTGGGTTCCTGAACGATCACACCGCTCTGCTCACATGATGTTGTCTCGTGTAAAACAGCTGATCGCGGGCCGTTTGAAGACATGCCCTCAGAGGGGCCTGTGTTTGACCTTATCTCTGCATCTGCCTTCACTGAATCGTCTGTTGAATCGTTGTGCTTAGCTCCTGGGTTATGTGATTCAGTTAGTGAGCCATCGCACGTAGCATCACCGCTGGCTGCAGGCTGGAAACAAACTGCATCTGAGGTTGTATTTTGAGCCGCCGCGGTCTGTTTCTCACCCATCCTCTCATCGCGGGGATCTTGTAATGCAGGATTTGGTTCAGGTTGTTTGCTTTGAGTCATTTTTGTGTCACCTTCAGGCTGATTGTTCCAGTTGCTTAATGCTGCTGCTGATGTGGCATGAAGGATCTTCTCCTCATCAACAGGATCGTCTGTTGCGTCGGTATGAACCTCTTTTATTTTATCCAGAGATGGAGTTGCCTCTGCTTTGTTTCTTTTCAGGAGCTTCTCTAGAATAGAGCTCGGCTCGGTTTCCCAGGCTGCAGTCGGTGCTGACTCTGATGTTATTGCATCATTAGTTTCAGCTGTGTCAGGGAGTGAAGGCTGCACCTCTGTCTCCTGGTCACACACATTAGTCACCTTTGGCCTAGCTAAGGAGCAGTCACCCAAAACATATTTTAGTGTTACTTCTGTTTCACTGAGGTCTGTTTTCTCCTTTGGGGTTACCCTTTGAATGGTATCGCTCATGTACAATAAAGACTCTTTCTTGAGAGTGTTTTCCAAAGGATGTGGGGGCTGAGCTGGAGGCGGTTCCTTCCTCTCAGTTAAATTGCCGACTGTTCCTGTGCAGAGCTCAATTTCCTCATTTCCAGCTTCAGCGCTAATAATTTCATTCAGGTCCGCAGCAAGTCGTGACTCACTTCCTGTATGAGCTCCATAGGTGCAGTTCTTCAGCATCACAGAGTCTTGCTCGGAGTGTCCAAAAGAGCTTGCATCCTCCGATTTGTCATCTTTCAGTGTGGAAGTTTCCTCCGCCTGTTGCTCCATCCTGATCTTTGCAGATGCTCGAAGGTGATCTGCCGTTTTCCTCTTGCTTTTGTTGATTTTAGATAATCTGTGTGTTGTTTTAAGCCTGTCTGTTCCTGAGGTACTGTCTGGGTTCTTCTCAGTCTCATGTGGAGACAGAGGAGCAGTCCAGCCTCCTCCTCCTCCTCGTTCACCTCCGCCCTCCTTCTCTGCAGCCCCTCCCTGTCTCACCTCCCTTGCAGTGTACCGACTCTCACACTCGTGCCTCTCAATGGAAGTTATTGTCGGTTCATAGCTGGGCCTCTCATCCAGATGATAACAGTCTGGCTCATCTGACTTTTTCCCATCCTCGTCGTCGCATGAACCTTCGTCCTCTGTGGTCTCACCTGAATGAGTATTCAAACCAAATTCTTGCGATATCTTAGTTCCCTCCAGGTTCTCATCAATATCCTGTTCTCCTCCTTCAATTTTCTCCTGATTCTGTCCCATATTGATCTGCAAAGAAGGACAATGAAGTTACCCTGAGACCACAGAGGCAGTGAATTATTCTCTCACATGCTAAATGTCTGGCAGCACTTTGAACCTAAGCCCTGAAGCACTGCTTGCCTACCCTGTTTTACTCAAGCTGTTCCTATTTGACAAATGTGTTCCCAAAATGTTAGGTTCCACATTTTGTTTAACCAAAATGCTGGGTTTGAACTGTTGGGATTGAATTCTGCTGGTTTTTAATCCAGAACTGAGTTTAAAATTAAGTCCAATTTTTGGACTTAGAGAAGGTTGTCTGTTTTCTGACCCAGATGGCAGATGTAAGTTTTGTTTTCCTTGGGACTTTGACTTTGTGCTAATTCTGTGAGCTGGTTTGTTATTTTGGTTAAGGAATTTAACTCTTCGTTTTTGATTATCTCTGCAGGTTTTACTTCTGCTTTATTCTGGTAATCTGTCCTCCCTTGTGCATTGGGCTCCATTACCTATGTTTTCTTTTTTCTTCTTCTTTTTTTTTTTTTTACATCTGTTCCCTTTCTTGTCACTTTTGATCATAACTCTGCCTACATCTTGCCTGTTTTTGGGTGATAAAGAACAACACAAGACACTGTTACCTTGCAACAACAAGATCTTGTTTCAAAATGTACTAACATACCATAACTCATGCAACAGAAGAGATTGAAAAGTTCAATCTCCTCCACCTCCTATGTGCTGCTATAGCCATCTGAGGAAATGCACCGCTCCCAGTCAAAACCAACCAACCTGAGTAAGGAGGAGTGTCTCGGTGCTGTCAATCATCCTCATGAACACACTGCTAAATGTGCTGATGGCAGAGAAACAACTCGCCATTCCAGAAAAGAATAGGAGGCTGTGATAACTAACCTTGGGATTCACAACAATGTGTGCTGAAGGGGAGAAGCTGTGTAACACAGAGAGGCAGAGGGAGGGTTTGAGAAGCGCGTACTTGATCAAGATAGACAGCACTAAGACCCTCCATCTAACTCTGATTGGCTGTTTCTAGTTAGCACTGGGAAAAGGCAGCAGGGATTATTTTGTCCCATGTTATCTGTCTCATACTGTGCTGTCATGACACAGCAACTGTTTCAAGAAATGTGTAAAAATATATATATATTTTTTTATAAAAGTTTCTTACTGCAGGTTTAAGTCTGAAGAGGATAGTATAGTTCATGCCTTCAACAAGTCATTCACACAAGAAAAGTTTTCAAGGAGATGGTTTGTCAACTCTTTATTATTACTGTTTCCTCTGACTCCGGTTCCTTAAAACATTTTAGTGACAACATTTAAACCGATTAATATCCTCCTTGAATTTGTGACAGTCTTTCAGAAATATTTTTATTAAATCTCAAATAGTGTTTCTCACCAGCAGTGGTCATTTTTGATTTGGGTGATGTGGCTCAAACAGGAACCTTGATTTTCTAAACCAGTTTTCTGTCGTGTGTTTGTATGTCTGGTCAATAGAGAGGAGGCGTCCCCTGTGTTGTGTGCATAATTTTTTATTTTTTTAAAGGAAAATAAACTGCATTTTAAACGATCGTATTTAACATGGGGACGGTGCACAAGGGGGTTCAACCGCAGAGTGCCGTTCATACAAGGACTACCACTATCCTCATGTCTCACTGTCATAAATCGTGACTGATTTCACTCAGACATCTGGGCATTTTTTCCTCCTGCTCCTGATGAAGAACCTTGACCAGAGTAGGGAGCTGGAAGGAGGACATAAACTTTTCCATGACATTGTCTAATTGCTAAATGAGTTTGCAATCCCAAAACTGCAGCAGTAGGCAGGAAAAATGGCACAGCACAATAAACAATGATCATTCTGGAGCATGAGTGTGCTTCCTGCCTGTGTCCTCATGCCCTGCTTGTGTGAAAACATATGACTGACTGCTGTCTTCTCATCTGACAGCCCCATTTAACAGCCAGATGCATGGTACAACACCAAAAAGACAGAATAAAGCAGGGCAGCAGTAAAGCACAGAAGACATTATGGGATTTTTTCCCCCCTCTTCAGTTTGGGTTAAAGTTGCTGTCAGTAAGTAGGAGAATTAACTTTTATTGGTTGTTTTCCAGCTACTCTACGACTTGTTGGAAACTCCTTCCCTTAAGCAAATTCTTCCTCTCTAACAACTGGTTCATTATTTCGTCTCAAGCTCCTTGAAGAGATCATTTGATCACCATGTGCTCTGCTGCTGCTGCTGCTGCTGCTGCAACATACTCAGACATAGAGGAATTCAACACCAGGGAACCAACAACCTCCTACAGACCGAAGTTTTAGCATCTGTGAACAACATCGCTGTGTCTGCTCAATCAGGTGCGATGAGAGAACATCCACAAAAAATATGGCTCAGGTTATGATAAAGATGACACAGCGCCCTGGCTATATGGTGAACATGAACATCGATCACCTATTATACGCTGCAGCTGACACTTACCGGTTAGGATTCCTGGGCGAAGTCGATCGCTCTCCCTCAGGACTGACACAGTGTTCTTTGTTGGTCGTTCAGTGATGATCAGTCCTCCCTCGAATGGCACAAGCAATGGGAGCCTTATATTACATCCATGTGATGTCACTGCACATTTGACTAATGCAATCAGGAAATCTTGGACTTGTAGTATAACTTGCAGCTATCTGAAGAAACCTAGGAGAAAGTGGTTCGACTTAAAATCCCATCTTCATGAGGGCTAAGACACAGAAAGACATGTTCAGGGAAGTGGATCTTATGCCTTCATGTTGTCTTTCACTTTGGATTCAAAATACTCTTGTAAACATGTGTGTGATAATAGACGTCTATCTATGAAAAAGGAAATAAAGCGCTGTGCAAAACATTTAAGTCATCACTATCTCAGATAGAGAAGAAGCGTCCCCACAGTACTACACTGCCTCCACTGTGTTTTGTAATAAGGATGGTGATTAACTTACACACAGGTAGATACTAATTACTGTTCTTTATGTGTGTTTACTTATCAGCTTTAATATAGAAGCATCAGAGTGAAGGGGTTAGAAATGCATCCCACATATCTTAACTTTTTACTGGCAAAAAATGTTGAAAACCTGTAACGCATCATCTTCCTTCTGCTTCACGTTGTGTTGGTGTTTCTCATAAAATCCTGATTAGAGTACGTTTAATATAAGGTTGTAATTTGACAAAAAGTTCAAACGGTATGAATACTTTTGATATGCTTCTTATCAAAGTTCAATTCAAGGGGTAAATTGAAAATGAAAAAAAAATAAGTTCACAGATAAACGCAAGACAGTGCTGTACAACCCAGAGGACATAATTATTGCGATGTGTGAAATAATACTGTGATTTTGCATGTCGACCTCATCGCTATTTGAAATGGGTTTTATTTGAAAATGTTGTGCTTCAAACGAGCCGTGCGTCTTATTTTTCGATGTCACTTCATCTTTTGTTGAAAATATCTTCCACCTTCAGTGTTTACGGAGACGTTCTGGAAACGTATTCCTAATTTTGGGCGTAACATGAGGTGTTGGCATCTTGACCAGTCAGATGTGGTATCTATGTAAAATGTTGTGACCTTTAGGGTCTTTGTAATCATTAGCAGGCAGCCTGGGTGGAACATCATCCGAAAAAAAAAAAAAAAACAGCTCAGAGGGTTTCTATTGTTTCTTGCTGTCTCTATAGTAATGACCAAAACAGGATGCAGTGTCGGATAATAAAACAAAAGTGCAAGCGCGACGGCCAAGAATTCACCGGCAGAAGGAGGAGAGGGGCTGGACCACACCCATCGACTCCAAGCTGAAGGCTACTGTTTTTTCCTCGACAGAGTGATTATAGAGTTTTCAGCCAATGTTTCTGCACTCGCGAAGTTGAAGAGGTCACCTCACTTAGAATAAAACTAACTCAAGTAACGAGGTTAAGATCATTGATTAAAAACAGGCTAAATGTACTCCTGCATGTAATAACTTATATGGTTCCAGCGTGTTTTCCACTGTACATGCAGCCTTTCCAGTCATATATTTAAAATATAATCTCAGGAAGGATTTCAGCTGGTGTTCACAGCATAAATCCATAACAAACAGCACTTAACAACACCTCTGCCTCTTCAGTTCCCTGTTGCATCCAGGACTGCAGCCACTTAGACCCAGGACACATTTAACTTCAGTAATTCACTGATGTCATGCAAAGAGTAATGGAAAGCCAAATGTTATGTAACCTGGCTGTTAGAAAACGGTCCCCCTGCCAAAACACACAGATGAGGGCACCATGATGTAATTCAGGGTCCACACGCTACAGTATGGAGCCCATACTCTTTTTCCTTTTTAACCCTTTTTCCACATGACCACAAATTTCACAGCACTTTGTTGGGATGTTACTTATTAGACCGACACAACCACAGTGCGCAATGGTGTGATTAGAGTGAAATGACAGGCGGGGTTTCTTTTTACAAATAAATCTCTGAAAAGTGCGGCGTGCATTTGTGTTTAGCCCTCTGCGCTCCGACACAGAAAAACGAAGCGAACAATTGGTTTCACAGAACGACTAATTAGTAAACGGAGCCCATCTGCGTGTGATTTGTGAGGGCCTCAAAGATTCATTCAGCTGAGCTTCATAAAGGCAGAGCGACGCAGCAGGCAGCTCGGGGAAAAGTTTAAAAACAGGCTCAGGTCATAAAACAAACAGTATGGCGGAAAACTGACATTGCAATTCGTCCTAAAAACAGCATCCTGATTGTGACCGACTTGTGGCGACAAGACTTTTGTGAGAGTGATGGCTGCAACATGCCATTTATCCAAAATTGCAAAAAAAAAAAAAAGGATATGCAAAAGGAAATAAATAAAAAGTGTTCAATGAAAACCACATTCAACATAAAATCAACCACTGTTAAATGTCTAAACCTCAGAGATACCTCAGCATCTCAAACAGTAGAACAACCCATTTCACTCGCACTCGAAGCTCCATTAAAATCTAATGCAGCTGCACAGTAGCTTCAGATATGTGCGCAGAAAACAAACAAGAAACAATAACGAAACAAGATTCAAGGGAGGTTATGTAAAAGAGGATTTTATTTTCATAATTAGCACATACAGTACATTATTTTCTTACCAACATAAAAAGTGCAATATGCGTTCAAACTACAGCAATGCACAGTACAAAAATTACTGCATAATTAAAATATAAAAAGAAAAAGGTTACAAAACTGTGAAGTAACCTATTTGTGAACGTCGTCACAAAAGCTTTAAGACTCACTGATGATATGAGCATAAAAGCCGAACAGCTATGAGCCCCTGGACTCCTCAGATTCTCTTTGACTACTCCGAAAGGTGCAAAATAGAGGTGACAGCATTTAAATATGTACGCGATTGACATTAGGATTCACGAATTTCGTACAGCTTTCAAATTGTTAAGATGGCAAAAAAAAACAACTTTGGTGTCCCACACTTCGAAAAGCACAAATGAGCTTAAAGACATTGGCAGCACTTGAACTGAATTTAAGCCAGAGAATGCTTACAGGTAGTGTTGAAACTGTATTTTTTTATTTTTAAATGTCAGAAATGTCCACACAAATGTGAGACCCGACTCTCACACAAGCCACTTTTACTTTTATCTCAAGTCACGCTGCATGACTTCCTGTCACTACGCTCCCCCCGCCCCAAAATATCATACAATGTAGGAAATGATGAGGTTAATGATATTACTCCAATGTTATTTTGGAAGATAGCTCGCCAGAATCGACTCGGTAACAAAAAGCAGTGCAAAAGGAACAACAAACTCAGAAAAGATTCTGCTCTGTTTGTTGAAAACAGCAAGTACGCCTCTGGCAAAACGGTTGTTTCTCTCCCCACTCCCATTCACGCACTCATACGCAAAGTGTAATTAACACATTAGTTTAAAAAAAACAAAACAACAGCAACAACAATGTCCTCACTTTAACCAAGCATTAGTGAAAGAAGTCCACTTAAAGGACTGGCTCAGGATTTTTGAAGCGAGGTTCTGTTCATTCAATATAAATCCAGTTTAGATGGTGTGAAGAAGCCAAACCAACCATATTTGGTTCTAATCTCAAGAACATCAAAGCAGTTTATAAAACTGACAAAACTTCAGTCTGTTTTCTTGTTTGCATTGGGGGGTTATTAAAACAGAGGTGAGAGGAAGCGCGCCACTAACGATCTTTCTGTGTGAAACACCCACTGAGAACAGAGCATTTAAAGGTTTCCAGTCAGGATAATTATCTGATTGCCAAAAACTACATGTTGTATATATTTTGGTTTGCGCTCTGCTTCTGCCGTCTCTGAATAAAAATGCGTTGCATGTTGTGTTCTTAGTACTCGTTTCATGCGGAAGCTCATTGTGGCACACCGCCTCCTGTCTCAATTTCATGTTAATCGTTTCAGGCTGAATAATCCCCAACATGAAAGACACAAGGTTTCTGTAAGCTTCGATTTAAATGGGTTTTAATTTAAGACGTTTTATGACCATGATTTAAATATCATGATTAGACATGACAAAATGAAATTTAAGACCAAGTACTGAAAACTTGGAAAAATTAAAGCCTTAAAAAAAAGCCTAGAAACATGCAAAAAGCTGGTCAGCGATTATTATAAGGATTTGAATGCTGAAGGTCTACTAAAATTTAAACCGCTTATCAAGATTGGCATGAATCCATTGCATCCTCTACCTATAAATAGAAAGAATAGTTTAGTTTAGTTTTTTTTAGAAGGGATGCTCCTTTACCATCTTTTTATTATTCTTTTAAAAATGTCTAATTTCCTATCAACTAATTTTTGCCTAGATGCCAGGAGTATGAGTAATACTTGCTGTAACAGTGCAGTGTATTACAGCAAGACTCCAACAGAGTCTCCATTTCTATTAGGAGTAAAACATTAACTGCTTTTAACCAGACTGCAGAATCTCACTTCAAAAGTCCTGAAATATTCTGGACAGGAACTCACTGAATGCAACATGAGGTAACCTTGACAAAAAAAAAAATAAAAATAAAAAAATAAAAAATAAAAATAGTCAGAACAACTCTGCTTCCACTGGACCAAACTCTCAGTTTCTGTGAAGCTCGTTGAGGAATTCAAGTTCATCAATGCAGGCTATAACTTTGTACCTGACAGGTAAAGGTAAAGTAGGAGCTGCTGGAAACCATGTTAAAGGTCACAGAGCGCCTCGTACCGTCTCAGCATGCAATCTGTCACACAGATCTGTGCCTCGGGTCTCTTGGGTAAGGCACTTGTTTGTCTGTGATTCAGAGTCAGAGGTGATCTGATGGCTTAACAGGTTTTGTCAGATACAGCAGTATGACTTTGATCGCTATGAACAGCAGTTTGAGAAACATTGTGGCCTCCTTGTGTTGGCGTTGTGTTTGTGTTTGCTCAGTTCTGACTCGCTTTTCTCCTGGAATGGGTGTAGCCCTTCACGGCCACACGGCGCGACAGAAGGGAAGGTGAGTGGAGCACACAAACGTACGAGTCCCACTTGATTTGTCAGCTCCTGGGCTCACCTGGAAGTGCTCTTTCTGGAGTGAGCAGGTTCTTGCCGGGCCTGGACAACGACGAGGCGGTTGGAGAGTCCCACTCTAAGCCTTGGTCCGGCTCAGGGGACAGCGAGAGGAGCAGCAGCGTCCCTGCGTCCGAAGAACAGGCCGAACACAGGTCGTCGGAGGAGAGGTTGAGGCTTCCCAACTTGGCCAGCGAGTTGGAGCGCTTCAGCCTGGAGGGCACGGTGAGGCCCGCCAGCCGCAAGCGCGTCTCGATTTCCTGCGCCCTCTGACGCACGAGGCCCGGTTTCCCCCGCACGCTGCGCAGACTGTCGCTGCTGGAGCTCCGCGTCAGCGTGGAGCCGTGAGGGGAGGAGGTGGGCGTGAGGAGCCCTGAACCCACCACCCCCAACAAGGCTTCGTTGGTCAGTGGCACTACCAGTGGCTCTAACCGCACTTGGCACGGGGTTGAAGTTTTAGCGAAATCCCCGGTAAAACTGGAGAACTCCTCCTTTTCCTCATTGCGAGACGGACACCTCTTAGACTTCTGGCATTCCTGCAGGGACATTCCTGAAAGCCTCTCAAGCCTCTCTGCCCGACGCCGGACCAGGCCGGACCGACGCAGCTGCAAAAGGCTCTCCTGCTGTTGGCCAAGGAAACAAGCCACCGCGGGAGTGTCTTCCTCAAAATCGGCTCTCATCAGCTCAGGGAGAACATCCGAAGCAGACTCAGTCGAGCTGCCTTGAAGCAAATGGCCGCTGTCCTCGACCTCCGCTGACCGCTGTTCCTCTGAGGACAGCAGAGCAGTGGCAAAGGCTGCACAGTTGGCACAGTCGTACTCAGGACCACAGGGGCTCAGAAGTCCCGGTGAAGTCGAAACGCCTTCAGAATGACCCAATGAAGGACTTTGGACTTCAGAAGGAGGGCGGGCGTTAAGGCGAAGCTCAGAAGCTGGAGAAGAAGAATGCGCTTTCTGATGAGACCCAGACACCAGAGAAGCATCTCTATGAAGAAGGACGGAGGAGGATGTGTCCTAAATAAAGACAAGGTAAAACACGTTTGATGAAAACACAAGTCAGAGGAATAAATTCTGATTTATATAGATTCATTACAAGCAGAGTGATGCAATATGGTGGCTAATTCATGAAAATATTGATTATTATAAGTTACAGCCTCGAAAAACAGAATATTACCATTACATCCTAAAATCAATTACTTTTCAAGACTAAGAGGCTTTTGATATTAACTTAAACCAGCTCTAGTTCAAAATGTGTACATTTTATATTTACCCATAGGGAGTATGATATTCCACAATAAATGTTGATTCATTAAGGGGTCGTTTTTGTTTTACAAACTTTTACTGTTTACTTTTCCAGACTTTTAAAAACTATGTAGGAACCAAGGACGCATAAAATATCACAGCTACATTGTCATCGCAATATCAGCATGAACAATATTCATATCACAAAGGACTGTCTGGAGTGCAGTGACTGTGGACTTATATATATATATATATATTGCAAGTCATATGAAGCTGTTAGAGAAATATTAAGTTGGACACAGTCTCACAATAGGAGACATTCACTCCAGACACAAACGACTTTGCCCAATTGCTAAAGACTGCGGAGTGATGACAGCACAAATAAAAAAGAAGAAAATAAGCATATATTGCAGTGGACGTCATCTTTGCAATATTTACCAATATTGTCACCGTTGTAATATTTATTAATATAGAGCAGCTCCAGTAGGAACTTGTCTGTCATGATTCTTTTGTATGTACTTTTGGTTTTGGCACTCTGCGCACAGCACATTTCTGTATTATATAACTTTTTTCAGTTTATTTAAAATTGAAATTTGGTGATCAACATAATTTTAGGCTAACCACAGTCATCATTAAAATATTTCTCAAACTTACCTTGTGGTTTTGTAAAAGGCTCAAATGATTGTTGTTGTTTGAATTGTCGTTAAGGGATGCCAGATCCATCCCGATCCCCTCCACATCGCCCTCCACCTCCACATCCTGAGTCTCACCGCCGTCTCCCTCGCCTCCCCCTCTGTCATCTGGCTGCATCAACACCTCCATCTCTGCCTCCTCCTTTTGCACGTCCTCCTCATTCTCCTCCTCCACTGTGCTGAACTCCAGCCTCAGTCGAAGCTCCTCCAGGGGTTCGGGCCCCCGGCTGCAGGTCTGGGCAGCGGTGCCCTCTGCTGTAGGTCCAAAGTGAGGGAGCGGCAGGCCTTCCCGCCCGTGGAAAGCCTCGTCATCCAGCAGGGCGTCTCTCTCCACGTCCTCGATTTCTATGAAGACTTTTTCCATGCCGAGAAGAGGAGGGCCGCGCACAGGCGTCGACGGCTCGCTGTCGAGGGCCGAGTCGGAGAGCCGGCGGAAGTAGTAGTTGTTGTAGGCGGGGTCGATGTCTAGAGCAACAGTCCTGCATGGGGACGAGCAGGCGGCTCCTTTGACAGAGGACCCCTCCTCACAGCAGGGAGACATCCCCGGGTCTGCAGTGGGATCCCGCCCGTCCTCTCCTCCACAGAACTGAGCCAGACCCTGCTGACCCTCGGCCATCTCACAGTCTGCGTCCGGGTGCCACAGTTTATTGTGCCGCTGTTTGCTGGGGGCACAAGAAGGGGACACATAACAAAAATACAACGTTTATTTCAAAAGCACTGATAGCACTTCAGACATGTATGGAGTGAACGAGCGTACCTGGCATCTAAAATGCCCTCGTACTCTGCCAGCTGCCTCATGAAACCTGCGTTGGGTCGTGTGATGTTCCTCTTCTGCTTCACAAAGTTATACGCTTTCTCCAGAGACCAGCCGTACTCCTTCATGGCATAAGCAATGACGGTGGAGGCAGAGCGACTGACGCCCATCTTACAGTGAACAAGACACTTGGAGTCGTTCTTTCTGTGGGTAAGAATTACACATACGGCTGTGTAATATGTGTATGTACGCTACGTCTTCCAACAAGAGGAAACCGGCCCATTTTTTGGCAATCACCTTTGTCTTTTAAATTGACTTTAAAACTGAGATAAAATAGAAAAACAGATGATAATGGATAAAATAAATAAAGAAATAAAATAATAAAAAATCCTTTCCAGGATTTATAAATATAAATTTTCCTTACATATCAGATTTTATGAATAGCCAAGCATCCACACTGATTTTATTTGCTGGTAAGTTTTAAAGTTATAAGTTGAGTAATTTCAGATTTTATCTTGATCTGTTAAAAATAAAATATACATTTTTATTCCTAAATGGAGAGCTTCATTGTTGGGTTCCACCACCCAAAACTGTAGGCCTTTTACCCAGCAACAGAAAAGAGCCAACAAATATCGTCTATAAAATTCTGCGACTCACTTTGCCTTCATGATGAAGTTGTACGTGTCGTTCCAGTGCGCTAGGAGATCCGTGGCGTCTTCGTCGTAAACGCGGATGTTGTGATAACAGAACGTCCCTGGGAAGAAGTTGTCGATCTCCCTGGTAACGTTGAGGATGTAGCCCACCCTGGAGAAGAAACACAGCGCTCACTTATCACCAGCATTCCTCTTTGCTTAGATCGCAATGAAAATATGTGTTGCGTGTGGCTATCTTAGTTCTCGCATAATCTAAAACAAATCACCCTGTCTCCTGCAGCTCCTCCAAATTAGATGCATTCCATTCAGATCCCTAAAAACAAATGAGAGAAAGTTCTGTTTAGTCTGAGTGTGTTTTTAACTCCGTTTAAGGTTGTTTTGTTCTTCACGACGAATATTTCACTGAGAAGATTAATAAAACTGAAATCTGTTTCTTGACCACGAAGGAAATTGGAACATTTTCAACGTTATTTACATCAACAAGTCCAGCAGACATTTTTTGTGACGGTAGAAGAGAGTTTAACGTTGCTCACCAAGTAGACGTGGTCGAAAATGAGAGTGGCTTTGTCCATCTGACCGAGAATCAGCAGCATCTCGTTGTCGATGAACTCCTTGTATTCTTTCAAGTTGCAGTTCATGTGCTGCTCCAGTTCAGTTCGGATCTGAGAGAAAGACGAAAATGGAATGCCTTTGTTTGTGTCTCAATGGTTTCACCATATAAAACATAAATTCAAGGTTTTAAGTTTCTTAAAACCTTGAAGATCCTCCAAGGTTTTCATTTCAACTGTCTCCAAAGCTTGACAGGTGTGAATGTGTCACAATCTGAGAGAATAAAACGTTCAGATAAATCAGCCAAACTTCAAATAAAAGAAGGCAAAACAAAACCTTCAATTCAGAAGCAAGTAAGTAGATAATTTAACCAAAAAAGAAACAGGGACTGTAACATCAGGATAAAACACAACTTCAGAAGCTGTCACTGTGGCAAGATGTTCAATTAAAATCACACAATAAGATTGCTTATTTAAGTTTTAGTTAATAAAAAATATATTTTCTGTTTAAGTATAGGAGTGAAAATATTGCACTCTAGGATGTTTGGTGATGTGTAGTGAGGAAAACTGTGAAACAATAAGGAAGCAAATCTATTTTAGGCAGAAAACTAAAATCCAGAAGTGATGCATGTGTAATAATGATCTGAACTAAAAGAAATAAGTCAAAAACAGAACCTTAGATTGGCTCCAAATTTAGCAATTGATGGATTGAATGGAGTCAATGAAGCTTAAACTAACTGAGGAGCTGAACTCCTTAAATATTTAGTCATATTTTCTTCTAAATTTATCCTGAGCAGACTGTTCAGAGGTTGATTATGTACAGGTTTGACTTCTTAATGAATTGCTGTTTCAACAATGATTCAATATTAACTTTAAAAAAAAAGAAGTCAATTTTCCAAATTTTCCACAAATAGTGAAAAGGTTAAAAATATCAAAAACTGATTCATTTTGAGTAATTGATAAACACAGGGACAGTGTTGAGTCTACAGGTAAAAGCAATCACCCGGTTTATAAAGACGTTTCAGAAGTCAGAGACTCAAACTGCATTTTGAATCATCTGTAAACAGGATAAATAACTGATTAAAGTTTGATGCATCTCATCAGTACTTTGAGCTACAAACTGGAAGCTGCAGATAGGATGCAAAAGTCAGCATTTTAAGTCAGTCGGGAAGATATTGTTTATAAAACAATATCAGGAGACTCCTTGGCGTGAGATTTTTTTTATTCCACTCCTAACATTTATGCTTGTACCTGTTTGCAGGTGACGTTCTCAAGGTCCTGGGAGGTCATAATGCTTCTTAGTTTGGATTTAATAAGGCACTCTGTCCTTTCCCTCTCTGAAGGCCTAGGAATAAAACAGCATCTTAACAATCTGAACTGGAACGCACAGAATATTTGCTGCCCATCAAATCAAAGCACAGCCCAGTTAAATTGTTGACGCATTCACTAAGAGAGGTGCTGCTAAGGTAAATAGAGTTTCCTCACTTGTCGACAAACATAATGGGTGAGTCTGGCCGCGTGGTTTCTAAGTCCTTCATGGCGTTCCACTCGTTGATGCAGCTCTGCTCAGAGGCAATGCAGCTCTCATAGTATCCCATCCAGGTGAGGGCCATGCCTCCAGGGAAGTAGTTGAACCTGCGCGACACCTCACAAGCCTTGTGCAGCACCTGCAACGCCGACCTAGATCATTGATCACACAAATGAAGATTCTTTTTAGGATATAAAAGGGATTGAAGTGTTCAGAAGTTGACAAAACAGACGCAGGTACGTTCTCCTGCCAGCAGGTGGCACACTTATTTTTCATGCATCACTGCAGCCCATCCGACTGGATGTCGGGGGAATTACTGTGCTATTCCATTACAGGTAAACTGCAGCAGACAATCACGGTGACTCAACAGGTTAATCATTACTCACCACATAGCCTGCACCGACACGGGCTTGAAAACATGAGTCCGACCTGCTGTGTTCACAGTGAAGCCCCTGAGGAGCAGACAAAACAGATGGGAGACTGACTGAGTGTGGAGAGAGTTGCTGCTTCGTGTGAATCAAAATTCGTCTGAGGTGTCAGAGAATTGGTGCAAGATTTGGTAAAAGTCTGGAAAAGAAATAAAACAACCAACGCTGTACTTGTGTCCCCTGTTCTTTCTGATGGGGAAATTTAAAAAGCTCACCCGTCTCCATCCAGATGGATCTTTGTATCGCTCCAAAGAGGTAGCACCATGCCGATTGAACAGCTTTTACTGCCATAAACACAAAAAACACTCATTTCAGGAATACTGGCATGAGAGTCTAAGAATTTAATAAATAAGAAACTATATGTTTAAGAAATGGAATTCCATACTTCTCCTAACTTTTGGTTAGTGACACACAAAAAAAAAGACTCAAAGCAAAACAGAGCCTTTACTGCGTTAAACACAAGAAACCGAATGTATTTGTACCAGTCTTTGTTGGTGAAGTCGATTCCCAAAAGGATGTTCTCCTCTGTGTCCTGTCGCCCGCTGGTGTACACCACCACCATGTACCGCACCCGATCCGACCACGCGCTCTCCAGACGCACTGCCTGCAAAGGGAACACGCAGATTACTCCCAACTTTTATCAACACCGCAAAAATAAAACACAGTGACTGCAATGACTGTTGTAGAAAAAGAAGATAGAAGATTTGAATAAGAAATCAAAGGTGAAATAAAATTAAAAGTCCTGTGTACGCCACATGCTGGTGAAAATCTTTGCTTGTTTCTAACAATTATTGTAACAAAGAATCAATAAAAACATCTAAAAAAGTAATGTGTCAAAATACATAATTGATGGATATCAATGTTTATTTTATGTCTCTTAGTGAAGACACCTTGCACTACTCTTACACCCTCATGAAACAACAATAACACTGAGCCGATCAGCACCAAAGTGCATAATAAATTGCAATCTGCTTGTTAAAATGATCTTAAAGTCACTGTCTTGATTAGGTTTTATATTTCTGATGTCTCTCACCAGTTTGATTCTGTCCTCTGAGCGGAGAATGTTTATCATCACCTGCAGGTGCTGAGGTAGTTCACCTGTCCAAGAAGGAAGGAGAGTGTTTTTATAGTCAGTTATTATAAATTAACATCATTAAGCAAAAATGAGAGTTCATTGTATGCGGTAGCCATTATGAACTTATAAAGCAAAAAGGTTTGCTAACCATTAACTAAAGCCTGCTGATTTTTAAAAACAGTATTTAACACATTCAGTGAATATTGGTCAATAATTAATTCAATTTCAATGTGAATCTAGTTACATGTAGTTAACTAAACCAAAAGAAGCCTCCAGACTTTACAAAGTGAACTTCCTCTGAAGCTGAACTCAAGAATTTGTCTTTGTCCATTCTCCTACCCTTACTGCTCCCTTTGACAGATGGTCATGAAACAAGGTGAACTATCAGAAATAACAAATGACTGTAAGTAAAAAAAAAACTTCAATCTTAAAATTGAAAACTTGTCCTCAAAACTGTCACTGGTGCATCTCTAGGTTGGCCCTCTATGCCTGATCAAAACAAAAGCATTTCCTGCAATTGCATCGTTTACTCCTTTTTCATAAGAAGAGCTCAATTAAGTTCAAGTTAAAAAATTTTTTTAATCTAGATGCTGAACATGTTTAAAGATTTCTGGAAATGCTCCATTTTTGCAGTGTTCATATTTATTAACGCTGCTTCTCTTTCCATTTTCCAAATGTGTCCAGGTTGTGCCCAGCTGGGATAAATACCCTCAGGAACTAGAGAGACGTGTTTGCACTGGCAGGGTCTGTCGCGTAGATGTTCAATGATGAACGGTAAGGTAGCAGGTCTTAGAACAAGAAAGCCCTTATTGAAGAACTCTCTATAGGTCAACCTCCTTGTCTCCCACTTCTGGGTTAAATACCACAGTTCCTGAGAAATGACACAGCTATTTCCCCTGGCAAAAGTTCCTGACGACACAGTACGTCTGGCAGATATGTGAGCTACCTTACAAAGTGGCCAGTAAATACGGTCAAAGTTGCCAGGAGCAGTCACGGTTTGCCAAATGACTTGGCAGCAGATGTGCTGTTGGCTCATGGTGAATTCCCATCATGAATGTGTGCTGGCAGGTAGGCTTTGTGTCTTTAAAGGAGCGATTGTGGCTTTCAAAAAGAAAACCTTTACAGATACTGGGCATTCGAGACTGAATTCAGTCAACGCAATAAGCCATACGAGCCACTTCACAACAGGTTTATTCTTTTGCAAAGGTAACTTCTCTCCGAGAGTTACAGTAGAAGAAAAAACAAATCTCTAAATTACACACTAGGATTGCTACTGTGGTATTGCTGGAATAAATGTTATGAATCTTGAGTTTATAAGAAGAGGAGTAAACACGTGAGGCTTCACAAATGGTCGGGCCCTCTTTAAATCGTCCGCAGAGGTTCCTCTAATAGTGCTAACATACGCTGGATTTAAGCTGTAATCTGCCTAAGCTACGGGTCTGGAACATGCTTATCAACGACGCACCCGCCATCCTTCTCGCCCCTGCTATAAACATCTGCTGCATCGCTAAGGAGCGCCACAGCTGAACTCCTCGTACACCGAGACGACAGAAGATCAAGCTGAGTGATTTAACACAGAAAACATGTTTTATTCTCACCTGCATGTTTGTGAGGTGGCTGTGCTTTTTGGCCTTGCTGACTGCTTCCTTGCTGCAAGAAGAGAGCGGCGCCCTTCACCATGAAGAAGCTCTCGCTCAAACTGCAAAAAAAAACAAGCAAAAAAAACAAAACAGGAAAGAGAAATTTTAAAACAGAGAAACTGCAAGTCAAATTCCATGATTCAGGTTAATAATGAGCAAATAAATGAAACGGCGAGGAAACTCAAGGGGAAAAAAAAAAAAAAAAGCAACATTTTCAGTTTTAATAGGATTGTTTTGTTCAGTTCGATGGAGCCAACGAGACAATCGTAAATCATGGCTGTCTGCTTCTGGCCAATTCACTCTTCAGCTGAGAGGAGAAGCCAAGCTGCCACGTTACAGAGGCCGACCTCAGGATTGATGCTTTGAACTGAGTGCTTATCTATCTTCTTTCTGCTGTATGGGCTTCACACTCTGATTTGTCTTGTCAGGTCTTTGCTGGCTGGGTCTACTGCAGCAAGGACCTGCATACTGACCTAACTACAGTTCTTTCACTTTTTTTTGAATAAGTCCCCAGTGCATATGAGGAGCTCTAATAAAAACAATGAGATGTTTTCCACAGGCTGAGTTCAATCACTTGTATTTAATGGAGAGAAATGTGAACATGTCCGTAAATCTACCTGACAGCAGGGTGGAACACATGTTCCCTGTATTCAACGTGTGCAGTCTGGCAAACCAGGTCATCATCAGGAAAGTACAAAACTGATGAGTGACAAAATCAAAACAAATCCTTACATGTGCTGAAGACAAACCTGTCTGAAAATGCTACTGCCATGACATCACTGTGTGCTGAGGGAGGCTAAAAGAGCCCATGCAGAAGAAGCGGGCTCTTTTTTGGTGATTCCAATTTAATTTTATTAACATTCAGGGAAAACTAAAAGATTTTATTATAAATGGAGTGACGATTGCGATTGGTTTCCTTCACTCTTCTTTCTGTCTCATTGTCACGACTTCCCCACCGCTCTCCTTCAGTTTTTGCACCTCGGTATTTATGAGCACAGAATTAATGCACAACACTGGAAATATGTCAAATATTGCAATCAAGCAGTCGTTTGCAACTCTGACACTGGACATATAACTGTGTACATGTAGGCAGGGTACACATAGAAAAGGTTGCCAGCCCATTGCAGGGTAACAACATAGAAACACACTGGACAACAAACCACACACACAAAATTTAGAGAGACCAATTCACCTAACAGTGATGTTTCTAAACTGTAAGAAGAAGCTGGGAGAAACCCACCCATGAACAGTGAGAACATGTAAACCCCATGCAGAAAGATACCAGCCATGGATTCGAACCCAGGACCTTCTTGCTACAAGGCAGCAGTGCTACTTACCTACTGCGTACAAATACTTGATTGCAGTTGTTATTGCTAATGTTCAATATACCTGCACAATTATGGACATTTTTGTAAGAATTTCATGCGACTCAGCTGCACATCTCTTGGATTAGAGTAGGCTATTTTTATTCCTGATAACTGCACAGTATTTTTATTTAATCTTTAACAATATATTATTACTACTACAATTGTTGGAACGTGAACCTATATATCTGATGCTGATGTTATACCTAAATTTTCCCTCTAGGACACAATAAAGGCTGTTTCAATTCTTTAATATAGTGGGGGTGGTGCAATCAGTTATCACGTTCTAGAGCCAATCACTTTTTCCACATAGAGCCATGTAGGTTTGTCTTTTTATCCCTTTATAAAAAGAATCTTCATTTGAAAACTGAATTTTGTGTTTACTTGTTTAAACTATTTTTTTTAATTGGTTCGATGTTCTGATTGCACAGAGTTTGACTGTTCAGTAAGTTCTGAAAATGTTACGATGCATTGCTCTGTAGACCTCCAAGAGAAATCTGACTAAGCTTCCTGTCGTTTTGGTCCGACAATCAAACCCCACATGCAGCTAAAAGGCCTGAACCAAACTGAACATTATGAAGGAACAATGAGTTTCATTTTGTGCGCCACCCCCAGAGCTGCTATAAAGGAGAAGAAAATGGTGACAAGGCACGAGGGTGGACAATTTTCAAAGAGAGCTTTTGTGTCACTTTAGTACATTTATGGCCTCACTTTGTTCTATGTTTGATGTTTATGATGGAGCGTCTCTAGTGGAACAAGACTGAGGCAGCCGCCTTGTCAAACCAAGTTTCTGTCCGAATTCAGGTTAATAATTGTCCACTTTTCTAGACGTGTGAAATTTAAAACGGGTTTTAAAACATAAAACTTGTTTTTATGTTTTAAATCACGAGCTGTCCAACTGCAGACGCCCCAACCAAACAGCCCAAGTTCTGCTCTTTCCCTGCAGCACCCTGCTATCAGCTTCTCCACAAATGCTGGGGCTAAAAATACATCTACTATCAAAGAAAGTCCAGGCTTTCACAGAAAACCTGCTCGCCATCACACACCTACAACTTCTGCTAAAGAGTGAGAACTCTCAGGTAAAAAGTTAAAAACATAAGATAATAATCAAACAGCAACTCCTTCTCAAGCTGTTGAAAATTTCATTAAGTTACAAGCTGATCTACATTTCTCCAAAAAGCCTGACAACACTCACATGCGATTGATCTCATTCTGGGTCAAAACGGCATTCTCCACAAAATAAGGTAGCATCTTCATCACGGCCTCCTGAAAGGGCTCCACGACCAGATGCATCCTGTTCCCCGGAGTGTCACCTAGGTCTGCCTGGTACCCAGTTAACGCCTCTGCATCCACATCCAGAAACCGTTGAGGAGGAGAAGAGAGGAGTAATTACAGCTTCGGGTCGGTCCCAGTGGTTTTGAGTGACAGACACTCCGAACTCATCTGGGCTGCTCAGCGAAGCAGTGCCGTCTGTTCAGAGGCCCCTCCCCCTGATCTCCTCTTCCTCCTCCCCTTCATCTGAGCGTCTCTGTTTGTGAGTCAGCCCGCTTGCCTGCAGGGACACACTCCACCCGGTGCCTCAGGCGGACATGGGCCGTCTCCTTAAGTCCCTCAGTCTGTCTTGTCTCTGTCACAATCTCTCTGTAGTGTAGAGAAGTCTGTGAGCAAGAATCTAAAAACTAAGAATAACTCGGGAGGTGGATGTCTCTTCCCATCAGTGGGACCTCGCCTTCGAAGTTTCCTTAAACTTCAGGTTAAAATCTGAACAAGATAAAGGCTTCCTCCTAAGCCAAGGGAAGAATGTCATTTTCAAAAACAGTCGTGATAAAAAAAACAAACTTAAAAGCCAATCTTTATGCCTCTTTTTTCACTACAAGAAGAAAAATCTCTTGCTTTTGCCAAAAATAATCCAAATTAGACATCTAATTCTGAAAAGCACATCAGTGGTCTTCGGACTTCATGGTAGTGTCTCAGCAGAAGTCAAGCAAAAGGTGGAGCAGGCACTGAGAAGAACTGGCATCGTCCCAAAACCCCCAAATCTCATTATAGACGAGCTTAAGGATTATCTCCTTCCTTCAAGTGCCTGGTGCTAGTTGTCACTCACTCACATGCCATCAAACATGCCGACTGAGATTATTAGAGATTATAGCCGGTTAAGGAGGACATACCTTTTGTGTCCCGTTTGTCCCCAAACTCTGCAGAATATTTTTTCATATATGAATTATATAAATAGAATTCATAATGAATAAAGTCAAACAAATATGCTTTAATGGGATCCTGATAATAAGACAGAGCAACATCATGTCAATGACTTACAGAGCACTGTACACATTAGCAGAGGTTCGGTAATGTTCATTTGAAACTTCGGGCGGCTTTTCATTTCCCTCCTGAAGCATAAAGCAACTTCCCTGTAAAAACTAAGGTCCAGCTTTAGAAGAATTTGTTGTAGATGATGACGTAGCTCTGCATTACAGCAGCGTTTGTTGCTCTGTAGGCATCCAGATGGATCTGGACGGGGCAAAACAGGACCAGATGTCCTCTGAGCCGCCACCTTGAGTTGCTGGGCGAACGTGTGAGACAGCTGCTCCGAGTTACTCTTTAAAGAGGCCACTCAGAAGCTGTTACCAGCCTGGTTTAGTCATGTTTCACACACAGCATTGAGGGGAGAGAAAATAGAAAAAATAAACCCCTCTGGAGGCTCTCCGTTGCATAACACCGCCATTTTTCTCACTGACACTTCACTCAGAAAATTAAGGGAGAGGTGCAGAAGTGAGCAACCACCTCAGGTATCAGATGATGGGCCCAAGCAAGAAAAATAACATAATGAATACAGGAGAAAGAAATGTGCTTTAATGTTCTGTAAAAAACTACTACTAATAATAATAATAATACAACAGCCTAAGCAGAACTGCGGCAACTTGACAATAACCCAAAACAATTCAGTGAACCCACCAATGACTGGACGAGGACAGAAAAACAGAAAGTTGTCAGCCGAATCGAAGCTCAGATCTTTATCTCTGTGAGAGGTTGTAGGGTGACTTGGAACTTGTTGTACATGCAATGAACCCCTTCAATCGTCACACAACTAAAAGAGAAGATTGATGCATGGCTACATGGAGCATTCACCGTTAATTCAACTAGCCTGGGTAAGACTAGCTATGAGGGGAATCTAACTTTTTCCCATGACATTGCGGTTAATATGTTTTATTTGATGAGTAAAGCGAGTCTCAATGTTGTTATTTACCAGCAATCAAATCACTTACTTTTAGAAATATAAAAATGCCAGAAATATTTAATATTTTTTCCACATAACTGTGAAGACAATAAATCAAGAATGCTAAATAATGGCTGGTTAATGTCAGATAGCAACCTAAATCTTTTCTTTTTTTTGTTTTTCTTTGAAAAACAAAACACAAAAAAATAGAAGCGGGGAAAGTTATAGTCAAAGCTGATCAAGGGAAAATAGTTAATTCAATGTTTTCCTGATTGGTAAAATTTCAAATAATCTTGAAAGTAAGACAGTGGCCTTAATCTTGAACTAAAGTACCTTGCCCGTTTTTTTGTTTTTTTTTTCAGTTTACAAGCCAGTTGAATGAAATCATTCTTTGGTTAACTTCCAAAGACACCTGCACAATGTTTATGTTGGCCCTCATCAGCTATCTTGGTTGTTCATCATTAAGGTCAGCCAGCAAGCACAAACATCCCCATTTGGCAGAACATCAGCTGTCCATCAACAGATGCTACCTCTCAAGGTGTATGTCAGATGAGCACACCCTGCTAAGTACATCTATCAAATATGCGTCAACTTAATGCATTTATACTATAAACATCAATTTACTGCCAGTTTTATTACCCAACGTGGCTTACAGAGCCTTCAAAAAATGGCAGAAATCTAGACTCAAGTCGGGACTCGCACCATGCATGGATCATGCATTACCCGAGGACATTCCATAGGCTGTTGCATAACAGAAAACAAACAGAAAAGTTCTTATGATGTAGTTTCCCTCCGTTCACATTTCTTGTGAGGCAAAGTTTACAGGAATAAATGTGTGTGGAATTATAGGGCTCATAAAAGGACACGCCATTGTTCACAAGAGAAAAAGACCTGTCAAACTGAGTGACATATAAACTCCCACATTGTTATCTTCTTGACAACTAAGTTTTGGGCTGACATGTTATTAAAGAAGCTTTTGTCCTGATAAGCTCTGAATTGAAATTAAATCCCTGGGTTTGCTCCACAAAGGCTGGGTTACAATGGCGTCCAACTAAGCTTGACTGTACTTGCTTTGCATAATTATAACAAATATTTACATCATAATAAACTGTTACCGTGTTTCGTCGTGAGGCTTGTGTGATTAAATCTACTAGGCCTGATTGATAAGTACAATTATTTTGGTCAGCACACATGCAGAAACCTGCTGGACTTTTTCCATCAACCCAAACACTGAGTGTGCACTGTTTGGGCAATAGATGGGTAGTTTTAACTAAAGGCTAGAAGGAGCCTCATAATTCTTCAGTCTACCAAAATAAAACTTTACAACCTCATCGCTTTTTAATAAATTTCTCCCACAAGAAGAAAAACAAATGATGGCATAGTATAATTACAGTGTATAATAATATCAGTATTAGTGGGTTGTGTTAATGACTTTACACTCTTCTGTATTTTCCAAGCACACGGTGCCATTTTATCACATAATCAAGTAACTATGTTAGCTTCAGTTGTTAAAAAAAATACTGCATATTGAAGCTCGGGACTGCAGCTCCAAGAAGGAGCTTTGTATAAATCGACGGCGCTTGCCAGCGTTTAGGGATCTGCGAATGGTTGCCACGGGAGATTTAAGGATTTCTCAAACATGCATGAAAGAATCAAAGTAACACTCCAGGTAAGTTTTTGATGAGGGAATGACTTCATAACATGAAATAAAGCCTAAAAAAAAATTTACTTTATAAAATACCCTCCCTTTAAAATAAAATGAGCCTTTCAACTGATAAGTTAGCATAAGCCAAAGCTAGCAATGGGTGGCTTAACATTTTATCAAGATTTATGAGTTATAGCAATAAAGATAAAGTTCAAATTCTAATTTGATTTTCTCTGATATAATAATTTCTCCTCCTTATGATACAACATTCAAATTTGGACCAAAGACTTGGTCCAAATTTGGACCAAGTCTTTTATAAAGTTAGCATTAAAACAATACAGCTACATTTATTACTACTCTGAGTTTTCTTTATATTATTTTTCATTTTAGTTCTATTATTTGAATTATTAGGGTTTTTTGTTGAAGAACCTAAATAATTTAACTCAGTGTTACTATGTATAAATTTTGGCATTGTGGTGAGAGAACACCACTGCAAAAAACAAAGACTCTGTATTGATCAGCACTGCAAGTTCTGATATGAAAGATGCATATCAGATTTGCCATTATGTAAAGATGTTATTGTTGCATATTTTTCCTCTTTGAATGTAAATGCTAAATGGATTGAAAAAAAAAAAAACAAAACATGTGCAGCAACACCCAACTTAGTGAATGAAAGAAAACGTAAAATATTGTCAACTTATTCATTCTTAATTGTCAATCTGTAACAAACAGATGGTCTGTTGAAAGACAAAAAACAAACACACAAACAGACACACCATTCAATATATTCCTTCAGGGAAAGTAACACAAATGTTGCAGTTGGCAATTAAACAGAAAAAAAGTGCCAAGCAGACAGACAAACAAGTGTTTTACGACACTTGCTCTTATTTGCCGATGCCAGAGAGTCTGCCGCCCCTCACGATTTCACAGCATGAGTCAAGTACAGATGCTGGTAGTCTGTAAATAACACCTGCTTAATAAATGTGAGACCTTGCTCAATGCCATGCGACAGAGAAGCGTAGCTGCACGTTACGATAAACATACCTCTGATTTATTCGCCGTTCATCGTCACTCCCAAAGTCCTGCAAAGATAAGAAGAAATGGTTGATGGTAAACCGATTTAACTATGATCGTGAAACACACTTTAAGCTGTTGGAAAGATGCTTCATCCTGAGTGGAGGGCTTTTCAACCACCTGTAAGTTCGACTACTAAAGATTTTGTTTAGATTTAAAATGGCATAACGTAAAAAAGAAGCTGTGGTTTGGTAAAATGTTCAAATGAGTGTGTATATATACTCTATGTTCTAATCAAGAGCCTGGAAAAGTAAAATGGTCAAAGTGTTCACATGTAGTTATGATTTGGCAAATAAAACTAAGGAGTAAACTTGTATAATTTAAATATAAAATTGCATAACAAATACTGTTGATGTTTATGGCTGATTATTTCTGGAAACTCAAACATTTTTCCACACTGAATTATTGGGCTCTCCAAGAAAATCTCAACCTTAAACTTAATCTTAACTTTTTATAACTGTAGCCTGACCTCTCAATGCCTAAAAATCAGCTACAAATCTTATTAAAAAATCTCTATATATCTGAGGCAAACCTGTATGTTCTATGTATATTCTCTGCAGAATATGTTCCTTGTTCATCACGCTGGAGTAGGCAGCACAAATGCATTGAGAGTAAAGTCCTTTTAGGCCAGCAGATGAACTTGAGTCACACAGTGACGGTTTTCAAACATGATCCTGCAAGCGAATTCAAGCGCAGCCATGGAAAATGTTGCTTGTTTTGTGCTTTTATCATTATTATTACTATTATTTAACAGCAAAGAATTTTACAGTAACTTTCTATCTAACAATGAGGTACTCTTAATTTAAAAAAAAATAGTTATTTAATACGAGAAATGGTATATATGTATTTGTAAGAAATGCATGAGACTTACTGGGCACAAACCCAGTTACTCACGAAACAAAATGCATGACTATGTTTGTCTTCATTGCACTAGGGTTAAATTGTCTCAGCCGCCTCATCACTTCATGCCAGCATCCCCCTATGTGCCTGTTTACATAAGCTCTTTTTCCCTTCACTCCTGCACAGCGCTGCTCCTCCAGCCCTCCCACCCCTTGTGAACAGATGACATCATGGCTGCGGCAGATTTCACTCAGCTTTTTCTGTCACACCTGAGCACAACATTCAAAGCAGTAACAAGGTACACAGACAACACAAAGCTAATCCTACACAGGGCAGGGTCTATTTTTAAAAAGCAACTATGCTGAGACAGAGCAAGTGCTGTAAAAGCCTCAACATCCAGCAATAATATGCAAAAAGTGGGGGAGCAGGGGGGTTGTAGAGACTAAACATATTTATCCCAAAGAAAAGCTCAGACACAGAAATATGGTCTTCATATCAGCAGCTGTAAATAAATGCAAATTAATTCCTGACTGTATGCAAAGGAAAACAAGGTGAGCTCATGTGTTTGTCAGTAGTAAGTAGCGCCCTCACCTGGCTACGATTATCTGTGCGCGGACATAGTAAAGAAAACCTGATTGTGATTGATAAATGTGTGCAAATACGCTTTGACTTTTTCTGCACAGTGACCTGCAAACAAGAAACTCGAAATACAAGCATTGCCTACTGCAGATCGATACAAGTTAAACGTAATCTGATTATTTTTTTCTCTTAAAGAAGAAGGTGTGTCAGTCCGGAAATCTACTTCTCACAGAGGAAATGACCAATAGGTCATAAAGCTGTAAACCGGCACACGTATCCAGAGAAATGTTTCGCGTTTTTAATTTAAAATTAAACACTTTTCCTGTAAATTAGCTGCCAAAGCAGTATAATTAAAATTTTAACAAGGAAATGCCTCATTTATCAGATGCACTTCTTTGTAAACAACATTCTGTTATTCTTTTTTTTTTATGAATAAGATGTAAACCAGGTTATTAAATGAGTCAGTCATAAACAGCTAACATTATGGCTAGCTGCTGCTTGCTTCCATCATTCATAAGGTATTAAGGATTATATTCAGCCAACATTAGCACATATCAACATTGTATCAGACGAACTTAACACTTTGTGTCATCCAGCTTAATGACATGCTGACTTATTACACACTGCTGGTTCATTTTTTAAATGAAAGTAAGGAACGCGTTTGATGGCTAACAGCTTAGCATAACGTGATGAAGCCTAGCATAACATAACTAACGGTGCTAATTTAGCTTCAATCACCGGCCCTTCCTCCAGCAACGTCCCCCTCATCCTCACTGCTTCCCGATTAGACCACCACTCCGGAGCATCGCTTTAGCTGCCCTCCTCGTAAGGGCCGAAACTGACCTCCCCCGCAGTCGTGGTCGCTGTGCTGGCGGTGGACGCGGCGCTCGGAGTCGGGGACCGCTGCAATGTTACCAACGCCATGGCAGGAGGCTGGGGATGCTGCACCGACACCGGGGCGGCCGCTGTGGCCTGGAGAGCTGCAGCTAGCTGCCGGGGCTAACGGGGTGTGGAGGAGGGAGGCAGACCGGGGTGTTATCTTGTAGCATGGGACTCAGTGTGTGTGTGTGTGTGTGTGTGTGTGTGTGTGTGTGTGTGTGTGTGTGTGTGTGTGTGTGTGTGTGTGTGCGTGTGTGTGCGTGTGTGTGCAGGAAAAACTGCCTTCAAGGCTTCATGTATTGCAACTTATTGTTGTCAGACATATTGTAGTTTTTAAGGCTTGTATAATATCAAAATTGATTTAAAACTAATTAACCAAGTACAAAAATAGTCTGATACTACTACAACAGAATAAAACAAGTGCACAGTAGTAACAGGTACTATAAATAAACATAACAGTTCTAAATAAAAACATTTATTCTCTAAAATATTGAAGTGCATTGAAATAAAGGATGTACTTGTACACTATTTCAGTTTTTTTGTTACTTTCATTCATACTTAACTTTCAATCTTTTCTCATTCCTATTAGCTTTAGTACCTGAGTTTGGGGTTCTTTAAATGTATTTGGTCTAACTTGACACAGTAAAAGTTTAACTGATCTTATTACACCATGATTGTTGAGATAAGTGCAGCATTGCATCATTTTACAGGCCATTGCTGCAGACATGACTGAATAAATTCCTTTGGTGAGACATTTTATAGCTGCTATGTAACTTAAATGAAGAGAACAAGTCTTCACACAGGACTATTATGTTTCATCATATGCAAGTTCAGTCAATATATAATTTGCTAGAAATTATGGAACTGGTTATTTCCAGATTGGAAGTTTTTTGGCCTGTTTTATTCTAACTGATTTAAATATATAACAGAAATTTAAATATAGAGAAGTAAAAAAAATATTAAATTTATTTGTAAAGTGGTAGTCACACAAATAAATCCGAGCACAAAACTTACATGTAACATATTGCAGTATATTTTATAAGAGGAAAACAAAAATATGAAGAGAGAGGGTACTCAAATGAGTGTTGATATCTGCTCTTTTGTTGTTGTTGTTTTTTAACAGAAAACTAAAAAGGTTTTTTGTTTTGGGTCTTTTTGTGTGTGTTTTTTAGCTTAAACCTTTTTAGTTCTTTCAGGCAAAACCGTTTTAGTTTGATTTCATGAACAAGAGCCGGATATGAATGGCTCTTTCTTGAAATAAGGAAAAATTATTTTGCGACCGAATTTATTTAAAGTGATAAGTGTTAATAAATTACAAAAAAAAAAAAAAGTACCACTTTTGAATTGTGGTCGCCTAATCGCGCAAAAATAAGTAGGTTTTTATTTATTTATAAAAAGCTATTAAACACCATGTTGGTGACGTTGAATTACAGGTGACGTGTGTCCCCATGCGTCCGCTATGGTTGTGCTTTCAAAAACGGGAAGTGAACGCAACACGTACGCAACTGACCAGCTGCAGGCTCCGCCCTCCTCCATGTGATACATGGAGCAAAACGGGATTCAGTCAGTGACTGGTGGTAGGTAACGATAAATGCAAGTTGGTTGTCATCCGCCAGTAAAAAACAAAAGAAGAAGAAGAAAAAGAAGAAGAAGTCAGTGTCTGGTCGTTGAAAGTGTTCAGTAGAGACTTGATCCAAAGGTAAGAAAAGAACTTTTTTTTTTTTTCCATAAACGTCCGTTTTGTTATTTAAGGCACATCTCTTAAATTTGTGTGGATTCTACTGCTTTTCCTGTTATTTATAAACTCGTCGGCCCCTGTTACATAACCCTCTCAGCGTGGGTCCTGCACAAAGTTCGGAGAGCTGCAGAGCATGGCGTTTTTGTTTTTGCTGGGTCTGGTCAACCATTTAAACTTTCCCCAGAATCGTGTCACTTTTTTCTTTCAGTACATCTGACTTCATTCATGCACAATTTCATGCCATAGGGTGCAGTATTAAAGCAGCTTTGTAAAGCTTTATGGGGTGTTATTTACCAGCTGTGTGGAGTAGAACTGTGTGCATAAAGAAGTAATTTCAGATCATTCAGTGTTACTGTGTCTCGTTTCAGTGCAAAGATGCGAGTAGCAGTGATTGGAGCTGGAGTCATTGGCCTGTCAGCAGCTCAGAGTATATATGAGCAGTACCACTCCATAGTCAACCCACTGACCATTGAGGTGTATGCAGACCGCTTCACTCCTCTGACCACCAGCGATGGAGCCGCTGGCTTCTGGCAGCCATACCTCCATGATAAGGGCAACATCCAGGAGACGTGAGTGCAGTCTCTATAATTGTAAAGTCATGTTTTTTTTCCTTTAATTTAATTTAATTTAATGACACTTTATCTCTTTGTGTCTTTAGAAAGTGGAATAAGGAGACCTTTGATTACCTGCTAAACTGTTTGAGCTCACCTGAGGCAGTAAAAATGGGCATATTCCTCCAATCAGGTTACAACCTCTGCACCGAACCCCTTCCAGTGAGTTCTGCTTTGCTCTTGTAAAATGCACCACAGGTTTGACCATAAAGATAAGACTTGGACTTGTCAGCAGTTTTTTTTTTTTTACAACAAAGAGCAAAGCTAAATTTTAACCTCCCAAAGATTATTTATAGAATTATTACAGATGGATTCATTGTGTGTCATAGATAGTAGTACAATGGTTTTCAGCTACACTGAAGCACAGATTTTTTTCAGACAAACAAAAGATGGCTGCCAGCAGTGGTTGGGTATACACACTGAGTTAATTGTGGTTCTGTACAGTCACACAGAAAAGGTCATTTTTGTGTTGCATTTTCTTAGTAAACCTGTTTCTGATTCCAGGAGCCGTCGTTTAAAGGCATCGTCCTGGGCTTCAGACAGGTCACAGAGCGGGAGCTGCAAATGTTTCCTGGATACAAGTGAGTTTCTTCAAAAACAGCCATAAAAACTGGGGAAGCAGCCATCTGCGCCTCTTATCAGGTTCCCAGTGTAACAGCAAATATTAAAACGAAGCCCATACTTTCCAGTGGCACACATATAAAAATAAACTATTTTTTCAGTAGACGTGATTAAACTTAACTTCTTCCTGACACGTAATTTGTCTTCAAAGTTTGTTCTTATTTTCTAAATAGCAGATTATCATTCAATACATTTTTTCTTCAGGTTTGGCTGGTTCAACACAGCTCTCATGGTGGAAGGTAAAACCTATTTACCATGGCTGATGAAGTGGTGAGAATGTTACATCATGTCAAAGCTGCATTTTTTTTTTCTCACTTTCTTTTTTGTCTTCCTCTAGTTCTGTTATATTTGTTAATGTTTGCATGGATTTATGTTGTGTAACAACACAGTCAAAAGTAATTTATATTTAAAAACTAGTATCTATTGGGTTTTATTTGAGATTTTATTGGCTCTGGTTTTTTAAAACTTCGTGAACATTTTAACTGTCTGCAATATTTTACATTGACTTGGAAATGCAAAGTGTCACATGATTATTCATAATCTTGTGACATTTATAGTTTTTCATTTTACAACTTTCCACATTAGTTCATTCCTTTGTGCATTTGTCTGCCTGTGACAGAGCAACACAAGTCTGATGTCACTTCATTTTTAATTGCTCAAGCTCTGTCAGATGTGACATAGTGGTAGTGTGGTAGTGTCTGCCACAGCATGACACTACCACTCCCATGTGTTATAATGGAGGTCAACATTCTTTATAAAGACATAATCTCCCTCCTAAGGCTCGAAGCTCTGCATTACAATGTAGTTTGACCTCTAAAGGCCATTGGTCGCACTAAGTTTTATCCAAGATAACCAAGATTATACATAAAATCACAATATGTAACTTGTCACAAGTCTTTATTTCCACAGAGATCCTGCTAATGTTCAGACTTAAAAAAAAAAACTTAAAAAAAAAAACTAAAAAAAACTTTTTTGTAGGTTGAAAAAGAGGGGCGTCAAATTTTATCACAAGAAAATAGAGTCATTCAAAGAGGTAAGTGTCAACTCTTTCATGTTTACAATTGAACTTTTTGTGCTTCATGTATGTTTATCATTTTACATATCCCCCATGACTCCTTTAGTTGTCTGATGCTGGGGTGGATGCGATAATAAACTGCACTGGGATAAGATCTGGGGAGCTGCAGCCCGACCCGGACCTAACACCAGGCCGTGGCCAAATAATTAAGGTGGGCTGACGACGCATTGAAGAGCCTGTGCAGACAATACAGAAACTGATCTTTTTACTTTCTTTTCTGGGTTTTAGGTGGACGCCCCCTGGCTGAAGCATTGGGTTATTACCCACAACACCAACGCTGGAGTGTACAATTCACCGTATATCATCCCAGGGTATTTCCAGTGACACACCTGATTAACTTTTAAACGCCATGCCTCCGATGTTTTTCAGTGGGCAGTTTTGCCTCATTCTTTGCTGGTGGAGTTGATTTGTAGCTGCAGACCTTGTTTGGGCTGCTTTGGGATCGTTGTGCAGTGAGGTCAGAAAGTCAGACCTGTTTTCTTCCACTCACAGAGCCTCTGTGTCCGCAGGAGCCGTCTTGTGACTGTGGGAGGGGTTTTCCAGCTGGGAAACTGGAGTGAGCAGAACAACTCCACTGACCATGAGAACATCTGGAAGACTGCATGTCGGCTTGAGCCCAGTCTCAAGGTGAGCCGACGTCAGAAGGCCAAAAAGAGCCACTTTGTTTCCGCTGAAGTTAATTATTCATAATGAGCCTTCTGTGGTGAAGACACTTGTAATCTTTCCTTAGTCACTTTTAGGCACATTTCAAAAAAACGCAGACGATAAAAATTGACAGAGCATTAAAATGAGCAAACAAAAAGACATGATAATTAGATGCAGTATTAGTAGCTCTTAAACTTGCTAAGATGTTGTAACATTAAAACCACAAATCTGAACTTATTTTAATAGGATTTTTTGATGGACTAAAACACATCATTCTGAAGGAAAAAGAATGCACATTTTTAACCAATAAAATATGAAAAGTGAAAGTGTCTGCATTCTGCCTGAACTTTGACTAGACCATTCTGACACATCCGCATGACATTATCTATACTGTTGTAACCAAATGTACATATTTTTGTGAGCCGTGGTCAGAAGTGAGAGAAAAATGACTTCTTTTTTTTTCCACATGAGTAATAGCTACAGTTTAAATGTTTTTCTCTGAAGGTCATGGGTTGGTTTTTGTTTCTCCTCAGCATGCCAAGATAGTCGAGGACTGGTCCGGCCTCAGGCCTGTTCGCAGCAAAGTCCGAGTGGAGCGAGACACCATACAATCCGGTGGCTCCACAATTGAGGTAAAACTGAGCAGAAAATCAGTAATTGATTGTTGACTTTCTGCTGCCCAGCTTCCTAAAAAAAACCCAGTGGTTCTCTCTTTCAGGTCGTACACAACTACGGCCATGGTGGCTTTGGGCTCACCATTCACCGGGGTTGTGCTCAGGAGACAGCGAGGCTGTTCGGTCAGATTGTGGCGCAGAAGGGCAAACACCCCAAAGCTCGCCTGTAGGCCTGAGTCCTACTGCAGGGATCGGGACTCTTTCACAAATCAAACTATGCTGACATCACTACAACCTGAGATGCCTTTCAACAAATGAGTTCGAGTAAAAAAAAAAATTATCAGTGTTTTATATCTTTGTAGTTTGTTGTAAATCCATTGATTCTAGAATATTAAATTTCTCTATTAATTTTATAAATAATAATAATAATAAAAAAAATATGACTCCATTAGCATTTTGTATGTTTTTTTTATTATAATATCATACACATTTACATCTAGTGCATTGACACTTAATGCTGCACGATATCTCAAACACTGGCGAGTCGAAGCATCTTGGTGGACCCGTGTGTGCTGATATCTTGTTGTCTGTTAGAATAACGAAAATCTGCCTCCATCTCTTTATCAATTACAAACAAAAGACAACAACCGAACGAGGTGTTGTGTTTTCTTCTCACTAACATCGAGAACATGACATCCAGTAAACGTTCACAGCTCGGGTCTATGTATGGGAGTATGCTGCTAAAAGTCTGGATCAGTGGAGGAAGAGTTCATACATGAGTAATAACATCATTACTATAAAGCCCTCCATAGGCAGTCCATTTTGTGTTTTTGCTGACCACATGAATGCTAAGGCTGAATTTCTGGATTATTTGTCAACTTCTCATAGTCTTCAAGAAATAAAGCCTAATGTTTTCTTAATGCACATGTCGTTTTCTAGAAAACTTCCCAATCCTCCAAACTTGTCTCCATGTGAGGAGAAATAATTACACGATGCAGCTGGAAATGTACTTTCAAGGTAAAATGGCCAAATTTCTGACTTTTGTTGGGCCTGAAATTAAGTAAATGTGTAACAGAGTCTTAACTTTTTCATCTGGACTTTACCTTCACTTTGTATTGATAAACCTTTGCCCTGTTATAGCATATTTTGGAGGAATTAACACTTAAAGAGTAGAACATGTTTAAGAAGTTGAGATTGAGGTTCTATGGAGTGGCTGTGAAAATATCCATACCCCTTGAGCCTTTTCACATTAAAAAAGGCTCACAAACTAGGATATTTTATGTGACAGACCAACAAAGTATTACATATTTGTAGAGCATAAGATAATGAGTGGATGCATTTGTTTTTTTTCCCCCCATTTACTCTAAAGTCTTTTATATGAAATTCTGTGAAACAAACTGGCTTCAGATGTCCTCCAATTTATAAATAGTAATTGCTGCAATTTATTATTAGTATAAAACCAAATGTTCTGTGAACATTACAGATGTTTGCTACACTATAGGGAACACTAGTGACAGAAATATTCCTGAAACGCAGGAATAAGTTTAAAGCAAAGTTCCAAAACCAAACCTCTGGCTTTGAACATTTCACAAAGCTCTGCTCAGTCATCTCAAAGTCGAGGGCTGCACAACAATGATCTTAAAATCAAAAGATGTTTTTGTGAAAGTCGTAAAATACATTTGAATATTTGTATCAAGTTTGGAAAACTCATGTTCACAGATTATCTTCATAATCTGAAGATTATGTTTCACTGTGTTGCAAACGTTTCAGTCTTGAGATGTGTAAAAGTAGTAGACGCACACCCCCAAAAGACTGGAAGCTGCAACTACAGGGAAATGTGTCGACAAAGCACTGGCTTATGGAGGCTTAAAACAAATTGGTTTGTTCATTTAAACATTTTTAAACCATCTCTAGATGTTTCAGTTTCCTCCATAATCATGGGCTACTTGGTGTTGGTTTTTTACATACAATTAGAATAAAATGGATGGAAATTTATGGTTGTAAGGAATATGAATAACTTTAAAACATACTGTAAACTTTAAATCTGCCGGCACTTATACATGTGAACAGAACCACTTAAGAGTAATTACACTCTCGCTGTTTCTGCTGAAATGTAGAAATGCTTAGTTTTATGTTAAAGAAACTTGCAGCCCTGCACTGACAGCTTCAGGCGATCGTAAAGTTTATCAGAGGTAAAACAATCACATCATGGTTAAACTTTTCAAAATCATGATTTCAGTCATTTATATGTGCATTTACATGAGGAAACTGATGAAAGTGAAGCAAATCATTCCTTAAAAGGGCTGATATTTGCAATCAAATCAAAGGATCCTACATAGGATCCATGTTTACCTTGATAATTAGGAATGTTCGGTGAAAAAAAATGTGATCTGGTCAGTTCATCTGAGGAGTTATTTATGTTCTTCAACAATACTTTTTAAAGTTAAAGTGCATTTCAGCAGGCAATTTCCATGTACATGAGATGATGTTTGTTTTTTTTGCTAAGAATACTTTGGAGATGGTATATTCAGTATGCTTTGTGTACTACAGAGGCTGTTTTCTCATTGATTTCCAAGATGGTTTTTGTGACCTACCCAATAGGTTGTTTTAAGGCTCTTTCAAAGGAAGGTAGCTGTATGAAGACAAATTGCAACATTTTCACACCTTCCATCTTCCCTTTTTCAGAAACTTTTCCCATTTTCACCATCACCTCCGGTAATCCTCAACATCGCTTGGTCTTTCTAACTCTTCCTTTGCGTACGTAGTTTTACAGTGGCAACCCTGTGACACCAATGGTGTTTAAAGACTTTACATACAGAAATGTGATGTAAAAATGGTGCTGCCTGGATCTTGGGAGAAACATACAAGAAGGGCAGAAAGCTGGTTTAGCTTTCTCCTCTCCTCTCATCTTGTCTCGCCTCCAGCTCCTACCACAGTGAGCATGTCCTCAACCCTGAGAAACAGAGCTGGAGTCTGGGATTTCTTCTGATTTGTGGCCTACCATCTCCTGTCCCCACTCACGATTGCTAGACTCCTGCAGACCCCGACCTGTGGTTTCAATGGGCAGAGCGCAGGAGGCGACGGCGGCGAACAGGCAGCAGCAGCAGTACACAGAGAGGGCCAGGTACACCGAAGACTCCAACATCACCTGCAGGATGAAAGTCCAAGAAAACCAAGATGAATAAACTCATGCAGCCAGTTCACTTTGAGTAATCGGTACTTTTTATTTAGGTGTCACCTGTGCAACGAAAGGAGTGATGAGGGCACCAACTCTGGCCATCCCACTGCTTGTTCCCAGACCCAAAGCCCTGGTTGCTGTTGGATAAACCTGCAGGGAAAACGTGCCATCTATCACCCTGCTTTCATCGTTTCTCATAGTGCAAGCTCATGCAACAGTCTGCAAAGGATGTATTACCTCTGGAGTGTAAACATAGGCTGCCTGGAAGCCTCCAGCAATAAATGCTCTCGCTATGAATATCAACACCGTCATGGACACTCTGCAAAAGAAAACGTGTGTCAAAAGGAGCAGATAAACATTCAACAAGTCTAACATGATGAACAATCCATAAGATGTAAAAGCTGTATTTACCTCCCAACACATCCATACAGAGGGATGATACACAGAGAGAACACAAAGAAACACAATGCCATGGTCTTTCTCCGTCCCAATCGATCAATAGCCCACAGTGTGACCAGCAGGCCTGCAGGAAGTCAGCACAGTCACTTCAATGCACAGAGGTTTTAACCCCTTCAAATGTGTGATAAATAATGTGAGCATTATTTATTATAGCAGGGAACTGACAGAGAAAATTATCTTTTTGGACTATAACAAAAAAAATGTATGAATGTATATTTCACTGTGTGTGAGATGCTCTCCTTAAACTACTAACATAAACATACAGGTGCATCTTTTTACCTGAGAAAAACATTGAAAAGAATCAAGTAAAGCTGATACAGATTCAGCACGAACACACTGAATTTTTTCAAGAATTAATTTCTATTTATTTTTACTATGCCCTGCGACAGGCTGGCGACCTGTCCAGGGTGACCCCGCCTCTCGCCCGGAACGTAGCTGGAGACAGGCACCAGCACCTCCCGACCCCACTGGGGACAACGGTGGACAGAAAATGGATGAATGGATTTATCTTTTATTATTACGGCTAACAAAAACCTGTTAGCTGAAATTCACCAACTGCACAATTCTTGTTAAGAGAGCGGAAGAAATCTTATGTTTTTTGAACAACAACAATATTTGTTGTCAAACTGTTGCTAAGAGATTAATAACGTGTTTTCTGGTAACCAAGTGCCACGTCTGATTTTTACTTTTCCGAAAGTGAAAATCAGTGTACTCACTCTATTGAGTGCATTGTAGCTTACTTTAACATTGATTCTATTTTTTAGCCCCGTTTAAATTTCTTCAGAAATGTTCTAGTATTTCTATGCTATTTTAACTTACACCTGTAAAAACTCAAGCTTGTGTCAAATACATGCAACAACTTTTAGCACAGAAGTGCAGTCAGCGCTAAGAAAATGCTAAAGTATTCAATAAAAAAAATAAAATCTATAAACATTTATTGAATACAACTTAAAAATATGTGTCTGAGTAAAGTGATCTCTTTTGATGAGAATGATGTGTTTTAAAATTTAGAGTCTTGTGCAACTTTACAAAACAATCTTTTATGTTTTTTTTGTCCAAGATACTGCAGAGGAAACATATTTGTTAAAGACAATGACATAGCAAAACATACTTGATTTATTTACCTGGGAATTCAGACAATGTAGTCCAGAGCAGATCTTTATAGTCATCAGAATTTAGATATTTACACTCCAAGCTGCATCTGAGCTCCTTTTTTCCGCCTTTGGGCACTAGAGGGAGACATGAAGCAGCAAAACGTATCTCTCAGTCTAAAGTCTGACATGTTTTGGTAATGCTTTTTGCTAAAACATGACTGTTTCTATTTGTGTGAAGACCTCGCTGACTCACTTCCACATGCACCTCCTTCCTGAAACAACTCTGTAGTGAGCAGCACCAGTCCGTAGTAAGAGAAGGCGTTTGCAAACCTGCACTGACAGAGACGCAAAAATGAAATCAGACTCTGCGCCTGGCAAAAGTATTCAGGTCGTTTTAGATTTTTAATTGTTGAAAACCACATGTCTTAATTTCCACAAATACTCATTACTTTGTGTTGGTCTATCTATCAATACAATGAAATACATTGAATTTTGTGGACAAAATATTTAAGAGTTTAAGGGGTGCAAATATTTTTACAAGCCAATGTGCATTTAAAAAAATGATTAAAAAAAATGATTAAAGTAGTAAACACTAAAATCCTGACACGTGAGAAGGTCTTGAAGAGGACATTGTGCTTGCTTTAGCATTTGTTTCATTTACCAAATGAACCAGAGCAGAACTGTGGTGCATCGGAAGTGTGACGAAAATAAGTCTCGGATCTTCCCCCGATCTTCCTAATGAGAAAGAAGAGATACAAAAAAAATAAATATAAATAAATGCCTGCATAACTGGATTACACGGAGAAGAGTCATTGTTAGAGCATGCATGTCCTGCCAGCCCGGGCTGTGCTGCACCTGTCTGGCAGCAATAAGTTTCCCCAGAGGCATGGGGACGCCGTTCTCTGTGGCGATACGTTTCAGAGTTGCCAGAGCCTTTTCCTGATTCCCCGTCAGCACATCGTACCGAGCACTCTCTGGCAGCCACTGTGAACACACACACACACACACGCACACACACCCCCACACACACACACACACACACACACACACACACACACACACACACACACACACGCCGGCAATGAACATGTCACTACGTAAAGATGAACAGCCTGTTAAACTGCTGTACCTACATAGCACAGAAAGGCGAAAATGAAGAGAGGGATGGTGGAAAGGCCGAGCAGCCAGCGCCAGCCCAGAGTGGGCATCACGAGGATCGCCAACAGGACCTCAAAAACTGTACCGATTGCCCAAAAGATCTAAAAAAACAAACAAACAAGACACAAAAGTAGTTAAAGGGAAAAGGACACTTGCTAGAGTGTGATAGTCTGGAGCAACTCATACCTCAATCAGCAAAATACATGTGGCTCTGGATCTCATAGGAAGAAACTCAGCATACAGAGTCACCCTGAAAAGAACTTCAGTGTAAATACCAACTCAGCTCATTTGTTTCACTGTTGCTTTCAGAGTAGTGAATGAGGTACTTACGACTGAGGAGCTCCTCCTATACCAAAGCCCACCAGCGCACGCAGGACCAGGATCCATCCGTAAATGGGTGCAAATGCACTGAGGAGGCCATAGAACATGGTCCAGAGCACACTCAGAGTCAAGCCCTGTTCGTGGATATGATCAGTATGTTACTTGTATAACACATGCCTTTTAGTGAATTTGAATCAGGTCGTTAGATATTTTCATAATCCAAATTTTAAAATCTGGAAACACAGTCATAAGCACCACTGCACAAGAAAAGTTACATCTGGTTTACAAAATCTTTTACAAATACGTACACGCTCGTTATTTGAAGGAGTTGAGAACAGGCCAGAAGAAAGAAAATTAGGGATTGAACAAACATCTAAAGGAAGAAATTCAGCTGTAGCAGAGCGACATGAAGACTGCAAGAGCCAAGAAGCCAAGCCCCCAGGCTGGAGGGAGATCAGTTTGACCCATTATCTTTAACGACTCCCTGCTTTTGTTGTTGGAACTTCCCACCTTTCAGGCATCATCCCACCCCCTTTTGTTGACTGACACATGATTTACATCACTGCAAACACCAAACAAAATCACTGCAGTGGACAGGTAAACATGCTAGTTAAATATTGAGCAGTGTCACAAGCACGTGTTCATTTTTGGAGCAAAATGATGGTGATTTTGCATTTCTGCAAGCAGCATGTGTTTCTTGGAAGAGTGCGTTGAAGAAGTGAAAAACTGTGCAGCTCTGTTACCATTCCTTTGAAGCTATAGCTTTGCGGAGTCAGCATGAAACTCCAGAACGACAGAAGAATAGCTCGCAAAGAATAATTATTCTTACTTGGAATTTTTTTTTAAAAGAAGGTTTATGCATGGATCTTGCTGCGTCATCTGAAAGTTTGCTGCACGGTGAATGCAACTCTCTACCTGTTTCATGTAAAGCTTGTAACATGTGATAATCTTTTGGCATTAAAGCCTGTCTTTATATAGCCCAATCTCATTATTTCTCAAGGTAATTTACACTGAGGGGTTCTGGTTGGGTCCTGAAACTGCTTAACAGACCTGGGTGGCGCACAGAGTCAAAAATGAATGAACGCCAGCAAATGAATTTATACAAAACAAACTGAAATATCTGGGCTTAGTTGAGTCCATTAAAATCTTGAGTTTCTCCAATGCTGTATCATCAACTTTTCACTTCGTCAGCCATCATCCACATCTCTCACTTTAAAGGGATCTATTCCACTGCCTCCCTCCCCCACCACCATTTTGTACCTTTCAACACTTCAGGTGAGGAAAGTCTACGAAGGATCAAGTCAAGGTGTGAAAAGCTGCAAGTCGGTTTCATGCGCCTAAGGTGCTGCGTAGATTAGTGGGATGCATGTTCAATCAAATATATTCTCAATGAAGTTTGGGAAATTGAATGCTTCAGGGGTTCTGAACACCTTTGCAGTGGATTGCATGAATCGTTTTCACAAGATTTTCAGTGGAACTCACCATTTTTCTGCCGTATTTATCAGAGATGTTTCCCCAAAGAGAAGAGCTGATCATCATCCCAATGAACACCGCCTGCATCATTAACGGAAAAAAGTGATTAGCTTTTTGTGTGAGAAGGTTTAGTAGGTCATGGACAGTTTAATGTCTCTGCAGTCTTGGTGAATTACAGTTTGACAATGGTCATGAGGATATCATTGTAGCCTGAGTTTTACTGTTTCGGGGTTTAATCTTTCTGTTCTCAATTTAACTCAATTGCCAGCACATTCATTAAGCGCTATGGGCAGGATCACTTTACAAACTTTGGGAAACTCTTACCGATGTGAGCAGAGCCACCTCAAGGCTTGGTAGTCTCCATTCACAGTGGAGCTGTGGGGCTAAGATGCTGAGTATCATCATCTCCATGGCATCGGCCATCTGCACAAACAGGGAACCAAGAGACACTCAGGAAGTTAGTGTGGGAGTGGGCAAGAACAACTTCTGTCAAGCTTGCATGGAGTTTGAACAATTCTCACCCAGGATAAACCAGTGAGGATGGAGAGTTTCCACTGAAATGTGCCAAAACCTATGGCCTCCACAGCATCTTCTACCATGAACGTGTCTGAGAAAAAGACAAAGATAATCTGGTAGTAATCTGAGTAATCATTACTTTAATTGAATAGAAAAGTATAGGATTTGGAGGAAAGGAGCAGATTTCTAAGATAACGCACCGTCGGTAGGATTGGCAAACTCTCGAGGCACCGGAGCGTCTTCTGCCAGAGCCACAGATTCCAGATCGGCAGGCTCGGCTGGCCTGACCTCCTGCCCTCTGCTTTCGACATCTTCCTCAGATCGCGTGCTCTCACCTGTGCGACGGAAACGGACAACACTGCAAAAAAAAAGGGAAATAAAAGATCATGAATTATTAAGAAAACTACAAAAAAAGACCCAGCTTATTTGAACAGTTCTTTATGTAAAGTCACATTTGTAGTTGATGCTTGTATTGTAGTGCCAAAGTCTTCAACCTCAAGGAAAATAAAATGCCTCCTATTCACTTTACTTCAAAGATCAACGAAATATAAAATTTTAGTTTTGTTTACCTTCTAGCAGGTCTAGAAATTATATTTTGATCCATGATTTGGGAGCAGCGATGATGTTGCAGGCTACTTCCTCACTTTTGTATGTCTGAAAGAAATAATATCAACACTATGTTTTCTAGCTTTGCCTATAAAGACTTTGAATGTGTGCTGAAAGTACTAAACAATGTCCAACAGTTGAAGTAGAATTGATTTATGACAAATTCTAGCGATAAAACACAAATTATTTCATGTAAAAAAGAAACACCAGGATAATTTAGTTTCACATCAATGTTGGATATTGTTGGCGTAAATCAAATTAGAGGAGTAGACTTTGTTATATGAGCCTTTGTTGGCTGTAAATCTGCAAACAAAATGATGTTGTGGAAACGATATCTGGACTTTCAAATGGTGCAAACTCGGTCCGAGAAAAGAGGTTAGAAACCCAGATGGTAGACAACATATAATCTTCCCCCACATTCAAAAAAATTGCTGGTTGCACTCACAAATAATAGAGAGCGCCTGTGATGTCTTGATCACAGTAATTACAAACCGTGACCTCCAGGCTATGTGAAGCCTCTGGGTTGCATTTAAGTGTGTGAGATCCGTGAAGATGTCCTTCAGAATGCACAAAATGGCAAAATCAAACCAGTGCTATTCTTTACTAACTATAAATAAGCCAATAAGTATATTTACAATACACATATTTAACACATTTATGTTTCTAGCAGACATAATTAGTTGTTGAGGAAGACGAATGCAGCCAGTTTTAGGAACCAGCCTTCAATTGAACTGATTTATACGTAGACAGGTTTATATAAACCATGTTATGTACTGAGTCATGACTGTAAAGTAGACAGCATGTCTAGATCAGTCTGCAGAACACAACAAACCGGCTTGTTAAGAACTGTGTGCACAAAAAAATAATGCAAAATAACAGTATGATATTAATCTTTATGAGGCTAACACTGTCCTTGCAGTCTCAGTGTTTGAATCAGTGATGTGTTTGAGGACTGCCAGGCTATTTGTGGTGAGCTAATGAAACAAACACGAAGCAGTCAGAGAGCGACGCATCGGGCTGTTCACGGTCGACAATCTGTGATTTAAAATCGATATATTAACTGTGCTCTACTCACGGAAGTTGTCTCAGCTGAAACAGGTCATCGTCCATTTCGTATGTGTTTTTAATGGTGCTCCGTTTGGCCTCATCGCCGTTTACATTCTCGCGACGGTCGGCGATTTCAGCACCGAGGAGAGCGACTCGGTCCGGGGCGTCTGCCGGCAGCCAATCAGAGGCCGCGCTGGCGGAGCTCAGGGGGGAGGAACCACGTGACTCCTGATCAAAGAGGGGGTCGACACAAGACTCTGCAACCTTCACGGAGGGGGAGACGAGGACAGGTGTCCAGATAAATAAAGGACGTATCGACATTCAAACGATTTTAAATCGCTTACAATCGGAATTTGAGTCAAATCACAGATTTAAATGATGAAAACCGGTAGAAATATTGACAAATAATATTTATTCACCCTCTATATCACTTCATGCTGTTGCATTACAGATCCAAAATGGAAAGTATTTATTGTCGTGACAGAGAAGGAAAATCATACATAGTTTAACTCGTTGTTTCATCGATTATGGGTGAATTTTTATTCAGTCCAGGCCATCTCCCCTTCTATGTACAAACTTTGGAGAACCATCTTTCACAAGTGAAGGTGGTTTTTGGATATGTGTCCACCAGCTTTTCACATCTGGAGGCTCCAAGTGTTGCCCAGTCGTCTTTAATTAGTTCTTTCTTTCTTCAGTCAGGTATCCCTTGGCTGCTCTCACGATTTGTATTCCTCTTCTCCAACTTGTCAGGTGAGGTCGATTCCCTTATCCTTGTAGGTGTGGAATCTTAATATTTCATGCACATTTTATGAGCTTTTTATTCTTTGCAAGGATTTCGAAAGGAATTTGCAAACACAATGCAAGCACTGATGTTCTGAAGCGTTTGAGAAACTACAGTTAAACATCTCAGTATAAGATTTTTAAAATTTGTTAACAGAGTTTAAAGATAGGAGGCATCTACATGAAAAGAGAAGACAGAGAAAACTGAAAAAATGAAACTGTGAGGAGTGACGTCAGATGAAACGAGGGGGAGTGAGACACAACAAGAGCTATGGTGTGTTCTCTGCATTGTTAGGGGTTTGTTGTAAGTGCGAGGCTGCTTCCTGAACAGTGTGACACTTCCAGCAAGCCCCATGGTTGATGACATTTTTGTTGCTTTCTCTTAAGAATAGTAATAAATGTCCTTTAACTTTAACTTTAACTTTAATTGTGGTAACTGAAGTTGGCTGCACTAAATTTGATTTGGGCGTGTACGAGTAAATATGGTTGAAAACAGAAAACATGGCGTCAGAAGAAAAGCCCTCAGGGGCCTCAGAGGTGTTTCCAACAGGTGGCGCCATTGTCAGGTCACTGTTGTGGAGTTTGGCTCTATCTATCTATCTATCTATCTATCTATCTATCTATCTATCTATCTATCTATCTATCTATCAACACACACACCCCACACACCCACCCACACACACCCACACACACACACACACACACACACACACACACACACACACACACACACACACACACACACACACACACACACACACACACACACACACACACACACACACACACATATATACATATATAGATCAGTGTAGTATATTATAATTTATTATAATATAATAAATTAAACCAATATTCCAGTATCATCATTGGCGATATACTGTAAAAAATAAAGAAGACTTATTTCTCTTTATTTTTTATGTGACATTAATTTAAAGAACCAACGCAACGGCTGAAACACAAGCGTTTGTTTGTTTGTTTGGTTGGTTGGTTGCGCTGTTGAACAAGTTCGTGTGGAAACATGCTGCTCAGGACGGTGGTTCCACATGGACAACAGAATGTTGTGGTGCAGACCAGAAAGCTCGGATAAGCTTGTGGGGGAGTTTCTTGGCACAGGGCCCACAATCAGGTAAGATCGCCATGTGGTAAACAACAAGTTGGTGATCAGGGTCAGCTCTCAGCAGGGCAGCTGTAAGTGTAGGTTAGCAGGCCGTCTGGGCCGTCTATGGCCAGCAGAGCAAACACGCAGTCTGAGTTGTCCTCCTAAACCTCTCGCCCGAGAGTGGTTAGTGACACTTTAGCGCATTTACTTGTGTTTTTGGGATATAATCTGAATGTTCTGCATTTGCGAAGTTACTACGGTGTTCGGAGCGGAGCCTGGCCTCGGTGTTGTTGGTGAGTTAGCCTGGAGGCTAAAGCTAGCTCATTTTACACATGACAGTCCCTGAAGCTGACGAGATCAACTCGTGTTAAAGTCGTGATTATCTCATGTTATTAGCAACGATGTAAACCTTGATTCACATAGTGGTCTTAAGTGGATCATTGTTCACGGAATTCATTTTCTTCATGGCAATGTGGGATTTGAAAAACGATTTTCATTCTTTTATTTTTGGTCAGGTGGTCATTTAACTCAACCTGATATGTGTGAAAGGAATGACTTAAACAGAGCCTCAGATCCATTGTTAATTAATTTGTTTTTTTTTTAGTTATAGAACAGTGATTTCTCAAAACAATGTAATAATAGAATCTGTATTTCCAATAAAGACTGATACTGAAAAAGTAGTTCAGGTGACAAAATAAATGTGAAATAAAACAACTTTTTACAAAGCTGTAAATTTTGCAGTGGAGTCTGAACCCCTCATTGTATGATTACCCTAAGTAGGAAAAAACATCATGGTTTTACTGAAATATTTACAGAAACATTCAAAATAACAATGTAAACAATCGAATACCTTTTATATACAACTACTGCAAAATCATTTAAGGTATTAATACAGTTATAGTAATAATGGTATTAATATAAAGAAACACAGGCTCAAATTTACAGGGATTTCCAAGCAAACTTGTCTTGTTTCAGAATTGTAAAAATGGATGATGGGCCTTTAGTTTCCTTACCTAAACTTTATGATTACTGAACATTGTTCTAAACTCCAGTTAGTCTTTCTGGCAAAGTCCAGGATTCAGGCAGCTCAACAGCAGTGCACAGCAATAAGTGAGGAAGGCGCTGTACAGAGTAAAAACTCCCATCTCCTTTGCAATTTTTCTAGCAGCTTATTCCCAGGACTTCGCTCCATAAGAATGTTTTGTTTAGTTTCATAGCCAGACCTGAACATGTTGGCAAGTGTGTAGAATGTGCTTCTTGTAAACTGCTTTCCATTCAGTCGAATGGCTGATTTCAAATTCTTCTGAGATCTTTTTAAATCCCTCTCCAGACTTGCAAACACTGACTTTTGTGAGGCGTCCGAATCTTTTTAGAATTGTTAGCCGAGTCACAGTCATCTTTGCAATGCAATTTTTTTTAACAGCGGATTCACAAAGAACATTCTGGTTGGCAAATTCTATTAGCTATTCCTCTGTGTGCGGCCGAAGTGCATTTACCCAGCTAAATGGACTTTCAGTGCTTGTCAATTATCTCCCTGCATGTGTGTCCATTTTCCGTTGTCTTTATTTTTCAGGAACAAGATGATAAAAAACTGGGGTCTCGTCGGAGGGATCGCGGCTGCTATTGCAGCTGGAGTATATGTCCTGTGGGGCCCGATCACCGAGAGGAAGAAGAGGAAGAGAGGTGAGAACTGAGGGGATTTAAACTGAACCTGTTTTATACTCCAGGACAGATTTTAGAGTACTGTAATGAATTGTTAGAGCTAAAGAAGTAACCACATTGTTTGAAATGCAGGTTTTTAAAGTTTGGTAAATGCAGATCAATATTCCTGTATCAGTTTCATCTAATTTATTGGTATTGCTTGCAAGTAGCAATGCTCTTGTCCTCTCATTTGCTGCTGTGTTACATCAGCAGTGCTTCTTTGTCAGTTGATTGGGAGATTAGATTGGCTTTGGAAAGTTGGCTGGCTTCTCCCCCATATAAGCAACCTCCCTCACTGATTTAATCATTAGAACTACTTAGTAACAATGTCACGTATGTGACGAGAGCACACGTTAGAGCTAATCTCAAAGTTTTAAGAAAAAAATAATGCCTACTATCCCTGAAGTTATAGAGACAGAGCGTGCAGGTAGACCTCGACATCTCTGGCTGTGATTTGCCATGGTTTGCGTTTCTCCACAGGAATGGTCCCAGGTCTGCTGAACTTGGGCAACACCTGCTTCTTGAACTCCTTGCTTCAGGGTTTGGCAGCATGTCCGTCTTTCGTCAAATGGCTGGAGAGGTTTTCAGGCCTGCCCTCGATCCAGTCATGCAAAGACAACCAGCTGTCCTCCACGCTGCTGCAACTACTCAAAGGTAGCTGTGCAAGGGCTGTCGCATGAAATAAGTAGAGCATAAAGAACCTATCAATGTTAGGTTTTTTTTTTTCCCCCCTCTCACGGTTTGTGATCTGACAGCTCTGTCCAGCGCGGAGCCTGGAGACGAGGAGGTTTTAGACGCTGGATGCCTCCTGGATGTTCTCAGACTGTATCGCTGGCACATCAGCTCATTTGAAGAGCAGGTTGGACTGCTTTTTCAATCATTTGTGATCAGAACCTAATATGAACTGAACATCAGCATGAATGTCCTGTTCATAACTGTTCTTTCTGGGTGGAATGATTAAACAACAAGTAGCACCTGACCATTCACTTTTGAAACATCAACAAGTCTCTTTAATAATTATGGATGGATATTTGCATTTTAAATCGGTCCACTGACCTGACATTTATGTAGGTCTCATGTGTGTTTGGGTAATTGCCCGGTTGAAACGTCCGTCACTGAGTTCAAGTTTTCATCTTCATAATCTGAGGTCAAATTGAAGAACTTGGAAATTGTTGTCCTTCCTTACATTACTTACTCTTTTACACTCGCCAGCACCATTGGCAGCAAGATGATCTAAAACACACACGAACAATGGCTTTGATTAAGCCTTCTGAATGAAGTCCTTATAGCAGCTGTAATTAAAGTTCTGGCTTGCTTAAAAGAATGATTTAAAGGCATTCTGTTTGTGCTGATTTTAAAAAGTAATTCAAGCAGATATTCAAGCAGAATTGTGCCAGATGCTTGTTAAAAGCCACAAAACAAACTTGTGGTGCGTTTGCATTTTTAAAAAAATAAGTGATTAAAACACAATTAAAAGCCCAAACTTAACCTGGCATCCATGCTGATGAGATTCAAGTGCAAACTTCTGAATGTAGCTTCAGCTTGTCATGCAACATCTTAAAGTGAGATTTCTTCCCTTTTAAGGATGCACACGAACTTTTTCACGTCCTCACGTCTTCTCTAGAGGAGGAGCGAAATCAGCAACCTAAAGTCACACATTTGTTTGACATGCAGTCCCTGGAGGTAAGTTGTCTCCACGTCCACTGGGGATCCCAAACTGCAGAAGTCACACAAATCTTTCTGTATCTTTTTTTTTTGTTGTTGTTGTTTTTTTAGTTAAATGTTCTCCTACTTTGTGTTTGCTTTGTTTCTAGTCTCTTCCTGATGAAGAGGACAAAACTGTGGCCTGCATTAGTCGAGGTATGAAGAGAAATAAAAATCAAGAGGCCAAATAAGTAAGAACACCAGCAATGAGTGTGTTTATATTTAGTTCATTTTCTCTGCAGCGCCTCTTCATCCGATACCGGGTCTCTGGAAGTTCCAGCATCCTTTCCATGGCCGTCTAACGAGCAATATGTCGTGCAAGCACTGTGAAATTCAAGTGTGTTTCTTTATGAGACATAGAACTAAATAACATGCCAGTTTTGATTAATTTGTGAATAACAACTCAACTTTGTTCATTCATAGAGTCCAGTAAGGTACGACTCATTTGAGAGCCTCTCTTTGTCCATCCCTCTTCCTCAGTGGGTAAGAAAAAATGGCAGGATTATTAATGTTTGGTTAGTGCATTATTGTGAAGTGGAAAAAAGGGATTCTTGGTTTTGAAGTGTCTACAAATTCTTATCCTTGGAGTGTGGCATTAGTAACTCTGGAGGAGCTGTAGAAATTCACAAGTCAGGTAGGAGAATTTGAAAACAGGGCAACTACTGATGGTGCACTTAACAAACCTAAGCCCTGTAGAACAGTGGCAAGAAAGAAAGCCATTGTTGAAAGATGAATATAAGAAGTTTTTTGTTTTCTAAAATTCATGCAGGGGATACAGTGGAAGAAAAAGCAGATCAAACTTAAGTCAAACATTTTGGCCAAGTGTTGAAGGAAAACTAATGCTGAGCAGACCGTCCCTATGATAAAACATGGAGGCGGCAGCACCATGCTGTGGGAATGCTTCAGCAGGAACCGTGAAGCTGGTCAGAGTTGATAGGAAGATGGCTACAGCTAAATTTAGGGCAATCCTGGAAGGAGTCCTGTTACATTTACCTAAGCTAAATGTCTCGGTTCTAGGACTAGGAATAGAAATCCACACGACATTTTTCAGAGCTTCATTTGTAACCAACTTTAGAAAACCATCTCCTGCTTTCATTCCTCTTCACAATTGTGCCATAGTTTGCATTGGTCTGCTTCATATGGGTCCAATAAGTTGTGATGTGGAAAGGTTTCAGCTCTATTACATTTTAAACTGATTTCATCAGTAGCTGGCTTTTGTTTCTATTCATTCAAACATCTTTCCTCTCAGGGTCGGCCTCTCTCTCTAGATCAGTGTCTGCAGCATTTCATTTCGTCAGAGACAATCAAAGAGGTGGAGTGCGAAAACTGCACAAAGGTACTTTGGTATCTGTAAAATAATTCCACTGTTTCTGAACAGACACGGTGGGATTTGATCTTTATTGTCTTCATGTCGTCCTTCAGCTTCAACAAAGCTCGACAAGAAATGGGCAAGTTTTTGAAAGCCAGAGGACGACGTTTGTTAAACAGCTTAAACTAGGAAAGGTATTTATAGAAGTTTTCTTCCTACACCATTTGAGGTTTTAGTTGCTAGTGCACAATGAATGTGTGTTTCATATTTTTATTCATTGAGGGGAAAGGAATGCAGCCCTTATTTGATGTTATTTTAAGCTCCCTCAGTGCCTCTGCATCCACCTACAAAGACTGACGTGGTCCAGTGAAGGAACGCCCATCAAGAGACAGGAGCACGTCCAGTTCACGGAGTATCTCTCAATGGATCGCTACAAACACAACAGCTCCACACAGAGGAGCCAGCGGTTCACATTGACTCCTAAAGCCATAAACACAGAAAGCGTGGAGGATTCCACAGAAAGGCTACAAGCCAATGGGACAGGTGTGTTGGATGAATAGGTGTTTTATTTTGAACAGCATTGTTTTCTTTCTCTTACTTCAATTTTCTTTCCCCTTTTTTGTTCCAGGCGCAGAACATCATAACAACAACAACAAGCCTTTCTCTAATGGATCCTGCTCTTCCGTATTTCTTCTCTCTCCTGGTTTGAACCCACAGCTCGGCCTCACGTATGACTTCAGGTAAACGCAGCAGCAGCCCTTTATCATCAGCGGGTTATGACACGGCCACCTATCTAAGAGTGGAGCCTTTAAATGTGAAAGTGTAGCAACAAGTGTTTTACAGAGGCTTGAAACAGGCCAGTCAACATACACGATACAATAGAAATGATTAAATTGATGGTGCTTCTGATACCTGTTTGGGCCAGTTGACAGAACCGAACTAAAATAAATCTCACTGAGCTAACGCCCGGATCTCTGCGTTTCCGTCCAGGTCCGCAGAGTATTTATTCCAGCTAACGGCGGTGTTGGTTCACCACGGTGACATGCACTCAGGACATTTCGTCACCTACCGCCGCAGCCCTCCCTCGCCCTGCAGCGCCTCCCCCTTCAGCTGTCAGTGGCTCTGGGTGTCCGACGACTCTGTGCGGAAAGCCAGCCTGCAGGAGGTGCTGTCTTCCAACGCGTACATGCTCTTCTACGAGAGGGTGAGACGGCCGACGATCGATCGAGTAGTCGCCTGATCGACCTCTCGCCGTGGTTACCACCAGGTGGCGTTGTGACGATAGCTTTGCACCGAGTGTCACGGTGTCGTGCTGCAATGGAAACCGAAACGGAGGCTGGTAATCCCAAAGATGATGGACCTGCAGGATTTCTGTCAAATATCATTGTCATATAAGCTACTTGTCTTGAACACTTTGAACAGTTTCCTGTAACAGACACCAGGAAAACTTGACAGTGTCCTGTGATGACACTGTAAACGAAGAGATTTTAAGAATATTTTTGACTTTGTAATCATGCAGTGGTGTAAATATAAATTAAATATATTGTTAGGTATTCCTGCAATTTAAAATCCTTTTAAATTGCAGACACTTTAAAAAGTGAAATAAAGTTGTTGCCCATTAAAAACTGTCAGTGAAATAGTTCCAGCTGCAGCCTTGTTGTTTAATTGACATTCCCATCATTCCCAACAGCAGCTGTAAACTCTTACACTGATCATTTCAGCTGCTACTACTCTGCCATTTAAAATCTTGTTCATGCTGTAATTTGTATTCCTGCACGGTGGAAGATAAAGTGCCATGTTGTTTTTAATGTTCAACATTTCTGTCATATGAAACCGCTTGTGCAGCAACTACTAGGGCTGTCCTATCTGACCTAAAATTACGACGCATCCAAGCCGCTGTTCATAGTGTCCAGGGTTCTACTGAGATCTAGTCGGCTTCGTTAACAAGACTTGATTATGTGCAGATGCTTCTGGGTAATTTATCCTGAATGACTTTTAAATCCTCAGCAGTAAATAACTGCAGTTTCCTACCAAACCGAGAAAATGTAAATGCGGCAGTGTCTGTCCGGATGTTTGCACTGATGTATTTTCATGTCTTTGAAAGTGACTGTTTTCAAATTTAAAAAATAATAAACTTCTACTTTTGTGTTTTAAGTGACATTGTTGTAAACGCACCAAAATCAAAGAGTTTTAACCATGTGAAATTGTATTTGACAGTCTGCCGTGTCATGGAAGATTCAAACACAGGACTTTCAGAAGAGATTTAGGAAAATACATTTATAAATTAGAGATATTTTTAAGACGGGAACTAATAAGAGTGACAAAACTCACTTTAAGTTGTGTATGCATGCATTTTCTTCACTGACAAATGTATCATGACACTAAAACCACGACTGGGCAGAAAAGTACAGATTCCCCCAGTTAATTTCTAGAGTGCACAGAAAAAAAAGTCAGCTTTCTGTAAATTGTGTCTGACACAACTCAAGCTAAAAACCCCCTCAAATCTGCCTTTTGTGATGCCTCCACAAGCATAAGCATGTGGAAGATTTCTTCCTGCTAAAATCTTTATTTAAAACAAATTGAAAAGAAACCATGATCTGTTTCTTTATAGGAAACAGGTAATGTCCAGTGTTGTATAGTAACGAAGTAAAAATACTTCACTACTTTACTTAAGTATATTTTGGAGTACTTCATACTTTCCTGGAGTAAGAAAAATTTTGATAACTTTCACTTTTACTTCACTACATTTCCGAACTTAATTGCATACTTTTACTCCGATACATTTCCAATGTGTGGTTTCGTTACTCGTTACTGTGACGGAGGAGCGTCACGAGTTACGACCTAATTAAGGAGTCGCGTTAACACACACAAACATACACAATCGCTAACTTACGTTTTGTTGCAGTTTAAACTGGCGCGGTTCATCGTGGGTCACACGCGGTGTTCCCGCTTCACTTCACATTAATCCTTATCTGTCATTTTCAAACATTTTCCCGGCTTTATTTTCAATTAGCTTTATTGTTTCCGGATCGTGACGCACCGAGAGAGAGTTGCGCAATGTGGTGACGTCATCAGAACGTACTGAGTGTTGGCTGTTTCATGGATTATTGTATTTTTTGGATTACAAATTTATTTATTTTTTTTTCTCTTATTAATTATTTAAACCTTGTGGTTTAGGTAAAGCACCTAATTTTCTTAACTAAATGATGCTGCAGGTTTATCTATTAGCAGGTTTAATTTTGCCTGCACTTGGTTGTGTACATTATTTTAAGTGTATTTTACAAGTTTACCAAAATATAAAAAATGTCATTCAAACTGCATTTGCCTTATTTTACTTTTTACTTGTACTTTTCATTACATTACTTGAGTACATCCATTTTTACAGTACTTTCCATACTTAAGTACAAGACATTTCAGATACTTTAATACTTTAACTCAAGTAACATTTCAGTCAGTGACTTTTACTTTTACCAAAGTCATATTTTGGAGCGGTACTTATACTTTTACTTGACTCCGAGATTTCAGTACTTTATACAACACTGGTAATGTCTAAAGTAAGTTAAACAGATTTATTGGAAATGTTTGGACAGTATATTAAAACTTTTATTTACTATTTCTTCAGAAAAACTTTGACCTGAGAGGTATTTGTTATACAGGCAATCTTTAATCTGGGTTTTTGCTGTTAATGATCCTCTGTGACTGTTTCGTGATGTCCTCCAAGATGCGTCTAAAGGTCAGATTAATGCGAGGCGAGAGGACCTTCTTCCGAACCGGAAGGCTGTGGTACCAGAAGGTATTGGTAGGGGGGTTCATGAGGAGCAGGCTTCCATGAGCCAGCTCCAGCTTCACGGGATCCATCTGCCGGCCGCTCCGTTTCCCTCGAGCATCTCTGTGTCTAAAGACAAAGTCTCGAGCTGCTCCCAGAGAGACGGAAGCGATGGGACAGGATGGGTCCAGCTCCTTCTCGTCGTCCCGATGCTCCCCCATGTGATCTTGTCCATCTTTGTACCTGGTGGAGACATCGAGGCTTCAGGTATGTCCAACTCTGAACTTCTGGATTAGGTGTTGGGAAGCTTGTCACCTGTTGATCAAGACGAAGTTGAACTTCTGTCCCGTTGCGTCTGTGACCGCGTTTCGGATGTACTCCAAGGTCGGAGTCCAGGGGGAAGCCAGACGCCTCACTCCGGAGTAAGTGTAGGTGAGGCCTGCGTTCCCATAGGTCGCCTGTTTCCTGGGGATGCTGTACACCTTTCCAAACACTTGGACCTTTGCTTCCTCTCCTGTAAGAAAACAAACCAACCAGCTTGTCACGCTGTTAAACTGCAAATTCATGCCACATGGTTACAAAAGATAACCACCTGTTGAGTACACCACCTCCTCCTCCAGCTGTCTGAAGAGGTTATCTGCCTCTTCTTTCAAGAAGAGCAACGCATAATCACAGTCCAGTCCCTCTGCTTCTACTTTTTGCCAAGGAATAGGATGAGAGAACTCTTCAAAACACGGGTCCTTTTCCTCCTCCTCCATCTTTGTCTTCTTTTTCCTGGGACTTCTTCGTGGGACGTCGTTGTTGCACAGATGTTTGTCCTGTCCCCCAAGCAGAAACTTGTCCATGTCTGTAACCTGAGGTGACGACACACCGATGGGGAACGTTTTCCTGTGTGAACCAAGGGGGAAAAAATAAATAAAACTAACAAGTTTATTGCACTGAAAATGCATATTATATGCATGTTGATGTTTTTAAGTAATCCGTAATTTCTACCTTTCACATTTTATATGTGGTTATTTTGCTAGAAAATATTAAAATAAAGACCAAGGAAAGCGACAAACTCTCTGAAACTATTTTGTATGAAGGGTATTAAATGGCACAGATTAATTTCACACACTTTATCTCAGTAAATGTATGACTTTCTGCAGATAAGAACTTGGACAAACATGGAGGTGAACAACCAGCTAAAACAATGACCTTCTGTCTGTGGACAAATGTTTATTGGTCTTGTGTTTTTTTAATTACTCATGATGAGTCACAATTCATTGAAATAAATGCTTAAAAGTGTACCAGTTATCATGATGAATAAAAACGCTGTACTAGCCAAAGCATTTTCTGAAACGTGAAGTTGTTTAGGAGCAGAAAACCGGGTCCTTGAACGCCCCTCGGCTCATTATAATAAGCGCTTTCGTCATTTTGTTTAGGCGCCAATTCTTTTTGAAGTGTCGCGCTGACAACGTCAGTTTTATCTCGTGCTCTTTGGACAATTAAGCATTTATCATTTCTCTCCGCAGCTCACCGCCAAAGTGTTCGCGACAAGAATGATTGGACAGAAAACCATCAATTCGTTTTTTTCGCCGGTGTCGAAGAAGAGAGTTTCCGACGAGGCGAACGAACCCGAGCCGGACGCTGGAGGACCGGTGAGTGGCACTACTTTTACAAACAGATGACAAATCGTCATTAGAAACGGCCTGTGAACCCAAGTACATTTTAATTCAAAAACACGCAGCAGTGCTGCTTTGTGGCGTTTCATATCTCCCGCGTGGAGTGCAGCTTCCTCCAAGCTGCGTTCAGGAGCGTCTCTGTTGTCGAAAGCTGCCAAACGAAGTTAGCTGGCATGACGCTGCTAGCGCCGCTTCGTCAACTGTTTTCAAAGCAGATTTCTCTCCGGGGAACGCGTTTCTCACCGGCTTCGTGCTCTTCTCAATACACCAAAATCCTGCAGAAGAAGCAGAAATGCGCCTCGGTGCTGCTTGAGCAGCAAAGCCCGCCTCCCAGTCCTCTGTCCGCGGAGCAGCTGGACAGGATGGCTCGCAACAAGAGAGCGGCGCTGGAGAGGCTGGCTTCCGCGCAGACTCCCGCAGGGTTCGGGGGAAGCTGGAGGACGGAGTTGGCTGCTGAGTTTAGAAAGCCCTACTTCAAACAGGTGAGAAGAGGAGCTTTTCCCACACACGCTGTTTACCATCAGCCGTCTTCATGATTTTTATTTATTTACTTATTTTTTTACACTTTTGCCACCACAGCTGATGCAGTTTGTTTCTGAAGAGAGGAAACGCCACACGGTTTACCCTCCTGCTGAAGAAGTGTTCACCTGGAGCACGGTGTGTGACGTCACAGATGTAAGTGTGGCTCAATGCCTGGAGAAACTGAGTGATTGATGATGGATTTGAATCATTTATTCGCTTGTCAATGATAAGTGGCAACAGTTGTGTTGGCGTCACACCAATAAAACCTCTCTTGATATTTGCTGAGCAGCTTTCTGCATCTCTCCTGGTGTTTTAAAGTGTTTGATGAACTGCAGGGCTTTGAGTTCTCCATGCCATCACCCTAATCTTCAGCTTCCTCCACAGATTCTTGATCAGATTCAGGCTTGTAGTTTGGCTTGGCCACTTAAGAAAACATTAATATTACTTCCACTAAGTGTTTTGGTAAAACAAAATGATAATAAAGTCAAAATTGACTTTATTAATGATTTGAGTTGAACAATTATTGTACTAAATTATATTAACTCAATCCAGTTAGTTCTTTTAGTATTTTGTTGCTAATAAATAACTTCTACCAACCAGGGAAAGTGTCCTGTGGCATAGGTTATCAAAAAAATCTGATTAAATTAAAATCTTGATCAAAGGGATGTATTACAGTGAGAAAAAAGCTACTACTACTTTCTATATAAAAGTAATGAAAAAAAATTGCATTACAGACTTTTTGTACCTGAAACAGTCACAATTCAAATCAGTTTACATCACATTATTAAAATTGAAGTAATGCATCTTTTTATCAAGACAATGTAATTTTGTATATACATTTCAAATTTTATTGAGGCTATTTCTTTCAAAATCCAACTCAAAGCACCTGTTGATAGCATCCATAGGTCTGATGTTTATTTCTAAAGTATTAGAACCACATTTTAGCTCGAGTAGCTTGCAGAAATACTCCTGGCTGGGTTTCAAACCCAAGACCTTCCTGCTTGCAAGGCAACATGCTGCCAACGATCAATTTTCCTCTTTATTGGAATCAAAAAGGCAAAAACTTATATATAAAAAAAACGACCATGTTTTTCCTGGAGAGAGTTGTTAAATGTAGTAAAGTCTTTGTCTTTGATTTTAGGTGAAAGTGGTCATTCTAGGTCAAGATCCGTATCACGGTCCAGATCAAGCGCACGGACTCTGCTTCAGTGTGAAAAGACCAGTTCCTCCTCCTCCGAGGTTTGAAGTCTGTTTTTTTTTGTTGTTGTTTATAATTTGTGATTATGGAGTGTTCACAGTTCAGCTGTCCTGACTGTCTTTCCACATAGATATTTCAAGATTTAAGGGAAGACTTTGGGTCAACAAAATAAAATTTCAAAAATAATGTCCTCAAACAAGAATTATAAGATTTTCATCACTTCAGCTCTTTATTCGTGAAACTGCAAATTCCATTAATTGAAAGTAATGATGACAAAGTTTAGTATTAGAGTGCTGTTGCCACATTTGGATAAGAGAGATGTATGAGGCTGAAATGTTTCTTGAAAAGTGAGGACTTTTCGTCTTTTTCCAGATCTACATAAATATGGTAAAAATGTTCTGCATTTCGACTTTATTCCTTTTGAAATGGAGAAAAATCTAATGATTCTCATTTTGAAATTCTAACCATCAGTATTTTAGTTTTTGAATTAAACTCTCATTCAAATATTTAGAAAAAGAAAACCCTGCTCTCCAGGTTATTGGCTGAAGCTACTAATGTTCACAAACATTAGAATTATGTTTTGAAAAATCTGCAAACGTATCTAACTTTAGAGGACAGCCCTGCGGTTGTGTGAACACTCGAATCAAAATAGTTTGCCTTCCATTTTTAACATTTGCTTTTTATTTGCAGTCTGGAGAACATGTACAAAGAGCTGGCCGCAGACATCGACGGCTTTCAGCATCCGGGCCACGGCGACCTGACTGGATGGGCCAAACAAGGTTCTTCTATTTATTTACATTCTGTGAAATGATTAAACAAAACATGCAAGACATTTTTTTTTTTTTTTCTTTTGTCCACAACTTTCTCGTCTTGGTTTGAACCTCTTTCACCTTCTCACTAGGTGTGCTGCTGCTCAACGCCGTGCTGACTGTCAGGGCGCACCAAGCTAACTCCCACAAAGACAGAGGCTGGGAGGCCTTCACCGACGCCGTGATTCAACGGCTCAGCAGCAATCAAGAGGGCGTCATCTTCATGCTGTGGGGATCGTACGCACAGAAAAAAGGGGCTTCAATTGACCGAGTGAGTCTGCTAATTCGTGCATTTTTAACACTCGCCAAAGCCTGAATATTTATGATGAGGATGTGCTCCTTTCTGTTACAGAAACGCCACCACGTCCTGCAGACGGTACATCCTTCCCCCCTGTCTGCTCATCGAGGATTTTTTGGTTGCAGGCATTTCTCCAAGGCCAACGAGTTGCTAGAGAAACGTGGAAAGACTCCCATAGACTGGAAGGCACTTTAACTTCTATGTTGGCTTTTCTGAAGCCCATGTAAAACTACAGATCAAACCCACCTATAAGCTTTTTAGTTCTTCTTCCAGCAGTTATTCATGTTTTTATAAAACAATACCAGCAGATTGTTCTGTTTTCACTCCATTGTTCTTCTTGTGGTTTAACTTTTGTAAATATTTGTTTTCTGTTTCTGCCCTTTTAGTTTGCACCTTGTTTCCTTTTATACTTTTTTTATGTAATGTTTGGTACATTAAAGGGTTTTCTACATTGTGCAATGTTTTGGGTGAATTTCAAATGAATGATAAATCTATGTTTGGCACCATTACTGATCTATATTTGATATTCAGTGCTAAATTAGGGAAGACTTAAACTCACGGTTAGTGAAATTATTCTTCATTTTGCTTCAAAACGTAAAAATAATATTAAAAACATTTAGGGGGTGAGACTTTTAACGAAAATAAGACGTTCATGGCTAACGTATATCTAACATTGTGGCCTGCATGCTTGGGAATCCCCTAGAATGAGTTGGGAAGCATAAAGTCTTGGATTCCCCTCCAGTCCTGCACTATGGATGTATGCATAGTCATTCAAATGTTTCCTCCAAAACAGCCTTAAATTTGTTTTAAAGCTTACAAGGTAAGATATTTTTCTTCCATGAGCTGCTAAAATATATAAATTTTTTTCCTGGCCTGTGTGATATTGAGCAATACAGCCCTCTAAAAACTTGGCACAAAAAATCTACAAAATAAATTCCTACTTAGAAATATATATATATTTTTTTTACATAAAATATATTTGTCTTTGTTAAAAGTGTAATTATTATAATTAACGTACTATAATTTCTGTATCCCACATTAAAAACAAAAAAATCTAGTCACTCAACATCACTTCCGGTTTGACGTCGACGTCAAGGGACGGATCCTCGTGTGACGCAAGGACGTGGACAGGAAGCGCGCTTTGTGGGGCAAAGCTGCAGAGGTTGTAATGTCTGAATACTGTGAGGAATAACGATGCCCGTGCAGAGCCTGCCGGTCCGGGACGGGTCCGTCCATCTCCGTCTGCTCCAGCAGTATTTGATCCTCCTGAAAAAATACCCGATCCTCACCAAATCTGTAACCAGGTCGGTCTCTGCGCTCCTAAACTCACAGCTGTCTTTGTTTCCAGCTGTTTAAACGGTAATGTTCACTGACGAACAGAGGGAATGCTTGTCGTTTCATTTTATTATGTAGCTTATCAGTCAGATGATTTATGGCTGCTGCTTGTTTTAGTTCCTGACCTCTATTTGCACTGAGCACGCTGTGGTATTAGCCAATCACCATCTGCCATGAAAACCTCCTACTCAGAAGTTACAGTTTTTTTTTGTTTGTTTTTTTAAAGCTTGTGAAACTGCTTGTTGCTCATTGACAGGAGAGTGTGATCTGTCCGTCTGTCCTTCATTCTTCCAGTGGGATCCTGTCCGCTTTAGGAAATCTCCTTTCACAGTACTTGGAAGGCAGAAAAAAGGCCAAAAGTGGAGGTCCGGTTGATGAGATCGATGTCGCTGGAGCCACACGATATGCCATTTTTGGGTGAGACTTTGCAGAATATGAGGACAATGAGAGTGCAGCACACTGCAATGATATACCCATTCACCTTCTTTTACAAAATGGCACTACAAGCACAATTTTAAATGGTTTGTTTGTTTTTGTTGTTGTGGATTTTATGGAATTGACCAACATTTATGGGATGCGATGCAGAATGTTGCGCTCCAAACCATGCCATTGAAGCTGCAAACCCCTTGTCACCCCACCATGAAAGCCAAATTTTCTTCATTGCTGATAATTGCAGTGTTGATACGTCCTCCCACCTGAGCTGTGGTTCTCCTCTACGGCTTGGCAAACAGATTGACGAGTGAACATCTTCTCCCAGGCGCTGTGCATATAAATCGGCTAACTCCTGCCAGATTCATGGAGTTTTGTGTTTGTTCCTGGGCTATTGCCTTTTTCCTCTTGTAGGTTGCTTATCACTGGGCCGGTGAGCCACATCTTTTACCAGCTGATGGAGGTGTGGATGCCAACCACCGACCCGCTCTGCATCGTCAAACGATTACTGCTGGACCGACTCATCTTCGCTCCTGGCTTCCTGCTCCTTTTCTACCTTGTTATGAACGTCCTGGAGGTGATTTCTCTGTGATCTTCTCAAAAGTGTCTATTAGACGTAGTAATGCACTGCTTTCAGTAAAATATAGGTACGTTTTCAGCAATTTGTTTTCAGCAGGTTCCTCCAGCTGAAAACAAATTGCTGGTTTTGTTTTGCTAGTCAGAGACAAAAGAAAATTGTCTGATTCATGTGTCTGGGCCAGTTCTAATTTACATAATGGTTACAATATTGAAATCCAAAATATCAATAAAAAATGTGGTGTGATTTTGTGATCAAGCCCTCTTTACTCTAACCCCCCCAAAAAAATAAATCCAGGAAAAAGTAAGTGTTTTATTCATGGCTCTTTAAATAAGCAAATATTTGAAGAAGGTTTACAAATCATTCAAGTATTTGTTAAAGATGATCATAAATGAACCAAAAATGAATATCATGCAGCTGATTTTCATTTATTTCCTGATGCCAGACTCTGTCTGTCAAATTCTATGCTCCAGTTTCTACATGTATTCAATTTAAAAGCAAAAGTATCACTTTTAAATCCCGATAAACATATTCTGATGTGTAATGAAAGTACATAAGTGCATTAGTTGCACATGAAACGTTCTTCACAGAAAATAAGCACTTCTGTTTTGCTCAGGCTAAAGGCTGGGCCGATTTCCAGAAGAAGATGAGAAAAAGTTACTGGACTGCTCTGAAGATGAACTGGAAAGTCTGGACTCCTTTCACATTTATAAACATAAACTTTGTGCCTGTTCAGGTACGCTCCACCTCTGACATCCTGTCCTGTGAAGAGTTAGGAGGAGACTCGCTCTGACTTCCTCTGTGATGTTTCCCCCCCTTTCCTCTCTTTATGTTTCAGTTTCGAGTGCTCTTCGCCAACATGATTGCCTTGTTCTGGTACGCCTACCTTGCCACTGTGAGGAAATGATGCTTCTTCGAGGACTAACGAGACGCAACCAGCTTCCATAAATGGCTGAAGATTCTTTACATGAAGTTGCACTGCTGATTACTGGGAAACCGCTTTAAAAACACTAGAATTAAAAGTATAAAAGAGTATTTTTTACGCTTTGTTTTGCAGGGGCCTGTACAAAAGAAATCTTGGAAGTTTAAAATTGTAACATTTTTTTTTTTACATAAGCTGATGTAATTTTTTTTTTTTTTGTTACCTTTAATGAGCTTTACCTACTGATCTGAACAAATACAAAAAAGACATGCCATTTGTCATGACTTTTATTATTATTATTAATGTTACATAATACATTAAAAGTACAGCCGTTTAAATACAAAAAAATATATATAATAAAATTCTATTATGGAATGTGTTCTTGACGTTGCCAGCGTCCTCAGCCTCCTCTCAGACGCAGAGTCAAGTAGATGGTGCTGTGCTCCCTCACGTTGTAGTCAGACAGTTTCCCTGTCTGCATCTCCCGGCCCTCATGGATCAGCCTCTGCTGGTTCGCAGGGACCCCCTCTCTTTTCTCCACTCTCCTCCTGAAGTCCTCCACCGTCTCGTCGGGTGTGACGTCGTAGGTGCTGGTCTTCCCCTTCTCGTTTTGCAGGAACACCTGGTAGGTGGACGGCTGGGTGATCAGCAGAGACACCTCGGAGCCATGCTCCATGTTGTAGGAGCTCAGGGTCCTGGAGTCGTCGTTCAGAGGTGTGCTGGCCCCGTTCCTGAAGATCAGCTTCTGCCTCGCAGCGGGAACCCCGAGCTGCTGCTGGATGCGCATCTTCAGAGAGCCCACTGTGTCGTGTGGGTTCACTTTGAGCGTGCGGGACGTCCCGTCCAACATCTTGATGTAAATATCCATGATTGAACCCGACCTGAAAAATAAGTTTCAAAAGTTTTCAGCGCTTTTAGATGGCAATATTCAGAGGTTGAGGTCATAAAACGTGTTAGGAGAGCTACTTACCTGGCGATGGGTTTCTAGTAGTAATAATAATAATAATAAAAATGTCCTTCTAGCTTCAGATATGCAATAATCGATGAACCTCAGCGTTTTGTGCTGTGATGTGGATCAGCTGTGTTTATATACAGACCGAGTCAGGTCCCTCCCACTGCACTTAAGATTCGTTTTCCCTCTCGTCTGTTTTTCTAAGTTTCGGTTTCTGCTCTCCAAACATGAGTCAGCTGAAATCGGCCTTGTCGTCACGCCGTTCCACGGTGATCCCCGAATACCTGAAAACCTGAACACCTGAACACCTGAACACCTGAACACACGCATGCCAACAGGTGAGGTGGAGGAGCAGCCGGGCTTCCCCGCTCACCTGGTGATGGGAGGAGGAATCAGGTGGTGGTGAATCATCATATAAAGCCAATGTGATTTATGTTACAGCTGAAACAAAACAGAAAATGGGAAAGTCCCTTGAAGTGGTCAATTTCGCAAATGATAAGGATTATATAACAGAATAAACTTTATTGATCCCCAAGGGACATTTCTTAGTTGTTGACAAGCAAGTGTTAAATATTAATGATACAAATATAAGAGCTAAAATTTCATATATAAATATATTTAAATTGTTTTTTTTTTATATTTTATATATATATGATGTGGGTCATTATCTATCTATCTATCTATCTATCTATCTATCTATCTATCTATCTATCTATCTATCTATCTATCTATCTATCTATCTATCTATCTATAAGAGTGATGTAAGTAATTCAATATGACTGAGTATAAATGAATAAATAAAATAAATAAGCAATAATGAGTGCAGAGAAAATTATATTTTTGGGGCTTTGTAAAGCCGAATGGTTCCAGGCAGAAATGATTTTCTGTGGTTCGCTTTTGCTAAATGAGTCTCTGGCTGCAGTAGCTCCTGGATCCGGCCAGCACGTCATGATCATGAAGTGGATGAAACCCGTGTCCAACATGACCCTGGTCTTGGACAGGATCCTTCTCTCTGACACCACCATCAGAGAGTCCAGCTCCACTCCAAGGACGTCGCTGGCCTCACAGGCCAGTCTATCCAGCCTGCTGGCGTCCTCCACCTTCAGCTTGCTGCCCCAGCACACCGTGGCGTACAGGATGGCGATGGCCACCACAGACTCATTAAACATCCTGAACAAAGTCTGGAGGATGTTGAAGGACCTCAGACAGTAGAGGCGACTTTGGCCCTTCCTGTACGCAGGGTCAGTGCTCTGGACCCAGTCCAGCTTATTGTCAGTGTGGAGTCCCAGATATTATACAATTAGGAGACGATAAACAACCCCTTAAGTTAAAAACAACAGTATGAATACATGTGAACGGTCTCATTCAAAGCATTCTTTATTTGAAGAATTTAAGAAATGCAACAAATGAATTTGCACCTTTTAAATGTCTTAACATTTTTTGTGTGCTCGAGATCATCGAACAAATATCAACAATAGTCCAAGTAAATACAAAATGCAGTTTTCAAAAATTATTTCATTTATTGAGAAAAAAAAGCTTCACTTCCACAGACATATATTACAAAACCTGAGAAAAATTAAAATGAGGACATTCTTTCAGGTATGAGATATGCCTTATTTATTTCCTTATTTATTTCAAACAGACAATAAAAAATAAAACCAGAAAATAAAAATAAGATAAATATATTAATTTAATTTTACATAATTTATTTGGAACAGGAACAATTAGGAGATAAAATATATTGCGACTTCCTGCTCCTTTCATACAGTCATTTAAGTTTCCCCACACCAAAGATCTACTAAACACAACAACATACAAAAACTATTTTTGGTTATTCTGGCACATTTTTTAAATTTTTTAATTTCTCCCCTTAAATTCTAAGCCCCCAATTTTGTCACAAAACATCTTTTGAATATTTTGTGGAAGCTGACGGTTCCTTGCTTTGAACATAAACTTTACAATTTGGATTTGAACAAATTCACAGAACTTGAGCTCAAATTATTAGTATCAATAACATCTCAAAAGCTGGACTTACTGATTGGTACAAATGTGGCAATAAAATTTGTCTTTGGACTACTTGACAATATATTACAATTTACTTACTTCAGTAATATAATTATTATTTTTTTGTATGTGTACAGAAAATGCATTTTGATCATAAAAGTGCCTTATCAAGTAAATAAAGTCTGGAATGTGTTCTTGACGTTGCCAGCGTCCTCAGCCTCCTCTCAGACGCAGAGTCAAGTAGATGGTGCTGTGCTCCCTCACGTTGTAGTCAGACAGTTTCCCTGTCTGCATCTCCCGGCCCTCATGGATCAGCCTCTGCTGGTTCGCAGGGACCCCCTCTCTTTTCTCCACTCTCCTCTTGAGGCCCTCCACCGTCTCGTTGGGTGTGATGTCGTAGGTGCTGGTTGTCCCCTTCTCGTTTTGCAGGAACACCTGGTATGTGGACGGCTGGGTGATCAGCAGAGACACCTCGGAGCCATGCTCCATGTTGTAGGAGCTCAGGGTCCTGGAGTCGTCGTTCAGAGGTGTGCTGGCCCCGTTCCTGAAGATCAGCTTCTGCTTTGCAGGGGGAACCCCGAGCTTCTTGTGGATGAGCATCTTCAGAGAGCCCACTGTGTCGTGTGGGTTCACTCTGAACGTGTGGGACGTCCCGTTCAACATCTTGATGTAAACATCCATGATTGAACTGCCCTGAAAAATGGTTTAAAAACATTTCATCGTGACAATATTCAGAGGTGAGATCGTAGACGTATTCATTAGGAGATGAACTTACCTTGCGTTTAATCTCTGATGAAACAAAATGTCCTTCTGGCTTCAAAGGTCCAGTAGTCGCTGATCCTCCGGTGTTTTGCTCCTCTGAGCCTGAACAGCTGTGTTTATATAGAGGCTGGGTCAGCCCACTTCATTTAAGATTCGCTTTCCCTCTCTGTCTCTCCTCATACTTAGGTTTCTATTCTCCAAAGCGCGCCTGTTCAAATGTTTTTCATGACGTTTCTTGGATTCCTGCCAACAGGAGAGGTGGAGAAACCACTGAGCTTTACAGCTTCCCTGATAATGGGAGGAGAAGGGAAACAAAAACAGGATGATAAGAAATCAGATGGCGGTGAATGGAAACTCAGGCCTAAAGCTGAGGTTAAACAGAAATGGGAAAAGCCCATTTAGTTTATTATTAGGAATGAAACACAACTAATATGGGCAATGATGATCAGATAACTAGTTAGCACATAACCTAAAATCAATGGTGTGAATGTGTCTTATCAAAAACATGACTTAGTTTAGAAATAAAAAAATTTAAACTGGAAAATATATTTGAAATTTCTGTCAGATTTCTTTTTGAAGCTTTGTGCTTCATTTAACCGATATCTCAGATACAAAATGCAGTTTACAAATTACGATTTCATTTAGAGAGAAAGCCATCCAAACCAGTTTATGTGAAAAAAAAAATGATGTCAAACTGCAACCAATAACCAATAGACTCTGTAGTTCTCCACTAATTGCAGATGCAGTTCTCTTTGCTGGGCTTTGAGTCAAAATCTTCCCAAGGACACAGTTAGCCAAACGAAAATTTTTTCCTTCAACAGAACTTTCTGTAAATACTTTAGTTGTAATGTTCTGTACATTGCCAAAAATACAACACCCTAAAGTCCCCTTTTAAAAACATCTAGTTAATAAACTTTCATTTAAAATCTTGGTCTTGTGCACAACATGAAAAGAAAAACATGTGAAACAGATTTAACATTTTTATTACTTTATTGTAAAGTCAATATTTACAGGCATTTTTATAAGAGCTTAAGACATTTGAAGGGTCATCGATCAGATTTCAGTGAGAATGTTATGTAAAATATGACGACAAACACAAGAAAACATAACATGTATTTCACTGTGCATTTCTGCTCTGTCATTACTTTGCATCCTCACGGCTGTAAGTCGATGTGTGACGTCAACTTTATGGGAAACGATACTGAAACCTGAACATGTTTGTCAACACCAGAAATATTTGAATTTTAGCAGAAGCTGAGCCAATAAAACCAGCTGCACGTCTCCCAGTTTCTCCCATAGCGTTTATGGTTGCAGATAAACTGCAGTAAAGACAATTATGAACGTCTGCTATGCGGTTTCAACCAAGACATGTGACTCAGGAGCGTAAGGCAGACACGTATAATTTTCCATTTAAAAAAAAAAAAAAGCAATAAATTATTCACAATCAAGTCTTCAGAATTCCGAGTGTCTGAGGATGGCAGCCCTCTCCTCCCTTTTAGGCAGAGGAATATTTCCTGGTGAAAAGAAGTAGAAAAATCACCATGATTCTGCACTTTCAAACCTAAATATATTCAAGAAGAATACAGATGCTGGCCGAACAAAACCTTTCATACCTGGCGGTGCAACAAAATATTCTTCCACTGTGATTTTTGCCAGCTTGAGCAGCTCCTCTGCGCAGTCGCCCTCTGTCACTGTGTCATCCCTCAGATGTAAAGCCCTGAGCGGATGAATCGGAACAATGTTTAACAAATAGCAATGAGATATTTTTCTATCAGGCCGAGCTGCTGTTCACAGCTTTCTGCGCCGCACCTACCTGTCCTCCAGCACCGAGTCCATCGGCTCGACCCCAGACGTGTCGACAGCGTGAAGCTGATCAGCAAAGCGAATGGCTTTCTCCAAGCACTCCATCCCCTGCTGGGTCCGGAAATCCACCAGGGCCAGCCGCTCCAGCTTGTCCACCAGGTCGGCGGGGATCTTGGTGGGCTGCAACATTAATGACGTGTGACCACGCTTCTCCACTATCATTACTATAAAATACTCTACTGGGAAATTAAATAAATGTATTTCAAGTCGAATAAAACATGGACCAGACGCTTGATCCATGTTGTTAAATGCTTAAATTGGGCATTTTTAATCTACTAATTATGGGCCTCATGCTTGATCATTGAATACCTTCAGTATTTGTGTCGTGTCTGTTATGCAAAGAGGCTTTAATCGGTATAGTGTGTTTTTGTGCTGCTCAAAGTCTCAGTATATAGAATAGCATTTTAACATAAAAACAAAAAAAAAGACAAAAGTTTGCCAGATATGATTATGATTGTAAAACAAAGAAAAGAGAGAAATCCCTGAACGAAACTTGAAATGTGTGGAGCAAGAAGTGCCTCTGAGCACAAGAGCATTTCTAAGTGAAACAAATATGATTTTGTACAGTTGGATATTTATTTGGTTTGTCTTGTACAGCTTTGTGAATTTGCGTTATATATTTAAACTGAACTAAGTCTTTTATTATTCTCATTCACTACTTTCGCTTGTTTTAATTAGATGATTGGGACGACTTTATTGGATGAAATATGGCCGCCTTTAATGAACCTGCGTCCTTTGCTGCACATTTACCGAAATACAACAATTGCCACTTGCTGGTACGTACAAAATTCTTAATTGATCACCATTTCACAAAACCCAGACTTCTTTAATTTATTTCTCTAGGATTTTATGTGGCAGAATCATTATTGCGAAGTGCAAAGAAAACGACACAAAACCCGGAATATTTCTTACAAAACAAAAGAATTGTCTTCTGTCTCAATACTTTACAGAATGATATTTTTGCTGTAGCTGCAGATGCAAGCCTTTAGTTTAAGGAATGTCTCCACACATTTGGTGCATTTGGAAAATGAACATTTTCTCTCTTTCGTCTTTGCAAAAATACCAGCAGTCGGTACAAAGACACTGTCTATCAAGTCTATTCAAAGGTTTTTGTTTCGCCAGTCAAACGTCTGGCACACATCAGACTTTCATTTGTAGAACAGATGAAAACCGTCAATCTTTACTTCACAGTCATTCATTTCCTTGTGCTCATCACACTGGGTTATAAAACTTTCTGTGTCGGGCTATCAAATAAATGAGTTTAAGTTTCTTAAGGCACTGTAAATGTCCTCCATGTGACAGGACCAGAGCATGACCTCCTGAACCTTAGGGTCAGTTTATGAGGGTTGTTCTGTGTTTGCAGCCATGCAGATGTTACCTGAGGAAGCTCCTCTTCTGGTACAGGCTCCCATGTTGGCACTTTTGGGACCTGATAACCACATATATCCTCAGTAAATAAGTAAAATGATGTAGAATCGTTGCTATGGTACATTTGCCTTACCTTTGGGTTATGTTGGTGGGAGCTGAGCGGTCTTAAGGTTTGTCTTTGCAGACTTCTGAGGCCGCATCTCTTAGTTTTGGAGTAAACATTGTTTGCCACCAGGCTACATGACGGACCCAGGATTTCCCGGGAAACGACACGAAGCGTTTGAAATGCCAACACCTTTATCATATTTTACTGAACCACTTCTGCATTCGATCTAAGCGAAACCCGCTACATCTTCTTCGTCCTCTTTCCCAGTAAGGTCAGCCCCACACAGCTAGCAGCTCTGCTAACAACATGCTAAAGAAGGAGGAAGTAAAACAGGCTCAACTGAAACTATTTCCTGTTTCACTGAAAACGTCCGATTTTTTAAATATATACATATACATATTTTGTGGATGTCTTTCATAATATATAATCGAGAGGTTGTTACTCAACGTACTAAAAAAAAACAAAACAAAAAAAAAAACTGCTCCGCCCAGACCTGGTGGACAGAATTTTGAAATGCAGTGACGTCGTAACGTTGACTAAGAGCGCCCGGATAGCTCAGTCGGTAGAGCATCAGACTTTTAATCTGAGGGTCCAGGGTTCAAGTCCCTGTTCGGGCGTGTTTTTTCTTTCTAAAACTAGAAACTGTTTAACGGTTTTTTATTTATTGTCCCGGAACAAATGATGACGGTGAGACATCGTCTGTTACAATTTACATTATAAGACTTAATATAAGAAACCGTTTCTTACTATTTATATTTCTAGCAGCTGCATCAAGCTCCAGCTGGGCGGCTGGCAATCTGCGACTTTTTGATGACTGCTTGGTTTGACACACTTGATTAAAATATTTAGACTATTAGCAGGACTCTGAACTTACATGCATGCTGAGGAGGTATTTTAACAATACCTCCTGCGTCCTTTGCTGCACATTTACCGAAATATAACAATTGCCACTTGCCGGTACGTACAAAAGTTGCAGGACAAACAACTTTCAGATGTTGAGTACTGGATTTTGACATCAGTTTAAAAAACAATGACTGTAGGAACTCATTCTCAACACTCATGGTGAGAGTGGGGGTCACTGTGAACAGGTCACCAGTCCATCATAAGGCTTCATATTGACCTTTAAACCAATCTTTCCCCGCTATCAAACAACAATTTAGGAATAATAACTTTTTCTAAGACACTGGACCATTCTTCCCCCTTTAGTTTCAGTTTGAGTAAAACAGACATAACAAGGTGATTTGGAAAAATAATTATTCCATTTTTATTTTTTATTATAAGAACATAGACCATTCAATATATATGTGTGTGTATATATATGTTAAGTGCTATGGAATCTGATTTAATTTATAGTACACATTTAAAATTGGCCACAAAATAAAAATATCAGCTTTACAAACAAAGCAGCATCCAGAAAAGAAAACTAACTAACTAAACAAGTACTTTGGCTTAAGAATGTTACAATAAATAAATACAAAGTTCATCTGAAAGCACTTGGAATCCACAAAGAAGTACTAGGAATAAATGCGAATAAACCTACTACATTCATAAAACAACAACAAGCGTCTGAAGTTTTAGGCTATGTATGACAGGCATTGACTTGCATGAACCATTAGAAACTGGAACGTAAATATGTCAAAAAATAATGTAATTGCTACTCATATCAACAAAGCAATTGTCGCTTCTCGCAGCGATGAATCCGAATAAAGTGGAACAGCAGTTGTTACAAGGTTAGGGTGACGAAATACGGCCGCTGCCTCATCTGTCTTTTCTGTTTATAGAGGAAGTTAAAGTCTGACTGAACAAACAGGCACCAGACAAAGCATGACAGTACAAAAACAAAAGTAAGTGACTCACTCAATTGACAAAATAAGCAGAAGATCACGGAACAATGCAAAACAATTCACAAGGATTGTGAAATTAGGCCCGTCTTTTCATATACTTTTCATATCTGTGTGAATTTCTGACCACACGCTCGTCAGTCAGTATCAGGTTATGAGTTCACGACACATTCTGAACACAATTTTCTCTGAGGACACAACAAATACAAAAATAAGCAAACAGGCAGAAAATGCAGTTTTAGACGTAAAACACTGTATTTTCCACAATGCTGACTTGCAAAAGCACTAATACCCCGTGAACAAATTCAATGCATTTTATTGAGTTTTTAAATGTTAGACCAACATAAAGTCCTGCATAATTTTGAAATGAATAGTGTGGATTTATATTCAGGCCTTGCAGAATTTGCTACAGCTACAGGTGCAACATGATTCCACAGGAATCATGTTGATTCCTGCGGCTCCTTTAAAGTTACTCTTGTGTCTGATTAATGCTCCTCTTGTTAATTTAAGTGGGCGTCACACACACACACACACGATCGAAGCTTAGGATATTGTTTTATGACAGAATCCTGCTTTAAGTTTCTCCACAGCTATTTGTTGTGTTTTTAGGTCTGTTGTGATGCTGCTTATGCACTTTTCATTTGCAATAAACCTTGACGAATGTCTGATTTTTTTCCCTTCACTACAAAATCATGTGCTACTTTCCATTGGTCCATCAGATAAAATTAATATAAAACACATTAAGGTTTGCAGTGGAATGCGACAACAATGTTCAGGGTTGTGAATACTTTAGCAAGGCACTGTAAGCTAATTACACAAAGTTTAAAGCAACATGACTTTGGAAGGCGATTAGATGTGTTAGATTTCTGGCTACCAGACAGATTCTTAAATCAATTAATGAGGTTAATGTTTAAATGTTTGCATGTAATATATATATATATATATATATATAATCTTATTTTGTTAAGGGATGACTTGTAATTAGTTTTTTTTTTTTTTAATAGTTGGCTATTAAAATAATTCATAGAGCAGTATCACAATCTATTATTCTCATAAATATAGTCTCTGTTTGAATTCAGCTTTGCGTTTTGGCATGAAATGTGCAACTAGAACGTCTTTATCCTAAAATATTAAGTGCACTCGGATCGACACAGTTCTCATAGTGCTGGCAGGACAAACACCACAGAGGACAGTCCGTAAGGCTCATAGAAGCAACCTGTGAACGTGAAGGCCTTGTGTAGATTGTAGTGTATGAATTCATATGTGTTATACTGTTGTGCTACTACAGCCGACTCTTCTTTACATGGAAGGAAAGGAGGACGAAAGCAGCAATCACTTGTTTTCTATCAGCATCTGCACTTTGCACACCAGATCTCTGGCCATGGTCAAAATCTGCTTGATGTTGTGGTGCTCAGCCATCTCTGAAAGGCAAAAACAGAGTGGAACGTCAGAGCTTTGCACAATTGACCATACCCAAAGGCTTTTCCCTCACTTTCTCAAGATTTTAATTGGTTTAATAGCTTGTTCTGGGTAAATGTTTGGATGAGTGTGTAGTTGGATTACACACACTGGGATGAATTACACCGATGAGTCACTGTGTAATTACACTAAGCTGTTGATGAAACAAAAGTTTGACTGAAAATCTGATTTTGAACTGAAAAACTGCAGTTCTCTAAACCAAATTAGGGTAAGGTGAAGTTTTCATGATTTAACTCCAGAATTCAACAGAAAGAGCAACAGCCCAAAAATGAATACATTTGTGATAAGATTGGGACAGATGAGACATTTAAAGGAGCCAGAAACTCTACCGTCTTGCAAAAGGTAGATTTGTAAAATCAAGTTAGTGATTCTGATTTTCTTTATTTTGGCCAATAATCTACAGGGAAAAAGAACTCAATAAAAAACAAAACAAACAAAAAAAAAAAAACAGAGCAGAGCATAATTTTATGAAATGGTTCAACCTCTGCACAAACTTCCCCGTGTCTCACGGATGATCTGCTGACTGACGCCTGTTTTTTTCCTGTTTGTAAATCAACTCAGCTAATCAAACATCATCAGCAGTGTCGTGTTTTTCGTCAGCAAGGAGAATGGAAACAAACTGAGCCTCGACAGTAACAAGATGAGAAATGCGGATGAGACTCTTACCTGTGTTGTGAGTCGTCTTACTGTCTAAGCAAATCAATCTGAGCCTCATTTGGATTAACGCTAAGAAAAAATATATTTCTATCGTATTTCTACATATAGTTTTTCTATCCTTTTCTTAACTTGCAGTAATATTTTTAGATTATCAGAAAAAAATGTATCAGAGAGGAGTAATGTATCAAACAGTTTTCAAAGGATTATTTTATAATCCAAACCAACCTATGTGAAAAAATTTAATAGTTCTCTATGCTAAATCATGAACTAATGTTTGTTTTAAAAAGCAGAAAATCCAGAAGGTGAATATCCAACAATTCATGAAACAAGCAAAATGAAGCTACCGGTGTGGCCTAGTTAAATTCCTGAATCAGATCTGACTGAGATGTTAAATGGGTCGTTTATGTTTAAAAACCCTTCAATGGGGAAGAGTTGAGGCAATTTAGCAAAAGCGTGTAAGCGAGTCAAATTTTCTGCATACCGGTGTAAAACTCTTTTATTTTACGTGCCAGATGATAGTTGATGTCGCCAAGGGTGGAACAACAACTTATTAGGTTTTGTGGAGAAATTACTTCTTCACATGACGCCAGGCTGCTTTTGGCACCATGATTAAAATTGTCACTAAGAACCATCTTTTATATTTACTGAGGTTGATAACATGAAACACTTAAGAGTGACAAAAAACCCCCAAAAAAACACAAGAAATCTGTGAGGGGAGAAATATGTAATGTGCAGGGAGTCGTTTCTGTGCAGGATTAGCAGCATGTATGAAGTCGAAGCTCTACTGACACAAATAATGTGCTCACAACTCCAAATTCATTGTAAATGTGTTTAGTTTTTGGTTTGTTTCCTTTACCTATATTTTTGTTATTTGTAACAAAGTTGACTGCACTGCACTCCTATGTGTTAAGGACATTAGCAATGAGGTGACGAGCTTTACCGTTGAAGAACTTGATTATGTCTGTGAAGTCCATGTTGTTCTCCAGGATGATGTCCCTGTATACCTCCACCAGAGCAAGGGCAATGAAGAGCACAAAGTGACTTGATGAGGCATACTTGGCGGCCCAAATGGTTTCCCACACAGCAAACACGTCATCGTAAACCAGCTCTGGACAGAAAGCGCAAACAAACAGAGGTTTGGCATTTTTGTTCCGAGCTTTATCCATTTCTTTATTCTGTTCACTTGATTAACCTTTTACACTTACGATTGCTCCAATTACTTTTTTTTTTTTTTTAACTCTACTTGTGTTATTTCATTTGTTTTACGTCTTTTTGACCTTTAACTGCATCTGTCCTACTGCAGCAAATATTTGACTGAAAACAGGAAAGAGCTCTCATCACTTCTTTGATGCTTCTCTCCTTCTAATAGGCGCCGACTCTGTTAGCCTGAGCCGTTACATCACCTCGTTTGAAGTCGAGCAGAAACCAGCGGTAGCAGAAGTAGAAGTGGGTGTAGTCTCCGTTCTGGTGCATGAGCTCAAACAGCTCAGAATCCAGGATCTAACGCCGGAAAGAAAGAGGAAGAAAAAAAAACAAAAAAAACTAGGCGATGATTGGATTCACTGGCTATTATAGGAAACTATTATAAAACTCTAGGTGCGTCACCTGGATTAGAGAGCGCATGTTCGCAAAGTGAGTATCCATGGCTCCTCCGTGTGGAAAGTTCTGATTCATTCTCTTCATGAGTTTACTGAAGCAGCTGAAAGCTTTGGCCTCTGAGAGGAGAACACGGAGAGGCAAAGTGAGCTTGCCAAGTCTTCATTGCAGCTCAGAATATCGCTGTAAAAATACATCAAGTAAGCGAGAACAGCGAGGAGAGTTTTGACTCACCGTCATCGAGAATGACTAAAAGAGGAGCCAGCAGGTCACACATTCCCTGGACGTATCCGATGTCCAGGTGCCTCCAGATGTAGCTGTGAATATGCAGCGTAGAGAGCTGACCTTAACCCCATGCGACTGCTTCCTTCTCTGACTCATACTCTCTCTGCAGATTCAGAGGCAATCTGCAGACTACAACTCTGACAAGTGTTTCAGAACCGAAATACATCATTGAAGAAGTCAATGACGTTTGTGGTTGAAACTGAGTCACAAAGCTAACAGCTGGAAATATAAAACTTTTAAGACTTTAGGAGAGAGCAACCTTGCAAACTTCAGCCTATGTAATAGTGTAAAATAAAGCAGAGAGTAATTGTGAAGGGGAAGGAAAGCTGTGCAAAATTTTAAAAATATTGTGGTACCCCGAGTAGCTCCAGTGTGAGTTATTTTCCATGACTCTTCTTGTGTTTTAACAAGTAACGATTCCATAAAATCTTAAATTGTATTATAAAGAAGAAAGTCTGAATTAAAGATACTGAATGTCACATGCTGCTGAAACGAAAAACTAAATCCTTAAAAGAGTCTTAAGCTGCCAAGCCATATTTATTGAACATGCAATACTTATTGGAAAACTTGTTTTCAGCAGAAAAAAACTTCCTGAATGGACTATTTTGTTTTTGTCAGTCAGACAAAAACATCCATATGAAGCTCAAACTTCTTTGTTAAGTTTCAGCTTCACAAGGAAGCTGAAACTTTCAGGAAGTTTGAGCTTCCTCCTCAAAGCTCAAACTTTGAGCTTCAAATGATCCATATCATCATTTGAACAATGATATGGATGTAGATGTGAGAAAGCGTTGCTGTAATCTATTATTCGATTATGCCCCTGCAGGGGTCGCTGTTTTACCTGCACATGACGTTGCGCAGCTTCTCCAGGTTGGCTGGAGTGAAATACCAGTAATTCCTGTCACACCGCTGGACGTCTTTGTCAATGCGGTGCAGATTTAGTGTGTATAAATCCAAAAGCTCTTGCTGTAACAAATATAATTATGACAGTCAATAAAATAAACGTATTATCTGGTTGACTTACATCGCGATAAATCAGCGGTTATCAAATTATTTCAAGCTGGAGGTTTCTTTAAAATGCCCTCCTCACTGTTGCCTGACCTCAATTTGAGAACCACTGCTGTGAATAAATGTAGGCTCGTAAAGATGGTGTGCATACAGAGTAAGGGCTCCCAGTTGCTCCCTGAGAGGTCGCTTCATTCTTTGAGTTTTCGTCGGCTGGAAGAGAGTCGAAGGGAGGGTAAAGGCTCTCCATCTCCGGCTCCGACAGGATGGACTCTGTTCCTTCAGGACTGAGCTTTTCTACCTCCTGCCTCAGATCCGCAGGAGTAGCTGAATCCTCAGAGAAGGACGGAGTCTCACAGTGTCCCCTCCTGCTCCAGGGTGCCATGGAAACCCTTGCCTTGGGGATCTCCTCCATTTCTATGGCTGAAGGAGACTCATCAGACTCAGTCAAAGCCTGGGCCTCGTCTTTCTGAGACGAGCTGTGAACTCCTCCCAGAATCTGTTCCTCCTCTCGTTCCTTAAGACTTTTTGATTTTTCATCGTCTTGAAAAAATGTGACGGTTGTGTTTAATTTTTCCATATCTTTAATTGGTGTCAGGTTTGTTTGTTTGTGTTTGGAAGCTTCCTCGGTCTTCAGTGGAACATGTTTTGGGTCTTTATCTTCAAAATTTGCTCCTTCCTTTTTCACATTTCCAGACTTTGTGCTGTCCTGTGTTCCGGGATTCAATTTGGCTTTGTCTCTATCTGTGCTGTCAAATGTTTTCTCCTCCTGCCCTTTGTCCTTCTCTTCACTCGCCACCTGACCTTCGATTGTCAACGCTTCGGCCTCTCCCACTGCAGCTTTGGCGGAGCTCTGTGACATCGGAGGCGCAGCTGCGGATCTCTGGGACGCATCAGGCGCGGAGCTGTCCTCCGTGCTGAAGGAGCCGTCTGAAAGGCCAGAGGTGACGGAGAAGTTTCGTGACGAAGGATGCCCAGAGTCGGGAGAGCTCGACTCGTTTTGCACAGCTCCGTTGGGCATCTTCTGCAGCTGTTTGGCCTCTTCAGTCTTGGACTCCGACTCGGGCTGGTCCAGCTCCTCTACGGACTCAAACACCTGAAAGAACAAGCCAAAGGGAAGCAGACTACTCCAGGGGAAGGGATGGGAGGATGTGAAGAACTAGCAGGAAGGAGAATGCAAAACATTGGTTCAGAATGTCTACGTTAAATGCCCAGCTTAGACATTTACAGTGTGTGCAACAGTTTCTGACAGTGATTTCAAGAAGCCGGACCTTTTTGGGATGTTTTAAAACGGTTTTCTAGGTAACAAAAAAGCTGATTTTTTTTACCTTCTTTAGTTCTTTTTCACTTATTTTCTCTCCAACACTTACTGTCAATAATAAAGGCATACTGCTTAAAATAGAGAAAAGTGGGCAATGAAGATGTTTCAAGGCTAAAAGCCGCCTACAGGATATTAACATCTGATAAATATGACTGAAAGAAAAGAAAAAACACCTCTTTCTCTGTCACCCTTCAGTTGATCAATTCTTTATTCAGTTAACCCCACATCAGGAATCACCTTGTTGATGGTGCAATATTGTTCTATATCAATCAGGAAATTGTAAATTGACTTCCAAAGGACTTCTGCAGCCTTACCAGATTAATACAGAGCAAACAGCTGGTACACAAATTCATCCATTTTCAGCTCAATAAGATAAAACTAACATCTGAATTCTTTCCGACCAGTGACTGCACCATTATGTGATCACTAAGACTGCACTGGAAAAAAAGTGCTGGATTCTACTGGCAACCATTTGTAAAACTCAGGTTTAAAGTAAAGATTCATGTTCTCTAACCAATGCAATAAAGAAATAAACTATTGCTGTAGAAATATAAGTTCCTCCAGATGAAAAGCTTCGTCAAGGACATTTTAAAAGAACACAGAAAGTAAAGTCTGCCTCTGAGGATGATGATCATTACAGAATAAATGTAAAGTTTGGATTTAGCTTCTGTGAGTGAACAGAGGAAATGATGGAGTTGGTTTTGGATACCTGTGTGCTGCTGCTGGAGTCACTCTGGAGGCGAGCCAGACTCTCCCTGTCTGAGCTGTGAGATGAATGAGACTGGAATAAAGGTCCATAGGAGAAATGGTCATTTCTGTGTTGTTAAAATCAACAAAATAAGTGAAGCTAAACAATGTGAAAAGTATTTTCTTTTCTCTTACGTACAACCCTCCCAGAATGTAAAAGGAGAACTCATTCCTTGTTTTATGTGTATATAAAATAAGTGAAATCATTCAGGTTAAGATGTCAACTCTACAATCTAGAGATGAAAGTATTTTTGCTTCATGTGCTTATAAAATAATATGCACATGAAAATATAGTGAGTTATGTCAAACAAGCCATTATTTACCCTTAAACAAACCGGATTCAGCTCTGAGTGACTTCCTGTTCACAGATAATATCTACTGGAGTCATATAGCCACAAACTGACAGCAAAACTATAAGCAGGACATTAAAAAAAACACCAACAGCCTTTATTTTAAACTGAATATATATATTTTTTTCACTGTTTACCTCGTTGCTCACAGTGGAGTCATGGTGGGTCATCCTCTGACTGGAGCCGTCCACACTCGCCACAGAGGAGCACTTTGCCAAAGCGGCAGCGTGCTGCTCCTTCTCTCGCTCGCGAACGACCTCCTCGCACGCCAACCACTGGCTCATGGTCTGCTTGTAAGAAGCCTGCATTTGTTCATCCACCTACGGCCGAAGAGTGAGCAATCGAGCCTCAGTGCTGTTGGTGCAGAAAACCTCAGAAGGGACGGAGCATCAGAGGAGCAACTAACCTCCCTCCTGTCATCCTCCGACGTCCCAAACTGGTAATGACCCAGCAGGAAAGGCCACACCTCTTTACGCAGCGAGGGGTCCACGCCGCCGAAGTAGACCAAGCGGAGCAGCTCCTGCTCTTTGTAGGCCTGATGAAAAGCAGCACAAGCCTTTGATCGACCCAGGGCTTGCCTTTTGATCACTTCTATTATCTTCTTTATTAAAAATGACAACGATCTCCCACACACGGCTTAATGTGCCAAAACAACACCGGCTGCCTCAGTAATGATCAAAGCTCGCATTCAATTATTCATGATAAAGCAATGTTTTAATGTTTCGAAATGAGCCAGGCTATATTGCTGACCCCTCATAAATCTGATTAATATCTTCATAAACCTCAGAAGTGGTGTTTAGGTGTAATTTACAAGGCCATTAGTCAGGCTTCATGAGGCCGGCAGCGTGAGCCGCATCACTAGCAGGCTGAGGGAGACGCTGAGGTTACATGGGTATGTGTGTGTGTGTGAGCGTGCGGAGAGCCTTCTGTTCGCAGCTGAAGTCAAAGCATGTGCCATGGGGCTTACGGTGCAGTCCTTAAGAAACGTCTGCCAAACGTCTGCGGTGAGCCCCCCGGAGGCGTCGCAGGGCGCGTTGGGCGCCACGATGGTGTGGTTGACGAGGGCGGAGAGATGGGTTCGCACGGTGGACAGGTGGCGGCAGTACGCCAGCCCTGGTCGAAGAGATGGCTAATCAATTAATCCAACCGCAACAGATGACAGTGAATGTGAGCTGATAATATTCAATACGGCATTTCGTACATCCATAAAACGCCCGGGAGATGATCTGATATTTCATGTTGTCACACAGCAGCTTCAGAGGAGTCCTGCAGAAAGACGCAGCACAGGTTCACCTAAACTGCATCACCTTTGCAAACGTATTCATACCATTTGAAATGATAAATACAATAACTGGTCAAATAATCTTACATTTTAGGTGCATTTGATGGGATAGATGGGAAATGATGCAGGATGAATGAGATAACTGCGCTTACAGCCGGAAGATGTTTGGGGCTGCCTCTTACATTTTTACTAATTTAGAGACATTCAGTCCATCATTTTTTATGAAATTGCTCTAACAATCAAACTGGAATAACATTTGGTCTAGGGCAGCATGATTTTAGGAAAACATCACTTTGCACTAATAATGGTAAATATTGAATCGACCATAAAACCTGCAATCAACCCAAACGTCCTCAGTGTTCACTTCCCCTCCACAATAAAAATAATCTCACCACAGCCTGTACCAAATTTTGAGAGTTTAATATATCACTGAAAAGTGGAGTTTTAATACATAACATCTAAAGCACCATTGCCAACCAAATATTGCACCTAAGCAAACCGTTCCATGGTTGATGTAAGATGAATAAATGTAGAGAAAATGGTCTGCTTGTCTTGTTTAACCATGTATCATGTCATTTCCATTCCCCAGTCATGCACTGGTTTGTGTTGGTCTTCCACAGTAGACCACAGTCAGGTTTGTCGTTGTAATGTGAGAAAATGTGAAAATATTCCTGGGGTGTAAAAATTGCAGCAGAGCACAATATCCAGCACTCTTCTTCTACAAAGAAGAAGAATTACATCCTTAAGCTGCCATTCTGATTTACATCTTAATATATATCTTTCATAACATGTCATACACTATCTCTGATATACAGCTTATTACAGGGTTCAGCCTGACCTTTTGTAAAATGATAAACTATTGTGCTGCCATGCAGCGCAAATTTGCAAAGCAGCTCGTCTTTTTTTTGTCTGCCCTGGTTATCAGCTAATTTACCCCAAACTCTCCTAATACCAGTCACCCAAATGTCACATCCTTTTCCTCTGGGTAGTCTCCATGTTCTTGTATCTGTCTTCCATCTCCAGTTTCTTGGTGTCATTAGAAAAACTACAGGGCCGAACGGGTTCCTGTGTAGATTAATGGCTTGTGTTTTTTCCTCACCTCTCATAGTTGCACCCTTTGTGCGCGGCGCCGTCGGAGAAGTTCCCCTTGGAGCAGGAGGAACACGAAGACTTCCTGAGACTAGTCTGCCACAGGGCGGCTCCGTGATCCATCAGATCTGGAGGAGGTACTGCATGCAAAACCACACACACACACACACGCACACACACACACACACAACGTCATTATCACTTTAAAAGAGGCCGCACTTCGAAAGCTTTCAGGAGCAATTACATTAGTACAGAGACGATTGTAAACGCTACGGAAAACACTTTGGCACAAGCAGAATAATGCAGATCATCTGCGACCTGCTTAAAGCACTTCAAAGGATTGTTCTTCAGCCATTCATTCCTACTTGAGTGATGACACAAAAACTTTTATATTGCCAGAGATTATTAAACGACTGGAAAGCATGAAGGCACCACACAGTAGATGTTCAATCATGGGGAAAAAGAAAACATTTTGCAGAACAAAAGCAGAACTCAGAGTTCCTACACACTTTCAAAATCCAAATTCAATCATTTTTAGATTTTTTTTAGATGGATGGATGGACAGATGGATGGATGAATGGATGGATGAATGGATGGACTGTGTAGGAAGCCTGCATACTTGACCAATCAGCCGCCAGCTGGTGTCTGAAAGGTTAAATGCATTGAGATGTGGTTAGGAAGGCACAAGTGGCTTTAATAACGCCGCACATCAATACGATTTGCCAAAGGAGCACTTTAGACCAGAAGGGAATGAGACGTGAGGAATTAAAACGAGGAAAGCTGACAGACAGACTGACGAGCCCATGTGTGACAGTGTTACAGCTGCTTTCTGTGAGTGAGGGGGATTCTCCCTGACAGCTGCAGCACCTCCTGGGTGCAACCAGAGTCCCTGTTCGGGAGGCGGACTGTCCACTCAGTTCAAGGGGAAGAGAAAAAATCAGATGGGGGCGGTGGGAGACAATCGCTGCAACAAACAAGGAGCGACATTTTCATTTCAACGCAAGAATCTCAGATCGGTTTGGCTCTGCAAAAAGGGAGAAACTCACCAAAATCAGACTGGCTGTTTGGGAAGATGATGCGGAAGACGTAGTCGGTGGCCTCGTCCTCCTCCTTGTCAGAAACTGACTCTGTGGACCCAGATCCCAGAGGAACTCTCTTCTTCAGTTTGGGAAACACTTTCCCCTGGAAAAGGACCAAACTGAAGTCAACAATAACGGGACATTTTTTGAAACCTGCTGAGATAGTGTGTGTTTTTATTTTTTTGTTGTCACACTTCAATTATTTAGATTAACAACATTTTAATATTATGCAAAGATAGACAGAAAAACTTAAAAACACAGTTACCAAGTGACGAGTTCATCAATTTTAGGAAATAGGCTTCCTGTGCCACCTTGGCCCTATGTGAATAAGTAATTACCTCCTAAAGATAATAACTGGTAGCCATAACTAATAACTGGCTGCAGCAGCAGCCAATTGGCAATGAGAGCTTTACACAGAGGTACATACATATTTGAACACTTATCTGTGCAGAATTGTTTGAATTCAAATAAATTGGAATGTTTTAAAGTATTAAAACTCAACCAGATACAGTTTTCCAGACTTTGACTAGGCCATTCATAACTGGACTTCATGTGATCATTTGGCAGCTGTCTAACCCCAGAATGCTCCAGCTTAATCTCACAATCTGATCGTTATTCTTCAAGATGTTTTGGTAGAGAGCAGAACGTAAACGCAGTCTCATGATTATCCCGAACCACCACCACCACGTTTGACTATTGGCGTGTTGTTGCTGTCCCGCCAGATGTAACAGGAAAGATGTACAACATCTTAAAACCAACTTTTGTCTCTCAAGCCATAAAATATTTTCCCAAAGGTTTTGATCAATAAGGCATATTTTTTGACAATTATAAGTCGGCCCTTTTTCAGGTCAAATGAAATTGATATCAGCTTTTGGATTGGTTTGGAAATTATTTTCAAACTCTATTTTGTATTTATTCAGGTTACTTTTGTCTGGTCTTAAAATGATCTTGATCATCTGTAATATTCAAGTGTGACAAAAAAACAGCAGAAACAGAAGAAATCTGGATGGCTGCAAATATTTTTTTCACATCAGAGCAGAAATGACAAGTATCTAGTAAATCAACAGAACTGGGACAAATGTGGCTCAACTAACTGAGAGAGAAGTGAGCACACAGTCATGTGCTTGAGACAATGTGTCCATTTCCAAACCCGAATCCCATTCTTATAGATTTTTAGATCAGATCATCTTTGTTTGCCATTGTATTCATGCTTCCTTTAAGGATCCCAGTATTTGCATTGTGTTTTGGAAAGAAGATGCTGACCTTTCCCCTCTGGGACCAGAGAGGAGGGTCCAGCTGGCCGTGAGGGAGCAGACCGTTCTCCAGGCAAGACAGGAACTGGAGCAAATGTCCTCCTCTGGGGAAGCGAAGTGGAGGTCTTTGGATCCCATCCTGACTGACTAGGACCACCGTCCCCCCGCTGTCCACTGCAGGACACAGATGTACGACAATCTACCAAACCCTCCACACTGACAGGAGATTATCAATATACTGCAAATAATCCAAGTAAGAATAAGATTTTAAGTGAAAGCTCATACCTTGTTGATGGCAGTGCAAGTACACTATTTCCTCTAAATTGATTGTCATGGCATAGTCCCAGTATACACTGAAAAATAACAGAAAAGCACGCACTCACTGAAGCAACGACCCTTTCTCCTTTTTTTGCACTCCACGTTAAAAGTAAGAAACAAATCAACTATAAATGGTTCAGTAAAATCAGAATGCAAAAAAGCAGCCATCGGCGCAGCAGCATGCACATAAACAAGCCAGGATTGATTATTTTGTTGATGGAAACCATGTGCAGGTGTTAGATGCTAACATGGTTTTTGCTAGTTTGATGGAGCCCTGACAGCGTTGCAGTCAATAAGCCATGAGGTTGGCTGCTTGGTGAGCTGAAAACCGGCTTCATCAGATCACCAGCAGTAACTCAGAGCACTGAGCCCGCAAGCACAACCACACTGCATTATTCAGCAGGAGAGTGTTAGAAAAACAGCACAGCGTGTGGAAAAAAAGGCACTTAGCATGTTATTTTTTCTTGGTATCAGCAGGAGAACAGAACAGCGATAATATAAAATGCAAATGCACTTTTCTATGTTCAGAATGAAATTATTTCGCACCTGCGTTCATAGTCCAAGTCGGCTTCAGATCCGTTCATGAGCTGATTGGGTGTCCACTTCAATGTCATTACGTCAGCAGTTTGGTGCAGAGAGAGGTAACCTGGGATAGCCTCCATGTCATCCCTCTGCAGCAGGGGCAAGATGACAGAGAGGTCAATAAACAGAAATCGGTAGAAAATGGTGGACATAAACATATCACACTGGGATTATGTGGGATTACAAGTGGAAGAAAAAGCACACAAACTTTTTAAATATCTCCACAAATAAACATCTGAAAAGAATGACATACATTTTGTATTCAGCCTCCTTTATACTAACACCCCTAAATACAATCCGGTTACACCATTGTCTTCAGAAGTCACCTAATCGATCCATCTGCATGTAGTTTAATCTCAGTTTAATTGCAGCTGTACAACATGAAAGGTGTTGCTGAAAGAAAGTCATAAGAAGTAGTTTACCACAAGTCACATATGAGGCAGCAAATAAGTAAAAATGTGCAAAATGTTAGTTTCTGGGCTACATTTTGTGTCTCCCTGAACACATCTTCATGTGGAAGGTCCAAAGAGCCATTCGTAGCTCTTTGCAGGTCGCAGACCTCTGTGTTACTGCAGCCACGACAGAGAAGCGGATTAGAGCTGATGGGAACATGGATGGAGCTAATTAAGGGATCAGAGCTGTAATGGTATGGTCTAGATGAAGGTATTTAGGTCTGACTGAATGGCCCAGTCACACCAGTCAAAAGGACTGGTGTGACTGGTGTGAAGATTGCAAGTCGAATCTGTCTGTGGAATCTGTCTGTCCATTCTGACTGAGCTTCCACTATTTTCCAAAGATGAATGCTTACAGATTTCAGCTACAAGATGTAAGTTTGGTAGAGAAAAAGTGTAAAAACAGTTTTCAGCTTTTTATTTGTGAAATATTTTTGGAACTGGGCCTCATTTTTCATTCATGAAGTAATTATTCACTACTTTTTGTTGCTCTATCACATAATTTATCAATGGAAAATGACAAAATGTGAAACATTTCAACAGAAATGAATATGCATAAATAGTGAGATGCTGTATGTAAAACGTCACACAGTTACCGGTTGCACCAGCACATTGTTCTTGCCAAAAAGCAGCGTGGCCCTGCTGTTCTGGTGAAGAGACTCCACATATTCTCGAGCTGACGGGGAAGGCGACGGGCGCTCATCCATGCTGCTGCTGGAGTGTCGCTTCTGGATCTGTGCAATCACAAAACACACTGATGACTCACACTTCCTTGCTCATGTGCATCAACAAAGCTGCCCTCATGCATCTTGTTTTCCTCCAAACACACATTTTGTAGACAGCGCCGCAGCACGCGAACGCTTCAGAGCGTTGGGAGTTTGCGAGGTGGGCCGAGCTGACCCGCTCCACTGACAGCATAATGGGTGAAAATGTGCGAGATGCTCTCTGTTCCTGCTTCTGTTATGCACTGTGCTTCACTTAATGCATTTCAGCAGAGGATGTCTGCTAATGCAGCTGATCTATCAGGATAAAATCTGACACGTGGACAAAAAGGTTAAAAAGAACCTCTGAAACTTCATACGCACACACAGCGCGGGTCTCTTGGTGGGAGAATCCTGCCTGCAGATGCCACTGTGGATGCGATGTCTCTGCACCAACTCGTCAGCAGACGGGTCGGTCCAGAAGTGATCGGCTGTCTTCATCTTTGTGTACTCCAGAGCACAAGGTCCAACTGTCAACAACGAGGGGAAACACAGTCTTCAGATAGCCTTAGACCTTCCGAACATTATAACATTATGTGGGAGACGTGCAAGGAGGAAACGGTTGTCTTCTGAAAAACACAGGAAGGCCAAACTGAAGTTTAACAGAGAAAACGTGGACAAACATCAAGACTTCTGGAATAACAGATTAGTATAAAACTGATTTATGTGTGCACCAAAACAAAAGCCACAGTTGAGACATTCTAACGACTCCTCCAACTGTGCAGCACAGAGGTGGATGCATCATGGTTTGGGCTTCTTCAATGCAGCAGGGCCTGACCAGCTGAAATAAAACCTGCAGGAAAATGCACGGCCATTTGTAAAAAAGCAAAATGAATTGGACCCACATAATAATTACCAATACGTACCAACAAACATGTCAAGAACTACCTGAGAATTAAGAAGTATAACATCCTGGGTCAAGTCAAAGTTCAGATCTTTAAGTTATTGACATGCAACAGACGTACACTCAGGAGACCCATAAGCTGGAGTATATATAATTTTTTTTTGTGTAATTAAATCACTTTCATTTTCCAGAGATAAAATATTAGACCAGACATCAATATTTGAGCATGTCCTAGTAAAGAACTGAATAATGAATGTCAAATGAATGTACATTAATAGAATTTAAAGTAGCAATCAAATGGCTCCATCTAAACCATTTCTCTCTACTGAAAGCCCTATTATACCGCTCCAAAAGTAGGAAATTACATGTAACTACACAGATATGTTCCTTTTCCTGTTTCATCACCTAACAGTGAAGCCAGAATCGGTCCGTCCACAGGGTCCATCAGAATAGCTTCTTTCTCGTAGTATTTACTGAAAGAAAATAAGTACAACTTTTATTTTTCCGAAGAGGAGCAGAAACCTTTAACCCCACACGAGAACGGTTTGTCCTCTCAACAGACCTGCTGTTCTCCACCAGGTAAAGGACAATCTTGTCCAGCACTTTCTCAAACAGAGCCGTCCTGATCCACAGGTTCTTGACCCCAGGAGGGTTGAGGCTCGGCAGCCGGGGCATCCTGCGAAGGCTGTCTTGACTCTGCAGGCTTTGACTTCGTCTGCAGAAAAATAAAATCAAGCAACCAATTTTTTATTAGATTTTTTTTTTTTTTTTTAAAGTACATTCTCAATTTTCTCTGCAACTTGCAAACAAGATGAACGTCTCCTAACCCCCAAATTATTCTGATTCTTCAATAAAAAGAAGCTTCTTCAGAAAATATGTAATTGCTTTCAAACAGGCGTTGTCGCTCTGCTTTCAATTCTGCTGTGATGTGTGAGGAGAGGCTGTGGCGCATGCGTCTCTCACTTTGTCTCCATGACCTGCTCCAGCTCCTGGGCCTTCCTGCAAAACTCCTCCGCCGGGGGGAAGCTTTTGCCCACCTTCATGAAGAGCGCCGCTATCTTGTTGCTGCGCAGAAAGCCAGCCGCTCGCCGCTTGAGCCCATGCAGGACACATGCCTCCACCGCAGCTGTGTGGACAGAGCGTCTTTTCTTTATTAAGGTGTAATGTATTAAAACCGAGCATCAGATGAGTGGAAAAGTAAAAGAATGCGGCGTTTCTCAAACCTCAAAGCTCTCTGACCTGCATGTTTTAGATGTTTCCCTGCTGCAACACACCCCACTCAGATGATTGGAGTTCAGCAAAAGCCTGTTAATCAGCCATCAATTGAAATCACGTGTGCTGAAGCCAGGAAATGCCGAAACCATGCAGGGCAGTGTGCCTTGAGGACCAGCGTTGAAAAACACTGAGTTAATGTAGTGACAGGACTCCCTTCTCAAAGCTGTCGCAATCCTTGTTACTTCTGCATTCTTAACCATATTTTTACCTTCAACTCAACTTTCCAATATACTTAGAACTGTACTGCATAAATAGCTTTTTTTTTTAACAACATCCTTTGACAGCTTAACCTTCTCTCTGTTGAATATCAGAAGTTATTCTATGGTAATAAAATAACATATTCTGTATTAAAAATCCTTTTTCTTGGTCTTAACTAATATTCAGTCATTGTGAGAAGCTGAATTTTGGCTCCAATTAGCGACTAGCAAATCAGAAAATTTAAAAGGTATGCATCAGTCAATGTCTAATTAGTCCATATAATAAACATTTTACTTATATCAATTTACTGCGACAAACTACTTTCCAAAGATGTTCTGGCTTTTTGAGATGCGCCTGTGATTTGGATCTTTCCTGTACAATAAATGCAGCCGTTTTCAAACACTCACCGACAGACTGTTTAATAATTGATTTCAGTAATCACAAAAGTTACTGTAATTATGTTTTCTTCCCATATTCATGCAGCATAAATGAATAATGTTGCCATGTATATAGGCCAGTGTAAGTCTTAGCAACAGGATGCTCCGGATGAAGACATGTTGACACATTTTACTTTCACGTGACGCAGACCGGACCCTGCTTCCTCCCCAAGTCGACGTGGCGGCGCCTGGTTGCTGTGTTGACATTTGAATTTTCTGTCAAGACTAATCCTACAGCTCTGTTCACATGGGGTCAGGGGGAAAGGATGGGGTTACCATAGCAACCCTTACTGATGGAGTGACGGAGCTTTGGGAGAGACGGGAGCAGAGGGAACTTGCGAGGATCACGATCCGCCTCGTTCCAACGTCACCGCTTCGGCAAACAACTTCTTCCTACATCCTGTCGCTCGTTTCCATAGAAGTCTTCTTTCCCGTATTTATTTTTCCCCCTCACCCGTCCCTCCCTGCATCCTGGTCTCCCATCATTATGAGAGCAGCGAGATAAATGTCAGAACAACCAGCCTTATTAAAAGGTCTCCAATTATATTCCAGCCTTGCTACTCCCTCATCATCTCCTATAAGTGGTCTCAGATGGCAGAAGTACAACCCCTGCTGCTTTTTAAAATCTGTCTCTCCACTAACATGCGGAGAGGAATCTGGGAATCTCTAGGTCGGCTGTGAGATGAAAAAACTATGAATAGCTAAACCAAAGTAAGCACAACACAGAACACATTTCATTATTTTGGTGCAGCAGTTTGTCGACTAAAACTCGCAGAGAAATCGCCTTAAAACCACAGCTGCAGGTGAAAAGGGACGAAATGCAACATGCGAGCAGGATCTGTATCCACCTGACAGAAGCATCTAATTCAGTAAACCGTCTCTAATCACCCTGTATCTGTGGCAACTAAGAGTCTGACAGACTGATGTCAGTGGCATGTAACTGACCAACTCTTCACCCAGCACAGCAAGCAAGGCAGCAGCACAGCATTTCGCTATAAAAAGACCTGATATAATTACACCATATTTAGCAGAAACAGGTCCAGTACAATACAAGCATTGGTCCCAGTCTCTGAAATCAAAGACTCACCAACTACCATCACATTTCACAAATAACAAGTCCAGAATGTACAGTGGCAAAAAATGAGATAATGAGAAATCATCACAAATCAAAACTTTGACAAGGCCATTAGGGGAGGGAGTTTTCAAAAACAAGAAAGTTGCACGGGCTTGTTTGCATTAGTTTGTACATCCTTCAATTAATACTTTCTTGAATCGCCTTTTGATTTGTCTTTCAACTGTTTTTCTTGGATTTCCCTCACATTTGCTTATTTTCATCCCTTGAATACAGTAACAATTTGAAGAAAGCTCACAAAGCGATCTCACTGCACAATGTTATCACTGACAAGCGAGGAAAAAAAAAATCTCACAGCGTTAGATGCCATGTGCCTCAAGCAAAGGTATAAACGTCATTCCTCACGTCTGAATTCTCTCAAGACGCCTGGTGTGAGCAAGCATCACGTCTTCACAGCTGTCTTCTGGACTCTCCACTTGGACTAAAGCATTGAAATGCAAGACATGCTTCTATTTATCTAAAGAAAACATCTAGACCTGTCTATGGTCTGCTACGGTCTGAAGGAATCAAACTGGAACGTTTGGACCTCAGTCCCCTGAAACAGGCAGGATGTGAAGGCAACACAGGATATCACAGAAACAACAGTGAAAGAAGGAGGTGGCAACATCATAGTTTCTGTCATACTACAGTTCATATGGGAAACTATTAAGAATGTTCTTGATATTTACATTCTGTACATCAGATTGGCTGCCCTCTGTGTATTGGAAACATGTCTTAGTCTGTCTACTGTGATATGTAACATAAAGAGCATTTTAAATGTTTCATTATGTTTCATTTTTCTGCAAGGAAAAAAAATCAAATGTGTAAACATGCAATATATTAATAATGAACTTTTCCAGAGGCAAATTTGTTTCTGCTATCAAATACACAAGCAAGGTAGGGCCTGAAGGAGAGTTCTGGAAATTTAACAACTAAAATGCAGAAATAAATAACCCGAGCTTTTTATGTCCCGAACTCTTAACTCTAATATTTGTGTTTCTTCTGAAACATTTTAGTGCCTTTTATCTCAGTCTTATCCCTCCAGCTTCTACATTTCATGCAGACTCGTAGTAGGCAGCCCATGAAAGTCGCCATGAACGAGGATGCTAATGGCTCCCCAGCGAGCGCTTCTCCGATCTTCCACTGGCTCTCATCTCATCAGCGACTGCAGCCAGAAAACCACACTGGAGAGGACAAGAGGTGGAGGAGGAAGCTTCGACAACAAAGCAGCTGGAGGAGGGTATTTTTTAAACTGAAGCGTGTCCGCCGGATATTATAGCAGAGCGTGGAGAGGCCTCCATTCAATAAATAATGTCCGGACTGCAAGCCAAGAAATCTGTTGGTGCGGCAACATGCAAGCACTAATGGAAGCGCGTAAAACAAATCAGACAGAAAACGAGTAAAACAGAGCTTGCACCAAGGAGTCGTGTAAAATGTAATTTTCATTAGTTTCTCAGAGGGAAATTAAACAGGAAAAAAGAGGGATTCAGTGAGAGCTGATTATTGGATTATTAAACCTACACGGATATAGAAGGTTTTAGGCAGAGTTGCAAATGTTTGACACACTGTGAAATTCAAATAGACCATATATAAGCAACATAATGTGGAGATAATATGTATGTAACAGCTGAAATAGCATTTTAAAAGTTTCTTTTTTTTTTTTACTCTGTGGGTTTAATGTTTCACAGCATGCACGGTAAACCAATAAATTACAAGTCACCCACATCTCCTTCAGTCTGCACCAGTAAATTTAGCGACTTCACACAATGTGACAAGCTTGATGCTACTGCATTTTCACAGCAGTAAAGAGCTGATAGACCTTCAGAGACCCGACGGCTCCTCCGAAACGTCACTGGTGCATCTCTTTGCACAAATTTAAGAGCACATGACGACCGCTCATTTGTTTGCATCACAGCACTACATGCTGACCTGAGTCTGAGTCAAGACAAGGTTTTTTTTTGACTTCTCTCACATTTTGTTGGGTTTGAAGCGTCTCACCTCACGTCAAACTTGTTGTTTGTTTGCAGACGTGGTTCTTCACCACGTAAAAATATCAGATTTTGTGTGAGTTATTTTGTTCACACTGAAAATCCGCAAATATATCACATTCCTTGTTATTCTCTGAGCGTTAGCGTCTGAATGTGGGTGGTGTGTTTCCCATGGTGATTTAATGCTTTCATGGTGGAGCAATAATTACATTTGGTAAATTATTATAACTATAATGTCTTACATTTCTCGATACAGTCAATCAAATGTCAATTAAATATTAAATCATGGAAAGTTTTTATACTAAATGTATCAGAGCTCATTAGGTTTCACATAATCCAAGGTTTTCGCTTCACTAACTGTAATGCACAATCATCAATAACATCGAAACAATCTGAATACGTCTCCTCGTGTATAATAAATCTGCATAATATGAGAATCCCTGAAATAAACCAACCTTTTGATTTTATTCTAATTTACTGTGATGGCTATCAGAAACAGTAGGTGGAGGCCATTTTTTCCTGATAGCAGGAAGAGAATAAATATATATTGAAGCTGTTTAACTCAATTGAAGCAACAAAGTGACGTGATTTTTGAATACTCACCACAAAAGGACACAATATGGCTGCTGTCTTCGTGAACAAATTTCCTGGTGACAGCTTCCTCCATAATCTGCTTCACCTGTCAATGAAAGAGGAGACGCTGGATGACTCATTCATTACGATGTCACGTCAGGCACAAACAGTCTGGAGGGGCTTCTTAGTGAGGATTTGACTGAGCGAAAAACACGCTTCAGCCGAGGGAATAATTAGGAGGATTTATTAATGAAAGAGGAGTTTAGCCTGAAAAGTAAGGAGCAGGACAAACTACCAGCAACTGCATGTTCAGTCTGTGAATGAGTCACCGGCTCTTGTGCCAAGGACCGCTGGGAGATGGAGGTCCATTTGGTGCAGTTTGTACATCGCAGACCCTCCATTTCTAAGCAATTACTATCGCTCGGTGGGAACAGACGATTATTAAAATGCGGATGGCGACTTCATACTTTTTATCAAAAAAAATTGTAAAAGCAAGGAAGCGCTCATTTGTTGTCCTTCTCCCCACTGACCTGACAACTGCCACGCACCACGAGTTAAGAGGAGTGGTGAATCAAGCCCTGTGGTGACTATGGAGACGCACCCCAGTGTGGGCATCGCTTTGCAGCCTGAATATTGTGGTGAGCAACCTCCAGACACGGCCACGCAGATAGATGAGCTGTAATTTTCTGCTGAAATTAGTCTGTCCACAAAGAACGCATTACACTGCCAGGCTCATCAGGCAAACCCTCTCTCTCTCTCTCTCTCTCTCTCCAAGCTGGACATGCATATGGCTCTCTCTGCAAGGAGATTTGTGGACATAATATGTTTCACAAAGTCCAGTCAGCCCAATGCACAACTGAGCTGAAACCTAAATACATTAAACGTTTTCTTGTTTCAGTCCATAATCGTCGTAGACGTGTTGAACACAGCGAGGTGAAAAGTCGGACTGCAGCTTTCAGAGTTAACATGTTCTATACTTTGATGCAGGTGCCAACACAAAAGCTGAGCCAAACATGCAGAGACAGCGACAGCCAGCAGGAACACTTCAGCACTCGCCTGACAAATGGTATTTCATGATTCAGTCATATTAGGTCAATCAGCAGAGCAGAGCAATTAGACCATAAACCGTTGACTCTGTCGGAGCTAATATGGCCTTACAAGCTCCAAATCACATGCTATTAGACTCAGAAATGAAATATTAGACACAAAATGGTAAAATATACACACATATAACCTAAGTATGTCAAGACTTTAGGTCAAAGAGCGTCCAAAGGTGATGTGGAAGCAGACTGATTTAAAGTAAAACCAAACTTTCAGAAATAACTAAATGTGAACTCCTAAAACATAAAACTAGAGAACGACAGGTAAACAAAATAAAGCACTTGAATCCCACCGGATTGTAACAAGAAAATAAACAATGCAACGATATTTGCACTTTGTCAGTTTGTCAAGTTGCAAACGTTCAATCGATTCTGTGTCACCACAACAAAGAGTGCAACTGTGAAGTGGAGGAACATTTCTTTTGTTCATTTTCAAAATTTCTCCACAAAGAAATCTGAACACTGTGGTGAGCAGTGATATTTAGCCTTTATATTCTGACAACACTTACTAAGATACAGGGACATCAACTACCTCCAGAAGTCAAATAATATTTAAAGTCCACCTGTGCGTCAACTGATCTGAGTATAAACCCAGTTGTTCTTGTAAGGCTTCAGTGGTTTGATAAGAGAACATTAATGAACAAACAGCATCATGAAGAGCTAAGAACACAGCAGGCAGATCGGGGTTTTCTTCCTCTGCATAACTCGAAACTACGATTAAACCTGAAAATTTAGAGAGACTTGCTGTTTTTCATAACGTCGCAATCTCATTTTGAGTTCATTCATACTTTTATAGAAAGCACATTTTGCAATACTAACTAACTAACTAACTAACTGACTAACTGACTAACTGATATTAGTTAGCCTTCTCACAGTTAGTGAAAGATTTAATCTGTTTTATCACACTTGTGGAAACTGAGCCTGACTCAAACTGCACACCTTGAAAATATTTACTTACTCATGCAGCACTGACTAATTAGAGCGCTGTCATTAGAAACAATCAGAGCCACTGTTTATTTCAACTGCAACAGAAATGATTCACACTGCCAACACAACAGAGACAGCAGCAGTCTGAAGAGACGCCTCCCAGCTTCAACTCATGAATATACTGCTAAAAAAAGAAAGCAAACGCACACACGCGCACGCCAACATGTAGAACGCAGGAGACTTAGTTCCCTTGGCTTCCTTTCCTGAGTTCACCTGACAAGAAGAAATTTGATTGATTTGCTCACTTGTGTCCCCTTGTCCCTCTCATCTAGGCCACTGATCATCCCTCTGAGGAATAAGTCTGGCAAAGCATCTGCGCGCTGGCAACCTGAGGGTTTCTATGGAGATGTCACGAGTCTCAAAGTGGAACTCTCTATCCAAAACGGTGCATGAAAAAACATCATCAATTCATCTTTGACACAAATAGGAACGACTGCAGCTCCAAGCTTACAGTCGCCAGTAGCACCACGTCGTCAGCAGCACGGAGATCAACCACTTTAAAGTTATATTCTCGTGTACATTTTGCAACTTCTGTTGCAGCAATGCTGGGTAAATCCACTCTAGCTAATCGCTGTCTTGAAACCAGCAGCTTTACTGATAAAAGATCTGCTGAGCTCTCCAATTACATCCTGTAATAGCAACAAATAGCAGCCAGAGAGAAAAACTAATTTAGTAACATCCACCCTCCATTATTCAATGTCTGCGTGGTCGATGATGAATGAAGAGAGCAAGTAATGAAAAAAATTTAAAAAAAAGCTAAGTCACGACTGATGCGTACGTAAAGCTGACGCATTAGTTTACTAGGATGTTTTTTATTGCACATGCGGGTTTGAATTTCATCTTTGTTGATCAGGCAGTTCATCATCTCAACGTCAAGGCAACATATTAACTTTTTTTAACCTTAAGGAAGGAGGCAATCCTGTTCTCAAAACCTCATTATACCAAGCATTCACCTAACAGGATCACAGTCTCCAAGTGACAGTGTTTATCTCTGTGTATGATGGTCGTGATATCTGCTCATTTCCCTGAGCTTGTTGCCGTGGTATGAATTAATCAACCTTGCATTAACACTGTCCATCAATACCCCTGAGTGGCACCGAAAAATCTGTTCAAACCTGAAACAAAGAGTGAAAACGGTGCACAGGAAGCAGGAAACTAAAGGGTGCTGCTCTCTTTCACTCACTCCTTTAGCAAACACAGGTGTGCATTTGTGTTTGTTTGTTAAAGCGTGATATATGGAAAAGGCAGAGCGTGACACAGTGACACAGGCACATCGAGCGAGGCTCCGTACTAAAGACTGGGCAAATAGGGAGCTCTTATTCACACCAATTTTCTGCCAGAGAGGTAATTCTGCTGTCGCAGACAGGCTCGGTTTTCTGGATAATGGCCCACATCCAGGTACGCCTGAGCCGCCGGGTGGCATAAAACCAGCTGGATGGGGACGGAGCGTAAACACGCAGCACAGAGACGCCATATGGCACAGCCCACACCGAGCAATATAACTCATAAACCAACGGAAAATGCCGCACACAAACTTATTTTTTTCATCCGCCTTCAGAGTGATCGCAGAGAAAACATGAAACAGTGGAAATGCAATGGAGAAATACATAAAGTACAATATATTAGTTTACAAATGGCTTAAGCTCCTGTGTTTCAGTGAGGATCTATTCACAATTTATCACACTTCATTTGACCCGGTGTGTCAAAGTTAGTGAACAAAGGAAAATCTGCTTCAACAAGACGCCTGCATTTCAGGTTGACAAAAATGTTTCCTCTATAAAGTATTAACATTAAAATACCTACATTAGAGCAGCAACCATCATAGAGTTTGTAACATCCAGCGTTGCAGCATTTCATATTACTTTCTGTAAAAAAAATATTGAAGCTGGCTACATTAATGTTGTTTTTCACAGGGTCACAATGATCATCTCACTGTTAATGTTTCCAAATCTGTAAACAGAAGCTGCTTCGTGGCTTCACTATTTCAAATGCATTGCTCTGAAACTCTGCTTTCCAACTATATATTTGGCCAATTTGGTTGCATTTCTCTGTCCTTTATGCTCACATCTTATTGAAAAGCTTGAAAGGATATTGTGATGAATGGAAGACAAGCAAAGAATTGAGAAACATGGACACAAGACTCAGCGGTTATATTCCAGCATCATGTTGTCCTGATGCAGGTCTAAGAGAGCAGTTCACACAATCAACCAATCCGTCCACACGTGGCTCCAGCAGCTACACATGAACAATGCGAGAGAATAAAAAAAATGAAAAGCGTCACTGTGAGTGAAGCTAATTGTGAACAGAGTTTAATCAGAGGAAGGGCCTGGCCTCCACAGATAAGACTGCACACAGGAAGCAAAGGAAAGACAAATCTGACCAGAGTCTTTCCATCTTCATTTAAATAACGATGTAAAGTTTAGGATTTTGTTAGCCAGCAAAAAAAAAAAAAGAAAAAATCCTGCCATTTATAAAGCATGAGCAAATGGTATAAAAATACAGATTAGCAAATATATTTAAGGGAGATTAAAAAGCAGGTTGGAATCTTGCTCTTGCATTAGGACATTTTTAAGTCATTTTGATTTGTATAATCATAGTTTGATTCACAATCTATACAATTTACTGATGGATCTGCACAGGTTAGGATACAGATTCCTGTAGCGCATCAAGTAAAAGTACCACAGTTTAACATTACCACAATATTTATAAGAAAAAAATCTAAACAGAAATGTTAACCATTATGTCACTGTTTTGTTTTTAAAACAGAAAACCAAATGATGATAGTGTTATCTACAACATAAAGCTGTTGTTACTTTGATGCACAGACCAAAGCAAAAATCTAAAATAAACCCACAATAAATTCAGAGGTAGTTTTTAAGAAAACAAGGTTGTTGTGCAGAGCTACCAGATGTGTAACTCAAGAGTTTGCCAAGTAGCACATCTGTGAGGTGACAGTCTGTGTGTTTTTCAAAATGGCTGTTCTTCCTGCCAGCTGACCTGCAGTGCACAGCAACAGGTGGGGGAGGTGCACTGCGTCTGCTCTACGTTTTTAGACAACTAGTGAAAAACCTTCAGACTCTCTCTCACTTCCAACCATAGCAACAATATGATGGTAATGTGTCTGCCTCAGGGTGTTAGTGGGGCTTTGCACTAATACATGGTTCATTTTTTGAACACTTCCACCTCTCAAATAAAAAACAAAAACCCTGCAGGTCGGCCTGCATGTGGGATAACGCGAAGCCGATTCGCTGAAAGGTTTGTTTGGTTGCTTTATTGCTTTTCGTCTCCCAGTCTCTGCTCCAGATGTGTTGCAAATAAAGAGAAAGCAGTGAAAATAGATATTAGACGAGTCGCAGTACAAACATCTCCTTAAATGGATGGCGATGCAGGAAGAGGTTTGCATCGCAACGCCTCTGGAGTTTGCTGTGAAAATATGGCAAAGTTTTAAGCGTTCTTATGGAAAAACCCAATGCTGTTGTTGAAAAGGTGCAGACAGCTGTTTGATTAAAAAGCTCCCTGATGATCCGCAAGGACTTCTAATCCACTCTGGGACCGTCGCCGTTGTTTAAAAGTCGGGCCACCTAAACAGACCTGATGTTTCATTGCGAGATCTGCTTCTTTATGCTTGGGAGGAAACCCAGATGATCCAATCATTGCAGCTGCTTCCATGTTTGCTTCCACTAAAATGCAGCAAAATTAATTACGAGCATCTCTTCCCCCGCCACTCCCCCTTTCTATTTTCTTTCTCTCGTTCTCTCTCTCTCTCTATCCGCCTTTCTCTGTCACACACACACACACACACAGAATTACATCCAAATAAAACAACCAAATGGTGCGTCAGAAGACTGATGGTCTCTTTTGCTGTGAATGCCAGACAATCTGCTTCCTTTGTGCAGCTTCTTCCCTCTGAGCTCCAGCAAAGTAACAATAACAGTATATATATATATTTTTTTTTAAAATGTCTCAATTCTTCGTGTTTTTGATTATTTTAAACTAACTGTCATTTCCCTAAACAAAATGTAAACAGGTCTTCCAGATCAGCCACGTTTATTCAGACCATAGTCAGGTTTGACAAGCGGTGCCCAAACCTGGTGTGAGTCATACGAGTTGTCACAATCTCTGCGAAAGTTTGTCAGAGTGCAGCTTAAGCACTAAAACCTTTATAAGGCAGTTTTTTTGTGTGTGTTTTTTTTTTTTTACCCCCGATTTCCCTGATGATGTGAAAACACCCACCTCCTTTTTGACGGTGCGCAGCAGCTTCTGGCGGGTCTCCGCTTCTGAAACAAAGCAAAGAAGACACAAAGGGGTCGTTTTTCTTTGTCTTGGAGGTCAGTTTTCGGTCCCCGCGCGTCGGAAACAATCTATATACACGCTACAAGTAGAAATGTACATCATTTTCTTCCCCCCCACCTGCCATGATTGTTGCCATGGATCCTGCTTCCTGCACGAGCGCAGCACCTCTCCCTGTAGCTGGCGCGTGAGAAACCCAGATGGAGGTAGCTCGCGGATCCTCCTCTGCTGAGCGCACGAGCTGCGCTGCCATTGGCTGGGCCGAAAGCCAATTCAACCGGGTGATCGTTGAGCTGGAGAGCCGTATGTTTAGTAGCCTTCCAATACTATAAAAATATATGTGTGCAAACATGTGGGGGGGGGAAAAAGGAGTTCTGGAGGTTCAGTTGTTAAATATCTGTTTGTTTTAAAATAACTGAAATTGAGTTGAGAATTACAATTGAGAAATTATTTGTAGCTTAAAGACAAAAAAAAAAAAAAGGATTTCCAATGTTAAAAAATATGGTGAAATCATTAAGATGGAGAGGATGACCATCTTCAAACAGCAGCAGTGATGCGAGCAGCTCTATTACGAGGCAATGCGATATATACAAATGTCCATTTCCTTGAACTAATAAAAAGGGATCTTGAATGTCAAACTTTATGTGGAAAGTGGAGGTTTTCTTGCAAACCCCTAAAAATGGTGGCAGCTGCATATTTACACGTTCAACAAATAATTTTGTCCTTTATTCTGATTGATTTCTATTCCATCTGTGTGCGAGTATGCTTGTTTTGATTACTTGTCACTTGTCTGGTGTTGCACAGAGATAGTATCACTGTGTGACAATAAAGATCATGTGTAATCTACTCATACCTATTCTATTCTATATCTTAAATTAATCATTTGGACATTAAGTAAATGTTCAGTCTTTAAAGAACATTTACTTAAGGGTAGTGTCAATTTGTAAATGCTGTCGTAACTTATAGTAGTTGTAGTTTCAGACAAGTAGTAGTGCACATTATACGAACGTATTTCCACCTAATAAAAATTACAAGCTGAGTTTTGAGTTTCTTTCTGCAATGCTCTCAGCGCCATCTTGTGGTCAATGTTAGGAAAAGCAGTCATGAGGTCCCATCCTCATCAGAAAGAGGAGGAAGAAAGAAATGTCTATTTTGCAATAATTACCATCCGTTCCTGCTCATAGTTTTGTCTGTTGTTTGAGCTACAGTGCCTTAAATGTTTGTTTTTTTCTGTCTCAGCTTAATCTTTTTACTACAGAGGAACTGATGGAGCTCCTCACTTTCTATTAGTAATGAGGCACCAAGCTCCACAATGGAAGAAGCTAAAGTGTACTGAATGAGACCTCAGCTTTAGGACAGCTTTGTCTGCAATCTCCCACACAAAATAATACATAATATATAAACTATTTTCTTTTTTTTATTTTTTATTTTTAAAGAAGCCTAGAGGGCTTTATTTACCCTCTAGGCCAGACAGAAAATGGGTACAGAGGGAAGGCGGGGAGACGTGCAGCAAGGGTCACAGAGCTGGGAATTGAACCCAGGATGGATGTGCTGAGCATCAGACCCTCTGTTTGCACGGAGCGCTCGCTTCGCCGCTACACCACGCAACTAAATATCACTGCAAAACCACATATTGTGTTTTAAACGCTTTAAAATCGGAAGCTTTATTTGCTCACAGTGAATCAGATTTCGTCAATATTTCGATGTGTTCTGCAGTAGTAAAGCTTCATGGTTCTTATTTAGGTCTCACTTGTTTCTTGGAGTTTGGTTGACCTTTCTCTGACCTTTCTTCACGTCCATCAAAACACATTGCAACAAATCTGATGCAGTTTATGGAGCTCTTTGTGTTTAGTCGACTGCTCATAACTCTTTTAAAACCACTTTTTTGTTGCAGAAATCCCAAACGAAATGGAATAAGAAGTTTTTTTGTGGACAGACTGTAAAATAGTGCAAGTTACTGGACTGCTGTCCAGAAGGTGGCGATAGCATCAAATCAGTTCTCATGCTCCAACAGTTTGCAATTTCTCAGTTTTTACTGATCATCTTTTAAGCATACACACAGCATATGAGTGAGAGCATTTTCAGTGAAGTACAGTGTGAGTATCCGAGGAAGAGAAGCTGCTATAAGCTCCAACGAACTCCACTGTGATGTCTGGGGGTGATCGGTCCTGTTCCGCCTGCAGGTCTGAGCTGTCAGGTGAATCAGGTGGTGAAAAGACGGAGGGATAACAGAACATGACAGACTGAGAGCAGTGAGGCCCGAGCCGTCTTTCCCTCTGTTAACCTCATAATCATCTTTAGCCCAGGATTCCCTGTCTGGGATGCCACTTTGCTAAGGTTTTGGATAATTGTGGATAGTAGCTTTTCTGTTTAAATGTCATTGCAGGACTTTTGGCTCAAATTATTACTAGTTTCCCTGCAGGACAAAGATAAATGTTTTGAAAGTGTTTGTGTACACACAGCAGCAGCGATTTCAGCAATACTGAACTTCAGCATTGTTCTTAAATGTTACTTTAAACATTGAAAATTAGCATGTAACAGCTGCTGTACACTGTAAAATAATAATAATTTCAAAATCCACATTGCAGTTTATAGACTTGGATTTAACACTGATTTTTGGAGGATTTTGATATTTTTTATGGTTAAATAAACATATTTGTTTATTTTTTTTTTAGTAAGAAGCTAATTTAAGCTTTATCAAATTTCAGCCAAAAAGATACATCATTTTGTTATTAAATTATTAATAACAAATTGTTATACATCCATCCATCCATCCATTTTCCGTCACCCTTCTCCCTAACGGGGTCGGGAGTTGCCGGTGCCTATCTCCAGCTGCGTTCCGGGCGAGAGGCGGGGTACACCCTGGACAGGTCGCCAGTCTGTCGCAGGGCAACACAGAGAGACAAAGAGGACAAACAACCATACACACACACACTCACACCTAGGGAGAATCTGGGAAGGCCAATTAACCTGACAGTCATGTTTTTGGACTGTGGGAGGAAGCCGGAGAACCCGGAGAGAACCCACGCATGCACAGGGAGAACATGCAAACTCCGTGCAGAAAGACCCCAGGCCGAGAATCGAACCCAGGACCTTCTTGCTGCAAGGCAACAGCGCTACCCACTGCGCCACTGTGCAGCCCATTGTTATGCATTTTATTTCATATTTTAATTAAACATCTTCCGTTAAATTTTGCATTATCTGCTGTGATTTCAACTTTCTGTTTGATCTTCTCTCACAGTTTTTGACGCTTTGCAGAAGCTTCATCTCGTAATATTTTTCTTCTGTGGATGAAACACTTTGTCTTTCAAAGTTTAACCCTGTCTCTGCGCTCTTTCTGCAACTAACTTTATGTGCTCGCTTCCATTCTTTAGTCTTTTAAACTGGCTTAAAGCTGATCTCTTCAGCAGTGTTTTTCTCCTAGATGAAGCCACGAAAGGAGCTGCTTTAGCATAGAAGGTGCTCTCGGATCGGTGTTTCTGCTTCTTTTATGCATGTCTTCTTCAGTCTGCAGTAGGTCATAATAGATTATTAAAATTGGTGAAAAAGAATTTTCTACCAAAGGAAACTTGCCAGATTTCTCTGCAGTCATTGACTTGCAGTGTTTACGCCTCCTGGAGCATTCACTTCCAAACCCTTTTCTCTCCTGTCTGTCCAGCCTCCATTTTCTGACACTAAGGCACTTATGAGGTGCATTTTTACCTGAATTTCACACTTTTTGCATATTCTGTTGGAGGTGTTCCATAAGAGCAGCACATTGCTGATTCGCAGTAAGAAGCTGCGCGGTTGAAACACCTTGATGCACTCAGAAATCTGTAATGAAGAAAAGATCTAAAATGAATTTCTGCAATGGAATTAGAAGTGATGGAAAAATACCTGTGTAAACAGAGGAAAGTCTAAACTCCAGTAAACAGAAGAGAGGAAAACTACACTGTTACCTGAGCGTAACATTTTGGATGTATTTCAGATTACCTCACCGCACTTATGGAAGTCCAACAGTGCTGCGTCCAGCCTGTCAGTGAGCAGTGCGGTGGGCAGGGCCAACGTCCACCTGTCCGTGTGTGATTAGAGTCGACGGGCTCCGACAGGCAGCAGGGCATGTGATACAAGCTGCTGTCAATCTGATGTTCTCCTGGCCGTGTTTGCCAACACACACTGACAAGACGGTGTGCTTCAGAAGGCCAGTGATACAAGCTTCAGAGCTAAAATGTTTTGATGCCGTTGGCCCTCAGGGACCCTTGCAATTTGGCTCCACAACCTGTGCCGTTTTTGTTTTCTCAGTCGTTTGTTTACCTATCCCACACAGCCAGACACTTTTAGTGTCTTTGTATTAAAATTACTTAAGAGCAAACCATCGTTTCATCATTTCCTGTCTCAGGTGGCAGACAGCCTCAGTCATGTGACACCAGTCCAGACAGTTTGACCTTTAAGTGACAATTTGCCAATGAAGCTGGATGCTTCTGCTCCTACCTCATACTGGGTCAAATCCATTTTCTCTGTTGCTTCCTGCTCACACAAGATTGCTGCTCCCACAGTGTCCAGTTTGTAGGTCTTTTGGTCAACTCACAGCTAAAAGGGTTGGATTTGAAAGCGTAGTTTTATTAGGTTTTCCAGATGAGCGCAGCTGAACTGCTGGGATTTGATTGTGGTGTTTTCACCAAACCACATAAACATCAGGAGGGTGAGATATTTTAAAGATAATTATCAGTTCATCATCATTTTTCACTGGACTTGTTAACATGTCACATTTGTTTTGCTTTCTATCTTTTTCAAATTTGTTGGTCAGTTTGACCTTTTGCTTTGTTGAAAAGCAACTTAAAGTTAAGTCAAAAAGTCAAGAAATATGCATCTCTTTGTAATATGTATGTATGTATGTATGTATGTATGTATGTATGTATGTATGTATGTATGTATGTATGTATGTATGTATGTATGTATGTATGTATGTATGTATATATTAAAATCCAAAATTTAAGCAATAAATTCAAACCATTCACATAATGTGACAGGCTGGTCAAAGGTTGGATACCGACTCTGGAGGAACTGCAGAGATTCACACCTCAGGTGGGTCTTGATGAAAACTACATGAAGTTCTGATTGCAGAAATATAGGAAAAAGTCTTCTGGTTAAAACCATGTAAAACATCAAGAATGAACATTGCACATCTTCCTCACAGTAACACACAGTGGTGGCAGCATTATGCTGTGGGGACAGTTTTCTTCAACTGAGTCGGGGAAACTGATGGGAAGAAGGATGGAGATTCATCCAGGACAATCCTGAAAGAAAACCAGGATTGTCCTGGATTAATCTCTAGAAACTACAGGTTCACCTTCAACCAGCAATTCAACCAGAGATAAAATGAATGGGTTTAGATCAAATAAAACTATTATTTGATTTCAAAAATGATTTTTGCAGATTGTCCTCCAACCAGTTTCTTTGTTTCTGACTTTGGGCTACTTCACAAAGAGGAAACTGGAAACGACTCATCTCAAGGATGAGCTGAACATGGAAGACTAAATCCAAAGCAAACTTTCAATGTTTTTATTTGTATAAAACATTTAAACCCATTTTTAAAAAACCACGTATAATTTCCCCTTTACTTTTGAAGGATACCGTAAATATGAAAAGCAACTGAAACATCGACAACAACGACCACTCCAAACTAGAGAGCTGGTCCACTTCATGCTTCCCACCAGCAGGTACCTCCACGTCTCCTCCATCAACTCCTCCCACTCGGCCCTTGTGACCCGCTCGAGGAGCGGCGTCCTCCCCTCCTCTGCAGCGGCTCCTCTCTCCCAACTTTTCACAGTCCGCTGCCCCGAACAGGACTCTGCGGTCATGGCCGGCACTCTGCCCCAGCACGGCTCTCCGAACTCCGGCTACGGCGCCAGCAACGCCGCGGCCGCGCCGGCTCCCGCCCAGACGGACTCCAGGGACAAATGGAGCAAGAAGATGGACTTTCTCCTGTCCGTCATCGGATTCGCGGTGGATTTGGGCAACGTGTGGAGATTTCCTTACATCTGCTATCAAAACGGAGGCGGTAAGTGTTTAAAGATGAAATTTACCTTCCAGGTGAAAAAAAGTCAGTTGTTTGTTTCACATTATTATTATTATTATTATTATTATTATTATTATTATTATTATTATTATTATTATTATTATTATTATTATTATTATTATTAATAATAATAATAATAATAATAATAATAATAATAATAATAATAATAATAATAATGGGGAAATTAATTGACTAATATAACGTAAAACTACTCAGACAAAAACTAACAGCAGGAACTGTCCATGGTGCCAAAGCAGGCGTGTCTAAAATGGAAAAGTAATAAAAATTAAAGGCATTTAAGCAAAAATAAAAAATGAAAAATAAAAAAAATAATGTTTTACTTTATTTTTTAATCTGCCTGTGTTACTGGCTCCTCTCTTGAAATATATATAAAAATTACACACAAAAAGAAGAAGCTTAATACACTTATTCATTTTGTATGCAAGAGTCAGTTTAGAGATACCATTTTAGGCAACCAAATTATAAATAGCAAAACTATATTTATTTATTTTAAATGTACGCATCGACAATTCATTTCAGTCAAGGTAATTAGTGATGTGATGTTTCTCTCTTTCAATGTTGTCTTTCTTTCTCTCTGTTTCTTTTTCTTTCTTCGTTTCTTTCTGTGGCTGTATCAGTTTGTGGATGAATTTTGAAGTCGATTCGTTGCGTTAAAACGTGTTTTGTTGTTTTCAAGCGAACAGCCGGGGCATTAAAGCGTCCTCTGTTATGCATGTGTCCAGGTGCTTTCCTCATCCCCTACATTTTGATGGCAATCTTCGGTGGCGTGCCGCTGTTTTACATGGAGCTGGCTCTCGGGCAGTTCCACCGAACTGGAGCCATATCCATATGGAAACACATCTGTCCCATTTTCAAAGGTAAGGCCGAGCAATGAGCCGAGTTAACGCAGGTATTCGGATGAGATTCAAAAATAAGTCCCTTTTGATTGAACCTTCCCCGTAATTAATCACTGCGTTTTTATTTACAAAGCAAAGCCAAAAGTGTGCAAAGCGTGATGTGTGACTTGGTCTTTCAGGAATAGGATATGCCATCTGTGTCATTGCTCTGTACGTGTCCTTCTACTACAACACCATCATCGCCTGGGCCCTGTTCTACTTCTACTCCTCCTTCTCCAGCATCCTCCCCTGGACAAACTGTGACAACGTCTGGAACACCCCCGACTGCACCAACTACTTTGGAGTGGATAATGTGACTTGGACAAATTCCTCCAGGTCTCCGGCAGAGGAATTTTACACGTAAGTGCATGTAAGTGTGAGTAACAGAAACCACATATGCGAGTATAAATAGCTGTTACTGTAACAGTCCTCACAAACGTTGCCAGATGGTTATTTTTATCCACAAGCCCTTCTTGTCTGTTTGCTGACAGCCTGATGAGACGCGGATTTTCTCTCAACAGGAGGAACGTTCTTGAAATCCACAAGTCGTCGGGACTGAGAGATGTCGGGGGCGTTCGCTGGCAGCTGATGCTCTGCCTCTTTCTTATCTTCACCATAGTTTACTTCAGCCTCTGGAAGGGGGTGCGAACCTCAGGGAAGGTAAGAATGAATTAATATGCTTTATTAATACCATCTAACATAGATGTATTGCAGCATATTTATTTCTGTTCATCTCGATGATTAGGCCTTTCTTGTGGCTATGAATGCCAATAAAGAATTTGTCAGTATTCAAGCATATAAATGGAAAGTTTTGTGGAAGGAAAAAAAAAAAAAAAAAACGGCAGAAGAAAATGTGCATTTGCAGCCGGGATAACCTCCGCTGTGAGAAGATTGTGAAGCAAAACCCTCCTAAAATTTTAGAGTGGTTCCCAAAGTGAAGCCAGAGCTTCAAGCTTCACCTGACAGACAAATCTAGGAGAAAGTGTCAGAAATGTCTTTGGCTAATTAGAACAAGGAGTGGCCCAAAGTCCCAGTTAGATGACAGAGATCTTCAACGTTTCATTTGGTTTAGAGATTAAGACCCAGGAGTTTGATGGAGGTGTGGAGAGACACAGAATCCAAGTGTGAAGTTTCCACATTCAGTGATGGTGTAGGTTACCATGTAATCTTCTGGTGCTGGGCCAATCTGTTTTAAGAAGCTCACAGTTCATATTTCATTCTCCAGACAACCTTTAAGGAGACTGATAAAAAAAAAAATGTGCAACTAGAATTGGCATTGCCCACACAGCCAAAAGTATCAAAACCTGCATCAGTGACCTCTGTGTCCCTGCGCTTGATTTAACTGATATGAAACCCCACTGAGGTCGACAGCTTGCAGCCATGCTGCACTGATCATCAAGTATTGAGCACAGATTCTCTAGAGTACTTCCTTTCTCTCTTGTTTCTGTGTTTCTGCAAACCCTAATACTGTCTGAGTTTCACTTTTTGATTTGTCAAAATAAAAACTTCCCTTTATCACACGTCTCTGTTTCTCACTCTCTGCTCTTTTCTCTTCTCACCGTCAGGTTGTGTGGGTCACCGCCACCCTGCCTTACATTGTGCTTTTTATCCTGCTGATCCGAGGTGCAACTCTGCCAGGAGCCTGGAGAGGAGTGGTGTTTTATTTGAAACCACAGTGGGACAAGCTGCTGGAGACCAGTGTACGTTATCCAAAGCTAAACACCCAGTTTGACCCATATTTCTCACATATTAGGATTATTGTTCACCCAAATAATCAGCTCTATATTGTAAAATATACATAGTTTTTCTCATATACTAATTTATTTAATGTGTAGACTTAAAATCTAAAAACAGACATAGGAGATTATCTGTCAATTTATTCTTGATTATTTTTAAAACTCCATTTTGGGGGCAGTATTTCTATATAATAACAGAGAGACGTGTTATATGCTAGTCATTATTTAAGCTTTATTTAATCGAGCAGACAAAGAACAATTTCTTATTTACAACTTGATTTGTATTAAACCTTGGCATGCACTCAACCAGAGAGGAACAGAAGAACTTGCAGAAAAACTGAACATTTAGTAAACTTAACTATTCTATGTGTTTTTCAAAGTAAAGTAGATTTACAAAACAAACAGCTTTAAGTTTGTTGCAGGGTTATCAAAGATATTTGTTGAAAATGGCACCTGGATAGATACCAGCCTCTTGACATTCTGCCTATCTATATCTCCTACATCTATAAAAAAAAAAAAATCCTCTTCTTCATCTGGCTCGCTGCTGTTTCACCAAACCTGTGCGATCGCTTTGTTTGGAAGCGAATATGGATGAGATGAAATGAGATGCATAAATAAACCACAGAGCAGAATAATAAGATGCATAATTACTTCAGATTTTCTACCCATTAACAAAGGCTCCCCCCTTTTCTCCCTCGCTCATGGATATCCGATGCTGTTCTCCCCTTTTTACCGCCGAATGCTCTTCTGATCTCCCTGCATGCAGCTGTGCTGCAGCTCGACCTTCCTCTGACAGGCGCATCTTTCAGTTTGATAGAATTACATTGAGTGACCAAGACCACAATATATAGAAATAGGAACTTTAATGACGTTAAGTCACTAAAAGGCCAGGAAGCAATGAACGACTTTTCATGTTTAACGTATGAAAACCTGCAGCATCCCGGACTGCAGACTCGAGGAAGGGCTGAAAAGTGTCTGCGTCTGTTTTCCAGGTGTGGGTGGATGCAGCTGCTCAGATCTTCTTCTCTCTGGGTCCTGGGTTCGGCGTTCTTCTGGCTCTTTCCAGCTACAACCCTTTCACAAATAACTGCTATCGGTACGCAGCTTCAAAATCCTCTGAGTGACACAAGTCTGTGTTTTACCGCTGGAAAAATGTAGGTAGTCTCTGTACAAAGTTAGAACCGATGCACATCATGCATCAGCTGCGATCTATCTGAAACACTGAAAGGTCATCCACACAGAGTAACTGTGCATGAAATTTAACATATGACCCTATGAAAGCCAAGCGTATATGCGTGTGTGTGTGTGTGTGTGTGTGTGTGTGTGTGTGTGTGTGTGTGTGTGTGTGTGTGTGTGTGTGTGTGTGTGTGTGTGTGTGTGTGTGTGAGCTGCGCAGATGAAACCAATGCAGCAATGTAAAGAAATATAACTACCATAAATTAAAATTAAACCAGATGCTGCAGCGGAGGGCAACATCCTCTGGAAGCTATTCATTTAAAAGTCTAATTCATCTCTTCTCAGAGAGGTAATCATTTGCATTATAATTGATTTAGGTCTGTTTCCACAATAATAACAAACAGACCTTTAGCTTTGCTTACATTTTTAATATTTAGATTTTTGGGGATACAATATTAAAAAAAACTTACAATAACAGGTATGTTAGAATTATTTACCATGCAGTATTTTTAGCATTTATTTGATTGATTGATTTATTTATTTGATTATTCTGTGATCAAACGCTACTCCACCTCATGACTTTATTTAATCTGCATCAAAGATGAAGTCAGAAGGCGGGGCCAACGCTGAAGGGTCTACGCAGGTTAACCAATGAGACATCAGGATGCAAGAGTATAATGTGATAAACCAAATGACTTAGTTTTACATTTAAATGACTAATTGCGCATGTCTTTAAATAATGTTGAAACGTTAGTTTTATGGGGGTTTTTTTTTTTCTAGTTTTACTTTAACTTTTAAGCACTTGCAGCAACCATTTCAGTTGCATTCTTCCTCCAACAGTGACGCCATTGTGACCAGTTTGGTGAACTGCCTGACCAGCTTTGTGTCAGGCTTTGTGATCTTCACGGTGCTGGGCTACATGGCAGAGATGAGGAAGGTCGAGGTTGAGGACGTGGCCAAAGATAAAGGTCAGAAAAATGCAGACGTCAAAATCAAATCAGCTGATTCAACATGTACTAACTAACCCGTGCCTGTTGCTCCTGGTCTTATTTTTATTTCAGGGCCAAGTCTGCTTTTTATCACATACCCAGAAGCAATTGGAAACATGATGGGGTCCACTTTCTTTGCTATAATTTTTTTTGTGATGATGATCACACTGGGACTCGACAGCACGGTATGAAATCTGCAGAGTTTTGTGATGTTGTAATATCCAAAAGTCCATTCGTGCAACAAAAGTACTGAGAGAAAGCATAATTTTACTCTACTTTCTAAATAGGCCTTTGCTGAATGCAAATGGTTGCTCTCGATTTTATGGATGATAGAGAGATGGGAACTGAATTCAATTTACTGCCAAACTTTTTCAGATTTTTACCTGTTTGCCCCTTTTAAAAGCATCTGCCATCTCCCAATTAAAATCCCAATAAAAAGTCCAAGAGCTGATTTGTTTATTGACGGTCACTATAATTTATGAACCTTCTAATAGAAATGTTTGCGTGTGTTTCAGTTTGGAGGGCTAGAGGCAATCATCACCGCCGTGCTGGATGAATACCCAGATCATTTCTCCCACAGACGGGAGCTTTTTGTTCTGTGCTTGGTGGTCGTCTGCTTCCTGGGTTCTCTAAGCACTCTCACAAATGTAAGATTTCCTCTGAACACGTTTTGTCATCTCATCGCTCATCAAAACGACAGTTCCAGCTCTTTGCTGTTTCAAAACTCGGGTCACTCCCAGATGATAAAATTGTCGACATCACTCACAACTTTGACATGAACACAGGGAGGCGCCTACGTGGTGAAGCTACTGGAGGAGTTTGGGGTGGGATGCTCCATCATCGCCGTGGGTTTCCTTGAAGCTATTGCCGTTTCCTGGTTCTACGGTACAAATATAGATGTTTTGACTTTTTTTTTTTTTTTTCTGTGTTTTATTTTGATAACTGTCTGTAAGAATTACATTGTGTGTAATTTCTGGTTTCAGGGATTACAAGATTTAGTAACGATGTTCAGGCGATGCTCGGCCAAGCCCCAGGATTGTTCTGGAGAGTGTGCTGGGTTGCTATAAGTCCTGCGTTTCTGGCGGTAAGAGAAGAAGATAAAATCAACATTTTTTATGACAATAGCATTTACCTCGAACCGGCACAATGAGAACACATTAACATGAATTTATTTTGAAGGGAGGAAATGGTAAATAAACATCATCCATTGAGGAGATCCAGAGATAAGTGGGCTACAGCAGATGAGATATGAGTAAAATTTTGTTGTAGCATCAAACGCTCCCTGGACCAGCAGCCTTTCAATAAGCTCTCCTCTTATTATTGACATTAAAACAAATATCAGCCCTCATTTTCTACTCTCAGCTTGATATGTCTACTTTTTGTTTGCGTCCGTCTTTCTTTTGGCTGATTTTACATATTTAGTTTACTTTAAAGAATGACATTTACAACGAACGACAAAAATGCTGATACCCTTTTAACTCTTTTAACATTTTGTCCTTTTGCAACCACGATCCTCAGTGGGATTTACTTTGATTATACATACAAGACCGGCATAAAGTGAGGGATAACGCTGAAGCGGAAGGGAAAAGGATCCACAGCTTGCAAAAATGTTTTACTAACACAAATCTGAAAAGTGAGGCATGAATATAACTTTCAGATAAAGTGAAATAAACTTTTATAGAAATGTTTACAGCAGGTCTGATGATGCCCAACCTTTACAACTTGCAAGCAAAATGCCTCCATCATCATATCGTTCTCTCTCATGGAATATGAATGGTACTGAATGCTGGGCAATCCTGAGAATAAAAGCTGTAACAGCAACACGACGACCCGAACACACCGGAAGAGTTTAGATCGAAGGATATTCATGTGGTGGATACAAGAACACAGCTAAATTTAATTGAGAATCCATGCTGGACTTGAAAATTGATTTTCTATTTGATCCGAACAAGCCTTAGCTTTGTGCACAGCAAATAAAACAAAACTCATCAGCACAATTGAAAATGAAATGTCCAACGCTGAAGTGTAATTTTTCTCCACTCCTCTCAGTACATCATCGTGAGCTCTCTGCTGAAAGCGCCTCCCCTCACGCTGTTCGACTACAAGTATCCCGACTGGAGCATCACAGTCGGCTACATCATTGGCTTCTCCTCCTTCATGTGGATCCCCATATACATGGTCTACAAACTGGTGTGGACCCCTGGTTCTCTCAAACAGGTTTGTGGATGAAAAAGAAAACCCAAAACATATAGAACCGTTTTCCCATGTGCTTAATCTTTGAACCTCTGACCGTCGGCTTGTTTCCCACAGAGGCTGGCCGTGTGTCTGAGGCCGGAGAGGACCATCCCAGACGTCCATGCCGACAGTCTCAACATGGCCGCCGTGTCATAGGAAGACACGAACACGTCCGTGTGCTTGTGAACTCCTCTTTAATTAAACCGCAGTTTCAAGTGATTTGTGATTGACCCCCGACGTAACCTGTCGTCATGACTGTTCTCCTGGCGGTGACGTTGAACACGTCAGATGGCTTTTTCACAGCAGACCGGTGAAAAGTTGAATGCTGCTACATTTGCGGGTCTAAGATAGCAATAGCTATATCTTTACTTTTGTGTGAGTCAGACCTGCATCACAGCTCTGTAATTTGGCTGTTTTCTCATGTGATACTAGTTGGTTGTATACACTGTGGTCTGTTTTAACATTAATGCAGTTGCATCTCAACAAGAATAATTAGACAATGTCGAAAAGTTACCTTGTTACATAGAAGAAAAAAAAAAGTAAAAAGTGAGTTCGTTAAATAGATTTATTTCACAGAGAGCGGGATATTTTAAGTGCTTGTTTCTCTTTTATTTGAGCATGATGGCTGAGAATTAATGAAAACCCAAAAATAATTTTCTCAGGAAATTTTAATGGAACATAGAACCAGAAAAAAGATTTTTACTTAATTAATTCTGGCTTACCAAAAAGTATGCCCATCAACTGTACTAAATATGCTCTCAATACTTATTTGCAAAAATTATTACATCAACGCAGAGAGGCACGGAGGAGATCACCATGGACACCCAGGCTGCCTTAACATCTGCAAATTGAAGCATGAAGTTCTCAAAAATGTCCTAATAAATGGCTGTCAGTGCACCAACACCTCCAGGTGACACGTTTCTTCAAACCATTACTGCAGTTTTTTCTTTCACTTAACTTTCCAATGATATATACAGTACTTTATTACCAGCCAGCTTCTTTATAAATCCTTTCTTGTGGCATTTTCTCTTTGTAGAAAGAGTCAAGTACTGTTGGCTGAACACTTGTCAAGTTAGCCATCTTTGCCGCTGCTGTGTGTGTCATGTTTCCGTGTTAACACTCGTACTGTAATTAAACTTGTGTGGCATTTTAATTTCATGACAAGCAGATGCTTGGATTTGTTTTAGCTGTAAGCCATGATAATTAAAAGTAGAATCCAATGTTTAAAAACATACCACTCTGTATGTAACAAATATGAAATGTAGTACTGAACTCTTTTATTGTCCAGATAAGTTTTAATTCCTTGTCATGCACCCAAATTAGAATTTGCCAAGGGGAATTTACAGTTTTTAACCACATCATTGTACTTTATGATTTGGCACTGAAGCATAATAATTTAGTAGAATCTAAGGACTGCTGATGAATTTATCCTGAAAAATAAAAAAAAAAGTGTATTTCCTCATTAAATCCCACAAATTGTAATAGAACAACATAGAAAGCAAAATGTATATTTATAAAATTATACCATTGTCTCACTTTAAAAGTAGGAATCCTCTCTGGTGATAACATGTGTGAAAATGTTTCTAATTCATTTCTAATCTAATTTTTCAGTTGATATTTATATTTAAAAAAACCAACAAAAAACTAACATTTTCTTAATAATGTCCTTTGATTCTCGCCGGACTGTTTTGCCTGAACACGTGTGCAAAAATTGTAAAGGTGGTGACGATATCGTGCCTCTCCATAAGAAGTTTTTACTCTAAAGACTGTTCAGATGTTTATCAGAACATATACCATGTTGTAGTCGCAAGTGTTATTTTAAATGCTTTTATTCAGAGACTCATGTGATGATTGTTGTGTCCTCCCTGACATGGTTTCTGCAAAATGTGTATGAAGTGATTGTAACACCTCACCGTGTCCGTCTGGTTTCTTTTCGTCGTTTAAGATTTCGGTTAAACATGTGCAAACTCTTCTTTAGTATTGCTGTGGGCAGCGTTTAGTGTTTATTGTAAATAAACACCAAGCAAACGTTCACATTTGAAGTTTTCAGTCAAATTCTGTCCACATCAGGGCTTTTCTCTTCAAGAACAGAGTTCAGGACACATGAGCTGCTGCTGGCTGCAGCACGGCGAGCAGATTAAAGCCCTTTTGTGCCTATTGAAGTCGAGAACAGGCAAGCGCAACGGATACATGAAAGAAACACACTGTTAAATGCAGTCCTGCCTTCTCAACCTGATGCAGCCGTAAACGAAAACGCTGCTGCTAATATGATACAATGTAAAGCAAGGAAATACACGACAAGAGCCGTCAGAAGCAAACGATCGAGATTTTTTGATTACTAAATGTTCAAAGATGTTATTTCATTCTTTGGCATTTGTGTGGAAAGGTTTGGTTTTATGTTTATTTATGCATTCATGTGATCAAGAAGATAATTTCACAAAAGTCCCAAATTACTTATAGTGGCAACCAAATATTCTCTACACCTCTGACCTTTCTGCTGTGGTCTCCACAGAACAGCTGGATTTCTAATGTGATCAAATTAAACTCAGGAGGACTCTGTTAGCTAAAAGCATGCCTTATTGAACCGATTCTGTTTGGGGAATCAGAGAAGCGTGAGCAGGACACACCTTTTAGATTTTTTCTTTTTCCATATATATTTCTTTTTCCAAGGTTTTTGTGGGCTCTAGTGGCCCTTATTTAAAAGCAGGCTGACAAGAAAGAGAGCAAGACATGCAGCAAATGTCAAGGGTCCAGGAATCGAACCCGCGACGAGGACTAAAGCCTCCAAACCACAGTTTTTTGTTTTTTAAAGACAGAAAACACTGAACCTGTTTCTTATACTTATATGCACCACTTTGTTCCAGGCTATTAAAACACACTGATGTTTTGTGGGGGTAACGTGACAAAATGTAGAAAAGCTTAAACGATATGATTACTGTTTGTCAGGGTGAAGATACTGACTTCTTTCAAGGTAAGATTCAAATTGTTGTGGGTTCCTTCTCCTGTTTACCTCATCACCTAATCAGATGCACATCCTTGATTGATTAAGACAGAACTGATACTTATTAGCAGAATATGTGTCTGTGTCTGCATGCGTTCATTTAAGAGCAGACCTCTGACTTTACGCATTAATTACATGCTTTCTTGCTGCAATGGCATTATTTAAGGAGCTCTGTCTGCCGTGAGTGACATTTCCTGACGTTAATTACGGCCTCTGTGTTAGAAAATGAAAGTCGACACACCGATCCATCAGACACGCAGAGAGACGATATAACATGTTACCCCCAGGAGCCCGACGCGCCGGTTCTTCATTGCACTTTGACATTGCACAAATACGAAACAGGAAAGATGCTCCAGGTAATCTCATTACTTTCTACTTGTCATATTTCCACATTAGCTAAACAAGTCCGAGCTGATATATCAGATAAAATTTAATATTCTATTTGCTATATCTATATATAGATATACTGAGAAAAGTTACTTACAATTATACCTTGGGGACAGCTCCTTTCCTTTCTGTTCCGACACAAACACATAACCTTATTACTGGAAACAGCTCAAATAATTTTTGGAATTTTTTTAACAATGAAAAAATATGAAAAATATAAGCTATTTTAACTACATTTGCGAAGTGATCTGTTCGATAGTCACATTTTGTAGATATATAAATCATCTTGAACATGAAAAGAGTTGTACAAATAACTTCTTAGAAACACTTTCAATTTCTTTTATTTCTGTTTTCTTTCTTCCCTTTTTTTGTGCTCTATAAACTTTTTTAGAGAGCTTGTTAATAAAACTGCCTGGAGGTTTGGTTTGTGATCCCACGTACTACCAAAATTAAAATAAAAGAAGAAAGTGCTCTTAGTGAAAGATAAACATTGTCTTCCATCCCTGGTTTATTTTTTCTCATTCTAAAAATGTTTTAAATTGAATTCAGTCTGTTTGGGTCCCCCAAATCGCCCGTGGATCACACTTTAAATATCTCTGCTGTAACTAAGCTATTTCACACTTAAGCCATGTCATTTCTGTTTGTTTTCATGAATTAGAGTAATAACCTGTCATAAGATTTTCCAAATGTCATTCATACATCCTGGGTCTTTTAATCCATCTTTAATTGCTTATTAAAAAACATACTAAAAAGTTTTCCCAAACAAGTTTTCCTTCATTTTTGATTAATTTATGCAGATAAGTCAACAGATCTCAGTTAAATGCTCGGCTTAGATTTCATTTCGATGCAAATGATGAACTTTCTGTTGCTCTGCTTTTGGTGCAGAAAGTTGGACCTGAACTTTATTTCCTCCTCAGGACCCAGCGTTCTGCAATTCATCACCAACTTCAACTGTTGTATGTTTGACGGATCTGAAAATATTTTATCAGTTTAATTTTATTATTGTTTCAGATCTTTCAGATCATGTTACTGCGCACATGCTGGATTTTAATTCTACATGGCTCAAAAGTTCCCAGATTAAATGCAATGCTGCCATTTGGCCAGCAGATATCGCCCTTCATACACAGCCTATGTAATATCCAGATTTATTTCCTTCATGTTCAACATCAAAACATTGAAACCCTCCCTAATTGCTAAAGTTCTTATTTGTATGCCTTCAACTAACAAAAACACTAATCCACAGCTTAGTACCACGGTAAAAACCTTTATTTTTATTTTTAATGTAGTGATATCACTGAAACCATCCTAAATACATCACAGACTGAAGACTACAAAATCCAAAGACGGGCAAACTTAGAGCCCATCCAGTGACATGGGAATTAAAAAACACTATTGGCTATATCTTTTTATTATGAAGTTGATCCCACCAGATATCATTTATAGTTGTTTTTTCTTCTCCCATGTCACTAGGCGGGTTCTGTGCCAACTTGTCAGAGTTACATAGAAAAATAAACAGCTTTGCAGAAATGTATTGCGAGCGGTCAATGTGGAGGCAGGACTGGAGGAGTTACAACATTCAGAAAAACACTCATCATCACAGGCCCAATAAAAAAAAAAGTGAGCGACCACATAGAAACAAACCGCTCACAGATGAAAGCTTCAATGTACAAAACATTCAAAATGCTACAGGCAGAATTACAGGTTAACATGCATGTTCCAGAAAAAAAATTCAAGTGTAATATTTAACATGTTTTCTGCAAAGAAAAGAAAAGAACTTCAAAAACATTTAGAACAAGCAACACTGGTGACATTAATCACACCTTAAGAGTCATTGGTTATAACAAAGAAATAAACGCTGCAATCTAACAATGTTATCCAGGAGCAAAGCCTTCAGATTAGCTGCTTAGGCCATGTCTTCTTCCTCCTCCTCAAACTCGCCCTCCTCCTCAGCCGTGGCGTCCTGGTACTGCTGGTACTCAGACACCAGGTCGTTCATGTTGCTCTCCGCCTCGGTGAACTCCATCTCATCCATGCCCTCGCCGGTGTACCTGCACCGGTGTACAACATTAGCATCTCTGCCTTGCACTAGAACGCCACTGTGTTTTAGTACACCTGATAGCCTGATGAACTCGCTTTGATTGAGGATGAAAATTGCAACATTTGTTACGTTTTCAGATGGCGCGCTTCACTTTCACACTGCAGTGCGTCAAAACAGACCAAACCTGTTGAATGACCCGTTTCCCTCCTCGCATCAAGGGTCAGATTTTAGTGGTTGTAGGATTTTGCCTCTGTCTTTGACCATGAGGCATTTCTTTTGCTAACGTGGTTTGTTTTGGACGCATTTACCCAGAATACCCTTCGTTAAAGTGAGCTTCCTGCTTTTGAAGAGGTCTCTGGGACGCTTGCATTCCCATATGAATGTGAACCGCACCAGAGTTCATTCAACCGAATTGCGATCTAGGTGGTCCAGATTTTGTTTTATTGGTCAACATCAGTTCAGTAGCACATTCACACCTCCCCAAACAAACTCTCTAGCCAAACAGACTAGCGTTCAATTTAACCCTAACTCACCAGTGAAGGAAGGCCTTGCGGCGGAACATGGCAGTGAACTGCTCCGAGATGCGCTTGAACAGCTCCTGGATGGCCGTGCTGTTTCCGATGAAGGTGGCGGACATCTTGAGGCCACGCGGCGGGATGTCGCAGACGGCCGTCTTCACGTTGTTGGGGATCCACTCGACAAAGTAGCTGCTGTTCTTGTTCTGAACGTTCAGCATCTGCTCGTCCACCTCCTTCATGGACATGCGGCCGCGAAAGATGGCGGCCACCGTCAGGTAGCGGCCGTGGCGCGGGTCACACGCCGCCATCATATTTTTGGCGTCGAACATCTGCATGGTGAGTTCGGGGACGGTCAGGGCCCTTGGAAAAGAGAAGACATTCAGTTGGAATTACGTATCTACAGAGGTGGGGGATAATCCTAATCTAAGGGTGGACTGAGCGTCTTCACCGGTACTGCTGGCTGCCGCGGCTCGTCAGCGGGGCGAAGCCTGGCATGAAAAAATGCAGTCTGGGGAACGGCACCATGTTGACGGCCAGCTTCCTCAGATCGGCGTTCAGCTGGCCGGGGAAGCGCAGGCAGGTGGTGACGCCGCTCATGGTGGCCGACACCAGGTGGTTCAGGTCGCCGTAGGTGGGCGTGGTGAGCTTCAACGTGCGGAAGCAGATGTCGTACAGAGCCTCGTTGTCGATGCAGAAGGTCTCGTCAGTGTTCTCCACCAGCTGGTGGACGGACAGGGTGGCGTTGTAGGGCTCCACCACGGTGTCCGACACCTGCCAGCACGGAAAACACGGAAAGAACAATAAAACCTAGTTTAAGAAAGTATTTCTGAAGGTTTCACTAGCCCAAATATAAGACTTTTTAATGAATGAATGAAATTTAAGACCTATATCACAACAGAAATGTACAAAGGAAATGTGTAGAAACAGCCGACTACGATCTTTTTTGTACCAAACACACATAGAATCTTGTGGGTTGGCAACAGGAGCGGGTCAACGGTGAAGACGAATACCCAACCGGTGATACATTTACACTTAACCGGCATGGACATAAAAAGCTAGCAAGCAAGGAAACCAGAAAACCCCACAAATCAATGTAATTTTTTGTTGTTGAATTTAGGACATTTCAAGGCCTTACACGCTTTGTAAAGGCATTTTAACAGCTGCTCTCTTAATCCAATGAATTTGTCTAACAGAAACCTTATAATGCCTTTCTCTGTACAAACCCTTCTTTGTTCTGAATCAGCCACAAATCTCTTTACAGTACGATAACTCTTCAGTTTTTGTTAAAAATACATTGTTTTGATACCTTGTAATACGCCACTAAGTAGATTTCCTTTAATTGAGCTCACCAGACAAACTAATCAACCCAGCTCTCTGAAATTATTTATAGGGATTCAAAGAGCCCTGACACACAATATCATCCATAAATTTAATAACACAACAAAAAATGTCATCTTTATGACACTTAAATCCAATTTGCATAATAATTTGGAACATGGTGTATTGCAGAAACGATTAGTCAAGCAAAATACATAAATAAAATTTGTTTGAGCCATTATTTAAGGAAGATGACAACATAAACCTTTGGTGACGGCACCACGCTGAACGTGTTCATGATGCGGTCCGGGTACTCCTCTCGGATTTTGCTGATGAGGAGCGTGCCCATGCCGGAGCCGGTGCCTCCTCCCAGGGAGTGGGTGAGCTGGAAGCCCTGCAGACAGTCGCAGCCCTCTGCCTCCTTCCTCACTACATCCAGGACCGAGTCCACCAGCTCAGCTCCTTCGGTGTAGTGGCCCTTAGCCCAGTTATTACCAGCACCACTCTGACCTGTTACGGATCAAAGTATTTAATAAAAAAATAAATAAATCAAAAAGTCAGCTTACAATAAAAATCCTGACATACTAAATATCAAGTTTCACTTATTTATATGGGCAAACATTTGAGAAAGTAAACTATTAACACTCCAATATATGGTAGTTTGATGTTTCAAATCAAAACTAAATTCTTACAGAAATATACATACCAAAAACAAAATTGTCAGGTCTAAACACTTGGCCAAAAGGTCCAGACCTCACAGAGTCCATGGTGCCTGGCTCCAAGTCCACCAGCACAGCACGAGGGACATATTTCCCCCCTAACAGCGAGAGAGGAGAGGAAAAAAGTCATATAAAAACACTGAAACATCATTACCTGATTGACACATCAAATCTGCATAACATTGTAATGAATGGATCAAAAACGAGAAATATAAATTACTTGAAGCACAATCGTCAGGAACACTCATAATTGAGAATGGTCAGACAGGAAAGCGAGAGAGAGGGAATGCATGCTGCGGCGGTCGTCGGGCGGGACTCGAACCCGTGGCGGCCAGAGCTGAGGCCTCCGTGTGTTTGGTCGCGCGCTCTACGACCTTTTACCACGTCAGCGCCCCGTAGCTTTAATTAGCGTCATTCAAAACTCAAAATGGGGCGACACAACGGCCGTCCTGTGTACGGTAACGGTAGCGGTACTAAAGCGTTTCCTCCACTAACTGCACTGTGAAGCGAAGCGTGAACAAACCTGATGCCTCGTTGTAATAAACGTTGATTCGGTCGAGTTGCAGGTCGCTGTCTCCGTGGTACACCCCGGTTGGGTCAATGCCGTGTTCATCACTTATTACCTCCCAGAACTACAATCAAAGAGAGAGGGAAAATTACGTTTAAACCAACGGCTATGGTTTAACGGTTATGTTCATCTTTTTTTTGGCCTCAACTTAAATGTAACTTTTCAGTCGATGTTAAACAATCTAAATTGGATTAATAACAAGCTATTTCATTTTGTATGTCTATATCTCGCCATTTTGCTAGCACTTATCTTTACTTTTTTTTTTCTGCTAAGCTAGCTAAAGCTAATTCAGAAGCCCGCCCAAACTAAAGTGTAACTTTTCAGTTGGTGTCCTAACGAATTTAGGTCTCACTTTTAAAAATGAACGTTTACTTACTTTTGCACCAATCTGGTTGCCACATTGACCAGCTTGAAGATGAAGAATTTCCCTCATTTTTATCGAAATAAAGCTTTCCAATAATTCAAAGAGGAACGTTAAGTCTGCCGCAGCAATCCGCGAGCTCTTTCTTCTTCGCTTTTTGACAGTTGGAAGTGTTGTGCGGTTTGATATTGGAATATCTAGTCGTCCAATGGCAGATCTTTATGAAGGCACGTGCAGAGGAAAAGGGGGGAGGAGGCGGGAAGGGGGGGAAAGGGGGGGGGTGGAGGGGGCTGGAGCCCCTGCCCCTTTCATCCTTGATGAGAGCCCTTTTTGAGTTTTTTGGGGGGGGGGTTCAAATTTTCTTTGATTTGTGTGTCAGGAGGGCTGCTTGTGCCCCTCAACAATAATATTTAGCCAAATATAATAATTTTGCATAAATAAATTAGTCTGGGTGCCCTTGGATTAATAATGCCTGAGGATTCTCAATGCTTCTGCATCCATGTAGTTGAAACACCGGGCCCAGACGGTGAGGAGGAGAGGGCGGACCTGCACCCTCTAACTCTCAAACTATGGGCAAGAAAAGATTTTTTTCAACACACACTTGTTTGTGAGTAGAAACGTTGGTCTGATGTTGACATTAGAAAGACTGTTTCTATTTATTCTTCGTATTGGTCCTTGCAATAGTGGGAAAAAAGCCCTCCTCTCTCCCAATCACAGAAATGGTTCGCTCTCTGCTTCACCTTAATGTCACTACCAGGCGCATCGCTGCTGACGAGATCTGGGCTGGAGATGAGCAGCTGTGAATATAAATTACTGCAGAACCTCACCGGTAAAGAAAGACTCGGCCCAGCAGCACAAAATATCACATAAACATCAGCAAAAACACTATACCAATAATCTGAACTGCAGCAAAAGTTAAACCCAGTTCCACTATTAAATAAATCAAACTGCCTCAAAAGCATCAGTGGATTGACACACGGGCTAAGGGGGGGATTCCAGATGGGTTCCAGCACACAGATGCATCTCGCTGTTTATGCAGGGCCGGTTCAAGGAAATATGGGGCCTTAGACAGAATCATGATTCAGCTCTCCAAGTAGTTAGATAGGTTACTCAGAAGTAGTAGGGCTTATTTAGTAAAGTAGCATAACATTTGCTTATTTCATAGCATGCTTCATAACCAGCAAACTTTTCTCCTATGGTTTGTTTAAAAGCTGCAGTCTCAGGTCAACCCTGCCCTCCAGCTCTTTCAGCAGAAACAGCAACAGTATATCTGTTGGGAAAACAGACAAAATTTGCTTTGCATTGTCCCCACATGATGACGATGATATAGTATGATCTGATTAAACATTAGATTCTTGATTAATATGGTTTGTTGCTATGTAGTTGTACAGTGTTTGAAGATCTTGTTCAATGTGCCCCTATTTAACTTTGAGCCCCCGCCCCTCCAAAGGCACGTCCTGATTATGTTGTATTGTTTTTTTTTTTTGTTTTCTTTTTGCAAACGTTTAAATTTTTGTGGTTCTTATACATATCTTGACAGATTGGTGACTCCTGTTGGTAGACTTTATTAAGACTTTATTAACTGGAGTCATTTAACCACGTTACCTTCTAAAAAAACTGACATAGAAAACAGCTTTGATTTTTTTTCGGTAATTTGTCTGACGTTTCCTTCTGGCTTCCCCTTGGTGGCGCCATTGCACAGCGCAGTAACCCAGTGGCTCTAGGACCCTGATGAAGCGGAAGAAGAAACGCCTCCCATCCTCCTCCTTCTCCTCCTCCTCCTCCATCCTGTAACATGATCCTGCATCTCATCCCTCAGGCTGTAATATTATGTTTTAGTGTGATAACCAGCGCTCAGGACGAATCCGACGTTCCCGAAAAGCCCTATGCGGTCCTGCAGAAGCAGAACCTAGGTGAGACCCGGCGCTTTCTCTGGAAACCAGTATGAGGACTGGGTTCTGGAACTCTGCCATCCGGGCCGCTGTTTGCTTTTTTTGTTCTTTTGTTGCGTTTTACTGTAACCATCGCCATGTTCCGCTCTGCTGTGCAGCGGTGAATGCATCCTCTGAGGTGTTTTGAGGCGGTGTCGCTGACCTGTGCGTGTGTTTTGCTGCTTCACAGTAACGCTGGGGAGCGTCCTCGCCGTCCTGCTGCTGCTGATGATCGTCATGGCTGTCTGTGTCTACAAACCCCTGGCTCGTCGTTGAAGCTGGACGCAAATATTTGCACTAATAGCAGACTCGGACCGCTTGCGGTTCTTCCGGTGCAAAGTCATTCCTGCAACGTGTTCAGAGGCCTGCTGAGGGCAGCACCCCCTGGGCCACAGCCAGCTGCCTGGAAGCCTGGGCCCCCCAAAATTAGGTTATCAGGCATTTTGATGGTTATGTAAACATACAGTGCACCCCAGTCAGCATTAAAGGTTTACTTATCACAGCACTCATTTTTAGCCCCTTAGAGCAATGGGGAAGTCCAAGGAACTCAGTGAGGATGTGAGAAGGAGAATTGTAGATCTGCACAAGTCAGGGAAGTCTCTCGGAGCCATTTCTAAAGAGCTACAGATTCCCAAGTCATCCGTTCAATCGATCATACGCAAGTATGACTTATTTGGGTGCGTCAGCACTTTGCCCCGGTCTGGGAGAAGGCCCAAGCTTTCCCACTCGGACGAACTGAAACTGGTTAAGATGTTCAAAGACAATCCGGGAACCACCAAGGTTCAGATCTGGCAGGAACTGGAAACTGCTGGAATGCAAGTGTCTCTGTCCACAGTGAAGCGGGTTTTGCATTGTGTAGAGCGTCCAAAACTGTCCAGCAAGAACCAGGATGATCTTCTTCTGAAGAGTGCCACCGGTGCAGAGCTTGCTCAGCAGCTGCAAAAGGTGGGAGTGGGTGCGTCTGCTTGCGCAGGGAGACGAAAGAGGGCCGCCAAGAAGCCACCGTTGTCGGAGGAAAAGGCCCAGGGCAGACTGCAGTTCTGCCAGAAGTACATGGACTGGACCACAGAGGACTGGTGCAAAGTCATTTTCTCTGACGTGTCGTCCTTCCGATTGTTTGCAGCATCTGGGAAAGGATTAGTAAGAAGAAAAGATGAGGCCTCCCAAGAGACCTGTGTGGTGCCAGCAGTGACGGATCCCGATGCGGTGCATGTGTGGGGCTGCGTCTCATCCAAGGGAGTGGGCTCACTCACAGTTTTACCCAAGGACACCTCCATGGACGAAGAGTGGTATCAAACCGTCCTGCAGGAGCAGCTTCTACCAACAATACACGAGCAGTTTGATGATGGAAAATATTTTTTCCAGCATGACGGGGCGCCGTGCCACAAGGCGGAACTGATAACCAAGTGGTTCAAAGACCATGAGGTTGAAGTTTTGGACGTGTGGCCAGAAAACTCTCCCGATCTCAACCCCATGGAGAACCTTTGGTCGTTCCTCAAAAAGCGAGTGGACAAGCAGAAGTCATCGAGCAGCGAGCAGCTCCAGACTCTGATACGTCAAGAATGGTTCACTCTAAGCCGGGATTTGCTTCAGAAGTTTATATCTAGCATGCCAGAAAGGATCGCAGAGGTTGTGAAGAAACAGGGTCAACCTTGTGAATTTTAAATCTTTACAAGGTCATTGCATTGACCTTGTAAAGGTCAATGCTTCTCTGTGAGGTTCTGTTGGCATTTTATGACACAAATGAACAATTCTTGTATTTTTCGGTCTTGATTACTGCTTTTTTTTTTCCTGTCAGCTATGCAATGTTTCTAATAATCATGTTATGACATCTGGTACTAAATTAAAGAAAATGCTTTAATGTCATCGTTTCAGCTTGGCGATGGTAAAAATGTGACGCATATCACCAGAGGATCAAAACATAAAGCTTTCTTTTCTTGGAGACAAATCAATTTAATTGGACACAGCAGAGGAAACAACTGTGAAGAGCTGTGGAACGGTGGTTTCACAGGATTTCTCTGGTCTCCGAAGAGGAGAACACGGACGTTTCTCTGGAGAATCTGACTTGAAGGAGTAAAATGTGGAGGTGGGAGGATTTAAAATCCATTGGTGGTTTTGGAGTTTCCCCACTTGTCTTTAGTCAATCAATATTGGACAAAGCAGAAGTGAATGCGCTCTTCAAAGGTTGTTGGAAGAAAATCCCACTTCTGCTGCACAATCAACCCAAAGCACTGTGGAGCTTTGGGAGAACTTCTTGAACAGTAAATTGACAGTGAGAATTTCCACCACAGTTGCTTAACATTTGTAGCGGCACTTTTAATGACCCTACATTTGTTATACTTTTCATTCTCTCTGTATACCTCTTAGGTTTTTTTTTCTTCATTGGATTCTACCCATATCTGTTAAGAGTAGTTTTTGAGTTTTAGAGGGTGATCTGTAGAGGGGATGATCCTACCCTCTCATTACTTACTGCATTGTTTGGATATGAGTTTTGTATTAATTAAACTAACAAATGCGAGACGAAATACAATAGTAGTTTCCTCTGGTGTCACCTGATCAGTCGGAGCAGGTAAATCATTATTCAAAGCTTAGGATTTGCTTAAAGCTCTTTAGCTTCAAACTAAAGAGCCGCTTTTTCTGTAATCCGTGAATCTTCGAATGCGTAGAACTATTTTGTATCTGATCTAGGCAATGAAAAGTAAAATATCCCCCAGAGTATTTTTATGGTTTTATTTCTGCCGTTGTAAAGTTGTCATCAGTAAAGCTGTCAAAAAAAAAATCCTGTTTCTTCTTTGATGTGTTCATGTTTGTACAATGTCTTAGTCTTTTAAAAAGGTTTTCTGAGTTATTTACAGATTGCAGCAGGAACAGGACCGAACGGTTCATTCTGTAAATGTAACTGTACCCCTTACAAAACAGAGACGATCTACCTTTATTCTATCGGTAGATTGATATGATTCTTGAATGGACATACAATATCACTGCTTAGTGCAACAATTAGAATATGTTGACAGTTCACCTCATAATACAGTTTAGTTCCTGTATTTGTGACCCCAAATTTTCTTTAAAAGTTCCTGGTAAGTTCCAGAAAGTACAATGTGTGTTTAGAAAAGCAACTCCTAAAATTTCTATGAAAGATCAGAGAATGCCAGTGGTACATGAACAGCCAATAGATTGCAAAATGTATTTTTTTTTTTTTTAATTTTTTATTTTGTGTTAAAATTGTTCAAAACAGTTGAAATTACTTTAAAATGGCATAATATTTAATCTGTAACTGTTTAGGTTCAAACACAAAGAACATATAGATTGAAACTGAAAAGTGCTACAAATTATAATTGCCAAAGAAAATAATTTTCTGAGGGCCTGAGTTACAAAAACACTTATAAATTGAATTTTTTTTATTCAGAAAAAATGTTCAGAAAAAAAAAGAAAATTAATTACGTTAAATCAAACCTTATGATTGTTTTCTTGAGATCGTTTGATGATGTTGTAACAAGTTAATTGTGCAAAAATAATATCAAGTTTCTAAAATGTTGAGATAGTAAGCCAAATCTTAAAGCCAGTATTACTGCCTAGTGTCTTTAGGACCCTGAAGCAGCGGAAGCAAAACGCCTCTCCTCATGATCATCATCCTCCACCTTCATCCACGACCATCATGATGCTGCATCTCATCCCACAGGCTGTAATATTATGTTATAGTGTGATAATCAGCGCTCAGGACGAGTCCAACCTGACTGAGAGGCCTTATGTGGTCCTGAGGAAGCAGAACCTCGGTAAGTCCTGGTGTTTAACTGGGAAACCAGTTAGAGAATTGTCACTGGAAGTCTCCCATTCGGTTATATGCTTCAGTCCTGTTGTCCTAACATTGAGCATTGCGCCATCCCATGGCGAGCAGTGTTGTTGCTGATCTGTGTTTTGCTGCTTCACAGTGACGTTGGGGAGCGTCCTCGCTGTTCTGCTGCTGCTGATGATCATCATGGCTGTCTGTGTCTACAAACCTCTGGCTCGTCGCTGAAACTGGACACAAACTGTGAGGGGTGTCTTCTGGAACAAGCTGCATTGCGAGTAGAGACCAGCAGATGGCAGTACAGCCAGGCAGCCATCAGCAGCCTCACCTTCTGATTTGGAAACCTAGATCAAAATGTGCTGCGACTGAACAGCTGAAAATGACACATGGATTTGCAGATCGCAGTAAAAGTGGGCAATATATGCACCTAACATCTGTGCCTGCCAGTTTTAGCGATGGTTAGCGTGAAGCCGTCATCGCTCCCTATTAAAATGGGCTCACATTCAAGGAAATTGCTGCCTCAAATATTCAGCTTGAAAAAACATTTTTGCTTATTTTCTAAAAGTTCAAGGTGACAGACTGAACGAGAGCAAAGAAAACATAAGGATATATGAAAGATTATCAATCAAGGGTTTCCCCCTCAAAGGCGCATCACAGGGTGGTGTTGCCACCAGTGTAGAGCTTCCTAAATATTGGCAGCAGATGGGTGTGAGCATGTTCGCATGCACTGTGAGACAAAGACTGTTGGATAATGGCCTTGTAAAAAGTGCGGCTGCAAGAAGCTGCTTTGGTCCAAGGTAAACATCAAGGCAGACTGGGTTTCTACAGGAAGTACAAGGAGTGGACTGCATGGGACTGGAACAAAACTATTTTCTCTCATGGATCCATCTTGTCTATGAACTCTGGAAAATCTTTGGTCCAGAGAAGAAAGCGAAAGTGGTGTCATGATCAGCATATTGTGTCAGCTGCGACAGATCCTGATATTATCCTCCTTCCACCAGTACAAGCACATTTCAATGATAATCAGGATGTTTTCCAACATGACGGAGCACCGTGCCACAAGGCACAAATGATAATGAAGAGGCTCAGAAATTATGATGTTGAATATTATAATTCAACATTATGATATTCAAAAATTTAATTTTTGTTAATTTTTGCAAAAATAATTACTATGGACCTTAGTGAGATTCGCCTATTTGAAAAAATAAAATAAAAACTTTCTGTTTTCCAGCAGATTGGCAGTGAACAGCAACATGTGGGGGAGGGTTTATGCTATACTCCATGGAGCTTGAGGAAAAACTCACTCTGGTATTTTATTTCTCTAGTGACCTAAAATATAAATTATCATCTAAGCTCTCATTAAGAAAAACAAAAAGGTAAATCTCTAAAATTTTGAGAAATAAAAGGATTTTACATAGCTTTGTAGTTGTATTATTCTCTTTATATTGGATTTGCCATGACACATCAGAGAGGTTTTTCTTTGGTTGTTTTTTTTTTTTTTTTTTTGTGTAATTAGCAATCGCAGTGATCAGTGCTTCTTGGTTCACTATGTTGAAATGTATTTATTACTGATTAATTAAACTGTAAAAAATCTTCTTTTCTGTTCAATCTTGTGAGACTAATAAAATAAATATTGCAGAAAAAACTATCTATAGTAAATTTGATGTGGTTTTTAGTAATCTGGAACTTGTTTTGTTTTTAAAACACTATGACCACAACCATTAGTGTGTCCTATTTGCGTTTTATGTGACACAAAGTAGCGCGTAAGAGTAATATGAAAGAGAAAATGATGATGCTCAGCAATTTGTTTTGTTAAACCAATCGCCTGTGGGCTGGAACTGTTTTGGGATCTCTGCAATCTATTATTTATTAGTATGAGAATGAGATTTAATCTAAGACGAACTTGAGGAGAGCAAACGTGAAACAAGCGAACAATCAGAATTAATTAACAATTTGAAGCAGCAGGAAGAGACGCACAAAGAGAAAATAAAACAACAGGAAGCTGCTCTTTCCCAAGAACGGAAAGAAAACTTTATCCATGAACTAAACTATTCGGTACTGAGAGAACATTTCGAAAAATTTGACACAGAGATGACTCGGGAGAAAGAAACGCTTATCGACAAATCGGAGGAATACATGGAACTGTTGGACAACTTGAGAACGGAGCACACCATCCTCCGAGAGAAATCAAAAAAAGACATTGACTTCCTGACGTACACCGCAAAGATTTTACAGGCAGAGCTGAGCGACATCAAAACATTACACAACGAGCTCCAATGTAAATACAACACCGATATTGCTGCACTGAAGGACGAGTTGGAAAGATGTCAAGATGAAGTGAGACGAGAGAAAGAGGCCTCCACGCAAACAGCGAGTGAGAAGCAGCAGCTCATCGACAGCCTGAGAGAGGAGAACGCCATCCTGCGAGAAAACACGCGGCGAGAAATCCAGGTCCTCAAGGAGACAGAGAGAAATGCACAGGCTGAACTGGAGACCGTCAGAGTTTTGTTTAAGGAGATCCAGTGTTGCTACATTAATGATGTTAATATATTGAGGCAAGAGGCAGAGCTGCACCAGAGAGAAATGAGCAGAATGAAACAAGAACTAGAAACAGCCAAACATCCTGGGCTTTCTCTTCATCCTGAGAAAGCCCAGGATGAAGAGCTGCAATCGAACCACACCACAGTCTCACAACAGGAGGAGGAAAAGAACCGGGTCGACCCGGTGACGGATTTTAGTCTTCATGTTTCTTCGGAGGAGGATCAACCAATGGAAGCTCTGCCAGGATGTTCAAAAGACCTGGAATCCACAGAAGACGACATAAAAGAACAAAACATCCTGCAGGATTTCCAGATTCCACATATCAATGGCATCCAGGAAGCGAAGAAGAAAAAACCGAAAGTTTCAATTTGGAAAAAAATACGAAACATCTTTAAAAAGTCGAAAAAAACAACACATGAGTGAATTCAATAAAAAACGAGGCCTGTAGCGATTAGGCCTGTCGCATGGACAACAGATTTTGCTGAGCCATTTAATTGTCTCATAAAATGTTAGTTATAATGATTTTCATTCAGTCAGGACTGACACTAGCTACATGCATTGCAGGTAGATTATAGGAAGGAATTGATTAATGCCTGGTTTCAAAATTTGTGAACTGGACTCATATTTTGTGTCCATTGTTGGACACAACACGGTGGATTTCTGTCGGCTAATGTGTCTCTCAGGTTTTGATAATGGGCCGACAATCGGCGCCATAAGCTGGTGCAGCGCGCGCTGGGCATTACACTAAGGAAACAAGGAGGGGAGGGTCAGTGGAGAGCACCGGAGTTGAGCCTTTTTTCATTCAGTGTCATCAACAGTAGGAGAAAAAGGCAGGAAGAAACGTCTTTGCACCTCATTCTGCTCATTTCCTCATGTTAAAAAACAACAACATTCTTCTTCTCTCATTTCCTCCCTTTCTTACATAATTTACAGGTTACTTAACATGCATACAATTTCACACATGCATGCACACATTTTCACGTCCCCTCCATGGCTGCCACCTTATCGTGGTGGGGGGGTTTGAGTGTCCCAGTGATCCTAGGAGTTCTGCTGCCGGGGCTTCATGCCTCTGGTTGGGCCACCCGATGCAGACGGGTCCAAGGTGAGGAACCAGACCAAGCGCAGCCCAAAGATCCTTATGATGAACACGACCTTTGGAAATAGGGGTTGTATTCGCCCGAACATGGGGTCCCACTCTGGAGAGGCCTGGGGGTGGGGCTTTAAACCCGACCGGGCTTTAAACCCGACCGGGCTCAGCCCAATGAGAGCCTATGTCACCACCTGTGGGGTGACATTGAGAAGTTCCGGCTAGAAACAGTCACACTTACTTCAGTGGACGGTTCTGGTTCTGGAGCCAGTCATCCAGCCCGGTCGGGTTGGATGTTCTCCACTCTGGAGTTGCCCCTTGTGAGAGGCGCTGGGCAGGAGTGGGCGTACAGGCACCAAGGGGATAGCCTCTCCCTCTACATATGGGTTTGGGTCGGGTTCATAATGTACTAGTATAGTTATCCATCGTCGTTTGCTATCATTCTAAAGCACGTTTTCATCGGTAGAGTAACACTGATCCCTACTGGCAAAATACAGATATTCATCATGTTTATCCGTGTTACGAAAGCTCGTTGTTTCATTGGTGGAGTAACACTGACCCCAAGTGGCGAATTACGGAAATGGTTTCTAAGCAGTTACTGCTGATTAATCACCTCGTTTGTATTATTTCTAAGCAAAATCAATGAATGTTTGTACTGTAACCCACCAAACAAAATTATTTTTTTTTAAAAAGCAAAAACTTATAATAATGTATATTTAAATAATTAATATTGAACAGAAAATGACATCTTTCATCCAAAATTTCTGACTTCCTGTGGGGTTTAGACCATGGCTCCAAGAGACTTTTTTGTACGTCCTGACAAGATACACGTGTGTACCAAGTTTCGTAATTGTAGGATAAAGCATGGCTTGGGGCTGATCATTTAAAGTTTTCTAGGGGGCGCTATAGAGAAATTAGGCCACGCCCACCAAATATTGTGATGGATTCCTGTCGGGGAGTGGATGAGGATCCATCCTTGTGAGTTTGGAGCAGCTGGGCCCGAAAATGTGGAATTGAGAGCCAAACGTATGGCAATGGCGTTACAGGTCACTTCGCCACGCCGCCCCACTCACCTGCTTCATCTTAGCTGGTTTGGGGTTAGAATACACAACACACCAACATGTCTTCTGTCTCTGGGCACAGTTTCAAGTTGATGAGATCAAAGGGGTCAGATAGCGGCCGTTCACAGTAAAACATGGCACTTCCTGTTCTCAGGGGGCGTGGCCTAAGTGATGTCATCATTCAACCATTGGGTATTGTAGGAGACCCGATCATGATCAATCACAGTAACTTTAGTGCCTCTGTGACATTCTGTGTAGGAGATATAACAGTTTATTTTTTTATGGCTAGTAGGTGAACTTTGACCCCTGGTGAACCCCCTTCAACATACTCAAAGACTCATCGTTTTGATAACTTTAAATGGGACATGCCTTATGAACAGACTGACCGAGTTTGAAGCCGATCAATCGAAATCCCTAGGAGGAGTTCGATCAAACGCGAAGGCTGTAAACGGCAAAAATGGGGTCACAATCCGAACTTCAATCCAAAATGGCCGACTTTCTGTGATACTTGCACTATGACATTAATTGTATGGGTTTTTTTTTTAAGTTGCTAACTTAGGAAATTAAAAACAAGTTCAGTCCTCATGGAAATAAAGTGCTTTTATTTTAGAACATTTTCAGAGATTTTCAAAAAATTTTTACAATTTCTTTTAGAAAACATCTTTGCTCACACATTGCATTGCAGAGATCTGCATTAACATTAGCTAGCCTTCTCAAAGTTGACTTTTCACCAGTTTGGCAACTTGATCCGTTACAGTTAGTTGAAGAGTTGAAGCTCCTAATGGAATCATAACAACAGGGACCTTTAAAAAGTGGTTGGTTGTCAATGAAATCAACTTTAGTGGTTAATTGATGTTACTCTGCATCACTCTAGTACAAACCAAAAGCATTTTCATCTCATCAGTCACATTTACAAAAAAAAAAAAAAACGATCTTAAAAAAACATTAGCAGAAGTTTTTTTTTTTGTTTTAGTGGCACTCCATGAACTTTTCACCACACCTCGGCCCCTCAGGCATTTTCAGAGCAAAGTGATCCTTGGCACATGCTGAAGCTGCTACTCTTAATCATGCTGGAGTCTGTGACGCCTCCAGTTCATGGTTGGAGAAGATAAACTCTGCTACATTGGTTACCGCGACGACTCACAGATGAGACCGGTCTCTGTTATTGCATTTCAGAAGGGAGTTGAAGCTGCGCTCAGTGACGGATTACAAAAATAATTACTTTATTACCTCAAGCCAAGTCCAGGCCTGGCTGCAGCACAGATTTGTCACCATGCAGTTACTTTAAAAACATTTCCCATGGCAACATGCGTTCGTTCAACCACCTGCAGTCCTGTACATTCACAACGTAGATCTAAATGCATTCAGAAATGGCTCCATGAATTTTCCATTTTTAGGTTTTAGCATAGAATGATATGCATGAGAAATACCGTTTCGCATCATAAACATTTACCAGGTGACAACAGCTTTGAAACTCATAAATAAATGTTGGAAGAGAAAAAAAAAAAAAAAAAAAAAAACAATCTAGAAAGTTGGAACCCTGAGATTTTTCTTATTTGATGAGCCAAACATATTTTTGAGGAGTGACACTACAGGAAGACTTGCAATAATACTCAAACTTGCAGCTTGACATTTGCAGTGCTCAAAATAATTTGTTGTGCTAGGCTTTTAGAAAAAAAAATCTGACTTTACATGTTAAGAAAAAACAAAACAAAACAAGGTTTGTGGTGGCATAAAGTGTGACATCTTAGCACAAAGAAACATTTGAAGCTAACTCGAGAACCTAACTTTAATTTAACCCCAATCCAAACAATAATGATTAACATGTGAATGCTGCTGTGGGTCTGAATAGCAAACAAAAATAACTAAAGAACTAAAGTATCTCAACAGTCTGAAGTAAGTAAGTAGTGACAAGATGTCCACTTGAAGGAATATAGGAAAGAAAAGTTATTCTCAAAAATATCTATTGAAAAATAATGGAGAGTTTTCATTGCCTGTAAGGGTCCAGGTTTGTTACAGTAAAAATTAAAATCAGTGGTTGCATAGGTGGATTTAGAGAGGTTAGGAAGGAAACACTGAGGTGTGGTGGTTGCTTCTGGTTCCAGGAACGTCGTTTTAAAATTCCCTCTTTCTCCTTTTCACTTGTCGGTGAGCGACAGCTGCAGTATCCGCTCCAGCTCCTCGTCCTCCTGCTTCCTCATCCTCTCCTCCTCTTCTTGAGCTCGAGCAGAGAGCTCCATAGCCAGGCGTAGGTCCGAGTCCTGGCTGGAAGCGGAGGGGGAGCTCACGGGGGTGACGGCGTCTCCTACTTCCACCAGCAACCCTTCAGGGATACTTCTGGAATGACATTGAAAGAAAGGAAGTCAGATCCAACCCTGAGCTGTTGCCGTTACTAAGCAACAGAGGAGGCGGGTGGAGCAGCCAAAAGTTATAGTCAAGAGTAGCACCACCGCATCATAGTTTTCAAGTAAAAAGTGTCTTGGTTAGAGGGGCTGCTGAAGTACTGAGTAACTGATCAGAACATTTGATTCAATATTTGAAAGTGATGTCATCATCATCAGATAGACAAAAATGCTACAATTCAGCATCTGGTATTTTAAAGAATAACATGAAATAAATAAAAAAAATATAAACAAATAACATGATCACAAAATAACAGATTCAGAAAGCACTTTTTCACATCATAAAAAATATGAAACTAATACTTGCAGTCAATATGCTTTGTTAGAACAGAGCTACTCCTAAATGTTACATTTTTTTTTCCTAAAATGTTACTCAAGTAAATTTAACTAGTAGTTATGAAGACATACAAGCGGTCACCATGCAGTTATTAACTGCCCCACCGAAGTTGGCTGATTTGAAATGTATGCCACACTTTTCAGATCTTGATTTCAAACATGTATTTAGTGAAAAGGCCTGGACCTACCTATCGCTATGGCTGCCTGTTATTGCATGTGAAAATTCTCCATTAGCATCATCCCAGCTCACCTATAAAAGCACACAAACGAGAGCGATATTTAGGAAGGAGCAGGCAGAACATGATCGAACAAGCAGTGGAAAATACAGCCTGACCTCGCCTGAGCCTCTTTGTGAGTCCAGGAGGCTCTGATGGATGGCATACTGCAGAAGCTCATCATCGTTGTTGGACATAGGGGTGTGGCGGCTGCCGCCTCTGCGGTGGTAATTCGGAGGTACTTCAAACACCGAGGGACACACCTGAAATGGAGTTGTAGCTGTGGAAGCAGGACAGAACCGAATGGAGAACAAGATGCTCAGGAGTTAGGAACGTGGAGTTATTTTTTTGTTTTGTTTATTAAGACAACAAATGTTGTGGCTGCGTCGCTACCTGGGGGCACGTCATCATTTTCGTCCGGGGATGTCGGCGTGGCTGCTGCCTCCTCTTCAGTGCGACATTTGTTTACATTACCAAATGTAATCCTGGCATTCAGCACATGAAACAGGGGAATCTCTGAGGAGATAAAAAAAAATCTTTAAGATGCTAATTTTCTTAAAAAGAAAAAAGAAAGAATGTATTGGTTTGTACCTATTTTAACAGGAAATCCAGGGGGAAACTTCAGGGTTACAAAGTCTCTTAATCGTGCAAAATGGGAACTGGTTCGAGCCATGAGGTCAATGATGGGGGTCACCTGCTCCACCAGGGACAGAGGATGCTCCTCACTCATCCACAGTGTTCCTTTGAACCTAATTGGATGAACGTTACAGAAGACAGTCATCAAACACGCACCCGGCCTGATGAAGATTGCACAATAAAAACAGAAACTCTTACTTTTGTGTTCGAATCGTCAGTTCGATGGGACGACCAATGTCCCTGTTACCCAGGTCGAAGTCGGGATTAAAATATTCCTCTGGAGTGATCGCAGTGGGGTTTGTGGCTGTGGCATACTCCAGAGTTAAGTTCTGCAAATTGGAGCAACAAACTAAAATGAGCCATTAACTGAGAGGTGAAACAAATAATTTGATCTTTAATCGATACTGAAATGAGCATCTTACCCCCTGGGCACTTATGTGCTGCTCCACAGTCCCTAGCAAAGACTCTAAAACATTCCTTTCACCTTTGAATAGAAAGGCTACATGTGAATTTATAACTCTGGAGAAACAAACATCAAGTAAGAGAAATGTTCTCTGCCTACTTTTAATTCTGGCTTTCTCCTCGTCTGTTAAATGCTCCGTCCTCGTCCTGATGACCACGTTTACATTGTTCACACTGAAAACCTGAAAGAAAAATAAACCACAAAACCAAATGACCGGCTGCACAGTTGCTAGTGGATAGGCAGTTTGTTTCTTCTAAATGTCAGCATCAAACCTTTGCTTCAAATCCATTGACTGCTTCGGTTTTGTCTGTTCTCCAACCCAAAATCCCAGATTTGCATCTGTTGGGAAAAATTTTTTAAATATTTGTGAAAACAAGGAAACTTCATGGAGAATGTTTTGCCATCTTAGAACAACCCTTTACAATGCAGAGAAAATAATAAACGGTGATGGCGCAGCGCTTTCCAAAAGGATTTCTAATCCCTGGACGTTTTTATTAAAAATAACAAAGTGATTTCCAAATACCTTAACTGTAGTCCTGGCGACAATAAAATAGTTTAATTCAGACCTTATTCATATTGTTAAAACAGCAAAGTCAAAGCTCAGACCCAAGTTGAATTGAGAAAACAAATTCAGAGATGCTCTCCACCCGTTCTGGCTGAGCTTGAATAGTTTTCCAAAGTACGGGCAAAAAAAAAATAAGTCTGGAACTATAACGCATTAATTTTGATCAATTAAATACATAATTAAGAATCTTAATGCAATTAATCCCTCTTGGGTGTGTTTGGCAAAACTGAACTTAGCACCGATAAGAAGTGAATATATCCTCTCATTCAAGGCGGTTTTTATACAGATATTAGAATTAAATTCTGCAGAGATTCTAGAAATTGTTACCGTGAGATGTGTACTAATCTTTCTGAACGCAAACCTAATTAGAGACAAACAATAGCTGACAGTAAAAAAGATCAAATAGCACTAAAGCTACTTGTTCTGTGACTGATGGCAACCAGAAAGAAACCTCACCTTTCAAAAGCAATATCCTTTGTGTCCAAATAGGTGTTGACAACAGGTGTTGTCAATCTTTTGGCAACTTCCTGTTCAGCTGGCTGCATCGACTCCAACGTGACTTCTTCCATTTCTTGGGATATGTTGAAGCGCTCGGTGTCGACGACGCCATCATCGTGGTTCACCTCCATTAACTCTGCATGGGAATCTGCGAGGCAAAAAAAAAAAAAAAGGAAAATGGTTTTTTACGCTTAAACCCCTTAAAAAGCATCTTTATATAGGAGTTTAAAAACACACACACACACATACCGTCTCCTTTGAAGATGTAACTCCTTCGGCCTCTGATCCAGGTCATGTTGTCAAAGCCCAGAAGGGTTGCGTCAACTCGTAGGCTGGCACCACTTTTCCAAATGCGACAAACGTCACTCGGACATATCCGGGACAGAAGAGGGACTGTGAAACAACAACACGAACAGTGGAAAGAATGTGACGCTTAGCCTAACAGAACAGCAGAGGCAGGTATGTTGTTTTGCCTGTATGACCTGATGAAACCTTTATGCAAAGAGCTCTGGATGCTTGAGCATGAGGGAACAGCTCGCATGTGCCTTTATAATAACACACACAAACAAACACACACTAAAAAAAAAAAAAAAAAAATTCCACTTACTCCAGCTGGTGAATTCCCATTTCATTTCCATGTAAAAGTCAGGAGACTGGTAAGAAAAAAAAAAGCAAAGTCATTGTTTATTCTACAATAACAAACATTTCCAGACTTACAAACATTCTGTTAAAAAAAAAAAAAAATTTTGAATAAAAACCTCCTTGATCTTCAACAGCAGCTCAGGCACTCCTCCCAGAGCAGTGGAGGCTTTGAGGTAGTCTCTACGCTGAAGCACTAACTGAACCATCTCTGGGTCTCCAGTGCTGACAGCTTCCTGCAGCACTGCACGAATACACAGAAGAGCATGGAAACTGTTCAAATATCAGCGTCGGTCCCACTGGTATTGCAATTCTCCATTTGAAAACCTCAGTCATGGTGGTGGTGAGCGTTTTACTGTAACTGAGGGAGTATAATAAGCATCTACAAGAAAGTCCATTAGCAACAGACGAGGAGAGAATTTAGGAGATAAAATAACCATGAAACTGCCGTGACTATACCACATATACGAGAAGATGAAGGACAGTGTTCTACAGCATTACTTGGCGGATATGCAGCAGGCTAACCTGTCCAATTTTTGGCATTTTCTTTAGTCACTGAAGCACCGTGTCTCAGGAGAACTCTGACCAACTCCAGGTGTCCGAGCGACACGGCCAGGTGCAAAGGCGTTCGACCCCGGGGATCAACGGCCTCGATGTCATTCTGAGAAAAAAAAACAAAACAAAAACAAACGTACAATAAACATTACAAGTACAGAAATTATGTCATACAGTACAGGTAAACACTCGAAGAGGGTCACAACAACAGAGTACGTTTACCTGAATGACATCCCTGTGCAGTTGTATATACAAATTTTGGCAGCGGTTGATAATTACACGAACTTGCGCCACCACATAAGCACAAGTTTTATGAGTCACGCTGTAATTGACATGCAGTCATTGGTTAGAAGTGCCAAAGTCCCTTTGTAAAAAGTCTGCCTCCAATCAACTCAGAGGCACAGTGACCGAAGAGACGTTTTTTATTTGTAATCATTTATTTAAATCTTGTAAAAGAGTTTTTGTTACCTTTATCCAATGTTATGTCTTGACATGTTTGTTATACATCTGATATGTTGAGCGTAACAAATGTTTAAGACTTTTGGATGAAACTTATTTTCTGTCATCATTAGTTACAGACTGTGCAACAGATAGTTTCACGTCAATGGACGTAGTGGTGCAGTGTAGGTGGAAAGGTGTAATCTGAATTTCCCTAAAGCACGTCACAAAAAGAAAATATAAAGTGCGAAAGATTTTATGGCAGGCAACCGCATTTAAACTTGATAAAACACACTGGACCAATATCATCAGATGACATAGACCCCCCCAAAAACTTGGATTCTGTGCCTTTTCACTCTTCCTCCAGATGTTGGGATCTTGATTTACAAGTAAAATGCAACATTTAATTTCTTCTGAAAAGAAAACTTTGGACCACCTCTGGTAAGATGCCTCTAATATTGCAAAGTGCTTAGTACAAGAAATGAAACAGCTGTTGTCCATGTCCTAGATACAAGACTGGAGACTGTTGGACTGACTGCAGATGCAGATGAAAAACCGAGTGGTGAAGATTCTCTCAAGACTTCAGTTTTTAGTTGTTTATAGATTTAGCAAATGAGTTTTTCCTTTCCTTCCATACAACTTTCCAAAAATATGCGTGAAAAGAGGACTACTGCTAATCATTCTTAGCAATGACAGCTGGACTCTAAAGTCACCAGTGTTTCCCATGTTTCGCAGGTCATAACGTAGCACTCTCATATTCAAAATTAACGTTAAATTGTTAGCCACAAACTTTTTTTTCATTTCCAAATGAACAACAATACACCGCTGTGCGAGTAATTAATCAATAAACCACACGAGTTTCACTTTTGAATTACAGAAACATATAAACTTTTATATGAATCAGTCTTGCAAAGCGAAGATGCACCTGTTGTTCCTTCCTGTTTTTCTGAGTAAGCTGCTGTAGTGAGTGAGCTGATCAGTAAGCAGGTAACTTTCCTGTGTGACAGCACAGCATCTGTCAACACCCCTGGCCTACTTTCACAGGCTACAAACACAGCGAGCAGCTAGCCGCTGCTTCCATTTGTGTGGTCTTATCAGCTAACTCGGGTGTTTCCACAAACCTGTTGTGACCGTATTTGCTCTTCCAGTTTCCGGTAGTCGTTCTCCCAAACTGCGGAATGAAGGGGAAACTTCCCTCGGATGTCTTCGCTAATGCTAGCCGTGGACATCTTCCTCTTTCTGGAGCCTTTCACTCTGAGCTTCTCATCTATGATCGAAGCGGCGGCGGGCTCACGCTAATTACAGCCAAATGTGCGCCATAACTCCATCGCTTTTGCCGCCGACGGCAGGAATGACACCCAGTCCAGTGACCAACTTCTGCCCGCAAGCCTTCCTCTAAATAAAACTTTTGAACAAGGAAGTGCCAGGAGCAGCACCTAGCAACAGCAACAGGGGTGTCCTGCACAGGAAAACGGTCTCAGTGCTGAACTAGATCATCCGAATCAAATGTCGCAGTGGTTGACTTTAAAATGGTAGCTCGTCTGTTTGTCTGGAGATTTGTTGCTGACGTTGATGTGACACAGAAACGGATTTATCAGCCGCAAGCATCGTCTTTACCGAAAATAATAGACAATTCCAGGTTGGACTAAACCATTTTACGTGTCAGTGCGGGGGGTGGAGGGCTAAATAAAGACTTCCGGAAATTGATCCGTAAATAAACCGCTTCCCTTAAATTCGCATTTAAATATTAGGTGAGTAGAGCGTATTATTGTATATTACAATAAAACGGTTGATGATATTATCTGCTTGTGTTTAAATGTTATGTATATGTCGTATTTCCCCTCTGACTTTTAGGTGTGGTCAGAACGCTGTCGGTCCAGGGGAGGGAGATTGAAAAAGTGAAACTGTGCAGTTGAGGTTTGGTTATTTCCAAGCAATAAGACAGTAGGTGCTTCAAAACACCTTTATGAGATTATTCCATGCTCTTCCAGACTCTGTTTCTCCCCTTTCCTAGGCCTATTTAACTCATTTTAAAGGCATAAATACTAAGTTTATAATTTAAATGACAGCACCCTCAATAAAACTGACCCCCTCCCCCCACACCATGTTGTAGAAAGCAATTTGGACAGCAGAAAAAACGCACCTACTTCATATTACCTCAGTTCCCTTGAATTTGAGATCTCTTGTTGAAAATTTGAAATACCCTGACTTTATTTAATGCTTTCTTGGCATTCTCTCCATCCAATTGCACAGGTCTGGGGTTAAGCAAAGGGCAGCTAACATCTCTGCAGACCCCACACATCCTGGACACAAACTGTTTAGATTTTTATCTTCATGTTGGTGCTACACGGCACTATTTGCAAAAAGAAAAATAATCTGCTGCCACAAAGACAGCTTCTTCCCCCAGACTATCTCTCTGGTAAACACTGAACACAGTACTGAGATTAGTACCATGCATGTTTGGATACATTTGACCTTGTTTTCCTCTTTGTAAAAACACGATAGCTTACATATACAACAAAGAAAAAGTTTTGAGATATTTGTATTGATGGAGAGAAAAGAATGAAAGTCAAATTTCTTTTTTGCATGCACAAACTTGAAAATTCTGATTCTGAACATGACCAGCACAGTTGTGGCACTGAGCATTAAAAGTGCAGGCACTTCAATGTTTCCAGGTTTCACAATAAAACGTTTTCGTGTTCGTTTCAAAGGAGATGGGGTTTGTTTGGTTTTTGAGATTATAAGTAAGTATGGTGCCATAGAACCATTTGACTGATCTATAAATGACTGCCACTTACTTTTTCTTTCTAAAGAGATGGAAAGTTATATTAACTTAATCTTTTGTTAAATGTGGTGTTGTTAAATTCAACAATGACTGCCAAGGTTAATAAATAGCATCCTGTTCTGGATTGGGACAATTGTGACCCCTGCTGGACCTTTTCAAAAGGTGCCTGGATTATGCTCACCTCCTGTGTGGAGGTACGTAAAATCATGTTAACCCTTCCTGAATGCTGCCTATCAGGTTGTGTGGCACCTGATATGGTGGGTTGTATTTATCTCATGTTCTTAGATATAGATCTAGAATTCAATAGATGATAACTCATTCAGTGTACACCAAGTTATTACCAGGGGGCGTCACTGTTACAGCGGCCTGAGTTTTGCTTCCTGACAGTCAAGACTCGGGGCTTAGTAACTCACGTTAGTAGGTCACAGTCGCAGCTGCTCCTTCTGCTGTCTAGCAGAAACTGAGGGGTAAACTCTCAAATGGGCGCAGGCTAGTAAGCGAGGCAGGTGGGTGCCTAGTCAGCTGTATGGCAGGAGAGAAGCTTATTTTAAATCTTGAGAGCTAAGGTTCTCATGCACAAACTCTAAGGCTAGCAGCGGCTAATGAAAGTATTTTAGGTCCTTGTTTGTTTTCATTTATTTATTAGCTAAGTCTAGCTAACGCGGAAGGCGTCTTCCTTCAGCGCGACCAATGGTTATGGTAACGGGTTCAATGCTCTGCACCTTTTAGAAAGCGTTTCCTGCAGATTTAAGGATGTCTAAGCGCCTGAGAAACACTGAGTTGTGCGCCGATTGTTGTGTTCCAGGTAAGACCATTCACACTGAGGGGTTTACTTGCATTTAATATTACTAATCTGCTGACTTTTGGTTACTAATCCTTGATCGGATTATACCTGCCGCCCCGCTGTGCTTTCTTCTGCTTAGTAGTTCCTGCCTGCTTTGTACACAGACTGGTGATGTGCGTAATTGTATCATAGCAAATGGCACTGCCAGATTTTCCGATCTAGTTTTGAATTTTAGCATATGTTATAAAGTTTTAGTAGTCAGTGCCATGTTTGCTGTTTCAGTCTAATGTGAGCAGGTGAGGTTCTTGCCTGCTTTCTAATTTATAAGTCACCCTGTAAGGTTTGGTGCAATTAGGCCCTTTTAAAACTGATTTATAAAATTATTTACTGAAAATAAAAAGGGAACTATAAAGCTTTCCCAACCCCAAAACAAACAAAGCAACAATAACCTAAAAAGGGATGCAAGTATTTTTCATTTTTATAATTGTGTGCAAAGTCTACAGGAGCGTTTATGATATTATGAATTTTTGTTCAAATTCATTGAATTTATAATAAATGTGTCACAGGCTGAAGTTGCAGCACTTAAGAGCTAAGCCAGCAGCATATATTATCACCATTATTGCAAGTGGCAGAAGTGATAATATTTCAACAAATTATAACTTCCCCTTGTTAAGCAGTGCAATCTTTATTTGAGACACAGTGCATCCGGCATTCAGACTGCAAAGAGGATACAAAGTTCTTTTGATCAGCTTCAAAATGTGATTTTCAAAGTTTAGACGGCAGTATATTTATGTTTATTTATCCAGAAGATTTGCAGGAAGGTCTTCTGTTGTGATATAAGCAAAAACCCTCCTATCATCTTGGTTCTGTTTATTGAATGTAACCAGAACTTTGGCTGCAGTGAAACTAATTAGTCATCAGTAGAGCTTATTTCTCTCTCTGGCAGTAAATCTCCTTACAGTGTAATGGGCTGATCAAGGCATACAAAGGTTTAAAAGTCACTGCTTCAAAATTGCTAAAAGTAGGTATGTTAGTAAAATTACATATGCCAAGTATGAGATGAGGAGTAACTATTTAATCTGAAGGATGGTTGAAAGAACTTTCAGATATGACACTGGGTAAAAATTAGGACAGATGCAATATTTTTAAAGCTGAAAGTCAACCGTGTATTTTTTCTGTCTCTTGATTCTTTTCAAAGCCTATAAAATATTGTAACCTAAAATCACAAAATGTATCTTAGTTTACTTTTGAGGTTGGAATAAATATTAATCAGCTGTCCTGTAACGCGATACACGATCTAAGTCTCTTTATTTATCCTTCATTTAGTCTCACGTGGGACATTGTAGAATACGATAATATTACCATTAAAAACAACAAAGATGGGTTAATATTGAAGGTAATTCATGGAATTAGTATTTAAACTATTTCTTTAAACCTTCTTTTTGGTTTAGGGGGACATTAATCTGCAGACAAATTGGCTGATTCAATAAATTCTCCTCTTCTTTTGGGAATTTAAAAACAGTAAAGCTCTACATTTTAGCCATGGTATATTGAACTGAAGAAATACCATCCAATCAAAAATCTTATCAAGTATTTTTAATCAAGCTTTCATTCAGTGAGACTCTCAAACCAACCCAGACCAACTGCAGTCCAACATGAGTTGAATGGCATCTTTTTGTTGCAGTAAATTATAGGCCTGGGAGAGACTTGGAGTGAGCTTTCACACTGAAATGGGCCTGTGAAAGCGGAACAAATAATGACTGCATTGTGTCTCAGATACTTTTCAAAACTTCCATTCGAAGGAAAAAGAGGTGACGTGATGTTTTTCAGAAGTCACAGGAAGCAAAACAGGATGCAAAGCGAATTGACTGCTGTTCTTACCAAACAATTCTTTTATTGTTATCATGTGTTTGATTTACCCTGAAGAAAATCAAACGGATAGCTTCCCTTTCTTCAAAAATATTGAGCAACTATCTTTTCCTCTTTATTGGTGAATGGGAAAGTTTGCGAAGTATGCAGGACCTCGTCCGTCATCTTGTCACTCGGATTAGTTAACCCTGGGGGTTTCTTAGCAGCTGCCCCAGCATATGGCTGGCACCGATTGTTGAGTGTTAATATTTTTAGAGTTTCAGGATGCGGCATTAAGTTTAGCAGCTCTTGTTGAGAAATGCATGAAGGAGGCATGTCAGCAAGTTCGAGCAGAGGCTTATTAAGTGGAGAAAAAGCGAGACCCAGGAGACAGAAGCCGAGCGCCAAACCCCAGCAGCTGTTGCTCCTGCACCTCAGCTGCTACTTAGGCATTTACAGTCCTCAGTGTCGGCCCTTTCACAAAGCCAGACACTCAGTATGTCTGATAGTTTAGACTTTGTAAGGATCTTATGAGTTTATTTGGTTTTAACTTATTTGGTTTTTAAACTCACTTTCTGACACCAAACTCATGTTTGGTGTCAGAAAGTTTCTCTTGCAGGATGAAGACAGTAGTAGAACAAACTGTGTTACATCTCTCTGTTTCTGTTTGTGGCACCGTGCATAACTTTCACATGTGGCTCATTTCTATTTCTCATTTCTCCTCTGCCTGAACACAGCAGTGAAAGAGGAAGCTGCTCTATCAGAAGGTGCTTCCACCTCTAACTGCTCGTCCTCACTTCCTTTTTAGAAACTTTTTACACACTGCACAGCTTCACTTTAACATGCAATTAAAGCAGCTTTAAGGAACTATTGCAACAATACAATATACACTGTGTATTTTTTTTCTTCTTCTTTGGTTGCATTTGCATGCAGACGTTCTTAGATGTAATTATAATTGTAGATTGAAGAATATCCACGCCATCCATCATCAGTGAACAGAAAAAAAAAAAAGATGTGCTGGATCTGGCAGAAGCTTGTGGTCACTTCGCCATGGCAACGACAGCAAACATGCCAGTTGTTCTTAGAAGTAATTATAATAGAAGATTGATGAATATTTGAGATTTTAAACAGAGACAGACATCTTAAGAAATTAGACTGTCAAAAGTTAAAGAAATTAATTTACAAAACATAAAAATGTAATAACTTTAATTTGTTTCATGCACAGAGATATATTAGTTAGTTTAGTTATAGTGGTGGGCATTATTATCTGCTAGATAACCGTCAGATCAGCAGACCTCCTCATGATTATGTATGTTTACCCTTCTTAAACATAACAATTCTGTGTGAGCTGTAAGACATTACTTTTTTGTGTAGTGACTCTAACCTCAGCACAAAATATGAGTTTTGTGTTTGTGGTATGCATCTTGGTGGAAAAAAAAAAGTACTTTGTTTAAAGCCTGTGCATTTTCCTTAATGGCTTTGCAAGTTGTACCCAACCCTCTCTGCCAGTTTGAAAGTAATTGGGATTTATCAGTCTGTGAAAGGCTGCAAAGTCATTTCTAAGACTTTGGGATATAATCAAACCGAAGTACATGATCCGCAACTGGAGAAAATGTGCAGCAGTGGTGAATCTTCCCAGTAGAGGCCAGTCAATCAAAATTACTCCAAGTACCCAACCAGGAGGTCCCACAACAACCCAGAACAACATCTAAAGTACTGTAGGCCTCACCTACATCATTTAAAGTTCAAGGTTTAGAAACAGGGGAGATACCCGGCATAAATGGCCTCCATATGAGAGCTGCAGCGACAAAACCACTGATGACCAAAAGGAACAAAACATCCCCAGCTTAAACTCCCCCCCCCACAAAGATCTTGATAACGAGTGCGATGTCACATTTGACTGAAACCCAGCACAGCACTTTAGAATCCAACCATCATACTGACAGTCAAAAATGGCGGTGTGAGGGTTTAGGTCCGATTTTGACTTTATCTTCCTGTCTTTCAGAGCCTCGCTGGGCCTCCGTGAACAGGGGAGTGCTGATTTGCGACGAGTGCTGCAGCGTTCACCGAGGTCTCGGCAGGCACAGCTCCCAAGTCCGTCACCTGACGCATTCCACATGGCCTCCGACGCAGCTTCAGGTTAATGACCCTCCGCAGAGAGATAATCCTGATTTATGTTCAGCTTTGCTTTCAGTACTGTTGGGCACGCCGTGAAAGTGTCTTCTCTACAGACCAAGCAGGCCTGGAATGCCTTGACGTTACACAGCACATATCTTTATAGTTGTAGTTATCATTGGATGGGGCGCATTTTAAACAATCGTCTGTTTCACTCCGTCTAGATGGTGCAGACGTTATACAACAACGGTGCAAATTCAATATGGGAGCACTCCCTTCTGGACCCTGCCTCTGTGATGAGTGGAAAACGTAAAGCCAGTCCTCAGGACAAACTTCAGTAAGAGCTTTTGTTATGTTTTTCAGTCTTTATTTGTGGAGCACCTATGCTGTGGCGGCTCAGTTTATCACTTGGCCCATTAGTACCCCTATTTTGTACCCTTACATCTGTTTCATAGCCCGGCACCTATCAGATGTAATATTTAGTTAGACATCACATTTTGAGAGCCATGTATTCACATTCTGCATGCCAATAATATTTTTGGCCAGTTGGTTGGTCTGCAGCGGCCCCATGATGCTCACCATATGCGATGCTAAAGCTTGCAGAACACGATGAGAAAATTGTAATGATGGGGAAAGAACAAGTGTCAGGAAACTGATTACTGATCAGAATTGATGTAGACGTTACTATATTCAGCTAAGATATTGTGTCCGTATGTTTATCTGATGTCATGCATGACTTCTTTAATCTCTATGAGTAACGAATATGCAGCCGATCAAATGCTCTTTGCTCACACTTAATTGTGGAGATAATGGGGCAATCAAAGCAAATTCAATTTAAAGTGGACATATAATGGTTTCAAATCATTCATTTTCACATATAAATCATTCAGTTGTGGCCTATTTAAAGTGGAGCTGCGATGCTTTGATCTGAATTCCTTATTATTGTATCCACACATACCCATTGTTTACCCCAGTTAGGAGATGCTTTCCTTCCCACCACGTTTGAACACTTTTGTAATTTGATAGCAGAGATACAATTTTAAACTTTTTATTCCAAGATTTATGAAAAGATCTCTCATCCAGAGAAAGAAAATGGCACCAAAATATGACAATTAAAAATAGTCCGACTGTCTTATAAGGCAGGTACAAAATAATCAGAACTTTTAAAGGTAGTGCATTTCAGTGAGGTAAAATGACCTGCACAAACACAGGAGATAATAAAATTCAATATGCTTGGCAAAAATGAAAAGCTCAATATTGAAATGAATAGCAAACGCCCCTGAATTTAAGATGTGTGTTGTGTTTTTTATTGACCTCTATGGACAGATTTCATGATGTTAATCATAAAAATATCAATGAGAGAAAAACGATTGCGCTTTACTGATTCCTTTCATGTTTCTGTTTCAAAAGCCCAAACAAATCTGAGTTTATTAGAGCCAAATATCAAATGCTGGCATTTGTCCATCGCATGCCGTGCCGTGACGACGACAGCTCTGCAGCAAAGGATATAAGCAAGGTAAGAGGAAATAGCTGGGGAGCAATGTTGCAATTAAAATATTTTTTAGCAAAATAACCGGTTCAATTCATATAAGATTTTTTTAGTTTATGCTTTGCTTTTTAGAGTTAATGAGCTTCTATTTACTAAAGCATGACTTCTTGTTTCCTTGGTGTATAAATATAACCTGGCGCATGATTAGGTTTCATAACCACAAAGACAAAGGAACATACTATTAAAGAAAGGCAGTTGTCTGTTGCTCTTCATAAAGATTACTCTGTATTTTTTGGAACAAAAATTTTGACAGAAACTTTGACAAAGTTTGGGGACCCAAAGATCTTTGGGTCCTCCGGTTGCTGTAGCAACAATTTCATTTTAAGGTTTTTGTGCAGGTATTTATTACAGGATGTAAAAATAATGTCACACGGTACTTAGATGTTTGATTCTTTAGCTTGTTGTGTTTCTATAATATATGTTTTTAACTAAATTACTTTTCAGCAACTTCATTCGAGTGTGCGCACAGGAAATCTCGAAACTTGTTTGAGGCTGCTGTCTCTGGGAGGACAAGCTAATTTTTTCCATCCAGTAAGACTTGTTTTCTCATTTTAATAATTTGACTTAATATTTTGTGTGAGTGTGTGTGTGTGTGTGTTCTGTCTCACTGTGTTGCTGATAATTTATGCATCTCTTCCAGGACAAGGGAAACACTCCTTTGCACGTAGCTGCAAGAGAAGGCCAAGTATCTCAGGCTGAACTGCTGACTGTGTATGGGGCTGATCCTGGAGCTCTAGACAGCTGTGGCAAAACTCCCATTGACTATGCAAGGTATAGCCTCTCGCTATTAACAGTTTATGTTTTTAGTCTTTCATGACATTCCTGGATCTGTGCATCTTTAACTGTTTGTGTTGCTGCTGTGTTTTTTCAGAGTGGCCGGTCACTATGACCTGGCAGACAGGCTGGTGGAGATTCAGTATGAGCTCACTGATCGACTGGCGTTTTATTTATGTGGCCGAAAACCAGGTAAGCAGCGACAGAGATGTGTAATGCAGTTATTTGAGATTTCTGCTTAATTGGTCTGTGCGTGTTTTGGTAATTGCATCTCATTATCTGAAACCAGTAATGAAAGTAGTGAGAGATTATACAGCACAGGTTGTGATTTTCTTTCCTTTCAGGCTCTGTTCAGACTTGTACTTAATTTCTTGTCTGATTTTGGCAAATATTTAAGAAATAAAGCTTGACAGGAAAAAAAAAAGCAAGCACAAGGCAGCTGAGCGTGCAGCCAAAAGATGCCAAAGAGTGATAATGTTATGGTTGGAACTTTGAACTAAGGCGTCATTGCATAACACAATATCCATGCCAGACAGTAGTGATAACAAAGTCCAGTTATTAATCAAAGGCAACTCTAGACAAATGGTTTTTTGTAGACTTGATTTAAAAGAACTGTGTTTCAGTATTTTTGCTTTTTTTCTAGGTTTATTCCAGAATAGTGCAGAATAAAAACTGAAAGCTGTCTCAACTACATGCTTTATATTAGAGAGCCGTGCAGTAGTTGCACACATCACTTTTATCATATATAATTGGTTTGTTTTAGTTTTGAACGTTTAACTGCACCACACTAGCAGATTAGGTAGAAGGAAAGTCGAAATACTTATGCAGCAGGATTGTTTGGAGAAATCAATGATCAATTTAACCCAAACTGCAAATTCCACCACAATTGAAAAAGAGAGAAAAAACAGCGTTACGTCAGTTAATATGGTGTATTTTTACAACAGAAAACAAACAGCCATTTATTTTCTTTCTTTAATTATTCATCTGATCTGAAAATTCAACAGGCAAAACATGCAGGGCCAGGCTACATCTGAAATTATTGTTAGTCATGGTTCTGCCAAATAAATCCGCGACTCTCCTCTTGACCCATTTAGATCATAAAAATGGCGAGCACTTCATTGTTCCCCAGATGGCTGACAGGTACGTTCCATTCATGTTAAGGGTCTTGTCTTAGTTTACATTGATGCAGTGCAGTCGGGCACATTTTAATGCCTGTGTGGGGCTCTTTGTTTAACCTACTTTAGAGGACCTATTCAGGTTACAGTTTTAGCAAATAATGCAAAAATGTGCGCTCTAATTTCACGTCAGTCTGAAAATTGCTCTTCAGAACAGTGTGCTTCTAAAATTACATTTAAATTGTGTATTTGAACTTTTTCACTTGCTCTCTTTTGACGGAGCAGAAATGTGTAAGTATCACTTGGTTAAACAGTGAAGTTGGGTGAAATTCATCTGCATGTAATTGTAAAAGTTACCTTTTCTCTTTGTAGAAGTCCAGATTTAACAGAACTCGCAAAGGCCGCAAAGAGAAAACTGCAGTCAGTGAGTACTTGTCTTGCCCTTGGCGGTTTTATTCATTCAGTTTCCTTAAAGCTAAATGTGCTTTTCTTATTTATTCAGCTCAGTAATCATTTATTTGAGGAGTTGGCCATGGACGTGTATGATGAAGTGGACAGACGAGAGACAGATGCAGGTAAAGGAGAAATAAGTGTCTCTGATGCACATTCATCTTTTTGCAATATCTTTGTAATGAAAAGTTTTCATCACTTCATATTCCAGGTATTCCTCAACAGATATGTTATTGATATCATGCAATTAAAATTTTTAATTGTCCTTTTACACATTTTAAGAAATGGCATGTTTTGTATTACTGCCCCATTCTTCCATAAGTGGGTGCAAAGTGACTTGTATTCATTTCCTGTTTAATTTAATGGGAATCTTTGCTTCTTACCAGCTCTGCCTGTTGAAAAAGACCCACTCATGGAAGACTGTATAGTCAATATGTCATCCATCAGAGGGTTAATTAGAAAAGCTCCCAGTGGTTGCCTACCATCAAAGTGCCATTTTTCTTTTTTGACCGGCTTGCAGTAAGGTGCAGCTTTGCACACCTCCGTCATCTGTATGTCATTGCTTGCAGTGTGGCTGGCAACACAGAATCACAGCACCTTGGTGTCGGAGACAACTGTGGTTCCTTTCCTTCCTGTAAATCCAGAGTATTCATCGACAAGAAACCAGGTGAGTCAGCTTAACAGAGGCTGCTGCTGCAGGTTCTGGTTCTGCTGCAGGTTCTGCTGCAGGTTCTGCTGCTGCAGGTTCTGCTTTTTACTGCAAATTTAATCTTGGTACAGTTGCATAACTGGTTATTTTTCTTTAGGGACGACAGAAGCTCGCAAGATTCAATGCACATGAATTTGCAACTCTTGTCATTGATATTTTAAGTGACGCCAAACGCAGACAACAAGGGAATTCTGTCGGCAGTCCGAAAGGTCTGTATCTTCCCCTTACCTTTATTCAGAGTGCTGCTGACATTAATGTACAGAAAACTATAAAAGTACTCCCACTGGCCTGAACATCATAACATTTTGTGACGTTACAATTATAACTAAGGCTATTTGTAATTTAATTTCACTATAAATGCTTTTATAGTGCATATGCCTTTTAGGTTTAATTTAAAAAGCACAATGTTCTGCAGAGGGTGAGAGATTAAACCTTTTTTCCTTATTTGCCTACATGCAAAATGTTATGTTTGGTGAAATGTTTGCACTTCACATCCCTCTGAACACAATCTCTACTATAAACCATAGTGGTGGCAGTATTATGATTTGTTCCTTCATTTATGATTTCTTTCAGCTGTTATACTAACTATTATTTATTATTGAGTTAAAATAAAACATGAAATGAATTGCCCACCTATCGCCAGGCTTAAAATTTGATGTTCACAGATGCCTCTCTGTCCTGTCTGACTGAACTTGAACTATTCTGTGCAGAAACATGGGCTAAAGTTTTAGCCTCATGATGTGCAAAGCTGGGCGAAACAAACCCATAGTGACCTGCAGATGTTTTAATTAAGTATTGCGTGAGGGGTATGATTACCATCAAATATTTACAACCATCAGCTGCCTTGTTCTGGTAATACTCCAGAAGCAAATATTGAAGGTTGTAGAATTACAAAATGTGGGGAAGTTCAAGGGAATACTGAATACTTTTGTAAGCCGCTGCATCAAACGGACTGACACTGACCTTGCGATTTTGATCCTGTTTATTCCAGACAACGTTGAACTCATATTAAAGGGCGTGGCTGTCAGACACAGCAGTGATTATGACAGTGTGGCTTCAGATGAAGATACAGATCAAGAGCTCCCTTCAAGCAAAGGAGACAGAACCAAGGTATTTGACCACTGAATGAGGATAGATGCTCCCTGCTCGTGGACTTGTCGTTAACCCGTTTCCTCAACAGAGCCTGGACTCTGACATTTCTGATGGCCCTGTAACTATGCACGAATACATGGAGGTGAAAAACGCGCTCACTGCCTCCGAAGCTAAGATCCAGCAGCTCTTGAAAGCCAATGACGATCTGAACGACGAGCTGAGGCTGATGCAGAAAAAGGTATCCCCCGCGCTGCACCAATGAGATCACTAACCCCGGGGGGTCGCTGACTGGGAGGGTGGGGGAGTTTGTGGAGACGCAGAGCAGCTTCTGGAGCGCAGTGTGAGCGCTCCCTGGTGTTGGAGGTCGTGAACTGATCGGTCAGTGAGATTGAATCGGTCAGCCTTCTTTTTGACCAGCATGTTTCAGAATCTTAATAAAAAGACAAATTTTTTTTTTTCCCTTGTTTTTTTTATTTTTTATTTTATTTTATTTTTGTTTGCTTGACATTCAGAAAAAGCAAAGCGTCATTTTTTTTTTTGTCATTTAATAACAGATTATGTTTTCATTGTGTTATCAGTTAGAGTGAATGTTTTGACATCTAATGTTACTAACAAGCATGTTGTAAAAAAAAAAAGCATGACATAATTTACCCTGGATTTTAACGTTTTATGACACAATGGTGACTAACGAACCATGGATGTTTGTGTGTGTGTGTGTATGTTGCTTTTCCACATATGCTGTCTTTATATTTCAAAATGTTGAAAATGTTGTTTTTATTGTGTTTTCTAAATGGTTACATTGAACTGAAAGATACTGGTCAAACAAACTTGGTCTTTAATCTGTGATTAAAGCACACAAAGTGATCCACTGGCATGTTGAGCCAGTGGTCTTGATATGCACAGACAAAAAATAGATCCTATTTGCTCTCATGTTGCATATGTTTTGTGCAGTTTAGAGTATCAACATTTGTATTTTCTAGAACCTGTTTTTCTAAGACTTGTTAATGGACCCTTCAGGATAAATATATGCCTCTCTGTAAATTAGAATATTTTGAAAGGTTAATTTATTTTAGTTAATTAGTTCAAAAAGAGAATCACATGTCTTAAAGATGAATTGCACACAGACATATTTCAAACTTTGTACTTGGGCTTCGTTTTGGCGGATGGTAGCAGTCAGTGTCCACGTTTAGATGAAGTACTGTTAAAGCAAACCAGTCAATACTTATAACTTATTTTATTTTGACATGTAATGTGGCCTGGACCTGTTTTGTTTTTTTTCATATCGTAAACATATCAGCTCTCTGAACTTAAATCGGAGACTTTATCCTCCTTTCTCTTACCAAATCCTTCCTTCCCTCTTTATGTCGAATGCAAATTGCTGCATTCATTTTGGGGCCAGGTTTTGCTTTTCTTCTGAGCCTCTTTTTTTTTTTATTGTTCTTGAGTCTGTTCTGTAGCTGCAGCTTTGTGCAACAGTCTCTCGCTTGCTTACAACTTGCTTTGCATTTTGAGACCAAGATAAAGTCCTTTTTTCAAAAACAACGTCCAGGGAATATGGCAGACACGTCTGCATGAATTTGGTTTTACAGTAGATAGTAACTACTGAATGTTGACATTATTTAAACTAAATCTGAAGCGCCAACAATATTTCTAAATTAAATTTTATGCAATGGAGTAGATTAGTCTTTTGGAAATCTAGATGTTTAAAACATTTTGTCATGAATTCAGCTTCAGATTTGTTTGTGGGTTTGAAATTCTTAATATCGACAAAAGATTTGCTAAATTAATGCCGCATTAAAGTGTCGCCAGGATCAAATTTAAGGTGAAATGTGTAGAAATTGTAGGATAAAATCAGACAGGGTAAGCCTCACAGAACTAGCAACAGGGACCAAAGCTTGCCTTGCTGAGAGCGCCTCTTAGTGTACTGCTGACCGTCTCTTCCAGCTGCAATCTCTACAAAGCGAGAACACCTCTCTCAGGCGGCAGGTCACAACAAATGTCTATCAGACCCCCAGCGGTACAAACTACCCTGACCCGTCCAGCCCCTCAGCCCTGAAACGCCGGCAGTCTGCGCGGGCCAGTCGGCCCATGTCAATGTATGAGACCGGCTCAGGCCTGAAGCCCTATCTTTCCAAAGGGGAAACTCCTTATCCAGAGGAGGGTCTCCCCAGCCTGCAACCCTTTCCGCCTCATGTAAGTAAGACCCGCTCCCTGCAGCTTCCTCTCCACTGCTCACTTCCGTCGTCTTTTCCCCCCCTTCATTTCTTCACCTTGTCTGCAGTCATGTCGCTCTGCCCTGGTGTTTTTCATTTGATTTGACTTGCCACAGGGTATTTAGCTGTATCGAAGACTGAGACTCATCGAAAATGTCGATGCCACACATTTGTCTCGTTTTCACCGTGTCCAGTTCAGAATCATATCTACGTTGTCTCGGTTTACTGGACTGCTGCTTTATTTGGACAAACTGTATTTGTGGAAGAAAGGTGATTAGCTTTGGATTTTTGTACTGTTTTATGTTGATGTGCATTAAAGCTACCGTATAAACACTGTGTTTTGTAATGCATGACGCTCCTGCACACACACACACACACCCATACATACACACACCTCATTTGTTCTGATTTTCAATTTCAACAAGTCATGGTTACATTTGAGGCCATGCAGTTAATACAGGATATATGGAAATACCTTCACAATTACAATCAGTTCCTCATTTAAACCAACATATTTCATGTTTATAGGTTCTTCTTAATTCAGCCATTTTGTCATAATTACCACTAGATTTATTCTGCCTGGGGAGATGTCCATCTCCATATTTTTTTTTACCTCTCACTTTTTCATTGAAATATGATTTAACCTCTGTCTTCAGACAGAAAGGGGTGCATTTGTGACCTCTTCATCCCTTCCCTCATTTCCATCCACCCTGTCTTGGTCCAAGGACGACACTTCTCAAACGGTTAAGTACATTTGCGCTCGGCCTGCGTCCTTGTGGGACCCGGCAGGTCCGCTTGGAGTCTCCTCTCTCTGTCCCTCCTTCGTAAGCTTCCTGTGCTCTCCTGCCATTTATCTGCCCTGCTGCATGAGCCGACCTCCCACTGGCTGCCGTCACCAGCATCATCCTCAGCGCACCGTTAACGAGTGGGAAGGCAAGAGTGTTTTGCTGTGCCTTACGAAAGCATTCATTCCCCTTGAACTCGCTTCTGTCTGGTCACGTTACAATTTACAGACATTGACAGACGACACAAATTAGTAGTGAAATAATTTGCAAATAAAATTTGGAAAAGTGTGCAATGCATCCGCATTCAGCTTGCCTTATGTTGGTGCCGTTTGCAAAATAGTGTTTTTGGGTAAGGCTGTATCTGTTTTGCTTTTCTCAAGCTGGACGGAGGGCATCAGTAATCATACATTTATTTATTGTTTTAAACAGATTTTCACAGTTTTAAGACTGGGCTTTGACTGAACCATTTTATCAAAGCTCTGATTTGATGTTTTCCCTCTGGATGGTGAATCTGTGCTCCAGATATATGTCGACTCTGACCAGCTTACCTGGGACTGCTGAAGCATCTGCACAGCATGATTTGGCCGTCGCTATGTTTCACCTACAGGGTTAGTGTTTCAAAGCAGAGTGTTTAGCATGTTGGCCAAAAAATGTCTCTTATTACAAGACCACATACTTCCACCTGCTTGCCGTGTCCCTTTCACGGCTTTTAAATGTAAGTTTTTTGGGGGGGCTTTTTCAACTAACAATGTTTTCCTTCTTGTCACTCAAACTGAATTACTTAGAAAAAATTTTATGTGAGATATCAAGGTCAGAGTAAAAGGGTCAGAATGCAAGTGAATGCCATAATTTTTAGATTTTTGAAAACAACACAGTTATGGAGTAATTACTGCTGGTTTATCACCCCCCCCCCCACACACACACACATACACATACACACATACCTCCATACACACACACACACACACACACACACACATATATATGTTTGACTAATTTGGCGAAAGAAAAAAAGTCCAAGGTGTGTGAATACTTTTGTAATAAAGTCAAAGCCTAATACCTGATTGTACCTGCTGAACCTTGAATTGAAAGGTGAATGGAAGCAGCTGCTTTTGTGAATTTTTTTTTTTTTTTACATTTTAGCTTCCTGTTTATCTTCAAAAACTTTGTAACTTAGTTTAACTTTGTCCTGTGGGTGGCAGGTTTAGCAAGAAAAGAGAAAAATCTCACATCTGTAGCTGCCAAATGTTGTGATCCAGACAGGTTTATCTGAAAAGATGAGTCAGTGACCAAGGCAGAACAGACATTTATGTCATGTCTGAGTGCAAGACAATTTCCTGAGGTGAGTTATTTTGTCTGCATTCTTATTCAGACTCAGATCTGGATTCGTTGAGAATGTGGAGACCTTGCGGTTTGTGAAAATGCTTAACAGGCTTGCAGGACGTGACTGTACTTGTAAGTGTCTGCACTTCTGGAGTCTAAAGTTTAAAACAAAACCTATTACTGCAGGAAAGCTTGTCCTTGCAGCAGACTTTAGATAAACATTAAGTCGTTTTTCTCTGCCATCAATTGTATTTTTAGTATGAGATTTTTTTACTACACATGAATAACTACAGAGCTTTTTCTTTGAACGGTTCAATCTTCAACTCAGGAATCAACAAGCTCCCATACACTTATGATCTTTTTAAACCGGGTTATGATGTTGCTAAAGCACACACATGGCTTCACACTGATTTTAACAAACCTTCTGAACTTTGTGAATAGTCTTTTTTTCTAATATCTCTTTTCCTTGCCTGTATTTGATGCTCTGGCTTCAAAGCTTTGCTGGCCTGTTCTATTCAGCTCTGCTTTTTATTCTGAATGAATTGAACACATTGAGCAAACAGAGGTTTTACATTAAGACTATTTCATTTATTACTGAATAGCATAGTCTGTAGCGTGTTGTTTATTTTATTGCAAACTTTCTCTCCAGACGTCAAAGCTGGAAAAGCAGAGCAGCGTGCCAGAAAGTGACTATGACAACACATTCAATGACTCGGAGATGGATGATTCTGGGTGAGATGATATGTATGCCAGCAAATCAGAAGTTCTGCACTTTTTATGCTTCGTGCACTTGAGTGAAACTTCAGGTGTCGCTCGTCTTTTTACTCTCTCTGGCTTTTCCCTCTGCAGCTTTGGCAGGAGGGGGAGGCTGAGGAGCAGCGGCTGGCTTGGAGAGGGCAACAACTCCATCCCTGAGCTGGAGGATTTGCAGACGGAGCTGGACCCCACGCTGCCAAGCACAGAGGACGTCATCCGCAAGACGGAGCAGATCACCAAGAACATTCAGGAGCTCCTGCGAGCCGCTCAGGATAATAAACATGACAGGTCAGGCTGCAGGAGAGCGCATGTTATTTTCAGCCGTCTTGTCCTTCCCTCCATTTCAAACCCTCCTCCATTGATCTTTTTTTTTTTCTCAGTTAAGTTTGTTATTTTGATGCCTTTTGTCCACTTTTCCCTGCCAATATTTCCCCTTCTCATTCTGCCTCCACCCGCGCTGTCCTGTTGCGATACTCTTTGGCTTCCCCCATCCTTCGCCGTGTGTAGACCGTGTGAGCGTGAGGGAGTCCGACGACTCCGTCACAGCCTGGGATGTTTCAGCACTCTGGTGCCATGGGCTGAGAAGGCCTCCTCCCCCCTCCAGCCTCTCAGCCTGCGGTCCCCTGACCCCACCTCCTGGTACTCTGGCCTCTGTCCCTGCCTCCCAGGCACAGTTTTATTTTGCTCTTTCCTCTATTTCCTCTGCTGAGTCTCACTTTCTAATAAGCTCTGCTTTTTTGTGCGTCTACATTGTTAAATTGTCTTCTGTAAAAAACAAAAAGAAAAAAAAGAAAAAGCTTTGTGGTTGATTGCTTCTAATATGGCATGTTACTTTGAAACAATTACTTCTGTGTCTTCATAGCTTCTAATGGCCAATAATAACCATTCCAGCTTATTATTTGTTTAGTGTCAGTAATAATATAAGCTTGTGTGTTGTTGATTTAAGTTTGTCGTGAATATGACTACTTTAAACTCACGAAAAGCCTTTTTCGTCACAGCTTTGTCCCCTGCTCAGAAAGAATCCATGTGGCTGTAACAGAAATGGCTGCCCTCTTCCCCAAGGTTTGATAACACTTTTTGCATTTACAGTCAAAAAAATTATTGTATGCATTCATCATCAGCCTGAACTTTATCATAGTTCTGGGATTTTAATGATGCATCTGGCTCCTTGTTTTGTGGTTGGAATAATACGACACAATAACTGGGTGCCTGGGTTTGGATTTATTGTGTATTTCTTTCTAAATCACTCTGGGCCAAAAATATACGTACAGCCCTTGAATTCTGAATTATTCCTTACAGTTTATAGCATTTATGGGTGTGTGCTGAACTCCAGAGGTGCTGATGTTGGAGCAGAGGAACTGAGACAATAGGACCAGTCCTCCTGAACCTTCCAGTTCATAATGGGCTCAAGTCTTGGTGTTTCCTGGGTTGTGTCTGAACATCCCAACCATCTCATCTTAACCGAGCAATCTGGGTTAACGTTTGAAACTCAAACACCTGGTCTGTTCAGTAGCCAGTGACGCTGCATTCACTGCACAATGATTAAAGCTTCAAAATAAGATTCGTGCCAATGATGAGTGCAAGCTTCTGAACTGTATCTGACATGCAGAAAATTCTCCACTGTCTATGTTAGCCTCATCCTTTTGTAACCCACAAACCTGACTGCGGTTCTTTGTGTTGTCCCCGAGCAGAAGCCACGCTCAGAGATGGTGAGAGGATCTCTGCGCCTGCTGACCACCAGCGCCTGCCGCCTACAGAACGAGTGCCGGAAAGCCGTGCCTTTGGACGGCAGCTCAGGGCCGGACATGCAGCTTGTCACCCAGCAGGTCATCCAGTGCGCTTATGACATCGCCAAAGCCGCCAAGCAGCTCGTTACCATCACAACAAAGGAGAATACTAACTAAACAGCACCTGGCACGCCCCAGAGCCACCATCTCAGTATTGTTCCTATACTTTCAGTGACTAAAAAAAACAAAGCAAACAAAAAATATTTTTAATGTACTGTGGTATATGCATGTGCTTTTTTTTTATTATTTAAAAACAATACTGACTATATCGAGGAAACAGGATTGTCAAAGAGAAAGGAAAAACAATGCAATGTTATACAATGTATTTAGCTGTTGTTGTAGCACAATTCCTCTTAAGGTAACATTTTCCAAAAGCCACATCTGTATTGCTCTATTCTAGAGTGATTGTGAAACATCTTTACTCAGCTTAAAGTAGCTAAAAAAACAAAGAACGAAGCACATTAGACTGCATGCTGAAATAGGTCAACAGTAACTGTCCAAACCATGTTTGTTTGCCATATTGAGAAACTCTGAACAGACTAAAAGTTATCTTATTTCTTTCTCTTTTCTGATTGTATAAATGTAAAACTTTATGCTCACAAACAACACCCGCTGTTACTCTGGTGGTTTGCCTGTTGAATGTCTTAGCCATTCCCATGTTTGCCATTTCCTGAGCTTTGGGTTGTTTGCCATTTGGAATCTAAAATTCATGGTCTCATAATTGTGGATTCAGTTTTTGCTGAGTGCAAATCTGGAAATAATCAGATTTAGTCGTGTTTTTTGTTTTTCTGGTTCTAAAATGCTAAAGAAATACGGAAGGAAATTAGATGAGAAACACTTCTGTGTTATTTTCCAGATACATTTATGAAAAAAAACCCAACTTATTTATTATGGTAACTTGAGTCCAAGGCTGAAGTATACTCAAACCAACAAAGTCTGGAAATAGATACATTTCTTACACTATTATGCTTTTTCATACTTATCTAGAAAATATGAAAACTACTAAAATCAAATACAGATTTTTAAAAGATAGTGTAGGAACCCTATATATAATACAGATCATCTCATCATCACCTTCAATATAAATAATTGAGCATCCAATTAACTTTGAGCAATTATTCAGAATGAATGTTTAGACGCTTCTTGGCGCTGCGATATCAAAGTTTGCTTCAATAAAAGGTTATTTACATATTCTGTCAGCTAAATGCAACCCTGTCTGCAGTGAGCTGCCTATCTGTGCCCATTTAGTCAGTGAAAGTGAGTTAGACCAGTTCAGAGACCAAGCTGTTGTCTCCCACCAGCACAAAGAAGATCTTTTAGTATTTAATGTTCCAGCAATTTGGTTTCTTTCCACTGACTCCACAATGTCTTGCTGGTGTTCTATTCAGCTTTCGGTCACATATATATGTGTGTTTTGCTCTGTTCTATTTCTGCTGGTTTTATTTTCGATGTACAACATATGGGCTAAAACTGTAGATGTGTTCTGTATTTCTGAGCAACACAGTGTTTATCTTCCCAAAGTGTTTCTGAGTCCATTTTCATTTTGAAATCTCTTCCAAGTAAGTCCCTTCCTGCGCTCGACTGAACTGCAGGGATGTATGAAAAGCAGCGTCTCCGCTGGAAATGAAGTAAAAAAAAAAAAGAGTATTTTTTAAATAAACTTTATTTATATGTAAACCTATTAGTCTTTTGGTATTTTAGTGTCATGTTTTATTACTTCAATAGACAAATGTACCCCTTGTTTGACAATATTTCTTTTATTTAAAAAAATCTATAAAACAGAATAGAAAACTCTACTAGAACAACTCTAAAAGTGCAAAACGACAAACAATCAACCCTTCAAAAACATCAAGACATCAACATTATGATGGCACAATGTATGAGCCACTCAATATGTTCTCCACCAAAAGGCACCAAGAGACAGATTTCCATTTTTTCAAATACCTACATGCATCCTTAATCAGATTTAGAGTGGAATCTGGAATCGTCCATCCTCTTCTTGGTGACCATTTGGATGGTCCTTAACTTGAGTAAGAAACTAAAAGTCCAAAAAGTGCTGACAAAATATAGATTTAGTAGGGGATTGTCCATTTATCTGTGAATTCTTTGTTTTACTGTTTTGTGCTGAATTGAAGAATCACAAAGGAGGACGACTAGTAGAGTTGCACTATAAGGAAAGGTAGCTTCATCTACCGAGCTTTTGATTTACTTTTAATTTTTCCCCTGTCTATTAAATATCAAGGAGGAGAGAGAGGCCACATTCATTGACCACACAGTTGATCATGGACATAACGTTCTATAAAACATTTAAAACTAACTCTACAGACCCATACTTCATTATTATGAGTCTATCTGTGCAGGAGTTTGGCGATCTGTGTTGGCTACGTCCAGGCTGATCGAGGTTTGCTGTAAATCTGAAATGAAGAAGATGAAATTGAACTTTTAGTATGAAATCGGATCTTTGTAAATTCAACTCTTAGAAATCAGTCTACTATTTCTTTCTTACCCTTTCTTGGTAACCTTCCTCAGCCATTTTCCGCAGCTCAACCTTAAGGTCTTCCTCTTGGATTTCAATAGCCTTCTTCTCCTCTTCCTCGTTCTGCAGTTTCCTGCACTGCTCCTTCCACTGCTCTTGTTCTTTCTGCTCCACCTGCATCGAACACATAAACCCAACTCAACAAACGGCTTTACAGCACTTCTGCAAAAGCCAGAAAATATTGTGCCCTCCGCTCCAACCTGAGTGTCCAGCTCCTTCATCCTGGCTGTCTTTCGGTAGTCTTCAGCCGCTTTTTCCAGACTTCTGAGCTTCTCCTCCTGCTCCAGCACCTGGATCAGCTCCTCCCGTTTCTTCAGAGATTCCTCTTGAGCTTCGCGGTTCTTCCGCATTTTGAACTCCAGCTGCTGCTGCCTCCCCGCAAGCACCTTACAGAGAAACAAAAAACATGGAACTAACTTTATTATTCGTTATCATCCAAAGTTTTAGCCATTCAAAACAATTTTACCTCACGCATGAGTCGTTCTCTGGCCTTCTTCTCCTTCTCCCACTGGACCTCACGTTTCTCCCAAACACGCTGAGCTTGTTCTCTGAATATACATGTGAAACATTAGGATACGTGTGAAGTTCAGGGAGATTTCCGCAGCAAACAGAAAAAAACAAACATTTTAGCTCTTTTATAAATTCTGCCTTTAAGGTATTTGTGACTAAGGCGAGGAAAATGAACCGACCCGATGTATTCTTTATAAATTAATTTTGTGAATCAAATGCAGAAATGCAGCAAATATCAGTGTAAAAGAGTCGCAACAAGCAGCAGCATTTTGCGGTGTTTATAAATCCTCTCCCTTAGTGTTTACAGAATCTGGGCACTGACCTGTGCAGGACGTCAAATTCGGCCTCCCTGTGGCGCTCCAGCTCAAGCTGCTCTTCTATCACACGTTTCATCCAGGCAGCGTCGGCAACCGCTACTTCCCTTCTCACCGTCTGCAGCCTTTGTTCCTCCTTTTCTTCTTCCAGCAAGGCTGCCAGAATCTTGCGGTCGACCTCCTGGGGTTCACAAAGAGTTTCAAGTTCAAACAATGCAGAGTGGAACATATTTGAATCGGCGAACTGCAGGCGAAGCACATTCACCAGCTCCTCTTGGATTTGTTGGGCTCTCCTCTTCATCTGAAGGCGGTACTGACGAATCAGAAAGTGGCTGGTGGAACGACAACCAAATCAGCTCCATAATTCAAATGTGCCAGCCATGAAAGGACTCGTGGTTATTTATCTGAATCCTACCCAATTTCCTGTTTCTTTTGCCTTTCCTCTGTCGCCTTCCTTTCCTCCTCCATCTTCTCCAGCTCCCACTGCTTCAGCAGCAGCTCCTCCTGCTCCCTCTTCAGACGAGAGGCCTCAGGGGAGACAATATGTACAACTTAGGAATCAGTCTTTGCACTGCAAATGCACCATGAACTTTGCCATGTTTCAGAGGGTGCTTGAGGAAAACGTGAGGTCAAACTTTTTCCTCACAAGGAAATTTCTTTTTAAAATCCTTCATTTCTGTTCAATTTCTGTCTTTTCAGAGATGAAGAAGAAATAAGATTTGACATTAATTTGTCAACATCTCTTCATGCAGACGAGGACATTTAAAGGGATTTTCTATGTTTCTATGATAACAGGTTTTTTGCAGTTGCACATACCTCCTCCTCCCTCATTTTCAGTTCTTCCATCTGTTTACGAAGCTCTTCTGCACTCTTCCGATCCTCCTCTCTCTTCCTCTCCTCTGCTTGCCGTATCCTCTCCAGAGCTTCTTTTCGCGTCCTCTCATACTCATTTTCAAAGCGCGTCTTCTCCTCCTGCTCCTTCACTTCGTTCTGCATGTTTGATGAGACAAGTGTCAAACTTTCTTAATCATGTGCCATGTTGAGGAGATTTAACCTGAGCAGATCCCAGACGGGATACTGTGCTCACAGACTGCATAAGTGCTCCTCAATTAAAAATTGATCGTTCCACAAATAATTGATGAGGTAAACAGAAACGAACCAGTTTAATGACTGGTTGCTTTTATGTGGCACCGCTGGGTTGTAGGAAGTGGTTTCTTTAAAGGATGATGATTAGCATGAGCATAGTTTAGGATATTTCATCTGACAGACAGATGAGCTATTCGACTTGCCTGTTTCTTCTCCGATATCTGGCCCTCCCATTGGCTGACAACATGATCTTTATGCAATTCCGACTCAACCTGCAAACACAGCAAAAGAGTGAAGTTGTGGAACGACACTGACCTGTTGAGGTCAGGAACACCAGGGTGTTTTACAAGTCATGGAATCTGTGCCTCACGAAGGGGATGAAGTTTCAGGATCGGATGGACATGTGAACAAAAAGTGTCTGTTTTCCCCACTTGCTGGACTCGCCACACACACACAGTGTGGTCATAAGATCTTTGAAGCCTTTAATCATGCCACCGCCTGTCTGTCTTTGAGGTCATTTTAGTCACTTTTGCATGAATAGTTTAAGCATGCCTACCTCACGCAGGGTCTGGCTGTTTTTCTTCCAGTGCGCTTTCAGGAGTTCCTCTGCAACCTGAGAGCACACAGGGCAAATCATAACATGATATCATGCTCACTTTTGATGAAAAAAAATGCTAAATTATTAAAGAGTATTTACCTTTTTCCTTCTTTCCTCTCTGGATTTACGAAGTTCTTCAGCTTTGTTCACCTTCTGAATCACCACTTTGGTATGTTCAGGGACTAAAGCTTGCAGTTCTGCCTCCAGTTGGTCCCGCTCCTCTTGCAGCATGGCCCTGAGCCGCCTTCTGCGCTCCTCCAGTCTGATTTTCTTTTCCTCCTTCTGTCTCTCTCTATGGTACGCTGACATACTGGCAACAAGTGAAAACACCCCCCACAAAATTAAAGATTTTCTCCCATCTTTGTTTGCAGATACAGAACTCCGAGTGAGGCAGGATTTAAGACAAATATTTAAACGTTAATTTGTGTTCAGTGGCTTGGATCAGAATTCATTGTCCTTGAACTTTCCCCTCATCTTGTGATGTCCTAAACACAGATTTTATGACAGGCTCACACATAAGAACGCAAAATTGTGAGGTGGAAAGAAAATTGTGGCTTTCATTTATATTTATTCCTGTTTATCTGTAAAAAGAAAAACAGAAAAGGAAAGAAAAAAAAGACATTCGATCAACTGCCTTCTAAAGTTATCTAATTAGAGTCGACTTGTGTGTAATGTGATCTCAGAATAAAGGCAGACAGGATCATGAAACACAGCAGACTGGTCAGGTGTGGATGTGTTTAAAGCAGAGCTGAGATATACAACAACGTCAGGAGTCTTGAACATCTCACGGGGCGATGCTGAGAATGACCATAAGAATCAGTGATCAGTGACCATAAGAATCAGTGGTTTTCAAAACAACTTCATCATACTTCCAGTAACAGTGACCTCTTCTGGTGAAGTGCAACACTGCAGTTCAATAAGGCAGACGGGCTGGTGGACAGGTTTTAACACACACATGTCTCAGTGAGCTGTGTAGCACAAACTACTTATATTCGCAAGCATAGTTTCTAAGTATTACCTCATCAACACTAACTGAGACTCGATATTATATTTTAATTGCAAAATAAACGTTGATACGTGTGTGATGTGTAGGAGTAAATATGGTACCGGTGTGTTTGTGAGGCAGGAAAAACTCAGATCAATTATTCTCCATGTCGTACTGCCATTAGGACGCAGCACTATTCCATCCAGTATGGAGTAACTGCAAACTAAACATGACATGGCTGTGAGAGCATCATTCACAGAAGATGTCCGTACGGCCAGGATAACTCTGGAAGAGCTGCAGAAATGTATGGCTCAAGTAAGAGAATCTGTTGATTGATGTTTCCACAAAATCTGACCTTTATGGAAGAGTGGCAAGAAGAAGACACGCAAGATTAAAGCACCTGGCCAAAATTCTCTGGCAGAAAACTAATGCTGCACATCATCCTGAAAGCACCGTCGCTGAACTAAAGCATAGTGGTGGCAGCGTCATGCTGCAGGGACAATGACGTTAAATTTACAGTCCGAGCTACAATGAAACTGAATAATAAAAGCACATCCATGTTTTAGAATGGCCCAATCAAAGTCTATAACTGGAAATATGTGGCAAAACTTGAAAAGGGTCATTGGTAAACAGCATTCAATCTGACTGAATGTGAACTATTTTGCAAAAAAAAAAAAAAAAAAATGGACACACAGTTCAGCACCAGAAGGCTAAAGCTGGTGTAGACACATAACCCAAAGGGCTGAAGAACTACACCACACTTTTCAGACTGGGAAAAGTGTGAAAATATCCCAGTGTGCATTGCAATATTTGAAATATTTTCTTGATTGTCCTGTCGATTCATCCATGAGTTTGTCGGCCTAAGCTTTCGTGTGGGATCGTTGCTGTGCAGGACGCTCCCGCCTCTGAGCCTTTACCTCCGCTGGTAGGATTGACGGGAGCTCCACACCGCCTGCGTCTGGATTTTGACGCTCTGCTCCTTGAAGTACCGAGCGTGCGCGTCCCACTGCTCGCGCCACCGAGCCTCCTGATCCCGCTGCCGGGTCAGCTGGTCGGCCATCCTTCGCAACCGAATGGAACTTTGGACTGAGAAAGCCATTGGTCTGAAACCAAGATAATTCTGATAAAAAAATATATATATATAGAAAAGATACCAGATATTGTCAGGAACTTGGGAAATTGGGATTCAAATCTGAATAATTAGCAATTAATTCACTTGTATTTAAAATGCACTATGAACATTTATTTCAGCTCCCACCAGAGGACTGCAGTTCAAGCCCGTGTACTGTATCAACACAGACGACTGGACTCAGACTTTGATCCAGAAACACTTTGTTTCATATTAAATTAGCGGGAAGTTGGTCGTATTTAAATGGTCCTACTCGAAGCCTCATATTACATTTCAGTAAAACAAACCTTGACGAAATTCTTCAACTTCCCTTCGCATTTATGTCATCCAACCGCTCACGGGTTTCCTTAGTTACCAAAACACTTCCTGGACTACGGCGAGAGTGTAGGACCAAATCAGTCCACGCGAAGAAAACGCGACACGATTTTCATCGTCCCCGAAATCAGAGGTTGATTTTTAAGCATGTACGGCGCTTAATGAAGAGGGAAACAGAAATTAAGATAAAGCAAAGATAAAATTACACCAGTCTTAGTTACAGATGTCCCTTTTACAATTTTGATGTTCATATAAAACATCTTCTATGAATAATAAATACAAGTCTTTTCAGAGAATGATGCTGTCAACACAATGCTTCTGAGTAATGGTGTTAGAACATTTTGCAGAAATTTTAATTTTGGTTTCATCGGATCATCTTCTTTCACATTTTGCGGACTGAACCTCTTTCACTTTCTTCAACAATCTTTTTAATTACAAATCGCTTCTCCTCAATACAACCATGCTGCATAGTCACTGCCACTATCACACACATTTGAAGTGATTCACAGAACATCGTTATCTTAAGTTTACCTTACATACTGGTGCACTCTAACAATTAAATAATTTTTTTTAATACATTGTGCTGCAATGCGTTTTATTTACAGGTATCAGGAAAAAAAGGTAGCTGAATGCAAACGCAAACCTCACTTAGATTTTTAAAAACATGTATTAGTGTTCTTCTACTTTACAATTTAATGCAACTTTGTGTTTAACATTAACACTGACAAAAATGCATGGATATTTGAGACTGTCAATCACTTTCATGGTGCCTTTCAAAGTCTTTAAAAATATTTTTGGAGAGCACTGCTGATCATTTTAAGCCACCCCTACTGAAACTGACACACAAGGACCCTGTAGATTATAGTGCTATCCTTTCCATCAATTTTCAGGTTGTTTATTATTGATACTTATTTTTTATTTTTTTATTAATTATCTAATTTAGTGATTTTTGTTTCACAGCTAGAGTGAACCTGTCTTGCGCTATTGGTTTTTATAGTCTGCAACTAATTAACATAAATGGATTCGACTTGATTTAGATCCTTCAAAAACCCTTGAAAACTCTTGTAACATGTAAAGTAATGAGGGATATTTCGACACTTTAACACGTAATTGTACATGAAGAAAGGTTTCTTTGCATTGGATGTGTGTCTCAGTTGCCCAGATCTCTTGGTAACCAGCTGATCACATGAGCAGGCCAGCAGCTGGATGTCCCTCAATGACCTGGACTCATTGTAGGTAACCTGAGTGTGTGTGTGTTTCTAGATGTGTGTGTGTGTGTTGATTTTCCTTCTCGTGGTGTCTCTGAGAATCTGCAGTGGAGAGTTTGGCAGCCTACTGCTTTCATTTCAAAGCTAACAGTGCATCCTCACCAAAGAGATGGCTCTTCTGTTGGAGCACCAGTTCAGACAGCTGCCAGCTGACAGACAGGTGGAAACCAGACCGTTTCTGGATGCTGTGTCGTACCTTCCAACTTTCTTTGGTAAGTTCAGCTCTGTTTAATCAGTTTGCAGGAGACGTTTCTTAGCAAATAAATGAGAAAATGCATTAAAAGCTTTCTTTGTTTACATATTCTGTGACCTATTGTATTCAATTTCTATGACATAAATAAAGTGACAATAGAAATTAGGAATAAAGATTCAGAAATGTGTAAATTCTGCTAAGTGCTAAATGAATTTTTTTTTACATGCAAGATTTATGCCAGCATTAGCGCTTTAAGGTCGATAACTTGAAAGACATTGATTACACACGACCTGAATCTGTTGTAACAAATCCCCAAAGTTTACACCTACAATGCTTCTCTTTCCAAATGATAATCTGGTTTGGATCGTATTTCTCCCCATCAAGTTGTCCACAATCCTTCAGCATGCATAATTTAATCCACTGGCCTGGATTTTGAGTTGTGAAAATTGATTAGTAGGGTGTTGAGTTGCTCTGGCCCATTCATCAGTGGCACGGAGCATCAGTGCATCTTTGTGCGACTTCATTCTGTATTAATATGCTAAAGTCCCTCCATTGAATTTGCCACGTGAAACCCTTGAGATGAAACAAGTCCGACGCCACTATTAAACTCTTTCCTCCTCGTCGCTATTGTTTTTCCTGACCTAGAAACGTCTGGGCCAACTTTCCTACAAGCTATTAAGGCCTGGCACATTGCTAGGACAAATTTATTCAAGTGTCTGTCTAATTAGACTTGGCTGTGAGGACGGTGGTCGATTAAATTCCTAATTGTTCCTTTAGTTTTGCCCAACTAGCTCTAATTACTTTGGTTTTAACTATTTTCTCAGAATTTTTTTTGAGTCAACAGACTTTTTTACCTAGCATAAAATGAATGTTTTTCAGTATCATAAAAGGTTTCTTCTTGTGATGAGACATGAAATAGCAGAAAATGGCACACAAGAATGTCTGCTTTGTATAGTATTGTGCATTTTGTTTATGATATTAAACAAAATGTAAGTGACCATTACGTCTGTGCTAGGATCAGATGCTGGGAGTGAGGCTATCAAAGAAGGTGAAACAGATAAAGTGAGTCTGGGGCATTGAGTGGCAATGGCGCAGTCCAACAGAAGAGAGACGGAGGAGACTTTTGTACTTAGTATTCTCATTTCATGGACATTAAAACACAAATTTCATGAAAGGGTGAGAAGTGGAACAAAATTTTAATTTCTACCCCTCGCTTAGTTTGTCCTCTTGTCAAAAGTTTCACAAGAATCCATATCAGCTTCCATCTTAACTCATCCATCAATATTTTTCCTTAGCCTTTCAGCTGTTTCTGTGTGTTTCCACTACATTTTTATATTTATTGAGATATAGCTATTTATTATCATTTTAGTCAATTATTTGACATGCATTCAAAAGTTGCTACTTCTAAAATTTTGTTGTGCTTTCTTTCATGCAAAATGACAATAAAAGGAACTTCTGATATCATAAAGGCATTGTCATTTTGGTGGCTTTAACTGTTAGTAAAAGGTTCGTAGTTCTCCATTCATAAGAAGAAGTTTGCATTTCCTGTACATGCAAAGTTCAAACATAACTCAGTTTGAAATGGTAGGTTTAATAATGATCATGGGTAAAAATGAAAAAAGTCCTGGAGGTTATAGGACATTCTTCAAACTTGAAAGTCCAAGTTTGATTGGGACCAAACAGAACCGGCACTGAAGCCTCTCAATTCCAACTGGGAAAGTTAGAGATCTAAGACCCATACCAGGTTCACTTTTGCCGCAGGTATTAACTATTTATTAGCACTTCTGGTGGTTTGTAAGTCGTTAAACCAGTGGCACACATAATACTTTGCAACCTCTATTTGTGAGCGAGTTCCTTTAGTGTCTGAACGCATTGAATCAACAGACAGAAATTGTCATCTTGGATCGCTCGATGTTATTAGTGCCTTCACAATCCAGAAATCTTGTAACTTTATTACTTAGGGCAAGAACTTCTGAGACAATCAAACTCAGCAGGAATTCATTTTTTAAAGATGAGACTGTATTCTGAGCTTCTTTGAAAATGCATCACATCAGCCTTAAAAACCTAAGAAATGTTTTGATGAAATTGGTGATTTTGTTTTAATCCTCAAACATCTCTCGCTCCATCCTCAGACTGCCTTGGCCCAACTATTTTTGCACCAATAAAGTCTGATATATGCGGCAACCTCACAGTAAGTATCATTTATGAGTTCACTGCTGTGACTACATTTTACAGCAAAATTAAAATGATGTGTACTCTATTAACTGACAGAAAATCAAGGCAGTTTATGATACCAACCCTGGACGCCACAAGACGCTTCAGATGCTTCTAGAGGCTGAGAAGGAAATGCATGGAGGTGAATGGCCTAAAGTTGGAGCAACGCTCGAGCTTATGTGGCTCAAAAGGTCTCGTTATTTTTATATTTCTTTCATTACTGCGTAACTTGACATTATTTTTCTTGTTTTCACCTTTGAAAATCCATAATAACTCATGTTTCTCCAGGAGTCTCAGATTTATCCAAGCGTTCCTACAGAGCCTAGTGGACGGGGAAAAGGACAGCAGCAACCCCAACCTCATCCGAGTCAATATCACCAAAGCTTATGAAGTAGCCCTGAAAAGGTATCATGGGTGGTTTGTTCAGCAGCTCTTCAAGGTCAGTTCAGGATGAGGAGTTTGCTCTGTGTGAATCACATGTATGAAGCTATGAGCCTAAACACAAATTTTCCTGTTTTTAGGCAGCTCTTTATGCCGCTCCCTACAAGTCAGATTTCCTGAAGGCGCTCTCCAAAGGTCGGGAGGTGAAAGAGGAAGAATGCTTCGAAAAAATCAGGAAATATCTCATCAATTTCTCTTCCACTGTGGATGCCGTTTATGACATGTTTAGTAGAATGAACGCTGATCTCGACTACAAGGTGTGATGGTGGGAGTCTTCATTGGGTAGCTGCTTCATGGCTTCCTTTCACTGTCACAGGAGAAATCCATTTCCAATCTGCTATTGTTTTTAAATAAAAACACATATCATTTTCTGTTTTGCCTTACCTGTTCCCTTTCTGTATTTTTGGGGGAACTTGAGAAAAGGATCCATCCACCGTAGTATCCTACAGTATTTTAGGATTCTAAAAAATCTTCACAAATCCATAAAACCTTCATCATAATGTGCTGTTTGCTTTGTCTTCTGGTGGATTTCTTTGACTGTTTACATTTTTTTAAAGAAATGTCTAATAGTGATCATCCATTTTTGTCCTAAATAGACAAGCACGTCTCATTAAAGTGGCCCTGTTGCTTTCATCTTTGTGTTTCTTTTTTGATTTTGACTTCTATGTGTCTCTGTTTCCCTGACCTCAGCATTTACTTGGACAGCAAGTAGTTATTTGCAGATATACTGTATAAACAAACTGACCTTCACTTCATGGGTCAGTATGTGTGAACAGGATGGCCAAACTGAGAGAACAATGCAGATTATCACTCATGATATTTCTGGAACAGGACAAACTTTTCTTGCTTCTTGAAGAAACATTCAGAGGGAAATCCAGCTGCTTTCTATTTATGTTCTTTGGATTATTTCCACTTGGCTGACTATGAATGAACACTAACATAAATTCCCACAAGATTTCCACAGTTTTTTTCCACTTAGTTCTGAGCTGTAAGAGGAATAAGAAAAAAGGTATTCCTGTTTGGTTTCAGTGTAAAAGTAGAGAAGGTCTTCTTATAACTTTTGTCAATGTCTAGTTTTCTCCTATCTGTTGCGAAAGAGTTTTTATTAAGTGTAATGCATTTGCTGCTAAATGTGAATCCACTCCAAAATTTCAGTTTCTGATTTCAGTTCAATTTTATGAAATTAACATATGACATTTTAAAGATATTCTTACAGGAGTTTTTGTTTTCATTATTTTTTTTTTTAATGTAAAATACACTAAAGTAAAGTTCATGTATCTTTATCTTCTTTGCTCAAATTAAGGGATGTCTTTAATTTATTTTCCCAGAGGTCAGTCTATGAAGTCATTCTAGGTAGTTTTATTTACGTCCACACTTGGATGTTTTGTTTCAGAAAAAGCAACAACATTGATTTAAATACGTGAATTTTCATCCTTCATCAGCAAATTTAGTACTTTTCCTTTGTTAGCGCTTTTCTACAAATGTATACAGTACCTGTTACATTAAAAGCAGCTCAAATTGTTGAAGTCATAGAATTCAGCTGTACAGGATTATAAACAGTAAACTCACAAGATGAAAAATACAATTACAGAACATATAAGGGTCCAGTTATATCATTAAAAATGGCTTCATGTGTGAACTTGGCTCTTTAGACACTCTCTAACCTACTTGTCTGAGATGAGCTAGTGTACAAAGCAGAATGAGTAAGAGTCAGCCATGTAAAAACTTAGAAAGTTATGACTGAGTTTCATTAAGATGCTTACAAATAAAACTTTAAAGTACATTTGTTTATATTCTCTGCAGAAAAGCTTTTCAGTTTGTCTTAATAAGAAATGTTGTCTTTAGTTCAACACACTGAGGTCAGTGTGTGAGTTTGACCTCACACACTGTAGAGGTCAAACCAGGTTAATATTTCACAATGAATTACCTCTGAAATCTAAGAAACCATCAGGAGAAAACAGTGTTTAATTTGGGTTCCTGGGCAAACCTGTTTTTCTTTGGTACATGACAAGTGATCCCTTCTGACCTCCCTCTGTGAATTTGAAACGGTGAGAAACATATCACCATTTGTGAAGCCACAAAAAAGCCCATTAAAGAAACAAAGTAAATTTAACTCATATAATATCATAAAGCGAGCCCAGCATATCAAAGTAAGTCAGAGTCAAATCAACAAACGTAAAGACGATGACACTTTTATTGTAAAGTAGCTTGAAAATTCAGGGAACTATCAGGAATTGACTGGTGCTTGATTTGGGTCTCTGGTGGAACCTGTTTTTGTGCATGATTTCCCCTTCACGGTTAAGCCATGCTGGCCTGCCACACCCTGCTTATGGACCACTCCATTTTGTGTTTTCAAAAGGTGAGAAACATGCCACTATTGTGATTATATTCTTTTTATTTTTTTTTTTTTTTTTACTAAGATGCAGAATACTAATAACCTCTGCTCTTTATAAGTTTAAGTAAGGACCAATAATCTTTCACTAAAGTGGCCGCGCTAAAAATAAATAAATACATAAACATTCCGGGTTTTTACTATTAGACAGAAATAAACAAAAGGACCTTGTTACCTCAACGTCCCCGTTGTACCATCAACTGTCTCAACTTGTCTGTGTGTTTCCAGGAAAAAGGAGCATTTTTCCAAGGATGATACCTGGTCTAACCTGAAGCAGCTTTGCGCTGTAGTCCGCCTCTAGTGGCTGTACGTGGTACTGCATCTCATACTTCCGCGGTCACTGCTTCAGGCAAGGTGGTGGCGGCCGCGTCTGTCCCTCCCAAAATCAGTGAAAGCATCTGTTGTTCGGCTGAGGTCTGCGGTGGCTGGACTCCTGAAGCAGGGCGGCACTGTGGCCTAAGTTTGAAACATTTGGTTGGAGACACGTTGGAAGCAGAACCGGGAGCGGTGGACCGGAGAAAGAGAGAGAGAGTGTAAATAAGTTACAAGAGTTTTGAACTGTGAGACAAAGCGGATTGAGGAGTTTGCAGAAAAAGAAATATGGATCAGCAGAGTAAAAGGTGAGCTGCCTCATACTTTCTACCTAAAGAAGCTTGAGGAAATAGTGTATTTTGACTCAATATTAGTGCACAAATTAGAGTTCTGATGTTATAAGTTAGTCTCTAAATTGTAACCCCCGCATGTAGACTCACATATTATAAATAAAACCAATGTTGTGCTTCCTTTAATTTGGTGCTTTTTAATAGAAGATTCGAGTTTTTCCTGCGTCATTTTAACACAGAAAGTCCACGCGCACATCTTCCTGACGTGGATAACGTCACATCAGCAGAGTCAGGGCAGGGACACTATCACCAGGAAACATTAGGATCTGCCTCACTGACTGTGGAGTTCCTCTTCCCGGACCCAACATGAGCGTTGTGTGTAACTGTTCGCTTCTTTCAATGTCCCTCTGTCACTTTAAAATGTTCAGCACACAGCGGGCTCTTCTTGCCTTTTCAAAAGCCAGCTATTCAAATGCCTGCTGGAGTGTAAAGGCATTATAATCCCTGGTGTCAGACAGAGGTTGTAAGTCATTCGTCTTCCTTTGTTGGATCCCAGACCTGGTGTTTGTGTTGCTCTTTTACTGCTAAAGTCAGCTTACATAAGTTGGTTTGGAAAATTCAGAATGACATCAGTGTTTTCTGAGCTAAAAATGCCAGTGTTCCTGGTTCATTACATATTTTTATGGGTTGTCTTCTTGTTTGAACATATGAAGGTCTGGGCTCTTCATGGTTTCAGCATCAATCTTTGTCTGCTTTCCACACGTCTCAAACGTTTACAACAAAGTTCGTGTGCAGTCCTTTATTTATTTGTGTTTCTATCCGTCTATATTACCGGTTTGTTGTTATGTTTTGCAGGTTTCCCATGTGCTGCAGAATCATTTCCATTTTCTCCTGAAGTGAAATTTTGCATACCACTGTGATAAAAGGGATGAATGAGGTACAGAAGAGTTAAAACTCGGTTTTATACAGAAGGCTGAGTTTTAACTTTCACTTGAATATTATTCTCATTTTAAAATGACAAAGGTCTTGTCAATTCATCAAGAGCAATTTTTATTGGGCTTTTATGTCATAGCTCGAAAAAAATGTTTTAGAAAGTAGAAAGGCGCACAACAATCTGAAAAGTGTGGAGTGCTTTTGTATTCAAAACAATTGACCCTTTTAACTAAATCCAGTGCAACCAATTGCCTTTAGAAGTCAGCTATTCAGAAAACAGATTCCACTTTATATCAGGGTAAACAATACTCCTCTCCAAAGGCCTCACAGGTTAGTTACAGATAACAAGTGAAGAACCAACATCAAAAAGGAACACAGTCAGGGAGAAAAGAGTGAGTAAGTTTTAATGCAGATTGAATATCAATTTATGCCACAGTTTTTAGGTTTGAATTTGTAAACAAACATGAAATTCAGAAGTTTTTTTAACGTCTCAGTTGTCCATGTTAATCTGTTTATAAAAAAAACCCAAAATAAAATACCTTGATATTTGTGGTTTTTGTGCAAAAAGACATGTAAGAAGACTTACCACAGAAATAAATACAAACAACATACATTTGTTATTTTATCACATGTCATTTTATTTTCTATTTTATTCAAATAAATGATGTTGGACAGTCATGACTGAAAAAAATAAAGAGAAAGCGCTGCGGGGAGAAATATTTACTTGTATTTTTGGTTGAACCTTTCTCCGACATTTTGTCATTGTTATCGCTCCAGGGCCGCTCTGCTCTGCTCAGAAGGTGCCACCTCGCCAGAGCTGCTCCTTCTGAGGACGCTGGAGATGGTGCGACGACTCAGGCGGAAAATGACGCAGCCTTCCCACTGTCTGAACTCTCAGACCTGTTTGAGAGTGAGGATGGCTCCCAGTCAGCACAGGACACAAGTCTGGATACGACTCTGGAGCAGGCTCAGCCCGGCGTCCAGCCCGGCGTCCAGCCCGGAGTCCAGCCCAGCCAGCCCCCAGACGGCAGACAGAACCTGAGGATGAAGTTTCAGGGTGCATTCAAGAAGGGCATTTCAAACCCAATGGACCTGCTGGAAACCACCATATATGAGTCAAATGTGGTGCCAGGACCTAAAAAAGCCCCCATGGACTCCCTCTTTGACTATGGCACCTATGGAAATACCAGCAATCAGAAGAAACGCAGAAAGAAACTCCCAAGAGGGTGAGACTGCAGTGTCTCAGTGTGTTTCCTTCACTGCTTGATCGAGACGTTTGCAAACTGTGTAAACTGGAAAAATGTTGTCAGTATGCACACACACACACACACACACACACACTTTGAGCTTCCAGTCTGTTCTTGGCCGAACAGAGAGCATTTTGTTTGATCCTCTGTAGCCGTTGAGGTAATATTTAGGCTAATACGTTTTCCTGGTCGTCAGACCTGCACCATACACACAGAGGTGCATTTAGAAGAGCACTCAGCGGTGCTGGTGTTGCTTAAAAGGTCATTTGTCTCCGTCAAACCCATTTCATTCATAATTTCTATGAATGAACACTAGAGAAAGCTGTGCATTCTTCAGTAGTCGTGTTGTATGACAGTGAAAACAACATGTGAAGCAGCATTAACCTGTCTTTCTGTGTCCTTTCAGTAAAACAGAGATGTCTTGTGATGAGAGTCAAAGCACTGACCAGCCAAAAGTTCTGAAAATATTCACTCGTTTCATACTGTTCGATTGTGTGTCTCGTGGTGATCCAGAGGCCCTCGAGGGCCTGCTGGAATACCTGCAAAGTCAGGAGAAGAGGCTCACAGATGAGGAGTTCAGAGGTGAGTCCTCATCTTCTGATCTTCGTCTCTTAATGATCTCTTCTCTGTGAAACTCTGTCCTTCCTTTTAAACTCTTGAACTGTTGGTTCTCTGTGTGTCTCTGCTGGTCTTGCTGTTCCTAGCTGCTCTGAGAGGATGTGAGAGGGATAAGGTGGGGTGATGTCAACCTTTGTCCTGTTGAGGTCAGGCCAAATAGAAGCTTCCTGTGTGTCTGAGAAGTTTTCTCAAGCTTATAGCAGGGTGTGGAGAGAAATCACAGCAAACTGCTGACATCCTCATGGAGATAAATATATCTGGCTGACTGATAGCTAAAGATGAAGGGTTTGATTCACTTTGCAAAGCTGGGGAACTTTTTCCCCCCTTGCAGATTTCTTCTGTTTTTGCCGTTTAGACACTCTTGGATGTTTTAGATAATCAAAGAGGTCTTATGACTAAATAAGCATAATCTCAGTATTTGCAAAACATATTTTGAAACAAAGATTTCTCTATATGAAAAAGTAATTGTCACCAAAAATTGATATCTGTTTGTGTCACCCTTGGAGGCAGAGTCTGCCATCAAGCTTTCGCAACAACTGTCATTGAGGCTTTTTACAGCTGTTGCGACTGTGGAAAAATTTGGTCCACTCTGCTTTGCACAATTGTTTTAATTCAGCTTATTTGGCGGGTTATCAAACATGAATGGTCTGGTTGAGATCGTGCCACAGCATCTCAACTTGATTTAAGTCCAGACTTTTACTAGGCATGTGTTGTCCCGCTGCGTAAGCCAGGCTGGCTTAAACATAGTGTCTTTAGCAGTGGTTTTCAGCATGGATGTGACTTTTGGTTGCTCTTTAATTTTGAAGCTTAACTTAGACAACTTATGTTTGCAGTTCTTTAGATGTTGTTTTTGGTTGTCTTGTGACCTCCTGGATGAATTGTCGATTCGCTCTGGGAGTCATTTTGGTCGACTGAGCCCTTCTGGGAAGGATAAAAACTATTCTATGTTTTCTCCATTTATGGCTACTGACTCTCATTGTGGTTCATTGGAGTCTACAAGCATTCAGACAGCTTTGTAACTCTTTCCTGACTGATAAACAGCAGTGTTTCTGCTCTAAAGACACGTAAGAGTATTAGCCAACTTCCTGTTCAGTTTAAGACGTTTCTTGATTCTGTTCGTCTGGCAGGAATCAGGTGTGAGTTAAATTTACCAGCTACTCCCAATTAGATTTGATAAAAACATGGTTATTAAGAGTCATTTCATAATATAACATGAAGCATTAGGAAATGACAGAAAAGGAAGTATCTGCACCACTGAATATCAATCTGTTTGTACTATGAAGCTGGGACATAATACTTCACATGACCACCATAGAACTTTTTCTTTCTTCCTTTATTGTGAGCAATTGTCCTTTTCATATACATGATTAATTGATAATCACCTGTTACATAGCAGGTTATACAACAACCATGGTCCTCTGGCAGCTAGTGAGAAACAACGTGTCTTTATAACATGCAAGCTCAGTGACAGCTGAATCTAGCAATTTAAGAAGAATGTATGTAAGCTACTGATATCAACAAACAAACAAAAAAATTGCTTAAAATAAAAAAAAGAAGAAAAGCAACAATGATGTGAGAACAAGGACATGAAGGGAAATGTTATCTCAGACGATTAGCTCAGAAACCTAACCTCCAGCCTAAACAGGGACCCAAAAAACGCTGTGTTGAGCCCGGTCTAATTCACCACCGTGGTGACTGGCAGCATGTGCCAAAATGGTTATCTGAAGCACACAAACTCTGGTAGCCTTCTGTTAAACATTGTAACGTGTGCTCTGGTTTTGATTAGCATTATTACACTGGTGCTGGCAGGCAGGTGTCCCTATTCCTTTTATATGAGCAATTTATGTAACCGGGATATTTAAATAATAGGCACCTGTTCAGCTCAAGTTTTACTTCTCTGTAAATAAGTCAGTTTTTCACTCTAGAGCATTTAGATTTAGCATAGAATAGATTTTATTGTCGCCCGGTGGGGAGATTCACCAAAGTGGCAAGACATGCAGGTTCACACAAAGATTAAAGTATGTAAAAAAAAAACAGAATGATGTTTTATACAGTAAGGACAAAATTATACATAAATTATACATACTCTAAACCAAGGAATGTCCAAATTATAATGGGTGTTGGTGTATTAAAGACAACAAACTACAATATATGAAAAGTAAAGCTGTGAAATTAATGGAGATGTGTAACCACCAGCAGAAATGTTATTTAAATATGAGTAGAACTTATTTAGTTTCATGGGAGAAGTGATGATTATAGAGACTAAGAGCAGTTGGGAGGAAGGATCTCCTCTTACGCTCATTTGTGCACCTAGGACACAGCACATAGCACCTTACAGAAAAGCAATGTCAATGTCAAAATGTCTTTCTAAGGCTACGCAGAAGTTTTTTTTTACCCCCACCAAAACATGTCATTTTGCCCTAAAAAGCAACTTCAACGTTATTTGGATAATACTTAGAGGTCAAGTGAAAATACTCAGACACTCAGATACAAGAACAATAAAGCAAATTATTGGTGGCGCAATGGATGTTAAACTTTAAACACTGCTGAATATCTGACTGGGCTCTCTACATCTGCTTACCTAATGTGATTCCTGAACAGAGATTTCAGGAACCACTCCTTTTCTTTTAAACATTACTTTTGTTAGATAGACTGAATTGTCTTTACAATCTTTCCCAGAGTTATCCACAGGAAAGACGTGTCTTCCCAAAGCCCTGCTCAATCTTTACGGTGGTCGGAACGAAACCATTCCAGTGCTGGTGGATATCGCAGAGAAGACGGGAAACCTCCGCGAGTTTATAAACACTCCCTTCAGGGACGTCTTCTATAGAGGTAGGGAAATAAGATCACAATATGACATATCAATGATTAAGTGAGGGATTAATTATAATAGAGGTGGTAATGAACTGTGATCTTGTCCTCTTCTTGTCCAAAGAAGGTATCGTCTGTAGTTGTAACTGTTAGAAACTCACTGTTCATCATTGCATAATATCCTTCAGACTATTATAATCTTAGAAGTGCGGTGTTCATTTATATTCATACTCTTTTACTTTGAAAATCCTAATTAAGTATCAATGCAACCAGTGGCCGTCAGAAACATCCTCATTAACAAACAGAGCCTTTCTGTATAGAAGTGACTTTCCATATATATGCAGATGTTCTGTGAAGGCCTCGGAAGTTTGTTAGAGAACATTAGGGGCCAAACAGCGTCGTAAACACTAAACAACACAGCAGACAAGTCAGGGAGAAAGCTGTGGAAGAGTTTAAAGGAGGGTTAGATTACAACGCAACATCACAGGCTTTCATGTTATGGAATTACATCAAACCTACCACGACATGGCTGTGATAAGCTGCCTGTTGTCACAGAGATGTGACAACAGACAGCTTTTCACATGGCTGTGACACAGCCACGTGACAGCTGTTGTCACAAGTACATAGAAGACGGGAAACTCTCGGACGTTTCCCGTCTTCTATGTACTTGAGGACGTAGTCCTCAAGTACATAGTCCTCATAGTAGTTGAGGACATAGTCCTCAACTACTATGTAATTGAGGACATAGTACTGTCCTCAATTACAGAGGACAGTACTATGGTATGGTGCATTTGGTGTATCATACCATGTACGGTATTCTGAATAGTCAGTATAAGAAAGAGAGATCTCTCTCTTTCTTACACCATCAACTTTACAAAGACGCATTTCCCAACAGTCGTGTTGTGGAACTGCACTTCAGAGTTGAAAATCTTTTCCTTGCTCAACCGTTCTTGCAAAATTTCAGTCAACAATGCAAATGCCAACATTTTGTAATCAAGCCTTGGAAAAGGCCTTGATTTACCGTAGGTGATATGTTTCCAATTTCCCACAATGTGAAGCTGTGGTATGAAATACACAGCTGTAACTCATGTCGCTGTGTTCTGTCTTCAGGCCAGACGGCGCTCCACATCGCCATCGAGCGACGCTGCAAGCAGTACGTGGAGCTGCTAATGGAGAAGGGAGCAGATGTCCATGCTCAAGCCAGGGGACGCTTCTTCCAGCCCAAAGATGAGGGCGGCTACTTCTACTTTGGTAAAGCAACTTTTTTTTGCCATCAAGAAGCATATATGTTATCGTGCTTCTGTGTTTTCTCTCTTGCGACGCCTCATTCTGACTCTCGAGTCTGGATTTTATCTTTGTAATAATGTGCTGTTCCTGTGATTTCACTGTCTCATTTCTACCCACTTTGGTTACATGGCTTTTAATTCACGTCTGTGTTTTGAATTATTTTCCGAAGTTCCTGGCAGTGTTGAAATGTGAAAGCATGGAAAGTTTTTTCTAAGACGCAGATGCCTTTGCTGCCAAAAAAAAAAAAAAAAATGAAAGTGACATCAGAACCCCACCCTCTTTTCATGTTGAATGTGGCAGATTTTGTCAGGAGAAATGTGGACAGGATACTCCACCACACACCTTAATGTTTTTGAAGTATGGTACGAGAATTTGCTACTTAAAATCCTCCAAAAACATATAAAAAGACGAGCTTTATGTTTCGTGCTCTACTGAGACATGCGGTGAAAGGTGTCTGTGTTCAGCAGCTTGGAAACGTAAACATCCTCTACTGGTAGGAAGAACCTCGCTGGCCTTTACGCAGGGAGGACCAAAAATAAGAAATAACTAAGATCAATGGCGCCCTCTACTGGCTACAGTGAAGATGTGACCTCAGTCATTACAATTGAACCTCTTGAAATATTTGCATCGTTCCTTATTCATGACCAAATAAAACATTTTATTAACAATCGTTACAAAGAATCAACAAGTATTTCTTTAAAATAGAAACATTTAAAGTTCTGCTTACTCTTATAATATTTTTACCTTCTTAAATTTAAATAATAACTTTTTCGATTAAAATCAAGTGTCATATTCCTTTTTCAGCACAGACGTGAGGATTTCTATTTTCTCTTAGCATGGTTGTCATTCCCCAATCCCAGCGTGTCCGGGGCACAGTGTGAGTAATTTGCTGCGGAGCTTTGCGGTGAGGTGAACAGGAACCTGGCAGGGCTGTTGGCTAATGGGATTTAGGCTCACGCTAACTCTCTGCATGCACCCGTGCAAATCCATGAAGAGGAGCGTTTCTATGTGAGGTGACAAAGTAATCTGTCACCCATGGCAACGGCTCATTTTCAGCAGCTGCCTTTGGCACTCTGGCCCCTCTGCGCCCCTCCCTCGAACAGCCACTAATTGTGCAGCTTTCATGCAAAGGATTTAAGTCAGATCTCTGATCCGTGTTTAGTCTGCTTTGTGAAAAACTACAGATGCCAGCTACAGCTCTTAATTAACCCTGCTATTCGTGTCTTTTTCTAATGCGTTCAATCTGAAGGAACTGTTCTCTTCCCCTTCAGGTGAGCTTCCCCTCTCTCTGGCTGCCTGCACCAACCAGCCCGACATAGTGCACTACTTGACAGAAAATCCACATAAGAAGGCCGACCTGCGGCGCCAGGATTCACGTGGAAACACTGTGCTGCACGCGCTCGTGCACATCGCCGACAACACCAAGGACAACACTCGTTTCCTCACAAAGATGTACGACCTGCTGCTGATTAAGTGTGCCAAGCTCTTCCCAGACTGCAACCTGGAGACAATACTCAACAACGACGGCATGTCACCCCTCATGATGGCTGCCAAACTTGGCAAAATTGGGGTAGATACATTCACTGTGTCATTCAATCCTCATACATCCCGTCTGTATTATTAAAGGAGACATAGAATAAAATAGAGTAGAATAAAATTGTTGTAGTGTGCCCCTTCATTCAGTGAAGAATGAAGGCTTTACGTATGACTACTTGTGACTTTGTCACATTTAAATAGCTATATTACTGTCAGGATTTAGTTCAAACATTGGGATTTCTGCTCTTGTTCTGAGCAGCTTTGTTATTTTGATGTCCATTGTGTCAACACTCCTCTGTCAGCCATGCGATGATCGTGCCAGTCTCACTTTTCTCCACATAAGCATCCCATATTTACGTCCTGTGAGGGTTTCACTGAACTTGAAGGTGAAACAATATTACACCAAGGACACACAACTGCAAATGAGTTTTTGGAACAGACAGCAAGAACAAAACAAGTCAGTGTTTGACCTAAATATTGTGGTGAAACAATCTGGATGCATGTTTGGAGAGAGCAGGCGTTGATTGAACAATTAGATTGATTATTGGTGGATATTCACAGACAGTTTGTACAGAACAAAAACAAGTTAAGACCACTGTGAAAGTATACACTGTGAAAGTATACACTTTGTAACTTGATAGACTCTATGCTCACAAACAACACACAGTCGCCTCTCTGTCCTCGCCCATGTCGTGTTCTCTTCCTTCAGATTGTATATTCTTGGATTTGATCTTCAGATCTTCAAATAATATCCAGATCTAATTGTTATCTGCAACATTGTCATACATATATATAAAAGTCTTCTTCTTTTAGAGGATATGTATTTTAAAATTGTCTGCTTAAAAAAAAAACAAAAAAAACAGCTAAAAGGCCAGTCGTGATTTATATCTCTTTATTTTCAAGATTGTTTTTCTCTCTTTAAAATATATTTGCGTTTTAAGTTAAATCTCAGTCTAGAACTCAGTTTCCCTCTATTCCTCCAGGTTTTCCAACACATCATTCGACGTGAGGTCAAAGATGAAGAAGTTCGTCATTTGTCACGTAAATTTAAGGACTGGGCTTACGGTCCGGTGTACTCCTCCCTCTACGACCTGTCCTCATTGGATACATGTGGAGAGGAACCATCTGTGCTCGAGATTCTAGTATACAACAGCAGTGAGGTAGAAAAAAATAAATCCCCAGAATATTTTGCTTGCATTTGGAAAATAAAGGGGCTAGTTTATATTTAATGCTTCATTTTTCTTCAGAACCGCCATGAGATGCTGGCTGTGGAGCCCATCAACGAGCTGCTGAGGGCCAAGTGGCAGAAATTTGCTGCCGCCTCTTTTTACATCAGCGTGGTGTCCTACCTCATCTCCATTATCATCTTCACCTTGGTGGCGTATTACCACCCAACACTGGAGGAGGTTGGTGTGAATTTAACTCAACATTAGCCACATATATTTGGCCTGACTTTATTCTGTGACACAAAGTCACCCTTGCCTCAGAGCATGATGCTGCCACCAAAGTTTTTCACTGCATGCGTGGCGCTCTTTCTGTGATATTAATGTTGTTTTTATGCCAATCATAAAACAACAGATGGCTTCATCTGTCTATAACAAATACTCACAGAAGGCTTATGAAGATTTTACCCTCGCTTAGATATTTTCTGAAAGAGAATTAGCATCTTTACTGTAAAGTTACTCCATAGCTCACACTTAAGGAGATCACAGAACAATCCTGTCAAATCTTTCACCTCTGAAGGCATTCAGCTGCCACATTAAACAAAAAGACAAGTTTAAGTGCTTTATTACATGTAACCTTTGAATGTGTGTGAGATTAACTATAATTTTATCCTGTGTGTTTTTGCAGTCAATCTTAACACTGATTTAACTAAATCCTTTTTTTTTTTTTTTTTACGTTTCTTTAGCCGCCTCCTTACCCCTACAGGACTTCATCTGACTATTTACGGATGGCTGGAGAGATTGTAACACTGGCGTCCGCGATCTTCTTTTTCCTCACAAATGTAAATCATTATACATTATTTATTTCCTGTAATCACTGTGTCATTAATCCAACCTGTAACAACGTGTTGCTTATGAAATGTGTCTCTGCAGGTTAAGAACGTCCTCCTGAAAAAATGTCCTGAGGTGAAATCTTTAGTTTTTGATGGATCCTTTCAGCTGCTGTAGTAAGTCTCTTTCCTCCATTTTTGTAGCCCCTCTTGTGTCTCTTTAAGACTTTTATCGAAGGCAAATTTAACATCCTCTTAATTAAGTCACCCACTTAATCACTTAATTACGCACACTTCTTGGCGTTTTTATAGTTTCAAAGATGAGGATGTCTGGCATCAGTTCAACACATGTTGATCTGAATCATCAGCTGCGATGTTGATATTTTAATAAGCCATGGCTTCATTTCATTTATGACATTAACAAATCTTTCCCTCTTGCTTGTCCAGCTTCATCTACGCTGTCCTGATTATCGTCACTGCTGCTCTCTACCTGTCTGGTGTTAAAGCCTACGTCACTGTCATGGTGTTTGCACTCGTCCTGGGGTGGATGAACACACTTTACTTTACCAGAGGCCTGAAGCTCACTGGTACCTACAGCATCATGATTCAGAAGGTCAGATGATAAACACTGACACCTCACTTAATGCTCTGCACTTTGTGCATAACTTGACTTTTCTTGTTTTTACCTTACAGATTCTTTTCAAAGATCTGTTCAGATTCCTGCTTGTCTATGTGCTCTTCATGATCGGTTATGCTTCAGGTGAGCTAAGAGTTAGCCCCCCTCTGTATTCACTCACGTCTAGCCTCATGTTTCTGGACTGACATGTAAAGTGGCCTACTCTGTGTCCATCCTGCAGCCTTGGTGTCCCTGTTGCCAGTTTGTCCCACGGAGTCGACTACGAACTCTACCACCTACTGCAGGAACCCAGACACTTTCAGCACTTTCCTTCTGGACCTGTTCAAACTGACTATCGGGATGGGAGATTTGGACATGGTCCAGAGCGCACTATATCCTGTAGTTTTTCTCATCCTCTTAGTCTCCTATATTATCCTCACTTTTGTGCTGCTACTCAACATGTTGATTGCCTTGATGGGGGAGACGGTGGGACAGGTATCCAAAGAGAGCAAGAAGATCTGGAAACTTCAGGTGACAGCCGTTATTCTGACCTAACTCTTTTTCTTTTTGTAATTGTTATGTCAAAAAGAGGATTCTTGCAGAGTAATTTCAGATATGCTTTAATTTCCCCCTGTCAGCAGGATTTTTCCTGCTGACAAAATCCAGCTGATATAGCAATGTCCAAATCATCTCCCCGAAAGAGCAAATGTCACTGTGATGAGTGGACTTAAGAAAAATATGCCAAATTAGCTGAAAGTTCCTCAACTTGAATCCCTGTTTTTGACATGCCTGACTTGCAGTGGGCAACGACTATCTTGGACATTGAGCGCGCGTTCCCAGTGTGTATTCGCAAGTCCTTCCGAGCCGGGGAGATGGTGACTGTGGGGAAGAACTTCGATGGTTCCCCAGATCGACGGTGGTGTTTCAGGTACTTACTGGGACCCCTCACCTCTTCATACAGCCTCATGACAACCCTCAGCTATGATGAAAATTTTCTAACATTTTCACATAATTTATTATTTAATTTAAAATTAAATAATAAAAGTATTATTTTGTAATAATAAAAATATTATTTTGTAATAATAAATGGATTAAATAGAATAGTAAATAAATACAATTATTGTGTTTACTATGAATTAAATAATAATACATGAAAAAGAAAATTATTTTATAATTTTATTTTGTGACTTTTTTTTTAGGTTTTAAGTGACAAACCAGCACAGAATTGTGAATTTTAAGGAAAATGATGAATGAGTTTCAAAATCTGAAAGTGACAAAGGTTTAGATCTGGACTTTGTCTGGAATCCCTGAATAAAATATTTCAGTCTCTATAATTATTACACTCCCACAGCATAATACCACCACACTGTGTTTTATTTTGTAGATTTCATGTTGTTCAGTTGTTATATTTCTGACCAAAAATATCTGACAAAGTGCAAATGGAGCTACTCATTATTCTTTTTTTCCATTTATTTTTCTACTTTAAAATTATGCTGTACTTTTTGGTTAGTGTACCACATAACAACAACAGACGTGATGCTGTTGTTAGTCAGAATGGTGTGTTGCTCCTTCAGGGTGGATGAAGTAAATTGGTGCCACTGGAATCAGAATCTCGCAATAATCAGTGAGAATCCAGGCAAGACTGATACGAGCCAAACCAATGGGGTGCAGCCAGGAGTCAGAGGCCTGAGGAGAGGTGAGCTCCTGATGGCTGTGATTAAACTCACTCCCATTTAACAGAATCCAGTCGTACGGACCACATGCATGTAAAAGATTGGATTTTTTTTTTCTCTCCCTCAGATCGCTGGTCCACTGTGGTCCCTCGAGTGGTGGAGTTAAGTAGAGGCCCTCGCTCTCGCGATCTGGTGGTAGAGATGGAGCCACTGACGCCAAGATTGTGAAGCCTGCAGAGACTCTATTCATTCTTGTGTGAAAGCCACCAACTCTGACATTAAATTTCAGGGGATATTTTTGGTCAATAAGCCTCCCAATTCGCACATGCCTTATGCCAGAAATTCATAGGGAGAACGTAGAGTGATATAATGTTTTATTTGTAAAATAACAGAGGTTTAATCCTGCAGACTGACACTGAGCACGCAGTTATAGGTGAAAACAAACCCAGAGATATTGTAACAGTAAATGTTTGTTCTTAGTAGAAGATAAGCTGCAGTTTGTAATTAGTTTTTTTTTTACTTGTACAGAGGCGTAGGAACCCTAAATCCTTAATGTTCTGTTCAGCTCTGCATGTCAGACAGTAGTGGGCGATCACTCAGGGAAATCAGATCATTTCAGCATTTGGAGTGTTCCTATATTCTGAAAGTAAACAGCTTTATAGCTTTTCTAATAAGCATAAACAGATTATCGCTGCATTAGCACATTTTTATATTATTTTTGCAGCTATGATCACACTGCAAGATCTTTTTTTTTTTTTTTCCAAAAGTGTTATCCAGCAAAGATAGAGATAGCAAGTAGCTTACCTTATATTAAAAACTTTACCTTAGAGACTGTTCTCTTCATGCTGCTTAGAATATTTTGTAGGTGTAAAGTTTCAGTATATAGAGCCAGGATACATCCATTTTATGCACCATATGTTTCTAAAATCGTTTTTATATTGTATTAATGAAATGCACTCCCGTGAAAAGCACAGATTTGAACTGGCAGCTTAGGCAGAACAGCTGTCAATTGAGCTGAAACAATGCACTATGCCAACTTCTGATGTGCACATTATTACATGAATACAAAGACGTCATCCCGAACAAGATGGGCAGGTTATAGTTGTCAAGCAAATATGCAAATCAAGACAATAGCCCTTCGTGTTGTGGCTTGTCTTTGAATTTGCAGAGTTATTGTTCCTTTGCAGCTGCGGTATTTGCATAATCAACTCTTAGTCCGAACCATTGTGCACTTCCCCTCAATTTGCTGCAGTGTTTTCAATGCAGTTGGCATTGTGCCCTAAACAGCATTGTCCCTTTTTTCCTTAGTGTGCATCAGCTGCATGCAGGGTTATATATGAATCATTGTGCTACAGGACATGCGTTTAATTTTTTTTTACAGGTTCACTACTGCCTTAAGGTCACAAATCATTGGTCTCTGTTTACATTTCGCCAACATGTCTCCGCATTGGTTTATTGTTTTTACATTGCCATAAAGAACAGTAAACACTGACAGATTTTATAAACCATGAACTTGAGTCTTTATTTGTTTCTGTGCAGATGAAGATTTTTTTACAATCAGCAACTAAAAAATAAATAACATTTTAAATGCGATATTAGAAAAAAACAACAAAAAAAAAAACAGATACATGATTCAGAATTCACAATGAAAACAAATCTGGGAACAAAAAATATTTTTTAATATACACAACTAAATTAGATGAGAAAGAATCAGAAAATATGAAAATTGGTCTGTGATTTAAGGCATGAAGCATCACAAAAATAGTTTTTAAGTTCCTATTTTTCATCAGTGATAAACTTTTTCTATCGACTAAAATGTTCCTTTAAACCTCTGTGGAGGTTTAAAGGAACTTGCTTGCAAGTCTGACAGTTTTTGCAAGAAACAGTATATTATCACCCTCAATTATGAAATTATTTATGAAGAATGCAATTAAACCCTAATGCAGAAAAAAGTTAGTTCGTTTAATATGACTGCAATTTCAATGTCGGTCTGTTGATGGCGGCAGAGGTCTAAAGTTTTTACAGACTGAAAAGTTGTGTGTGTGTGTGCGTGCGTGCGTGTGTGTGCGTGTGTGTGTGTGTGTGTTTTGTCTGCTGTGCTGTTTTTGGCCACAGATATTATAAATGTAATCTTCTTCTGCAAATATTGAAAGGTCACTGTGTGGAGGATGTTGCTTCTTTGGAATATTTTCTCCAGACGACCTCAGGTGTCCTCAGCGATCTTCCTTCTGCCTTCAGAACTGCAAGCTGCCAAAAAACTACAAACTGGTTCATTCTTTTTTGCCTTTCATCATTTCACCTTGTTTTTCTTCCTCCTCTGAAGATTTTCACACTCATGATGGCGAAGGCCTCATCCGTCATCTCACATCCTCCTCCTCCTCTCTCCCATCTGCGTCTGAGGCCAGCAGCGCTGAAGGACACAGGGAATCTCTCACCACCTCCGAGAAGAGGCTAATCCTCTTTGCCCCAACTTTAACTGGGCCACTAATCCTGCAGGTTTATCTAAGCAGTGAGCACCTAGCACTGCTGACAACTTGGCCTGCCCTCCTCCCTTCACCCCGTTAAGTAGGGCAGGGCTCGGTCCTGCAAGTGTCACTGTCAGCAACTCTGGAACCACACGCTTGCACAGGAAGTGTGAGCTGTTAACAAAATGGCTCGCCTGCTTGCAGCAGGCGTCTGCTGGCTGCCACAAAAGTGTCTCAACGAACCAAGTGACAGCCAGACGGGACTGTGTTGTAACGGCCCTTGTTTGGTAACCGCACAGAAGGGAAAGTTTACTCCCTCAGCCAGGAGGTCTGATGGTGACTAACTAGCTTAGGTTTTGGAAGGACAAATTGTTCAGCTATTGTTCAGCCAGTTAGGCTTTAAGATGTTTAGGCTGACTGGTCTAATGAGGACACAAGACTGGACTTAAGCTAAATCCCTCTTTTTTTTTTTTTTTTGCTAAAACACACTTCAGACTGATGGACAGGCTCACATCTTCTGAAGCAGAGCAGAAACATCATACCGTTCACTGTGAACAATCATTTAAAACAACTTACAGTGCCTAGCAAAAGCATTGAGACATTTTGAACTTTCACATCTTGTCACACTGCAACCACAAGCCTTTCATTGGAGACGTTTTAAGTAGACAAACAAAAAGAATGCATGGTTGTGAAGTGGAAGGTAAAGCGTTCATCTGAGTCAATACTTTGTAGACCCACCTTTCACAGTAATTTCATCAGAGTCTGTTAGACTGTGTCTATCAGATTTGTACACCTACTGAAACAGAAATAGTGTCTCATTCTTTGCAAAACAACTAAGTGTGGCCAAACTGGAAAGAGCCTGTGAACATCAAGTAAAGTCTTACAGCAGACTCTCAGTTCTTACTCTGAATTGAATATTCTAACAAGTGAATAATGCTTTAAAATCTAAAACTGTAGATTTTAGGGTTGTTGTGCTGCTGGTCGGTGAACCTCTGGTCCAGTTTCCAGTGTTTTACAGCCTCTAACAAGTTTTTTTTCTTCTTTTTCTCCTGTAGTGGCCCGTATTTAGGTCCATCCATCTTCCCACTAGCAACCAGCTTCCTATCACTCTTTCAGAGAAGCATTCACATATTATAGTGCTGCCTCTATCAAGGTGGGGACGGTAGGTTGAGGGTCTTAGTTTCCACTGTTTTATAAGCTAACGTTTTCAGATTTGGTCTCATCTGATCAGAGCACCTTCTTCCACATTTTGCTGTTTTACCTGTATAGAGTAGTTTGTGTCAAATCGCAGACAGGATGTCTTATGTTTTTCAACAGTCTTGCCACTCTTTCATAAATGCCAGATTTGAGAGCACAAACGAGAGCAGAGCTTTTTGGAGCTATTGCTCAGACAGTCAACATGTCTGTGCTGCTGCTTTACCCACAAACTGTCTTACATGCTGAGAAATATCTCTTAATAATTTGGCTGGTCTAATGAAATAATGTACTCAACACTTCACTCCCTGCTTCCTTCCTGCATGCTGTTTTTGCTGCTGGCAGCTTCTGCCCGGTTCTCTTCAGCCCCTCTAAAAACCTCAGCACCCCGCTTAGGCCTCAAGGTCAGAGGCCCTCTCCTCGGCTCCCGACATGCATAAGACATATTCAGAGTGCAAAAATGCCCTCGCTACTCCATAACTTGTTGACCGCATCTCCACGGAGTAATGAGAACGGATCCTGGACGACAAACTCAAAATGATCATAAATTGGCTCATAAATATGCATAAAAAAAAATTGGAACGAGTTTCCTGACTGAACTTTGTCTTGGTCTATCACATAAAAATACGTAACATATAAATGTTGAAACTTTTAGGTGGTGTTGACCTCTTTCAAGACACTGCATGTGTATAAAAATGACATCTAGTCTCTGCAGATAAACAAACGATCCCCCTTCTCCTGACTTTCCTCTTTAATTCTTCCCAGCAAAATATTTCTGCCAAGAAGAGTGACATTTCTAAATAGAATGAGCAATCACTGGAAGCGCTGGGAGATGAAGAGCCAGAGACATATTGGTCAGGTGGCGTGTGAGATGACCTTTCAGTCCATATGAGATGAAATGAGGCCAGTGAACCCGAAATGATTCAGAGTGTCTAAACTGACAGGCGAGGGCACGGCCGTGGCAGGGCTTCAGCTCGGCTCCGCCAGCCTCGGTGGGCGTCTCTCGTGATTTATTGTGAAATTGCCAAGGACTCAATGTGGCATGCAGGTGAATGAGTTTTGCTAATAAGAGAAGCATTTCTGCTCCACAGAGCTCTTTTTCTGTGTGAGCGAGTGTGTGTGAAATCAGTGTATGGTGTCTCCCGGTACCACCGCATGCTCTGGTGGAGGCGGCTGCCTCATCAGTCTGGGGATTATCTGGTGTTTTCGGTGGGCAGAGAGACTAGGAGGGAGAACAGGAAGGCTCTCTGCTGCGTTCTTGAGGATATCTGTGCTGAAAAACACGGACATTAGCCATGCGATTACAGAAAATGAAAAAAAAAGACTCATTATGCATTTAATTTAAATATCAAGCAAACATGTTTTTTTTTATTTCATCATAGCAATAAGACTTGATGTGATAAACTGAAAGAAAGTAGCGTATAATAGCAAAACAGAAGAATATGCATTCTGCCACTTCTTCACTCTGTTACCCTAAATAAAATCCAGTGTTGCCAGTTGCTTTAGCTAAAACGTAAAAGCTTGTTTGCAGTTCGGGACACAGCAAACAGGGATGCTTTTCTTGAACGGGGACAGGAAAACAGGGGATGTTGGGTCGGTGAATGGAGCGACATAAAGATCATGAAGTAAAACTATTTGAGGCTGCAAAAGGCTTGAGAATAGGGTTTAATGTTTAACTTCCAGCAGAGTTACAGTAGAATGGTTTAATCAAAGCATAAACCATAGCAAGAAGAGGTTAAAAAACATATTAACTCTCATTGTGCTGAACACATTTGGAAGCCACAATTTTTACTATTTTTATTAATGTAGATTTTTATAAAAAGTTCATTACTGGTTGTTGCACCCTTTTCCCTCCTTGTCACCATTATAGATGACTTTGTGTTGGTCTTAAACATTGATCCCACTAGAGATTGTGGTTGCCAAGATGCGAAAACAGATCAAGGCGTATGAATTCCTTTGCAAAGCTTTGTGTTGCAAAATATCTAGAGCAGCAAGCTGCAGTTTGAGCTCCCATTGCTGCGGTATCAGGTTTGAAAAATGGGATACTGCACCTGTTGTTTCTGGAGTACTTGCCTCTTCTTGCCCACATATGTAAATTGCATTCTTAGTAACCCGACTTCCCTTTTCCTCTGTCTCCAAAGCACAACCCAGAAAATAAAAAACATTTCTGCCCCTCGTTTTTCTGCCTGTGCTTCCCTGAGGTGAGGTTGTTAGGCTGTAAAGGTGGAGGGGGTCAACTGAACAACAAGATTGTTGAGGCGGGCATATGGCGGTGAAGTGCAGAGGCAATCCTCAGACTAATATGCTTACCTTCATTTATCGGTCCTGTGTCTTCAAACGTGAATAAAAGAAATAAAAGACGGACGTAGAAGTCATCTGCTTTATTTCCTTATGTCAAACATTGTACATAAGAGAGGAAAGGTCAAATGAAAAACAGCCAATCTGCATTAAAGTAAAGAAACTCCAGTCCTGAGATTGACAAAAAGCAGGGAGCAGAGAAAATGTCTCCTGTGATGGTTGAGATGGAGGAGTGACTGTGGCAGTTTCAGCAAATTGAAGATGATGGTTGCAGATCTGGAGAGGGTAAGCCGTCACTGCGATGCTTGGCTGTAGGCACATTCAAAAGCTGAAAACCCCCGCGACTAAAGGATTTTACAGCTTTTCTTTTTATATTCAGACTTCTTTTTCGAAATCTAAGACTCGTATATCATTATTGTTTGAAAAGAAGAAAGAAGCATTGTACTCTTTACATTTTTTTCATCCTGAGGAGACAAAACCATTTTTTTTTTTAAAACACAGTACTGCAGGGAAAACAATAAGAGAGATGCTTTATAGATTTCCCATTTCCATATATATTATTTTCTCAAGGTTGCGGCACCCTCGTACTTTGGCAGCGTTGGTGCACTTGAGATCATCTGGGAAAAAAGACAAAAACACAGAAACTGCCTCACAAACCGTAAAAAGAATCCAAAGAGAGAGAAAGAGAAAAGAAGGCAAAATCCTCAGACTTTTTGCGTTTAGATTGGATTCAGTAATAGACCGACTGTGCAGACCAGATGAATATGTGGAGGTCATAAACTTTTTCATTTAAGCATACACAGAAATAAAACGGGTGTAAGTTGTGGTTTTAGGGGAGAAAAAAATTCAGCTTTGTGTGTTAAGTTTTTTTCTTTTTTCTTTTTTTTTTTTTTTGCCTGGTGGCAAAGTTTATAACAATTATATTTAACATCTGTGGTGCTCACATCTGTCCAAACAATGGCTCGTAGCAGACTCTGACTTATAAGAGACATTACAATGGTGTGCACAATAAAAACACAAATATTAAAAAAAAAAATGTATGACATGATCTCATCCAGTACTGGTTGATTATAAGAGCTATGATATTTTAATCATTTAATTATTGCACATTTGAAGTGGATCCCTAAAGAAAAGCAAAACATTCTTTGTTTTTAAGTGCTTAACATGCAGAATATCATCAAATCAAATCATCATTTTGACCTAATTTTCTTATTCTAAACAATTTGTGATGATATACATTTTTTAATCAGCACTTTTAAAAACTTTTTAATATTATTATTATAATTATTTTTTGATTGTTGTTAAACAATTTAGTGAAACTGTACAATTAACAGCAGAGCAAAAATTCACAGGTATCTGAGCAGTTTTACTCGCTACCTGATTTTAAATTTAGAAATTTAGATTTTCTGTTTTCATTATTAGGCAGAAAGATGCCACCTGCACCACTTGCAGGAAATAAAGTCCTGCCTGCATGGACTCTCGGAAGAGCAGAGAAGAAGCAGCTGAAGGTTTGTCTCTTTGAGGCGATTCGCTCACGCCTGACACATCGATAGTTAGCTGCTTGGATAGCTAGTCTGTAGTTTTCAAGCAGATCTTAGCATTTGCAGTTTATAGTCGGCGTTAAAATACAAAGAATGATGGGCAGTGCATTTAATTTCATTTTTGTTTTTTGAAAGAAAGGTTTCCTAAGAGTCTATTTTTTTTGCTACAGCAATGAAAAGTGTAAAACCCTCTTTCAGCCAGATGACAGACAATGTGCAGAAACACGTGTGGGAGGGGCAGGTTTTTCTCCATTGAGCCTGAGAAAAAAAATGTCACTTTTTCTGCTGGCAGTAAAGTGGTATCCGTTTTAAAACTATAGGATCTTCACTGTGGCTTCTGAAAACCTCGGCGCCACTAACAAGCCCATGCCTTCACATTTTTAACCTCAGAGATTTGTGAAGAAAAACAACACATCTTCAAAGACATATAGTGCAACACAGCTTTTGCTGGTGGTTTAGAGACACAATTCTCTCCAGGACCGTGTGAATTATTGATGGAAGTGTTTTCCTGCCAGGTATGAGGGAAACAGAGAGGACTGGTGTCATAAATTCATCCAACCTCAGATCCTAAGGAGGATCGAAGACAAGAGCCCCGATTGAGGAGGGACATGACTGGAGTGGACCTTCACCACATCCGTGGTGTGGAGGTTGGAGAAGCGCCGCCAACCCTCCACGGGGCAAGCAGCTGCCTTTTTTTCTCCTCCACCACCACCACCCCTCGCTCCGAGAGCAAAAGAGCTGAGCCTGCTTCCTCCTTTGCTTCTCAGCAGTATTTAAGGTGCATAATATGCGACTATAAACCTTTACACAGGGCAAAGGTCTTAATGGACTTATTGGGATTTACTAAGGGATTTTTACAGCCAGCATAAGTCACTTTTCCTACACTTTGCCCTCCAACCATCCTCCATGAGCCTCTCATTGCCCTTGAAAACGCGTTAGCAGTCAATAGCTTTCTGTAGCCTCAGAGATAAGTTATAGATTTAAATGTCCTCGATCAGAAGGCGGTGTTGCTGTGATTAATCATTTGCAGAACAAGATGAGTTGAAATGTTTCTCTGGTTAGTGAAAATAGAGGATTTCTCTGCAGAAAACCGAGACGCATTAAGTCTCCAGTCAAAGATTTGAAGGAACATGTCAATTATCCTGATTACTAATGCTTTGAGGCTTTTCTGAGTCAAAAATCACCCACATCCTTCATCTTTTTCTTTTTATTCATTCCTTCTTTTCTCTGTCAGATTGCACTGGGCCCCTCAGTCAAGCAGGGAGCGAGCATGTATAATCCAACAGAAAACAAATCCCCCTCCATCAATCGCAGCCCGGCTTTTAAAACAAGCCTGGGCGCCATGGTGCGGCACTCAGGCCCTCGGAGATGCTGTGGCGTCTGTGATATAGCAACACCACCCGCCCAGCCGCCTCCCTCCCAACCACCACCTCCACCACCACTCAGACCCTGCTGTCCTCCCCTCCGACGCCAGCCAGACAGCCAGTCCTAACCTTCAGTTTGTTTAAGCGCCGCTGAACCCTGTTGGCCCTGGATAGAGGGGGGAGGTAGAGGAAGGGTGTGCTTTAGATAATGACCTGCCATATGCCACTCTGCCTCTGCAGCTGAGTGAGCCGTGGCTGGATCAGCCCAGGCACAAATCTATTTGAAATTTAATTCTATTATCCTAATATGAGCTGAGCGTTCCATTGTCCGAATGAGGAACAGAGGAGTGGAGCAGAGTTGCAGGGCTAAGATGCGTGCCTTCAACAGGGGCTCATTAATGTGTGTGAAGGAGCAGAGGGACAGACAGTTGGGAGCCTGTGCTTCAAGAAGAAGCGATCGGGGGGAATGCTGGACCAACCAGCCTGGGTTGGATAAAAATGATTTGAAACTCTCATTTGTGCAGCCATTTTTGTTATGTTTCGCCGGAGCCTTTGAACTTTTCACCTTTCAGTCCCGCTACAGCGCAAACCCCGATGTCTTTTAGACGATAAAGAAGCACAAAGAAGTGGATAACTAGAAGAAAAATGCTACGTGTTTATCTTTTAAATACAATTCTCAAAAGTGTGGTGTGTCTTTTGCATTTAGTTCCTTTTACTTTGACACCTGTGAGTAAAATCCAGTGCACATCATTACGGCGCACTGCAGATATGTGGAAGGATTTCAACTGTTTGTCCTCGTGCGCACATGGTTGCTAAAAACTAAGAGTGCACATCACCCTGGACACACCATTCCCAGGGTGAAACATGGTGGCAACAGCATCATGTTGTGGGGATGTATTTCTTCAGGGAAGCTTTGTATAGTTGGGGGAAGAAGATGGAAAAAGACACAAGGTCTGTTAGAGATGGAAAATGTTTAGAGATCGAGGCTCACATCCCTGCATGACAACAATCCTAAACACACGGCCAACGCAAGTGGGTATGATCAAAGGACTTCAATGGCCCAGTCAAAGTCCAGACCAAAATCAATTTGTAAATATGCAGAAAGATTTGAATTCACAGAGGACCTGTGCAAAGCATGGAGTCTCAGTCTCCACACGGCGCTGACTCGGCTGGTATGAATGAGAATACACAACACACGTTTTAGAATTTCATTTATGCAAAACGTTTAAATCAAACCTTTTCTCTTCTCTTCACAACTGTGCACTAATTTGTGTCTATCGCGCAAAACCTCCTAACGTTTATGGTTGTAATGTGGAAAGAAGTGAGTCAATGATTTGATCTGCGCCTCGCTTCTGAAATCCCTTGTGATGGGTTTGACTTCGGTCGACTTTTTTTGGATTAACAATCTTGAACAGCAATGTCCAGCAGCCAAGATGTCACCTAATGTTTCCATTGGCTGAGGAGGCCTGGTGCCTCAGATCTCCACTGGTGGAGGGGGATGGGAGGGACGCAGATGCTAGAAACTCCACCGCCTCAAAACATCTCCCTTTCCACCGCAACGTCATGTGACGGGGTTTAATGCTTGGATGCAGAAGTCAAACGGAAAGGATTTGGGGATGGGACGTTTGGGAAAAATCTGTCAAAATACTTCTACCACGCAGAAAATATGCTGGAATCAGACTGTGGCTAAAGAATTTGGCTGCTGAAACATAATGCATCTCTGCAATGTTGAGATTTTGCTATGCAAATTTAAGCCAAGAAGCTTTTATTCTTCAAGTCTGAAAGATCGGTCAGCCATCAAAAACCTAAATCAGCCCTAGTTCCACATGTAAGGATGAGAGTTTGGATAGCTTTTTTTTTTTTTGCACAAAGTAACAATAAGAGACATTAATTTCCTATTTTTACTTTTTAGTCTCCCCTGTTTTCTTCCATAATCCACACAACAGTTTTATTTAAGGAAAAAAAAAACAATTTTATCTTGCAGCACTGTTTCTCCTTTTCTCTCGGGATGGCCAAAGTCTAAACATTTAGAAAATCAATCAAAAATACAAGGTTCTAATCAATAAGGAATTACACGTCAGATTACATTACGGGTCTAGTAAACCTACTACAACAAAGGCCCAGGATCCCACTGGCCTCCAGAGAGCAAATGTGAAGAAAATAATCACAGACTTCATAGCCACGGCATGGCTTCTGAATATATTCTTAAAGGAATTTATTTTACACCTTAGAACAATTCAAAACAAAACAAAAAAACCAGAGATAAAGATTAGGGATGTGGTACATTGGGAATGTATTGAAAACTGTAGTTTACATTTTTTTTTTTTGGTGTAAGCTCAGAGAAAAAAAATGTTAATACAGTCATTATAATTGCACTTCATAAATCTAGACCGATGCCAGTATTTCTCCACAACAAAAGCTCCCCGTTCTCTCATTCTGTCCAGTTAATAAATTCAATTTGCCGCTGAAATTTGACTGACAAAAGAAATGCTAATTTAAGACCAGAGAGCCGCTGCACTGATACAATTTTTTCTCACCCGCTCGGGTCCCACAAGGCAACAAAATATTGTGGTAATTTAAGTGCAGTACATTCGGGGAAATCTCACAGTCATAATGAATATTTCTCCGCTCTGAATCATCAAAGTTAAGACTGGCCTGAGCCAACTGCACCCCCACCCATCGCTGAAATGGGTAGCAAAGACAAAAAAGACAGGGCATGATTGTTTTAGTTTTGTACTCGTTTGCAACAATAAAGTACCCCAAAAGTACGATCTAATTTGTTTTCACAGCTGCTGTAAGTGCAGCAATAAAGGAGTCAAATGACTCCACCTGCACAGAAAATCTAAAGCCTCCAATAAAAAGGAGCAAGTTCTCTCCTGTACATAACTCAGTCATAATGTTTGTCATAATGTTTATGGGACTGCGGAATCAGTCGGTCAGTCTCGCTGGAAAAGTCTGGTAATCACACAACGAAATAAAAAAAAGTCTGAGGATTTTGAAGAACGCAAACTCAGAAGGTACAAACACACATGCACTCTGCCGCACACACGCTTCAACATACAGCACCTTGCAAAGGCTTTCCCTTTGACATTAAGACCATTTTTACGTGTCACAAACACAAATTTCAAGGCGTTTTATTGAGATTTTATGCGATAGATCAACACAAAGTAGAGCATGACTGTGACGTCAAAAGAAAAAGGTCAAATATTTTTCAGCCTCTTGTGTTTAATTTCATTTCAGTGTACGTCATCTGCTCAAGACCTCAGAAATGAGTTTTTTTTTTAGAACATTTGAAACCAAACATGAAGACCAAGAATATAACAGATAGGTCAAAGAATGAGCGATGGGAAATTTAGATTACAAAACAATATTCCTAATTTGGAAAGAGTCACAGAGGACCGAGCATTAATAAAATACGAGATCCACGTTAATTCTGGAGGAGCCGTGGGGATCAAAATCTGGTAACAAGACAATTATTAGACATAAATAAAAATAAATCTCATCTGCAGAAGCTGTGTATGCTCTTGTGGTGGCAGCTTCATCATATGGGCATGCTTTTCTTCTACACGGACAGAATGAGCGTAATTTATTTGTAATAAAAAAAAAGTCAAACCAGTTCCCAATAAGGGAAACTTTATGTTGATCTAAAACATGAATCAAAATAAAACCTCTGAGATTTGGGCTCGAACAGCGAAAAAAAGCGAAAATGTCAAAACGTCCCCTTTTACAAGCCGCCGTACACATAAGGTTATCTCTGTTCCCTCCCAGTCACATTCTTCACTGTAACATTTCTTTTGTTTTTCGTATTTTTTGCAACGTTTTTTTTTCCTTTTAAATAAGTATTTTGAAATTTATTGTCGATTCCAGTGTTGGTTAGGAAAAAAAAAAAAAAGAGCTCTCCGTTCAGGTTCTTCCAGAACCAAAGCAGCATCTCTGCCTCACATCAGAACATAAGAGACTGCACGTCAGCTTGAGGAGGAAATTTTAAATCATAGTGACGAAAAAAGGAAAACAATAGAATAAGATAAAAAAAAAAACAAACAAAAAAAACAGTTGAGACACTTTTCCTTATAGCAGCCAATACATATAATATACCTACAAATATATCAAACAACAAAAAATAGGTTCAAGTTTTTCAAGTTTCTTAAATATATCATATCCAAACTACCCAATTCCAAACTTCAAAGTTAACAAAATTCAAGCAGTGCAATTAATTTATCAATTATAACAGCAACAATAACTAATATTGTACTACCCTTTTAGATTCAACCTTGTGATCCTTTTTATAAGAACACCCTAGAACTGCTAGTAATTCTTTTTTTTTTTTTTCTCAGCACTTTTCTGTACGCATGTACTGTTACTGACTTTTGGGTTTTAAAAGCAGCCCTAAGCGCTGGCCCTTTAAGACCATTTCAGTGACAACCTACACAGTAGCTTCATCCTTAGTATTTGGAGAGGAGATACAAGTGGCGTATGCACTTCATGTCAAGCTATGATTCTCATAAAAAAAAAAAAAAAACAGTTTAAGAAGATAAAACAACAAAGCAAAAAGAATAAAATAAAAATAAAATATTAATCCAAAAATCCTATTGGCAAACCACACAATGGAACATCAGGAGAATCTTGGAATCCCTTTTCCATCCCGCTGGCAGTAACTACTACCTTTTGTGTTAGGGATCCCCCACAGCCTGCTTTGAAACCAGAACATCTACGGTTACACAGCACAGCAACTGCTCTTCTCTAAGATGCCACGATCGTTAAAGCTGTGGCACTCAAGCAGTCCCGTAACATCTCTGTCTCGATTTTCTTCATAAATTCACAATTCTTGATTAATTTCCTCCTCTTCTCCCTCCCGCCCGTCCGTTCTATCTGTAAACAGGAAGGCGGATGTGTGCATGCTGGTGGTCCAACAGCCGCGGCACCGACACAGTCTCGTACCCTTTGCCGAGCATCTGCTCCTTGATGCAGGGCGGGTGGATGTCGTTGATCAGATACTCCAGAGACTGCAGGCTGCTGCTCAGCACCGAGGTGTTGCACAGGCTCTTGCTGGGCAGGCTGCAGCACAGACCCCCACCGCTGTCGACGGCAGGGTGGTGGTGGTGATGGTGGTAGTGGTGATGGTGGTGAGGATAGCCCATTTCTCTGTGGCCTGTCGCCGGGCCTCCCGTGGAGGTGCCCAGCAGCTCCTGGGGGTTGTAGCAGTCACTGTCGGGCGTCACCAGCACACTGTTCCACGGTGGTGCAAAGTACTGACCCACGGAGAAATTCCCGTGCATGCCCACACAGTTCAAAGGGGAAGAGCTGACTTTGTCGAGCCCGCCCCCACCGCTGGCACTCGCTGTCAGGTGGTAAGGTCTGGAGGAGGAGGAGGAGGACATCTGGGCTGCCATGATTCCCCCTCCTGGAATACAGGTTTCGGGGGACTTACTGATGGCGCCCCCTCCGCCGCTGCCTCCGCTGTACATGCGGAGGACGGCCTGCTGTTGTTGCTGCTGTTGGTGCTGTTGCTGCTGTTGTTTCTGCCACAGGATGTAGTCCATACCCTCTGCATACACGCCGCTCTTCATTACTTCTGCACTTTGCGCTGGCAGCCCTGATCCCGTGTACACCATGTTAGCCTGGGGACCCATTCCTACGACATAGCCTCCACCCGAGGTGCTCGAACTGACCCCCATAACTGCTGTGACCTGCTTGGAGGGGCTGGAATTTGTTGGTGCAGTGGAAGCCCCCTGACACACCTGCTGCAGGGCCTGAGCCTGGCAATGTTGGTTGATCTGATAGATGATACTCTGAATGGAGGGGAGATTAGACTGTGCAGGCAGGGACAGGCCTCGGCCCCCGGTTACAGGTATCACAGAGCCAGCCACAGTGACATTTGGGGGTACTGAATGTCCAGAGCCTTCTGGAGGCTTTGAGGGCCCAGAGTGGTATATCATTTGGCCATGACTGCTGGCTAAAGTGCTACTATTGGGGGGTGGATAGGGGGCCACAGCTATGTGAGCTGGAGAGAGCTTAGTCCGTCTGCCTTCTGAGTTCTTGAGAACACCTTTGGAATGACCAAAGGAGGATGACGATGATGATGAGGACTTGACAATGGCAAGGAGACCCTGGTACCCTCCCGTGTGGAGATGGGGGTAAGGGCTGTAGCGCTGCCCTGTGGTATCATATCCGTTCACAGTCCGGTTAAGGTGCTTGTGCTGGGGAACCCTGATGTTGGTGGGGAAAATCTTGATGGACAGTGGGCTGTTCGCCGTCTTCTGAGCATAAGCATCGAGTTCTGCTGCTGTTGGGTACCGTGAGGAAGGTGAAGGTACCACCAGGTCACCTGAAAGACAAAACAGAAAAAAAAAAAAAGTATGAACACATGAAGATCTCAAAGGGACAAATACAGAAAAAATCATGAGGTGAGATTTATTTTGGAACGCTGGAAAATTTTGTGACCTCACATTCCCGTGAGGTACACAGGCACTTCTACCGAGTCAATGAAAAATAATGATATAATCACAACCCAATCAACAGCCAACATATTGCTTTTGTGAATTGGCAGGTATTGCTTTTTTATCTAAAGAGTTAAGTCTGACTGATTACCCTGCTAATATCAGATCGTTGTGCTTGCATATGCTGTATAAATAGCTAAAATATTTTGCACTGTAAGCAGATTTCCTTGAAAACGGCTGTTAAATGTGCAAGATTTTTGCAGCAGCTGGAAGATTTCTTTCTGTTTTTAATAAAATCCTTAGCTCATATTGCAAATTTGTGTTTGAAAAGTGTATGTGATAGCATTTCTACTTAGATTATGATACAGTGAGAGGCTCATATCTCGTTGGAATCATGTAAAAGAGAAATTTGCGAGCCGTGAGGCATCACATTATGTTAATTACAGATCTATAAAACAAAGGTGCACAAGCAACCAATGGGCTGCAAAGTTTTTCAGGCTTGGCATGTTTTATGAATTTTAAGACCACCGTCTCGAGACTTTTATTAAGCAGATACACTTCAGTAGAACCCAAACATGGTTATAAAGCAGCAGATGAGGACTGGCGTTTATCAGGATGCTCCTCCGCTCAGAGCTTTCTCTCCATCTCATTTTCACTTCCTGATGTGGATGTACATCCCTAGACAAATGAATCTTTTTAAAAACTCATTCTGTCAGAGCCTGCTACCTTAGGCGCTGTTAAATCAGTGCATTGTGGAATTAATTTGGACTCTCTTCAGCGCTGAATTGGGTTAGCCTTGGTACCAGAGGAAAGGGGAGGGAATAAAAGCTTGTTTAATTGAAGTGGCACATTTTAGATTTATAAGTGGAATCACTTACTGGGTCTTACCCTTGGCAACTGAGTTTTCTCATTCATTCAATCCAGCAGAACTGGGTGGAGAGTCCCCCACAAAGAACCAATTAAAGGTCAACTGGGACTTGCAAACTTGGTTAAGGAGAATTGGACAAAATATAGCCCAATAATGAACGATCAAGTGATAATTTTTTTTTCACAGAAGTAGGTAAATTGAATTTTTAAAATAGACAAGAGACAGCTTCATTGAAAAAGACACTATATTAAAGTTCAGTTTCTTCCAAACAGTTTGAAGACCTTATGCCTAACACTGAGTTTATTTATCAATAGAAAATAAAGGGATTTAGTTGAATTTAAGCATCCACAATGACTTCGTCATACTCCTTAAACAAATGTCTCAATCAAAAAGTGTTTTCTAAATCAGATTAATTGTGGAAACCGATTAGCTATTAGTTACACTCCTTAGCTTAGCTCCAGTAAGGTGCTGCTTTTGGCAATCTGTCTGTTTTTTGACATCGGCCTGAGGAAAGTTGAGCTCTTTTTTCCAGCTGTGAGATGTTTCACGGTTTTCTTGTCCATTTCAAGTCATCTCAAAGATTTGGTTCATAACTTGGTTCAGGACTTTTTGTGAAGTTTCTTGCATGTCATTGTCATTGTCAGGTTCCAGCTGCACTTAACACTGAACTTTTTCACACATGATTTTCGTTTCAAGGACCGTGTAGTTTTCATAGCAGAGGCTGCGAGGGTGACCTAACCAAGTCCTGCAGTAGCAACGCATCCCCAAACATGACACTTTCACCTCCGTACCTTACAGGTGGTATGATATTTTCTGTTCAAATATGTCCTTTAATCTGACCTTTAAATATTTTAGATTTACACTGAACTGTCCAAAGAACAGGAACAGTGCTCATCTCTGTCTCTGTTCTCTCGTGCAAACATTAGTCTGGACATTATGGATGTCATTTTTGAGAGGAAAGGTTTCCACACCTTTTCTGCACAAGTTAAAGTTGTGCAGCTGCTTTGTGATTTTTTTATTTCATAAAAAGTCCCTAGTAGTCATGATTTAATTATGTGGACCTGATGTGATAAACCTGTGTAATTCCTACCCTCTGAAAAGTAAAAAATGTCAGGATGTCCCAATTTCTTCCTTGCCAGAAATAACAATTTTCAGAAAATATTAAACACTTTTTTCTTCATTTTCTCAGCTTTGTTGAAATTGATATTAAATATGCCCAAATATATGAGACAAACACATAAGTGCTGTCATAGGACACTTTATTTTATTTTTTATGACTGCACCTTCCAAAATGAGTCCTGCAGGAGGGAAAATCTATTATTTCAATTACGAGCACAGAGTAGCATAAAATTGACTTTAACATGCATCTGAGATTAGCTTTAAAATATAAAACAGAGAAAAGCCGAATATATACCACCGTGAGGAGGTTCGCTTTAAATCTATATGTAAATGCTCGGCTCTGTTTGAGCAAATTCTCAAACTCTATCCAGCACCGAAGGCTCAGAGAAGACTGACAGCAGTCCTTGGTCAGTGGACCAGTCCTTGGCCACAGTACGATGAGGTAGCAAACAGGAAAAATTGCAATTTCTAAAAAGCCCACCATGTGTCATTGTCTGGGGGCTGGGCATGGAGGTGAGGGGCTGCGGTGAGATTGGATTTAAATGACATTATTCAGGCAATTTCATGGCTACTTAGCTCAGTATAACAAAAAGCGTGGGGGGTTGGGAAAAGGACTCAATTTACAAACAATATATCAGCTGCCACAAATGACTTGCAACCTCTTCAAAAATGACATTTCGAGAAAAAAAAAAAAAAATGCTCAAAAATTAACCACCAGAACAACAGTCAGCAAATGTCCCGGCTACCTGAGGCGTCTGTGACCGGGACGCAGTCCATTTCCTTTCCAATAGCAAAACCACTTTAAAGAAACTCCACAGCCAAGTAGTCACAATTCTCATTTCTTTGCTCCCATTCCAGATATCATGGGGAGTTCATTTCTACAACCCTTTGGGACTCCAACTGTGAAAATGATTAAATCTACAAGATCCATATCATAAAAAAAATAAAAATGAATTAGGCTGAATGCTGAGCGACGAGACTGTGAATATCCAAACTAAATTTAAGGACAGAGTGGTCCGGTGGGTCCATCAAAACATGCACTCTGAACTTCACACAAAAATACATCAGATTGACCTTTAGCCAACACAAAGTGCTTTCCCCCAGGTCTTAGAGAAAAACAAACTCTTGGTTGTATTTAAATGCTGCAAAGGGTTCAAGACACATTTGGAAGTGCATATTGCTGATGATCTGAGTTCCTATGCCAGAACCAACAATTGCTTGTCTCAGAGAAAACCCCCAACCAAAACACTGGTTTTTCCAAGATTCCTGGCATGTCAAGCTAAAAGACATGAGCAGAGCTTCAGTTTCTGATTTTGGAAGGTTTTCAATTCTTTCTGCTCTCTGGACCAAAGAAATGTAGAACTGAGAAGGTTAATTTAAAAAAATGTACAAAATGCGCATGTGTCTTTTTTTCCAAGAAGAGAAAAAAACACATGCAAACTGCAGGGATGTGTAAGTGACAGCAGGAATGTTATTTGAAACAAGAACAACCAAAGGGATATGAACACTTATTGAATTTGAGTTTGTTGGGAGCATTGATGGTTATTCAGTCTAGCAGCTGCTGGGTGGAAGGACCTATGATAATACTCTCTTATGCAAATAGAGTAAATATCATTTGATAAAATTATGCAGCAAGAGTGGCCAATGAAACCCATGATACATGTTATACTTTTAGAATCAGTTTTATCCTCAACATTCATTCCTTTGTCAAATTTATTACAAAGGAATACATTTGTAATAAATTTATTACAAATCATAACAAAGATAATCTTTGTTATGATCTGACATTGTTCATTTCCACTGTCGCCACATGCCTGCAAAGGTGGGAAGATTGCTGCAGAATCAGTGACTTTATGAAATCAGCTGATTTCTTTGACATCAGTGGAATCAAAAGTGAAACATATGTAAATGAGGTGAATTGAGTCTTTTTGGTTGTGCTCACCAGATTTTTGTGAATAATCTGACTTGCTGTGTAAAGTCTCTCGAGATCACATTTTACTGTGAATTGGCGCCCTGTAATACAACTAAACTAAATTGATTGGTTCATATACTGTAATAGCATAACCAGACTAAACCTTCAGATCTGTGAAAGCAGCACCAGTAACAGTAAATAAACTTTAATCAGATTGAGGATGACATCCTAATGGGCTGGTATGAGTGTGCCAGACCCACCAATCTGAGGTCTAACCAACCTCGGTGAGGCGCAGCCCTGCTTCCCCCGGTGACAGCAGTGTCATTTGCTTTGATGTTCTGACTTGCAGAGGAAACTGACAGAAGACTTATTTCATTTGCTCAGAAGAGAGAGAGCGAGAGAGAAAAAAAAAAACATGCTCATTTCAAAGCATATTGCGGGTCCACATGCAAATGGAAAGGCAGCATTTTTTTTTCTGATCTTCTTTACACGAGGGCAAGAAAAAAAAAAACATCTTTGATCATCACATGGTCTAAATGAGGAAAGATATTTGGCTTTCAGGCATATCAAGGGCCCGTGCCCTGCCGCCCCTGCGAGCCCCCAGCTGCAATATGCCCATCATTTCACCTAATTACTGCCACATGAGGAAAAAAAAAAAACTCTAAAAAAGCCAGGAAATTCATTAAAGGGTAGCTAATTCTATTCCTTCTCACTCACTGAGCTCTATATTTTTCATGCCTGAGCCTGTGTTTCTTCTGAGCGAGAGGAGACAGCCCCTCTCGCTTCGTCTTTTCCCAGCTTGGCCCTTGTTTGTCAATAGGCAGAGCCTTTGGCACACCAACCTGGCATCAAAGGGCTTCACACTTCACAGGCCACAGGGATTAGAGGCCTTTCAGGCCTACAAAACCCATCTCAGCTCCACAAAGGCTTCCGGTTATTAGAACCCACAAGCATAAAGCAACAGGAGGAGGAGGAGGAGGCAAATGAGCATCTGGATGCTTCTGATTCCCGCTTCCTCTTGAAAAAAAAAAAAGTTCCATGGAGAAAATTTTATAGCAAAGTTGATTACAGTAAGTATGGCCACAAACCAAAGCATATTTCACTCTCATGCACAGGCTGTTATAGAGCCTGTGTTTGATGTGCCGAGCCTCCACATCTCTCTCCTCCAGAGCTTTAAGTCTATAAGTGAAGACACGGAGGTTAAAGGAGAGAGTCTCTTCTTAGGCAGCCACTCTGTGACTTATTGGTTTAGGCAGTAGATCATAGCACTGAGCTGCAGCATACAGATGGTGCTGCCTGATAAACACCCTCTGAGGCAGCCAACGTTTATGTGAGCCCTCGGCTTCTCATAAGGTAGGGGGTTTCCTGCACCTGTGCACACTCTCTGGTGTGGCAGTGCATGCAGATATAATGCATAAAAACTATGAGAGAGCGAGAGAGAGAAAGGGCATAGACACACATGTACACAAAGATCTGCATCTGCATTTCTGTGTCTCATTTGCCATCAGTGGAGCATGTTGTTATCCTCTGCTCAGCGCTCTCTCATGAAATGTAGGGCAGGGACAACAACAGGTGCCTGTGCGGGCGACAGCCTGCAATGCCTCCTGGGCTAAATGCTTCACACTCGCTTCATTTCAACATGCGACAGCCTTGTAAGGATTAATTATTTCCCCCGAGGATGGAAGAATATGCTTTTCCCTTCCTTAGAGCAGGAGGCTATGTGCGCTCACAAGCACATGAAACAGCTTACAGTAAATTAATGGGAAAACCTGGGCTCGAGCCGCTCCTGCAATAAGTGAGGAGGGGAGGGGGGGGCGAAAGTTTCACATGAAAGAAATGTAAACAAGCCAAGCGTATGATTGAACTGCATTGGAGATTAGATAAAAGCTCAGGCAAACACATGCATTAGTTCTTGGAGATCACGCGCCAGGGAGCGGAGATGGCAGGGAGGCAATTAATGGGTTGACCTTCGTCCTTAATCACCCAGTGCCTGGCACACAATGCCCATGTGTCAGAGCAGCACATCTCTAAATGCCACCCCTCATTAGCACAATGCACACGGTAAGAGAGGGAGAGTGAGAGGCTATCTGTGCAGCGTTACACTCTCCAGCGGTCAGACACAGATAGCGGAGCAGCGATTGGATAATGCAGAGCCGGACTGAGCCGCAGTAGGCCACGATATGATCTAGAAATCCCATTTTATTTGGAGGATGGGCACTCTTCTTTCTCTCTTTCGTTTTTTTTTTTTGATTGGCATGAAACTCCCCAAGCGCGACGTCCTTGGTGTACCCGGCACTGTCGCTGTGATTGCGTGGTGTGCCTGTGTGTACGTTCGCCCATCCGTGTGCATTCGGTGAAGGGGCTACCCAATTCTGAACACTCAATTAACACTCCTTTAATTAGCCAGCGGTACATTTTGAATTCTGATGAACTAATTTTCTCAGTGCGAGGGCGGAGGAGGCAGAGGAGGTGAGTGGAGGAGGTTAGCCTGGTAAAGATGAGGTCCACCGGGTACGAAACAGCAATAAAGAGACGAACTGGTTAGATTAGACTGTAAAAAATCCATTAAATTTGGTGCACTTCTTCCAAGTGAGAGGTCAAATTGTGTTGATCACAAGAAGCAGAGGCATAAAGGAGGACTATAAGAGGAGGGAGTAAGGTGATGTGAGGGCTGGAGAGTCATAGGCTGGACAAGAGTGGAGCAGCAAATCCAGGAGCCCAAGAATGCTTTGCATTTTAATTAGAGGTTTAAATGAATAAGCAGGAGTAAAACTGAACTGCCTGAAACACCCTTGCTACCATTTATTAGTGTTCCAAGTATTTAAAAATCATGAGCTGCTTGAAGAAGTTTCTCCTTATTAGTGGAGGAAATGCTCTAAAACATCAAAAAGCCTTCAGGGTTTTCCCACTCACTCCTGCAGGCATGAATCCCTTCTTTACTGCAGGCTTTGATCCCCCCTGACCACGTCCATGGTGTAGCGAGGGGGAAGAGCGCTTGTTTAGATGAAGGGAGAGGACCCGTACGGCTGAACTGCAATTAAGTTTTCACAGAAGAGCGAGCGTGTAATACACATTAACTTTGGCCAAACAAAGCAGCAGAGCAGTCTGTGATGAGGTCGGGGCAAAAATCAGGAGCAGAGATGATCAGGAAGTTAAAGAAGAGAAAAGGGTCAGGTTTTGTTTAATTTGCACGACACACACTGGGAGCCATTTTCCTCTGAAGTCACCCGTCGCTGGCGAATGAGCCACTGGTTTTTGACTGCTCTACGTGTGCACTGTGTCTCTTGCCATCCCGATATTTGAACTAACGTCTTCATACAACATAAGATCTACTCAAAGTTCAGGTTGGAGAGTTTGGTTTAGTGATTTTATACATATTGATATTGATTCTACCACTAATAGAAACTTTGCAACGCTGTAATTAATGATTTAAAATCAATAATTAACAGCTGAAACATCTTACAAAAGCCTAAGTTTGAAAAATGTTCCATCACTAATATACCATATGCAATTCGAATGCTGTATGGAAAGCAGTTATGCTTGGCAATTACCTTCCAATTGTTATAAATTTGCCATCTGGCTGCCAATAAGATATTCAGCCTGTTGGGTGGAGTTTCACTGAAATACATGCCCAGAGCTGACACAGATGGCAGCGCCCAAAGCTGCTAAAGGTCAAAGAGAATAACTTGCATTAATCACAAGCACTCTCGGCAACGCAATTTTAAACCAAAAATATCACAGCCAAATTATTTCTTAATATCGTGTAACCCTTGAAGAGGTGCAAAGCGAAATCAGTGCGTGGCTGGGATTTTCAGATCAGTTTCCACTTAGAAACTCAACATTTTGTTTCAATGCCTGAACACACAATGGGCGGCGCAGTTGGCAGGACTGTTGCCTTGCAGTAAGAAGGTCCGGGATTCAAATCCCAACCCATGGTCTTTCTGCATGGAGTTTGCATGTTCTCCCTGTGCAGACGTGGGTTATATCCCACCGTCTCCTGCTTCCTCTGACAGTCCAGGTTAATTGTAGGTGTGAGGTACAGAAACACTGTCTGTTTCTGTATCTCGCCTTTAGCGGCACCAGTAGGAATAAGCTGGTAATGGATGGATGGATGAACACACCATACCTAATCACCTGTTGGTGTGGAAGTTGTTATGTCACAAAGAGGACATCAAAACAATTTGGTCTGTTTTATGCTATTGGATAAGGAAACCCAAGAGTTTGATAAACATTCTCCACAGGGAATAGGAGCAGAGACTGCTGCTAACTCTGTGTAATGCTAAACCTGATAATCATGTTAATCACTGAAATACAAGATGCAAAGGATAGTTGTGAAACCTTGATGGAAACAATTAGCAACCAGTCATGGTGAAAAGCTGAACCCCCCCCAACATTTTAATGCTGTTAATTACAGATTTAAAGGTTTATGGCAGTAGCAGAAGTTTATGAATGTATGAAATCTGGATGTTGGAGATGACTGCAAAACTGTCATGCGTGCATCAAATCTAAACCTTTCCAATTGGGTCCCTTCAAGTGTGAAAAAAGTTTGACATGTCCACAGAGGGAAAACTGAACAGCATTGTCCCGTGAAGGAACCCTTGACCTGTTGCTATTGTTTACGTCTTAGCAGATAGGATGAGGGTCTGCAACATTGTGTCCCATCAACTGTTGGCCAGCACTAAAAAAAGACGGGCTAGCAGGGGTAGGCCAGAGGAGACCAGAGGCAGCTTCATCTCCTGAACAATACCTGCCTTGTGCTAATGGAGGTGTCATCTGGCACAGGGCTGATTAGTCAGCGATTACAGCCATGCCTCAATAGCCGTGACAACTGCCGCAAACACAATGGGCCCTGATAGAGCCAGCTGTTTGGTCCTCTGCAATTAACCCTGCATCCCACTCGTCTCCGGCAGTGTGCTGCCTCTAATTGACTATTGGGCACACAAAGCAGGAGCTGTCGGCCAGACCCCCTGGACATGCAGCCTCCGCCCCTCCGCCGAGGTGGAGATGATAATAATAGAGGCGTCCCGCAGACTCAGCCGCCAGTCAATCAAAGCTTCGGCTCCCCACAGGAGCTTCCTGAGGAGCGAGGGAGCAAAAGGAAGCACATGTATGAGCCAGTCATCAACAGGGTAGAGGAGCCTCGCAGGGGGCAGACATGTTGAATATGCCCTCAACCAAAGTACTAATCAATTCAAGAGCACGTGAGGGGAAAGGAAACCCTGCTGCTTGCTTGATATCAGAAAAAGACATTTTTAGGAGCATTCATCTCTCTCGCTTCAACTCAAGGTTGATTTTTTTTTTTTTTTTTTTTTTGCGCAACAATGCAGAAACCAGGGGGGGGGGGGGGGAAATCAAGGCAATTATTTGTCGGGCTTTTGCTATCTATAATTGTGCAGATAAAAATCGAACTGCTGTGATTTCTCAGAGGATAGAGCTCTCTAAATTCAGCGGCTGCTTGTGTCATCATAATCATAATCATCAAACAAATGCTTATTGTAAGACGACATAAATTAAACCGAGGTCTCCGCACATCTCCCTCTGATTCATTTAATTACAGAGAGTTATGTTTTTAACTTTGTTCAGGGGAAAGTCTGCATTTTTCAACATCATTGACAAGACATTCTCATCAAAGCCCAAGTAAAAGTAGTAATAGTTGGGCGTTGCTTTTCAAAACGCGGTGCCATACTGCCTCCCATATTGGGCTTCTAACCTGCCAACACAAATAGCAAAGAGGATAATGAGAATGTTAAAGCAATCTGCACACTGATCCTTCACAGGCAAGCGGGCATGGCACGGCTTCAAGAATGGATTTATTCATTAAAATAGATTTCAAAAGAAGCTTGGACAAAACTCACAAACCTAATCTTTCGTTTCATTACAGCCAATCTCATCCCAGATTGGATCTATTTTCTGCACGAGCAGATGGAAGAACTATCAACCTGGGAGCCTAATTTGGGCTTCCTGCTCATAGATACTGCAGCATGAGGTCACTCGGTTGGCCTGCACTGAGGCAGCAGGGGGGTGAGAGTTGACTGAGGCACAGATAAAAGCCCACAGGTACAGAAAACAGGATTTTACCCGCAAGACCAGGTTTTAAATACAGCGCAACAGCAATTTTTCACATACTGTCACATTGGAATCACAAACATACATGTATGTTAATGGGTAATTATGTAATATAGACCAACACAATGCAGTCCATAAGTGTGAAGTGAAAATTTATGCAGTTTTCCAAGTTTTTTAATCCCCTTAAACAAACAGGCTGGAGAAGAATCACTGAAGGTGAAGACAGCCAAATCTTCAAACCACCTTCATGGTTCGATTTAATAACACATCAGAGAAAGCGTTGAAGTGGGTTTGTCTCTCACTCAGTACAGCTTATTGTAACAGCACTCCTCCTCTTACACATATTACTGTGCACTGCCAGTCAGCTTTCTGAAAGTAGGCTGCAACATTGCTAACTTGCTTGAGAAAAATGTTTGGAAGTATTTCAGGCAATAAAAATATTTCTTCTTAATATTTGGAAACAGAAGGTGCTACAAAACCCTTATTTGTCATCAAGGATACAGCTAAACTTAGTTTCGACACATCAGTGTGCAGCAGAAGAGTAAAACTTTGATGAAGTACAGACGCGCACAAATAAACACAAGCTACATAAAATTAATGAAAATTATGAAACAACAAAAAGTCTCAAAACACTAATATTAATAGTTAGATAACGTTGTTACAACAATAGTAATGAGTATGTTACAGATACCATACAATCATCATATGTTTATCTATGATCACATAATAAATACCTCCTAGCGACCAATGCCCAATCTGTAAACATCAACCTAAACATGAAACATGGTATTGGCATGTTGTAAGGATGTTATTCTGTAGCAGGGAACAGTGTAGTTGGTGTTAATGGGAGGATGGACGGAGCCATATTCAGGTCAATCCTGGATTAAAACCTGTTAAGAGACTGAGAAGACTTGACCTGGGGGCGGAGGTTCACCTTCCAGCAGGACAATGGCCTTAAATAATAGAGCCAAAGCGACAATGGCATGGCTTAGATCAAAGTATTCCTTACTATTATTATTGTTGTTCAGAATGGCCCAGTCAAGTTTCAGATCTATGTCCAACTGAGAATCGGTGGCAAGACTTCATTATTGATTATCATATATGTCATCCAATCAATCTCACTGAACTTCAGATATCAAAAAGCTCAGTCTCCAAATGTACAAAACTGAAAGAGAGACACAAGCCAAAAAACTGTGGCTCGACACTCAGGTGGGCTGAACACAAATTCGTGCCACACTTTTCAGATTTTAATTTGTACATGATATCATGTCATATACCTTCCACTTCACATATTTCACCATTTACGTTGGTCTTCCCACACATAAAATCCCATTAAAATACTGTCTGTGTCTATAAACTGACAAAATGCTAAAAAGTTGTTAATAATCTGTATAAATGTTTTAAATAGGCTGAGTATTTCAAGAAAGATGCTGGATAATGTTTCAAACCAAAAACCCGTAATTAGTTGTTTGTTGTTTTTTTTACTTTAAAGGTTGCAACCCAGGAAATGTGAAATACAACACCACATGGACGCTGTCATGTTTACATTTTCTCATTAGAATTTATCTCCGAAGCCAGATGTAACAGAATCAGCAATGAAAATTAATTAGCTGGTTTGATGTGGCTGCCTCATGCTCTTTCCAGACAGACCTGGCTTTTATGGGCTGTGGAGGAAATTACTGAGAACTGATTGATCCTGAAGGACTCTGTACATATGGTCTGGCAGACACACTTACATACACACGCACACGCACCCCACCATGCCTACACACACACACACACACACACACACATAGCTAAATCCTACCAGTTCTCACCTTTTACCCTCATCATGTTAAAACCTGAAAACAATTTGTTCATATTCCATGTATTTACAGTAAATAATACAGAAAAAAAAGCTTATGTCTTATATTAAAGTGCACAAGAACTGATGGCTTCTGCAAGTCAAACACATACTGGAATATAAACTTGCACCCTCTGACCTCTAAAACAGAAATCACACACAGCAGAATCTCCCTTTGGATGTTTCTTCCTGTTTTATTCTTTCCCCATCCTTCGCGCTTCATGTCTGTGTTTTCTTTGTGCTTCTCTCAGGCTTCAAACCCCTTCTGTCTTTTCATCCCCCCACTCTTGTCTCTTCCTTCTCCCTCTCTGAGTAAGTGAGTTTCATCTGGGGTGCTTGCAGGGCGAAATCACCTCGGGGCAAACACTTTATTATCTGTAGTCAAAGCGTCACCACAAATACCATTCTACACACACAAGTGTCACTTTCCATTTGTCTGCGCTTGGGCTGCATTAGCAGAGCCCAGCCGGGCCCTGAGCCTCATCTCAAACGCGCCCACCGGAAGAAAGCTAACAGTGTGGGAACGCTCTCGTCCTGAATTCCTGCCCCATTAACACCTCTGACAGGACCGGGTTGGACTCACAGCCTGTCTGGGGAAGTGAGGCATTATAATTAAACATAACTTATCGAATGACAAAAATCGAGTCGCGTTTAGGCGGACATCTCATAATCCTGGTCTTAAAATGTTAAATTTGAGTCAGCGTCAGAGCGGACAACACCACAAGAGGCCACTATTCATTTTAATTACCAACGATCTGGCTGAGGGTCTGGCAAAGCCAGCAGCAGTGGGCGCTTTCTGTCTGCGTTGAGCCTCAGAGGAATGCAGGCCAGCAGCAGCGGCGGCGGCGGCGGCGGCTCAGGGCTTTTGTAGGACACCCGTACAAAACAACAAACACAAAAACTGGGGCAACTTGTTTACCTCACACTTCATGAGCAAAATGTCTAAACAAAACCAAAAACAGCTAACTCTGCGCTTGTTCCCATGTTAGTCAACAGCAAAGCAAGAAAGGGAAAGAATTCAAAAAGTAAAATATGCACTGAAAATTTTACACAATCTTTCAACTTCCAGCAGAAGTAATGTAATATATTGAAGAGGTGTATCTATTTAAAAAACAATATAAAAATATTAGTTGATAAAACTCCCAAAGCTGTTTATTTAAGTGTTTATTTCTTTAAGCTAATGACAACCCAGTTTGTTTTCTCAGAGAAGTAGACCCTTGCTTATGTTTAAAAAAAGCTTTTTTTTGTCAGAATTGAAGGTTTCCTGAAAAATATATCCATGTACAGTAAAAGATACTTGATAATACTTGATCTCTGTTGCATAAATTACTGTGTCAGTGCAGCGTGACGTGGACGTGTTGAGGAAATCCAGGTTGTTATGACAACAGTCGGGAAAGTTGATTCTGTCTCTCATCTTCCTCTTCACAATATTGTACTTTTTCAGTGGGGCGCAGGTCAGCAGAGTTTATTGACCAATCAAGCACAGTGAAATAAAACAGTTATTAAAGCAGACATTGGTACTTTTAGCCATGCGGGCAGGAGCCCAAAGAACTACTGGAAAATGTAATCAGCACCTTCGTAAAGATGCCAACAAAAAGAGGCATTAAGTGCTCTAAAATGTCCGGGTGGACGGCTGCTCTCACTTTGGTGAAACAGAAGACCAGGAAGTGACATGGATCCCCAAATTATCAGGGAAAAAAATGTACTTTCAAAAACTCTGGGGTTCACTTCACACTCCCCTGTTGTTTGTGTGACTTTTTCAACCACATTTTGTCCTTTCACTCAACTTTGCATTAATATACTTGCATCAAAGCTTTCTATAAAGTCTTTCTCATTATTGTGTAAGTCAGAATATGGCTGTGGCACAATATTTTTGTGCTCAAAATCGTTTTTTAACTGTCCTCCCGGTAATTAATCCAATTTTTTTTTTTTTTGAGAAACTGAACTTTGGGTATCCATTAGTTGTATCGCATAATTGTCCAAATAAATGCTTGAACTATATCACTGTGCAATGAATGTACATATCTTCATTTAAGCTATAGGACGAATTGTCGAAATATACTTCTCAATGATATTGCAATTCATTGAGGTTAATCTGGAAATGAGAGACACTTTAATTGCAAAGCTGCTTACTGTTTAATCCTAATATTCTGCTATAGTGGGCTTATTTGAGTGCATGGCTCGGTATAGATTGTAGAAGGTAGGCCACCCCTTCCCTGCTTGTCTGTGACGAGGCAGCTCCCTGGCCTGGCCTGGCCACCCTCATTGTACATACAGAATGGTCTGGATAGCAGAGCTTTATCAGCAAATACCCCTAGTCAGCACGAGCAGCAGGGCGGTTATGCGCTGCGACTGGCACACCAGCCGATATTGTCATGTATGATTAGGCCAGTGCTCATGAGCCTGTGAACTCATTCCCTTGGCATCAAAGTCAACGCCACCTCCTACCCTCCTCCATTTGTATCCCCGCCTCTCTGTGCTGCCCTCTCCTCAGTCCCCTCGTTGTTCCATTTCACGTTTAGTCTCGCTACTTCACAGTGAACCCAGAGTGAACCTCCTTGAAAGCTCTGCTCTGCTGAAAACAGATCCAAAGTGGAGCTAAAAACATCAGGGAGGACCGGTTTCATTTTCCAAAACAAATCTCTGCTGCTTAATTAACTCCATCCAGAGAGGTCAGCCTCAAGTCACAGCCAGCCAGTGCAGCGGAGGAGCCGCTGGTGCCAGTTGTTTTGTCTTGACACACCTCAGCAGATGACAAAGCTGATAGAGATCGAGCAGAACTGGAGACTCACAGGAGGCAGACAAACCACGAGGTCAGTTATGGGGAAACATCAGGAGGAGGAAACAGAGATTAAGGCGTTCAGTGAGGACACGGAGAACAACTCAAAGCAAAAAGACAGAAAGATTTGTGCCGGGTCCTCCTTGTCCTGCCTCTAGGAGCATATGCCACGCTGCGATACTATTTTCTCAAAGGGAATGTGTGTAGAGCCGAGAGCCAGCATCGTTCTCAGCCGTGCACAAACCTAAATGGACATGGCAACAACACAAACATGCTCACAGGTTTGGAGTAAAAGACCCCAGAGGTGGAGATAGCAAGGGCATGCAGAGATAAGAGTAGGAACTAGTGCAGAAAGGAGAGGACGGAAAAAAGTGTGTTGGGGAGGAGGGAGGGAGGGAGAGTTGAGGGGAGGCTGCAGGCGCCCAAGCAGGGCTGTCAGACTGGAGGAAGTGCTGGTGTGCAGGCCTGCAGGTAAATGGAAGAAGAAAGGCGCCTGCAGGCTGCCCCAGGCAAGCCTGGGCCCTTCTGTTCTATCATTTAGGAGACAAGTCCTCCACTGATTCCCAATTAATATTTAACACCGTGCAGACAACAAGGCACTCCACTGCAGTACACATGCCAACGAGAGGAGAAGCAAGGAGAGAAAAAGACAGGAGATGAAGAGGATCTAGGGATGCATAAATGGATTCACTTTCAATGAGATGAAACAATATTTTGAAACACTTAATGTCAGTGAGGTTGGGCTTTAACAGAAGTAGCATCTTTTACTTTTAATCAATGCTTAAAGCTTGAACATGTGTGTTAATGGGACTGCAGTGACACCTGATTGACAAAGTGATGATTTCTAGTCCATGCGTTGAGTTTGGGTTTGAACAAAGATGTCTGTGACGTTTAAAAATACGTCACTGCCAATACTCTTCCAAAGTATTCATACACCACTCTTCACCTTACAACCTCAAAGTATAAATAAACGTAAATCTCTCCCATTAAAACAAGATTTATGCTGCGGAGCTCATGAATAATTTCTCCTGTTAACAGATTCTTCCACTGGAACTTGGGACATTGATTCACAAACACATTTTATTTGAGGGTATCAGAGTAAACAGTGGCGACTGAAAACAGTTGCACACCACACATTATTTGTGAAATAAGGGGGAAACCAGGCATTCGATTATGAATGCACACCTCTCCAAATGAATCGAGTTTCTCGGCAGATAAACTAGAGTTTGATTAAAGCAGATCAAACAGTGCTAAAGATGGCGGTTACTATTTCCTTTTAGCAGTAGTTTTTGACGAGTGATAACAGGAAATGTGCTTGAAAGACTTGAGTATCATCAACAAAAGAGTTGGAACCTGCAACTCAGAGTTGAGACAGGACACACCCTGAACCTAAAACCATCCCTGTATTCAAATATGACGACATTGCTGGTGCATGCTGAGATGGCCTCTAGGAGAGAGCAGCTGAAGAGCAAACCAGGGAAAGTGTAGTTAAATTTCCAAGAGGATTAATGACATGAACAAAGTGCAGTGGTCAGTTTGCACTTCTCTGCCAAACCTTCTTCAGTATTAGAGCAGATTGAAAAACCAAAGAAAGGGATGGACCTAGGTTTTTGACCGCAACGGATGAAAGCACTACTTAGCTCTCTTAGAGCATGTCTCCCAATATTTTCTATTCAAATTCTCACCCTCCATCGCTTGCACTTACCGTCTTAGAAATCCAAATGTTTAACCAAAGCAATATTTGAGTTGAGGTTTTACCCGAACACCCTGCCAGAAACATGCAACACCTACTCAGCGGCTCTCCCAGAGAGCACAGCACGCTCTGCAAAGACACAACCTGCGTGTCATTTCCTGTGGGACAGCAAGGGGCTGCACACAGTCACTCCTGTCCTCCAAGCCACCCCCACGCTCTGGCAGGCGAAGACAAGAGGGCGGTGAGGCTTTGCACCTGGGACGCCCAAATGCCAGTTTGGAGCCTTTGGAACAAGGACCCTGCTTTTGAACCCAAGTCCTGCTGTGACCAGATCTACGGTAGACTTCCTCCTCTTCCTCCTCGAGCTCACCTCTCGGGGCTGTGAGATGGCTCAGCCCCCTGTGCGTGCAGCAGAAGGCGGAGGGGCAGAGGGAAGGCATGGCTCTGTGGGGCACCGACAGCCGGAAATGATTCTCCGTGTGCCAGCGCTGAGACACCAGCACAGCAGAAAGAGGCTGAGTTACGGAGGAGGCAAGATTAATACAACAACTATGATGTGGCCGTCTCTCTGACACTGACTGCGACTCTAAGGTTACATTTATATACGAGACCGCTGCCTGGAAGCTGCCGGTATTTTTGGATGTTGAATGGGAAAAAGTTCCACGTTTAGATGGCACCGTCAAGATGGATTGAGTCAACTGTAGTTGACATGCCAAGCCACTATGTAGCACTGTGATTTTAACATGTCAGCAAACGTACAAGCACTTTAGAGCAGCACAATGCTCACCACCATTGTTTTTTGTTATCTACTCATGCACAGGTAAATAAAATGTATCCGCGGGTTCTGCGCATGTACACTTTCACATCACGTCTCCACGGGGGGGCTTTACGGAAAGGTTGCACTCTGAACCCGGGCTTCTAGTCTGGTCACTGTTGTCATGCGAAAGAGTGGCTGGATCGCAACAAAAACGTTACGGTGTAACTGAAGAGTGGGTCTGTGTAAACGGGGCCTGAAATTCCTGGATTTCACAATCTAAAGATCTGGTGAAAACGTGATTGCAGCAATCCGTCTAGTGGGACTGCCTTAGTAGACATTGATGAGGGGCGTTATGGAGCCTACGGATAGCCGACTGTCACCTTTAAACGTAAAAACCTCCTGACCTCTGCTTCTGCTCCAGCAGAATGGGGAGTAATGACAGTTTCAGTGGGCCTCCTGTGGAATTTCAAATGGGAGTGAGAAATGAGGTGGTTCAATCAGTGGGAAAAGGTCAAGTGCATGCAGATTCGCTCTCCCTCGCCATCTCCATTCCTTTTCCCCCAGTTCGCTGCTGAGGCAATCAGGGTAAAGGTTGTTATTTCTGCTGCTGCGGCCGCCGGTGACCATGCTTAAATATTCATCTGAAAAACACTCCCCGTCTCACTTTTTCTCCCAGACAGCAGCCGTCGAGGTGCTGTGCCGCAATCTGATATGGCCGGCTAATTCTGCTGTTATGTTCCACACCGTCTCAGAAAAGCGGTAGAGGAGAGTTGGCTGGAGGTCGTTACCTGAGCATATTACCTCGGTTTAGAGGAAGAGAAGCAGCTAAAAAGCAAAGTCAAACTAATGGCTCTGGCAGCTTTGCCTGCAGAGGCACAGGGCTATTAGGAAAACTACAATTCCCCGGTGAACCTCCGTGTCATGTCCCGAGGCTGAGTGTGACAAGGCCCGGTTGTCTCTGTCGATCAAGCTCTAGGAGGGCTGAACCCGGCTTGACATGGAATGAACCTGGGATATCAGGCTCTGTGGGAAATTTCATTTACACCTGGCTGATTGGCACAGTGGGCCTCCGGGCTGTTGTCACAGAGGGTTATGGCTACAGGTGGGCTAGTCTGTTACCGTGTGCAACAAGGCAGAGTTGGGGATAAATTCTACCCCAGTTGATTGGAGGCTGTATTTACCAGGAAACCACCTGAATTTTGCTGATTTCTTTCTGATTTAATTAAAATGATGGGGTTATTTCATTCTAAAAGTATACCAAATCACTATGTTTGCCCTTGGACTTGGAACACCTGGTTCAGACTGAAGTCTGAACCAGTGACAGGACAAATGTGGGAGCAGCAGTGAGCCGTGTGGTTAACAAGGGCAGCATCTACACTGAGCCCAGATAAAATGTGCACACACAATGTGACAGCTTCTTTCTGAGAAAATGTCATCCAGGCACAAATGCGACTGCTAAAGAATTAAACAAATGAAAACCTGCCGGAATCTGAAAAATAACCAGGCAGAAATATCTCCATCAGCCAGTCAAGTGACAGATTCTGGACCTGTTATTCTTAAGCTGACATGTGGCGGAGTAATTGGAGTCTGGGCCAAGAGGAGAGGGAGAGTGGCAGAGTCGAGGTGGGGGCTGGTGGGGCCTCCTGTCCAGCCACCTCAGTGTTACTCATCGCTGGACTGGCTCAAGTCTCCTTTCTGAGACAGGAGAAATGTTTTAAAGAGGAGCGGCACAGAGGAACTGTCTGATGATCGCGTGAATGGCCAGAAGTCGGTGAAAGCTGATCATTTAATGTTTTTGATCAGTGAGTTTACCACAGATGAGCGCTATCAGATAGCACTGAAAACAGCACTCCTCTCTGTGCAGGGAGGTGATTCAAAGTCAGCCATTTTCGACACCAATGAGGTGTTTAAAGATGAAGCTGAACGGAGCAGAAATGATGAAAGATGCTTCCTAGATGCCAGCTACTTTTAAACATTAGAGATGTTGCTACGTTTCACCAGATTACAGTAGATTACCAAATAATTACCAGCAATTATAACAAGTGTTGTCTTTTAGAGCCAATGCTTGTTTCACATTATTTTATCTTTTTAGAGATCCATGCTCTCATTCTGTATCAGAAACAAGTTTCTCAGATGAATGAAACTAATTTTATATTTAATAAGACTTACTGAGCTAACTGTGCTAAATGCTACTTGACAGTTTAAATGTTAGTTTTGTAAAGTTTGTTTTGAAATATTGAAATCCTGTTTAACTGTGGGGCTGTGTGACAGTGACTCCCCTCTTTCAAACAATGTGCTATTGCCTCTTGTCCTAATTATTGGTCAAAATAACAATAAAGCTTCTTTATTCAACATATAGCAGCAAAAGGAGCTTTTATTCCAGTCATTTGAACACAGCTAATATTCACACAGGATATTGTAGGAAAAGACGCAGCTCTCAATATGAAAAAACGTTACATTTCCAGGCGTGCAAAAGATGTGTCTATACAGTGGGAAATCAGTGATCTGGATTTGGCCACCAAAATCAGTGCGTCTTCAGTTTAACGGTTTTACCTTGAGGCTCTCACATCAAAGGGTGACAATCAAGGGAAGAGATGGGTGAAAAAAATGAGATGGCCACTGGCTCACGATGGTTGGGGTCAGTGCCATCCATTCACCCCATCTCTCCCCGCAGGGCCTCTCTGTCTCTCTCTCATCCGTCTGGATGGGTGCCCTCTCTCTGGGGCATGACACTGTGAGAAGCCCTGGCTCTGCTACCGTCTCTGCCTTTCATGTCTCCATCTAGGGCAGCGGTATAGAGATGCGGAGCGCAGGACGGAGGAGAAGGTGGGGGCTTGGGGGTGGCTACAAATGTCACCCATAAGCGGGGATTTAATTAAAAATGACAGGGGCTGGTGCTGGAGAGTGCAGCCACATATGCGAGGAATTTGGGCGCAGTGAAAGCAAGTGCCTATGATTTATAATTCAAGTAATGCGCTACACTCCTTTTAATTCTACAGCCAAAGAGAAAAATATCAAAAGGCTGCCCCTGTGAGGCTAATCCAATATGATATTTTTAAGGGCAGGCGGTCAATAGCTCTCTGAAAAGCCAGCTTCTCTGTCTCCCTTTCTGCTTCTGTCTTTTCTCCACTTGTCTGTCTCTCCCTATCTCACTCTGCTGCCTCCCTCCCTCCTTTCTCTCCCAGTGCACTCCTCGCTCTCCAGTACATCACCCCGCCCCTTTCAAAGCCCAGACTCGGAGCGGGCTGTGATAATGGAAACATCCCGCTCTCCGCCTCCCGTTTCTCCTGCTAAGCTCTGCGCGCTCGGGGGAAATTGATTGTCTGGCTAGCCGATCTGAGCGCTTCCAGCTGATGGTAGAGCCAGTTAAGTCCTTTTTTATTGAGGGTATGAGGGATTTTTAATGGGAGTCGCATCAATGAACTGTGCAGCCACTCAGCATCTGCATGCAGGGGTTTTTTCTTAAAAAAAAAAAAAAAGCTTCTTCTCGTGCTCTTATCCTGACTCCACACACACACACACTCTTAAAATGTTTCAGTAAAGGACAGCAGATGCAAATGGCACGGCTCACTCTTTCCTCCCTGCCAGGTAATCCCCCTCCAGTGCTCCCACTCTGAGTTTGAAGGCTGTGATCTCCTCTGCAGCCTGGGTCACCTTACCCACGACCAGACTCCATTCTGGAAAATCTGGGCCACGACCAATCAGTCACGAGGACCCGGCTCCGTGAGATGACCTGAGTTTGCCCACTCCAGCAGCCAGACCCACTGTCTGCTTCTCGGAACCCCTTCTGGGTTTGGACGAACAATCGCCTTATTGAGGCCAAGTGCTGCACAGTGGTGGAAATCCAACACTAACCACCCCCTCCCACCCAAGGACAGAAAGAAGGCTATTATGTCCAAACATCCTCATTATGAACCTCGGACTCGGCCGCTGTAGCAGTCCTTCAATCAAAGGGTTTAACAGGTGGGCAAGTGGAGCTAGACATAGAGGGTCAGTAAGAGGGAGGGGAAAGGGGAAAGAGTGGAGACTGTTCTTTTTCTCTATTGATTTGAGTCCTAACTCACACTGGCTGCTCCTCAATAAAGAACCTTGAGAGGAAGTGGGCTAATCCTGTGAAATTGGAAGTGGGGAATCGATTAAGAGCACTATTGAGGATTTCCTCCATTTCTCCTTCCTCCCCCTCTGTCTTTTTGCCTTTACTAATTTTATTTTCAACAGTCCATTTTCCTCCCCCCCCCCCTCTCAGTTCGCCGTTCCCTGAAACTTCATTAGTGAACATCGGCAGACCTTTTCTCAGATAAGGAGCCACACCTTCCAGCCGACCACAGAGCTTCATGATCTCAGGTTTCCTCTCTCTTTCTCTCTCTCTGCTGTAGCTCCTTATGAATCATCCCCACAGAAACAAGAAAAAAGTGAACTCCAGATCTGAGGACAAAAGTAGCAGAGTCACCTTGTTGGTGCTGATTCCTGTAACAGACTACTGAAGTGTTATTTGAGCAGAGAAGTAGCTGGTTGGTTCGTAAGAAGCCAAGTTACTACAGTATAAAATATTCATATGGATGAATGAATCTAGAGCCTTGCTAAAGTATCAAACACTTTGAACATTCAAAGTTTATCTCATTAAAATGACAAACCTGAATGTGGTTTAGTTGTATCATATTTAAATATATATAAAAAGTCAACCCAAGGTTGTGAAAAGTTGTAAAATTGGATAATGTCATTTTTTTTTTTTTTTTACAAGAAAAACCCCCCAGAAAAATATGGCTTTATATAAATATTCATCTCCTTTTCTATGATACCCAAAGATAAAATCCTGCACAGATGCTTCAGAGATCTACAGCTCAGGTGGGAGATTCTATTGGAAGTTGCACGGTTGGTCATGTGCACGATAAATCTGGCCTTTTTCTTTTTCAGTAAATGTACCAGAGAACACTGTACATTGTAATAAACACACCGTCCCCTGGGGGGCTGAAGTGGAAGTATCATGCTGTGGGACACTTTACTTTTGCAGGTCAGAGTCGATGGGGTTGAGGAGAGGAGTGAGTGCAGTTCAATCCTTGAAGAAAAACTGGGTGAAAAGGAGCAAAAAGTACATTTCTGAAATGCCACATGTTTCAGCTTTTTAGCAATAAAAGAATTTAAGCCATGTATCATAATCCTTCCACCTTACAATTTGTACTTGGTGTTGATCTATCAAAGAGATCCTGCTATTCTCACTCATTCTGGTTCTGTATCTTATGCCTCATTCGATTTACACAAAGTCAGGTTCTGCTGGAGTCTTTCCTCTCTACGATCGCTACCTGCACGTTCAGTATGAGGGACTGTTGCAATGCAAGTGATTGTCCACTGTTGGTCCAGGAGAACTGCAGACTGCAAATCAAGGACTTGATGCAATTCGTTGGGTTTCCTTAGATAAAAACTTTTGGAACTACCTTGACTAGTGAACTGACCTTAATGCACTGTTTGAGGAAGAATCGGAATGGATGTGAGACTGAATTGAAATGTTTGTAAAGTGCCTTGAGATGACTTTTTTTGGTGAACTGATTCCCTTGAAAGATGATTCATTTGCAACGTACTGGATTCAAACCCCTGGTGCCCATCAGAAGGATTTACAGTCAGCTTGAAGGAGCTCATGTGTTTTCCATGTAAACAGCAGCTGTGATACATTCAAGGACAGTTTATTACAGACAAAATTAGCACTTCTCTCACTTATTAAAAAGGTGCTTATCTAAACACCGGGGAGAAATTCACTTTCCTGATGGCTGCAGCTCTCTCTAATCCCAACCTGCTTACAGCTCTGTGAGGCCTTTGCAGTTTTCCACCCTCGCTCTCCTCTGTCCCTTTACTGCGTTTTGTGAGCAGACAGAGGACGGCGCTCGGGGAACAAACGCAGCAGCTGCCACGCTTTAGATGCGGCCGGCACGTCCAGGGCCAGACACTGTAAATGTTTACAGACCCTGAGGGTCAGCGGGGCCAGTGAGGCCCGTTAAACAGTGTCTGTTCAGCCCTGTTGTCACGACTGCACAATCAGCACAGTTAAACAGCCTCCCCCACAATGAGTAGCCAAACAACCCAGCAATCCAAGGTCTAAGTGCAAATTGAATAAAAGTGTTTAGAATTCCACAGAGTGGCGAGGGAACAAAGTGACAACAATGGAAAACTTTTTGTCCACCTCACTGTCCTGGTGAACCACCGACCTCCAACATTCAGCATGAGCAGCAGATTAAACAGAAACGACAAACACAAAGGGTTCCTACACATCTGTCAAGGAGACGTTTTCATCCTCGACTCTCTGGATTTCTCACTCCTTAATGGTCCTTGTGAAATTTAAAATACTAAAGATAAAAATGCTTATGGCGGGCATTTTTACAGTGTGGTGAGAGAAGAGAAGAAGAATACAAGAAAGGAGAGAAAGGAATGATAAAAAAGAAGGATAAAAAGACAAAAGAAGGGCAAGAAATAGGGGGACAAGAAGGAAAGGAGGAAAATATGAAAGGACAAGAGGGAGTAATTAAGTTGTAAAGGAAGGAAAGAGAAAGAAGGCAGGTGTTACCGAATGATAGCAGGATGGATAAAATAAGGAAAGAAAGGAAGGCAAAAAGGAAAGAAGGAAGAATAGATATAAGGAAGAAAATGATGAAGCTAGGACACAAAAATGGGATTAAATATATATGCCAAGAATAAAAAATGAAGGTCAATTAGAAAAAAGGACATAGCATTAGGCACGCAAAGTCTTGAAGTCCAAATATTTTTCCATGTTCTTCTCTTTCTGTACTCATTCAGACCTGGAAAATACTGAAATCAAATTCCAAAATTTTCCAGGCCTTTTCAGACTCAGTAGGTATCCTAAACATAGGCATCCTGAGTCGGAGCAGAGCTGAACACCTGACGCCCGCCAATCACTCGTGTTGTTAACTTACATTTCCGTCCGAGGACTTGCGGCGGCTCCAAGGTCTTGCTGGCACACACCGGGTGCTGGGGCGGGGGGTTCTGCCTCCTCTGCAGACAGGCCAGCATGGCGAGGTGGGCACAGTATTACAGCCGGGGGAGTTCTGCGGACAACCTGAGTCAGAAAAAAACAAAAAACAAGGACGGATGTTAAAGCAAGTAAGATACGAGGTCAAAGCTGTGCATGGCCGGGTCTGGGAGCCACTGGGGGCTTTCTCACCGAGGATTTAATTGGGAAGCATGCCTACAGCTGCCTGCCTCTCAGCTCTGTGTGTTGAATGATAAACACACACCTGCAGAGTGTGGAAGTGGGGGGTGGGTGGGCACTGTTGACACGGGAGCAGAGCAGAGTCCAGAGCAGTCACTCTGCAGCTTCAAACAGCATATCCACACAGCCATTCAACCGCATCTCCTGTCTGCTGCTCCGAAAAAACGTTCCACAATCACAGAGAAAATAGCAACACTCAGCCACATCGGGCCACATTCTTTCCAGCGCGGTGTGGATGTGGTGATTGATGGCGTTATCTATCGAAAGCAAAAAAAAAAAAAAAAAGAAAAAGGGAATGCTGAGAAAACAGCAGTCGGTCTGCTACAACTTAACATGCAACAGCTCAGGGGGACTGTCAGGGAAGGCCTGGGGCCCTGAGCTGCGTCTGGATGTATGAGTTGAACTGTACAGTCGCATGTGAAAGTGTGTGTGCGAGCAGATGTGATGGGATGGGAGGGGAGAGAGTGCCAACCGTACATCAGGGCTCGTGACGGCACTAATCAATCTCCCTCTAGGCCATAAATCTCCAACTCTGCTCCCCGCCGCCACCTTCACTCAGGAACACGGAGGCAGAGGCGACTGGTCTCCTCTCAAAAAGCCCATCGCATTCCCAGAGGAAGCACAAGACGTGGTCAGATATAAATATGAATGTATATTTGAAAGAAAGCTGAATAACAACCCTGAACAATCAGAAACCATGGAGGGTATCATTCATCAGGAGCATCGCTGTGTCACACAACACAATGATGACTGATTACAAAGTCTTCCACTTGCATTATGTGGCAGATAAAAGCAGCCGAAGCAACTATTTGAGCCCAGAAGGTGTTTTCATAAGATAAGGATCAAAATTTACTCCTCTATTTTTTTACTCAGCAGGCTTTTACTGAAGCCCAGTTTTACCTACAAAGGATAATGGTCACATTTATTAGCAAAAGAAAAAGGATCACGGCTTTAATCTCGGCACTGCCTGTGTGCGAGTCGCTTTATTTTCCAAAAGCATCAGCACGAAACACTATAGTTGCAATCCAAGTCCGTCTCCTCCCATTTGAAAACGCCGAGCAGAGGCAAATATTTCATGTGTGCTTTCAGAGCCGGCGTCTCCGGCTACGACGCGTGGCAGAGTATTGAAAAATGATTTCTCACGCGGATGTCACAGCCGAGTCCTCTGCTATTTATTTTCTCAGTGAATTGCTAAACGAACATTTAGCCACCTGCCATCAGTCCATTACTGGCTTTCATAGATTATCATTGTATTATGAAAGAAAACAATTGCAGTGATTGCAGGATGAATTAATGGCGGGTCATGGAGCTCTGGGTCCTCTTCTTGCTCATTTAAAGGCTATACAAATGCAGAACACTGCTGCAAATGGTCGTAAATTTCAAGCCATTGTTAAAGCGTTCAATCAGAAGAGCTCCACAAATGATGTGATGTACCAGCAGTATTTGATCAAAGTGAGAAATATAAAATGTCTCCTCGAACGTATGCATGTCCAGGAACAATATAAGAATTGTGCTTTTCCCGGCTGAACCCACAGCCTTCCACTCTTGGTACTTGCAGGCTGAGCGAAGTGCAAGTGAATCGAATCTATTGCTTAAGTATTTAACATAAATAATGGGTACTGAGTTGCAGTTGCAAGCTGTATTTCACTGTGCTTCACATCCTCCATTGCTGCTTCACTGAGTGACACAGAGCACAGGCACAACAGGAGGAGCACAGCCAAGTACATGTGCTGTACTGTTTTGACATGCAAACATCATTTTCATTGTGTGTTGTCCACACTGACTCCATATAAGTGCCTAGTCTGCAGCAGGCTCAAAATGACAAAACAGTATAACCATCATTTGTCTCAGTGTGAAACAAGTTCCCTCTAGCTGGCTATTTAGAAATAAGATAATAATAGTTTGAACGACTCTTCGAAAGAAACAGATTCACATGATCTGGCTCCATTTAAACAGTCGTAAATCTCATCTCTGCATCACAGTGTGAAGCTGACTCCTATGGAGAACCCAACGTATGCTGCTTTTGGACTAAAAAGCACACCAGCGCTATAGATTTTTCACAAGAGCCTCCTAGGGGGCGCTAATGTGCCAATTTGTCAACTGTCTGCTCACGGGAGGAAAGGAAAGTGATAAAACAGAAAAATAAAGTGACCTCACACACACACACACACAGAACAATTTGTCATTTCTGTCCTTGGGATAAATAATCAACTACTACACTGTAGTTCTATAGACAATCATAAATGTTGCTTTACTTCTGGTTTGATCCGAGTCAGTTTTCCTTTCTGGTGTCTGTTTGGAGCCAGACGTTGAAGGGGAAGCATTACTGTCACAAAAATCTGGGTGGACCCCAGCGGACAGACAACACAACAAACAGGGGTTAGAGATAAAACAGTTTGTTACATTGTGATGGATTAGAAGGTTTTGACAGTCACATGATCATTATTGATAATCATTCAATTGTCTATGCGATGCATTCTGTCCACTGCAGTTCTATGCTCTAGCACACATGTGGCTATGTTTGTTTTTAAGTTTACTTAAGTTGTTTCTTGATTCTCTTGGTTTTAACAATTACCATGATGAAATGTTGTTACTATGACCAACCTTTATAAGCGTGTTTGTGTTCAATTATTTATCAAATCCAGTATCTTAAGCACTTCAGAGGACATAGAAGCAGAAAGCAGTTAAATTAAAGACGTGATATTCAATCACCAAAGACAACAAAATGTTAAAATTTGAACTTTTCTATCCACAGACACATTTCTGAAGGTTGTGGTAAATAAATCTTTACCACAACCATTTTGCTCATCTTTTAACATAAAATGTGGCACAAAAGCCCATTTAATTGTTTTATAACTGAAGCCAAAATATTTTTTGTTTTTAATTGTGAAAGGTCATGAAGAGGTCATAAAAACATGGATCAACACTTCAAATACCTTGTTTTAAGAAAATGTCCTCTTTTCTTAAAACAAAAGTATTCCTCTGCCTCTAGCTGAGGAATAATGGCTGCCAGTGCTAAATGAGCTAACTGTTAGCTGGATGTATTCAGGAGTGCCTGGTGGTTTTTTTGTTTTGTTTGTTTTACTTTTACTATTTTGTTAAATATCTTGGACTTCTGGTCCTGTAGCCAGATGTCTGCCTAAACTCAGCAGAACAGCTAAAATACGAGGCTGAAGGACTTAGACAAGTTAGACAAGAGTCAAACCTTCACAATAAGAGGCTTAATCATACGCATGTAATATGCTATAAAATTCAAATAGCATATAAAAGGTAATTAAATCAGTTTATGGAGTCCTCAGACAATCGGTCAGGAGTTGGGCTGCCTTTATATGTATTTTTAGCTCCAACATAATTATTACTAAGGTTTCATCTTGTCCTCATGAAGCTGATATTTTTCATCAGCTCCCCGCCGGGTGCATTAACACTCTCCTATTACAATTAGCTTTAGCAGTGATGCTCCTCCAACTCCTACTACTCATAGTGGAAGTAATGTTGAAACGCTTACGTTGACAAGAAGGTAAATTGTGATGGATTTGCTCCTGAAAGTTATGGTGCAAACATTTATGCGGGTATTTGCTATTATTTAGAAAGAGTTGACTTCGCCTGAGCAGCGATGTCTTTCAAATTAAAATTAAGGAGTTAGAAAATACACTTTGACACACATCATCGTGCTAGAATGTTTCTGAAAATGTTTTTGGCAAAATTCTGCAAACTTATTGCAAAAATCTAAGTGCATCACTTTAAAAGCATTTATTTATTTCCAGGCTTTATGCACAATAATGCACAAAATATTGTAATTTCAAATATTATAGAATAGTCCCCCCAATTACAAAAAATAAATCTTTACCACCATTTTGCTTGTCTTTTAACATGAAATGTGGCACAAAAGCCCATTTAATTGTTTTATAACTGAAGCCAAAATATTTTTTGTGTTTAATTGTTAAAGGTCATGAAGAGGTCATAAAAACATGGATCAACACTTCAAATACCTCAATCTTTCTTCCCAAAAAGGTTCCTTTAAAAAAAAAAAAGATATATTTTTCTCAAGGCATTACATGTGACCCTGGACCCTGAAGCTTCTACAATGCACTTAACACCCGAAGTCACATGAGTATTTTTAAAGCCTGTCACCGGCAGCACAAAACAACACTTTTAGCACAAAACTGACAGTGAGAAAAGCACTAAAATGCATCTCCCTGATAAATCTAAGCAAATTAAATCTCCGCACAACCTCAGTTCACCCTCTCTCTCTTTCACACACACATGTTGCAGATGGAAAAGAGGGACCACTCTATGTCTCGCCAGGTGCTCAGGAAAAAAGACATAAAAAAAAAAGAGGTCGCTCACAGTGCCATTTCCTCTCGCACACAGGCAGCACTGGCCCAAACACACTGGTACTTTGAGCTCATTACTGGCTATTCACATAATCCTTTCTCTGTGTTCTCTCTGCAAGGATACTAATTTCCCAACGAGCCCATCCTCACAGTCCATTTGTTCAAAGATAGTGGTTGAGAGAGGGTAAGCAGACACGTGGTGGAGATTGAGACTAAAAGCTGGCCTTAACGGGGAGGGTTGGGGGGGGATGCCGGCACACTTTTCCCCTCCCTGAAATGAAAGACAATCGTGTAACTACCCTCCATTTTTCTCCATTTGCTGTGCACCAAATGTATTCGGAGGCATTATACTTTGCTAAAGGAGACTGGCTCTTTTTTTCCAATTCAATTTCAGGAACCAATTTACCGCTATTATTGCCTTTAAGAGCGAAGCAAAAGGAGCAAGTCTTCAGCTTGTTTGTCATGTCCCCCTTTTCCCCTCATCTTCTCCCATTAGGTTATTGTGCCACTTAGCAGATGTCCATCAGTGGCAGGAAATTATCCCCGAAACCAAACGCCTGTGACCCATCACCCAGCTGCCCGGAAAACAGCCCGTCTTGCCGAGGTCAATCTCTGTGAGGGTGCTGGGTTTTCTGTGTGCGTGTGTGTGCGTGTGTGTGCACACCGACCACTCAGAAACACCACCTGCACTTCACTCGTACATCAAATCCACTGGGTCTCCTATTACACCAGTGCAGAGATATCTCAAAAGCTAGGATGTCTGTCGGATCCATCCCCGTTCTGCTAACGCCGCTGCAGGGTTCGCAACGGAGGCGGGAGGGATCAGTCCCTTGAGATGAAGGAATAAGCTGGAATCAGGAGGCAGTGGGCTTGGCGGAGGGCTATTTCTTAGTTAAAAGGTTCTTAAACTGCAGAGGAGATCAGAGGAGATGGCTCTCCGCGCCCAAAGCTGTCTACTCAGATAAGCATCCTGCCAAGTGCAGGGTGGAACAGGGTGGTCATGGGTGAACTGTCTGTGTGTGTGCGAGTGACTGCGTGTGTGTACTGAGGTACACTTGTTTTAGGTGAAAGACAGTGCATGGCAGATGATACACAGTGGTAGCTAACCTTCGTACCTTATGATTTTACATGAACAGTTGCTACATAAATATTTGGTTTTTGTGGATCATGAAGAAATATCCTGACATCAGTCTATCTGGAATCAACATCGAAGCTTGGAGTTTAAGTATGAAGTCTACACTGGCAGACGGGCAACTCATGTCTGATTTATTAGTTTTTTTTCTCACCTAAATTATTGTCCTTACAGTTTTTTAAATGTATAACAGCTCAGCCAATGGCTCTTTTTCTCATTGCCAGAAGGAGTGTGGTTACGCTCGGTGTGCTATTGCCATATATTCCAATTATTGCTCTCAGGGACAACCTTGCAGGCAACTGTAACAAGGAGAGAAGGCATTTGATTATCCCACAGATTGCGGTAGGCACAAGCGTTTTTTTTTTTTTTTCCTTTTTTTAAGACAAAAACTAGCTTATTATTTTCGACAGGACCACAGGAGCCAGACCCTCTGCAGTGTGAGCTACTTTGCAAACTGGTAAAACAGACTCAACACATTTGTTTTTATCTGCAGCAAACTTTTAGGAATGTTTGTCTATAACACTTTGGGAATAAATTTCTTTCTACAGCTTAGCAAAGCACAGAAAAATGTGTGTGTTCGCAGATATTTCAGGGTCATCGCTGATTTTATAGTTTTCATGAACGAACAAAGAAATGCCAGAGGTGGCATTGACGTCCCTCCTTGAAGTGGTGCTTGTTCACTACCAGATATTTATGCACAAACTTTAGCAAAAATGTAAAAATTTTGAGCAAAATCAGCTACAGATCAGTCAAAATTGTTTTTTTTTTCATACACGGTGAAATGCCGTAGAAAATAATTTCTTTTAAAATACTTCCTATTCATTACCTGACTTCTTTTTAAACATCCGTCCTCTTCATTCAGTGATAGCAGTGTCAGTGTCACCTGTTTGAGCTGACATGAAAAAAAAAAAAAGGTATTTGAGTTTCTGATCGGCCACTCAAACTGAAAATTCGCTGAATGTGGCCACCGTCAGGCGTGTTGGTGCTTTTCTAGAGTCAACAAGTATCCGTGATCCTCCCTCTGCAGGGCGGTGTTGCACGTGGAGCGCTAAAACTGCTTAGCAGATTAGAAACATAAATAATCATGTCAGAAAAGTAATGTTATGTTCAACAGGAAATCGCTATAAGTAAATTTCCAAGTATTAGGAGCCTGGCAGACGGCCTCCATAATGCCAAGTATTAGGAGCCTGGCAGACGGCCTCCAGAATGCGTTAGGGCGTGGCTCCATCCCAACTCAATGGTGACCCTGCAGTCTCACAATGGGACGCCCCATGCAGTGCTTTTAACAAGCTGCTGTGTCTCCCCTCTTAATAAGCCCAAACAAGTTAATCCAATCGACACACTCAAACCCTTTCTTTTTCTTTAACAAGGCACTGCCTCTACCCCGTTAATCCCCAGCTCCCCCTTCTCCGTCACCATACCGTCACATGAATGGAGGCAGAGTGAAAGCCTCCATTAGGAAGGGACAGTCGCCGCCCCCCCTCGTCCCTTTCAGCTCTGCAATTTCCACACAGCAGCGCTAAATAATTTGCGCTCATACTGTATATTCAAAACACCCACACACTAATGCTCACATGTGCCTGATATAAAACTACTCTATTCTGACGGGGGGGGGGAACACAATGCGAGGGTTATGCTCGCCGACCCCAGTCCACATACAGCAAACAACGAAACCGCACACAAACAAAAATTCAGAGGGGACGTTTGCCAACAGGCACGCACTCTGGGACATAAAAAAGGCATTGTTAACAAACCGTCCCAGCTCCACAAACAAGAGCCACTGATTCCCTAACAATACAAGCCCCTGGATGCACTCACCCACCAGCTCTGCACAACCTCACACCAGCACAATAAATAACCTGCACAACAAAAGGCCATTGTGTGTAAAAAGCCCACAGTTTGGACATTATTGCTATGATATACAGTGCTGGAAAAACATATTGGCAGCTGAGCTTTATAAATATATATGTGATGTACTGAGGCATGTCAGCATTGCGGTGGCTTATACAGTCCCGTGTGCTCAGAAGTCATTTTTATAACATGTTTCTCTGCAGATGAAGGGCAGCTAGGCAAAAACACTCATCTGCTAGCTTTCCATATTCCAGTCAGTTTCAATAGCTTCACCCATGGGATGAAGGGTGAGGAATGTCTGGCAGTCCAATCACCGTGAGTCGTCTGTCATCTCTAATCAAAACACGCCTGTCTAGACTAATGTCAGCCCTGTAATAGAAATGAGTACTAATTGACTTCACAGCCAACTGCTGCATCTATGAACAAAGCAATCAGACACTGAGTTTTAAACTTTTGCAGACGCAAAAGGAAGAGATTTTAAAAGCAATAACTCCAGACAAATAGAGAAGAAGTTGTGAGTTAAATCAGCATTTAAAGTAGTTTTTTTTATAATGTGGAAAGATGAGCACTTAGAGGCAGCCTGGCTATTTGCCTTCCTATGCATATCCGCTCGATTCTTATCTCCTTTCAGTGCACCATCTGGGATTTCTCCCATTGAGCCCGATTTCTAAATGGCTGAATTTTACCTGGGACAATTAGAGAACAGAAGCAGGAGTTGCTTCCGAGTTCCTCCACTGGTTTTGATCTGTATCTGCCTGTGGTTGTAGCTTGGCAATGGCAGAAAAGGAAGTGAATAAAGTCATTCAGTTCGAGTTGGAAATACTTGAAAGTACTGAATTCACACCAACAACCATCTTGTTCGACTTGGTACTTCTCTCTTCGCAGTGAAAGATGGTTGTTTACAGTGCAGGCAGTTTCCAGTAAGCTTTACAGCGTCAAACTGGAGCATTACATACAAACATTAATGATTGGAAAAGTGTGAAACTTTAACAAAGTCCTCCATGCGTCCAGAAGCAATTTTTTCTCAACAGCGGACGGTCCAGGCCCTCTGTACAAAACAAAGTAAAACAAGGTGATGGTTTTATCAGACTAACTTAGAGGGTTCCCTCAAAACTTACAGCATTTGTTTCAAAACTCTCTTTCCACACTCAGTTTCATACATCACAGGTTATTTCTGTGGTAAAGCTGTAGATTCTCTACCATCAAGACCACAGATAAATCGCCAAGAAGCTACAAGTTTAGAGTTTCCTGGAGTGTCACATGTAGCCTCATATAGAAATTAACACAGTTATATTTAGTTTGCTTTTTCCTCATCTGACACTAGCAGTGGGAAATGAAGTTGGTTTGTTAATCAACAATTTCACAGCTCAAGAAAAAAATGGCCACTGTAATGAAAAGGTTGCTGACTCCTGGTAGAGGTGGAAGCAGGGAGCTGAAATCCACTTCAACTCAAGTGAAGCTCTGCTAAAGCTTTTAGCCTCAGGAGGTCATGACAGCGAAATTTATGTTGCTTTTTACTGAGTTTTCCATTTGCCAATTTAACGTAGAAAAACATGGTTTTCAGAAAGACTACATGAACTCTTGCAGACCCCCCTTTTTCATAAAGCACCGCTGTACAATCCGTGTTTGTTTAGTAAATGAGGCAAAAATTAATCAAAACATTACTAAAATCCCGATGCTCCTTACTTTGAATCAGAAAAGCATTTGCCAACAGTGGCTTTACCTAATTTCCTGTAGAATCAAGATATACCAACATAACAGAGTTCTTGAGCAATAAGAGAGTGACTTAAGACTGTCAGACAAACCGCAGGGGAGACACAAGCTGATCTTCTCTTATTGGTGCTAAATCAGCCGCAATCTAATTGGAAATGTTGTAACCAACCAAACAAATGTGCAGTTCATGATTTACTTGCCTCACACCAAGAAACCTCTAAATACAACAGATTTTAAAAACAAAGCCTCATGCGTACTCTGCATTTCTCTGTGCAGACTGCTCTCCAGAAAGGACTCCAGATATACATCACCAGCCCCCCTGCTGTAACTTCACCCAAATGTGAGAAACAAGCTGTGCTTTTCTGGGGTTTTTTTCCCCTTTGAGATTTATATTTTCCACTGTAAACCTTCTTACACACCATTTGTAAAGCTTTGTTGATAATGCAGAATTTCTTATCCCAATGTGACACAATTCTTTATTGTCCCAGACGCATCCTTTCATGGCTTAACGCAACAATAAAACACTGGTTCTCAACCCATCCTATGGTGTCTCACTTGAATATTCAAAAACCTCTCATTGTCTGTGTCCCTGTGTGTGTGTGTGTGTTTTGTTCATTGTTTGTTGTGCTGTCATTCCTCATTCCTTTGGTTCCTGAACTTCAAAGAAAGGCTTATGTCAGTTAAGGATAGAAAAGAATAAATAGGAGAACAGGAGGGGAGAAAAAAGAGAAAACCTTTGTGTAAAGCGCTCCAACCCAGAAATGCGTGTTTATTGATGGGTGTCCAATAAATCAATGGGAAATAATTGAATTGAAGTCCAAACACCACCCTCCTGCAGGACCTGGGGTGACCCAGATTCTCTCGGTCCAAATGACAACTCCGCTGTCTTTCACTGGAAGATGTCACAGATCCAATAGTCAGTCATGCATAAGATTAGTGTGTTGCCAGGCCCACAAGGCAATCAAATAGTGCACCGTCTAGATGTTGACACTGATCTCATTCGATATATCTCAAGTGTGACAAAGCCATTTTTGCTCCGCTTGATAGTAAGGACTGAAAAAGAGCGGATGACACAACGGCTCAGAGAAACGCTGGTAGGAAACGTTAACCAACATTTTCCTTCACTTGTAACGTGATCCATGGTGTTCGAACTTGTCCACATTTACCAATGTATTTTACAAATTTCTATATGACGGACAAACTCAACATAATTATGAAAAGAAAGTAAATGACTCATATTTTTCAAAGATTTTCACAAACTAAGTCTGAGAGGTGTGGTGTGCATTTGTATCCAGCCCCCTTGAGCCAACATTTGCTCAAATTTAAGCTGCAAGTGTTTTTGGAGGATGCCACGTCTGAATATTGAGAGACGGAAATTTTTCTCCATTGTTCTTAGCAATAATGTAGCTCAAGCTCAGACGGATTGGACAGAAACCATCTGTGAACCATTTTTTTCAAGTCTTAACATAGATTTTCAGACGGATTTACGACTTTAACATCCTTCCTTGTCCATTTGCTCATTTGTGTTTTTGACTTTCTCTGTGACCTGCACCATCTTGGGCCTGGTATGAACATCTACTTATCTATACAAAAGACTAAATATTAAACTACAACATAATTGCACACTGAAAAAGTGAGAAAACAATTACTACATCCCAAGCTCCCTTTGCTATAATAGTTCACAAACTCACAGGCCAATTTACCTTCCAAAATATTTGCGCAGCTTTAAACCAAAGATTCTTCCACGAATTTGCAGCGTCTCTTACATGCCTGGTGACAAACTAAACTACCATCAGAATTTAAAGATTTTCTTCAACACTTGAATATTTCTTGATACTTTTCCACAGGAGTTACATTTGATTAAAAACTGTTCTGTCAAGAGATTCTTTCACCTGAGCTGTGGATGTTTGAAGTTCCTGCAGAGATAACAATGGACCTTCTCTGATTAATGTTCTCTTGATTTGTCAATTCAGTGGACGAACATGTTTTGAAATGTTTGCCAATGTCCTACAGTCTCTGCTGCCACGAGAATAACCTCACTTTGATGCACTTAATTTTAATTTAGGGGTATCATAGAAGAAGAGGTGGAATACAAATGCTTGACATACATTTATGACCCTTTCATAAAATGAAAAAAAAAAACTGTTCCTGTTCTTATGCCTCACTGTCATGTAATACATTGTGTTTGTGAAACTACATAGAATATAGTAGGCCAAAGTTTTGATCGCAAAACCCTTTGCATGGCCTCTTTACTGTACTTTTCATTGCTCAGACTCAGCAGACTCTCTCTTTACTCCAGATGTTGCCATCCTTCTCCCTCTGGAAAACTGGCCCTGGCCATGCAAGCATAGGGAGTCCAGTTGGACAGAGTGGGAGGTGAGTCTGTGGTTGGTAATCACCTGCTGGCTAAAAGCACAGATGGCGCAAACATAAGCAAATGTTTGTGCAGCAGTGATCCAAGAAGTGTCTCTGACAGGATGACAGACAAATATGGGAACCTGAGAAGCCCACAGCAGGCTGAGGAATTACCGCATGCAGATTTACTGCAGAAAAACTGTCAACCTGGCAGAGTGAGCTACCTGTAGTGCAAAATAAGAGTTAAGACACTGATGTTGGCTGTTTTAACAGGTAAAGTGTAGGTGTCAGGGCTCAAGGGATTGAGAAAAGAAGCAGATGATTTAAAACAGAAATAATTTCTGTGGCAGAACAGACTTATAGAGAGCAACAAGCCTGACCATTTCAGGGAGGCCAGTGCATTTGTGACGTTTATCATTTATTTGCAATGATTTTTGAAACTACTAATTTGTTTAATTTGCTAACCCCATGATTAGCTTTTTTCCACCCACATTTCAAAGCTATCCCACCAGTTGAAGGTGGTTGGGTTCAGATGCATAATGACAGATCTCGTGCACATGAAATGATCACTACAAATGGGTATAAAGCCTGTTAGCATCTTTCTCTCAGCTCTAGATGAGAGAACTTAAATAGACTTTTAATTTATTGATGTTTGCCAGCAGAGATGTTTTTATGGTAGTCAAAGCATCAAACGTCAAGTAAAAAGCCCTCTGAGACATCGCTCTTCTAAAAGACTCCTTAGCAGATGAGCTCCTTTAGCCTGCATGCGTGTTACAGCTTTGGTGCCTTGGTTTGTCCTTCACAAGAGACAGGTAGCACTGCCAAGACCCAGTAATTAGTGCAGATGGGGACCGTAATACTCTCTTCCCCTCCCTGCAGAAATGCCAAGGGAGCCGATCTATAAATTCCTGCATATTAATGCAATTTAAAACCACTCCAGACACCTTGCTGGAGGCAGCTGATAAAAAGGTGAAAGGCGGGTTAGTTTAGCCGCTGATATGTTGGTGACATAAGTCTTGTCTCAGCAAATTTCTGACCCTTAGTACACACACCAAAATAACTTCATAATCTGTCCCTTTGCTAGAAAATGCTTCCCTAATCCCGAGCTCAGGCCTCCACAATTGGCTGACTATCAATAATTAAATGGTAATCTAAAAAGCCATTTTAGTCGGGTCATCTTTCCGCGCCTTTGTCCCAGCCTCTCTTCCTTCTCCATCTATTTTTTCCTCTTTCTGTAAGATCTAGTTAGAGATTTCATTAGCATGAGAAAGCAGGCTGGTAATTGTCTTCACCCTACTGAGTGATCCCTGGATAGAGGATTAGGCAGAGAAAGCCCTATTTCAACTCTGAGCACACATGCTGCCCACAGCCACCCTACCCAGATTAGATTTGACTGCAGAGGAATGAGACCGTCTGGTAATCTCAAGCAACATTAAAGGGATAGTTCAGGCTTTTTCAAGAGAAGTTATTCTCAAAGGTTACATGCAGTTAATATCTCAACGTTTGCAGAAAACCCATTGGGTTACACAGTATCAGGAAAACATGGTATAATGTTGCTACGTGTTGCAATGACAATATGGTATCTCTGCTTTGGCCAGTAAATCTAGACTTACTGGTCAAAACCAGTAGAACCAATCACCAGTCGGAAACGATCAAAGAAAAATTGCAAACTTTAATCACTTGCTATCCAGCATTTATTGAAGTCCAAAAAGTTCTTAGTGATGCTGATTTTGCTCAAATTAAATGGTCATGATGACAAATTTTCTATATATTGTCCATACCTACTTGGCAATTGATAAGATATATTTTGGTGGCACTTTGTGTTGATTAGTTACATCTAGAGGCTGGAGGCCTACAAAATGATCTACCTGTATAAAACATGTAAAGCATTTGCAGTCAGAGTAAATGCTTTACAACCTGGACGTTTAAGTGAACAATGTTTTAGACACTTTTTATATTGCCTTATTCTTCTGTTACTTTGTTACCGTGACAAGAAACCATTAACTTGTTCCTTTTTCAGGACTTACTTCCCATAGGAAAATATTTGGTGGCGCACCACCCCCAGTCCTCAACTTCCTGCGTAAATAATTAACATCTGCATTGTAAATAATCTCCTAATCCAAATATGGCAAAAGTTTAAAGGTTCATAAAACAGTGTTTGCTGAACCAGCTTATCTAGATTTAAACTAAATAAAGATATAAAGAGCATTATCTACTGGAAGTATGAGTTATTGATTAAAACCTCTTAATCAGAGATACACCAGTCAATTGGTCAAAGATCTGAAACAGTTTATTTTCATTCATTGAGCCATGATTGGAAGTTAAACAAAGAAACATATTTTCTCAAAAATTCCTTAAGTGCATCAAATATTTTAAAAAATATATAATTTTTTAGTTTACACATAACTATCAACAGCATGTGCTGCGATTTACTTTTGAATTTAATAAAAAAAAATAAAAAAAAACATGTGATAAAGGTTAAGGACATACACTGACTCAGTAAGGAACCTATAGTATGTTTTCTCGTTCATGTTCTACACCACTTACCAAAATAAAATGAGAACAAACGGATCAGATCTCAAAGAAAAATAGAAATTGATTGATTTGTGCATCTCTACGTTTACCAAAAGCATCCTCCAAAAACCACAAGCTGTCTCTTTATGGATTTTTTTGTTTGTCTCAGTAACTTTGACCCATCTGTTTTCTACTTTTCAACCTTTTTGTAAATTCTCATTTTAATCTACTAATATCCTTTTCAGTTAAAAATACGGATTGGGAGCAGGCAGCTTTCAGTTTCTCCCTCCCTGATACACACAGAGTATTTAGAGCTGAATCTCCCTAAATCATCCCCCTGGGCCACCCTGTCCGTCACTAATCTGCCTGCCACCACCCACTCATAAGGAGGTGTCACATTTCTGGCACTCCTCCACGGGATAAGCACTTCAAACACCAGAGCTTCTCCACTTGACCTTTCCACGGAGATGATCGATTAAGCTCCTTGGATTTATTCCATAAACAGGCAACCATTACATCAAAAAGGCGAGGAATTTACCTCTGAGGCAGAACTTGAGATCCATATAAGCTTCATGAGGATTCCAATTTTTATTGGCTTTTTAAATCCACTTCCCGCACCACATTAATAACCGCAGAGCTTTTTCCAGAGCCAGTTAGGGTATCTGGATCAGGGTGGCTCTCTACCTGTAATAACTGAAGCAAATCACACAACAAAGAACTAATTCAGCAATCTGTGCTCCTTGAAAGCAGTGATGCAGGAAAAACAGTTGAGCTCTGGAGAAGTAAAGCAGAGCAAAGAAGGCAGCTTTTAATAAAAGAAAGAAAAAAAAAAACCCCAGAATGCATAAAGTGGAAAGTAAGACCTGTTCAGGAAGTTTGGTGGGGTAAACCAGGGAGCAGTGAGGCCGGTAAAAAGAAAAAAAAAAAAAAAAAAGAGCCTGCCTTTCGCTTGCAGCATAAGCCATTAAGTTACAACACTGCAGGCTTCCTGTTTTCATGCTTGAACACCTTCTACATGCTTTCAGTGGGGACAAGAAACAATCTCAAGTGAAACAACAGGCAGGAGAAACCCGAGACGACAGAGAGCATTTCGGCGACAATCTGCTTTAAACCACAACAAATCGCTTGTCACTATGTGAAAGTCAGAAGAGGAATCTGAATAAGGTTTTGTCTTACCATAAAGAGGAGATCTTCCTCTGTTCATGACCACAGTGGCCTAAGAGCCTTTGCCTCAGCATGGAGGGACTCCTGCTCTATGGTAATCGTATCCTATTTGAATAATGAGGCAATACCGCCACTCCTGCTGCCCATTCCCCCTGCATCCTTGACTGGAGTCTTTGATAGACACTAATTCTAGCTCCATCTATAAAGCTCCGCTCATACATTTTTAATAGAATCTATTACTTTAGGATTAAATTATAAAAGACTGTCCTCCTTAAATTTTTAATAGTTTGCATAATTGGTATCAGGGCCTGAATGCGCACCATAAAAACCCAGTTTGTACAGGACTGAGCTGCAGAACGAGTCACACAAAACCACACATGGCAATATGACACTGTCACATTCGAGCACACATCTGCTCACGCCCGTTCACACACACAAGAGGGTGGCTTTATAGCTGCTGCTGCTGCTGCTGCTGCTGTGGGCTTTGAATGAAAGCGGACAAAAAGGTCGGGGACGGTTGCTTTTTGGCTGCAGAACTCGGGAGCCTGAGACAGGAGGAGCCATCTAATGGGAAAAACGGGAAAGGAATTGAAGCAGGTGTCCACGGACAACCCGCTGACTGACCAAAACGTTCACCAGGGCAAACAGCAAAAACTACTTAGTTGCTTTGCAGCTCCTGTTATTCCAACATCTGTGATGATAGGAGAGTTCAGCCTGAATGAACAATTGTTCTCCTTTCTGGCAGATGAGCCTTGACTAAAGGGGTAGTTCAGAACGAGTTTCTGTTAAAAGGTTATAAGTAGTTAATATCTTACCTGCAGTAAAAGCTTTTCTTGGCAATTGCATTCAGTAAGATTCCAGATCACTTAATCCTGGACACAAATTTAACAATAACTGTAAAAGGAGTCAAGTTTTACCATCTTAACGCAACTCCAATCTTTAAAGCCCCATAGAGATTATTGCTACAGCTATTTAATGAACCTTTGAATCATTATTGCATTTGCTCTGGGCATAATGAAGGCTGGAGGCAGTGCGCTGCTAATGACCTTCCCATGTGAAACATTTTCTAAGAACATGTAAAAGAATTTCTGGCAAAACTACCTATCTAACACAAAAGTAAGGCTGTGTAAAAAATATGTAATAATATGTTCAGTTAAACTACTTTTGCCATCGCCATGCATTAAATCAGGGTCACACAAACACAGATGCTATGCAAATTGGAGATTTGCAATTCTATCGGGACTTTCTATCTACAAGCAAACTGTCTGTAGTGATAAAAAAAAAAAACTAAAGTGTTTAAGGGCTTTCCTTAAAGTGGACATTTTTGAAAACTCTGTTCACAGTATCAAAGTGTGTCAGAAACATATGTGGTGATAAAATACTGGTTTACTTTTCACAGCAGTTAACTTGTTTTTAGTGTATTATTGCACATTTGTTTCCCTTTGTCCTCAGTTGTTAAATCAAACATAAGTGAAATAGGTTAAAATAACTGAGCACACAGTCATTAAGAAAGAGCCAGGATGATCTTATTTTTAATTCATAAGTAATGAATGTTAATTGTGTTGCTATATGCCGGTGGAGAAGCACAGGGTTTTTTTTTTGTGTGTATTTCTGTTTTTAGTGGCATTAAACAGACAACACTGGTCAATTTGTTTCCCCAAAAACTAAAAAGGAAAGAAAAATATATCTGCTTGAAAATACATCTCGTCATGTGGCTGAGGCCTGAGGTAGTTATTCTGGCCCAAAATGTATTCATTGTTCCATTTACCGTATGTGTTTCAAACAGGAAGATAATATGGGTCGCGCCATCACTCATAGTATAAGCCACTATAAATATTAGCTTTCCAGAATTTAAGTCAGTCACTTTGACTAGAATCGCTTCCCAGTATCTGCTTCACAAAGGAAGATTATTGATGGCGCACAGAGCCTCCAACCTGCATGCATTGTGTAAAAACATTATTGGCTTTTGTATAAATGACCACCCAACGCTGATGATTTACAGATGTATAAAACATTCGCGTTTACAACAGTTAGCTTCAGCCTCTTGGATCAACTAATCTGGATTTATACCTAATGAAAATGGTGAGACTGATGTACTGCAGGTAAGGTATTGATTGCCCATAACCGTTTACTGCATCTTGACTTTAAAAAAAATCCCGAAACATCCCAGCTCCTTCTAATAACAGAGTATAGAGCAGAATAAATGTCTCTCTGGCATCTTCTTTTCAACTAGAGGTCCCTTAGAAATCTATGCACGTCATCCCCCCCTCCACCCCCCAAATTAGCACCACAGGGACACCTTTCTCTCCGCCCCCGCCTGCTGCCGGCAGCTCTTTGGCATATCTGTACCGGGGAAAATATTTCACACTGTATGAATTATTAAGCGCGGGGCCAGTGCTAAGCAGTGTGGAGATAGACCAGTTATTCACAGCTCTATTGGGACGGATGCGTCGGGAACCCGGGCCGTTCGCCTATCAGATCGTTTGTCACGAGCGATAGACAATTTACAATGAGAGAATTTTTCAATTTATTCATTCTGCTGTCACTGCAGTTTTCAACCGCCGCGCGTTCCTCTCAACAAACCCCCGCCTCCTTCAACTCTGTCTCATCTGCTGAGGGGACTCTGTGACCGAAAAGACTTCTCTGTCTTCTGCTCACTTTTTTGTCCTCTCAGTTTAAGGAGGAGACGAGAGGAGACGGATTCTGTTACTTTAATATGAACCACGGTGAAGGAATGTCGAGGACATCTGTTGAGAAATTTCTGATCTCCGGTGTCGTAAATTTTGACCTGTTGATATACACTTTGAGAGAGTCGAGTTTCTCTTTACAGAATATTATTTATGATATCATAGACTTCCTTGACTTCATTTTAAACATCTCTGAGTCCATGAACTGTGAATCCTTTTAGGGTTGGGTCATATACTATTGTACAATGTCCCAGGAATATGTTCCTTATGTATCCGGATTTATTGTATTAAAGAGTGGCATCAGCTTGTATACCCAATAGTAGTTAGTAAAGCAACAGATACAACCTTATTGTTTTCCAAGTTGCAACTAGAACTTTTTCAATTTAGCTGAGCAAATTCTGAGCAAGTTGATTCTCAGAAAAGACCAAATGAACAGAGCACTAGATCCTTTCAAGGTTGCACATTTTTGACAAGCTTGAAAAACTATTATTCATATTTTCAAAAACCTCTAATGGAACAGATGTGTTTAGTGAAATAATATTTGATAGTTTAAAACAAAATCTGAAAGGGAGGATTAATGTTTGTTTTCGGTTACCGCAAAACGCGAAGGAAAACTCAGACGTACATATGCATAGGGCCTCAGCTAGAAATGCGTTGCATTCTGCAATTTCACCCTTAATTAAGGTGAAGCAGATGTCTAAACACCCACAGATTTCATTTTTGTTCCCTTCAAACACCGATGAAAAGCACAAACCGCAGAGCAGACCAAGCATCAGGAGCTGAAAGCAGCACTTGAACGTTTCACCAGACAGAAACTCAAATCCACAAGAGGAAATAAAAACTGTTGTTTGCTCTCAGTGTCGTCTACAATAGATACAGAGCAGATATTGTTGGGTTTTTTTAGTTCCAAAATGTTCAGTGAAAGCAGCTTGACCTGTAAAACCACCCTGGCTGTTCCTGTGACGTCCTTTGAACCCCCGTCACAGACCGGCTGCGCTGAATGGGTGGTGATGTGAAAAGCTGAGATGTTAGATAAATGTTCCTCACAGGCAAGGCCTCTGCCCTCATTTTGATGATGCATTCTTACACTCAAATACTGCTCCCCCTCTTCAACATGCAAGCACACACACAGACACACACACATGCTAACACAGACATGCAGTGCCAACAATTCCAGTGAGGGCAGCGTTTGTTTGGAGACAAGGTGACCCTGTTGCCCGGGGGCCTGTGAACAAGCACAATAGAGGCCTCTCATCCTGCGCACACCCAGCCGGCTGTGTTGGGCCGATGATGGGCGGAGGGTGGGGTGTGTGTGTGTGTGTGTGAGGCATCACAACACCCCTCTATTGCAGCGTTAAAGCCTCATTCAGGAAGCCCCCTGAGATAACTCCTTTCACACCCTGCACAGACGGAGCAAAATCCCCGCTTCTAACCCAGAGTCACGCAGTCAACAGATGGAGCGGCTATTGAGTGAAGGATCGCGCCGGCAGAGGCGGCTCCCCATCCATCCCCGCTGGAAACAATGGGGCAGCAGGTCAAGAGTGCCGTCTCCAGGAGGAGGGGGGTCAGGCAGGAGGTGGCGCTGGGGGGTTACTGCCTTGAAAGAAAGTCAAGCTATGTGAGCACTTTGAAAAGCAGAGGAACTGAGAGAAATGTTTTCTTTCGGATGCTGGACGCAGGGGAGGAGGTTGGTGGCTGCATGTGAGGCGCTCCGGCTGGCTGCCGAGGATTGAGATCATGTGGAGGAAGGCGGATGGAGGGGGGAGGGAGTGAATCTGGGACAGCAATGTTTGTATTTAACCTGAAAACAAGCATAAAAAGATACCCCTGTGCACACACATCTGACAGTCTCATAGTAAGGCGCACATCTCAAGCTGCGGAACGCAAAAAAAAACAAACAAAAAAAACAAGTACGTAAGGTGCTGAAACCTATTCATTAGAAAATTTGAGAGACAGATGCCTATTATTTAATCATACAGACCATTTAAAACTAGTCAAACTAGTAACAATGTAACTATACATCCAGCTCAAGTTGTAGCAATATTTTCTGGAAAACTACAAATCCCATTTTTTCCCCCAGTATACCAGTAAGAGTTTCACAGTGTTCTCGACCAGTCTTTCTCAGCCTCTGAGTTCTGAGTCCAAAAGGTGAAACAAACAGAAACAAAGAGCTGAATCAGTCACTAAATAATAAGAATACGACATAAAAATGTCCCTGATCTGGATCGCGGCTTCAGTGATGACTGCCTTCTGAGAAAACCTAATCAGTCTACTCCAGTGCAGGTGTGACTGGTCCATGAACTGTGCGTTTTTATGCTTGTCACGCCGTAAAATGCGATGCACAGGCGTATTGGTTAACTGTCCCTAGGTATGAGAGTTTGTGTGCGTGGTTGCTTTGACCTGTGTGTTTGTGTGTTGTCGTGATGGACTTGAGACCTGTGCAGGTTATACCACACCTCTCGCCTAATGACTGCTGCAGACGAGCGCCAGAGCGCCCTGCGACCCTGCGACCCTGCACAGATAAGCAGGAAGATGATAGATGGATGTATGGATGGAAGTATAGCAGTGAGGTGAATCAAATCCCAAAGATCCATTGAAAATCCTCATATTTTTTACATTTTCACAAGTAGAATAAAGTTAAATTATAACACTATTTTAAAATAATTTTTCCTGAGTGAATAATTGTCTGGTAGAACTGTCCAGTTCAGCCTTGGCCTGTTTGACTATTTTATGTTTAAGTTCAGTCAACTTCATTGTCACATTTTCAAATCTGAATAACTTTTTAGGGCCCTGCAGGAACCCTGCATAATAACAATAACGATGATCGTAAAAGAGATCATAAGAATATCTTACTTCAGCAGACAAACTCCCTTCCTGGGTCGCGCTCAGTGAGACAGACGTTAATTTGATGTGAAATACACTTTAACATAGCACAAAAGAGGTCTTGTTACGCCCCTATAAAGGCACAGAATTAACAGCCTACCGTTTTCTTGGGCAGCTCAATAATTCCCCTAAAGTCTGCATTACTGTGACATTAGATGGGTCTGATTTTCTTACTTGCTAATTGATTTTTGTGTTTCTTCTCAAAATGAAAAAGCAGCTCCGGACCACAGATATCTATGAATAGCTATTCGCTCAGTCATTCATGTGTGAGGACGTGCACCAGGCCATGACCGCACAGATGATCGCAAAGCAGTCGTACCTCGCTCTGGGGGAAAGTATATCCATTTCCATTGACCAGCACTGCTGCTATCATGTGGCTCTGACCTGGGAGTCTATTAGTCATCTAGTTTGCCCTGCCTCACTGGGTTTCCATGACTGGAGTGGAGACAAAAAGACTTGAGGGTGGTATTCGGTGATCCCAGCGTTTCTCGTATGCCATAAACATTCCTGTGAGCGAGATGCCAAATACTCCTGCCACATGTTCCTCATCCCAGAGAGATTTGGTTTATGGGGCTATTTTGCACAGGAAGGCACTCATTACAGAGCAGAGGGTGTCAGAAGCCCTGCAGCTACTCTCCATTTACAACCACTTGACAAGAAAGTCTCACAAAAAGACTTCCTACCACAAATAACACATAATTAAACACAAAAGCCGGGTTGATGAAATCAGAGCGGTGCGTGGCTTTTCAAGGTGGAACGGCTGGAAAAAAAAAAAAAAAAAAAAACTTGTCAAGGACAGCATTATTTCTCTCTAAACAAACTGTCAGCTAAGCACGAAGCACAAAAGCTTATTCTACCTTCTATAGGTCACATCAAAATACATCAATGGCTTGCCATTTCAGAATATGCTGCTGTTATGCTATTTGAGGCCAGAATTGAAGAAAATAAAGCCAATTCCAACCACGCTTACAAGAGATCAATAAGCACACACAAAAAAGAAAAAGGGCCATAAACACAGAAGCTTTTATTCAGAGTGCCACAGTACTGGTAAAAGCACAAAATACACCTGGAGAGTCAAAGCTGAGAGCGGCGGAGGACAACAGAGCCCACACAGCTATCAGGAGGGGCCAGAGAGTCCTGGCAATATTAAGACCTCAACAACACAGCAGCTAATAAATTCCTAATATTGTTGGTTTTAAGACGCCTTCCCCTTCCACAATAAGAACTGATTCAACCCTGGCTGTTGCTTTTTTCCTTTCTTTTTACCCTTTTCAGTGTAGTCTCACAAGGTCCTTGGCTCTAAGCAAACAATGCTGCTGGGCGGCAGCCCTTATTTAAAAGATTAATAGGATGCTGTCTTGGCAAAGAAGCAATCAGTGAGGTTTCTGTGACAGCAGAAAACATGTGAAAACAAGGCAAAGAGGAGAGACCATTGTCCCGGTTACCAACTGCCTGCCGCGGCTCAATTGAGATAGCTGCTGCTTTCCAGCCCTGCCGTCAATCACGGCGGCAAGCGTCAATAGGGGAAATTTAAATGATAAAACGATAAGTCATGAGCAGGCGATTTTGCTGTCAAAAACTGGACGGGGACCATTTAAAATGACTTTGTGCAGAGATTTCACCACAGCCAGATGGAATTTGGTTTTGAAGGCATTTCCTCTCCATCATGACAGAATGTGTAATCACAAGGGGTGCATTAAATATCCATATTTCTACCCAAAGCACTATCTGGCTGCAGTTAGCAGGTGAGTAAGTGTAGGTTATCGTTATTAGGCCCCAATGTGGGATTGTGGGATTTAAAGTCACAATTCTGCTGATGTCTTTCCATGTCTGAGAGTCTTATTGTTTAGTAAGAAAGGAAGTAATACCTGGTTTCATAAGAAGTAAAGAAGCCTCCATCACATCTTAGTTGTTTGAGCAGAAGTATAGAAAAGGAAACTCTTCTAGTAGCTATAGGTGATATTGTCAGCAAAACCTGCGTTGCTCGATAAAAAAAAAAAAAAAAAGGAAAACAACCCCATCTTGGTGCAGCTGAAAATGTAATTCCACACTCTTGAGCTCACAAAAACATATTCAGTGCTTCCAACGCATCAAAAGCAAAACGCAAACAATAAACTTTCAAAGGGACTTGACGTTCCACAAAATGTGCTTTGTTTCCTCATATTTAGAGCACTCTCCAATAAACCAGCACATGACTACACAACAGCAGCTTCAATTTTGTCTAGACAGCAATAAGTGAACCAGATGCTACGTTTAGTGCTGCAGCTAACGGTTAACTAGTATTAAAAGCTCTTTGCATCTCGTCTGTCACATTGTGACTGTTTCCTCTTCCAAAGAGCGTCCAAGTGCTCCAGGTAATTGGTGGAAAGGCAGGAGAAGTTTTTGTAATTGAGTGTTACTGGTCAGGTGATAAACTGTCAAAGTAACAGGGCATCTCAGGAAATATGTGTTTTCATTCCTCTTTTTGCATAATAGTTTTCAAGCAACAGCTCTGAAATCTCGTTTTATGAAATGTTGGGTGTCGTCTCGTCTTGTTCTGGGTGTTCCTTTCAATCCATGTTTACAACTGGCATCATGGATGTATAACAAAAACTGGCTAAAAGACAAGTTTAAGATACTTAAACGAAGATACCAAACCATTTTCTCAGCTCCAGTAAACAGGATCCATCACATTTCGCCCGCAGTCTGAATGAATATGCAGCTGTCTTTGTGTCTGAGAGGCCCAGTTATCAATTGCTTTAATGGCTCCATCCATAACGACGCTTAGGAACGATTGTAACATGTTCAGGGGGCAAACTTCAATCTCCCCCGTGTTTGCAGAAAATATTCCTCAGTTAAACAACTATCATTAATGATGGGGTCCAACACCCATTTTAAGGAACTCTGTTACTCGTCATTCTCCTCTCTCTGTCCCTTCACATCTGTCTAATATCTCTGCTGCTATCAAATGAAGCCAAAAACTGCCAACAAAAGTATCTTTAAAAAATGCATGACAGAAAGTAATGACAGCCGCGGAGAAGATGACAGAGCGGGGAAAAACACAAGTGGGCTGCTGAGGAAGTAAGAGAAAAACACTAAACAGCTGCTTCCCCCGAACCTCCCACCCCTGTTCCCTTTGTTTTTCCCCAGGAGAGAGTCCCATGTGATCTGCCTGATCCTGGTTTGTGGCTGACAGAGGGGACCGCAGCTCTGCTCATCTCCCCACTCACATGGCTCCGTGCCCCTCCGCCGCCTGCCTCAGCATCACTCCGCTGCCAGGAGGGGGAAGGATGGTGGGGAGGGAGGAGCGGAGAGGGGTGGGCTGCAATAAGGAGAGACTCTCCCAGTAGGTTCTCGTCAGTTCCAGGCCATTGCACCTTGCTCGCTGGGACTTTGTTTACACACACGTGCACACACATCCATGCAGAGGCAGATGACTATTAATGGATACGATAATGGGTTGTGTTCTTTGTCTCCTCCCCCCCCCTTCAGTCAAATGTTTTGTTTTTAAGAACGACCGTGACAACGTGACTGGCAGTTCAAGGCCCCGCAGAGCTTATTAAGGTGGCACAGGAGCAGATAACTCTCAATCAAAAGCCAGCGATACGGTTGATGTGGTCAGTGGTAATGTGCAGCCAAAAGGTCTGACATACTTCTTTGGTCTTTGGGGACGAGCAGAGAACGGCAGGCTGCCCTTGTGCGTTCAGTCTCTACAGATGTTGCCTTGGAGAGTGGCTGACTAGTTGGCTGCTGTGACAGCTGGACAGCTGTTCTTATAGACGCAGTCACAGAAGCATGCCACAGAAGTGTGCGTGAGCGCGCGCGTGTGTGTGCATGTTTATTTTATCCGTCTGAAGTTCCCAGGACGTGCAAAGCTGTCAATTTTACCAATGGTGCATGAGTCGGGATGAGGGAAGATGGCACTGAACAGGATATGGAGAGAGAGCACAGATGGGCAAAAATCAGACACGGCTGATGTTCTTTAAAGGGATAGCTTGGATTTTTTTTTTTTTTCTGTGAAATTATTGTCAGTAATAGTTATCCAAACTGCAGAAGAAGGCTGTCACATCATCATAATATTTGATGCAAAGGTTAATATGGTTTTCAGACCAGAACTGGCAATCGTTAAGCTTGCCACAGGCGCTGTAGGTGATACCTGCTTAGGTCGTGGCAGTGATGAGCTCTGAAACTCGTTCATCCACAGCAGAGTACAGCACAAAACAGCAAGCAGATCCTGGTTATTTTAAAAATGCAAAGCTGCAGTCCTATCAGCTGAAATAATGTGTTTATCTTATGGCAGGGAAAAAAAAAAATCCCACCAACAGACGTAAACCTGCAAGTAACAGAAATGAAGAGAATCAGCAACAGAGAGAAGCGTCTGATAAGAGACACTGTAACGCAGTGTGCTTGCAATAAATCTCTGTTTCCACATTGACTGCTTGCTTTCTGCTAAGTTGTGCGCTGTGGTCAAAGTTCAGCAAATTTCAGCTTTGCCCACAGCTCAGCGCCGGCTCTATCAAGTTGGACGTAGCTCCGCATCGATGTGGGTGCAGAGCAAATCTGTTGTCCAACATATGCAACACAAATGAAAGACTGCAGTTTTGAAACCAACGAAAAAGGAAAGCGTTATTCTCATCTATTGAAGCAACTTAACTTATGCCCCTAACCTTTGACTGATTAATATAAGACACAGAAAGGTGTGTTAAAGTATGCGCTTTTGGTTGGTCTGCTAAGCAACCCCAAATAGTCAAAGATTATAGTTTTGATGAGTACTGAACAGAAAGTGTTCGACACATTGATCACACATAATTGTCTGGTTTTGAGCCCAGGTTGATTAGTTGGTGCATTTTCTTTTAATTAAATGCAATAAACAACGGCAAAACTCCAGTATAGATTAGAGGCAAGATAATCGCCAGCTGGAATAAAAAGGCACAGAAAAGCTGAAAAGCAGCTGAAATGCTTCAAAACACTCCACAGCATTAAATACTTTCACCTGCTGAATAAACAAATCATGAGTCTAACAACCTGGAGAGATGCCAGTCACTCGTGCCAAAACTCAAATGTGTCCTAAGCGAGCCAGCCTATTCATTATGCCACAAAAGGTCAGCAATTTGTTCAACTCAATAAAAATGTTAATAAACCTAAGAGCTCGCAAGAAGCTGCGCTCACAGGCCTCTGGTTGGCCATCAAAAAATCATGGATATGTGACTCCGAATGTTTGCTCGTGCAACTGTTTTGAGTGTGGTGCCAACGCTGCAGCATTACATAGGTCAAAGGTTGTAGTGCTGCAGCTATCTGACTGGAAATAGAGCTTTGGCCTGGTCATAATCCTGGTCAAACTCCACCAACAGAGCAGATATAAACACACAAGCATCAATCTGCCGCCAGCATAAGTCAGTAGAGTGAGTTGATAAGTGCCACCTCTGGCTCAAACTCTCATCAATCCCTGCTATAAAAAACAAGACACCATGTTATAATTATTTATGAAATCTTTTACAGGAAAAAGAAAAGATGATTGCCGTGAATGAAAGTCTGGAAGTGGGTGGGGGTGGGTCATTGCTAAGCAACCAGTCATTATCCTCCATAGTGGAGCGAGGTGACCGGCCATCCGTCTAAACTCCAGCGGCTCGCCTGGCTTCTGTAAACCCCCACCGCCGCCGCCGCCGCCGCCTCCTCCCTTCTTCACTCTGCCACTCTCTCTCTCCCTCTTCCTCGCTCCCTTCAGCCGTCTCCCCGTCCGAATACAAACAGAGATAAAGAACGCTGCAATCGCTCTTGACACACAAATAGGTTAACACAATAAAGCCGGCTTTGCTTGGCTCACTCGAGGGAGGAAAGCAATTCCAGCAGCAGGCAGGAGGTAATAAAACAGGGCTAGGAGTGTGTGTGTGCGTGCACGTGCGTGTGTCTGTGTGTGTCCATACATGTCCTCATGTCAACATTTCTATGTTTTTGTGTGAGAGTGGAAACAGGCACACTGAAGCTCCTTGCCCCGGAGGCCTAATATCCCATGAATTTTCAACCCTATCCCGATACAAACAATAACACGGGAGAAAATGACGGAAATTCCAGAATACTCTTCCATTTAGAAAGAGAAAATGGTGCTTTTATATTAACAACATATCTGACCTGCTTGAACCTTATGCATACACATGAATATATCCCTATGGGTCACATGCCCGCTCTGTTGTAAATGGTCTCCAGCATGGTTAAAATTCAGAACAAGAATGAGTTTTATCTGTGCATGCCTTGCCTTACTTTCCCTCATGCGGCTGCCAAGCCTGGCAATAAATGATAAAAATCTCCGGAGTTTTATTAAATCGTCCCACATTCACAATGAAATCGGGAGAGGAGCAAAAAAAAGAAAATAATAATAATAAAAATATGGCGAGGTGGCTTTTGCAATTACAGCTCCGGACCAGACAACATTGTTTTCTCCAGTCAGTGAAAATTTCATTACCTTACAGCAATGGCCACACAATTGGGTAATAGCCTCTTTTTGTCACAGACACAAACTGTCTGCGGGAGGTGTGACACCCCATAAGCGTTATCCATTTGCAACAAAATGCACCGAGCCTGTCACGGTCCAGATGCTGGTCAGCATAATGTGCCCTGTTACTCGGCAATACGAAGGAAGTGTTAGACTAAAGCAGTGGTCAAAGGACGGTTCCTGAAACTACGGCGGTGTAATGAATAGCATCAAACCTTGATGCATCCATGCAGCGGAAAGCTCTGTCCTGAGGCGCTGAACATGGAGCTGGTCAATAATTACAGAAAGGGTTGGTACATTTACCTGCAGGAGGGCTGAAGTATCAAGGAACCCCAATTAATATGTCACATTTTAATTAAACAGTTTTTTCCACATCTACCAGCAGAAAAAAAAAACAGCATCAGACGGAAAACCGTCTTGACAAAAGCAAAGGAGAGTTGAACGTTGTTGATCAGTCTTAGATCTTTTATTGTGTAAACAATGATGACCAACTAGAAACTAGACATTACACTGAGAAATTGTCTTTTGACCAGAATCAGATGATTGTCGTGTCAATTCTCTCTGACATGTGGCTGATTGATGTACAACTTAAAGTTCAGTTTTTTTCAGCCTGTATGATATAACAACTATTTGATCTCTTCCATCAAACAGTGATAGAAGAGATCCTCCAAGTTCTGTAAATTCCTTGAGTATCTAAACATTTATGGCACTTAAAGGCAGAAAAAGTACAAATTGATGACCATTTTATTCAATATTCCTTAAGGATTGCAAAACAAAACAAAATTTCTGAACACAAATGCTCTACCATCGTCATGTTTACTTATGAGCACTGCTTTGTACATGATGTGTTTGTGAAAGCTCCAGACTTAAGACTGATCTCTGATCTCCAGTCAGTAGCAGCAGCTGAAAACAGCTGGTCTGGGGCGTCATTTATTAAGGCCACCAAACAATAATCAATGTGCACTTGCTTTCACTCGAAGGTTGAAGTTTGGAAATATATATGATTTAACATGTGAGAAAAGCAGTGGGGTTTGTTAGGAGTTAAGCTAACTGCTTTGTTCCCATTTGTATGGGTTTGTATACTGAAGGGACATGCTGACAAACAGTGATGGAAGAGATCTTAGTATTTTATAATTTTAATGACATATAAATAGCTTGATAAATAGCTTATTCATACAACTGTCTCTTTGCTTTATGTGTGTGGAGGCCATATTGGATGCTACACTCTGGGTAAACGCCTGACTTTTCCCGTCAGAATTTTGACTTCAGGGGTTTTTCTTATTGGATCTGCGACAGGAAACTTGGAAGATCTGATTTCTGATTCCAAATAGAATGCACCATATGACCAACAATGTTTAGAAGAATGAGTAGGAAACGACATTTATGGAATAAGCTGGAAATAAGGAAGGTAAGGTAATGTTATTTATGTAGCACATTTTCAGCGACAAGGCAATACAAAGTGCTTTACAGGAAGAGCACAGACTTATGCAGCACACTGAACCCACTGCTCTTCCACTTCTGACCCAACTTTTGTTCAATTTAAAAGGTCAATATATTTTACATTTTTTTGGCTTTTAGATTTTAGATTAGAATCATGCAGATAAGTAAAAAACATAGACTTAGCTGTGGTTTACAACATACTATATTGGTTTTTTGTACTTGATGATAAAGCCAATGCAGTTCTCCTAACCAAATAACATAAAGTACTGAGGCAAAAGAATCGCTAGCACCAAACTAGCACTGGGTAATGTTGGAAAAACCTCAGAGCTCTTCAAACCACTACATGGACAGTAACTGTGATGAAGAAACAGTAATATTTAATCACCAACTCATCTTTAAATAGTAAACTCGTTAAGAGGGCCGTTGAGCAAAAGTGTCCATTATTTTCCTTGCTTTTACCCATTTCCGTCCTTCAACCAGGTAATCAGACAGCAGAGACGTAAAATGGTGGCCATTGTCGACAGGGAATAAATTACCAAAGCATGAAGAGAAAACATCTTATCTGGCTGATGTATTTCCTGCTTCTGCAGAAAGCTACAAAGCCCAAGGGAGCACAGTCAACCAAAATGCAGAGAGATGGAGATTAGCATGATGTGCAGTTCCTTGTTCCATTAAAGTTTGATCTTCCTCAATAGCCGAGGAGAATCAGATATCTCCCATTCAAGATTAAAGTACGCCAGCATAGAGGAGGGAAGATTAATCAGAGGCCTGTGCGAGATAAAAACAGCCTCGCTTCTGGCATGGAAAACAGTAGCAATAAAGAGTTCAGCTGATAATATGAAACATGGCGAGCCACAATAGCAAATCAAACAGCATGTGCGGGCCTCCAAAAAACAAATCAAAGCACAGACTAACACCACAGTGCAGCGGCTGGCGGAGTGCAGCAGGGGCTGATCTGATTGCAGACCAGGCCTTCATTTTATTACTGGTTAAGGTTGAAGAGGGCAAGCTGTGGATTTTTTCCCATGTTGCTCTGTCGCCAGCCTCTCATTCCCTCTCCTCCTCTTCTCCTTGAGATCAATGGCGCTGGGGTGATTTCACAGCAGCCTGCATTGTCACCCAGAACAAATCAATGTGACCATGAGGAAGGCAAGAGCGGCATTGTTTTTAAGGGGAGCAAATTCGCTGTTGGAGAGCTTGTCAGATTTGCTTTATTCTCTCTCTTCCCCCCAAGAAGTCTTTGGAAGAAGCAAGCATAGCCTCACTTTTCAGGCTGAGTTATGGAACAAACTATAAACTGCACGGCAGTCATGGCAGTGTACTCATTAACCACAAAAAAAGAGAAAACGTCTGCTGGCTGTATTTCATATCTGCGAGGGCACCCTCGAGGAAGAAAAATGGACAAGCGGGCCCTAACCTTACCAAATGAAAGGCTATACATTAACCTTGGAGTCCAGTGAGATGTGACTCCATTCAGGTTTATAGGGGAGGAAGGGGAGATCGGAGGAATGCTGCTGTCTGTCATGCACTAACTGGCTGCAGATAACCCTGATGAGGATCAGGCAAGGTCTCCTGAGCAGAGTATTGGTCAGGTAATCCCTGGAGATCGGTCAAAACAACAGGAAATCAGACTCCCAATGGGCTCACAATGGATAATGTGTGATCCTCTGGAAAAGTAGTCATACTTCTCATGCTTTTCAACATTTGGTATTTGGTTTGGTATCACAAACATAAATGTATTTTATCATATAGTTCTTGTGTGCAACTGAACCGTAGCATAGCATTAGAGAGCAAGTAGCAGCACAAAGACCGGGGCAAAGTTGTGTAGAAGTTTAAAACAGTATTAGGTTGTAAAACAGCATATCTGACAGAGCATTGTTCTGAAAATGAAATCAGTCTGTGCAGAGGCAGACATTCCTCTGCACCTGAACTGATAGTCTGGACGGCCAAGAGACCCACGCTGACTGGGTCTCCAGGAGCTAAAATCAGGAAAATCCTGGATTAAAATATGAGTGAGAAGAAATCTTAATAAAATACATTAGTTATTGTAAGGTGAAAAATGTATTAGAAAAAAGTTCAAGGGGTGTCTGGAGTGCTTTTTATGCACCCTAACCCGAACCCGAACCCTGACAATCAGGAAAGCATCAAGGAAAATACTTCTTGTCTTTTCTAAAACAAGAAGTTTGTGCTGAATTTGAGCTGAACACCAGTTTCCAGTCCTGAAGATGTCTTTAAATTGTGTGATGAGAAGTAAAGAAAACTGAATTCAGTTTGGGCTTTATCCTCTCGGTCACACGCAAGCAATCATGATTGTAACCTAGTTTTATGGTACATCTGTGGTGGTTTGTATTCAGCATTGTTGATAAAAAGTGTGTTGATGGTAAAACTGTAATGTCTCTCAACAGTCCAAACTGTCTGCTTGTCTCAGGTAACCGGTTCTACTCATGCCCACTTTGCCCCGTTCAGGAGCAGAAGTTTTATCTGACAGCGAAGCACGACTCCTATGACTCAGTGCTGTTAGACAGTGAGGAACAATAGGTTAGTGCTAAATAATTTGCATTATAGTGCAAAAAACAGCATTTACTACAACCTGGAACAGCCTAATATCAGATGAAAAATACTTAGATCAAGCTGGAGACCAACAACCTTTTCACTTACGCTCTGTCTCTTCATGCTCTGTTGCCACATCCCGGGTACTAATGTGCAGAGATACAATTGTGCAAAATTGAAATGCACACAAAAGGGCATGTCTCTTTTTGTTTGGCTGCATGATAAACACAAGGACTGCTGTAGACTTTTGATATGAAACGCTTTGATCAGGTGGCTAATGAGGCACTGTTGACATGGCTTTGAGTGAAACATCTTGTTTGTTCTTTTGAGCAGCGTTTATATTTTACAGGTAAGAAACAATCTGCTGCTCTATGAAATCAACTTACATGAGAGCAAAATATTTACTTTCATGTACAGAAGAAACATATTATTTCCGATCTAGAAAGTACAATTTTCTACAAATAAAACAAAATCCATCCAAAGACAGACATGTAAGACTGGACATAAGGTAGATCTTGAGCAACACACATTTTTCCTCATTCTCTCTGACACACACACACACACACACACACACACACACACGTCTGCATCCACTATTTCAGTCATCTTAAGTGCCAAAATGAGTTTTACTGCCTCTGGGAAGGTGTTGAGACAATCAAACCATGCAGGGATTAAAAAAGATTAATACACAGCACAGGAAATTAAACTTCAGCAACTTTAACGATATTCATGAGAGCAGCTCACTTATTCCCATCAGGCAGGCACTTTTAATAAGCAAAGAATACGGTAAGGAGCCCAAAAGCTATCAATCAATCAGAGCGATATGCAATTTGAGTTGCTAGAATTGATAAAATGCCAGGCTTCTCTTAGCGTATTGCTTTTTGTTAATGCATTGCGTGAAATATACATCTTGACCTTCCAGCTGTTGGCAAATTTGATGAATACAACAGATTGGACTTTACATAAGCAATCTGGATATTCTCAGTAAGTAGAGGAACGCTGTAATACTCAGAATTTAGGTTGCTGAGTAAAATCAATTTTAGTTTTAACCAGGTGCGCCAGGAGGTTTCTAAATGGATGTCGCCGGTTCTAACTGTATTTTTGGTGTGGCACCCCAAATCAAAACCATTCACACAAGAAGAAGGACAAAATAAAGAAACAAATACAAATTTGGCTGTGAGTCAGTTTACCTATTTGTTACTTTCTATCCTGTTTTATTTTAAAATGATAACATTTCTCCCTGCCTCGTTCACTTTTGTACCATTAACCCGTCAGAATCCATGTACAAGAACTGTTATTTTTGTAATTATTTCCATGAACTATAAAAATGAATGCTCATAAAAAGGATACAATCTCACATATGATTTTATTCAATTGTACACATTGCTGTATTAAAAATTGGGTTAGACCTACTTTGAATCTACCTTGGGTTATTATCCCCTGTTGGGTTAAATCAGAGATAGTCACTCTAAAACTCTAATTCTAATTCTAACTCATATTTAACAAATTATAGAGATAATAATAAAACTGGTCAGCTATTACATATATTTTGTAATCATTATGTATTTGGTTGTATCACTATTTGTATTAGTGATGATTGCTGTTTGAGCCAGAAATATGACCAACCAACCAACAAAAAGTTGGTTGGTTGGTCATGCTGGTATATTTAGTGGGAGTTATAAAACCCAGATTTACTAGCAGAAACGTTAAGTAGGATATAGAAAACCAGTTTAAATCATTGGTTGTCAAAGTAGTACAAAGGATGCAAACTGGTTCAGATACCAAACCTTCGGAAGCAGATATCTTCTTTTTCAGCATATTAAAAAGTCAATATGAAGCAAATGAAACCCAGAAGGAATGAAATGGAAAGTGCTCGTGAAAAACACCTGGGAGAAAAGAAGAAAGAGTTTTATGCATAATATATTGCCTGGCAATGGCGTGGCCAACAGAGTCAGAGTGGTGCAAATTTATAGGGGTGAGCACGGTTCCCCTCCCCTGCCCCCCTCTGACGGGGCCACTGGTTTTAACATCTTAAAAGTACCAGCCATCCTCCTTTTTAATGAATAAAAAAAAAGCTACAAAATGAGGAATGCTTTGGAGATACGAGGATCCAAATCATGATTTAACAGTAAGCCAAAAGACAAAGAGGCAGAAAAAAACAACTCCAAACTCCGAAAAGATAACTCAGTGACCCAGATATTGAAGCTCCCCCCCCCCCCCCTCCCCATGCCATTCCATTCTCCCATGCTTTTGTCCAACCATCATGTTGAGTTAAGGCAAGCATTATGCTGGGGAGACTATTTGTTTAGGTGAGGAGCAGCCACAGAGCTAATATGAGCACAATTTGCTCAGCAGGTCATAGGCGCGGAGTGGAGGAAGTAAATGAGGCAGTTCTGTCCCCCCGGGTGCAGCTCCTGTCTCATACATCACTGGATGTTTTATTCAATACAGCCAGGAAGGACTCGATGGCAGGTGCCCTGACTGTGGGGGCGCCGGCCGTCCCTGCTGCTGGTGAGGAGGATGATGATGAGGAGGGGGGCCTCTCCATATTACATTCAGTCAGCCGGCCCTATCTGCAGGGCTGCGAGACAGAGCATGACTGGAGCCAGCGAGAGGAAGATCAATTTGGAAGGATGCTTGTACAGTCTAATGATAAAACACTCTTGGTGCAGCTTTTTTTTTTTTTTCCTTCTTCTTCTTCTTCTTCCACTGCTCAGTCAGCATAATGTGAAGCTCGTCTCTTTGCAGCGTGAGCAATGAGGCTAAATATTGCAAAGCAACCTCAGCAAGCCGGCGAGGCTCAGAGTTCAGACTCTGACTTTTATTAACTCGCATTTATATTCGAGGAAACGCGTGAATTTACAATAAGCAGCCCGTGCAGAGGAGGGAGGCGTCTGCAGGGACGGACGGTCTCGCTGCAGACCTCAGAGCGTGAAGTGAAAAAGTTTTACACGCGTTTCCCTGAGCATTTTATGGACTCAAGCCCTCCAACACAGTGCATGTAAGACATGATATATGAGTGAAAAAATTGTCTAATTGCACCATGTGACGCACGGGGGCGTATAGACAGATGACAAATTCGCACCTTTTGCTCTGAGCCGCAATCTCTCTCTCTGTCTCTCTCTCTCTCTCTCTCTCTCTCTCTCTCTCTCTCTCTCTCTCTCTCTCAGAGCCACCGGTGCCCGCGGTGCACTGCCCTCCACAACACGCTTAATTGCTACCCTCACTTGAAAAAGCCCCAATATTAAAACATCAAAGCAGTTCCTAAAGCTATTCGGCTCTCTCTAACAACGCTGCGTTTATTGTGGGTCACGTATGGAAACAAAGGCTTTAAATCAGAGACATTCGCGTGTTGCGATCCTTTATCCTAAAAGAATTTATCAAGGTATGCAGGAAAAAAAACAACAACAACATTCAGACAAGGAGGGTGGGGAAAAAAAAGCTAAATATACCTACCATAAATTGTTCCTTATTGCAGACTAGAACTCCATGCAATCGTTAAGCAATCTGCCTCATTCTTCTTTGGGCCAAATTAAAAAGGATTCATTCCGCTTCCCCCCCTCCCCAGAAATCCAGCTGCTGCTGCTGCTGCTGCTTCTCTGCAAAGATTCAATGCTGATTAAGTTTATCCTCGTCTTCCAGCGGTATGCAAAAATTAAAGATTCCACAATCTCGCCTTGAGCATGCAAAGTTAATAAGCTTCGCCCCCTTTTTTTTTTCTCCCTCCTCCCTTTTATTAGCTCGACTTGGCAGCGGATAGAATGTGGAGGTTAAGAGCGCAGGTCGGCGGAGTCTCTCTGAAGCGTCCTCGGAAGGATTGCGCACCGAGAAGCGCTTCTCGTTTTTCAGCGCTTAACCTCTGAAAGCGAAGTGAAAAAGAAACACTCGCTCTTTTCTGTCGCTTGAGAATACTTCCAAACAATGAAAAAAACTGTTTTACGCAGTATTCCAAAAAAGAAAATCCAGCGCTGTTATTACGCGTGGGTCCGTCTCCTTCTTATGGACAATTTTTTTTTTTTTTTTTTAAATGTCGATTGCCAACGTAAATGTTTAGGAATATGATTCAGGCAATTTTTGTGTGTTGATATACCCTGAACGAAATCCAGGCAGGGCCAAAGCAGCAGCCTGGAATATCCTAAATTGATGAAAATATATATATATATTAAAAAAAAAATCCCGGCGATCAGGCTCTGCTCCGTCCGTCACTTTCTCTGAGGGGGTCGGCAGGTTTCTCTCTCTTGGATGCGTTTCCTCCGGATTCAGGCGCAGATTTCCACACGCGGTCTTGGAGCAACCTCAGTGGCGAAACTCAACCGGCCTCTCTTTGGCGTTTAAACCAAATATAGAAACTGCTCCGTCTGAATAAAGAGCTAGCTGCTTGAGGCAGCTCCGGGGACGCGGTCCTGCCCTTCTGCCGAACCGCCGAGACTGACAATAACCCGGAACGCTGCAGACTGTCAGGCTGCTCAGACCGCCCCCCGACCAATCACATATCTCGGGGAACAGACACATTCCCACGGGTTGGCCAATCACCGGTAATTGAAGGCTGTTACCATAGAGACGCTCCGGCGTCTGAGCGTCTGAAACCACGTTGTTTATATACGCGGAAGATAACAAAAAAAAAAAAAAAAAGGAGGAAGATTTGATATAAATTGCAGTGGCATGACCGAGATTGGGATCTTTGATCAACTTATTTAAGCAAAGCAACGTTTCGGTTCTTATTTGGCTCTCCGGTTGAGAGCTGAAGGCAGCATCCTCTAATGGGACGAACAGGATCCTGGAGGGACCCAAGAGAGGAGTGTTGGTCTGCAGGGAGAAATAAAGATCCTGATGAGATCTGACTGAGATGAGATGTGATTTTTTTCAGCCTAATGTGTACTATAGTGACTTTAGAGTGTCATTAACAGGTCTCACGTTAAGCAAAATTGAACACTTTCTATATGTTTTTAGTGGGAAGTTTATTAAAAGAGGTGATTATAATGGCTCTCAAAATTCCATGGGTTTGTGTTATAAATTGAAGCCAGGATGAGTCATTTGAACGTGTTTTCCACCTTTAATGTGACACAGTATGTCTTTGTTAAAACAACAAAATTGACAAGATTAAAAATTTGCAAGGTAATGCCTCGTTCAAGCTTTTGGTTTGCAGAGAAGTGAGATGGGATGAAAAGACTCTTCTTTGCACAAAGGTAACAGTCAGGAGAGGGGAGGTAAATACAAATCTACCACATTACAGGACAGTGGAACAGTGTTCTGCAATTTGAGAAAATATGAGATAGCAGTGATATTGCAACAGCCAGATGTTTCTCCAAAGCCAAGACCTTTTCAACAAATAGAGGTCAATTGTGTATATATTTCTGGACCAAGTTGGATTGTTATATGAAATAAAAAATTACTGCTGCAGACTGGTGATAGTAGCATCCAGGTTTTTGGATCAACTTTCTTCCATTAAAACTTGTTTCTTTTTTCTCCCGGTAGTTTAAATACTGAATAACTCTAATGCTGGTCCTGTTTTTGAAAATGAAGAGGGATTTTATATTTCAGAGTCCAAAACTAAGGATCCACAAAATACCGGCATTAATGTTGGCATTGGCCCATTGCCCCACAGATTTGTGCATCACCAGTATGTTTTCAGTATGTGTCAGTCATGTGGTCATAGTGACATGACACATTCAGCCAACCACGTTGCATGGAGTGGCAACAAAGGCCTGCAAATCCCTCCATATTTGTCTGGTATAAGACTATTACAGCGCTTGCTCTTTTCTCTCTATTCTGATATGCAAACACCACCAACATCCCTTCTCAGTTATGGATAATTGTGTAAGGATATTCCTCCTCAAATAGTTTGATTTTCTAAAATCATGGACTTTGTTCCTGAAGTGTGTCAGTGATATTTGTGCTGACTGGTGGTATTTATAAGTGATCTTGTTGACACTGTTTTTGCTCTCCACCAAACCTTGTCCAAATTACTTTTGAAACTTAACTGCAGTATTGTTTGTGTTTGTATTTATTCTGTGGGTCATTCTTTGTATTTTCTATTCTTTTTTCGTGTGTGTTGTTTACTTTTAACTTTCAAATTCATGGTACTGCAGCCAAGCATTGTTTTCTCAGTTGTTTTATTTTTTCTGACATCAGCTCCAGTAGTTGTTTCCCAGCTTTCTGAGTTTATGTTACATCTAGCTATTAGTGCCACAACAGCGCTACATAAGGAAGTTGTTTTATAGCCTAAACCTGCTTTAAACCTCTCCATAACTTTATCATTTCCCTTACTGCTATGTTCCTTGTTCTTAATGATACCAAATGTTCACTAATGTTCTCTAACAAACCTCTGAGACCTTCACAGAAAAAAGGGATTTATACTGAGGTTATGTTGCACACTGAGGCAACTTTTGAAGGAAATTTAGGGCAAACCTGCTGAATGCAGATGTGTTGTTGAATTATCCTTAAAGTTTTCAATTATGCACAATTCTGTGTTAGTCTATCACATAATCTAAGCAAAATAAAATGAACTTTCTGATTATAATGTGGCACAATGTGAAAAGGTTCTGTGGATATTCATATTTTGGCAGATCACCTTGCAGAAGGAACATGAAACTTCGCAAAGTGCCTGTTTTTGGCTAAATGTGGGTAGAACAGCAAGGAAGTGAGCAGTGCACCTTGAACGTGGCTCTGCGTTTGTTCTTCTTCTTGGTGACTGTGGCCTGTGCACACAGACCCTGGGACTCACAAAACCGGTACAAGCAATCACACATCATGGACTCTCATAATAAGCTGACGCTGGGAAGTGGGTGATGCAGCACTCAGCTTATGCCAGTGCTGATAAGAGCCTGAAAGTATTACCTCGGTCTGGCAGCCCGCTCCAAGAAATCCATCCTGAGCCAGGTCATCAATTCTGCCCTATCTGATTGCTCACCAGTCCCTGGCAGCTCGATGTCGTCGTCCTGGCTCCTGCCTTTGAAATTTTCTCTATGACTTGCACTTTCATGCTAGTCCTTTCACAAAAAGAAACAACCACATGCTCTGTGCACGCATAGGTCTTTTATGAGGTCTTGCACCCACAGGAGAAATTGTGCAAACGGCTGAAGATGCGTTCCTGGTGAGAGAAAGTTTCCAGAACAATGGATCGCCTTGCTCAGTAGATCCCTTAAATGTATTAGCTTCAATTACTCCTCCTCTCTGCCGCTGTGGTGCACTTACACATCATGCACTAAAGGCTGTGGAGTTCACCCACATCACCTGCGCTGCACTGCCACAGCGTCGATCAAACAGATGAACAAATAATTGAAAAATACTAAACCGGAGCTGTGCCGTTCACCACCAAGGCAGCGGCACGGGCAAATAAGTCGTTTGATTAGCTGATAAGCAGATGACTCAACAAACATTCAAGGCATGTTTACCGTGGTTTGATTAGAGCACGCCCAATACGCAGAAGATTGGACTCAAATATGCTGTGAAAACACTCAGCTGTTCCAATCCCCACGGCAGCATGAGGGCACATAAAAACAATGAATTATTTATGGGGGAGACTAGTGAAATATCACAGTGGATAATTTTCTGTGGGCTATATTAAATGTAGTCTTCAGAATAATATGTATGTGTCTCTGCATTTCTCAGAAATCATTCCCTCTGACAGACTGCAAAGCCTGATGATTGGAAATAAAATCATGTTTAGATATTTCCCTGCCAGGAAAAACCTATGACTGTTTCACTAAAACACCAAAAGAAAAGCTCATTTACATACTAATTGCGGCTCCTTCTTTCCCAGTAAATATGATCAAAGGATATTCGCTTTGTCTCTGTTTTAGACATTAGCTCTGGCTCAAACTGAAAAGTCTCAATTAAGCCAAGCATTCTGCATGCCTCATTGGAAAGCAGGTTCACGGTACCAGTAAATTCAGGTTCAGCCTCAGCAAAAATTAAAAATCACCACGTGGCATTTCTCTGAACGGAGTATCTCATAAATAAAAGCTCCAACCACAAACATTAGTGTCTGTCTTAGAGCTGAAAGCCTTACGCTGTTACAATTTTTTTTTCCTGAAAGTGAACTCAGTTTAATTGAGCAAAGTTGAAGATTCCACAAACAGCAAAGCAACAGCAAGAGAGAGAGAGAGGGGGGAAGAAATCGATGGCAACGGAGGCATGGAAAAAAGAGATAGCATTGATTTATCTGCCATTGATTCATGAGGATCGCTGCATTGTGCCCTGCGGGTGAAATGCACGCTGTCTGCCAACTGATGGGGATGAATCTGAAAAGGTGTCAAGTGGTTAGAGGACACAGAGGTGGAGGATGAGATCGGCAGGGACTAGATGAGGGTGACGGGGAAGGGAGTGAGCGGGGTGGGCCAAAAAAAGACAAGAAGCATCAACTGGAAGAGAGGAGTAGTAAAAGAGAAAGTAATGTTGAGCAAGGATGACAGCAGGGCTACGCAAAGTTGACTGGAATCAAATTCAAAACGTCTGAAACTGAAAAACAAAAAATCCAACTTAGACTCCTCCAAATGTTTCTTGGACTTCACTGAGACAACCTAGACAATGTCTGGCAATACCCATGCATAATTGATTCTTTTGAACTTATGTCAATAGGAAAAAACCTCGAACTTCAATCTGTGATTTTATGTCATAAACAACTGAAAACTGTGAAAAGGATGCAGGATTTTACAAAGAAAAAAAATATGTGATTTATATGATTACAAAACAAAACCTGAAACAAAAAGCACTCAGTTTTCTTTATTGTGATATTTCTAAAGAAATCAAAGTAAAACCGACTTGGTTTAGAGTCCACCTAAGGAGAGTCCACCTGTGTGTATATATCCAGTGCTGAAAGAAGATGTCTTGCTTGCAGTTTATTACAATCTATGTAGGGGAAAAGGCAAACATTTTGAAGAAGTTCCTCTGATCAAATGAGACCCGGTGACTCGGTGTTAACGCTGTAGTTTTGCAGCAGGGACGTCCTGGGTTTAAATCCTGGCTGAGGTCTGTCTGCATGGAGTTTGCATGTTCTCCCTCATGCATGAGTGGTTCAGGCAGATTTTCAATAGTGTGGTGCATTATCATTAGTGATTGATTTTTTTAAATTGCACAATTAAATTACTGTCCTGGCACTAGAAGCAGAAATTCAGCTCTAAATAATAAAATTGATCCCGAGAATGTACTCTGGTTGGATGAATAATTGCACAAAAACGCTGAAAAAATATTTACACCGAAATGTTCAAAGACTTGTAAAAACAGATAAAAATAAATTTTGAGGTCAAATTTGTTCTTACAGTTATATTATTAATGCACTTTCTGTAATATTTGACAGATTTTTCTTCTGCTACCAGTTGATAAATATGAGCAGATTTAATCTGCAGAACCTATTTATAATAGAAACTTCAGTGAATGCAATGTGCCTTAAATCAAAGAGATTTTCTGCAAATCTGAGTTCCTTCTAAATCTATGGCATTTGAAAGCATAATCCTAGCTTTGTAGGCTACAAATTAGTTCACCTCCCAGTAGGAGATTTATTTGAACGTGGGAAATGGATCAGTCAAAGTCCGGGCCACAATGAAATTGGAGATCTGTGGAAAGCTTTTTAAATATGTTTGCAGATGCTCTCAGTCCAATCAAATGAAGTTTGAAATATTTGGAAAAGAAGGATAAACAAATATGTTTAACTTACCCCTAAAATCGTGCAGATGTAACCGGAAGGAAAGGTGATTCTGCAATTTCTCATGTTTATTTAATAAACCATTAAGTTTTTCCATTCTTTTCACATTTATGCATAAATAGGCATAAATCCCAACAACACACACAGATGTTTTTAGATGTAAAGTGGTAATACACGTAGAAACTTCAAGGTAAACGGATGATGTAGGCGTATGAAAGTCAGTGCCTTTCATATTTTCAACTCCTGTATTAAAAAAGATTCAAGTTTGGGAGGTTTTGCACATTATGACCTCTGCCACACCTGGGCTTGTTAAACCTGACCATGGATCCTCCTCTTCCACATAAAAACTCAAAGACACAAAGGAGCAGCAGGGACCTAAGCTGTTTGAGTTTGCATCCCCTAACTACGACGATTTGGTAAGTGGAAAGCTTTGAAGCAGCAGTTCTTGCGTCTAGCTGTCACTACTGTGTGAGAAAATAAAACCGTTCTTAACACCTTTCATGTTGTTTGTCAGCACCTTTGCGGTACCTGCAGCTCCCAGTAGAATATAAAAAACAGACACGTTCACCAGTTTCCTTGTATTATCAGGTACTACAAAACATGCAGGAAAATACAAATATGTAAGATCAATGTTGCATTTTTATTTTATTAGAAAAGAACAAGCAAGATGTCAGCGTTTTGCAAAATCTGAACTTTAACGTATTAACTGATACTGCTGATGAGACATCATCTTAAGACGTGCTTAAACAAACGGCGTCTCACGCTGAGCGTATTTACACAGTCTTCCTTCGAAAAGCAGCTGGTTTAGGCAGGGCTGTCAGGAACACAGCAATCGCTTCTGTTGTAAGAGCGCTTCACAGGATGGATCTGCGCTTTCTCTTTACGTGTCAATATCATATTGGTGTTAGTGTCTCAGTTTGCTAAAAGTTTAATACATTCTTTGCATTAAACCTTCTAAAAGAAAATGACCTAAAGGAATAAAAACAACAGCCAAGTAATTACACGGGATGAAACATGCAAGTCTAATATTTTATAAACATGGAAAATTATTTTGTAACTCAGATCATTTGTAAGATTCTCTTTGAATATTTCTTACTTCTTCAGTTTCTCACTGCCTTCCTGTTTTGCACAAAATCATACTAAATCACACTGACTATAACGATCACAGTCAAAAGGCTTGAACATATTGAGTTAATCCAGTTTTGAATCTAACACTGAAGTACACTATTAAAGCCACCATGGACTTTTGACAGAAAAAATAAAACAGGAGATACTCCAAATATTTCACCACTTTTGCTCCCTGCAGTTGGGCGGATCTGCACCTGTCCAAAGGGTCACAACCCTCCATCTCAGACAAGTTAGTTTAATTTATCTAGCACTAACCTCCATTAAATCTGCAGATGAGTTGAGTCATCTGTCAGCTTAGAGAAGACAACTATTTTAGATGTATTTTGCCGGTTTTGTTAAATCAAGGACTCTCTAAGTGTTTGGGTTTCTGTCTGAGGTTTAAATTGGGTGAGTCAGATGTTAATGTGAGCTAATATAATAATGAAACGAAAGAGAAAGAACAGGATGTTGTTTGGAGCAGTTTTAATGGATATTTGGAAATCCAACCACAAATGGAGAGCATCAGTTCAGCTGCACACAAGATGTGAGGAGAATGTGCCGACAGCTTACTAATCACATCTAATTTGTACATGAACAAAGCGGTATGTAGTCATCCACTTCACTCCTGATTGGTCAGGAGCATTAAACCTGAGGCTGCGGATGCTGCAGCTGTAGAAAAGTACAGCTGTGGGAAAGAACACTGGCTAATAACTTAGAAATGAACTCCAGGAGGATTAGAAAGGTTTTCAGATCATCATGAGAGATTCCTAACTAACCAGAACATGGTTAAGAGAGTCCGAGACAAGCACTGTGCAGAAGCTCTTTCAATTCACAAGAGTACTTAGCCAAAAGGTGGAAAAGGACACTGAACCAAAACTAGGAGTTTATTATTTTATAGGTTCAGTGTGTGTGTGTTGCTGAGGTCTTTAAAAACTAAAAATGTACCACAATCACTGCTTGACAGGTTGATTAATAGAATAATGCAGCATTGATAAGTATGAGGGTCATTTCTACAGCAGGGCGCAGAAGCTGAAAGGTAATAATCTCAGGACAAAACTCTGTGGAATGCCACTGTTAATTGTGAAGGGACTGGGAATCATTGCCGACATGACAAGTCTAAAGCTAACTGAGAGTAATGTTTACATAATAACCATCAAATTTAATTGTAAGGCCCAGTGGAGACTAACACCATGCACAGGTCGGTAAAGACGTGTGCAAACGGCAGCTATAAATAGGGAGACGTTTCCTAGAGAGTGATTATTATGGCAGATAAATCAATGCTATACGTGTTATGCAACTCAAAAGGTGATAAATTAACATATAAATAAATTAACACAGAGAAACAAAAGACATGTAAATACATGCGGTTTCTAAAGCAACTTATTAAACTCTTCATTCACAGGAGTTGCTCTCAATCAAAAGGTTTACTAAGCCAATGAACGTGTTTACGAAGAAGCATCATTTTATTATTTTAGATAACTTATGTCTTGTAAATTATCTGATCACTTGTCAAAATGATAAAATCGAAACTTATTTCATTTCCTTTTGTAAATAAAATTCAGAAAATGTATGGGATTTTGCTAGTCCGTACGGAGATTACTGTAAGGCCTTTTTGAATTCATTGTGCTGCTTTTTGAGTTGCTCGGGCTTGTTCTTTTCAAGTTGTGAGGTAGCTGGTTGAACACTTTTCACGTCTCTCCATCTCAGTCAGTCAGGCTCCAGTGGACAGAGGGACCATCATCCTCTGACTCGCACAGTGCTCAGCTCTGCCCAATTTTGCACCTCCGTTCACGAGTGATAGAGCACTATCAGTTCTGACAGCTCCCTAGATCCACTGGGATTTGAGTGCTCCCTCCTTTTACCCACCCAAAACCCCAAAATCACATACAGACACACACACATACACGCACACACACACACATATATATATACATAAACACAGAGAATGTGCATTTACAAGAGCACACACACTCCTTAACTGAGGGTCTAATAAAAGGAGGAGGGTTGAAAATGCATGGCTGAACAAAAAAATGTCAAAGTAGAAAAGAAAATGGAAATTGTGATATTTGTAGTAGCTAAAGGTGAATGTGATACATTGTCTGTGGTTTCATAATTAGCGTTAGTGTATAATTATATAAACGTGTGTATGAACGCATGGCAAGATTCTGTCATAGGATTCATGTTATGTTTAAGCTGTATTCTCCAGGGTGTTGCTTCCATCCATCCATCCGTCCGTCCGTCCGTCCGTCCGTCCGTCCGTCCAGTCCATCCCGTCCCGTCCGTCCTCCCGTCCGTCCGTCCGTCCGTCCGTCCGTCCATCCATCCATCCATCCATCCATCCATCCATCCATCCATCCATCCATCCATTTTAGACACACAGATACAATTGCATGTTAGCAAATGAGCCAATCATACGGTAGAAACTCAATTTACTTAGACATCCGTAGGTGACTGAAGATTATTTGGTAAATAATTGTAATGGAGAGGAAAGGATATTTAAATGAATGGGAATGTGTTGTGTTTTAGGTTCAAAGTTGACTGGGTAAGTATTTCAGAAACTGTTGACCTACTGGGATTTTCCCACAGAGATATCGCTGGTTTTCAGAGAATGGTCTGAAAAAGATCAAATATCCAGACAGCAGTAATTATGTGGACTAACACTCCCTTCTGTGTGTCAGAGGACAGAGATAAATGGCAGACTGGCTTATGATGATTGAAACAGTGGCTCAAATAAACAGTAGTTACAATCGAGGTATGCAGAAAACCATCTATGAACAAACAACATGTCAAACATTGAAGCAGGTCTGAACAAGAAGACACCCAACCGCCTATGTGTCAAGAACACGAACGTAAGGATATTCTGCCTCTTATTAATGGTTCAGATTGGTAGTTGTGCAATGGTGTAGTAGACATCTTCAGGTACCTTTATAACAAATTGAGCTTTATAAGCCACAGCCTTCCAGAGTTTTGTTACTGATCAGGTTATTTTCTAATGGTTACTTCCTGTCAAGAAAACCAGCATTTTAAACTGGTTTCCTGAATATCAAATGGCGCTTTGCAATAGAGACTGCTGACATTCAGATCCTCCAGTCATAAGAGAAGATGGGGGAAAGAGGCTCATGTCGCCCCCTACAAGGTGCCGCCCTGGGAAGTTGTCTATGTCACCCATATCAGAAACCGGCATTTGTATCTGGGATATCATTGTTTTTTTTGTTTTTGTTTTCATTCCTGGCCCAGATTTAGAGCAAACTATTCAGTTCTTCCTTTTAACAAAAATAAGAGCCTCATGGCACCAATTTTAGACATTGTACAATTTATGAATCTTTAAATCTGTTTAAATATATTGATCATATACATTTTCTTGAAACATTGTGGCCCTTTGTGAAAATAAAAAAAAAATGTTCAAAAGGAATGCAAAATAATCAAAATGGACAATATCATAATTTGTGTGCAGGGTAAAAATCTGTCAGGAAGACCAAGAGCAGAACTAGACAAAATCCACTGAGAGTAATGAGATCCGAGAAAAATCTCTAAGTGAAGTCCTGAGAGCAGAAAGTCTTAAATGGAGATGTACAATAATTTCAGCTTGAAGGAGAAACTGGCTGATATAGGCAGCAATTAGTTGGACGGAGAGGACGCTTTGTGAAAATTAACTAGCCCATTTCACCACGACATAATTGATGTGCAGAGTGATTTAAATTGGAGCATCTGAAATTACTCCATAAGAAACCGGATCCGAAGGAGCTCAGAGGAATCCAGGTGTTCATTTACATGTCCGTGTGCAGCTTTGCGACTGCATGTCAGTGCTGGTTAGAAAGGTACGCCGGCAAAGGTGATCGCTGGATGTGGATTATAATAACACCTTGACCTCTGTCTGGCAGTGTTCACCCATCTTTTTCCATCTCCTCTGGCTCCACTATGCCTAACTCCCCTCTGCGATTGTTCTTGCACATCCACGTGATTCATTTCTGCCTTCCTCCACATCTGCTGCTAACCTTTGACTCTTTTCACCACTTTTTAATCCCTTTTTGTTTCACAAAAGGATCCTGACTGAATTATTTAGTATTCATATTTCCATCTTCATCATAACTCCTCACTCAACTTTAACCTCAGAAAAGCTGCCTTTCTCTCGCTTGGTGAATTATTAGCCCATCTTCTGTGAGACCTTGCCAATCTATTAATCTAACTTGCCATTTACTGTCTTTTCTCTGCAGTTCTGTTAAAGGTTGGCTGCCTCTCCTCTCACTCTATCTGTCAGTCAGTCTTTGTGTGCAAATCCCACATCTTTCTCCCCCAGACTGAATTATTCAATTTAGATGCCATTTGTTTCACAGTTGGCAACATAGACGGTGTGCACTCTCCTCCATAGAAACTGTGGTTCTAAATGGCAACAGCACTCCGCATCCTCAGCAACTGTTAATATTCCCTGACAATGCAAACTTTCTCTTTCCTTTTAGCATTAATGGTCTGACTTTTCTATAGAATTGACTGCAATATATATATACGTATAAATATGGGCTCATATATAGTTTTAAACATTATATACTTGCAGTGTCTTGAGAGTTGTGGTGTTGAAGAGCAATGAGATGAAATACTCTGAGATGTATTTGTCAAGAGGAGTGTTTCAGTGAAGAGAGTCATTAAGATTTACTTAAGTCATCATCAAGATAGAGGTGTTTATACCATTGCCTCCAATCTGTTAGTGAAGTTTTTCATTTTAATAATGCACAACTTGGCAAACAAGATAGTCAGTCAGCACTGAACCGTCGTCTGGCCTGGAGAAAGCTATACTTTGATTAAATCCACATAGATCTGACAGGTATCACTTGTGGGTTTTGTGGGTTTTAATTATTTTTTATTATAATGCATACCATAGTGTTTAGATGATGTTTGGATTGGAAACCAAAAAATATTTGCTAGGTTAAGGACAAGAATACACACAGCATGTCCAAGTAGATGTGAGAGTATCACTGGCATTTGCTATGATGTCACTGTTTTGCTTTTAGCAGTGACATCATGGTCATCTGTTGTCTGTGAATAAAAGTTAAAAGAGCATTGCTCCATTGTGGTCAAATAATTCTTTACATAAATAATCAGTAAGTATTCTAGGTCTGACTGCCTTACTTTCAAGCTTTCGGCATGTGGAGATGAGGGAATCTTAACTGGTGCAGACAAAGCTCCATGTTGTAGTAGAACATTGGTTAGTGGTTATTGGGTTATTGCTATTACATATGAGTAGCACTTATGTAAATTCAGTAGCAGTGATGTCTATATGGAGCATAATGTTTCTGCACTCATTCCACTGGATTTATTTAGCATTCCAAAACAAAATCTATTATGTCCTGGATTAGATTCAGAACCAATGATCTACAATCTACAGTCTGAGATGCATATATGGCAGTGGAGCTTTACTAACGTAATGTAGCATAATGTTGTAACAAAAACAAAAATGTAGACACTCAATATTGTGATGGAGGAACAAAAAAAGCACAATATGGTCAAATTTTACGACACTGTGAAAACATTATTGAATGACCTTCCTATTGAGTTAAATAGTCGATGCTAGTACCTCCAGCATACTTTAACTATTCTTCAACATTAGACAAAAAAACAAGAACTGCCAACAACGGTTATTTCTTGGTGCTACTAACGTACTCTACCTCTCTGGCTCCGACAGGCATGTTTCTGTCGGGATCGTCAAATCTCTGATGCCGAGGTTTCCAACACCTCTAGTGTCACCTCTGCTCCGACTGCAAAATGGAAGCAATCGGTTGTCTGGGCAACAAACTTCTCTCTGGTTCTGTCATGCAAATCCCTCTGAAGAAAGGGCAAAAAGTTAAAAAAGTTAAGTGGTTTGACAGAGAAGATTCAGAAGAGCTGCAGGCTTGACTCAGATGCATTTTCTTTCTTCCAACCAATTGTTTTTTTTATTTTTTTATTTCTACTGCAAAGATGGCCAGAATGGCATGGAAATATTACTTCTTATCCAGCTTACCGGCTTTTGCAGGCATGAGTCGAAAGCTGCCTTTGTGAGGTGCCTCTTTACAAAGACAGAAGACGTCGTGCTTGTACTTAAAACAAACACAAAAAACGCCAAGGTTACAACATTCAAAGGTGAAATAATATGGAGAGGAAGAGGGATTGACTAGCCTGGCAAATTAAATCTACGAGAGCCTCTGTGTACCTTGGGACCCTCACAGGGGCATTTTCTCCTCAGCGGCCTTAGAGCACCCTTCCTCCTAATGGAAGGGAAGCAGAACAGATGGGACACAAATTGCACTTTCATACACCTCAAGGTTCAAGGCAATTTCCCCTCTGAGCCTGTGAAGTTCTCGGATTGCCTCTCCATCCTTTGAGCCTTTCACTCTTCAAAGAGGTCTGGGTTTGTTCAGTTCCCTGACACACACACGCGCGCACGCGCACACACACATGCACACCCACGCTTATAGCTCAGGTTTAGTTCATGGGAGTTGCTCTGTATGTTTCAAGTTATTTTATAGATGTTTGTCAAACCACTTGAAAAGCATCCGCGGACTTCAACAATATTTTTTACTGTCATTGTTGAAATTTGAACCTCTAACAGTGGAGGTTCTTAATGTTTGTCTTTTTTCAAACCTTAAGATGGTTTTGGGATAACTCCATCAATCTTATCAACACTGACCAGCCGTCCTGACCCAGCTAAAAAAGCATTCCCACAGCAAGGTCCTGCCACCACCATGCTACAACATGCTTATGTTATGTTCAGTGTATTGTGCCGTGTTAGTTTGGCCAACCGGCATTTTAAATATTCAGTTTGGTCTCATCCAACCAGAGCTTTCTTTCTTTCAACACTTACCGTCTTCTTGTCATGATTCCAGAAAAGCCAGATTTTTGGAGGTCATGACTAAAAGTTGTCATATTGATAGATTTTTTTTTTCCCACCTCAACCGTGGATATCTGCAAGTCTTCTAGAGCTATTTTGACCCCCTGGCTGCATCTTTAATTAATGCTCCCTTTCCCTACTCAGTAAATTTTTATGATGCCGTTTGTTGTTTATACTGAGCTACTTCCATATGAATCAAATTTCACACAGACGGACTGGATTTTATCTAAAGGTAACAGAGAAATGAAGCTGAATATAAATTTAGTCAACATTTTCAGATTTCTATTCACTCAAAAATGTCAAAGCCATGTCTCAGTCTCCTTCCACTTCACAATTATGAGAAACAGTTTGCCGTTCCATCACACAAAAATGATTTGATTATTTTAAAGGTTTGTATTTATTGTCTGTACAATGTAATGTAATATTTTATTGCACATGACAATGATTTTGTTGCATGCAGAAAATCAATGTTTTGTTGAACATCCCCATTACAACCACATATAATGTCACCGGCTTGTGTCCTACACATTGCAAATGCAAAAGCCAAGAGAAATGCAATTTCTGAAATGAATTTCCTTTCCTCTATTTGATGTCTAATGTACAAACTAGAGCTGAATGGCCCAGGTGCCAGCAGAGCTGCTGTGGAGATAATAAAAGACCTCCAGCAGCATTGTTTACGGCGCCATTAACAAACAAACATTAGGGCCCATTTGACTAAATACTGCTGACAGAGAATATGGCGATCAATCACCATGGCAACCACCCCCCATTAATTAATATTGCACTTGGAAATTTAGGAATGTGTGCATGATGAAGATGGAGTATGCCCAGATTTTTTTTTTTTTGGTGAGGTTTTTCTGCTTCTCGATGAACTCCGGCACATCTCATCTCTGGCCTTTGTCCGACGCCTGGCTCTGCATACCAACCGAGGGGTTAACTGCGTCCCCAAAGCAATTACGGCCAATTGTGGCACTAGTTAGCAATTAGTGGATTAAATGTAATGAGTCTGCCGTTGCCGTGGTGACTGGATTTTTTTTTTTTTTCAATGATACTTGTCAAAATGAAGAGCCCTTTAAAAAAGGAGGCCGTGGGTTTTAACAGATGGAGACAGATAGGGCCAGTCCATTTAGAGCTATCATCACTTTAGTTTGTTATTGAATGTAATTAGTTGTTTTTATGTAAATGTGAAATGAAAAAGGAAAAAAAGCCTAAAACCCAAAGTAAAAACATTGTAATTAACCTCTGGAATCATTGTTGTTGGTAAAGAACGCTGGGCTTCTGTGAACCTTCGTCTGTGGCTTAGAACACCTGGTGTGGGCGGCTTAAAAACTCACTTTGCTGTGTTATTGAGCTTTTATGTGTAACATTTAAAATTAGCTGCTGTCAGGTAAATTTTGATGTCTATATGGCAGGACTAATGGCGAGGCAGCAATGTATGATGAAGAAGTTGTGTGCACTCAGCTTGCATGTTGTTCCTTCAGCTGTCAACCGTTCTTATTAAACTGTTCAGTCATATGCATATTGCAGAAATACCGTACCATCTGTGCTTTTGTCCCTTCAGGGTTCGGCGCTGACATATTACAGTGTGAAGAGTCTTATTGAGCAGTATAATGGATTCCAAACTACAGCATTTCATATCCCGTGTAATTTAATCACAACTTAGGATGGGTATCTGATGCCCGTTCCTCTTTCTTTTATGAAACCTTCTGTACAAACAGGGCCAGAATCCAAAAATGATTTATGGCAGATTCGCCAAGAGAGGGCAAGGGGGGAGAGAAACAGATTAGGTAAAAATCTGGGGAGATAAAGATGAGACGTCTGTCTGCCGCTGAGGGCAGCGAGACAAGCCCTGTCTGTATAAAGCTCAGGGAAATGTGCTAAGGGGCCTGACAGACAGCAGCGAGCCATCTCAGAACTGACACAGACATCATCTTTCTTTCTCTCTTCCAAGGGCAAGGAGAGAACTGTGACACTGCCAATTACATACACTCCTCTGTAGATGGTCATCTTGTACTTTATTTAGCAGCTCCTGTGAACGTACACAACCGTAGAGTGGAGTGTTCCTCTAAATGAACATGTCATCACATTTCCAACCAGTAAGTGACAGAGTGGTAGGGGCATATAATGGCTGATGTGTGCACAACCAAGCACTTGATCGCAGCTGGAGAGTCGAGGTCTGATCCTGTCAACTGAGCGCATAAGGAGTGGACAGCATGATTTATCCAGTGTGCTCTCCTGCTTCTCGCTGCAGCCTAATGCTGTAGCAGGCAGCATCTGGAATTGACAACAGTAGTTAGAGATGCTGTTTGGGTCCCGACATGATCCCAAAACCCAATACTGATAATTACATCCTCTCAATGCAGGACCAGAACACTAAATGATTGAGTAAATTTACTGTATTATAAGTAAAATAATTTTCTTTCTGAATTTAAGGTGCTGTCTACTTTCTTCATCTGTAAACTAAAACGACATATTATTGGCTAGAAGTAGGAGCAGTTAATTGCTCACTAAATTATGTCATTACATAATGTGCAAAATGGACCATGTGCATGAAAATTATAAGAGAAACGTTAAGGGGGACTAACATATTTTCAAGAGGCAGAAGATGAATATTTATAAATATGTTTAAAGAAACAAGTAAATGTTTGTGGATTTTTGTATATTCTTTTTGTGTTATAATTTCAATCCTAATTATTTTTCTGTGGTTGGATTTTTCAAAAGATCAAAAGGAGACCCTGATAATAATCATAATGATGATAATAATAAGAAGAAGAATAACAAAACCTTTTCTTTCCAGTAACTTCTGTGCGAAGCTTTGTTTATAATCGCAGGGTTCAAAGTGCATTTTTGGTACTTTTTTACATCTGGATATTTTGATTCATTGGATCAGATCAGAGCCGTTTCTTGTAAGAGTTTATTTTTCATAAACATATTTGTGTAAGAACTAATAAAAGTGCTTGCAATTCTCATACTATGTGTTCAATTTATCTCAGGAAAAACCCCAGTGAGCATTGCATTGTTCGATTTTACTTTCATACTCAAGTGTTAGAGCTTTTTCTTGCTGTGTGTGTCTTTTGTTGGACAAATCAACACTAAACCTGAGCCGATTCGAGGCTATTTCTGCAGTTTTCAGCTTCCATTTCTCTTCCCATTCGTCCCCACCTAACAGGTATGATGACTGCCGACCATAATGCCGGTCAGCGTGAGCGCGGCTGCAGTGGAGCAAAGTGTTGGAAGGCCTGTGCGATTACCCCCGGCCCCTCCTGCTGTGAGCGCCACAGCGGTTGAGGGACTGAGTGGGAGAGTGGTGAGCTTTTAATACCAAGCACAATAGGGCACCTCAACCCCAGACAGGCACCATATTTACACTGAGCTAAGGTTCTCCCTGAGCCTTATGACAGAGCAGGCAAAATCATCACCCCTTGCCTCGCAGCCAGCGATCCATAATTTATGAGAAGAGGTGGATGGGGTGCAAACAGGGCATGCTTACAGAAGGGGGGGGCGAGGGGGCGCCTGAGGAGTGTGTCCTGAGCCCTGTGTGTCTAAGTAATTAAATAGGATTAGGTATGCGCTGAACCCATTTTCTGAGAGATTGGCTGGCAATGCCATTATTATTGGAAAGGATCAGAGGGGCTTATAGGCACTGAGGAGAAAGGTAACTGAAGAGAGGTTTGAGGAGATTTACTGAAAGAAAAAAAAAAACCCTCTCCCATATATGGGTGGCAGGTTGGAGACATCTTTTACATCCCTTTTCCCTCTTTTGGGGGGGAAAAAAAAAGAGAGAGAACATCCAGCCGGAGTTGAGGGAGACAGACACTAATGTGTCAAAGAAGCAGGTCTAACCATGTCCACAGACTGCACATCTCTGCTCTACCCAAAACATCCGTTCCTAATTTGTGTGACAATGCCAGTGTGGATGGCACTTGATTTGCAAGAGGTTGCCCCGAGCAGAACTCATTTGAATAAGCACACATCCGAGTTATCAGATAGACAGACAGACAGACAGGGTGCTACTCCTTTACCCAGCCGCTCAACAACCCAACACACTCAGGTAACAATGTGTCTCCGTGTGCACCTGAACTGTAATCCTAACAGTGCAGCTAACACAGGAGTCCACACACAGGCATGCACTCTAGCCTAACTATCTTTTTCCTAATCTGAATGGAATAAATTCCAGTACTCACACCAGACAGAGGGATGATTTTGCCTTTGCTAGAAGAGCTGAACTTCTTGTTTATGTCTCCCTTTTCCCCTTACACGGAGAACCTTTTGGCGACAGCAACCCTGGGAGAGATGCAGAAAGCATGTCCCCTGGGGAGAAAAGCTGCCTCAGGCTTCAGAAAGCCTATTTACAACAAGCTGTGCTTGTTACTTTCATCAAAATAGAGCACTGAGCTTTTCTCTTGCCTTGTTTTTTTGTGCTTTTGGCAGAAGGCTGTTATTGTTAAGCACTGACTCCATTGTGCTCAGCAGCGTGGTGAAACTGTCCGCGGTCACAGAGAAGAGAAGACAGGAGAGATGGCTTGATGGAAAGAAGGGGAGACACCCTTTTTCATCAAGGGCCTGGTCTGTTTTATGCACTTTGAAGGAGTGACTATGGGAGGAGAAGAGAAACCTGCTATGTCACCGAATTTTCCCAACCTTTGATCCTTAGCTGTACTCCATCAAGCTCAATTAGAGGATCGGTGGTCTCTGGCGGGCACGTTTGTCATAATCTATTGGGTTTGGCGCAGTCCACATATTGAAGGAGAGGACAGGAAATCAATAAACTGGATTGGACTGCCAGGCCCAGGGGGAGGTCTCCTTACCCTGGCTCGCATGGTTCAGACTCAGCCCTCCTCCATCTACTTTCTCTTTTTTACTCCTGTTTGGACCATCAAATTGAATTTCATCAAAAGGCCCTGACAAAAAAACGGGAAGAAGTATACCATATGGCCTTTGTATTCCACAGACTCTCAATTTGCCCCGCAGGCAAATATGCAATCACATATAGTCAATGTTCAGGAAGGGCTGCTGTTTGCTTTTGATGTTATAAAAAGCAAACATCATCTGATTTATCACTCCAGTAAACTTCCCTCACCAGCAGGAACAATATAGCTTCACTTTTGCCTGTCATTTTCCAGCACATGGGATGAAATTCTGTGATCTTTTAAAACAATGTCATAGGGGTAAATGTCGCAAGACTACAGCATTGATCTGACAGATCTTTTCAGTCAGAGCGTTCTTGTTTTCTCTTATCAACCCAGAGCAGGGGAAGAAGAAAGGAACTATGGGAGGAATCAAGGTCAATGACTCCTTGACAACCGCCACAGCTGTGAGGCATTATCACTTTTTTACCTGCCCTCATCGATAGCTACTGCTGTTTCCTTTTCCAATCAATTATTAATCAAGCTTTACTTCCGTAAGCTATCAATAATTGTTTGACAAATTTGGATTTTTCATCATGCCACAACCACCGCAAAGTTCAAGATATTTTCTCTGGATGTTGTGTGACAAACAAACAATTTAGTGCATAATTATGAAGCTTTGTTTTCATTGTTTCACCTACAAAAATGTAATATAAAATGCTGTTTGTTTGTTCCTTGCCACTGAACAAAAGGTGTTCCCTAATAAGCAACGATATTCTAGATATATTTTGGATTACTATACAGACATTATACTGAGATAATGATACGGAAATTCAATGCCCAGAACTCTTAGGTCTTTATTCTGTTCTTTCAAGGCATCAGAGAACATTAGTGAACAAATAGATTAATGAAGACGGTTTGTAATTTGCCTCAAACCATTCAGAAAAAACATACAAACATGTGGAAGAAGACGCATCATTCTCAATTAAATAAATTAAAATGAAGCAAAAACTGAGGGTAACTAACGCTGCACAGTCACCCTGAACCCTCCCCGTAAAACATGATGATGAGTGAAGGCAGCACAATACCACAGGGAGGATTTCTTTAAGCTTCTCACATTTTGTGAAATTATAATCACAAACCTGAGCATATTATTTGTGTTATGTGAAAGAGACCAAAATGTTATACCTTGACTTGAATGCAAAATGCAGGTGCACAGCAGAAAACTTACCACGATGAAAACACAACAACCTGTGGTAAAACGTAAGGCATTTGGCAGCATCATGCTGTGGGAAGCTCAGCCAAATTTTATGACAACTTGTGAGAGGCTGGGATGGAGATTCAAGATAAACATGGAGCCTGGGGAATGTTTTTGAAAGTAATTAGACAACACTGATATGCAATTTCATCTCAATATGAATACTGTTGTTTTGCGAGGCTATTAGAAGTTTGTTAGAGAATTTGCTCTTAATTTTTGCAGAATGAGTGGCTTTGAGTTGTGAGAACTGTCAGTTCTCACAACGCTAAAGGTAATGCATGCAGACCATTGTTCCTGAGCGGTAACAATCAATAAAACAGAACCACTGAGTTCCCCTCTGCTTGCTCATTCTTCTACATAAACCCTCTTCTTCCCTGTGCTTCAAGTATGTGGAGCAAAATACAAAAGAAATATCACCTAAAAGAGGCGGACCACCTACAAAATCTATAAAGTCTTCCATCAAAATCACCTCCCTGCCTTTATGAGGACATTAATCTGCTGCCGCGGCGCTCTGCTCTTCAAAGCACCTTGACAGAATGATTGTCCTCCATTTTTTTTGCCTCCTCATGGCTGCTGTTTCTTATGTGCTTGGTTATACAAAATCTTAAAAAAGTTTATCAAATGGAAGAGAGACTGTACGTGAAACACCTAGTGCCTTGTAGAGAAATAAAGATTGGAGATAAATGGGAAGTTGAAACAGAAGAGGAGGAAAATGCAGTACTTTTGAGTAACAGCCCTGCCAAAGTAAATCCTCAGTGGGCAGAAAACAAAAAGAAAAAGAGAAGGAAAAAAAAGCATCTTATGAAATAAAACTCAAACACCCCCATCCAAAAAAGTACTGTATCCTTCATCTAGAACTCTCAAGCGTCAGATAAATGTCTGGAGATGGAGAAGTTGCCCTTGCCAATGTGCATGAACTCCCTGTGTCCCTTTTCCGCACACGGATAGATGATGCTCACGCACAAACACACACACTCATCTGCACTGACCTGTGTGCTTTGGCTGGAGCAGTGAAGTGAGAGCATCAATGCTAGACTGTATACTCCTTTAATTGGCTGTCTGTAGGTGGGGACTGAGGCAAATCTGTCAAACAAGTCGGCAAAAAGTTAAACTTCTATTACACCTGCAGAATGCTGTTGTCTACCATAGTCTTGTTATCGTTATGTCTGGCTTTGCTCAAAGGCACCAGATGAAAAAAAAAAAAAAAAATAGGAATAAATACTGACTGCAATGAAGAATATTTATGACACACAAGGAAAGCTCCTTTAACAGCCTGTCTGCGAGGCTCTGTTCTGTTTAGTTAATAAATTAAGGAGGCAAACGAGGTGACAAGAGAGGGACCCCATTTCCGTTAATTACGCCCTCGGCCGCAGCTCTGGGATTTCTGATCTAACAGGTAGGGTCTGGGAAGTTTCCAAGTTGGACTGTCGCATTAGGAGAATATTTCAGAGTTGGACTGCTGCTTTTATGTCTGATAAAGACAGAGAAGTCGCCTTTGCAGTTGAGCTTCCTCTGCCTGTTGGATCTCAGACACAAATTATGTGCTGTCAGGAGGAGAGGAGGCAAATAAAATGCTTGGCGAATAATCTCCACTAAGAAGCCTCCACTACAGTCGTTTCATTTAACAGCCTGTCCCTCTTTTTTAGGATTCACTTAGTAATCACAGATGAGAGATGTGCACATCAAACAAGATGAGAGACTTTGGTCTACACAGCTGCCTTATAAAAAGCAAACAAGCTATAAATAAAAGAGAATTTTATAGAGGGATGTCTGACGGGCATGTGAGGTTGAAATAGAGAGAGGTTGAAAGGCGCAGAAACGGGGTGCCTGTACAACATCAGAGAGAGCGGTGCATGACATTACCTATTATGAATACAATGTGAAGCGATTTAAATGTGAGTGTAGGAGCAGGTCGGCTCAGGGTGGGGCTGGTGTCACAGCTCGTAATGAGATCCTTTGATGTGTCAGATAAGGGAGAAGTGAAAGAAGGGGAGAGGGCCCTCTGGGGAGGAGAGTCAAGAGGACACCCGACCACCAGCAGCTAAAGGAGAGGAAAAGGCAATAAAGTAAGGAAAGGCGTGGGTGGATTTAGGAAGCGGTGCCACTTCAGGTGCACAGGACATAAAAGTCTTCTCTCAGAGACAACATCACTAAGCCACACCACCCATCATTACCTGCACACCTGACAAGCTTTGTGCTGCACACGATCACGGCGGCTGATGCACAACTTCAGCCGCCGTGAAGTTGTGCATCTTGTTGCTGACAGTGTTTCCGCGTACATTTTATTCCAATAAAGCTTATGTTAGATTAGGAACAAAACACCATGAAATTTGATATATTCAGAGCTTTTGCTTAGCTTTGATTACGATGCCATTCTGTCGTTAGGGATACTATAGACAATACAAATAAAATATATATATATATATAATCCAGCTCATTTTAACTTTTCTTAACCTTCAAAGTATTTTATGTGACCAGACAGAAAAAGCTGCTTAATTGTGAGTCAGAAGGAAAACAATCAGTAATTTTTTTTAAATAAATAAAAATCAAAAAGTGTGACATTTAAATGCATTCAGATCCCTCACTAAAATACCCATTGGATCAAATCAGTTCAATTTGTAAACATTTCCTTGTGATTTAAAAGAAAGAAGTAGAAGTATAGGCAGTTTGAGAAAAGTCATTTAGAGAACATGGCAACGTTTGAAAGAAGGTGCAATGGTACTTCACAAATGAAATATCATTTGTGAAGTACACACACAAATGATGTTTTGTGTACCATCATCTTGTGATGAACCAGGAGAATAACTGAGACATGCAGGATATCAGAGGAGGACCAATGCTGGACAGCACTGCTTTTGATTAAAGCTCAGGTTGAACAATGTCCAGACCTAAATCCAACTGAGAACCAGTGGATTTAGAAACAATTAAAATTCTCAAACCCATTTGTCTGAAGTTCAACAATGTTGCAAAGATGAAAGTTGATTTCATATTATATTAACTTAGAATAAGCTAAATTCAAATGTATCATTTCAGATTTTTGCCAATTAAAATCTGAACAAACACAACTGAGTGACTTTAAAAAAGTGTGGAAAAGTTTAAGATGTAAATACACTTTAAGTTTCTGCAGATTATGTTGTTCTTTGTTTTTTAATCTTATGGTTTTGCATCCTTTCATCTCTTCTATTAGTATTAATAGACACGTGTTTCTAATGCTTCCCCCGAGCTCTCGTGAATTCATTTAGCAAACCATCATGTGCATCAGCCCTTCATGATACTAAGTGTTGTGTTGAACTCAGTGCATCAACATGACCTGAAGGATTCTTCTAATGAGGAAACTCTCCTCCCCTTCTGTTGATGCAGCTGTAGGTAGTTTTATTTTTCATAAAAAAAAAAAAAAAAAAATCCAGCTATCACAACATATCATCAGTTGCACTTTCTGTTTGTGTGCCCACCATCCTCTATAAAAAAAAAAAAAACTCACACAATCACATGTACAAACAAAGGCCTGAGAACACCACACAGGCTCAGGTTGATGCTGTTTGATGGCAAACAAACAACAAAGGCAAGAGAGGAATAATTTGACAGAAATGTGACGGCGTGCATTCAAAAGCCTTGTAGTTTTGACACCTGTGACTGGGGCAATATTAAAGAAGACTTTGAAGGAAGGAAATAATCAAGGTCTGTAATAAATAAAGGAACAGAAATTTCTGCGCAGGATATTCTTTCTGATTGAAAGCAAATTGGACTTACAGTCAATGTCACCTCACATGAACTTACATTCCAGGAGGAAGAGATGCAACGTAGATGGCCTTTGATTTTCCTTTTGCTTTTTTCTGGAGGGGAATGTACAAACACAGGCTCCTTTCATCTCAAAGAAGATTGTTTTCTCCAACTTTTGTGCTTGGATGATTTTAAACCAGGGAATCTTAAGCTTATCACATCTTCTTTTGCTTCTATCCCACCATCTGTCCAGGTGTGGGGGTTATGATGAAAGTGGCTGGCAAACAGAGCTTGTTATCTGCTCAGCTGCTGCAAACAGGCCTTAAATGTTGTAATCAATTATCAGCCGTCACATGGTAATCGGAGCTGATTCTTCACGTGAAAAAGCACCAGATAAACAAAAAGCATAATTTCTTTGAAGCACAAAAAAAAAAAAATAAAGTTTTCAGGGAGGCCATGACTGATGTGTTGGAAGAAGTGAAGGATGGATAAAGGGATGTGAAGTGAAAGTCAAACCCCCGCTACTTCTGCAGCCAGCAGCGGGCTATTTACAGTCAGCATCTAAAACGGGACGACGCATTTCACCAGGAGAACTATAAGCTCACCGAATCATCAAATCAGGAACTGCCACAACCTGGCGTGTGTGGGCCAGTGTGTCACACCTCATTTCCCCTGAGTCCTCATGTCTGTTGGCAAGCAAATGACTCGGGGCAAACATCCACATTTACACGTCAAAGGTTACCAGCGTTTCTTCCCAGCAGGAGTGCAGGGTATAGAAATCTGAAACCAATCTGTGTTTTAGGAGAAATGACTAAAAACATGTCTTTGTGTAGGGCCAATCAAAAAAAGCATCTGATTCATGTATGCCATCAAGCAAATATTTACAGTCTTGAATACATTTTCACCTCCTAGTTCAGCCTGACCTCTAACATCTTTACTCAGCAATTGCTCTGTATTTTGTTTCAGCTAGTTCCTGTTTTCCCATCCTTAATGAAGAAATCCTCCCCAAATTATGACGCCTCCACCATCATGTTTTATTGTAGAGATAGTGTGTTTAGTTTTGAATGCAGGTCAAAAGTTAAATTCGACCCTTTTCCACAGGTTTGCTGTGTCCGACATAGATTTTTATTTTCAAAACTCTTTGAAAATGACGTGTCCTTTTCTATCTTCAGCTGAATTTATGCAGCTTTGTGTTTCTCTTCCACATAAAATCCCAATAAATTACACAGCAGTGGTAGTTGCAATCGAACAAATAGTAGTATACTTTTGCAAAGCACTGTAACTAGTACTTATGATTGTAAATTACCAAGTTTATAGACTGGGAAGCAGAAACAGTGTGAGCAGTTTGTGTATTCATTATTTATTTCTGCGGCACCCAGCATGATTTTCCTAAGTAATTTATTTCCGTTAGAAATTCTCTTTGTGCCCTCATTAGAGCGGGTTGAGATTTAAGAGCTTTAGAGCGCCTTTACAGCTGAAAGCAAAGCCTTCTGTGTAGCCTTTGAGGGATGGACGCCACTGGGAAGAGTTAAACAAGTGCTAATAAAGCCAAAAACCAGTCCTGGCAAAACGCTTTTGATGCCACTGTGTAAGATTTCCTTTAGTCTGCCCTGAGTGTGGAGCACACAATACGACTTGTATTTTCATCAAGTGATACTTGATGAACTTTATTTCCATTAAGTGGCACGTGATTCAAGTTATGCTAATATGTGGAGAGGAAATAAGTATTAAATAAAATAGAAAATGTAACTTTTACTTAAATACATAACACAAAGCAGCAAAAAAAAAGAAGTGAATCAAGTGCCTGACTAATAAAGTAAATCTCCTCAAACACATATTCATATGTATAACTATTATTATTATTTTTTTTTTTTTCAATAATAGAGACCAATCTGTTAAGTCATTTGGACTGTTTCAATTGTGTTATGATTTACTTTAGGCTGTCAATAGGGCTAATAGCCATGCTATTTGTGCTTGTGTCCTTTTCTAACACCTAACTGAGTTTGGGCAGCAAAGTTGGGAATACGGCATGCAGTAGTCGAGTTTCTTCTCCTAACAAACTGGGCCTGCACATAATGCCATTCAATTGCACACATTAAAATGTAATTAAAGAGCTATTAAAAACAACAAAAACACAAGACAGAGTTGACAAGCCACCTGCAGGCATCAATATCACATGACTTACCCTCCCGTCACATTAGTAATACTTTCACTCCATTGCATTTTCGATATATAATTCATTTACTAACACTTATTGGGGTCAACCGACCACATCATTCTGGTAATTAGCAAATTACTTGCAACTGTCTAACTACATCTTCTGAAAATATGCCTGCAGTACCAACATCTCTGTGGTTCTGTGTTGACATACTGTAAGTTACTTCCCATTGAAATTAGGGTTTATGTGCACATATCAACAATTTAACAAAAGAATCTAAGCATAATTTCTAAACAGAACATGTTTATTTTGACACACTTTTAGATTTTAGATGTTATACTAGAATAGAGAAGAAGAGACATCCTGCAATTATAATTAAGTTATGTTCAAATTTACCTGAAACACAAGTGATTTTTCTTACCTCTGGATTACACGATGACACTCATATCTGTGATTTATTTCCAAGAAAATGTTAAAAGCACACTTAGCTTTGCTTTTCAAATGCTCTTTGTTTACCCTCTTCCAACTTACCTGAAGTCACAATATACCAGAAACTCTCCCAGTTTATATTAGAAACAAAAAAAACAGCAACAAAATTAACAGTAAAAACAGAAAAGCAAATCAGAAGTTACATGGAAATGTGTTTTAAAAATGTTAGTGTGTTACTTACATCTTAGCTGATACTTTAGCTGCTTTTTATCAAAGGTCACAATCAATATTCAGATTGCTTTGGAAGAGCTGATATAGATCCAGCCCTATCTTTGATAGTTCATTGAACTTGAACTTAGAACATTAAACCAGAACTTCTTGATACACTCATATATTGTTCAAAGGCAAAAGCATGTTAATATTCAAAGGGAGGATAGGTGCAAAAAAAAAAAATCAATGAAACTATTTTTTTAAATCAAAAATTGGCTGTAGTAAAATGTCTCTGTTCGACATTGTTAACATAAAGCTCTGTGGTTAGTGCAAGAAAATTATTTTTCAGCGTTTTGTAAACACCACAGAAACCTGTATCAGAAGTCAAAGGGTCATGACTGGTATCCTCTGCTTGCAGATTTTCATTTGTGCAAGTTTCACTTCCTGTTCTTCATGCTGAAACCAAGAGTTAGCCTCTAAATCTTCCCTTCAACAAAACCTCTTCTCTGCTCTTCTGAGCCCCAGGTTTCCACTCTGCCTGCCCTCACATCCCCCGCACACTGCAGCTGTGACCTCGCAGCTTTTCGCTGCACTAGATAGTGGGAGGAGGTTACACCAAGTGGAGAGCGTGGCATGCAACACAGATCTCAGAAATGTAGGCTATTTTTGTATTAACACTCTTCAAACTCTCAGCTCCTGTATTTATTTTAGAAAAGTCATGCATGTAATTTTTTTTTAGTCGTTATGAAAACACTTTAAAAGTTGAAGTGATTGAACTTTTTTTTACAGTAAAGGGATTGAACACATGCACTTAATGTAAAAAAGAAGTCTTTTTGTTATTTATCCTTTCGGTAAAATGTCTGTTTTTTGTTAGCATGTGAAGAGAAACAGGTTTCTGTGGTCCTAATTAACTTTTTAGCCTTCCATTTCCAAAGATGTCAGCATAAAAGTAAAATAAATGAAAAGATAAATGGAATTAATTAAATCAGGATATTTCCACTCAAAAACAACCAATCAGAGCCTTAGTGCTCTCAGTCATGACTTGTGTATGCGCTGCTCAATGTGCTGAAAACAGAGAAACATTCATGGCAAGGCTAGCTGTAGCGTAGCAGAGTGAAAAAGGAAAGCTGTGTGTAGCACGTATAAAAATGACTCCGCTAAGAACAAATAACAAACATTTACATACTGCAGCTTTAATACACACAATGAATGTTATCTGAGCAATACCACGGAAAGTAACTTCTACTGTCTTCCTCACCTCTGCTCAGGGGGGCCAGTAAAGGGCTGCAGCCAATCAGAGGCAAGGAAGACAAATTCTGCTCGTGGATTGGCTGCTTTGAAATCGCTAGCCAATAGCATGTCACGAAGCATGCCTACGAAATACATATGGAGGTGAATTTTCCGTCCATGATATTCGTTTAACAGAAAAACTTGTGACTACATGAATCCACTAATAATGTCTGCTGACATACACTTTTCAATTCTGGTAAAAAAAAAACAAAAAACTATGTTTTCTACATGAAAAAGAACACTGCATTATTTCATCAATTGCTTTCAGGCTATAAATGGAGGACAAGGGCCTCTTTAAATCATTACCAATCGCACACAAAAAGTGATTTAAATTGGAGGTGAAATCAATAGAATCAAATCAATTGTGGCAAAAGTACAGCTGATTTGGCCCGTGAGGATTGTGGACCTCCAGCCGTCGTGAACAGAACCACGGATCTCTTTCCACTTTATAACCACAGCTGTCATTGCTCATTCCTGTCAAGGTGGACCACCCTGCATCACGGTAGCTCAGACGAGCTAAACTGAAACAAAAATCTGAGCAAGCAGGACAGTAAAGGGCAAGTATGAAATGGATGCATGTATCAATAACATAAAGAATATTTTTAACTTAAGCAACATCATACAGTGCTAGTGCTGTCATACTGATGGGGTTTTAATGCATCATTTGAACACACAATTTTCCAGTGTGGAAAATTTATTTTGGCTTTCTTTGCTTCATGGGTTAAAATAGTACGTACACAGGCTTGGACAAACAGAGTGCAAGCTATTCACACGCCTTTATTATTTATTTACATTTTGTTAAGTTCCAGATTTATTGAAAATCCGATGCGTTTGTGTCTTCTTTGAAACACAAAACAATTAAGACACAAAAATACTCCATAATAACGAATAAGAGAATATTTTCAGGCCACTTTTTAAATTTCTGCTCAATAGGAAATGTATTCAGACTTAAAAATTTGCTTTATCTCTGAATCTGTAGAAAAAGAAACATTTGAGGAGCCAGTTTTCCAAAGCATAGCGTACGGTCTTAAGGATCTCTAACGCACCCGCCCACCTGAATACAATCAACATATTTTATTCAGGTTTAATCATATTCTTTGTGAGTATTTTAGCGTGCTAATATTTAAATGTATCCCTGATCACCAGTGCCTGAGTAGAGGCTCACAGCTTTCAGAAAAACTGCACTTTCTTTAGTGCTGTTTCTTCATGTTTGCTTTATGGCTGATAAACGAGCCCTTTAAGAACGTACGGCAAATGTTTTCAGAGCTATGGTGAAAACAAATACTCATTGTGTGTGTTTCGCGGGATTTTTTTTTTTTTAGTTATTTGCAAAACTTGGCTAACTTTTCTTATCAAGTGTTCATATTTTACTTTATTATCTAAAATTATTTGCTACAGATCAGCAATTTGAACATGTTGTCAGTCATCTGCTATGAATAAATTACATGCATATTTTCATCCATTCACACACACCCCCTCTCGGTGGCGTCCTCCCCTGAGCCTCATTGAAAATATAGTTGTGAATTCCAGAAATGTTTCACCTTGTTACAGGCTTACAATTATAGCACAGGCCCCAGAGGGAAAGCTAATCTCAAAGTGAGGGGAAATCTTCTATCATATCAAGTGAAATTACTGCAAGCTTTTCTCAGCCTATGCCGATAAGATACCGATCAGCCAAATAGATTGGCTTTTCTATTATCTGCCAGGAGATCTTGGAAGGCACCGGGTAGATAATTTGCTAATGTTTCCTGTGACCTCCCCAGATTCAAATTATGTCTTTGGGTACAAGTCAGCTCAATCCCCGTGTTTATGGGAAAAGAGTCATTAATATTCACAGCAACTGAAATGACTTTTTACACATTTTCCTGTACCATTTACTGTGCCTTGCAAAAGTAGTCACATCCTATGGATCACATTTTTATCACTGTTTGTCATTTCACAAACACTTCCATTTATTTTATTAGGATTTTTATGTGAAAGACAAACATAAACTGGTTTGTATAGTGGAAATTATGGCATTTTTGACTATTTTTGTTTGCTGATGAGCTTCAAATCTTTGAGGTTGGAAGACCTCTTTAGCCATCATCCTAATCTTTAACTTCCTCCACATATTATCAAATGGGAGAGCCTGATTTCAACTGGATTCAGTGCTTTTAAGAAGAAACCAGCAAAAAAGATCATGTGAACGTTACTGAGATGGGAATAACAACATAATTTACGGAACGTAAAATCATCCATGCCTGTGTCAGAGTTTTATTTCTGCAGTTTAAAGCAAGGGTCAATTATTCTAGGTCTGGTTAACAAAAACGTAATAAGCTGCTTTGATGTGAGAATTCACTGAATCGAGCATGTTGAAAATAATTAAAATAATAGAATTACTTTGTCTATTGAGTCTCATTAAAGCAGCTGCTTAATTGTGGGGTCTCGTGTTTTTTTAAAATCATAAATAAACGGCAGTCTCTGTATAAACAGGGAGAGAGGGTAGCTGCTTAAATGCTGCTCATAAACAATTCAAATTCATTAAAATATTCCGGCATGTAGACATAAAAGCCTTGGCTGATTTGTTTTGTCATTTTCAATTGAGGTACTCCCCCAATACCCTGGAAACAAAATGGTCTGGAAAAACTGCAAAGCATTAAATTAAGCTCTAATTCAGCCAGTGAAATGTACACCTTTTGAAACTTGGGATTAGAAAAGCAGTCTATTTTTATGAAAAGAACATGGTCTGCTCTGCTTTTTGTTTTTATTTCTGCAAACAACCTCAATCATTTCTATAATATAGATTTCAGAAAAGATGTGTTTATTATTAATAACAATGTTTCAGTAGGATGAGGAGGAGTTCACTGTGTGAATGTGGCGTCAGGTAAACAGGTGCAAGCTCCTGAATAAAATCAATGGGTGCATCTTTATGAGACATTGAATAACCACCCCTAAAGATATGATAGATGCTCCTTACCAAGGAGCTGTGGATCCATAAAGTCATCCCAAATGAACAAGCCTTGATATTGGCTCATTCATAATTTTGCAGAAGAAATCTTTGAATTACAGAATCCCCAAAAGAGACGTCGTCTTGAGGAAGAAGACACAGAGCCCATGTTCAGCTCCAGTCCAGAGCTGAGAAGAGAAGTGCAGCTTCACCATTGCTGACCAGCAGGGCCAGCCGAACCGACGCTGCCGGAGATTGATGCTTGTTCCAGCTCTATATTCCAAGCTAAAGTGTGCTAGCTGCACACAGGCTGCAAGCTGTTAGCGAAGGTCTCTACAAAGCTCAGCCTGGAAAAACTCTCGATGTCCGTGCTGCTAACCTTCAATTTAAATTGTGTACTTAGCTTAGTTTGGTCACAGGTCAGATCCAGCTGTGAATATGCATCCATTACAGTCAATGAAATCATGTAGGGAAATAAGATTCAGTTTTGAAGTTGAGAAATACAGTATTTTATATGAGACCACTCATTCTTTTTTATCACTGGCTTTACTGCACAATCTCTCATTTCCCACACTTGCTCTTCGAAGCAGATGTGGGGTTTGGAAGGAGAGTGGATCCCCATGCAGAGTGATCAGGAACAGCTGTGCTCCACTGGTGAAGTGCGCAATGGAGCGGAGACGCGTTTAGTATAAATGCTGCGTAAGTTAATTTAAAATAAGAATGGGATCAAAAATTGTAACAATTATTGTTTTCAATGTCGTACATTTTTCTTCTGGAACAAATGTGTCACTTTAGATATTTTACATATTTTAGAATAATTTAGCATACCCTAACAATAATTCAAAATAATAAAATAAAATTATTCAAATGATATGAAAATTTTAACTATATTCATTTAACACAGCCAAAATGACTTGGATATTTAAATTTGAATGGCATCAGATGTGAAAAGGGTGAAATTACTGTTGCAAACATCCCACATAAAAACAGTTTTAACCCAATTGCTGCTCTTACGGTTGTGAGAGAATAGATGATTAGTTTGGACCAAATATTTGACCAAAAGTTTTGCTCCAGTTTGTTGTGTTGGAGAAGAAACTAAAAAGGAGAGTTGAGGACAACAGACGTTGGCGGTGCCTAGTCAGCAGTCGACAGTTCAGTTCTCAGTACCCAGTGATCCTTTTTAAACGTATTCTATTCAGAAATAACAAAGTTCTGTACTGGCAACCTGTCTGACATGTACTCCACATCTCCTGCCTAATGGAGAAAAAAAAAATCTAAAAGAGTGACTGTAGAATAACATGTTTAAATATGAAACAGAAGCCTGGTCACAATTACTCATTTCATGGGAGCTTGCAGTGACTTTATAAAAGATATAAAGTGTAATTACTGTGACATATATTTTATTGTTGTTTTTCATTATTGTAACAGGAGCCTCTATCTTCCCACAAAGTCAGATAGTACGCAAGATGTTTGTCAGTTTTATTGTGCTTCCAATGGAGCAAAAGGAATTAAATAGGAGTGACTCTCTCAACATAAATGGATGTAATTTACATAAAAGGCATAGCCAGAATAAAAGGGTCAGGGATGATAAGTTCCACTTGAAAAATGTTCCATATCACATCGTCGAGACAAACTTTTAGTGACCTTAGCGCAGTGTTTAGGTTCAAAACCCCAACCGATGCAGGGTCAAATCCAGCACTCTGTTGTTTTGCATTAACTTTGTACTGGATTGATCCATAACGTTGTTAGCAAAATATACAAAAATGGGTTGTATTCAAAGTGCATAAACATCAACAAGCCATCCTAATATGCTAAACAGAAGTCTGGCTTTGTCAAACCAAAGAAATACTAATAGCTCACAATAAATGAATATAACGTTGTCTTGTTAAAGAGATCGTTAAAACTGACCGGCAAGAAAAGAAAACGCTAACAAAGAAAAATGAGGGCATCTGCCATTCAACCCTGCAATCATATATTTTAAACCTTACTCAAATTTTCATTTAGCCCGTTGCCACCCCCTCCTTCTGGAGTTATTAAATCAGCTGGAAGCAGCGCGGCTCTGTCACACACAGTATTAGGATGTCTCCCCCCTCCTATTACCAGGTGCAGCCCTGTGATTTAAAGCTTTGATTCTGTTCAAATGACAACAAAGGTGAGCCCAGAGCTGACGCTCCTAATTCATCATTCTCTGCTTGATAAGAGCGGGATTAATGCTTTTAATGCAACGGTCGCAGGCAATCATCCATTTTAAAGCTGGCTCCCCGGAGGCTGCAGCTAAAAAGGGAAAACACCTGAAACACAGAGTATGAAGAGGCCACATTATGGGGACGTACTGAGCTCTTTGAGCCCACTTTATTGATCCTGATGGAACCAGAACTCTGCCTCGTGGGCTTGGCGTGCATCCCGGGAGCAGATGGCTCCAAGACCTGAAGTTAAATTTGACCTAAATGCTAAAATACAAAATTCAAAAAGACTCACATTTGCCCTCCACTCAAATGCGTCCTCTTAGTGGGTAAGCCTGCCAGGACCACCGCAGGGGTTCATGCTTTGAAAAGGAGGCCTTTGACTGTCTAGGATCTATTTGCAAATGTATCAAAATACCCCCATATTTGGGACATGTTATCCTCCTTAAATAACTTATGCATCCACGCCATGCTTAATTTAATATCTGCTGACTCCTCCGCCATTTCTCTACAGCTCCTAAATCGGGTAAACACATGGGGAGTTGGAACACAAAAATGATCCATTATCTACATGTGTTCGGGTAAACTCAACTCAGTCTCAGCTGTTGTTTTCTGCAGCTGAAATTACCACAAAAATATTCTGGGGGTTTTTTTGTTTTGATTTTTTTAACCACGCCACTCAGACATCGGCACAAAGAGAAGTCTGTATAGACATGAGGCAGTGATGGGTGTCAACATATACTAAGATTTTAAAAAGTTACCATTTTAAAAGTGCAATAACTTTCTATTTTATGGTTCGTTTGGTTTAAAGTTAACGTCAGTGAGATGCCACAGAAAGTGAGTTTTCTTAAGCCAAACAGAAAGCCGAGTAATCCAGTGCTGCTGTTGCTGCACACTGCCAGTCAGCTCCCCGACAATCTCTTTATCTTTTTCGCAAAAAGAAAAAAAGTTAGGTTTGTTAATATTATGAGCCACAAAATGCACATTGTGCTAGTCAAACACTGAAAGTAATGGAACACCAATCATTTATCCTATTAAAGGAACAGTGCTGAAAAGCTGTGGTTGGCAACCTAGGCACTACTGTGTTAAGCAGCAGACTGCAGGCTCGTAACTTTAAATGAAAGAAACTGCAGCTGTTCCTCTGCAAGAAGATGAGCAAGGCAAAGACAGACCCTGTCTGTCTTTTCAAAGTATTTCAGTACAGGACCATTGAAGTTCTTGCCTTGTTACTTGCATTACAGAACTTCAAAGTTTATTTTGGCTCTAGTGTGTAATCCAAACAAGTATTTACTGATCATAACTCACTGATTTTTGTCTCCCAAATGACAAAAATCTTGCTGCTACAAGACTTTAACTTGCAGAAAACCTACAAAAAGGGTTAGGATAATATATTATAGCTGATGCTTTGTCTAGAACATTTTAACTTTCTCATTTGAATTAAACATTTAGGGGTGTGTGTAATTCTTGGGAAAGTTTACATAATTTAATTTATGACACCATTTGTACCAGACATGCTACACCTTGCTACAAGATTTAAATGTAGATTTTGGGTATCTTATCAGACCCCAAGACTCTCATGCCAGCCCATATGCACCAAGAGTATACAACTTTAAGAAAAAATGTTTGACAAAGTATATTATGTATTTGTAAATGTTGAGAAAACTATGAGAAATATATGTTTCTCCGTTTTTGTGTTGAGTCGTGGTCTTCGGCCCTAGTAACAATAAATTAGCTAAACAGCCCAGGAGTGTCTCAGGCTAATCTAAAATAATGATTCAAAACAATTAAATGCAGCCAAATAAGAAAAGGAAAACAATGTGCAGAAGCAGACAGGCAGCTCGGGGGGAAACCCACATTATTTGCTTTCATCTCGAATCAAATACATTCTCAGTTATTTTTATCTCTACGATTTTTTTTATGAAAAAGCAATAAGGAGAATGTGGTATTTGTGTTTACTATTCACATGTTAATATTCATTATTTGTACTTGTATTCTGCATTATAATGACTTCTTCAATTTAGAAATGCTATAAATACAATAACGTTGTTCAGACAGAGAACATGAGAAAACCCAGATGATGATTCTGGGAGGTTTATTTACAACCTTGTGGATGTATTTAAGGTCGTAACTCAACTTTGCTGCTTCCTTGTCGAACGTCACTGGAAATTTCTAGAAATCAGGCAAGATGTCAGAAAAGAACTGAAAACCATCTCAAGTCTTGTTCAAGTTTTGATGTAATTTCTAGATACCTGAAGGTGCCATGAAAATCAGTAAAAAAAATATATTCAAGCTTAAACAGCATGGGAATGGTGCATGGACTGAATTTTATTCGCTGTTTTCACCAAGTTGCTCTCAAATTGATGCACACTCATTAATACACAATTGTACATGTCTGAAGGCAACTTTTAGTGAAGTGTCTTACCCAGGCATCCATCAACACGTGTCAGCAGAAGCCACAAATTTCAAACTGCAAAATTTGTGGCAGTTCAGTGGCATCCACTGAGCCACAGTCACAGTGCCAAGATTGTTACAAAATGGCTTACAGAGAGCGTAGTTAATGGCCATTTCAAAACTCTCATCTCAATTCTGCAGAGAATTTGTGGGCAGAAGATAAAGGTGTAAAAGACTTAGCAGACAGGCCTGACCCAATTCAAAGCAACGGGCTAAAATTGCGACTATTGTCAGGCGTTTGTGGAATAAATCCCAAAATGCAGAACCATGTGTCATTCATGAAAACTAATGCTATGAAATAGAAAGCAACTTGAACTTTGAAAATTTAAGAAAGTAAAAGAAATAAATATTTAAAAATGATTCTTGTTTATTTCCTTTATTGTATATATTTGACTTTTTGCACTGGAGTTGCAATAGAAATTTCGTTGAATCCTGTTCAATGACAATAAATGCTATCTATTCTATCTATTCTATTCTATTCTCTCTATTTTGTAACACATCAGTTTTTTTTTTATTCTAACTTATATAGAACAGGAAATATTGTCTCTCATGACCTGCCCTATATAACCTGGGAGATGAGCTTTCAGGTTTCAAATTTAGTGGAAAAACCCCCTGCTATTTCAGGATGCATCAGAGTTACGAGGCTGTGCACACTAACGTCCCTCAAGTTGCAAACAATGGCATTTAGGATTAACCAGAGAATCTTAAACAAGATTAAAACCAGAATATGAAGATAATTTTTAGATTTTGCTGCATTTTCTGCATATAAATAAGTAGTGACCGTAGATAACCGCTCATTAGCACTAACCAGTACATGTGATGCTTCCAGACCTTTGTGCATCATTCAGTCTAAATGTTGATCTGATCATTGATTGAACCACTTTTTAAAATGTAGCTTCACTCTACTGAACAGAACTTGTGTTATAAAACTAACAGCATGTTGGCGTGGTAGTGAGTGAGGTGTTAAATCTAGGAACAACCTACATAGTGACTGTGCTGCTAATCAGGGCTGGAGGCCAAAGTATAGAGCTGCAGGCCCGAGTTCTGTGAGCTGTGATGTTTCATTACTATCCCCCTTTAGCTACATTGACTACACAGTAGGCTGCTTTAATTACTCTCCATCAGTAGGAAAGTCAAAGCCACTTCAGAGACACACTAATCCCCCTCCCTTCTTTTTCTCTGCAGGGCACTCATTGTCTCCTAAATATCATTTCCCTGAGCTCTATGCACACCATTGGATTAAAATGTGGAAGTTTTGCTGAAGGGGTGAGGAGGTGGGAATGGAGGGTTAGCATTAAGGTTTTTCAGTTCGCCTAAGGACCAAGCTGTCTCTGGTAACAGCTTTTTAGCTGCATGTGCTCTGCAGCCCACAGAGGAGATGTTGACTTGCACTACCACTCCTCAGTTAGCCCCAGAGACACAGATTATGGTTCTTCGTAGGAAACAATTATCATTGAGTTCTGCAGATTTTAAAATGAGCGTTCTTAGTTCAGACTTTAGCATGTCCAACGTTTCTGCACGTTGGGTCAAAGTCAGCAAGTTAAAAGTACTCAAGGCCCATCTTCTTTCATTTCTAAAATTAATTTGATTGTGAATTATTTTTCTTTTGATGTTCTCATGAGTAAATGAAACATGGAATATTTAGAAAAGAACAAATTGTTGCAGGCCCAGAAAAGGTCTTTGACATTTTTTAGTCTATTTCCAGCATAAAAAAAAATAACTTTCTTCAAAAACCTTTGCTGTTGTTAACCAGGATAGATGTAATGGATTCGATGGATGGATGAGATAGTAGTAAACCTGATTTCGAAAATCAGGTGGTTAAGCATGAAAAAGAATCAACTCATTTTACGTTAACCAACTTAATTTAGAAAAAGTGCAATGAAGTTGAGAGAAATATGTTGTTTCTGGTTGTGTTGGTAAAATGTGCTAGTCTTGTTAGTAAACAAAACGACTCAAAAGCTACATCCTCCCTGAACCGAGCCCAAACTCTGCTGGAGGATCCAGACTGCCAAACCTTCCTGGAACATAATAGAGCAAAATCACCATGAGATAAAACACGGGTGTTTTATCGTCTGTCGCAAGAAGTCAAAACATCTACAGCGAAAAAGGTTTATTTCATGAAAGCTATTATTGAAATCATAGAAGGCATTCAGAGACATTTATTACTAAAATCAATAGCAATGAAAGCAAATGTTAACAGAGCATTGCAGGCAATCGCTGTGTTAAAGTTAAAAGGATGTGTTGAACTGTAAATTCTCAGCATAAAAATGACAGCGCTGTGTGAACAATGACTAATTCAGACTGCAGCAAAAGTGTTAAAAGACACAAGCGCTCAAGTCACTGTAAACTGCTTCAGAGGAAAAAAAACTAGACAGAAAACGTTCCCTCCTTCAAATAACTTGAAGGGAGTGTCTGCTCAGAAAATGGGGATGCGAGTGTTCACCAAACCAGTTCATAGAGGACAGCTCGCATTGTCTTCTTTTATTGCCTATGATAAAGCAGCATTAGAATCCCCACTTCCTGCTCCTGTATGCATGCCAAGACTCTTTGTTAGCCTGAATGCAGAGCCTATTCATCTCAGAGCACACAACAGAACACAGTAATAACACAGTCAGGAGTTTTGACTGATGTCAGTGAGGCGCAGAGCTGCTTCAGTATGCAGGAGGCAGCGCTGCTACACAAACTCCCCATCACCCTCTCACCATCTCACCGTCACCGGTCTGCTGACCTTTCTGTGGCCCACACTCCCACCCTGACGCTGCCGAGTCTTTTGCCAACTCAGAGGACGCAACAATAGCAGCTGGGTTGTTTAATACTAAAGCCAGGTGAACCTCCTGGCTGCAACTAACCTCTTCCTTCTGCGGCAAACAGAAGATTGCGGCTGATGTTTCTTTGAGTTATTTTTTGCGGCTCGTAACGTGGACTGTTGTTACTTGTCTCGTGAAGCGTGAGCAACTTAATTTTGGCTTGGCAGCGCTGATTGTCACATGTAAACAAAGAAAAATAAATTACAGCTGCCCCAATTCCGCCTCATATAGTCCAGAGCGCTGTGCGTCATGCTCCGCTGTGTTTTCGTGTATAAATGGGGTTGTACAGCAGTAAGGTAGCAGATGTTATGAGCATCAAACAGCGGCATTGGTTAGGCGCTGTCATTACATGGGAACTAGGTCACTATTCAAGCCCACTCGCTGGCATTGACTGTTTCGAGTGGCTATTGATTTTCTGACTAAAGCAATGACTTCATTAATATCACCATTAGTCTGCCATCTGACACAAATGGGTATAGCTTGGCTGCTGGGCCAGACAATAATTCAACTTGATATGAATCAGAGATTGCATGAGTTCAACGTTTAGCATGTTTCATTCCAAATGTGCATTGCAGAGTAAAACGGAATGAGATTGTTGAGCTCCTTCACTAGACGGTGTTCAAACAGAACCTATAGGGGGGGGGAATCACATTTCCTCCATCTAAGATTAAACGTGCACAAGCAGAACCAAACATTGCCGGTAAATTCTCCTTTCATCGTTCAATTTAAAACTTAATCTGTGAAAGATGAGAGAAAAATCAACAGATCGCCTTTCAGCAGGTTCTCCAAACAAAAACAACAATGAAAGAGGGATTATTTTCCCTTTAATCCGGGGGCACCAGCTTAGCTAAAACAAAAAGCAAGACCATGGGAACGCTCTATCCACCAAACCCAGCTCTCCTGCAAACCACAAAAGCGTGTGTGTGCAAGAGAAAGAGAGAGACAGAGAAAGAGGGTCCGGGATTTGAAATCTATATTAAAACTGCAAATAGCTTTTAAAGATTAGTGATGGGCAGAAGGAGATGACAGCAATGGGATGTGTGAAAAGTGGATTTCCCCTCCCCGCTGCGACTATTTTGATAGCAGAAGGCTTGACAAGCATCGACTTGATTGTGAGAAGGCAACGTGCACTGAAAAGCCTTGACAAGTTTCTTTGAGGCATGTACGGATCTTTTGGTGACTGAAAGGAACACAAATCAGGATTATGTATTACATAGCCACATTCAAACAGCTGGCATTAGGAGCTCTGGAGTGCCTGGCAAGACAGAGCTGTTCAAGGATGTGCCTTCGTCTTTCTCTGCGTGTGTGCAGTAATTACCCAGATTTTAGCTTTCAGGTAACCATTTCTTATGAAGGCATTCGACTATGATCTGAATTCTCACATTTCACGTAATCTACCTACTTTCCAGACATTTCAGTCAGGTTTAAATAGTCTACATTTCTTTGAATGCAACATTGGGAAGTTTTTTGTTAGATGTACAAATTTTCAATTCAGGGATGAGCATCTTTTTTTTATTCTGTGTATGTAGGAGAACATCCTGCACTCTGGGTTCATTCAGCCTGATCACCGTGGTCATCTCACTCTGTGTAGCTGTTGCTCTGTTGTCAGAGATGTGTGTCACTCTGCAGCATTTGTCAGGATTAGAGAAAAGTAATCCCTAACCAAACTCCAGAGGATATAATTTGGAGATATGCGCTGGAACTGAAACTGTGTCGGCTTACTCCCACAAACCCCATCTTTCACCCGAACTGAGCCATCTAAACTCATCTTTTTCAAGCCCCAGGAGACATCTGGCATTTTAAACAGGTTGGAAATGTTTCTAAAAAAAAAAATGGAGAAAAAAAAAACTATGGAGCTGCCAAAGACTCTTCAAATTCACTTTGCCGTTCCACTCTTCAAAAAAAAAAAACAAAACATAAAATCCCCCTTTTTTCAGGTGAGGTATGATGTCACAGATACTTGTTGTCATATTCTTCATCACCTAACATCACCACCCACCATCAAGTCATCCTGCAAGCGGCCTGTGGTAACTCTGGAGGAGCTACAATAGCTCAGGTGGGGGAATATGTTGACAGGGCAACTACAAATTGTGCACTCTACAGATCGGGTCTTTATGGAAGAGAAGAAAGTAACATTTCCTATTTGCAATTTGTCAGAAGTTGTACAGGGAGAGATAGCAAACATGTTGAAGAAAGTGTTTTGGTCACTTGAGACAAATGACATGTTAGACCCAAAGTAATATTTATGTGTAGAAAACAAAAAACAAATCTGCGCACACGCCATCTCACTGTGAGACATCATGCTGGCGCCCTCATGGTCTAGGACAGCAAAGCGAGTCAGAGTTGTTAGGAGGTTGGATGGAGAAATCCTGGAAGAAAACCAGCAGATATTAGCATGAACTGAAAGTGAGGCAGCTTACTCCCACAAGCCCCGAATTTCATCCAAACTGAACCACTTATACTCATCGTCTTAAACCTTTCCCAGAGAGCTCCGCTATTTAAAAGAGGTTCAAAATGTAAAATAGTGAGCAAAAAAAAAAGGGGGGGAAATGAAGCTATGGAGCTGCTGAGTGTCCTTCAAACTTACTTTCCCTTTCCACTCCTGAAAAAAGAAATACACCTTCAGGCAGGTGAGGTGCTCATGATGTCAGCCCCCATCACAGATATCTGTTCTAATATCCCTCAACACTTGGCTGTCACATCACCACCCACCATTAAGTCATCGCTTGTGTCCAACACGGGGGGCAGATCTGTGTGCTCTGGCCCAGTCCCAGCCCTATGCCTTTATTATACCCGGGCCTCGCTGTGACAGACAGGACTGATCTCCCCTGCAGCAACCCTCCACCCTGCCAGTAAAAGGACAGCAGTGGAAAAAGCCCCCGAGGGGCTCGCTGAGGACGGACTCATGAATCAAACATGCACCCGAAGCTTCCTTCTTATCACCGAGGTCAGGCCAGGCATTAATACGCCATGGCTCGAGGGAGCTACCTACTGTGACCTCCCCCGGTTTGCCTGAACAGAAGGGCACAGTCCTCAGGAGCCAGACCAGCGAGAGAGGGCCTCCCTCTAACACAGTCACTTCACATTAAGTCTACATACTGAGAAAAGGGGCAACAGTAAGAGAGAGGACAAAAAAAAGGTGCAGAAAGGAAGTATGAGACCAAAGAAGAAGAGAAAAACAATAGTCTGTAGTGCAGCGCGGGGCAGGGAGTAACACGTGAGCAAAAATCGACTGTGTATACAGACCCTTTCAAACACCACCAATCTTCATTGGCCAGACGGCTTGTGATATATGTGACTGTCTGCCAGCGTAAATTAGGCGGTCCAGCCCGCTGTGTGGTAAAGCATGACGGGGCCGGACAGTGCACTAACTCAGGAGGCCCGGTGCCACGCACACCAGCTTCTCGCTGCTCTGGCACGCCATAAATCACCAGCTGGGGGAAATGAATCGCTGTCCGTCCGAGCTGGATGCACCAGCTGGCACCGCCATCACCTGACCAGCAGGAGCCCATGCCGATGCTGGTGAGGCTGAAATCAAGAAAAATGAGGCATGGAAGCAGACGGAGCCATACCCCTGTGCTACCTCATTAGTCTCCTCTGGGCTTCCTCCACACAGAGCTCTTCTGAAGTGAAAGGGCACACAAAATATATTTCACAGTGTCACCTGAGGGGAGGAAGAAAAAAAGGGGGAAAAGAAATGATCACCCCTGGTCTCCTCACAAATCAGTGCAGGAGCGAACTGGCAGACAGTATTAGTGTTTGAGAACCAAGAGCTCAGGGAGACAGCAGGTAGGGCTGCGGCTCAGAGGGGGAACTCGTGGGGGGACAGCTTTGTGTTCGCTCTTATTTAATGGAGTTATTTTACTGAAAGTAATGACTCAACCCTATTGGGGATTCCACTCTGCAATCAGATGTAGTTAACGGGAAAACATGTTGATGAATAGATTTTCACTTTTCAATATTGCTGAGTTGCTGGTGGAGAGCCCACTTATATGCTGACCGCTGCGATTATGAGAAGCAGTGTGGGCGTCAGAACTGAGGCACTCATCAGGAAAATGGGTTGAAATTACATCAATACTGCCACATAGAGAGCTGGAGAGATCTAAAATAATATACACTTGATCCTCTGCTGTGGACATGGGGTTGATGTTTTACCTTTGATGTTGTAAATTATGGATTCAAAACACTTTAAGCATTCGTTTTTAGCTTCTGTCTGACAAAGCCACATAACTGCGATAAAAGTCAGAAATGCGTGCAGCTGAGAATAGCGCAGAGTAAATGAACTGGATTGATATTGGATTTTAAGCTGGCCATCTGCAAATGATTGGCAAGCCCATTTTCCTTTAAACTCCCCCGCAACTCTTTTAGGGGTAAATTTCATTGGCCTGCAGTAGGGCTATTAAGAAGTCCATCACTGTGAAAGATGTGGAGGCTCATATCCTTCTTGCACGGAGAGGTTTGATGATCGCTGTGTGGTAATGAATGGCTGGAAGGCTGAGGAAATGTACTGCAGGCGGCAAGGTCAAGTCTATCCTGGCAGAGTGCCCCAGGCCCAAACCGCTTCATGGGTCTGACCCACCCCTTCCTCAACAGATGTCCAGGTGTATCCACAGCCAGCTCATCAGTCGGATGGTCAGTCAGTAATTGAGCACAGCTTCAGTTTGACATCGGTTTTGACAGGGAATCAGCCTCCATCACTGTCACAACACAGCAGTAGATGGTACATTTTCTTGGAATTAAATACATGGTATTATTTACTTCATTTTCCATTACAGCCACAAACCTATAGCTAAATTTTACAGGGCAGACTAGTAAAATGCAGTGCATAATTGCAAAGGTGGAAAACAATAAGTAGCTTTACATGTTCTTTTTTTTTATTTTTTTTTTTATATATATCTGGAAAGTGTGGCATGCATCTAAATTAATCCTTCTGTGCTCTGCTGGCCCAAAATAAAAACAAGTGATACTATCTTCAGAAGTTACCAAGTTAGTAAGTCGAGTCAACCTAAATCCTACATCCAACCACCTATGAGTATTTAAAAGTCTGCTTAATGTCAGCGGTTCTGTGAAGGCCTCCGAGGTTTATCAGAGAACATTAGAGAGCAAACAGATACAAATACAACAGGCAGGCTGAGGAGAAAGGTTTGGAGAAGTTGAATGAAGAGTTATGAAACAATATCCCAAATGTTGAACAACTCTCTATACTGTCATCTAAAAATGGAGACAGTATAGAACAATTACAAACCTACCAACAAATGAAAAGCCAGATAACAGAGAATTAATCAGAAAAACAGCCACGAATTTTCCCGCTGTAAGGGGAGCAGTTTCACAAAGTTGGTTTGGTTTCCAAAAATCAGACCTGTATTGCTGAGTTGCAAATGAAGTCACTGTTGAAGGACAATTTCAAAAATCTAATATGCATTTTACCAAAGGCTAAATAGGATATACTATACGGCATTCTGGGGAGTCGTCTATGGTCAGATGAGACTCATATGGACTCTTTGGTCGATGTACAAGACGTGTGTCTCAAAAGGTTGACACTGCACATCATCCTGAACACACCATCCACCATGGTTGAACACAATGGTGCAAAAGACCTGAGGCTGGGGCAGAGGTTAACCTAACCGCAGGATTAAACCACTAAACAACAGGCAGGGCTGCAATGACACAGAAGCACAGATATACATCCAATAAAGAATAAAGAAAAATCTGTGGTCAGGCTTGAAAATTTATGTCCACTGAATCTCTATCTGGTCTGAATGAGTTTGAGCTGTTTCGCAAAATAACAAAAAATAAAAAATACAACAATGGGGGAAAAATTTCAATCACTCGCAGTAATTGTAGTGAAAAGGAGGTTCTACAAAATATGGCCTGATCTAAATACAAACATCCTACACTTTTCACATTTTTATTCCTCAAAACCGTTAGGGGTATGAATATTTTTGCAAGACTTCATGTGTAAAATCTACACGCTACAAATGAAAGACAAAAGAAGAAGCTTGAAGAAATCTGAACCCTGACTGTTCTTTTTGCCCAATCACAACATTTCCATCATCCTTGTCAACGAGGCTCAGTGGCAACGAAAACAGCCACTCTCCATTTCCTGTCCTCCTCTCAGCAGCTGTCACTGTCATCACCTTCCGCCCCTGCCGTACCCTCTCCACACCTCCTCCATTTTAGCAGTAATCATCAGGCCATGCAAATCCAGAGCATTGAGAGGTTCATGTTGCCCTCTCTGGGACATCCTCTCCCAGCTGCCTGGGCCCTTGAGTTGACCACCCAGGGGAAGGGAAGAGGAAGTCATTACCACTATCACAGTCAGACACTGGCCCTACACTGTCAGACAAGCCCCTCCAACTCATAAAGTCCTTGACGACTTCACTAAAACATCCAATTTCAGTCGGAGCCCATTTATAATGACAAATAGAAATCAATCACTCTAACCACTGCACATTCCTGCTGAATTTGTCTCCCTATTTGACTGCCCAAAATGGCCTTGGAAAAAAAAAAAAGAAGGAAGAAGCGTCCTTTCCTCTAATACCAGTATCCCATCCATCCACATCTCCGGGATATTCATAATTCATCATCTTCGATTCCTGACATCTGCCACTGATTGTGACGACGGGTTGGCTGGAATTAGGCACTCCTGGGAGCAGCGTTAATGTGCTGGTGGGCCATCGCCTGCCGCCCGGCTGAGGAGGGGCTGCGGGTTGGGTGGAGGATGGAGGCCGGCAGCAGCAGGAGCCTTTCACACTCCTAATGTGTAATTAGGAGCCATTTTGGAGCACTGCCTTCCTGCTCTGAAATTAGCTGCCTTTTATTAATCAGCCTGGCCAGTTCGCCGGCACGATGGGTCTCCCTATAATCTAACTCGAAATGTTGCTCTTAATTACAAAGGGGGAGAGACAGCGAGGAGAGGGGCAGCAGCTCCTGCATGATCCCCATGGGTTTAATTTCTGCCCTGCAGAACACAGACTAAATGAACATTAAGGCATTACAGTCAACATGCTACGCTAGAAATAGCAGTCAGTGTTTTACCCCTCATTCATTTAGCGCCAGCAAAAGAAGAAAAAAAGCCTGGATTCGGTATGCTTCATATACGGAAATTCAACTTCATACCAAGCATACAAGGAGAAAAAAAGCTCTCAGATTTACTCAGTCTGCTAAATCATTTGCATGTGCCCAATGTCAGCTCCACTTGAATGAGAGATCATACATAATATGTGATTACAAGCACCAGTCCTCCTTCGGCGAGCTAAGTGCTGTGACCCTGACCACGCTCATCAGTGTTGATGCCCTGATGACTGCAGATGAGAGGCACGTACACTTCACTGTTTAATCTCAGTAGTCGGGACTTTTTTCTTTTCTTTTCATTACACATTTAATGGAAAGATCAGAAGCTCATCCAGAGCGACACAGGCAGGGAAAACTATCTCCGGATTACATAAAAGCCTTTAAGGACATTTGCAGCAGCAGAGTCCTTCACTGATTGAAAGATTTTTTTTCTAATTTCCTGAACTTCATAAAAGTTCAACTAAAAGTTATGTTTTCTTTTTAAACTGTCAGTTTAACAGCATAACAAATATCACAAACAGACAGCTATTTTGCATTATAAAGGGTAAAGAGAGCAACTTGTCAAACGTTTTACTCGTCTTATTTTATCATCATTAAAACATCTGACAGTAACCGTTTCTTTATTAAATCAGTGTTTCAAATACAAGATGGGAAACATTCTCTTTTAGCAATTAATTGTAGGCTAATTTTTCATCAGTCACCTCATTACCCCAAAACCTAGAAATGACATCCAGTCGAAGAATCATATAGATAAAATTGAGATATTATTTTATTTTTATTTTTAGTCGAAATCTGACAGGGGTATGAATAATTTGGGGCTTGACTGTAGATGCCAAAAATGCAAATTTATGTCTTAAATTTGCATTTAAGACATAAATTTGAACGACAAACTATCGTAAGTTATTAAATGTGCCAGCAGACATATTAACAGAAACTAAAGAATTTACATCACTTTAATAATAAAGACCCAATTAGAGCCACAAAAGCAACAGAAATCAGATCCACAGCTGCATTCGTAACTCATGTGTAGTCATGAGGCAACCCAACCCAAACTCAACAAACATTTTAAGATAGTCACCACAGGGATCTAGTTTATCAATGAAAAACTGATTTGATGTAAAGTCATAACCTTCAGATTTTTAAAAACAGCTCTCTGTTATTACATGGTTAAGATTTTTGGACAAAAGCTATGAAACAGCATCTCTTGTGTGCTCTTCACAAAGCAACCTCTACAAAATGAAAACAAAGTTTCTTGATTACCTTCATAGTGCTGACATTTACAGATTAGTGGATGGACATAACGAAGCGCTGCAGGTCACGCTGACCGTCTTTGATGGGGATGCTGTTAGTGAACCTGAAGCAGTTATGTCTCAATGAACAGCTTCAAACTGGAGAAGAACAGAAGACATTTAAAAGGCCGTTGCGTTTTAGTCAACATTTTGCAACATGTCTGCAATTTATTAAAGTTGCAAAACAGTGAGAGAGAGTGAGACTCCAGTAGATTGCAGAAGTGCAATAATGTTTTTGAGATAAATGTTTATTAAGTTATTTCTCTTATTAGCTGCTTTAGAACTAATGAAAGTGACAAAGAATAGAATATACTAAAAAGAACGTGGAAAACAAAATATCTGACAGATATATTACTTTTTGCACTATGTGGAATAATTTCTGACAAAGTCACATATTTTGGTAGCTAATCAAAGCATTTGCTGCCTTAAAATTGCTCTTCAAATAATGTAGTCCTCCTGTATTTGAATGCAATCAAGCGAAATGACGACTTGTGTGTTTGTAGTGTTTCTACAAAGCTCAATCGAAATTTATGAATATTGCAGGGCCAGCCATCCCTATAATCTTCAAGAAAAAAAAATGCATGAAAGAAAACACGGACCTAATCTATGAAAATTTTTTACTTTAGTAAAAATTTCTTGCAATGCTGAGGGCTCTCGGCTGATTAACAAACAAGGAGTGGATGATTGACCCCCTTGTTTAACGTTTTGGCATTGCAGCAGAGCAATCACGCTCTGCAAAGCTGAGACCACTTTAGCTTTTAGCATAATAACCATACTATCCTGCTTTTCAGGCCTTAGGACAGAAAAAAGAACAACACAGATTGTGAGATACAAAATCAAGCTACAAATTAAAAAAAAGCAGTAGATTTTCTATTTTAAAATTTAGTTTGTTGGTACTATCCATGAACTATTTGGAGCGTTTAAAATAATAGTAGCCGGATGCTGCAGTAAACAATGATTAGAATAAACCAGATTAGATGGCTTTCAAGCTATAAAACCAGAGGAGCACCACCTGTAAGCCCAAACATGAACTAAAATACTCCGGAGCCCAGTAATAATTTTCCTCCTGTTCATCATGGCAGCTTTCAGATTAATCAAATATGGTCCTCATATCGGCCTCCGTCCTCTTCATCAGCACCAATCACTGAATTCTGAGACGAGCCTTCTTTTCTCTCGGGGAAAGGAGCGACAGAAATAGTCATTTTAATGGAAGAAGAAGCGCTGCAGCGGTTGAAGTGTTATAATTAGCATTCAGAGTGAAAGTGGGATTATGTGACCACTGGCTGGGAGCTTTTAGGTTCTGGCCCAGTGGACACAGAAAGTGGACTCCCCAGGGAGCAAGACATGCTGGGTTTGAGAGGGGTTACTGGACTGTGCTGTCTCTCTGACTGTGAACCACTGGGGACCAGAGCGGAGGCGCCTGATGGTGCACTGAAGCCTGAGTGCGACACCTGGGCTGTCCGTCATGGCCGCGAACGCTGACAACGTGACACTTGACAGGATGGGAGTCGAGGCTGCAACAGTAGAAGTCAGGACCCGGCTGACAGAGAGGATGAAAGGCGTGCAGATCAAACTCAATAATTTCAATCCAAGCCGGCTTGTCTTCGTCTCCCTCTCTTCTCCTTCGCTCAGAGTTCGTGGCCCCTTTAAATAAATCAGGGTCGTGAAGAGGCAGAACCCATCAATTAGAGTTGTTTGATGAGACACTGTGTGTGTGCGTGTGTGTGTGTGTGTGTGTTTGTATTAATCAACAGTGTGACAGGCTAAGAAGAGACAGGAGGGAGGGCTGCAGTGCTGGAGAGCTTTAGGAGAAGCTTTGACAAACGGCCTTAAAGATGAATTTCCCAGCCTCAGTTGCTAAACTAAACTGATATCCAATTATGTCCCCCACACAGACAAGCAAACGGAGCAGCTGTGAGCAGAAAAAGCTCACATTGTCAGAATTGTCCAGACGCGATGCAGAGAAACGCAGGACCTTGAAGGAGATGTCACAAGGAGGCCAGAGTCAGCTGCTTGAGTGAGCGATGGTCCACACGCTTGCCTGAAAGCATGACATTGCCGAAGGGGGAAAAACACCATTTTATCATTCAGTGCGATTCGCACCCTCTCTCCCTGTCAAACATGCCATATGTCCCCGTCACAGGTCGTCTTGCTGGCTTATCGAGTGTGACAGGGCTATTCACACACTGCTCCCAATCAGACACTATCTCCTGCAAGAAAAAAAAAAAAGAATCACCACCAGAGCACAGTGACGGGCTGTCAGGCGGAGGGCACCAACCTCCACAGGGCCTGTGACTCTGCCCATCTGGGGGGGGTAAAGGCCAGGGGTTATGCTGGAAGATGGAGCCTGGGTGTCCCCACAAGCCAAGAGCTGCTTCAAACTCATATTTAGTTGTTTTTTTTTTCATATTCAGTCTTCAACAAGACAGAACTTCATTTATTGTTAGAAAAAAATCGGTCCTCAGAGCTGCCTTTGAAACAATCGATCAACATGACATTGATAGCCTCAAACAAAGTGCTGGATTGTGTGGCACTGTGAAGGATTGGTTACTATCTTACTTATAGGATTGTGACATTTTGGAAATATAATTCTGAGCCAAAAAAGAGCACACATGAGGCTCGTCAAGGAGCCAATCTTAGATCACTTTTATTCAACTTCTATTCCCAGCTCAGATTATAGGAAGCAACCAAATACTGTATCTTATCGTGCGTTATGACACACAACATTAAATTTCCACAGTACTGTATAGTTACTGAGTGGGTCCCCAATATCCACACAATGACGGATCAGAATTTCTTCCATGTAAATGCAACAAAAGCCATTATTTGTATGTAAAAGGTAAAGTTGGAGATCAGCGCCCAACTTGCCTCGGTGAGGCTTGAGACCATAAAACATGAAAGAAATCCAGAAGTAACACAACCACTTTTTTTGTCATCATTAGATTTGAAGTTTCTCAAAAGTCCTGTCATTAGAGGTTATTTAATACCTATATGCTATCCCTAATCAGATTATTATAAGATTATAGGCTTATATAGATTTGTCATATTAGTGCACATGACTGCACTCCCCTATAGTCATTGAGTGATTGTGTTTTAATGTAATTGAAATGATGTCTGAGAATGTTTAATTCAAGTATATCAAAAATGCAAAAGTCAAAGTTCCAGGCCGCAAAAACACAAGGTTAAAAATTAGCACTCAACTAGATGCAATGAGGCTAAAGACCCGTAGAGTAAGAAATCTGGGTGATGACCTAAATTTTAACATCAACATAATGTTCATGACTAAATAAGTTAATTTTCTCATTGAAAATGCAGCCAGCATAAAGGCAGAAAACCGATACTTTTAATCCAGGAGTGCCTGCAACTCAAAATGCTGCAGTCGAAGCATTAAAGAAATCATATGATATCAGTCTGCAAGTCACTTTTTATTACATTTTCAGTGTAAAAATACATGTTTTGGGCCTAAATACTTTTCAGAACTGATGGTAAGTTAGAAACCATCTGGACCCCTCAGGTCTTCAAAGATTTGTTTATTCAGAGATCCAATTACCAGAATTTTAGACACGGCACCATTTAGTTTGCATGCTCTCGAGTTCCCTGATATACTGAGATGTTTAAAAGTAAAAAAAAAAAAAAATAAATTACTGGATAAGACAACTATTGGAGCACTACTGAAGCATTAATTTTTATCATGAAAAGTGGCTAAAACCGAGTCAACCATCCTGCTCTCTTTCAGTAGTCTGCATCTGTGTGATATGGATGGTTGTGAATGTGAGGCAGGTTATTTGCCTGACAGGAAACAGGGGAAGTATGTAAACCTCAAACAGGGAATCTGCTCACCAGACAATTTTCCTAACCAGTAGACCATAGAGGCCCCCTTATGCGTTACACCAACCTGTGGCTAGAAGTCAGGAGAGGCAGAGGTCACAGAAATTCACACACGCCTTGCCTCAGACTCGCCTCGGTTTAAAAGTCGACAAATGAACTCTTGGAATGCCCGAGATTTTTAGTGGTACTTAGCTGCTTGGCTCCAAACACAATAACACTGTAGATGCTGAATATATTCTCTAAGTGAGCAATCAGTTGCAAAGTGGGCTGAAAATTGCACTTATCTTCACCATGATGATATGCATAGAGAAATAAATCAGAAGATGGAGCTGAGGGGCGAGAGGGGACAGTGGTATCACTGGATATGTCCTATGTTAAAAAGCAACATGATTTGGTGTCTAAACTCCACAGGAAAAAAAAGAAAGAGCCAAAACCATCCTACTACGATTTTTTTTCCTCTGAGAGATTTCTGTGAAATGATTGCTAATCTATGCAAAAAAGCAATCAGTGACTCATTCATAATGCATGAGCAACGAGATACCAATTTTGCCACGGCTTTCAGATTATTAGATGTTATCACCAATGCAGCAGATGAAATATGAACACTCCTACCTGTTTCTTTGTAATTATAAGACTGCAGCAGTCCAGACATGCTGTACGCTGCACAGGAGGGGGAGCAAAATGTGAAGAAGCATACAGACAGACAGACCATCAGATTGAACATCCATTACTATCCGACTACAGATAGCTCTGGATGAGAATATTTGTTTCTAACAGCTTTATGCATCCATTTGGGACGTGATTTATCAACCTAAAAGCCGCAGTTTTAAGTACATCTGGCTGACATTTTAATGGTCCATCAATCACATTATGTCACGTGACAACGTTTTGAGATCCTCCTCTTCTGAGCCGCATGTGAGGATGGGGGCAGGGGGCGAATCCGATAAATTGGCTGCAATCCCAGGGAAATTCTGAGAACCTATTTCAAATTCAAAGTGAGTTCATAGTATGAATGTTAGATAAGCTGCTTCTCAAATTAATGCAAATCAAATTTCATTGAGGATGTTTTTGTTTTGCATTATAGACGCACATATGCTAAATATATTCCTGTGCCAGTATCTGAGCTTCAGCTAAAATCCCCAAAAATAAAAAAAAGCAAATCCTGTTTGGATTATTAGACTGTTTTTATTTTCCATTTCTGTTGAGACAGAAACTGTCTCTCATGGTAGGGTTGCTAATAAAGCTAAATTTACAATATTTTCAAGATTAAATCCTAAACTACAATTTATGTGAAAATGCTAAACACCACCTGTTACAATTTGTGACATTTCTTGTAAAAATGACTAAAAGATATAAAATAATTTATTTTATTGCAATCATATAATTCTTTTTTTAATCTACTGTCATTGTGCATTTCAACAAGATCCAAATGTTATGACCCCACAGAGAAATATTTTATCAAATAGAAAATCCGTCTTCTCTGGCCTGCTCAATCTCAGCTGCGAGTTGAAGAGAAGAAAGTAAAAGAAAGGATCCAGTACTCTGAATCTCTGTGATCTAGCAAGACTGTGCAGAGGAATGATCCCTTCTCTGTGTGATCCAGTATTTAAAAAAAAATTACAGGAAAGTGCTTCTATTAATAAATGGAGAGGATTAGCAGCAGTGGCAATGACAGTTGCAGCAATGAATTTCTGAGATTTGCTTTCCCACTGAATAGATGTACTTATGTCAAACGTTGGATTTTGGAAAGAAAAAAAGAGAGTTTATTCTATTTTAACAAAATAACATCTTTTGCATAAAGATTTAGTAAACATCTCTAGTATCTGCTGGTCTCTATTAGCCCAATAAACCTGTACTTAACAAGTTTAAAGGCTTGTTCAACTCAGCTTTCAGCAGCTCCCGCTGGCACAGAGACTGGCAGACTGTAGCAAAGCCTTTATTCCTCTTTGTTTTATTTGAACAGAAAAAAAAAAAATCCACACATCTGACTTTTAAAACTCGAGTGTTAATGTGTCTGAATCGCACCTGGAAGCCTTGTGAAAGGCACTGGCAGATCTCATGCTTTTACATTCGGGGAAAGTCTGACACAAGGGATTTGCTCTTAAAACGGAGCACAGAGAGGATGAAGGGTGGTATAAAAATCAATGAGGCTTTTCAAAGGTAACATGAAAACCCAGCGCCTTAGACTGCAATTAAAAAACATACTACTGCTGGTGCTGGAGAGATGACGGAGTGTGTTGCACAAGCCCTCAACTCCGTGGGATCAATTCCAGGATCAATACTCAGACATGATACAATTCCATAATGGAAACAGGGACATAGGGAGGAGGTGTCGTGCGTTTTCAGATATTTACAATTGTGCAGCTCTGTCTGTTTCTGAAGGATAACAGAAACCCAGCTCTAGACATAACAGATCCTCCAGGTTGAAACCTCACTTTAAATGTTTTGGCTACGTTTAGGACTGCCGAAACAGAGCAGGGGCGCCATGGACCCACAGAGTCCTGCAAGATAAAGTTGAGACATGACAAGGATGGGAGAGATTAAATAAAGTTTCAAAATCAAAACTTTGATATTTTTGTTATCTGATCAACTGATATGCTACTGAATTTTGGCTGCAGCTTAAAAGAAATCTAGCAGGAAATGATTAAATGACATAAATATCCAGAGAAGACATTTGCTTAGCTCTGGTCAGTGTGGAAATGGAGTTCAGCCCATAAATGAGATCCCACAAAACCCCCAAGTTCTGCAGCCAAAACTGTTTGACTAGATGTGAAGTTGAGATCTGTTGTCTGTGGAGACAAACTTCATCTCGTCCGTTCATATAAATGGATTTGGTGCAGTTCAGCACATATTTGTTTAGTCTGAAGATTATAACAGAGATGATAGCTACAAAAATTAACATTGTACAACTTCAAAGTGTAAAATGAGCTGCATTTTTAAACATTCGCTGCATCAATCTCAAATATTTATTTTAAGTTAGGTCGACAGAAGTTTATATAAGAATATCTAAACCAGCGAGTACAATGCTTGTGTGTTTTTGGAAGGAGTGAATTTTGTAATCCCAAAACCTCTAAACAGAAACTTAACAGGAGAATGTTTAAAAGTTGTTTTTTTTGTTTGTTTTTTTATATTATGGATTTTAATATTTTAAATTTACCTTTGCAAAAGTGACAGCTCATATCAAAATGCTAGAGATTGCTTTGTTTGAGGAGTTTGGTGACAATTTGTGTTTTATCAAAAGATTCTCTTGGTTTGGATCTCGGGTGCATTTTTTGGGCAGCGTTTTCTGAATGTGCAAATGATTCCCACAGTGGGAAAACATACATGGTTCGATTGGAAATTCTAACCGCACTCGAGGAATTGACGTGAAAATATTTTTACCACGTTTTAGAACTTTACATTTTTTCCCACCTCATACAGTATTTATTATCCACACCTACAGAATGCTTCAATAAAATCCCAGACTTCTCTAAACTGCATAGGAACCCTGTAAAAATAATTTCTGACAGCATTCTCACATCCTGCTGTCTTATTCGGACCCCTGCCTCCGACGCGGACCGCCAACCTCCTACTTAGCAAAAGGGCAAACAGCCCCAGGAGGATCATCCAGCTCATGATGACAGAGAGGAGCTTGTGATGTTCACTGCGCCTCTGTCACCGTGTTCCTACAAGCGCTGACGGGGAACGGTTGCCTAAACATCCCCTGCCGAGGCCATTTCTTCATCAGTCTCTCACACACATACGACATAAAGACACACAAAACAGGCACTTTCCATAACAGAGACAAATGCTGATCTATGGATGTGGATGGAGCTGTACACTAATATCCCCATTAGCAAAACCACTGGACATCAGCTTCATGATATCTTGTCAGTCAGGTCTAATTCTGCATTCAGTCTTAATGGTTCCTGACAAGTCTCTCACCAGTTGACACGGGACCAGAGGGAATGTGCCACAGTGAGCAAGACCACTCAGCAAATTCACATTTAGCATTTCATTCCTCCTGCTTGGACAAAATGAATTATTCATTGCCATTTTGCTCACACAGATTTATACAGACAAAACTCCCTCAAACACCCAAAATGTTAAATGATTTTTACATACCACCCCCCCCCACCCCATCTGCCCCACTGCAAGGGGGGAGCTCACAGTTCCTACTGTATCTGTGGAAATCTGACATTCTTCCTCTTTATCCTTGACCCCCTTTCCTCACCCCCATGGTTATCTGAAATAATCCCAGGCTCTCCTTAGATTCTATTCATCAGAGCAGAAAGAAGCCGCCACTGACACTGATATATATAAAAAAAAAAATACCATCTGTGCCTCACTCGGGCAAAAAGGACTGAAAGAAAATGAGACAGAAAATAAAGAGGGGCTTCAAATAAAACTGGCTTCGTTGTGTCCCCACTTGTCCAGCCCCCCCACCCCATCCCTCAGCTATTCTTGCCTTCCCGCCCTTCTCAATGCCATTTCAATTGAGAAGCGCAGTGGTAATTAAATTCCAGCAGGGGTTAGGAGCAACTGTGCAGTACGCTGACAGGGGGGCTGCCCTGACATAAAGATGACACAATTCAAGAGGACAGAGAGGGCAGACACAGAGAAAGGGTGGGTGAGTGTGAGGGTGTGTGTGTGCGTGTGTGTGTGTAGGGGGGGGATTGCGGGTGGGGTGACGAATGTCATTTATTCACATACACAGCCAGATTTGGACTTCTCAATCTTCATGACATTTGAGAGAACAAAAAAAATGAAATGGATATTCACTCCCACAGTGACCTTTTCCCCAAATCGGGGAGTATTCCAGACAGATCCGTCAGCTGCATCTACGCTATTTGCAGCATATTTTGCAACGCTTAAAAGGATGAGCAATAAAGTGGCGGAGAATTTGGAAAAGCTGTTGTGTGTCTGTGTAACTCGGAGGGATGCTGTTTGTTGTTTATTCACAGTACAGTGATGCTAATCCAGATCCTCCAGAGAGGCTGCACACGCCTGCTGTCCTCCTTTCTGCAACCTTCATTAGCAAAACAACACAACCTGTTAGTCTTTAACTTGATAAATAAAACCGCAAAATGATTTAGAGGTTGAAGATTTTCACTTTAAACATCAATTTGTTGTTTTGCGGGTTTTTTATATTTAATCTGGCATGCATCAATTTCCAGAACAAGTCCTTCATTTGGATTTACAAACTTTTTTCTTGTAAGTGATGTTTCCTGGAAAAATCACTCACACAGCTTTATTACATTCACTAAAGCAGTTTTTAACCCTGTTAAAATAATAGAATTGAGGATTTAATGTTATTAAACTAATCCATTAAAGTATTACTTTTAACCTCATTCATTAAAACAATATGTGCAACTCTGCTGCCATCTAGTGTACAAATACATCATTGCAAATAATTTTGATCCAATCTGCAAAAAGGCCCAGTTGATTAGTCAAATAGACACAAAAAAAAGTTGTCAGGAAAATGAAATGAAAACATGTTTTTCCTTTTGCTTTCATTCTCATTATTAGTTAAGTATATCAAAGGTTTTGAGACATCAACAAAAAGTCTTACAGTGTAGAAATCAGTCCATGTTTCGCCAGCAGTAGGCCTCAGTACTGGTTTAAAACCTCCATAATTTCCTCTTTAACAGAGGAAGGGAAGTGCTGCTGCACACCTGGTCCACCAATACTTGTTTCCCAGCAGTCATAGCCACAGTCCCTCAGGTCCTTCATTGTCCCCTGAACAGTCATTGAATCAGTTTCTGCAAATAAAAACGAACAGTAATTTCAATAAACAAGGATAGTCAGACTAAAATGGTTCCATGAAAGCTTCAAATGTTTCTTAGAGACAATTAATGTATAAACAGCATCAGGAAGATTAAAGAGGACAGCAATCAGAGAAAGCTGTGGAGACATTTAAAATATGGATTTGCTTATAAAACAATATCTTAAGTTTTAAAGATCTTGCGTAGCAACTCTTGATCCAACATCCAAAGATGTAAAGAGTTTGGGCGAGAACAGGGTTGGGTTATAAAACAACATCCTGAGCGTCAAACATTTCACAGACCTCTGTTCAAATAAAAATCCAGAAGAGTGTGGCACAAAGGGAATGTAATCAAATGAAATAAAGTTGAATAAATAATCACAAAAGAAGCTCATAACCTGAAAACTATCAATTTGATCAGTTCTAGTGGTTTTAACATCATTGATCTGATTTGGGATATTTTTTAAGTCACATTTTAAAATTATTTAATTCTTACAAAGTGTATAGAATGCTAATTTATACTGAACACAAATGAAGCCAAAATGGAAAAGCTTGCAAACTCAAAAACCCTTGATAGTTGTAAAATACCTTGCATCCTTTTTATTTCTATAACAGTCTATGCTCAGGGTGCAGGCATAGCTTCTACTGACAGAGATAAAATAACTTTTAAAAGCTTTATTATAATTAGCTTTAGAGGAGACAGATGTAAAAGTCTTTAGAATAGCTGCAATTCAAAAACAAAACCATCAGAAGAAAAAGTATTTTGAAATCTATTTAGGAGATTGAGAACCTATTAAAATTCAGAAAGCTGCAGGCATAGACTGATTTCTGATTGGTTCAGTGCAAGAGCACACATATATACATGTGCCGTCTATAATTCCTCTCAGGCATTGTCCTTACAATCCCTAGATTAAAAGGTAGTGAGTGTCTGTGGAAAACATTTAATGTCACAGAGAGACAGTAAATGTCTCTCTGACATTTTAGTTACGTTTTTAGTTTTCCGTAACTAAAAACCGTTAGATTAAACTGAATTTATTAGACAAGTGCTTGCAAAATGAAATGGGCAGAATGGGTTCCTATGTATGAGGCAGAAAACCACTCAATATGATTGGCAAAGTTTTCCTTAGAAACAGAATATGGAGATAAAATGTTATTTTCTTCTGGAAGGCTGTTTTGAAAAGACAGATTGATTCATTCCAATGTTTGCACTGGAATGAATCAATAAAAATTTGAGCTCATCTTGCAGCCAGAGACACAAGGAATGTTTAGTTGGACAATGAAAGAAGGAATTCAATTAAATAAATAAAAGGAAATTCAGAAAAAAAAGAATGCAACTTTTAAGATTACAAGCATACCTTAAAATCTACAACGGACAATATCAAGAGGCATGCCATGAATGTTCTGCCGCAGCCCCCCTCCATTACCTTGAAAATGTTTTTTTTTCTGACTTATCTTCTGACGATCAGTGAAGGTAAAAAGGCCAAAAGAAAAATTACAGAATTAAAAGCAACAAATAAAACACTTTTTTTCTTCTGTATTATTTTGGAACCTCAAAATGTCACATTTTCAAGCCAGTCTCAACCATTTCACCGGCTGTCAAAGCAGATTAATAATTTTGCACACTTTTCTGTGACAGCAGCTTTTTAAGCATATCCTACAAAATGAACATGTACTTTCGTACTTAGATGAACACCTGTTGGCAAGTTCACTCTCACCCACTTATTACTTAAAATTTGAGACAGTTGGGCATTAGAGTCGATGTGAAAGAACACCTCAACTGACCCAGACAGCTTGAGCAGTCAGTTTTTAAATCAAGAAAAGGTTTTCTTTCCCTGTAGTTTCTATCATCTATGTTAGTACAAAAAACAATTGTCAGATTTCTCCAGATGGCATGATTGTATAAATAAATATTCCATCATTAAACCCACAATCTGGGTATAGTGACGGACTTTAGAGACATAAAGATAATTAACTGGGTGCACCTTCAGACTTTTTTTCTCCATTACATTCATTCACTATTGTGACAGATTACAGACAAAATGAGATTCCTTTGAGGAGCTTTGAAATCCCTGGGAAGGTTTCCGGTCTGTTAAGTCTCCAGGCTGCTGTCTCTAAATCAATATTTCTTCTGACTTTTCCTCACGGGATAAAAATATTCAGTTTATGAACTCAAATTCAAGCTGTAGACTTGGCTAACCCCACTTTCGTCATTTTGCTTTGATGTGACTGTTGATTCGACATGGTAATGTTATCATTCTTTAGTTATTTTCAGTTTTGTTATTGGCTGCCTTTTTACTTCCACCTATATTTTTATTATTTAAATATTCCCCATCTTCAGACATAGAAATGAATTAAACTACAAGTGCAAACACACCTGAAAAGGATAAGTAGTAAAAGTCATGATATTTCCTTGTTAAAATGAGTACAAACGTGGCAAGGTATTAGATAGTTAACCATTTAAACTGTGCACAGTTACAACAGCAAATAAAGAACCATTATTTTGCAGCACCTGGTCTCAGGAGTGTGATGCCACAGCCTCCTCCACCTGCTCCTGTAAGCTTGCTGTGAAGCCCCCTAGCAGCTGTAACCCGGCACAACGTGTCTAAAGAAGGATGTCCTACACCAATCACGTTCAGATGATGTTGGTTGATGTCAATAAGCTCCTGTAAAAATGCAGGTCATGAGAGATAAACAGAATATTTTCACTGTGGTTCCAGTGTTTTCACCTTTTGTTTTATTTATCAAATAAAATTTAATTGTACTTCTATGGTACATTCTGACTGCACATTTTTTATATCTATATTTCATTTAAATTACAAAAAACCTGTACCTCTAAGATGTTATAGTGGTCTCCTGTGATGGGCTCACAAGTCATCTCTGTTAGGACTTTCTCACAGGTGCAGGAAATGGCGTCGACCGAATCCAGCACAGGGATCATGATGGAAGGAAACTGCAGAGATGAACAGAGCAAAAACAGATGAACATTTCCCGTATTTCAGAGTTTGTGTAAAAGTAATATTTTTATGCGTTCAAATTTAGAATTGCAAAGCAGATTTCAATGGACATGCTGCACATAGGCAGCACATTTGGCAGGTCTGACTCTGACTGTGTCCAATATTGGCACAACACCATACAAGCCCAATCTCTGTCCAGGGTGGAAAGCTGCACACCTGCTGGTGTCGCCAAGGCAACGGCACACAGGGGTGCTGGCTAAGAGTTTAATTTTAATGTTTTATGGAGGCACTCAACCCCATGCCCTGGAGTATCAGCCACGAAAAAGCACTGCCTATTATATTAATTATAGTGTCGGCAAGTAACACACGGGGGAGGGAAAACCATTTAGTACCTTGTTAATTTTGTCCTTCACCCTGGCAACAAGTACCTTGGTGCTCCGTGGTACTTTGGTGTTAGTGAGGAGGATTCTCAACAACGGCACCCTGGCAGCAACAAAGATTAGAGAGTTCAGTCATCTGATGATCAGAGGACGAGTTTCCAGAGGAAGCTTGATTTTTAGTAATAAAAATCTTTCAATATCAGCTTATTAATCAAAACATTCATAAGTAATCCAACATTACCTGCTCAGTGGTATTATCTTTCCAGCTAAAAACCTCAGCATACCACCTATATGTAAAAAATAGAAAAACATTTAAAGGGTGATTTTAAATGGTGATATTGTAAACTGTCAATATCAGTGTGAATAACTTCATGCGCCATATGTTATGTTAAACACCTTTCTATCTCACCCCATGTTCCTACAGCATTGTCTACTCCTGAGGGATTTCCGTGGATGATCTTCTCTCCTTGGAAAGCCCAACTGTTGATGAGCTCTAGATCCTCCTGACACCATCTGCAGTCAGTTTACAACAACACAGGGTGCTGCTAATTGAGCAATCACAAAGACAGGTAAACAGTTGTGTGTTTAATTGAATAATTATAGAGGCACTGTTTAGAATTACAAAGTTTCTACTGGCGCTCGCACATGTTTTAGATAATCAAACTACAGTTAATTTCAGATTGAAACTGCAGTTTGGAACTTTTTTATGTATGAAAATTATCATTATGGCATGACAGTGTATGAGACAGATAATCTGCAAAAAAAATTTGAAAATTAAGCCAACAATACAAAACTTAAGACAGTAATCATGATATTTTCTATCAAATTGCATCAAGCTATTCACTACGGTCATTTAAAAGTTTTTAGAGAAAACCTCAGAGACTAATTGCTCTGTTGATGCAAACTACTGTTGAAGTCAAAATCCCAGCTCATGCAAGGAAACCTTGTTCGTACCTGCCAGTCTGCTCCCACTCTTTGAGGGGAGTGGGAATGTTTCCAGTTGCACAGAGGAAAGCTGCAGCTAAACACACGGAATAAGCAGCGCTTGAGCCCAATCCTGCTCCGGTCGGCAGCTCTGACCACACAGACACTGTCAGACTGGGCATATCTCTGAAAACATAATCATAAAACAATGAGTTGGTGTTTAATTAAACTACATACAAATAAAGCTAAAACAAACAGCAACTGTGTTTTTTTTTTGTAATTTACTAGTACATCACACAAAAATTCAGCTGCAGCACTGATTTTATTTTTATCATACACCAATAATGCAGTCTCACATAGACTTCTTTATACAGCAGAAACAAACTTGACACTTCTGTCTGTGTCATTTCAGAGTGGTGGCTTTCGGGCAGACAGAAAAATACTCTAAACTAATTGTCCAGTTCTGCTCTCGAGGGGAAAACCCATCCAGACTTGTTAAAGGCCGCAGAGTGGCCCAGTGCCTGACTCTCATTAGTGGCCATCCTGTCAGAAATCCTTCACCTCGCTCTGACACAGCAGTACTGTGTCAGCACCGATTAAACCCTCCAACAACCTGCAGCTCTAATGTTCCTGAGAATCTTCCCAGCTGCTCAAGCCACAGAGTCCACTGATCTGTCTCTCTTTACCATCTTTATGTGTGTTTTAATTCATCCAATCAACCTATCCATGTCAATAAAGAAATAAAGGATCACATTAAGGTCGTTAACAAAAAAGGAAAAACTCCAGGCCTGCATGAGTGCAATAAACCTCCTAGCATGTACTGATCATGTTCTTATATATGCATAGGATTTAGCAACATTAGCACAAGATCATATAATTTACAAAGACCCTTACACTCTGCCAGGTATCCTGTCATCCCTTCAAATCATTGAGTTCAGGTGTTCCATTAACTCTCATGGACGCAGACGTATAAAATCCAGCATATAGGCATGCAGAATGTTTCTAGAAGAAAGAATGGGTTGCTCTAAAGAGCTCAGAGGACTGTAGCCTGGTGCTTTAGTAAGATGCCACCTATGCAATAAATAGAGTCATGAAATTTTCTCTCAATCTAACATTCCACAGTCAACTGATTGTGGTATGATAGCAGGGCAACTCAGCCATGTATATTGATAGAGCGGGGTCAGTGGGTCATGAAGTGCAGAAACTGCCAACCTTCTGCAAAGTTGGGGCTCCAAAGTTCACGTGGTGTTCAGATTAGCCCAAACACAACATGTAGAGAGCTTCATGATAGGGGTGGGACTTAAAATTGTATCACAACATTTTGTGGTACTACTGTGATATCAATAAAATTGTGATCAAATCTATTAATTCTATTTTAAGTAGCTCATAGTTACTATAGTTGATAGTATTGATGTCAAATTGTACCACCTTTGTCAGAAAATTCTCCTCTTGCTACACATTTTAGTTAAAGACCTTCACCACTCCCCTAATCATATGAAAATGTTTCTACAATATACTTTGCAAACAGACACAGTTGGTAGTTGGTAACATCTTACATTTGCAAATAGCAAAAACTTAACATTATCATATGTTTTGCCTGTGGAAAGGTGGCATGAACATCTGTAAGTCATCATTTCTTAGTGACTTGTGCGTTTATTCCCATAGATGATCATGAAATACAGTAGATCTTAAAAATATGTGAGAAAAAATTTGAGAGTTTCAATGAGTCTTGTTTCTATAAAATGTGGAAATTATATGAAGAACATTAGAAATATCTCACCCTGAGCCAAAAAGTGACAGGTAGATGTAAAGGAAAGCCAAAATTGCTGAAGCACTGCTGTCTAAATTTCCATTGGTCACACCAATAAATTCACGCAGTCTCTTCACCAGTTCAGCATCCAGACGTTGCATCTCTTCTTTTTTATCTGTTTGTAATGTTTTAAAGAAACAGAAACTATTTAATATGCAGGTGGACAAAACAGACACTTTCAGCAGAGTATCAATTCTTCAACAAGCTCACTGGTTAATGTTTTTGTGACCTCTTTAAATGTCTGCTGAAGAAACTATATCTGTATAGATAATTCTGAGTCACTTGATGTGATCTGAGTACATAACTAAGCTAAAATCTAAAAAGTAAAAGTAGTCCACCAGTTTGGACTAAATGTATTGGTGTGAAAAATCCTCTTACCACTTAAAAATGGAGTCAGCTGTTTCAGTTCGGACAATTCCCAGCAGACAAATGTGTCTATATTAGGCAGGTTAATGCAAACTTTGCCATCAGACCTCGCTTTCAACTTCAAATACGTTCTCAGGTTTAAACTTACAGCAAGAGCCACCTGCAACAACAAACATACAAGTCCAGTCACATTTCACAGTACTACAATACTGCAATGCAAAAATCAGGAGTGTAATTAGACCATTTCATATCCAACCCAGCCCTGGTGGTGAGGGTTGATGGAAGTCCTCACCAGCTTTCCCACTTGGTATTTCAACTTTTAAGACATTTCTGTCAGTTTTTCCAAAATCAAACAGAAAAACTCATTACTCATAACTGCATTAGGAACAGTTGCATTTTAAATTTCATGTCTGATTTTAATGCATCATAAAAAACAACAGAATGAAAAACAGCATGTCATGTTGCAATAGTGTTTTAAAATATCTCAATACGAAATAAAGAGTCACTAGTATGATGTAAATCAAACCTTTTCTATGCAATTTAATATTGCTAATAAAAATGCATGGAAGTAAAAGCTTTCAAAATGTTAAGCTCAGCTGACAGAATCCTAGTTTGGTTTTGAATGTGTGTTAATAATCATACCTTTCCGTGAACAACAGCATGCTCCCCGTGGAGGATCGCCTTTCCAGGAGCAGAAATCAGACAGTCTCTCACCTCCATCTTTCTGGCAGCTTCCTCAGCCTGAAATCTTCTCAAGTTCAACTTTTCACTTACAGTGTTACCACAGACAGGCTTAGCTGACGTTAATCCGCTGAGGTAGCGCAAACAAGGCAAAAGTTTAAACCTACAAATATGTGGTTTGATTTCATGAATAACAGAATAAAGTTTGAAGGATTTAGCGATGCATTTTTGTGAGTAGGAACCAGTCTAAAGCTCTGAACACTGACAGTTGTCAATGCAGCTAAAAACACAGTTTACACATAGCTACATGCTTTATGTGGACCACCTGACGCTGCGCCTCAGGATCCAATCACCGCTTCAGTTGCCTCAACACGTTTCCTTCCGACCAATCAGTGTCCGTAAATCTGCCTACGACAGGATGAGTTGACCAATCGTGCGATGAAAACGAAACGCCTACAAACTACGGACGCGGCTGAGGGACAAAATTCTGGTTACAAAACAACGTTCGGCTTAAGCTGCTACCTTGTAGCTCGTTATGACATCGGTTATTACCAGAAATGCTCTCCTGCGCTGTTTTATGCGGACAAGGAGGCTGATAAGCGAACATCGGACACCTAAACCACTGTGTTCTGACAGAAGGTATTTCTCAGCACTGCTTGGGAGCTCACATGTTTACAGTGTTGTTTCTTCTGACTCCTGCCACTTACACCAGCAAAACAGATGACCCCGAAAACTGGATTCTGCGTTATTATTGCATTCATATGATTTCCTTCTTGCTCTTGCACAATATAATCTTCATTATTTTCTTTTCCCCTACAGTTGTGCCACTGGAGAAGTCAAATCACCTAAAATATACACCAAAACTGGAGATAAAGGTAAGTCAACCCAATTAAAGAAGACATCTTATAGCTTTGGTTTCAACTACATTTGAAGGAATTTGTGTGGTTTCCTTTATGTACATTTATGTTTTAAAGCCAAATGATCTGTATATGTATTTGTGTCTTATAGGCAAAATAAAAGCATTTAAGTGTTGTGGCCCAGACTCCCCTTTCAGTTATATTAGTGTATATCCATGTTTGCATTATACATTGTTAGAAATCAGGGAATGAGAGCCCAGATATTCAGATCTCAACTATACTTCAAATAAAGAATGTCAACACAATTTGAAAACAACACATGCTTTCTATTATGTTTATAATGACTACTATTTTGTGTTGGTCTATCAAAAAAAAATCTAAAAATCCCAAAAATTTATGGTCATTCTTTTAAGGTAATAAAACAACTGACTAGATTCCTGATTTGCAGGTTTCTCCAGCACATTCACTGGCGAAAGGAGGCCAAAGGAAGATCATATTTTCGAAGCTTTGGGAAATACAGATGAGTTGTCATCAGCTATAGGGTAAATTATGTATTATTACACTATTAAATATTGTATGCACTTGGATATTTACTTTTGTCAGACAGTAGAAAGACCGTATAAAATTATGTTATCAGAAAAGAAAAATAACCCTGCATGCATGCATCTTAATGAACTGCTTCAGAGCTCAATAAAAATGCAAATACCTAAATAGAAAACAAATGAAACTTTAATGGAAATAATGTTCCATGAAAATGTTGCTGACAGGGTGAGAGGATATCAATGTGATGCTTGTAACATTTCAACGAAAGAATTCAGTTTCAGTGAACCTTGCTTTAAGTGGCGTTGGTAACATGCTGGGATTTATGAAAAATGTCAAATACAAGATGTCCTTTTGCAGAGTTGTTGACAAGAACAAAAAAATGCTAAATTAAAATCTAAATCTGTGCATTTGTCAAAAATATTTAAGTTTGTCTGACTCATTTTTGTATCTGACTTTACAGTTTGGCCCGAGAGTTTTGTCTTGACAAAGGTCACACATTCACAGATCAGCTGGATAAGGTTTGATTTTTTTTCATGCCAAATTTATTTAATGTGCTGAAACTGGCTTGCACTCCGCTCTTCTGATAGACCGAAGGCAGAGCACAGGTTGGTTTCAGCACAAAAAGTTCATTAGATTTAAAGAGCAAGCAATCAACATGCATTAAAGATATGTTATTTTATTGCAGATCCAGTGTGTTTTACAAGATGTGGGCTCCAATATTGCTACTCCTCGATCATCTGCAAGAGAAATCCATAAAAGTATGCAAATGCAGGCTGGTGTGAATCTCATTATTTTTTCATCACTGATGTAAATTTTTTTTTGTTTGTTTTTTACCAGAGAGAACAAAGTTCAGTCCTCAGCCAATCACTGACCTGGAAACATGGATTGATCATTTTACAGAGGAACTCCCACCGCTGACCAACTTCATTTTACCTGTACGGATCTTTTTGCTTCTGTAGATACTGAATGATCCTATGAACGTTTAGATTATTCATATTTATATTTTACAGTCTGGGGGAAAAAGCAGCGCAGCTTTGCACTTAGCTCGGACAGTCTGTCGGAGAGCGGAGCGCAGGTCAGTTTCACCGCACACAGTTGTGATCAAAAATAATCAGTTCAATTATTACTTTTGAACTGATTAAAATAATCATTGAACTGATGTCAAGGAAACCGCCAAACCATGACATGCACGCTGCTGAGTCCATGTAGATGTTTGTTTTACTGTGGTGTCAGGCCACATGATCCTTAAATCATGGATCATTTTGAATGCATCATAATTATGGGAGATGACATGTTAAAACAAAGGAAATCCTTTGGAAATGGTTATTTTTAACAAAACAACCTGAAATCTGCTAGTAAGAGAGCAGCATCTTAGTTCCAGGTCAGCAAGATTGCTGAGGGGTTACCAACCCATTCTTCATTTCTTAAAATCAATGGTTATGCAATTCATTAATTAAGATTAACCTTACATTTTCAAACTTTCAGTTTATTCAGCAAATGTGAGAAAAAATTGATGGTGTTTTTTTAATAGGATAATGTAAATTGTTCCTCACCCTCTGAGTCGTGTTTGATAAATCTTCATTTTAGAGTAGTGTTCCCAGTGCATTCACTTGTGTATTTTGCGTTTTATAAGCTGTTTAAACCCAACTGTTTGCGGTTTAAGTGTTGCTTTGCAGTCTAGGTCCTCGAGGACCTTATGTCCTGCATATTTCAGATGTTTTTCTGCTCCAGCACAGCTAATTTAAATGGCTGAAGTGATTCCTCAGCAGGTCGCTAAGCTCTGTAGGAGCGTTCTAATAACCTATTTATTTGATTCAGGTGTGCTGAACCAGGCTAACATCTAAAACATGCAGGACACAGAGATTCAGATGATATGTTATTCTTGTTTCACTGCTAATGTGTTTTTGACAGCTCAGTGTTTTTCTGCACAGTGTTGCTCCAATTGTGCGTTCAGGGGAGGCCGATCCAGATGTTGCAAAATTCCTCAACAGGTCAGTATCATCTGCTTTAGAAACACATAGCTTTCTTTCCAATTAAACATCTAATAAAAGTCCAAACATTTTATTTGGATTCAGGTTGAGCGACTACCTGTTCACAGTTGCCAGATACGCAGCCATGAAGGAAGCCAAAGAAGAGAAGATCTACAGGAGACCTGAATGAACTCACCTATTTATTAGAACCTGCATTTGTTTCTACAGTAATAGATGCAGATACTACAATTGTGTTATTACTTCAGTGCATTATTTCTTAAATATCACACAAAAGACAAAATAAACCAGCTAAGCAGTACATGTACATCAAATGTTAGAATTGTATACAATAAGCTCAGCAATTCATCAAACAAACATAAAATACTTTAAATTAACCATTTGATTCCACGTTGTCTATATTCTCAGTCTGATTAGAATTAGTTTTGATATTTCCCAGTATAGTTTCTCCTCTTGCAGTCACATGATCTGGCACCAGCCCTGGCTCTTCTGCGACAGCGTACAAGCCCATGTCATGAGAGACAGATTGCGGTCTTCATAGGGTGGGTAGCGCAGATACGTGACGAATTCAAACCGCGTCCCTCTAAGCAAGCACGCTTTTCTGTGCGAGAATGTATCGAAGCTGTAGTGACCATGGAAGGACCCCATTCCACACGCGCCTTAAAGAAAATGTTTCAATGAATAGTTAAGACACTATTCTTTTTTCTGGGTTTTTTTTTATGTCATTGTATGGGACATGACACACTCACCCACTCCACCAAATGGCAAAGACACCATCAGGCTCTGAAAGATGCAGTCATTAGAGCAGAAGCTTCCACTGGAGGTCTCACTCATGAGTCTGGAAATGACCTGCGGTAAAAAGAAGCTCAATACATGAACACAATTTACTCTGAGAAACTGAAGAAATAGTTACCCTAGTTAATGTAAGGATTTTAACTAGTCCACATGTTTATCACCAGCCTGTTTAATTAATTACAAAACTTGTTTTAATCATCATCGTCCTGTTGGAACTGCCTAGCAATATTTAAGAATCACTCCCTCCTGAAACACGGGTGTCACTATTTAAAGAGAAGCATAGGCAGGAAAACTATCTTCCTCCAAAGTGAAAAACTTCAATCCTAATTGAAAATTGACTTGCCAACATGGCTGAGCAGAATGCCACCTGGATAAATATTTTACGGTTAGATATGGCAGAGTTTTACTAACCTCAGTTACCAGAAGTATGTCTGAATTAGTCAGTGAGAGGCTTTCAGATCTTTGTAACTCAAATTGTAGGGCTGTTTTGCCGCCAGTGTGTCATAAGAATAGAAGACGACCTTACAGTTCATCGAAATTATATTTCTGTAGGACACTTATTTCAAACATCAAAACCAGACTTGGAAATAATAAAGCAGGAATAAAGAAAAAGAAAAAAACTATTAGAAGGGGTGTACATATATATGCCTTTATGTATAATTATGAATCTGTGTGGATCAGAGAAAATCCACATTAAAGCATTTTCTTTAAATTGACCTATGAAAGTCGTTTGTTGCATAATAATTTCATGCTGAAAAAAGGCCTAAAGCAAAGATAAAATGTATGTGTATGATAGCTGTATGTGAACTTTTGACCAACACTGCATCTCCACTTGTTATGACGTACCTTATTGTTAGTGGAATATGCATACACACAGAGGGACTTCTCTTGCTTATTAATAAAAGCAATGGCTTCATCCACGTCATTTACAGTGAGTATTGGGAGAACCGGGCCGAAGACCTCCTGTTGCATGATGGGGTCTGATTCTGCCACTTCTACCAGAACTGTTGGGGCTTCAAATACAAGCACAGAGCGTCATCACATTGTGCATGTATACATAGGAGTTGTTTTATAAAAAGTCAAGGTTGTAGCTTCCTACCAATATACTTCTCTCCCTCCGTCACCTGCCCACCAACAACCACCTTCCCAGATCTCCACAATAGCTCTCGTGTCCGGTTGAAGATCTCCAGGTTGACCATGCGACCAAAGCTGCGGGATTCTCTTGGGTCAGGGCCGTAGAACTGCATCAGGCAGCATTTCAGGGCCTGCACCAGCCGCGCCTTGACATCTGTGTGGCAGAGGATGTAGCTGGGGGCCATGATGCTCTGACCCGCGTTGTGAAAACGCGCCCATGCAATTCGCTGCACGGTGGTGGTGATGTCACAGTGCTGGTCCACGTAGCACGGGTTCTTTCCTCCCAGGATCAGGGTGACGGGAGTGAGAGTGCGGGCTGCAGTCACAGCAATCTTGCTTCCATCCTCTCTGTTTCCTGAAGAAGAGTGACGGCCATGTTAAACATGCTTTAAACCATCAAACGCATTCAAATGTGTGTTAAAAGGTTGAGGATGTGGTTACCTGTAAAAAATACGTGGTCAAATTTAAGCTCCACAATCTCAGGCAAGTCACCGATGCCTGCAAGAATCACATGGAAGCATTCCTTGAGGAAAACAAAAATTTTGTATAAGCATTTCATGCATATGTCATCCTTTCTGAAGACTAAGCAAGTTAAAAATAAATTATCATTAAAAGAATTGTTTAGAATGCCCAAAACAACATGGAGTTTTTATACATCATATTACATCATGCATCTCTGACAATGGTTATATTTTATACAAGACAACAGAAATGGAGGTGAATTTTGTTCCAATGACTTATTTTCTTATTACCTGACTAAATAAAATTATGTGCTTTTAATTTAACAATAGTGGAGAAAAGATAACTGATTCTGATGAAGACACAGATGATGTCAAAACATTTGTCTCCATGAAGTTTGGACAGTAAAAATAAAGATTGATGAGTAAGTATGATGTCCTTTAGCTGTGCTGCACCTCATTTAGACATAGTTTGTTGGGAGACGATTACCTTAACATTGTAGCTTATTATTTTTACTCAACTTATATATAAATTAAACTTATATAAAAAAAAAATATGTCCTCTCCTTCACATTTATTGTGGACCTTTAATGATGCATTTTAAATGTATTTGTTTAGTTTTTGCCAAACTTCAATTAACTTTAAAACAGAATTAGATGCACAAGTTTAAATTTGTGGATGGAAAATCATCAGCATTGTATGTCCAGTTTATGTATATGAAAAAAATGTATTTGCTTTTGAGAGGTATAAGCAAATTTTACACAAAAATATCTTCATACACCACATTTAAACAATGCAGTTTTTAAAAAGAATAACAAAAGCAGTGGCTTTTTGTCAACTGATCCTCTCTATCAAATATCCCACCAGTTTTTATAACAACAGTGTCTTTAAATTGTATCTCTGTCTTTAGTCATCTTCTAGTGCCTCAGATTTCCCAGAATTTTGAAAGCTCCAAAAAAAGTAAAGCAGTGAAATGACTCTCCTTGGAAACTCCAGTAATAATTTAAGTCGTTAAATCATAAATAAATTAATAGAGAGTGGCTTATCACGTACTTAACACTTAAATTCAATTTGGCTCAAGGATTACAGCTCAGAAGGTTCTTTAATCTCAGCAAACGCTCTACAAACTTTTTCCATCCACTTTCCAGCATATTGCATCATCAGCAGGCACTTTTTGGCGAGGTGAAGTCACATTGTGTAACTTGCTGAAAGACCTTTGGAGCCTCTCTGCTCGCTTACTTACGTTATCCAAGTAGAAAGGAATAAGACGATGCAGAAGCTCTGCCGTGTGCACGGTGTACTCAGAGGGGCTGATGAGGGCACAGTTTCCTACATGATGGAGATTCCTATGTGAATGTCAAGATTCTCTGTGGGATTGTGAGGTTACAGGACAGCGCTGCTGCTCACCAGCTGCAATGGCTCCAACCAGAGGCACCAAGCACATCTGGACCGGACTGCACCAGGTCCCCATGATGAACACCACACCCAGGGGCTCATTGATCACCAAACACTCGTCCAAGCTGGTGGACTGCACAAACAACTTCAAAGTTAGGCTACAGGGGAAGCAAACAAGCAGAGGAGAAAAAAAGGAAAGATTCGACCCCCGTTGAATACTTAAAAGGTCGGTGCAACTTAGCTTTAATCTGCTTTGGTGGACTCTGTACAATGGATTTCTTTGTGGCAGTCAGACTGGAATGCTTTTGGGTTGTGTAAGATTCGAATAATCCCAGTCGTTTTGCCACGAAGATGTTTTGGAGAAATGAGTTTCTCACCAGATTCTTTTCCACAGACTTGGGTTCCATCCATTTCTTCAGGTTGCTGATTGCATGAAGTGCCTCATTCTTGACCATGATCAGTTCAAACACGACAGTTTCGAACCGCGGCTGGTTGAAATGAAAAGAAAATGCAATATTTGCAGGAAAATCTCAAATTAAAAAATGAATGACCTAGTTGATTTCAGTGATTCGGTTTAAAAGATCTCCATAGACTGCAGTTATTTCCAAGCAAACACAAACACACAAATGTTCAACTCCCTGTGAGCAGTCAGCTTCTTTAGCAATGCACTTAACTGTTAAGTCAGGAGTGGTTAAATGTAAAATGCAATTACAATTTCATTGAAAGGTTTAAGGAAATACAATTCAACAAATAGCAACAGTTTCTTTTAGTCACTATCAGAAAGTTTTAGATACAGAGTAGCCATATTGGATTTGGTGACAAAGTTCTGACTTTCCTATTCAGATAAAAATCAAGTTTGATTTTTTTTCAAACTTGAAAAAAATCAACTCATAAGTAAAAACAGACCACACTATAACTACATTATTTAGTCAATCAAGTTTTACCTATGGATAAGAAAACATTTTCTTTTTCTCTAGTTCTGTCTGAAAGCACATTGTTTTTGTTAACCAACAAATAGTTCTTCTTAAAGTTTTATGCCTTCAAATACTGTTTTCTGTATTTAAAAATTTGTTTTGTAAAAGGAATCCTTATTCTTATTTTTCTTGAAACTAAAACTTGGGATGTTCATTACCTTTAAATCTTAAAAATCAAATTTAACTGCATACGTTTTTTTTTTTTTAATTGGTGAAATAAATAACCCATTCAGTGATGTTCTAATTTGTTGTTATGGAGCAGTAAACCAGTACCTTATGAAGGTCCCTTCCAAGAGCATCCACAAAGTCACACTCATGCTCTTCCAGCATCCGCACCACAGCCTCCAGCTGGGCCAGTCTGAAACCTTCCTTCAGGGTCCGACCAGCCTGAAAGGCGATTCTTGCCCTCCTCAGCAGATCCACACACTCCAGAGGGTATGTCCTCAAACAGGGTTCTCCCAGCCTCGTCCTGGAAAAACAAACTGTTGTCAGCACTAACAGTCCCAGCAATACTTCAAATCCACGTCGTGTTAGACCTTATACCTTCTGCATGTTAAACGACCATTCCTCTGACAAACATAGCACGCCCTGATTTTTCCACTCATTTTCACTCGAGTCAAGGAAATCAGCAGTGCTGGTGCCAATTTGAAGTTAAGCCTGGGCACCCCCTCGGGAAAAATCCCCACAGGCAGGGAGGATAGTAGGAAATCCTAACAACTCCTGCCAATCAGGTGATGCACATAAAACGAACAGTGCTGCTGACTAACATCGAGCTACAGATCATGTTCAACTTTCTTTCCATTTCCAGAAAATAACAATAAAAACAAATAATAAACACAAAATCAAACATCTTTACCTGCGGAGGGCTTTGAACCATCGGGTTGGGGATGGACTAGGTGGGCTGCTCATTATTTTACAGGTTCACAGTGAGACAGAAATGTAGTAGATGGGTGGAAAATCTTCACAGGGGGCCTCAGTGGTGTGCAATGACCAAGCCACTGAGCTCAGGGGAGAAGGTTTGACTCATGCGTGCGCATTCACACCATAATCCTTCATGTGTGGCATTTAGAAAAACCAGAAAAGGAGAACAAGGACACAACCTTCTGCCTACCAGCCGGTCAGCCACCCAGGGTGGGCCTCAGTGGCTCAGACAAGTGTTTTTAATCAATCATTTATTTAAGCTGAAGACAAGAAAATCACTGACGGCATGTGCAGGATTTAAATGGTTTATATAATACTTGATTCAACAATACAGGATTAAAAAAGTATTTTACATGTAGACAAGTCTGTCAAAACAACAAATAAAAACACTCAACACTATTGTGCAGCCAGCTTTAAAGACATGAAGATTATACATTTTGACAGGAGGGGTGGGAAGGATTTTAGCTCGCTTTTTGTTATTTCTCAGCCTAAAAGAGTGAATGACTGCTCAAAGCCAACATTAGCGGTCCTCTGAAACACTTTTAATCAATTCTTCTCTTGACATCATTTAGAAAAACACACAAGGGGAGATCCAGAAGAGACAAACAAGCGTGTGAGGCGTCATTCACCACATCCTCACTGTAGTGTATCGATTAATTAGGAGTGTTTCCAGTTCTTATAAAGACTAAAAAAGGCTTTGAAACGATGTTTGATCCTCCACTAGTTTTTCTGTTTAATTTTTAAAAAATTTCGTTAGTAGAAAGGATACAAGTTTGTTACTGTGCCAGAGAGAAGTTTACTCACTCATTATAGGCATAAATACCATATTCACTTGGGGTTTTAACAAGATGCATCTGAACTGTTGGGGGTTTTTTTTGTTTTTGTTTTTTTTTTTCAGAAAAACTTTTTTTCTTATTCACACATCGTTAAAAAAAACATACATTCCCACTGACATTTGGTGAAGTACTTTCTCTGCATGTCACAGAGAAAAATAAAAGTGAAGGAAAGACTTTCAAATCTGCAACTCTGCAACAGCAACCAGACATGGTGGTGGCAGCATCATGATCGGGGCTCGTTTCTGCCGGTGCATTGCGTCAAGCAGATAGAATAATGAAGGAAGACTACTAAATTATTCACTTAATCTCAAATCAAAGTCTAGATGTTCAAAACTTGGCCACCAGTGTGTGTTCCAACAGGACATTCATCCCAAACATAGACGGTGGTGGACCAGGGAGCTGGGGAACTTCCAGGAAAACAGGGACGGATAGTTTCAAATTAAATAGTTTTTACTCTTGGGGCGTAATTCAACACTGATTTTAATCTCCTGGAATGGCAATGTAACTGCAAGTTTGTAGGGTATGACCACAATCAGACACTAAGTCAGGAAATCAACCAGTTTAAATGTACTCTAGCCTTCCTGCTAAAAAGAGTATTCAAATATCCTGCAGAATTATGCCAGACGCTAATTGATGGCTACAAAAAGAACTTAAAACAAGCTGATGGGCTTTTAACTAATTAAGAGGCTGTACCTATGCATGTGATGCAATTTTAATCATTTGTTCTACAACAAAAAGGTAAATTCAGACTTGTGCACCCAATACCATTAAAAATGATCATTGTTTGCTGATTAATCCACCGTAAGAAAATGTGTCTTTAAAACCCCAAAATGAATAATATTCATGATTATGAGGGTACATAAACTTTCCACTAGTATTGTACACATTTACTGTTTTAAACACAAGTTAGTGGCCATAGATTAGGAAGTTAGACACTAAATATTTATTCTCATTCATAACAGAAAATGTGTTTTTGCATATTAAAGAACTAGAAGATTTTCAATTGTCCTTCAACTCTTTGAGTGAAGGTTTGTCTTTTTTCTTGTTCCATGATGACAAACAGTCCCTTTGTCACTGTCTAAAGGAAATAAACCCTGTCTCAAGGAATATTCAGGCTATTAAGGTCACATTCAACTTCATCTCCCCACAAAAACCAGTGCAACATTTTCAAGGGGACGTCGTCCAATTGAGCAGTTGTATTTGGTTGGTCAGTCTGTGACATCATTTTAAAAGGTCTTCAGACCGCGAGATCTTTTCCGCATGGCTTGAAGAAAAGTCCACAGAGATCAGAAGGATTTACAGTAAAAGCGTCCATAGTTGCTTCAGTTAGATCTCTCTCGTTCAGAGAAGTAGTCCAGGACCATAGCCCCAATATCTATGGCTTTTTTTTCCCAAAACGTGGTAATTGGTTAGAGCTGAACAACAACAGCACGTGTGCTAGCATGGGGTAATGGTGAGACATGAGGCACTCAGCATTAGTATGAGGTGGAGTGAACATGGTTTTCTGGTATAAAATACATAGAAGACTAAACCACTTCATGATTTTAAACTCGGGCGATAAAAAGAGATGTAGCACATAGCACAACCTCGTCTACTCCAGCATGAAGGGTAAAAATGTCGACAAATCGTTTCCAGATCATTTTCTGCTCTTAAAGGTAAGTGATGCTACACCGAGGGCATGTTTATATCAAATAACAGCATGATCAGACTTTCTGAATAGAAGAGAGGGTGATGTTTGGCTCTCAGACAACCAGAGAACACAACGGGCTGGATGGGTCAAACGCTGCAACACAAAGGAATTAATGCCAAGTTACAACTTCGAACAATGACTTCTTTTTCTTGGAGATTCATCACAAGACACAGATTTGTCTTACACTCATAAAAACGTTTTTTTTTTTGGAGATGCATTTCTGGATTCAACGGATGAAATCCAAACTTGACAGCATATTAACAATGATTGGTTGTTTGGTTTTACTCATGTAAGTAAGACCTCGTGTCTAATGGCTTGCATTGCATCTGTATTGCTTTCCAGTTGTCTTAAAACGGTGGCCTCTGATCCAAGAATGATTCTGTTAAGCCTGAGAAACTGAGATCAAACCACGGTGTTTTTGAGTGTTATCATGTTAAATATATGAAATATTCATTTTTAAGAGTAGACATTAAAATTTTACTGTGTTGTAGGAGCAGCTTCCTCTTTGAAGAGAGACCTAGAGTAGATCCCACTCCATCAGCGCTCAACCAGAGATCAGACCTTCCATCATACTCCTCCTTTCTTTAGCTGATGGCTCTATAATGTCCCAGCTAGCTTGAGCATCCCGCTCGGTTCATGCTGTTTATCACATCCATCCTGTGCAGATTGTCCCAGCGCAGAGTTAGGAGAGCTCGAAGCCTGTATTCATACTGATGGCGTAACGCAGTTTGTCACGCAGGATGCTCTTCTTACTGTAGTTGGGCAGCTTTAGAAGGTTGAAACACGTAGAAGAAGTAGGAAGTCGACCCCCAGGCTCCTTCTTTCGAATTGTGAAGAAGCCCCTGAGGACACTGCCGAGGGTGTCTCCCGTGTCCTGGACATGGCAGGTAAAATGTTCACAAACAATTATTTTTGGATTGACCATCACAAGTATTAGATTTGTATATTCTTTCTTACTTAAAACCATGAGACTATTAGAAAGTATTTCAAAACTTCTTCTCCTTTAATGCGACATATCCCGTAAAGTTAATTTGAAAAACAAACAACCTGTTCCAAGAAACACTGTTAAAAAAAACAAAAAACAAACAAACAAAAAATGTTTCTTTCCTAATCTTTAATTTATGCACATTTTTATTGCATGTTTCCAAACCTGTAAAGGATATAGCTCAAAATAAACACATGTAACAAGTAACTTATTTTTCACTCTTACCTGATCATCTGAGACTTCCACACAACGGATGGAGAAAGGTGGTTTGAGGTAAGCAAAGCCTAGAAGAGGTGGTCTTGAACAGCTGGTAACAAACTATAAAAACATATTTGAAAGATAATGAATAGTAAATAACTTTGAATTTGCAGTTAAAACAAGTATTTAACTTTAGGAAACCTACTTTCAGGAACATAGCCCTCTCTTCAGCATTAAAGTCACTGGACAGGATGTCCCAAAGCCAGATGATGACACGGTGGCTGCTATGGAAACCACCATAGTAGACAGTGTGTTTCCTTTAAGAGGCGAAAACAACAATGAGTATGTTAAACTAGCTCAATAAAAAGAAAAGAAAGCATTCGATAAAGGTGTCAAGCTAGAAGAATGGTAAAAAGAAAGGCAAAAGTGAAAATTCAACTTACTTAAGGTCGTCTAAATCAATCTCTGCGTTATCCCCTGAGATCAGCCGCTGAACTTCAGGGGTGGAAAACATGTGCAGCCACTCTGGATTAATGATGCTGCGGAAACCCCGGATGAAAGCCGCCGTTTGCTCCTTAATCTGCGTGTGCATCCTGAAGTGAGCCATCAGGTGGATGTAGCTGATTCTGCGGTAGAGAGAAGAGATGGAATCAGGCTGTGACATTGATTCGACAGAGGACTTTTCTTAAAAAGGACCAACGCAGGTTTTTAACTATGGAATCTTAATTCACTTACTTGTTTTCATTGGTGACTGGCATAGTTTTTCCTCCAGGTATCAACTCATGACAGACAAGCTGCAAGGAAACACCAACTTAAACTTCATACATTAGATGAAATGCCTTTCTGATATGCCTCCATTTTTATATTTACCTACCTGCCCCATAACATCTTCATCATAGGACAATGTCAGTCCTAGGTCTCCTACGTCTCCGTCATAGCGCTAAGACAAAAAAGATAAAGAGTTTTTTTGTTTTAAAAACTTTTCCAAAAATGTTCAGACTTCTCCAGGCTGCATATAAACGCAGTAACAGAGTCGAACCTTAATGGAAGTGAGGTTTTTGTAAAACTCAGAGTCCAGGGAGGGAAGCTCGTCTATGGAGCTGTAGAAGGTGCTGTGGTGGTGTCCCAGGACTTGACTGAGGAAGAACGAGGCAAAAGGAACATCCACAACGATGCCCTGAAAAGGCAAATCAAGTAGCTGATTATCACATCACTTACAGCAATAGGCAGAAATGAGCACCTTTGAAGATAAAATTACCTCATAAACAGCTTTACCGAGCATCTTCCCAACAAACTCAAAGAGTTGCAAGTGATTCTCGTGAATGTAGGATGTGGGTGAGGGATAAAGCCTTTCATTTCCACTTGTAGTCTATATGAAATAAACAATGGATCAAACCAGAACCAGGTGGTTTGAAGAAAACAAAACAAAGTGAGCCACCTATTCAGGTTACCTTGAACAGGTTGAGGGCAGGGTTGAAAACTTTCTTAATGATCTCCTCTAGAAACTCTTTGAAGACCCCATCCTGGTCAATTCCAGCCTCGTCCACTCCCAGGTCATTAACAAACTTCACACGAATGACGCCTTTTATGGAGTTCACCGGTAACCTGCGGAGTTGGTCGTATCCGTCCTATAGGCAGGGAAACCCAGCAATTACTGAGGAACAAACCAGAAAGTTATGTAATAAATAAGTAAAAAAAAAAAAGAATCTCTACTACACACTTCCAGCATCCGGGAGCGGCGAATAGTAATATGGGTGACGTGCGGAGAAGCCGAGCTGGTTTCTACCAACCCTAAACTTTCTTTCTCCTTTGTGACGATGTTTCTGAACAGCAGCACTCTCTGAAAATAGAACGTTGGGAATTACCATTGTGCAAAAAACACAAACATTAAGCAGGACACACGCTTTAACTGGAGAACCTCGATCACTCACGTTTTTATGTGGGATAACATGTGGGATGTACTGCAGTAGAAGCTGAGCTCTTTTTTTCCCTTTTTCCAGCTCTTGGAACAACAAGCTCGGCTTCAGATCCCTGAGTGAAACAACAGGATCGTTCATCACAATGAGGATATTTCTAAACTGAAAGCCAGTGCGTCGCCTGAGACAGGTGACAAGAGTTTTGGAGAATTTACTTGCGAAGCCAGTGGTCGTCGGGGGTGAACCTGCGCCTGCAGTCCCGTTCATACAGGACCATCAGCCAACCATGAACACTGTGGAAGAGCTCCAGCTTTTCTCCTTTTGCATTTTCTATAAAGCACAGCAAATATAAATCTAATTAAATTCAAAGAAAGTTGTGGTTGTTCACAAACATTGATGTTGAAATTACATTCATTTCCAGAACTAAATTCTATCCCATCCTATAGATAAAAAAAAGCTCATGATAAATGTCGGACAGATAGTTTTCTACAGAGGTCAGGCTGTAGAAATTAAACTAGACAAAACAGAACTAAAGATAAAACTAAAGTATTTTCTGCTGCTTTTCCTAGAGACCAATTCATCACCTGCTAAACTTTAGGTTTTGAATCCTTCTCACCCATTAAAGGAAAAGACTAAAATTCTTCCCTAGACTAAGGCTTAGGAAAGGCTTAATGGCACAGGAAAAAAAAATGTCTGAAAATATTTAGATTTTTGCGTAATCTTTTTTTTTTTTTTCTAAACATTTCCATTTCTGGGAAACTCTTTAATCAAATTCCATGCTTTTCCAGACAGAAACCCTGAAACTTCAAAGAAACTCATATCACAGCTGTTCTGGCTGGAGGTCACAGACTCACCTAAGATGCCGTCCCAAATCATCTTGTACACAAACGTGTTCAGAAAAGAGGAAATAGTGATGAGTTCCTCTATTTTGAAGGATGTTTGCTCCTCATACACTTCAATGTCATCCAAAATTCTGAAAGATAAAATTTTGGTTATTTGTATGTAGCTTTAAGTTGCATAAAAGTTAAAGGGGAATTTACAAAATTCATGAAGCCAACTTATTAAATTATGAAAATCCCGTTTCAATTTGAATTTATTCTACATTATAGGATCCCAGTCAATTCAGGTCAGAAAAGGATTGCTCTTGAAAAGAGGAAATGAATCTACTTACGTGATGAGGTGACGAGAGCAGTCACAGAACAGCATCAGCATAGCCAGGAGCTGTTTCGACTCCTCTGTATCGTTGTTCAGACACTCCATGAAAAGCTTGAGGCCCCCCTGAGGACCAAGCTCACAGATGAAAGCCCACAGTTTTGGTAAAAGGTCGTCAAGATGTGTCAGACCTGCAGTGAAAGAACAGACCAGTTCTAATCATCAACAACAATATGTGCAAAAGCATAATGTGTGGGGTTCTATGGCTCACCAGTAAGTATCTGGAGGCGTATTTGCGTCAGTGTGGACAGAGCCGTCTGGTAGAGCACACAGATGCTGCACACTTTCTGAACTTCAGCCGAGTCGACCCGCTTCCCTCCGACAGGCTTCAGAATGTTCCTCACAGAAGCCGACTTCTGAAACGCTCTCTTGAAAAGATCTTTAAAAGATACAGAAGCATTACATCCTGAATGACAGAAAATTCACCGTGTTGAGAGATTCTGTAGGTTTTACTTTGATAACTTACTCTTAACGGGTAGATTGTTTTGAGACGTGCTCGGCTGCGGCGGCGGTGGGGTGGACTCCTGACTCTCCAGCTTCTTGGAGAGGACATCACTGAAGAGAGTCCGAATGACAGATACGCCCCACAGGTGCTGAAGTTGCTTAGTGACCAGAGGCATTGACTCATTCAGACTACGCAGGGAAGGAGAAAGTACAGGTAGACAGAAATTGAAAGAAACAACTAGAACAATAGAGTAAACAATCAAATATAGCAAAAAATTAATGAGCAATTAATCTTTATCAACAAAAATATAAATGTATGGGTATTTCTAACAGTTTGCATAAAAAAAATGAGAAAACTACAAAAATTTGGAGGTTTAAGCTTTATTTTTCTATCAGTTTAAAAGTTATATTTAAACTGCTGGGTTCATTTAAACACATAGAGACTCACTGACCCGTAGTCCACAGTCTGAGAGAACCAGCCCAGGACAGGATGCCAGTGTGTTAGGTTGGACTTCTTTTGTGATACGTATCTTTGGCAGTACGACAACATGTCGGTCAGGTCCTTCACAAAATGGTTGGCCTCTTCTTCTAAGACTTTATCGTTGAGGTAACCCAAATGGATTAGGTTTCCTGTTGGGTACATTTGAAAGTAACATTAACAATAGATGCATTTCAATAAACTGCATTGTCTCTGAAAAGTTAATTTAGCTCAGTAATTGGCTTGAAGTCTATTAAAAATACTCATATGTACATATGAGTATTGTATATAGTCTATATTATATATAGACTACATGGAGCCCCAACCAAGTGCTCAGACAATAGTGTGCAGTACAATGGTTTTATATAACATTGTAAATTCCCATGAAACATAATTTTGAGTTTCCATTAAATGTAACCCATAATAATACACTTGAAATAAATCACTTTGTAAGGATTTGATCTATAAAAAAAAGACATTAGTTTAATTTTTTGACGTTGACTATTCAAACTAACCTTTTGACTAACCAATTCACTAAAACGGACCTGCATATAAATCTGCTTTAGCAATTAAAAAGCCAAGTGCTAAATCATCTGGAAGCATTTACCAAGTAAGCAGAGTGTGTGGCTGCCCTCAAGACACACACAGATGTCCAGACACTGTTCTTCACGGCTCAGAAACAAAATGAACTTCCGCAAGAGGTCATGGGTCTGGATTAATGCCATGCACTGTTAAGAGAAAGTATATGTAAAGGCAAATGGTCTTAACATTTCATGGTACTAGATACAGACACAACAACAGGCTTTTACCTCTGGAGTCAAGACACTGAGATGGGACACCACGGCGGGAACAGACATGATGTGAAGCAGGAAGGACCGGAGCAGGTTGTCTGAAAAGTGAGCTGCAATGACTGGCCTGTGAAAGATCAGATTTAGATTATAAGCAAGGCTGGAAATACAGTTTTTCAAAACACAAACCATAACAGACATCCATGTGTGGCAAAACTAAAACGTTCTATCCAAGTTGAGAAACTGAAATATGAATGTACCTCAGAGACAAAGAGAAAACAGCAGTCAGGGTGCCTTTAGAGAGAGACGGTTTAGACCGGGCCAAACCATTGGTCAACAGGATCTATACACAAATGTAACACAAACTTCATATTTAACAATTATATGTTGTTGTTTTTTTTTTCAAAAAGGCAAAAATAAAAAACACAACTGAACAAAATTGTCTTGTTTAAACTGTATCAAAAGCAAATAGTAAAGGTTAACCTGCAATATTGAGTAGAATCCCTTCTGATTTAGATGCCCCATAATATTTTCACAAATCCTTGTCAAAGCAGGTCTCAGAGCCTCACCTGCAACATTGGCAGAGGAATATTATTCATTATGTTTCCGTTTGAACAAAGTGTGTCAGGCAATAACAGCAGATCTGGTTATACTTGACTCTCACCCTTTCCTCGGACTATCCGCCATGTTGACGTGTCAGTGAAGGTCACCAGCATGGTGAGGTACAGTGTAACCAGCTTGTTGTCTTGGAGTATGTCAGGCTGAAAAATCACACAGTTGGTTGTACAACTACATCTGAAACACAAGGCCTGAATTAACTGGATGCAATAATTAAAGACTGGATGAAGGATTACCTTTAGGTTTTTCAGCAACTGACAGCAGATCCACAGGACATCTTTGATCTGTTTCAGCCAGGGAATAGTGAGGTCTTTGGAGAGAGCCAAAGAAACATACCAGACCTGAAAACCACAAGGGAGAGACATCACTAAAAGAAAGTGAGATTAAAAAAATGCTTCATTTCTAAAGGATAACAACACAGCCAGACTTACTTTAGGTTCGTTATCAACCTCCATGCTGGCCAGAATTGCTCGACATAGCTTCTCAAATCTCTGATGGAAGTAATTAAATATCAGTTTGAGTTGCACAGGAAAATCTATAAGTTATACTGAGGCAACCCATCTTTGACTAAACATTATGAAATTATGTTTGTATTACTATACAGAGGGCTACAACTGCATCGACAGATGTACATTTAGTTTACCAATCAAATTCTTTACAGTGCCAAGCAGTGCCTCAGGATTTTATGTAATAAATAATTACAATAAAGTACAAAGATATGTATTTTCAATATTTTCAAACTGTCGCAATTGAAGCTGATATATCATTCATTTACATGAACCAATGGGCAGCAGTGAACTCACCATCTTATCCTCAAGGCGATATATGAATAGCAATTTTCGAGCAATTTTGAAAATTGAAAGTGCATTTCTTTTTGTTGTCCCCGCTTCTGAAACTTGAAAATAGTCATCAACCTCTTTCCTGATAAGACAAAAAAAAAAAATCACTGTTCAGAAAAACCATATCAAAAGAAAATGCAACTCAGAACATCACCATACAAAAAGAATGCAGAGGTCTTGAAACTGTAGTCACCTGGTTTGCTTCTGAAGTCTGCAGCGACAGAGGAATCTCCTCACCAAAGCCTGGATCTGGGTTGCTGCTTTCTCCTTCTCTTTGTATCCCTTTCTTTCCTCTCTGGCCTGCCTGGCTTTGTCCAAGAACTCGGACTTGGAGCTTTGAGGGACACTAAACATGGTGCGCCCTAGAAAAGAAAAATGTAGACCATTGGTTTCACTACAATAAATCTACAAGGGGGAATTTAAATACTTTACAATCAAATCAAAATTTCAAGGGTATTTTTGTTTTGTTTTGTTTTTTTCTCCAAAAACTTGAATATTACATAAAACCAATTTTAAAACCCTTTTTTGACAGAACTGCTAATGCAGGTCCAAAATTGGAAAATACTTTAATTGCTTATTTTATTTTATTAATTCAGTACAAACAGTGAGACTCTTTTCTTCATGAATAAAACCTACACAGAGAGACAATACAAATTCTAATTGTTTCAAAAAAATGAACTTTGGACCACTGAGCTTACCGGAGATGAGTCATTTTGATGTCTCTGCTTCAAGAGTGGTTTAATCCACTGCAACAGTTACATCTCTTGTCTGGATACATCTTGGTATCGTTTCCTTAAGTTCTGACTCCAGGTGTACATGCACACCTTTTGAATCTTCCCTAAACTTTTAAGTGGGTTTTACTCCACAGTACTCTGAAGACATCCCTTTCTATCATATTTTTTTCTTCCACTAAACGTTTTATTATTATGATTGGATACTACACAATGGGTTTTTTTTAGCAGTTAACCTCTGAGGTGTAGTATCATGTAATATGTATAATTTTCATTTTTTCTAAAGATATGGTTATGCCTTCATTAACTTTAAGGCATACTCATCGACATACACAAAGAATAAGCTCTTGAAACAACAGTATGTTATAAATCTCTATGAATTTGAGTTTTAAATTTACTTAATAAAATATTTTAACTTTTTGACAGTATTCCAAGTTTTTGGGTTGCAGCTGTGCCCGTTAATATGAAGCAGGATGACAGTTCTTAAGAGGCGTCAAAGTCCACATCAATGCTGTTTGGAGCTTGTTACTCCCTAAAAAGTTGAACATGACCAAACTGTTTTGGGAGAGCTTACCTGTGAAGTTAATAAGATAAGAAGATTTTGTCTGGCCTTCAGGCACACCTTTCGCTATACGTTCTCCTTCATCTGGCAGTCCGTAACATCCAACAAGGAAGAAAGTCCCAATGAGAAAAAAAAAAAAAAACAGAACCAGAGATCTAACTTGGCATCTCTAGAGCTAGAAACGACTCAGTGAAGATGGAGAAGCGACTGTTAGCTCGCAGGGCTAGCCCGCAGCTTGTCGGTTTGATACTGACTACAAGACATATATTCTAAACATAGTTAGATTTAATTAGCATTGTGGTGAGGCGGAGTTTGATGTTGGAACGATGTCAGTTTGTTGTAACGCAGGAGACACACCGTTTCTAAATGTAAACAATGAGAAGAGAGCTCTACATACTCTGCAGCCATTAATCCATTGTGTCGCATTGAAACGACTCCGGGTAGTTTTTATCCGGTTTTGCAAAGTGCGTTGGGTGTTTAGCTCCTTAAAAAAAATCATTTTATTAGGCGAACTCAGTTTGTACAGTAGCGGCGAGTATAAATTTATTTTTGTGGAAAACAGCTATCGCCCAGTGTGTTAGGTGGGCGTTGGGTAGGGGATTGTTATTGCTGTTACACTTTTCCGTATGATGTATCAACGGAAACGTGTGGGATACATAATTTATTTTTCACGCGAATTAAAATTATTCAATCACAGCCTAGTTGAAATTAAAGTGATTTAAATTTAAAGTGAATTAAAGCAGCAGTTTTTATTTTTAAAGTTTAAGAAGTTTGGGACGGTTGACGTCATTTTTATGAACGCGCAGCGGTACTCCGGTGATGTACCGTAAAAGTGGCCCCTGTCAAGAAAAGGACGTGATGGAACGCGCATTTCAAGCTATTTATGTTTTAGTCATTCAATGATAACACACACTTTACTAAATGAATTGAAGATTTTCTATAGCAATTGAACCAAATATATGTGTAATTGGCTATCCGTGTGTTTACTCATTTCAATAATTTACAGATTTTTTTTTATCCATTTATCCTTTGTTTTCACCTCTTACTCTTACTGGACAGAAAATCAACCCAGGAGGGTTTTGAATTAATACTTTTATCTTTAATCATGCGGATTCTGTCAGTGGGTTGTAAATGATTGTGCTGAAATTGACATTTGAACCAGTCAGATAATGTCATAATTTAATGAGTTTGTTGAATTATGTAACTCATCACTAAAATAACGTGTAAAATAATTATATAAATTGTGGGATTTTCCATGCAAAAATTGAACAGAAATGAATTTAATGTCGAAGTATTATTCAATTCAAGTACAAAATTCAATTTCAAAAACACATTTCCCTTTTTCTTGCATGTGGGTGGATTATGTCTCCTAAGATGTAATATTTATTTATATATTCAATATAATATTTTAATAAAAAGGCAAATATTTAATTATTAAATGTCTTAGTTTCTTCACGATTTAAATATTTAATATTTTTTGACAAACGTTTTTCGGAAAATTATTGTTTTGTAAGGCACTTTCGATCGCTCCTAACCCTATTTGCACTTGAAAAGCCTTTCCTGAAACGGGGCGCTTTTTTCTGCACAACACCGGAAAATAGTGGGTGTTAGCTGACTGGCGTTAGCAAGCAACAACTTCGAAGTCAGCTGTGGGTTCTATGGTAAATATATGGGTTTCTTTCTACCTTTAAACAAATTAGTTATCCATTGGTATCACAGTATTTAGAATAAAGATTACTTAAATGCCATAGTATGAAATAATTGACTTATTATAGAAAAACATCGGTAACTCCTAACTATGCTAACTGGGTGCTAGCTACTGAGAGCTAAATCGAAGTTGTGAGTGACATTGAAATAGCAGTTAATTGTTTTAGAAACAAAATAACATCTAATGTTTGGAATCGTTAGTGCCTCTTATTTTTTATTGAATACGAGTTTGTTAATTGTGAAAGCTTTCATTAGTTTACTGATGGCCTTGATGACGCCGTTTTTTCCAACTGAATAAAATGTTTTTCATTCCTTTTGACATGTTTACTTGAAGAATCGAGTAAACATAGATAGGTTTTGACTGATCTAAGTTTAATTTTGAACAACTTAAAATAGACTGAATCAGTGATAGTAAGATAAAATGTGGAAGTACTTTAAACATTTTAGTGGTAAGTCATTAAAATATTTAAGACTTTCTGCTGACTTATCGCTATCAATCAGAGTTTTATTATGGCATCTGATGTTAACTCATATATTCACCTTGTTTCTGCTTATATTTGTTGTCTCTTTGGGATCATTTCTGGAATATTCACCTCTCTTTACCAGATCAATAGGCCTTGTGCTGACCACCGCCCAGTCCTTTTGGTAAAAATTTAATTTAGAGGTGGCTTCTATTAGTCGACAATAAGTGAAAGTCATTACGATGTCTTAATAAGGATAATAATCTTTTGATTGTTTTATATATATAAATATATATAATTATAAAACCGAATTGCATTGATGGTATTATATAGAATTTGTGACAAAAAAGTATAGAAGATTATGGATTGATTATGAACATATGGACAATGAAGTGACTGCAAGTTTTCAGTAAGCATACATCTTTTGAAGGAAATCATAATGAGGACTACAGTGCCGATTATATAGATGGACAAAATGACTCCAGTTCCAATCTTGAAATGTTTTGTGACACGGGCTACTCCTTCACAGAAGTTCATAAGGTTCATTCATTCTGATGGACGCTCAATCCTGATGGATTCTCGGTAGGAGACAAGCTGTTGTTCAGCACTGACGATTCCCTTCATAAATCACCTTGGTTTATGAAGGGAATGTGTGTAGTACCAGAAAGTATTAATTTAAGTGGCACTACCACCAGTAGATAACCAAATAGTACAGGTGTTTACTCCACTCTTCATGGAGTGACTTTTAGAGAAATCATGTCATGGTGGTGTTTTTCCTTGTTTTTTGTTTTTTTTTCTTCAGGAAGAGATGTCAGGAGACAGTGTGGTGAGCTCTGCAGTGCCAGCAGCTACAACCAGGACCACATCCTTCAAAGGTTCCAGCCCCAGTTCCAAGTATGTGAAGTTAAATGTGGGTGGAGCGCTCTACTACACTACAATGCAGACACTAACAAAGCAGGACACCATGCTTAAAGCTATGTTCAGTGGGCGGATGGAGGTGCTTACAGACAGTGAAGGTAAGCTGTGTATGTATATTATGAATGTATGTACATTCTGAATGTACATACAGATGGTTTCAATGGTTTTTGGTTTATAGGTTGGATCCTAATTGATCGCTGTGGGAAACACTTTGGAACAATCCTTAACTACCTGCGGGATGGGGCGGTCCCACTCCCAGAGAGCCGTCGGGAAACTGAAGAGTTACTCGCAGAGGCCAAGTATTATCTTGTCCAAGGCTTAGCTGACGAATGTTCAGCAGCCTTGCAGGTTAGTTCTTTAAAATAAAATCTGATATCAAAATATTTTACATTAGGAGATGGCATCCTGCATATCTTTGATGTGTCAAGTGGTTATTTGAGCCACTGTTAGCTCTTCTGTCTATGAACCTTCTCTGCAATGAGGCATTTTTGTCCGCACAATTACTGTGGATATTTTCTCTTTTTTTTTTTCCCTAACCATTTTCGGTAACATACAGTGAAAATCGAATGTGAAAATGCCAGCAGATTCTGGCACACTCAATCCAGACCATCTGGCTTCAACAACCATATTTTGTTTAGTCATTGTGGTTTCTATTCTTCTCCATTAGTTTGAATTTGTGGAAGTTGTCTAGGTGGCTAAATTGTTTAGTTTCTGCCATGTGGTTATCTGACTTTCTATGTGTGCTAACTGAGATTTAATCATGGTTTTCCAGAAAAGTGACTTAATGTATAAACTTGTGTTTAATACAAAAACATTATTTAACAACTGAAAGGCTCACAGGTGATGAGGAAATCTCTTTTTACTCTTTGCATGCTCAGTCAGCTCTGCATGGTTTTTCTTGCTACTTTGTTTTGTACTCTATACCAAAGTGTTACCATTTTGTCCACATGTACTTGGATATGCTCATGAAATAACCCTTTCCTTCTCATGTACTTGCCACTAAGTGCCTGTTTCTCTTTGTAATCTGATGTTTTGATAGAGATGCACTCATAAAAATGCTCAGATCTGATTTGTAATGACATTGTTCGAAAGGTGTAGCATTAAACCGCTGTTTCTATTGTGGCAGTAATTCTCGTTTAGGTAACATGACCACTGTTGAAACCAAACTAGCAGAATGACCTCCTTCTGGTTGACACCTATTTTAGTTACACAACACAATTTAGTATTACAGCGCATTTGTCATATTTTGTCTGTGATATAAAATACTTTACCGTAATTTAACTGCAGTATTTAATAAAGGAAATAAAATTGTCTTTCAGAAGAAGGAAACGTATGAACCTCTTTGTAAAGTGCCTCTCATGACATCATGTAAGGAAGAGCAGAGACTTATTGCAACCTCAAATAAGGTATGTTCTTGTAGCTTGTACTGAATTTTGAGATATTAAGATATTTTTTTGTAACCAAACATTTTAACAATCATTTTGTCTTTCCAGCCTACTGTAAAACTGTTGTATAACAGAAGCAACAATAAATATTCATATACTAGGTGAGTCTCCTTTAGTACCATCATCATTAGATATGGATCATAAGCCAGATGACTTACAGTACCCTTCATCATTTTTTATTTTTTTACCTCCTGTCCAGCAATTCTGATGACAACATGCTAAAAAATATTGAGCTCTTTGACAAGCTGTCGTTGCGGTTCAATGGGCGAGTCCTCTTCATTAAAGATGTGATAGGGGATGAGATCTGTTGCTGGTCCTTTTATGGCCAGGGTCGTAAGATTGCAGAGGTGTGCTGCACTTCCATTGTTTATGCCACAGAAAAGAAGCAGACTAAGGTAAATATGCATCTGATGCAGTTTTTTTTTTTGTCATTAAAATAAATTCTTGAATTGTGGCACTTCTGACCTTCAATAATCATATTCTCTTTTCATTCTTTTTTATTCTTACTATTATATAGCAGAACATTTTTCACTATAGCTCTTATTTTATTTTTTTGTGCAACATTCAGGTTGAGTTTCCTGAAGCGCGCATCTATGAGGAGACCCTCAACATCCTTCTGTACGAGTCCCATGACGGACGGGGACCGGACAACGCGCTGCTGGAAGCCACAGGTGGCGCTGCGGGAAGATCTAGCCATCTGGACGACGACGAAGAGCCCGTAGGAAGAGTTCGTAGGATTCATGTCAAACGACCCGACGACCGCACACACCACCACCAATGACCTCCCTGTTCTGACCCAGCAGTCTGTGTCTCTGGACCGTGCTTGTGCCTTACAAACACCACTCAAATCACTCTCTCTCACTTCCTGTTGTCTTTTAGCAGCTTCTCCAAGAGACTACTCTGAGTGGCGTACATCCGTGTGTATTGTTTTCTGTTTTTGTGTCTCGTTTTAGTTGTTTAGCTGTTGTGTTGCTTTGTAATCTCAAAAATGACTTCTTCTACAGTTGCTTACATGGATGTTTGCTTTCAGCAGAACAAGGTTTTACCCATCGGACTGTTTGTGGAGTGTTTCCGTCAGTGTAAATCTGTTGTTTAAGGATTCAAGCTATGTGACGTACAGCACAACCTGAAGTACAAGATGTAATTATTTAAAAAAGTAATGAAAACGGTTTGCGACTGTGGGTCTGTCAGTGGTGTTATGCCACAGTGTGACCATACGGTGGCACTGTTTTATCCCTGGAATGTTACCATGGCTATTTTGTAGCCTGATAATTAATAAAATTGCATAAAAAAAATAATTTTTATGTTACAGTATCACAGAAGAATGCAACATTTCACTCTCTGGATTATATTCTATTCAGTTAGGATTGATATATTTCGGTCCACTCCACTATTTTCCAGTGGAGGAAACTTGATCTGTGACCTGAGGTGTTAAATGTACTGAGCTGATTGAATGATGTCTGCTGAGGTTTAAGTGAATGAGTGTAATCAGACCAATGCCTGGCTGGAAGGCCTGTCTACAAGCTTTTAACAGAGATGGGAATTAGACCTGTCCATCACTGCATTCATCAGAGTATACTGTTTGCATACTATATGTTCAAGTCAAAGCAAGCATCGATTTTTAGATCTGTTGTACAGAAGTGAACAAATTATGTTTTATATTTATATATTCTTTATCACAAATAAATTTCTAGATGCATTGGTTTTGGTATGTGTTTAATTTCCACATGTTCCTTGTCAGTGAAAATACAAAATTATAATACATATGGCTCCGTTGTTTAAAGAATTACATGGGTTTTTTTTTTTTTAGCCAAGTTTGTGAATAATATGGTTTCCTCAAGTCAGATATTTTTTGCATATGATCTTTGATTTTTCAACTTAAAGTGAACCTCTGAATTAACAGCTGAGATTTAAACTTTACTAGATAATATATCAAACTGTAGTTTTATTGTAGGTAAATATTGTGCTGGAAACTATCTTGATCTAAAACAGATGAAAAGTTTATTTCTGTTCGATGAGGGATGCAGCTTTTTCAGGTCGGGTGTGTATCCTGATTCTCTCCTAAGGGGTCTCCTGATTAAATATGCAGGGGCTTCTTGCGTGTCCTCACATGTTACCGTGTCCTTGTTCGTGTTGCCACCTGCAGCAAAAAGAAAAGAAAAGTGGTTTATGCTTTTTCTTAAGTTAAAGGTCAATTTAAAGATGGGATTATTTGTTTTTACTCACCACCATCAGGTGTCCATTCTTGGCTTTGTACACCATGGGCTCCTGCCCTGTGGTAAAGTCTACTGCGCTCTCTTTGCCAGACTGGATTTCGATCTTTATGCTGAAAATGGCAAAGTTGTTGAGTAAATCTGAACGGCAAAACCAGGTGTCTAAAATTCTCAAATCTTGAACTCACCTGCCCTGAACCACTTTGACTGCATCCTGTTTGTTAGCAATGATGCTGAGTTTGGTTAAAAACTCATACAGGTGCTCACACTGCATGATCAGATCTCCCTGAGACAAAGAGTGACAAATGATCTTGCTAGATTTCTACCTAGCAATGTAAAAGTTTTTATATTTCTGAGTTTTCATAAACCTAGTCATCATTAGAATCATTTCTGTATCGTCACAGTCATGATCAGTGTTGGTTTAAGTAAAAAATACAAACCCAGATATAGTATAATACAGTGTGGCATGTATTTGTATTCAAATGAGTCAAATGTTGAGTAAAACAAATTACACTGCAGTTAACAGCAAAATCAGCAAATCTTTTGGAGTTACCACTCTAGACACTGACATTTCTGTCTATTGTTTTATTTTTTCTCAACCTGACATTAATTGAGAATGTCAATTGAATGTACTACAAAATCAATTCATCAGCTTTTGTTGATTTATTACATAAAATCCCAATAAAATACATTGTGCGTAATGTAATAAGATATAAAAAATTACTCACCTTTTGTTTGGGATTTTCACAAGTTATATGAATTACAATGATGCCATCGCTTAAGTTGCTTACAGATATCCCTGCAAAAAGTCCAAACTCAGTTTTTGCCCTCTATGAGAACCCTAATAATAATAATGTTAATAGTAATGATGTTAACCACTGAATTTTTTAATGTAGTTCAGACCTTTGAGAGAATTGTATGACACTCGCTGTTTGATCTTGGCTTCCTCCACCAGATAGGCAGCAGTCTTGGTGAGGATGAGCTGCCTTGGCCTTGGTTTGAAGCCGTTTCTGTCATACTTAATCACTGGGACACAGTACTGCAGAAACACAGAACCCAACTCACTCAGCGCTTGATTTGGTGCTGGATTACGTCAGGATGGTCATTTCATGCCATTACCTTAATCTGCTCATTGCGAATCATACTAAGAACCCGGATGTTTATCTCTTGCTCGCCTGGAGAAGACAGACCATGCATGCATGTGACTGTCTGGAAACAGAAGTGTGTGGAGCTGTTTTATTTGAAACTCACTGATTCTTGTGTCCAAGAAAGGCTGAGGGATGCTTGGTGGATAATTTTCCTTTTTGCCTTTGAAGATTGCACTGGTGACAACTTTCATTTGAAGCTGAAAGAACAAAACTATAAACTACAAAAACAAAAAACAAAAAAACAGCATTTTTTTTGTCTTATATATATTTTGATCAATGTTTCTTACTTGTGCTTTTTTCTGTGGTGAGATTCCTCGTACATATTTCCGCACCATCAGACGGTAGTGAAGCTTCCGCAGCATCTCCGATGCCTTTAATGCCGCAATAAAATCATCCTCAGAGCCAAACGTTTGCTTTCCATCCGGCTGCATTGAAATGAATAAATGTTGAGTTACCTCAGTGACCACAGCTGGGGGAGTTAGCCAGGTTGTTTTATCCAAAACAGTCTTTGGCAGATTGTTTTTCAGTCTGTTCAAGTAGCTTTGTCTCACAAAGGCCAGGTACTCTGAGTTATCTGTGCTTTTTGCTTCTCCTCTGTTAATGTAGGCTTTGATGAACCTAAAACAGGAGAACAAAATACAATTCAGATGAAATGATGCGATAACATTCAGATTTCGGGAGCCATTTTTATTTATTTTTTTGCTTACTTCTTGATGACTTTTACAGCCCATGCTCTTTTCTCTTTCTCCTTCCTGGCCTGTGCTCCTCTCCAACATGTCTCAATCTTTGTTGCTGAAGACATTAAATTAAAGATAAGCTTGCTTGCACGTCAACAAAGAGGTTTGAATATTTGTGAAATGTTCCTAAGTCTGAAACATAATGTATTTTTTAATCACTTGCTATTGGAGATGTGATAGATATTTTGGTATAAAAACTGTTTTCCAATCCAGTGTATGGTGTTGATATCAAAGTGATCTTTATGGTTTACAAATATTTAAACACCAGTCCGCTTCATGTTCTGATATTTACCAGCCTCTTTCTGTTTCTTAAACTCTCCCTTCACTTTGTATCCTTTATACTTGGCCTGAAGTTTTGATGCTGCAAATCCAAAGCATACAAAACCATTAAAAGTCTTAAATAGTAATAATAAAAGTTTTTAAGATTTGAATTAAACTTACCCAAGTCATGTTTGCATTTCTCGTAAGCATCCTCTGTGGCATAAAGGGTCCTGGGATGACGGATGAAGATCTTGGTCCTATAAAAATCCAATCAAGGATGGCAATTTTTTGCCAAAACTACTGGCTTACTGAGTGTTTTTTTAGACAGAACTAGAAAGTTTTCCTCACCTTCCCATTTTGTACTCATCAGGCAGGTAGCCCAGGTGTTGAACCAGCAATTCAACTCCATCAGCAGGTATTCCTCTCCAGTGAGGCCAGGTGGCCGGGCACAGGGGTTTGTATCTGTGACATGAGCCATGTTAACACACACATGAAAAGTTTACACACAGGAAATCAAGCACAAATTCATGGGGAAAGATGTGTTTTTGCAGGACCTCTTTAAGAAGTCCTCATACTTCCGACGGTAAGCGAAACCGGCTCTTCTCACTCTGAGATGCTCCATTAGGCCCAGGTACTTCACCTGGTGCCTGATCAATGCTTCATCAAACTGTCCTGTGATTGGATGACAGAGATCATGAAACAACCGCGTTGATTGTATTAACTTTTCCTGCCTTTTCTGAGCTGACATACCTGGCTGCTTGGACTCGTTGGACTTTAGACAGCGAATGTACCAGGCCTCTTTAGCCATGAGCATCTCTGTGAGCTTCTGCAGGCTGTTCTTAAACTGGGTCGCTACCTACCGCCAACAGGTCATACCATCAGTTCAATTGGCAGATACATTATGTATGAATTAAGAGTTTTGGTCAGATTGTGGATACTAGAGAAACTTGTTAAACCAGATTTTAACAAGTCAGAATCTATTATCGCCAGATTTCAAGGGATATAAATCTGTATGGTAAAGTTGATCAATTTGGATGTAGTTTTCCTTTATTCTACGTTGTGTAAGACAGTTAAATGGCCTCTTCAAAGAGATTCATCCTTAAAATACTTTATGTGGAATTAAAATGGCTCCATATGCCAGGAAACCAGTTAACTGAGATAAACTTGCTCCATTTCTGAGAGGAACAGTGGCCAAATACCCAATTGGTGTCTGTAATAATTCATCAAAGATGTTTGTCGCATCATCAATGCATGAACAATTTTACATTTTATTGTTACTGGTAAGAATCCAACTTACTGTTTCTGGTCTTCTCTTGTTTGTTGTGTCCACAGCAGAGAAGCACTCCCTGACTATCGTATTTTTTGACTGACACACCAGCTTTAAAAAGAAGTGAGAGTCCACATTAATGCATGTTTACATCAAGATAGTAAATTGTTAAATATCATCTATCCATATATTGTTTTATTTACTGCAGTCTTGCAACAACATAACTTTTGATCATATATCTATATCTCAGTAATTAGAGGTGCGAAAATCCATACTCACATTTTCTATGTTTCTGTATAACAGGTCATTATTTTTGTCAAGAAAACCTAAAAACGTGAAAAAATAAATAAATAAATAAAAATTCTATGTTAAATGATTGCCACTATGAAATTACACTAGTCCAGATGTGAATGTGAAAGTGGCCTTAGGACTGTGGTTTCATTTTACCCACAACGCAGTAGGTGACCTCCCCGGCGTAATGCAGGAGTCTGAAATCTCCCCTCTCCAGAGTCTTTCGTGTCATTTTGTCAGCCAGTCTGTGTCTGCAGTCAAAGAGATGGAAACAAAGTCAGAGATTAATCATAACTCTTTGTCTTCAGGAAGCCACAGTCCACTCCACTGAGCAGAAACTTGGTGTTTGTGGTCATTAATGATACAGATTTTAACTCACGTCACAAAGTGTGGATGGTTGCTCATCTTTTGTTCTAATCTCTCCAGAAAGGTGAGATCGGTGGCATCTCCTGGCCTGAGACACTCTTCATCCTGCAGAATCAGATTCGGATATTTATTTTATTATTGTTAAACCTCACTTAGACAGTCATATTCAGTAAATTAGTCTATTATTGAAAAGTTCCTTTACTTCAGTAATTCAATTTCTTAAGACTGATATGATTTTCCACTTACAGCTATTGCATGTGATTTTATTAAATATTAAATATTAAAAACAAAATTACAACAACAATATGGACAAATATGACTATATTTATGTGAAAAGACTTCTGACGATTACACACCAGTATTGATATGATTCCTCTGTGTTTCTCCTCAACCAGGTCACAGATAATCTTATTGTTGAAGAACTGAACCGGCTCCCACTTTGAGAACAAAACACTTAGGATTAAAGCTGGGACATGTTGATGAATATTCATTTTACTTTTTCGTTTTCCAAGTTTTGATCAGTCCTACCTCAATTCCCTCAGCTTCATATTCTTCCTGCTCCGCTTTGAGCGTCAGCTGGATAAAAAGCTGCTGCAGCTTCTCGTTGCAGTAGTTTATACAGAACTGTTCAAAACTGACAATAAAGAGGGTAAATATTTCTGTTTTTATGCAAAATTTGTCTGTTGGTAGCATTTGGGTTTTATTTTACAGCAAAAATATATATTTATCAGAGAATCTACTATTAATCCAGAATGAAGCTCACCTGTTAACATAGAACACCTCAAATCCATATATGTCCAGAAGCCCGATAACAGTCTTCCGTGAAGAGTCCTAGCGAAAATATTGCTATAAAACACTGAACTTTAAAAAGTATTCTCATCCCTACGACATTTCCGCATTTTGTTGTGTATTTGTTGTATTTTATCTGGAGTTTTAGTGAGAGTACATTATGCAAGAAGATAGAAGTGGTGAGAAAATGATGTATAGTTTTTGATTTTTTTGATACAAGTGTGGAGTGAATTTGCTTACATAAAAACCAGTGAAAACAAATGTTGTTACCTGTGTGTCATGACTCTTTAAATTATCTCAGATTTCTTTGAGAATGCCGTAAAAATGCTTTGAATATTGTGGTTGTAAAAGAAAAAGTCTAAAAAGTTCAAGGGGTGTTTGTGTTTTAGCTTTGGAAATAAAAACTGGAATGTAGGCTTTTACATCATATATGCTCACCTTGTTCTCCATGGACTCATTAATCCTGTTGACCAACCAGGTAAAAGTCTGTCCGTAGATGGCTTTGGCCAGGGCGTCTCTGACATAGATGGCATGGTCTATTGTGAATGGACTGAGGACCTTAAAAATATAAAATCAGTGTCACAATTGCAGTTTGGAGAAAAACAATTTGATCACCTAAAGAGGGTAAAAGAGGTTTGGTGTTTGTGAACCTGCTCTGTTTTGGCTTCAATCTTTCTGAATGTAAGTCCCTCCTTAAGGCTGTTGGCATCCACCCCCAGAAGCTGTGAAGGAAACAGAAATGAGTTGCCGAATGGATTTCTGAGCCTATAGTTCGACATCAAATTCAGGAATGTTTGCTTTCCTTACATCTGAAACCCAGTTCAGCTCCGTATTGTTCTTCAGGAGGGCGTGACCTTTACTGTCCGGATCAAAGTGAACGTTTCCCAAATGGAGAACACTTGCAACCACCCTAAACAGATGCTGCACAGAGATGCTCAGGGTTTTTTTTTTGTTTGCTTGTTTTTTTTTGTTTTTTTTTTACCAACACGTTCATGTTGATACTGATTCGTGCAAAACCATTCAACTTACATTGGTGTTAGTTTCATCAAATTCAATGACTTGCAGGGCATTTTTGACAGATTTCCAGTCATTTTTGTCATTGATAGACGACACAATGGCACATTCCCCCTGTTGGAAACAAAGAACACACAATTATACAATATCTCTAGTGATCATAATTAAGAATGCTCTTCTGAAGTCATACAAACCTGCGTTAGGTAGTAGTAATGCTGGACGTCTCTCTCAAGGCCCAGCTGCGTCAGCAGGTCATCCGATCCTCCTTCCACCAGCTGGTAGAAAACGTGGAAGTTCCTTTCTCCATGATTCTGGTGCACAACCCTCGATTTCTCCAGCAGGTAGTTCAGGATGTGGCCTCCAACAGCGTCCCCCTTCAGGCACCAGGATTTACATTTGATCATGTCAACATTAAACGCAATGCTGACTCTTTTTTTTTCATTGGCTTTGTAACATAATGTAAAGAAAGGCAAAAGAAAAAAACCTTGCAAAACTCGTAGTTACTAGGTTTGATCGATAAGTCCACGCACACTCAGAAAATACATGTTTTATTTATTTTGATCTTTGTTTTGTTTCACTGAGATATTTTTTTTTCCACAGCAGCATTTGCTTGAATCCTTACCTGACTGTCAAACTGAATATCCATGTATTTCCCAAACCGACTTGAGTTGTCATTTTTCAGAGTTTTTGCATTCCCAAAAGCCTTTAATAAAAAAAAAAAAAGAAACTCTTTTATTCAGAATAATTGTCACAATCACTTCTTATTTAAATGCACAGTCGATTTTCTGATAAAATTAGAAGCAACCATTGAACCTCTAAGACAGGGTTGGACATGAGCATCTTGTCTCTGACGTTGTTCATTAAAGTGGTGCTTGGGCAGCTGACGGCATAATACTGCAGGATCTTCTTTGAGGCCTCAGTTTTTCCTGCCCCACTCTCACCAGAGATGAGGATGAAGTGATTGTTGAACTCTGTCAGCATGGCGTGGTAGGCATTATCAGCCAAGGCATAGCTGGATGGATAGATAAAAATTGTAACACATCAAAGGTCCAGTTAGGAAAATACATGTTAACAGGTTTAAAATAGCAAGATTTGTATGGATTGTGATTATACAGATTTATAATTTAATAGATAGTAAGATTTATTTTCTTTACAAGGCAGATTATGCTTAAATCTATCTGCCCTAAAAGATAAGATCCAAAGAATTATTGTGGACCTTTTTAATTGACTTTACTTTTCTTAAACAAGCTAAAACAAAACGGACACTCTGGATTTGGGTAAACCACCTTAAAAAAATGACGCTGCTTTTGTTTTTCCTGATCAATAAAATCCCAAGTCTTTCAAGTCCTTTCTGAAAACAGGAGTATGATAAAAGATATGTTTTCTTTTTTTATTTAATAATCCCATGCGTATATTTCCAGCTGAAACTTTTTAACCATTTGTTTTTCACAGCCCATTGGCTTCCTGTTTGCTACAGGATAGAGTTAAATATTTTACCGACTTCATTTATACTCTGATTGAACAGTGTACAAAGTTTGGATGCCCTTCAAAAACTCACATGTGCGGTGGAAGCTCAAAAAAGTTGACACCCATGTAGACATCCATCTGTTTCTTACTGTAGATGTCCAGGTCCTTATACGGATTCACAGACACAATCAGTGTGCCAATGTAAGTCTAAGGACATGACAGAGTGAAAATTATAATTCAAAACACGTGATTCAGTTTAGATGTGGATTTCTTTTTTCTTTAACTCACATAGATTAGATCCTTGCTGAAACGTTTCTTCAGATTGCTGACAACAGCCACTTCTGTGGTTTCGTCCAGAAGAACAAAATCCTGGATTCCCACTCTGTCCCTGGCGGTCAGGGCACCCTCCATATCCAGCCGGCCCTGTGCAGCAAGCATCAATCATCCCATAGCTCAATACTCTGCTAAAAGCTCCTGAGATGGTAAATTGTTATTTACTGTTAACCCAATGTTGTGTAATCTATTTCTTAGTGCATTTTTATTTTATACTATTTAACTTTAAAACCCTGAATAGTGTTTTGCTAGTTTGTTTTATTCTACAAATCAGAGAAAATTGGGCATAATGCAACCAAATGCAACAGTTATAAATGCATAAAAAGTTTAAAGAAATCTGTTTTGACATCTCCATCTGGATGAATGCACGTTTCAGTAAACAACTCCAAGACCACAAAAAAGCACATGCAGTCTATTTTGTAGATCTATAGAAACTAAAAAGATTTGGAGCTCCTAAAAGTCTCTGCACCAATGTCTTTGACTATACATATGAACAAACAGAAGATAATTGCTACACCATTCACAAGGACCTTGGCTAGCAGCCGTTCATTCAGTTGAGCTGATGCTCCAAGTAAACACGACACAGAGTGAGAAATGGACTGGCAGAGCCTGAAACAGCGGCGTGTTTTAGAAGTAGAGTGGGAAAAAAATTCCACCAATCTGTTTAGCATTCACAGCACCAACACTTTGACCAAAGGTTTTCACAGCTTTTGTTGGTTTTTGTTTTTTTTGTTTTTTTCTCCACTCCCTCTTTGGAAGCAGAAATCCTTTGATTCCCAACTCTCTCTGTAAAAACATTTAAAAAAACATAATCCATTGGATCTAATTGACACAAAGCCCTCCTTCCCCCCTCCCTCATGCCTCCGTCCTCCTCCTATGGCCCTCGTTTCTTCTGAGAACGGCCGAGGGGCTTTTTGTCCTGTAAATACCACGGAGGAGAGACAAAAAAGACGTCTTTAAAATGCAGTCTACAATCCATTACACATATTCTCCCTGCATATCCATTCAGTAATTATTCATTAGAAAACATTTAACGTCACAGTGAATTTCACACTAGGCAGTCGAAACACAATGGAGGAGATTTGGCCTATTTTGGGGTGAAGAGTTGTGGGTGGGGTGGGGGACGGCTGTACAGAGGAAGGGGTGAAGGCAGAGGAGGGCGGAGGGGAGCAGTATTTGTCTGATCTGAGAACCTCTGAAACGGGTCCGTCTTGAGACAACGAGACAGACTAAATAGCGCAGTAACGGTCCGTGCCCTGCTGCTTGCTGTGACACTCATTTAGGGTGCTCTAGTGTGCCCTGAGGGCAAACAATAGAGCCTTGTTCTTAGCGATCTTGTGCTGTAATTTGGACTCCATTACTTTGCTCATATGGGGCCCCATGGACAGACAGAGGAGGCTAGTCAGATGAGTGTTTTTTTTCCACCTGTCAGCACCGCACCCCCAGTCTTCTCAACCCTTACTTGAACAATACCCCTCACCCTGTGTTCCCCACCAATAACCCTCACACGACCCCCTTCCCACAGCACTCCCCTCCCACTCACCCGCTTTAAGCCTATGAGACAGGTGAACAATATCATTGAAGGAACCCCTTTTTGGACGTCAGAATCAATCTGCTGATATGATGGTGGTGGCGCTGCTGCAGGGAATCTGTGACACCCCCTTCTTTCATGGGAACAAACTTCTCTCTGGGCAGCAACAGGGGACAATCTGCTGGGACAGCGTGACTTCGGGTTGCCATACAGTGTTACAAGCAATAACATGGGCAGATAAGCTGCTGTCACGAGATGGGATTGATTTATTCAGAGGTGATGATAATGCCAGTGTTTTCGGTTTTTCGGAGCAAATCTAGAGGTTTGCTGTTTCCATTCAGCTCATTCTTTTGCAGAAAGCAGAAGTGTTTTTAATGACACCAGGCCTGAAAAGCTGAACACTAAATGGGCGTTCTCAGTGCATGAGGACAATAGTGTGTGAACATGATGAGGAACCTGGCTACTGGAGAGGTTCTCTTTATGTTTATAGCCTTGTGCACATGGGTGCATCCCAATAGATTAGATAATCATTGAAAGTTTATGTTTTAAATGTTTATTTCAGCAATTCCATTCACAAGGTGAATCTCAAACTTGGATTAATTTATTTGATGCTGGTAATTGTGATGAATATTGCTTACAGCTAATGAAAACCCTTAATTTAGTTTCTCATAAAGTTTTGCAATAGAGCAAAATACCAGGACAATGATTGCCGTAGTGAGGAACTAGTGAGTGTAATTAACAGGATGTGCTGCAGCTTGGGAGAACACGCACCAAGTTATTCAGAGGAAACGACTGGAAAAGCCACAATATACACCAAAGGGTGATACAGTGAAAAGTGAAACTATAACACAGAGTACCAAAGAGCAGGAAAGGGAAAAGCTTGAAGACTAAACACCAAGTACAAAAGAAACATTTATTTTCTGTTACGTTATTGTGCGTATAATCACTGGGAGAAATGCTGACCCAGAAGTTATCCATCAAAGAGTCAATTGCATCTTCCACAACAAGAGTAAAAAAACAGAGGTTCCTGGTTCAGCTGGTTGTTGACCGAGTTTGGTATTCAAGCTTATCAATGAAAAGTTGAAAGAAAGGAAAAAATGTGGTAGTGAAATGTAGACATGCAATATGGACACTGCAGTTTCTCATGAATAAAATTAATGTCTCACGGGTCTCAAAACTAGGTATGCAAACATGTCATTTGTTTATTTGTTTCTGCCGTACTGGGGCAGAGAGGCATCCAAATGCTGCAGGAGATTCACAAGGTGTGGACTGAGCACAAGACATCCAGACATCCCTTCAATATTGAATAGCAATGACTAGAAGCAATAGAAATCTTGTTCAGATGCAACAGACGTTTCTATTTTTCTCATGTAATTGTGCTGTCCCTCAAACATTGATGCCCTGGGCAGTGAGCCATATCACCAATATCAAAACACCTCCACAGCATGATGTATTGAAGCAATGATTCATGTCAATGGACGCCCATCAAAGTACTGGTGCAGATATAGTGCAGGGCATGGATGCATCTTTACATAGACTGAGATCGTTGTATTTATTTATTTGTATTCATCTAAAGCAATTGTAAAATTTTCTGAGTAAATGAATGTCTTTATAAGCTGCAAGCCATAGTCATCAAAATGAACAGAAATAAACACTTGAACTCCGTCGCTTGCATCTGTTTAAAAAAGTTAACTTTTTAATGAGATTCTGATTTATTGAAAAGCACCTAAAATGCATACTGACCAGTTCAGTTACTCAATAGATCATCCTATCTGACACAGCGTGGAAAGTGAGATTGTGTAATGAATCCTGAAAGCCACCGTCAGATCAGGTGAATCGTCTCAGAGAGTAAGCGAGTGTGTTTTAATTAAGAGATGGCCTCTGAACTTGGTCTAGAGTGTCATTGTTGCCTGAGACAGAGTGACCTCATCGGTGTTTGAGAAGTGGAGTTATCTTCTCATGAAAGAGGGAGCGCTGGAGGGAGGAGTTGCTACCTGCTGATTCGCTTCATTAATTTATGCACAGACAAGAGGATTTATTCCCCTCTTACAATGGAAAAAATGTCAGCTGGTGACCTCATCTTGCAAATCTATCTGCTACTTTGATATTAGCAACTAAAAGTGAACTGTTGCTGACAGAATCGTACATAGCATATTACTTCAGTATTGATTTAAGAACAATTTAGAAATGAGCACAATTTAAAGCACTGTGTGGTAAAGTTCACAAGTATTTCTACAAATTAATGAAAAACATTAAAAAACATGTAAAAAATAGCACAAACCAAGCATAAGAAATCCACCATCAACATGAACATTTTACCCAAGAACTGTAACAAATGTAGCTTTTAATTAGATTATATGCTTGATAAATAACAAATGTATCTTTCTAATTTTAAAACTGATCTACCAGCAGATGCATCCTCTATTCTCTTCTCAACTTCTCAAACATAGCAAGGATTTATTTTTCAGTTTTAGATTTCTTATCTAATTTTACCAAAGAAAAAAATATTCTCAAGAATCCCCAAGGGGAGCAATACACGAGCTGAGTAAAATTTAAGGTAACATTAACTTTTTCAGTCACTTAAAGCAAAATCAAACCTGCATTTCCAAAGCTTGGTTTGTCTCCTATCCGGACGTTTTTGCGTAGCTCCAAAGCTGAAGGCTTCCCTTCTTTGTGGAGAAGTTAGACAAAAATGGAACGTCCTCCTGTGTCTGTTTGCATGGAGGCCATTGGTGTACCACTAGGCTGTTTTCCACAACAGCATGTTTACTGTCTTTTTGTCCTGTTCCTTCTTCATGCTGTTTGTGGTGTCAGTGTAAAGTTGGCGAAGTTGTGTGGAATCCAGTGAACAAACGTACTGATGTCCTGAAGCTCAGGGTGCTGCTTAATGATTCATGTCTCAGAAGGTGGAGAGACGGAGAGATCTTATTCAGTGCTTACCTGGCCATCTTCTGAGTGTAATGTAACAAGACAGAAACAAGATCCAAAGCACACCAACTTATCGCCCTTTACCTCTCTTTCTCCAATCTCCATTACATCACAACCACAACAAGAAGCTCCCAGTTACATTATTTCTTCTGTGAAGTGTCAGGTCTGGTTTCCGAGGCTTTATGCAGACCAGTCATCATCTGGGCGCTTACGGGTTTCAATCTTGTAATCCACTCAGCTCCCTCACTGAATTAATACTTTCATATTTCAGTTTTGAATCTTTTTTGGGGGGTATGCCCGCAGTTTTATCCGAATTCAAACTCAGCCAGTCTGATGTGTGTTAACATCAGTTTTTTAGTTTTGTCACAGATTCTCTGTTAGGAGTAAGTTTAGGATTTGACTGGAACATTTCAGCACCTGCAAATATTTTGACGTTGGGGAAAAAGTTCCCCTTTGAGCAGGACATTAAGCTCAAACATACAGCCAGAGTTACAACAGAGTTACAATCAAATGGCTTGTATTAGTGTTTTGCAGAAGGTCTTATTTGAGTATTTTCCTCTGTTTATCTGTCTATATGTCAAATCAGATCTTCTTCACGGTCCCTGATGAAGAAGAATATCCCACACCATAATGCTGCCAACACTTTGCATGTATATATTATTGTATAGCAACCCAAAAAAAGTCATTTTGGTCTAACCAAACCAACGTCTTCATCAAATTTATCATATTTCATAGCAAAGATGTGGCAAAAAGCAAACTGAACATTTTGTAGCTTTCTAAAAGCAAAGATTTTCTTCTTGCTGCTCTTCCATAGAGGACAGAGTTTGTGACTAATATTTGTTCTGTAAATAGACAGAGTTGTGAATTGTTGAACCTTCTCCAACATCACCACGGGCCTCTTTGCTGCTGATCTGATCAGTGCTCTCCTTGCTCAGTCAGTCTCTCAGTTTGGGGGTTTCATAACCTAACCCTCTTTTTAAACTTCTCCACAACTTTATTCCTGACCTCTCTGGTGAGTTTCTTGGTCTTCTTGGTGCTATTTGTTTAGTAATAAAGGCCATCACAAAAACAGCTGGATTTACGTCGAAATGACTCATTACGTCACATGTGAAGGTAATGAGTCACCTAGTTTAGGTAAACTGGATTTATCAGGGCTTAAGAGGATGTATTTATTTATAAAAAGTTAGAAAAGAACACACATGTAATTCAACATTAAAATATATTGAATTTTGTTAATAGGATGCAAAAAAAATTGAAAAACTCCAAGGAGAATGAAAACTACACCCTACAATGTGATTGTATGACTCAGTAACTGTTTGGAAATCTTCTCCAGACATTTTTTTTTTTCTCTGGTGACTCATAGGAGAAAAAAGAAACTAAAGCTCCAGTCACTTAATGACCTAATTGGTGTCCGGGAAGCTTTGAGTCAATTGACTGTAATGGATGAGCAGTTGAGTGTTCAGCATCATAAATAATTCAGTCTCCACTCGAGAAAAGTTGTCAAGGTTACTTCTGCCGTTGCCCCACCTCTCCTCCGCCCCGTCAATGCTTGTCCAATCTTAACAAGCTTTGTGCTACCCACTGGGCTCTGATTCAGCACGAGACCCAGCAAATCCAATTACACAGGAGTCAGAGAGGTTGATTTTCCCATTATAGATTCCATGCTGAGAATGAGAGCTGATGATAACACTCAAATCACTCCACTGCTGCTCCCTTATGTTTTCCTCCTTTGCATTTTGCGTCTATTTCATTGTTTTCCTCTTTTTATTCCTCCATATCTTCCTATTTAATACATTTCTTCTTGAAACTATTTTCTCTTCACTTTTCTTTGGATGCATTGTCTTTTTATAGTGCAATAATTTAATATTTCAAGGTGTAACAAAGGTTGTGGCCCATCATCACTTTGGTCCCAAAGTGATGGGTCAGTTAGATTATTTTATAACTCACCTAACAAAAGTTTAATCTTACTAAAAAAAAAAAAAATTAATTAAGTTAATTAAACAATTAAGTTTGACTTTTCATGCCATGCCTAGGCAAGAAATCTATGCATAGTCACTACAAAAATTCAGTTTGAAGTTGAAATGCCACATATAAACTAACAAAAACTTTTTACGCAGCTTCATTATCTGTGAAAAATAGGAGTTTCGCACCACCTTCACCCTTCAAGACACTTGCAAAGCGGAGCCTTTGGAGTCGACACAAACTCCCAAAGGTCAATTCTGCTGACCTTCCTAAAGATCCAATAAAGGGATTCTGGACAGCGGGACTGAAAAGTGCAGCTTTCTACCAAGCAAAGTCATCTGTTGTTGATGGTATATTAAAAAAAATCCTGTGGCTAACTTTCTTTTTAGCTCAGACCCAAAAGAATTCCAGTTGTAACATGGTGGTGGCAGCATCATGCTTCGGGAGTGCTTTTCTATTTCAGAAACAGGGAGGTTAGTCAGAGGTGATGGGAAGATAAATGGAGCAAACAGACAAATTGTTAGATACAGAAAAGTGCTTCACACTGAACGCTTGACAATGAACTGAGCTGACACTGACCTTCTAGCACCCCAAACATACAAACAAATAAGAAATAAATGAATAAAGTACTGGGAATCATTGTCAAAATTTGAAAGTTTATATTCATAGTCGGTCCAGGTTCACCAAACATTAGCTGTTTTGCAAACAGGAATGAGCAAAAACATGGAAAGTTAATAAATAAAGTAGTTGTACAAAGTTTTGATTCAGGAAGGCTGAATACAAGCACATGTTGCACTATCCATATTTAAACGATGCTTGAATTATGCATGACTTTGTCTAATCTGGACTACCTCATAAAATCCATTGAAGTTTGTTGTAATGTGACAAAATGGGGGAAAAGAACAGATTACAGTGAGAATCCATTATCAGCACCACAGAATCTGTTACTTTGGTGACAAGTAACAACATTGATAATAATGACACAGTTTCCCCCTGATATGATCAACCACCTGTTTCCTGTCCAGTAATCTCTCTCCTCAAAGTTTAAATCTCTCTGTTTCTGTCATTCCCTGCAGGATTCATCCGTTCCATAGTCTGTTACTTTGCTCATGTCATCGACTGTTTCTCTGCCTGTAGGCCATACCCTGATCTTTGTAGGTTTCATTTTCTTCCATGGCAAATTGAAAACAAGGAACCTATCAGACTAAGAGTGATTCAAAGCCTTCGCTCCTGGCGTTTAGCAATGCCTTGTCTGAAGAACTGCAGCAAGTTAAAGAGATGAATCTAGTATCTGCATGGAGTATAAAAACAGTGGGATGTGGATGCCAGGTAAGGATAGACTCTTGGTTATGTCAAGTCACAAGTCACCCAATGAGTCCCTGTGTGTTACAGCTGCTCTCAATGACTGACCTTTCAGACCCCTGAATCAGGTACTGACAGTAAATGAATACAAAAGGAAGTGGAGAAATTAGTTACATAGTCATCAGCTGAACACCACTGAGAAAACCCAAAACATGAATTCACTGAAATAAGATAAGTGAAAACTTACAAGTACTTAAAACTGAACTCAAAACCCTGATATGATGACAAATAGAGGCTGTGTGTGAATTTGCATTATAATCCAAAAGAAAACAGGTGGTTTATATGAAGTCAACAGATAGTCGCTTCTCAAAACTCATTTTTATTCGTTGGCTTTTAATTGAAGCAATTTTTGATATTCTGTTTTATCTATTTGTGCAACTGTCGTTCCTGTACAGCACTTTGGTGCAGTTCTATACCTGTTTTTAAAGTGCTATATAAATAAATTTGACATTGACATTTGACATAGTGTGTTTCCTTTTGATGCAGCTGAAATTAAGAGCATTTGAGGTTAAACTTGACAGGAAGCTAGGTGTTTTTATTATTAGTTATATTGCTTATTTCCTCTCTGAAGGTCTGTAAACTTCAAACTGTACCCAAAGATATCAGATTTTCTGATCTTTGTAGCGTGGTTAGCAGTCAGGGTGCATATGCTTCTCTTTGGCTAAATATGGCTGACAGTTTCCTCCTCTGTGTGGCCACTGGGTCACTCTAGGTGACGGGCTCTCCTGGGGGACACCGTGTCTTTGCCCTGAGGCGATTAGAGGGCTGACTGACCTCGTTCTCAGAGGAGCTGGTGTGTTTTGAGTAAACATTTGGTGCGAGATGAAAACACTGGCTGCAAACACGAGCCAACCCTCAGCCGGCGATCCCATTGTTTCCCCATTACCCCAAAAGAGGCAAAAGAGATGAGAGCCACCACTCTGTTTATTCAGAGCTGCGGGGATTCCTGCTCTTTAGAGGCTGCATTTATCACAGAGCCAGGTCACTCTTTCAGGACCGTCATAATCATAAAGATGTCATTAAGTTAACAACTGATCTATTTTTACCAACATCACATTTACAACGCGTGGAGTCGGAGGACACATCATTTTATTAATTAATTTGGGGGGAAAAAAGACTTTGGCTTAAGCCACATCACCTTCTATGTTTAACTTACATTGTTTAAATATTACTTGTTTGTAATTATTACAAAAAGTAGTTCAACATGTATTTTCACACAGTTCCAGAAACTTTAAAGAATTAAAAAAAAAAAAAAACACTGATGTCTATGAGAAGCAGTGTAAAAAAAGATCTTGTGGCAAAAATAGAAAATGTTTCTGTCATAAGAAAAGACAGAATCTTGATGAATTCATTTGATTCATTAAAGGTTACCTGGTGAAATAAAATGAAAAAAATAAGGACATACAGATTTGCATGCATGGACCCTTTTTCACTAACTCTCAAACAGCAGGTACTGCGATAATATCCAATGTTCCACCTTCAATGTGACATGTTTGCTGCACAAAACAGATGAAAAATAAACAAATCCGTTGGAAGGAAAATGTAGAACAAAAATAACAGCAACAACTTGATTGCATATTAATTTTCACATTTTTCCACATGACCAAATTGTGTTTCAAGTGGGTTTTATGTAAAAGATCAGCAAAAGAGATGCATTTATTTGGCGTTTATATCTTGCACTTTGCAATTTTGTCACTATAGGCCACTAAATACTAAATACTGCTCCAATAAGTTCAAAAATAATATTTTAACGCCCATTAATATTTTTGCTCAAGATCTATAAGTCAACCAGAACAAATACGGAGAGGAGTATTCAAACCGTTCAGCTCAGATTAACTCACCTTTACAGATTCTGATCTGAATGAAAGGGTCAGCCAATAACCGCTGGCCATTTCTCCAAACTTGACCCTGCTGGCCTTGCACTAAATCTAAAAAGCAAAAGGAGTATTTTCATGTCATGTCACTGTCCCTTAAAGAAACATTAAAATAAATACACATGAAAAACTAGTTTCCACAGTCAATGTCTTTCAGTGTACTGTTATGCCCTTCATTATCAATCAACAAATCACAGTGGATGAGTTGAAGGCGCTCTGTTATTCTGACCACCACCAGCTGCTCCTTGCTCCTCACTCAGGGGTCACACTGTCAACTCCAATTACACCAGTATCATCATCATCATCATCATCATCATCATCATCATCATCATCATCATCAAGCAGCGAATCAGTTTTATTTTTCTCCGCTAAGTTGAGGAAGCTGACTGTTCCAACGTCACAACCCCGCGGGCTTTAGGACCTGCTGGACTCCCTCTCTGAGGACGGTCTTGTTTTTGTCCGTTACCTTCATGCATGTAATCATTGATTGTGCCTATTGTGACAGGCCATCTGTAGGGTCCCATGGGGCTGATACTGCCGATAGTGCGGTCTAATAGGCCGGGTCTATCCTTCATTTCCAGGCACAGTTTAACCTCCAACTGGTTTCACATTTTCACCTGCATTAAAAGTCCCGACCAGCTGCACCCCGCGGCTGTTTCACAGGATTTTACAGATTCGTTTATTTGTTCGCTATTTATTCTGATTCACTCTGAAGCGGAACGCATTTTTAAAAACGTCGGAGCAAGAATTCATGCTTGATGTTGAACTGTACACCGCAATTTAAGGAGGCAATAGAAAATTAATGAATAAATAAATAAATTAATTAATCAATAACAGTAATTAATTGTTTTTGTTTGTTTGTTTTATGAAGAGCCATGCAGTCCCTGTCATGGCTCTTTAAAATAAATAAATAAATAAATAAATAAATAAATATACTTTAATTTCGTAATTGTTACAAACTTTTCAAAACATTTTTTTTAAACATCCCGTTTGGTGCTGCAGACTGCTCTGAGCTGTTTGCCGCCTCCCGCTGCAGCAGCAGCAGCAGCCCACCCTGCCCCCGGCCCTCCCTTCACCCGCCTCCCGGGCTCCTTTTTCCCACTGCTGAGAGGAGCAGGACGCGGCCTCTGCGGCGGGAAGCAAATAATCTACAAGCACTTCCTCAACGGAAGAAGAAGAAGAAGAAGAAAAAGTTCACACTCATATACACAGATGCCACCACAGGTTGCAGCAATTCCGAGCGGAGCGAAGTGACTCCAGGGAATAAACAGGAGAGGAGGAGCACCACGTATGCTTAATGATTGGCCCTTTTTATTTGGATTTTGATTTTTAGGAGGATCTCTTTTTCTTGTCTGGGTCAACTATTTCAAAAATAAAATCCAACTTACCTACAAAACCTCAGCAGGTTTAAGGACTGCAGTGATGCTTTTTTTTTCTCTCTCTTTTTTTTTTTTTTACTGAGACGCACCTGTGCGCCACTGATGAGTCAAGCCTAGAGGTAATGAGAAAACCGGGGAAGCCTGTATGAAGATGCACGAACTCCTCCAGTTAGTATTTCATCTGAAAGGACCGAGCCTTTATTATCGATTACTGTCTGAAAACTATTGCAGAAAACGTGATTTTGACAGTTTGGAGCTGGATGTTCAGTAGGAAGCGCACACCAGTTGCCAGTACGGGAAAAATATATATATACATATAAAAAAAAAAAAAAGAAAAAAAAAGACTTATTTTCTAAACCTGCAGGTAAAGTTGTGGATGCTGACACACTGTGGAGTAACAGCTGTGAAACTCTCCGGGATCCTCCTGCCTCCGGGCAACCAGAGCGCTCTGCTCAGGTCTCCACTGCGCATGTCAGAGTGCTGGACAGCTCCGGAGAGGGAAATTTAAAAACGGCATTTTTGGAGGAATCAGGTCCAACACAGTGGGATACAGTAGAGGGGCTCAGGACCAGCTCACACAACCTTCAATATAAACCAAAACAGGTAGGATTATTCAAGCGATGCGTCTAAGTTTCTAAGAGGGATATTTAGATGAGGTTATTTTATTAACTTCAAATCTTCTTAGAGTTAAATTTCATCTTATTGCAGGAAAAATGTTACGCAATGAAGAACAAAAAAAATAAAATAAAAAAATAACATTTTTATAGCATGTTTAGAGAATGGCAGCTATAAAGTCATATGCAAGTATAGACAGTCTGTGTTTTGTGTGGAAATAAAGGTGGAATTAGAAAGCAGTTGAGATTTAACTGCAAAAATAAACAAATAAAAAAAACATTTATGGAGAAATGTTGTGCAATTCAGCATTAAAAAGATTGCCATTTTTAAATTTTTTTCATTGTGACATTTTTTTCATTCCTATTTCAGTATTTTATTTTCTGTTGCCTTTTGGGGATTTTTATATACGCTGTGTAACATATTTTTAATGTTCATGCACTGATAACTGATCATCATTGCATTGGACAGTGCAATGATGAGTACATCTACATAGCTAGTTATTTTTTATTTTTTATATATAAACTATGAGCGTAAATAATTGCATTATATGTCATGTGCTGCAGCAAAACATCCCAGGAAATGATAGAAGGTGGAATAACTTCCAGGATGTCAGGAATAATTGACAATGCTGGGCATCATCCGTCACCACAGGACTACAGGTATTTTAATGTTTGTTTTTTTTTTACATAGAAAACATATTTAAATATGAAAATATGTAAGGCGATTGTATGAAACAAACTCTTTTTGTGGTAGAAATGATTTCAATCCGCAATATTAAAACAAGTGTTAGATGGACAGCTCTTTTTGTATTTGGAGGGGTTCCGTGAAAAGAAGAGAAGCAAGAAAAGAAAAAAAAATCCAGAAGAATAAATGATTTTCACTCTGAATAGATCTGTCAGAAACCATCAGCTCTGTTTACACTCCTGCTGTCTGCGCACGGAGAGCCTGAGCCTCTGGGCTGCCCGGCTCAGGGGGAGATGGGGCGCTCTGGGTCACCAGTGTGCACAAGTGGTTCCCAATTAGAAAAGAAGGAGCAGGGGTGGGGGTGTGCTGTTGCAGTGAAGGATGAGGGCCAATATTTAGAGTTGTTGAACTCAGGGGTAAGGTTAGGATGAGACATGGAAACACAAGCTACATTTTTTGCATCAGTGAGCAATTTCCATGCTCTGCTAGGGACAGAGGGGGTGTGAGAACATCCTTAATTTGTCAACTGTTGAATGGTTTCTATTATTACATATTCGTCTGCTGTAGTAAAGGATATTTTTGAATGCAAAGAATGGAATATTGACTTGTAAATCTATAAATAGGACTTGGGTTTATTAATTTTGTCGCCATTTTAAAAAAAAAATTAAAAGTGAAACTAAATCACCTGTGAGGAAAAAAAAAGTGAAAAAAAGAAAAATATGGGAACAAAAACGTGATCTGGGATGTGAATTAGCAGCGTCTTCGATGTCTGGTGGTGATTTCTGGCGACAGTGATGACAGGAAGACAGTCAACACATTAGACCTGACCTCAAACTACATTCACGCCCCCCGTCTCCCTGCCTGAGGCCCGTTGAGCTCGCCGTTAGTGTAGGGTGATGGTGGGGGGTTGGGAAACAGGGGGTCCCGTGCGGATAGGGGCTGGAAAGGGACAGGGAAGCAGATGGCATCCTATTTGTCCCTCTTATGTGAGGGCTGTCATTCCAGCAGATTAATGCAAGGGGCCGGGTAAAGAAAAGAAATGACAGAGACAATCAAGGAAGGCTCCAAGGAAGACAATAGAGACACGTGCCACTGGGCAGATTTGTCGTTTGGGACACAATAGGTGATCATTTTTCAATAGATGGGGCCAACTGTTTCAGGCAACATGTGCCGCCGTCCCATGTTTCAAATGATCTCATGTGTTGTTTACTTATGATTCAGCCAATGGGTGAGGCGAGGCCGTGGTCACCTGACAGGACTGTGTTTTTTTTTTCTTATTTGAAGATATGCTGGGTGTCTAGATGTAGAGGGGGTGGTGTACTGCTACACTGTCCACAGACCCACGAGGTAACCGAATTGTCTGTGTTGTCATAGAGACTCAAACTGCAGAACATTGTGTGTTTGCTGCGACGGCTGAAGAGGACTCAAGAGGATTCCTCTTCTTTCATTTCTTCTCTTCAAGCCTTTCCATTTATAAAGACGTAACTGGAGGCTAACTGCTGAAGCAAAATAACAATCAGTTTAGATGATAATTTATCCAAGAATTTGTAAAATCATTCCTTTAAAAATATTAAAAGTAGAAGCAAACGCAAAAACTGATTGAACAAATAAACAATCAAGTCCACATGGTTAATAAAATCACAGAACTTTTTTTTGCTGAATAAAAAAGCTGATTTAACTCCCTTATTGTTAAGACTGTCACTTCTAAATAACCCTTGTGTTTAATCTTCTTATGCTTAATCCTGAATTGCTAAAACAGAGCTCTGCTCATCAGCTTTCATCCCCGTCTCTCCTTGTTAAGACCCTTCAGATGGTTTTGTCTGTCAGAGATAAAAATGCTCCATCCGAGTGTTTAGATTTAAACTCCCCTTCTGATCCAAGTGTGCCTGCACTGACAGCCACGTTAACCCCACAAAGCTCATTCCCATCCCCCTCTCTCCTCACTTGAAGACTTCTGACCACGGACCCCTCCCAGCTGAGGGTGGAGGACCTCCCTGGGGACCTGCAGTCCCTGTCATGGCTCACCTCGGTGGACATGCCCAGACTACAGCAGATGGCTGATAGCAGAGGCCACAGTAACGGGCCCTCCCAGGGCAATCTGCTGGAGCAACAGACAGGTGAGGGGACGACATTTCAAAACTGCACCAGCTCTCTGATTGGATAAATCGCAGATTTATTCTCATGGATTAGTATTATGTTATTGGCTCCCAAATACATAAAAACTTTATAACTTGACCTTTTAATCTTTATCATATAAAGAGTAAAATATAGTGTATAGTACAAGTAAGAAATTATTTTGCCACAAAAATACCAGAAGGCGGACATGGATTGGTATTCAGCCTTTTTTAATTTGACACCTTCAAATAAAATCTACTGTAGTTGCCCTAATTAGTAGATAAAGTCCATTTATATACATTTTTATCTCAATATAAATCCAACTATCTCTGAAGTTCTTTAGTGAATAAATAGTATATTGAAGACCAAGGAACACAGCAGGCAGGCCAGGGAGAAAGTTGTAGCGAAGTTAAAATCACAGGAGGAAGGGAAACATTACGCCGTCTTTCAATATCTCATAAAGCATTTTTCACCATCAGTCATTCAAAAATAACTGTGAGCCAATCAAGACACTGGCATTTACCTAAATGCTCAGGCAGGATAAGGAGAGCAGGAGGCACAGAAGCAGCAAACCGTGGAGGAGCTGCAGATATACACAGCTCTGGTGGGAGAATGTATCGGCTGCACTAGTATTGGTGATTTACTCCATAAATCACATGCAAAATGCAATATGTGGAAGAAAATTAAGCCTGAACATCATTGAATAGACACTGTGCCAGAAGGAAAAGCTGTGGTAACAGTATCATGCTGTGGGAGGGACAAAAATGGAACGACAAAGGTCAACAGAGGTCAAGTTTGGAGGAAAAGCATTTTGTGACGGCAGAAGGCCTAAGCCTGCAGCAGACATTCACCTACCAACAAAACAAAAAGACAAAAATACAACCACAGCTGCAGTAGAATAGCTACCGTAAGTTAAAAGCTTTTTCATGTGTTAGGTTTCAATTAAAGTCCAGAGCAAAATCTCTTTTGAGAAACTGTGGCAAGACTTCAAAATACATGTTCAGAGTTGCTTTCCCCCCAATACGAATGAAGTTGAGCTATTAACAAAAGAGTTCAAGAGAACGAACAAAGATTTCTTAAACTATGAAGCTGGTTTGAAACATTCCCTAACAAACCAGCAATTTTTGGACCAAAACATGATTCAAAGTTCTGAGTCAGGAGCGCAGAACAATAATGCATGGTCACTTTTTATATTTTTATTTGTGAACAGTTTTGTGAACATAGTTTCATTTCACTCCCACTGCAGATTTATGTACTGTCTTCCACTACAAAAAATGCAAACAAAATAGTCTGAAGTTGTAACTTGACAAAATCTGAAATATTTCAACCGTAAGATTCGGAAAAGCTGTATTTTGTATTTCTGGAATTACTCTGCATCATAAAAGTTAATCATTCTTAATAGATTTACATTAAAATTAATACTTTTGCATAGTTTCCGTCCATGGACTCTAACTTTCTTCTAATCATTTAAATTGCTGTATTATTTTATCAAAAGCCATCTTCCAAAGTGCTCTTTTAGTTTTCTTATTTTTTGGACAATGCCTTGCCTTTTACACACTTTCTGCCAAGTCCTTTAATCTTCACCTGAAGATTAAGCATATTGGACAGGTCATCTGTAAAACATGAGAAACACAGACAACCTGAGGACCAAAGAAATGACACTGAAAATAAAACTATCTGAACCTAGAGAACAGGGTCTAAAAGGTAATATTTTTAAAAAATAAGAAAAAAAAACACATCATAAACCTGACATTGGACCTTAAAGATCCTCTCTAAAATGTGAAAATAATTTTTTCGATATTATAAAACTAGTTCAGGAGTTAACTAAACAGAGCTATTCTTGTATTTGGTTAAAAATTTAACTATACCACTGAAAACACAATTGTCTTTGTGACTAATTGACATGTAAAAATTGCTTTCAAGAAATCGCTCATTCTGCAAATAAATCAGACTTTTACACTAAACTAAATACCTATACGTCTAAAAAAAATTATGTTGTGTTCAAGTCGAGTATTTCTTGCCAGTCATCTCATAAAGTAGGCCTCATAAATTACATAGACTCTTCAATTACAATGTTACAATTTTATGCAATATCATAATTTTGTTAGATTTACTGCTAGTAAAAAAAATGCTTCTCTGAAAGTGGTGAATATAAAACGGTAAAAGTATAAAAGAAAACAATGTCCAAAGATAAACTTTGATGTATTCAAATAGAAAGGATCAAGAGTACTTTTAAGATTTTTATCTGTTTAAACAAAAATAACTTTTTAACCTCTTGCTATTTTGTATTTATTGGCTCCATGAACAAGTTAGAACTTGGTGTTCTTTCAGGTTTGATTAAGTGTGTAAAATAGATTTGATGAGATACAAAAACCCAACAATGAAGCAGCAACATTGGATTTTAAGGTCAGGGTTTTGCATTTCACAGGTCCTTTTTTTGTTCGTTTTTGTTAACTTATTCTGTCTATTATTATGTTTTAATAATAGAAAACTCAACACAGACAGAGCCAAATTTCTCTTAAGCTATACTTTTAAAATGTGTTGGTTCTTGCAAGACTTTGTTTTAGCTGTGCGGCTGTTTCAGAAGTTTGAGAACGGCCATATTGCAGCGTCTAACTACAAAGAAAACAAGCAGCTGGATGCAAAGACACACTTTTGGAGACATTTTTCTGAATGTTTGCGTTCTGGTTCTGTGCAGCTCAACTGAACAGCATGACGATACCCGTGAGTCAGAGCTCCATGCTGCACCTTCAGAGTAACATGCAGCACAGCCCCCTGGGAATAAGTATTATCAACACCCACAGTGGAAGTGTGAGTGATGACAGCCTGACAAGATATGTGTAATTATTGTTATTATGGTGCATAGTTGGATTAAAAACGTGCCTGCATTTGATTCACAGATGTCTCCTTTCTCCATGAACGGACTGCCTTCCCCAGGATATCAGTGTCCTACCTCAGTGTACCAGCCTGCATCCCAGCAGGTGTACTCTCTAACCCAAACCGGCCAACAGGTGACACTCCATAAATGCACAATTTTAATGATGCCTAATAATGTTAGCAAAATAAGCGTCACACACTTCAGTGTTTGTAAATATTTTGTGTAATGAGGCCCACTGAAATTTTATGGATGCTCCTAACAACCAAAGCAATCATCAGATACTAATAATTAGATGACATCTGCAAATGAGGCTATGTTTCATAAGTGAAGTGACACATAAAAGCAAGGTATTGGATACTCTTAATGGAGTATCCATTAAGAGTAATAAGAAAGTGTGATAAGAAATGATCACGCCTTATGACGCCTTCTCCATATCTTCTGTACATAAAAGCTATAGTCATATTCAGTGCTTGGGTGTGATTTCCTACTCAACCTGTCACACAAATCTTAAACGTTATGGGTTTCTCTTCTATGCACTGCAGCCTTTAGATTGTTTATTGTATGTTTTATTGAATTCAATCTCTCTGACCTGACAATATTGTCCAAGGTATTTCATTTTTTTTCCATATGTTTAGCCACAATCTTCAGACATGCTAAACTTAACTTTTTCTTCAGCCGTGGAGTCTTGTGCAGTGAACAAGAGTTGAAGCTGTTGTGATTGAGTGCATTACTTATAAAAAAAAACCCCAAAAAAACCCACTGAGTCAAAAAAATGAAATAAACTCCTATCACTTAATCTTACAAGGAGCACTTGGTTGAACTTAATTTTCCTGCAGCTTTCTGACCAATACACAGTGGTATTCAGACATTAATATGCCAGTAATCAGTGGAATCAGTGTCTTTAATAGTGCCTTTTTAGAGACGATCAATTCAGACTAAACCAGCTGATACCGATGGGCATTGATAGGACTAGATACTGCTTTCTGAACACCAGACAACTTCAGTCGGTTTTTGACTTTTTCTGCTTTTTTGCATAAAAAAAATGTTCTGTGTTTCTTTATGTGTATCCCTCTGTTGTACATGGTTTCAGGAACTAAATTGCTTTGATTTTTAAACAACTTAGTTTAAATTGTATAAGACACTTGGGTTGCTGCCAAAGTCCAGTCAAATTAGAAAGATATCTACAGAGACAAATACTAATATTTTCATTAACTATTTCCCCATCACATGACAAAATGACAGCTTCTTTATACTTTCCTCTGTCTTAGTGCTCAGCTGGTGGACTTTATAGCAATGTTTCTTTCAACAACCAAAGTCTGTTCACCCAGCCTCGTCTGGCCCCGCAAGAACAGGATCTTCAGCCCAAGTCTTTCCCCAAGCCAATTTACTCCTACAGGTGGACACACACAAAAATAGTTTTCTCATTCGTCTGATCTGCTCTGAACAAAATTCAACTCGTTATTTTCTTCCAGCTGTCTGATCGCCATGGCTTTAAAGAACAGTAAAACTGGGAGCCTTCCAGTCAGTGAGATCTATAGTTTTATGAAGGAACACTTTCCATATTTCAAGGTATGATTTTCTTCAAATTACAAATAAACACTGTGATGCTCAAGAGATGAGTGTGGCTGATTGTCTGATTGTTGGCTCTTAACAGACTGCACCTGATGGATGGAAGAATTCAGTCCGACACAACTTGTCCTTAAATAAATGCTTTGAGAAGGTGGAGAACAAAACGAGCAGTTCTTCGCGTAAGGGCTGCCTGTGGGCACTGAACCCTGCCAAAATTGACAAGATGGAGGAAGAGATGCAGAAGTGGAAACGGAAGGATCTCCCAGCTATTCGCCGCAGCATGGCTAACCCAGGTCAGAAAAGTATTTGGGGAAATTTTGAAGTTCAAATACGATGCTTTTGACTAAATCTGACAGTCGAGTCTGCTTTCCTTCAGACGAACTGGACAAACTGATCACCGACCGCCCAGAAAACTGCAGACGGAAGCCTCTAGAGCCCGGAATGACCCAGCTGGCCGGCTGTACAGCTGGTCTCCCGCTGGCGGTCCCGACCCAGATGCAGCCTCAACCTATCGTCACCCTGTCTCTGCCGTGTTTGCCCATGCACCAGCACCACCAGCTTCAAGCTCAGCTCCATGCTCAGGTTCGCCTGGGCCCCATGTCGCCGGCCCCGGCCCAGACGCCCCCCCTGCACACGGTCCCTGACCTCTCCCACAGTCCGCTCACCCAGCAGCCCAGCAAGCCTCCTGATGATTTTTACAGTGTGCAGAGCGACACGAACACAGAGGTAGACGCACTGGACCCGAGCATCATGGACTTTGCTTTTCAAGGTAAACAGATTTGCTGTATGGAAATGTTTCCCAACAAAAAAAAACACTGCTGGCTTAATAACACAAATCATTGCATTAAAGTATCATAAAGTTGATTTATTTCTGATTATTTCATCAAAACTGGAAATACAATAAATATTATTTTGAGATTTAAAGTAATTAAAAACATAATTCAAATATTAATATGAGAGAAATGATTGAAATTTGTATTTCCTGCATGTAAAATGAATGACATGATTTTCAGAATAGTGTATTGCATTAACACATACTGTCATTAAATGAATCCTTACTTAAAATATTTAAAATAAACAGTGAAATAATCATAGGAACAATGTTGGAGAATATATTGAATGTTATTTATTACAATCATAGAATTATTAGAAATGTATTTAAGAGATTATTTGGTACTTTTGACCCTTGACAATTTCAAAATTGTTTTCTTTTACATATTACACACAAGTGCTCCCTGGTTAAAATATTGAATAAAATGGCTTTTAACCCGATTGCTTATATTGCCAAAATCAAGACATCCTTACAAAGGATGTTCGTTTATTATGGATTAAACAGAGACTACATCAGTTTAAGATTGATTTCTTCTTAATCATTTTTAAATAAAAATAATTTTCAGACGTTGCCGTAATTTGACTACCTTTGCAAAACATTGTGTTCCAGTCATATACCAATAAAGTTTGATTTCAAATCAGTTATTAAAGAAGTATCTATGTAGGCGATAGATATCAGTAAACAAATAGGTGTTGTTGATTAACACATTGACACGTCTATGTTTTTCAGGTAACCTGTGGGAAGAAATGAAAGACGACAGCTTTAACCTGGATGCCTTGGGCACCTTCAGTAACTCCCCTCTGCGACTATCAGACTGTGATTTGGGATCGGTCAGCCTCCCGCCGGCCTCCAGCGGAGGGAGCGTGCCGCTGTCAGATGTGCAAGTAACGGGGCTGTACGCCTCCTACACCTCACAGGATCCCCTGACCTCCCAGTACATGGGAGGCCAACCCACCAGCAAACCCATCGCCCTACTTTAAAGAAGCCAAACTAATTCCTAGAAGATTTTTAAATGATTTTTTTTCTGATTCGTTGGGGGTTTTTTCCCCCACCTTTCGTTTGGACGCCAACTGAAGAAGTTTGATTTCTGTGGAGGAAGTGAAAGTTCTGGGAACCTGGAGAGAAACATTTTATTCAACAAGAGAACAGATTTTCAGGAACTAAAACTACAAATGGTGACCTGAAGATGAAACATGTCAGACCTAAAATCTTTAGTTGTGCCACGAACATACTGAAAAACCTGTTTAAGAACAAAGACTGTGTGGAGAACTGCAAGTAAACGAGCTTTTACCTGTTCCTCCATCGTTCTCCTTTCTGTGATGTAGATCAAAAACGCTTGTCTGTTGTATTGTGCTAGACTTTATTGCTGTGATGTTTTATTTATATTTATAAAAGACAGCTGGAGAAAGTGAAGCCTATCAATCTTTTGCTGTACATATTTAACTGTTTGAACTTGGTGTTAGCCACATCACTGAAAAATACAGAGTAAGCTGGCTTTTAATCGCCGCTCCTTCACACATCACTATTAACAAGCCAGGAGGAAAGATGTCTGCTTTACTGTTTGACTTGATCATAATAAAAAAAATGGACAAAAATAAGCAGATTTGTATTTAAAAACATTTATGATATTGGACTGAAAAAATCCCCAGGTAAAAAACCAGAAGCAGAAAGAAAGAGCTCAAAAACATCAAAAAGTAATGAGAGGGTTGATTTTTGATGACAATGAAAGCAAGTCAGCTTGTGGATTTGAGGATATAATCAGGCAATTAATGTTCACTGCCGACAAAACCTGATTTTATCAACAGAGATACCACACCAAAAATAAAATAAACGTTCAGGACAATACCGAATGTCACAATGACACACCTTGACATTTAATGGTGCATCTTCATAAATTTGGCTATTATTGAAAAGTTTTTTATTTTTGCTACTCAGTTCAAACCACCAAACTAACTAATTTTTTTTTTACATACAGTGGCATATTTTAAACATTTATTTTGATTATGGGAATTACAAATAAAAGTTCAGTTTCTCAGGAAATTATAATGTTAAAGAAGTCCAACACAACAATTTAAATCAGAAATGTCTGTTGAAATCTGTCCCTCTCGAGTGCACATACTTGGTTTTGGGTGCACCAAGTATGTGCACTCAATACTTGGTTGAGGCTCTTTTTGAACAAATTACTGCCACTTTAAAGTTGCAGTAATTTGTTGACTTTAAAGTCAGCATTCTTCTTCATGATTGTGCGCAGCATAGGACTCAGTCATGAAGGATGCCCTGCATGTCATTTCATGTTAAATAGCTGAACACTAATCATCAAAATGCAACTCTACATAATATCTGTTGCACTTTTTGAATGAAATTAGTGAAGGGAAAAAGTGGTCCAATTACTTTACTGAAATGCACCTGAGCATATAGCAAAAAAAAAAAACCAGAACAAAAACACAAACAAGTGTTAAAATGTCAAACTCGATATTTGTACTTTTGCTTACTTGTCCAATAAATCAAGTATTTAAAAGAACCATCTGTCATAGGAAATTTGTACCAACCATGTTTTATAGCTGGCATAAAATCCCTTGATGTAACATAATTTGCTCAAATCTATGTCTAATCTACGGCCAGAAGGTGTGGCGACGTTGTGCTGTGATAAAATCAGTCGGCCTGAGACTCACACTTATGTTGTCGTGAAGCCATTTTTATTTTGTCAAATACAACAGAGTTAACTACTCCAAATGATACGAGAACCAGAATCAATAGAAACTGTAAGATATACAAAGTTCTGAAAACAATAATAAATATTTACATTTTTAGAATTTCTATATCTTCATATTTCATCAAAACAAGCGAAAAAAAACTGATTAATTTTGACATTTTCTTTCTGACACACCTTTTACAAAAGTTTCTGAGTGGCATCTGACCTCATATTGTATCGATAAACATTTAAAGACAAACACTCATGTTAACTAGAAACAATACCTGGAGGCCAAAACTTTAGTTATTTGTATTTTATAAAGCCCCAATAAGCTTCAGGCGATCCAAAAAGGCAGAACTTCATTGACTTCAAGTCATAACATTGAGCCCTAATGTGCTAAATACAGCAAAGTGAAGTGTGCATTACAGTGTCAGGCCGTTGAATGGAGAAGAAGGCTTGGACTGAAACGGTAATATGTGTGAACAATTCATTTAAACAAAAAAAGGCACCGACATACTTGTGGATCGTGGCGAACATTAAAAGGTGGTTCAACAGCACAGACTTTTTAACGCTGTCCTTGTGCGTTTGTCTTTCTTTGGTATAAAGGCAATATAAGTACTTCAGTGCTGAAATCCCCAATAATGTTTGGTTACGTCCTGGACTTTTCGACTCTAAAGAGACTCTGTGCTTACAACTTTCAACAGTACAACTTATTACAAAAACATTTTTGTCGTCTTTAACAACACGACCTGATAAAGTCCAAGAGCTTAACTGGGACTGGTGCTGGTGGTGTCCATCGTCGCAAGCAAATGTGACAATGAGGCCCTCTGGGAGGGAGAAATGTTCTGGCTCATGTGGATGATGCAGTCCATTGCTATGTCAGGGTTGGCCTGCACCAAGCTGCACACAAAAACACAAAAATTATAGCAGGAAAGACAGCATAATGCAGAATTTAGTGAAGTCTAAATTAAAATAGACTGTGGTCACTTTAAAACTTCTGTTATATGTTTTGTTTTTACATAATTAGGGAAATAACTGTATTAAAACAAAATGTGATATAAGGCAAAGTTAAAATCAAGAACCCTAACACAGTAAATATGATGTCCTCTATGATTTCCTGAATCTCTATCATCCAGAACTGATTCACTCTGAACCTTTATTATGTGAATTTAAAGGTCAGTTCTTCGCAGTTGCTACTCCGGGAGTGTTTGCAGGTGTGTGGGAGAGAATTAAGAGCCATGATTTTCAGAAAAAGAATAAATAAATAATCAACCACGCCGTCACAGCGGTAAGAGTATGTTGATTAAAGAGCAAAAATATAATTGTAACAAGTGGTGAGTGGATGGAGACTTCCACTTTCGCTGCATTGACAACAGATGAGAGATGAACAGGAGATCAAGTCTCAGGTGTGACCTGCCATGTTGCACTCATAACCACATAATCTTCCCCAGAGGTTACACTCTGAAACAGGATGGAAGTCCCTCCAAACTCTAAATGTATTAACAGTGGTAATTGTTTTTAAGAAATGACAGTTTTCCCAGAAGAGCAAGATGTAGTAAAATAGTTAAAGGAAGAACATACGAACTAGAGGAAACAGGAAGATGTGCTCACAAGAAATAGGGTTATACATACCCACGAATATGCTTTAAAGCATTTTCTCTTTTCAAGTACTTGATATTTTCTCGAATGACTGAGCGGGTGCCGTCCTCTGTGGACAAGTGCTTCTCAAGCCACTCCACCACTGCTTGGTTGTTATCCCAAAGGTAAGCCTGTGAAAGCAGACACGCACCACATTAGTTCAGTTCAGCTTCAACAGGCAACTCCATTTTATGACTGCATGCCTAAATGTAGTTCAACAATACAACCACTTAGAAATGTGTCAATTTAATTAAGTAGAGCAAGTAAATTATCTTAATAAAAAAAATGGAGTTCAAAAAGATTCAGAAATGTGAACAATGTTTTTTTCATAGGTTGGGTTTTTTCTGCAATGAGCTGCCAAAGTAAAATACACACCTTGACTGTTCCCTCCGTTTCAACGAACCATCTCCGCAGCATCGACTGCATGTGTCCGTCACTGAGATCCTTGTTGGCCTCCATGATCTCACACTTGACCACCTGCTCCAACAGGAGCCGCCGCAGACGCCAGTAGAAGAACGTCCGCGCCTGCTTCCAGTCTAAAATATCCTGTTAAAAATAGAAAAGGTCAAAATAGTTTTAAAAAGCCGACTCACCTTCAAAATTTCCGACTTTTATACTTTTCAGTCATATCATGACTCACAGTGATCACCCCTTTCTCCTGCATTCTGCCCGGAGTGTCGTGCAGATCGACAAACTGCACTGCCACCTGGTGGTAGATGGGCAACAGGAATTCCTCCCTTGCTTTGAGCTTCTTCTCCAATTCTTTGATCTCCTTGTCAGACAGTTCTGGAGAAGCTGGAATAACAAAAGAAGGTCTTACACCTTTAATGTCTTTTCACTTCTACTGCAAAATGTGAACTAGAGAATGATTTTGGAATTAGAAACATAAAAAAAGTCTTTACAGAGCTTCTCAACCAGGCTGGTGTAGACTGAATCGAGTCTCTTCATTGTTTTTAGTAGGTCCTTTCTCCTGAATTTAATCTCCACTGTGCCCTCAGGCTCCAGCACGCCACCTCTGAATCACACAAACATGACCACAAAAATGAAGTATAAAGGATATGTTTAGAATCACAGATCTCTATCGAGAACCATTTAGAAAATATACCTGCTCTCCCTATCAGCGTAGAGCTCCATACACAGCAGGTTTATGGTGGGATCTATTACCACCCAGGATCCTCCTCTCAGCTCTGCATGGGGTGGGATGTACACCAACACCGGCTGGCGAAAAGTGTGCAAAGCGTCCACAATGTAGGCTCCAAACTTCAGCACCTGGTCATACATGTCTGTAAGAAAATAATTTTAAAAAAATTAAAAAAAAACAAAGTTACTCCAGATCTAGAGCATAAGTTTGGAGTGTTTGCAATCTCACTTTTGGTTAACTTCTCTTACAGACTGAAGAGTGCAAGAGAGTAGGATGAAAAGAAAGTTAACCTAAACTGAGACAGTATAAAAGTCATATTGATGTTTCTTGCTAACAGCAGAGGAAATGTTTTACAAGTAAAAAGTCTTAAGCACATTTGCTTATTTTATAATACATCTTTAGGTTTGGACAAATGTAACAGCCTGTGGTTCAGAAACGATCTTTCTGATAGACAACAGTTTTATTACCGTAGTTACTTTGTATAAAAACCCAGTTTCTAAAAGGGCATTCACGATCCACACATCAAAACTGAAACGCATGCAGCTTTAGTTCAGTCTAAAAGTGTTGCAACCAGAAGAAATGCAGAACTGAAAGGATTTGCACCTTTCATCCCGCCAGAGAAGCCTCTCCAGTTGGCAAAGACCATGAGAGGCAGACGTTCGCGGTTAAAGTCAGAAATCGCCTGAGCTGTTTTGAAAGCAGAATCTGGAAACCAAACTTGGCCAGCCTGCTGCAGAACCTGATGAGATCACAAAAACAATCATAGTTTTAAGTTTTATTATTTAGAAAGGCAGCTTCTCAAAAAGAAAAATTTTAGAGGTATTGACTCACTTTAGATTCCGAATCCAGGTTTGCAGGATCTGCAGGGATGGTGAGTTCAACCGTGCGCGTTTCAACAGCAATTACACCGAGGGGGATTCCTCCCAACCTACATGAATGCAGAAAACATGTTCATATTATAGATGCATTTAACTGACACACAAAGACTATGTCAGATCAGTTTACCTTGCTCTTCCTACGACGACAGTTTGAGCCCAGGACCCCATAATCTCCATGAAAGAGCCGTGGTCAAAGAATCCACTCTGCCACACACCTCTTGACACTGAAAATTTACACGCAAAAAAATAAATTATTGGTCTGGTTATCAGTGCTAGGCATAAACACTGTTTGGAGGGCGTGACTCACTGGGGTGAGTTCTGCCAGCCAGCATCCAGCGGGGGTCGTAAGGGGCCTTAGTGGGAACAAACTCTATCTCTCTGTCGACTGGGTCTGTGGTTTCTCTAACAGGGACGGGGGAGTGGTTGTTCTGCGAGGACGTAAAGAAGCGTCAGTGAGTGACCTGACCGCCACAACTGTGTTCAGATCCAAATATTTGGCAGAACCTTTGGCATGTAAGAAAGCCACTTCAGGATGGTGAAGACGCCCTCAAAGTCATCAGGGACAGTTGTGTGTGTGACACCGTTGTTGTGCATGATCTGAATTCCCCCCAGCTGGTTGTTGGAGGCGTAGACCTCTCTACCCAGAACCTAAATGTAAGAAAAACAAAAAACAAAAAAACAGAGACTTACTGATTACTGATGGAAGAGAATTAAACCATTTATTAGAATAATGGTTAAAAGAGCTTCATATCCTGAAAAATCTGCAATGGACTCACTAGCCAATAAAAGTCAAAAAGAGATAAATTATCTGAATATTGAGTTTTTCTCTTTAATACAACATCATTATGTATTTATTTTTATATTAAAAAAATCATGACGTCTACAGAAATTAAGGTATTGCCCATAAACCCTCTAAAAACTAAACTTTTCTTTTAAGCTGCTAAAAAAATAAAATAAATAAATAAATAAATAGGAGGAATCAGAAAAGCAAACCTTGTTAAGAGCACCAGCTCCGGTCAGGATGATGTGGGAGTTCTCCACCTGGATCACTCGCTGCCCCAAACGGACCAGATAGGCTCCGATGCCTATAGCTCGACACGTCACCTGTGCGTAAGTCAGGGAGAAAATCAGAAGGACTCGGCACCTTCTCTCCTGCAAGAGGAATCAGACATTCATCCTCCTCACCATACTGATGGTAATGATTTCTTCGTAAGCCTGAGAAGATTCCCCGGCGATAGTGCCTGAACCTCGCAGGTTCTCAACACCAAGACCTTCGTCTTTCCCAATGATGTCAGTGATAATGTATCTGTCATGAGAAAGGCAAATTAACAAGGCACTGTAGTTATCTCGCCCTGAAAAACCAAAATAGCACAAACATTTACACCAATCTGAATATTTTGAAACACGATATATATGTCTTTTTTTCTTTTTTGCACCTTCCAAAGATAAGAAGAGTTTTTGGTGAGATTTTTAAAAACACTGTGGTGATTACACGTCACAATCCAGAGATTATTAAAAGTTACACTTTGTCCTGATTCTGCTGGAGCTTTAAAATTAGAGCTCATAATATGTTTAAAATTTTCCATACTTTTCCATAACCCTGATTACTTAAGAAACCAAAAATATGGTTTGAAATATATCGCATTCCAGCATCAGTGAAATATTCATAAAAGTGCTTTTATTGGCAGGTAAAGCAAGTATTGCACCTGGACTCTCCTCCTTCCTCTACATGCTGACAGTGAACGGAGTTGGTGGAGCTGATCCGGGTGTAGTCCTGGGGCGACAGGTAAAGATATTTGAAGCCCTGCAGAAGAAAGTATAAGAACAATATACCAAAATGTTAACAAAACATAATTTCTCATTTTCTGTCACAAATTTAAATATTTAAAAACAGAAATCTGTTTCGGCAGTGACCTTGTAGGGATCCGCAGGGTCAATCCAGGCCACCTGGAACATATGTTTGACCTCTTCTGCAAGTCCGATGCGAGCTCCGCTGTTGGCTGCGATGTAAATGCGGGGGATTCCCTCAGCCCGAGCCAGCTCTGACGCCTTGAGGAACAGCTCGTCCTCATGAGGACCAAACGAGCCGATCATGTGAGTGATGTCATTACAGATCACAATAATGTCTCTGCCCTCAGGGTACTCTGGGGTCTTCATCTTCATCCTAAAGGCCACCATTCCCACCTGAGGAGACATTAAGAATGAATGTTAGTGTTTAATCACCAGGAAGAGGACGGAAGTGGATTTGGATGTTCTTTTAAACATCCTACGTCATTATCTGCAGGCTGCCGGTTCATCTGAACAAGTCGACCTTCCGTGTCCAGAACGAGCTCCGTGCAGATCAGCACGTCTTTAGGACATTTGTCTCCAGGAACCCAAAGCTTGAATAAAGCCTGAAATAACAATTTATGGAACGTGAAACTATGAAGGTCATCACAACAGAAATAAGTGCAGTTCAGTGAGTAAGCAGTACCTGTCTGAACATCTCAGGAACATCGTAAACATATGTGGTGCCCAGGCTTTGAGCCTGGAAGCGCTTGGCTTGCAGCAGGTCTTTGGTCACATAAGGAGTGTTGATCAGCATGCCGTGCAGTGGACCCTGTTTGTCTCCATAAGACTGAAACATGATCTGCACGAGCAAAGTTCAAGGGACGAATTTAAGCCACAAAGCACAGGTTACAAGAACTTTAATAAATGCTTAGTCCTCACCTGTCGAGAGCTTGGGTCCGTCACTTCTTTGTACAGACTGATGTCCAAATAATAGCCTGATTCATTAGTGAGAAACAGGCGGATAGGAATGGCGTTTCCAATCGGTGTCAGGCGAATGTTGATCTTCAGCTCAGCCTGCAAGACCCGCAGTTTCCAAAGACGACTGCCGTAGCGCATCACCATGGAGCGAACAGACTCCTCGATCTGATGGACGAAAGATCAACAAAAAGTAAAAAGAAAAGAAAGTGGAGCAATAAAGATTACATTGAATACAATAAGAAACTGGAAAGGTAAGGAGGTGTATGATGTACCAAAGTCAGGCACATTGTTTGAAATTTTACAATTTTTTTTCAAGTCACAACATTAAACTGTAGTGAATTTTATTGAGAAACCTTCAGTAATTTACAGTAAGTAGAAGAAATGACTGCAAACTGACTTTAGATGGGTCCATGATGACAGTAGGGACAAAGTTAAGGAAGATGTGATTGCAATCTGTGCGAACGCTGGTGTAACTGAAGGCAACCTCCAACTCATCCATGGCCTCCAGCAGGAGCCGCTCTCCTTCATTTTGAAGGTACTCAAACGAAGCTTCCTGATGACAAAGAAAGCACATCAGATGCAACTGTATTATCACAATTTTGATTTTTTTCCCCCATCTTTTAACAAAAACACAAAGTCAATGAAGTCAGCAGGTTCTTGGCTGAGTTTCTTCTTACTTTTGTAATGAGATCTGAGTGCCGCATAATTGCCCGGATGAAGAAGCGGTAGTCCGTCACTTCAGCGCCCTGTTGGACCCGAGCCGCTCCCAGGTACAGGTGCATCTTCTTATTGGCGCAGGGAACCGCTGTCAGGTCAAAGTTCCTCATTCGGTTGAGCTCCAGCTGAAACGCCAGAGCTGGCTCCAGATTTCTGTAAATTCGGTCCTCCTGGAACTGAGAAGAAGTGACAAAATGGAGAAGGGGGAATCAACATCTGTTTAGATGGCCAATGTGCTGGTTTTTTCTTTTTGTTTGTTTGATTGTTTTTATTACAGTGGTTAAGATGAAGTAAACTCACCTCATCTCGGGCCCTGAATGTGAAGAACTTTGGAAATTCTCTCTGAATTGAACAGAAAATAATGAGATAAAAATATTCAGAAAAATTAAAAATATGTAGAAAGATGCTCCTGGACTGCAGTTATTAAAATGAGTCCTTATTCTTACCTTATTACATTAGTATAATATTAAACCTGCTCAAATATTGCTTCAATATCTAGAATTAGTTAAAATTAACTGCAACTGCAAATTTTCTAACATTTGCTAAAACATGTGGAATAATCTCCACAACATGTTTTCAGTAGCTTTGGTAATAATTAAGTTGTAAGATACAGGTCATTTTTCTCTTATCTTGTTTATTTTATCTTTATCCTATATATTTTTATGTATTAGATGTTTGCCTCCCATATTAACCGGGACACCCCATTATTAAATGAACTAAAGCGGGAGAAGTAAGCTGCATTAATTTAAGATAAATGTTAGATGTTTTGGTAATTCTGAGTTATATTTGGCATCTAAAGCAAAATTAACAAAAGAATATAGTTAAACAATAAAAGTGACACTACAATTGCTGGAATACACCGCATTATGTGTTTTGAAGTCATCATGATTTAAATATAATAAAAACAAATGAATATTTAAAATATATTTGTGAAAAGAAAATCAAAAAGAAGTTTCAGAAATGTTTACCTTCTGAGTAATCAAAAAGGTCATTCTCCTGATCCCATACTCAAACAGAATGGCTTTCTGTAAATGTATGTGAATAAAAATGTAGCTTATTAAAAGTTGAAATAAAAATTATAGTCTTATTTCAGACATGACCTCTGACCTTTGACTGAGCGAAGGCAGTGAAGGCTTTCACCAAGGCGTCGTCGTCCTCCGTGTCTGCTGTTTTTATCGACACGTTAATGATGTGGATGGGGTTCTCCCTGTTGTTCTGTAGAGAACAGAGGAGAAACTCGTGGCTGCAGCAGCAGGTTACGTTTTTGCTTCATGGCAAAAGAACGACAAACCCACCTTCATGTTTTCCTCCTCGTACAAACTGGAGCAGGACTCTAAGAACGAAGTGCCCTCCACGAGCTGTTCAGCAAAACTCGACAGAACTTCATCAAAATTCCTGGAAAGATCAACAAAAGCAACACCCCTGTTATTTATATATATATATTTTCACTGTATGTGCTGAACAGGATGAATCATTTAGAGAGCAGCGACCTTTTGAAGTCATCAAAGCACTGGAAAGCTACCATAGCTCCCATTCTTTGGCAAGGTGGAGACAAGGCTCCATCCATTAGCAGCTCACTGCTCTGCCGCTGAACCTTAAACTGGCCCAAACCGCCTGCTGCCACAGGAAGCCTAAACAGGAAACAGAGTTACTAAATGATCTCAGGGAGAGAAAGTGCTTCGAGAAAATATGCAGAAATTCATACAGAGAGCAATAAAGCGGGTAGAGATGTTGTCTCTTGTTTAACAAAGTACAACAAACTTTACATGAATGAAACCTGAAGAGTCAAGGTTGTACAAGTCTGAAGTCTTAGCTACAAAGTCCTTATACCAGCGTGAGTAAAATCCCGTTTGCAGCTTTGGCTAAGGCTACTAACATTATTCACGACTAAATGATCAAAAATGTAATGTGATAAACATCCACATTCAACCCAGAGTGAGTAATTAGCAAAATCACGTTTTACTGAATTTTTAAAAAAAATCTATTATTTTCACTTTCTTGACTGATGAACCAGTGCTATTTCATGGCAAATCAATGCTATTTTACAATATGTTTGGCAGAATTTCTTTTAATCTTTAGCCTGGAACTGGTTTCCTTTGGTCGGACATGAGCTGGTCTGCTTGACTGCATCAGGGACAAAGTAAAATCTCTAGCTTTGAAAAGATATGACATAAGCAATTATTAACATATGAAAAGAACAATAAGAAGATATTTGATGTGATATAAAGCTGAAAAAAATACATTTATATGTCTAAAATAAAAAAAAAATAAATAAAATCACAACATTGCTTTTTAAAAATCCCCTTTAAGTCGCAAACATTTCCTCATGTAAATGTTTGACCGATTAAAATTCAAATTTATACGAGTCATAAGTCTGTGATACCTGTTCAAGTCCAAAATTCAAAAGCCGTCAATTCACGAGCGGAATTAAAAGAAATTAAGAATTGATACCCAGAACAGATTGCCATGAAATCTTGAGATCTGATTGAGATTTTATGGTTAAAAACCAATTCTGGAGGTTGCAAGCTCAACAATTAGCAGCAATCACTAAAACCTCAGGCTTGAAGGTTTCTTTTGCTTTGTTTTGTTTTTTACAAGAAACAAAAAAACAAATAAAAGTCGGACTTTTGCTCAGAATTGCTTGACACAAAAAAGAGAAACGCAATGACAGGACAACTAGAGAAGCTTAGCTTGTAATGTGAATAAGAAAGGGCTTGTTAGAAGAACCTTATGGGGACGGCAGGGAAAAAGCGGCACAGTGCATCCAACATGCATTGCTGTGAAACATTTATAGAGACGATAGAGTGCTCTGGTTGTTGGGGAGGAGCTTTACTCTACCTGTTCAGAGTAGGGCTGCTCCCTCTGAAATAAGATGATTGAGATGTGAATATTAGCAGAGAGTGATCAAGGGGAACCTAAAGGTACCTTTGTGCAAAATGATTTAAGCATTCTCTACAAAACTGTGCACATTAATATTATTACTGAGTGGGAAGAAAACTGTCTGCATTCCACGTTAGCCATAAGCAGCTGCGGCATCAGCATACAGACTGCTCTCCGCCTTCGCTACTGAGTACAAAGCAACAATTCAGCAGTTTAGTCTAAGTCTAATCAGCATCAAGAAAAGGTCTCAACAGAGAAACAGCTTTTCATCCTCTAATGCTGTGCTAACTCGATTCACTTGTGGAAGAAAGAGGGTGAACAGGTTGCGCCATCACCTGTTTGGATGTGATGACGGCAACATGAACTGGAAGTCCACGGCGCACGTTCCGTCCAGCAGCTGGTGATGCTGAATACTATTCAGCTCATAGGCGATGTATGCTCTGCGAACATACACCTGGAAAACACAAGTACCAGTTCAAAATTCAGCACTCAAAAAAAAAATCAAAAAAGAAGAAATATCACTTAGTTTGACTGTGATTCAACTTACCTCCAAAGCAGCCATGCACACAACTTGATTTGCGTGATAGAAGAAGTTGGGCAAGACGTCAAAAATTGAGGTTTCAGAGAGAATAAGTTTCTGCACCAAATAGAAAACACTCTTTAGTTGATGTTTACTAAAGAGACTGCCACTAAGCTAGAGCTGCTGTGACAGTCTAATAATCTTGGCAGGTTTGGTGGGTGTCAAGGTGAATAAAATAAACCACAATTTATGAAACATCCAGTTTTGTCACATGTAAGTTGCTTATGATGCACTTCTGTTTTGAATAGTACCTGGGTATTGGGATGAAAGACGTGAAGTATTTTAGTGCGTCAGTCTCGAGGAAATTACTGTTTCTGACAATTTTGGGCTGAAGGTTTACCGTCTTACACAGACTCTGTGAGTACCCTAACTGATCAGAAAATGGGTCAGGCTGTTCTGCAGTTGGAGCCACGTTATAAATTCAGCAAGTCAAGGGGAGTGAGTACTCAACACTGCATAAAAACAAATGTCTGCATAGTGTAACTTGCAGGTATAGCCAATAATACCGGTCACTGCTGCTACATTTGAGTAATATCAAAATTTGATAAGTGAGAACAGGAGCTGGTGATGCTGTGGTGCACAGTTAATCTCATAACTCTGGTAGATTATGATTTAAAGTAGTATTTAAATTTGACCAGGATGTTTTTTTTAATGATAAATAACTTTGGACTTAGCCATCTATCCCTAAACTGTGAATTTCTGATATGTACAGAAATCTGTGAAAGCTGGAAATCACATCACATAACCTACAGTCTCTAATATATTATTTGCATAAAGCAGCAAGTCTTCACACATCATTGCAAAGCAAACCAAATAGACAATGAAGAGATGGAGGTCGGTGTCACCTTTAAGTTTTCTGGGCAAAACTGGTGGCCATACATATCAATAGCTGACAGGAAGATGGACTCCACCTGGTTGTGTCTCAATTCATAGGATGGCATGTGGGAGGCAATCAACACCTAAGAGTTGATATGTCACTTCAGCTGTCTTGTTATGGTGCTACATAATAAAAAGTATGTTTTTTTAGTAAGGGACTAACCTGTCTGGCTCTCAGTGCGACCTTTGAATTTTCCATCTTGCTCAGCTGTGTGAATTCATTTAGAATAGCCATGAGCTCATCTGCAAGGGTGGCATCACGTCCACACAGCTGGTCCTACAGAAAGTCACAAACACAAACAGATTATACCTCTTGATGCACAAAGAATAACAACTTAAGACCATCTGTGGTCGAGGAGGAGAGCCTTACAATGAGCATCGTCACCAGCATGTTTTTCTTGGACACCTGAGCGTGAGAAAAGATGTAGTCAAGCACAGGACTCATGTCGGGTTTGTGCTTCTCTCTCAAGTTGATCACACACTTATCATAGTGAGCTGCAAGAGAGAAACGTGGTGTGAGTATTTCAGACAAACCTCAGCTTCAGCTAAAACATGTGGTCATTAAAGCAAGTCCTGTTACCTTGCTGGAACTGCATCTCGACCTGCAGGTACCGCTTCAGCAGATCAAGAACCACAGATTTCATGTAACCACGGGTTCCACTGCGATATCTGAACAAATATAATATTTCTGTCATGCTGTATGTCTTCAAACACGCAAAGCAGAAAGGGACAGTGGGTGTTTATAAGACCTTTGCAGATACAGATAAGATCAGTGAATAATATCAGATTCATATTTAAGTTTTGGCCAGTCACAGATCAACTAAACTTAAGACAATTGGGGTAGCTTTATCTGTGCATCCCTAAAACAAAATCAAATAAAAACAGAACCTAGAGTCATCACATAACTGACTACAAGCTTATGCAGAAAGGATCTAAACTGGAAAATAATAATGATCTGCAGACAGGCCCAGGCTAGAAATTAAATGACAGGTCTTTAAATTAATAGTATTTTTCAATAGTTTAAAAAAACTAGTCAACTTACCTCTGCACCAGCTGAACAATACTTTGAGTGTTCATGAAGAAAACTTCCCGGTCAGCCTTCCTCTGCAACGTGGCTGCATGGCTGTCTAAAATGTTAGCAATCTGTAATCAAACAGTTAAGAGTTATCAATGAAAAGCAGTTTGAAGTCAGCATGTAGTCACTGAATGAATTTACCCTTTGACTGGGGAACTGGCAGAGGACAGATGTGATGTTGCTCGCATACTGAGCCATGACTTTCCGGATGTCCTTCTCCACAGCAGGGGGAATACGGCTGGCCACGCTGGTCATGATCTCCTGAAGTTCCAGCAGTGGAAGAGACGGATCCCTTAGTGTCTTCATCAGGGTCGCAACCCATTCTTTCAGCTGTGCAAAGGGACATGAGAACGCCCAACAAAAGTTCATGTGTTTGTATTTTTCCGGCATATTTAACAATAGAGTGGTAAATACACACTTTTGTGCTGAAATAAGGCTCTTCGAGGCAATACCCGTCCATTACTCTGACCAGATTTTCGAGCACATTGTGGAACACCTGGTGAAGCTTTTCCCCAACCATAGGCAGCGGCTGCTGCGGTGGCAGAGTGGCTGTGTTGAGCTCCACCTGTATCAGGGGCCAAAATAAAAATAAAAACACTGCCTTACATATCAGCGTGAAAATCACAAAATAGGAAAAAAACAAACAATCTTTGTTTCATAAAGTGACAGTTAAAGTACCCTGTGTATACTGCTGAGGTCGTCCAGCTCCATACGCGCCGTGACACAACCGGGCTCCAGAACAGCCCCCGGCCTCTTGACAAAGTGTATACAACCAGACTGCGGCACGGACAGAGTCATCACCATCTTCATCACCTGAGAACAAAGCACATTCAAAACCGGAGTAAAGTGTAAACAGACAGTAAACACAAACACAACCAGGACATTTTTCTTTCCCCCCCAGAATCAGTCAAACCTCAATCTCTGCGTAAGGTTCTCCTGCAAAAATATGATCTCCATCCTCCACTGTGTACTGCAGCAGTTTACCAGCAGAGGGAGACCTCAGCACTGTGGGATCCCTCTCCTTCTCAAACACACAAGTCTTGTTGCCGACAGTGATGCGGTAGCTACAGCAATGGAACAATATTGGAAATGAGCAAACATGAAGTCACATAAATAGACAAGTATTGCGGGTCCCACAGTGAAAGTCTTGCCTGTCTACTTCTTCCTTCATGTATGTGGTGTGGCTGTTGCCATCGTAACACAGCAGGAGACCCCCATCGTTCAACCTGTGAACGTCTATTTCAATGTTCGAGCCGTTCATGATGATGACGTAAGTTGTCTGGGATTGGCGAGCCACCTGAAGCCAGCAGAGAGGACAGTTTATTACATAAAAATGTTCCTTTCACTTTTTCTTTCAATAAACCACAAACAATGTTTTTTTATGGGATGTTGTGTAATAGGCTGACATCCGCACAAAGCGGTGCATAAAAAAAACACAAACACATCCTTCTTTATTCTAATACTTTAAATAAAATTATGTACCATCAAATACATTCACTATGTACTTATTTAGTAAATAGAGTCAACCTGTGAGTAATTTAATCTCAGAATAAGACCAGCTGTTCTGTGAACCTTTCAAAAGGTTTGTTAAACATTTGTGAAGCATCGTGAACACCAAAAAATACAGTATGTAGACCTGGGAAAAGTTGCCATAATGTTGGAAGTAAGGTTAGATTATGAAACAAGATTATAAACAATATTAAAAAAATTTTTAAAAAAGTCCAGCATTCTTTAAATCATCCTCCAAAAATAAAAACAAGAGGAGTTTTGGCACAACTACAAACTGAGCAAGACCTGGGCACAAATGTGTGCATAAACTAAAAGGCCAGGAAAAAACAGCACAATTTTGAAACACCATGGCAGCTATCAGTTTAGGGCTTCATAAATATGACCAGTATGGAAAACTGTCAAAAGAAAAGTTACAAGAAGCCCCTTTTGCAGTTTGCAAAAAGCCATGTAGGAAAAAGAGAGAACAACTAGAACAAGCTGGTGTGTTCAGATGAAACTTAACCTGAACCTTTACGCCTACAAACAAAATGCTATGTGGAGCAGAGAAGAAAAATGGACCTATGATGGACAATGTTGGTGGCAGCATCATGATGTGGGGATGCTTTTCTTTGACTGGTCAGAGTTGATGGGAAAATAGAAGAAGCTAAGCAATCTTGGAAGAAAACTTGTTAGTCTGCAAAAAACTTTGCAAAGTGCAAAGGTTCACATTGTAGAAAAAAAAAATCCTTCACATACCCTCAAAGATACAATTAAATCATATTTGTGTGTTAGAATGGTCCAGCCAAAGTTCATTCAATGTGACATAGGTTATTATAAAAGTAATAATACAAATGCTCTCTGTAGCAGCTGCATTGGTCTATCCCATAAAATCTCAACAAAATACATGATTTGTGGCTGCAACAAGACAAAATGTGCCAAAAAACTCCTAATGTTTTAATCAGGAGGTATTAATGCAAAAGTAGAGGAGCTACCTTCAAACAGTACTTGACTCCTTCATATATCAGGTCGACATTAACAGAGTTGAGCAGGCTGTCTGCTGCCAGCACCTGGCCTCTACATATTAAGAAGATAAAAGCCCATCATTTAAACCCACAGTAAGTGTAACGGTGAGACTTCATTGAGGCAGGAGAATATCTACTGACCTTTCTAGGGAATGCAGGAAATCTGACATGCTCTTTCTGAAGCTGGCATCAGCAACATGCAGAGCTCCACAAACGATGCCCAGCATGGTGTCTGGTCTCTCTGCCTGCAGAAGGAGGACCATTCGTAAACACAAGGCAACCATAAAACACCCAGCTCCAAAATGAAGACTCGGACCTGCACTTTCTCTGCAATGAGGTGATCCAACCAGCCCGTGTCGATGTCATTGTTTCTGAAGCTTTCAGTCTCCAGAAGCTTGATGAGGTATTCCACTGTAGTCCTAAAGTCTCCTCTGATGGACAGCTCCTTCATCGCTACCACCATGTTTCTGTAGAATATCAGAAATGTTTTTCAAATATTGGCTCATCTACAGAAGATATTTTTAGAAATTTCACCTTGTATAGATTTATTGCACATGTTTTATTATTGCATTAATTAGAAGAAATGTGTAAAGGTTCAACAAAGTTGCCAGGACTCTTTGTTGAGTCCTGGGGTAATATGGGGTAATAAGTAACCCCTTATTGCATTAGGGGTTGTTACAACATCAGTATAGATATGACATTATTTGCTCAAGACTCACATTCAATAAAGCACTCAATAAAGCATTACATAAAGAGCAGTCATCATTAAAAGAGCCTTACGAGATGGCTTCCTCTCGGTTCTCTCCCCACGAAAAACAGTGTCCAAACTGGGAATCTGCAAATTCGTGGAGGCCACCAGCGGCTCCCACACTGAAATAACCCCAGACATTTTTACTGCTGCGGAAGTTCAGCTCCTGCACAGTCCCAGAGCTGGGCTTGAACCCCTGAGGATGAGCCAGTGATCACGATCAATAGGTAAAACAGAAGTGCAAAACAGACAGCTGTGGGCTGAAATGAGATTTTACCTCGTCTGGATTCTCACTGGTGATGCGGGCTGCAATAACGTGCCCTCTTGGATTAGGAATGCAGTCTGGAGTTTCAAAGTTGATGATGGAGTCACCCCACGGACTTTCCCCATAAAGCAGTCGGATATCCTTAATTCTGTGCAGAGGGATGCCCATCGCAATCTACAAGATAAAACACTGACTGTTAAAGACCTAACTAGCGTGATGCAAAGAGGGCCTACAGTTTACATTTGCAACATTTTTTTGTTGACTTCTTTTAAATCAGAGTTAGAGCCTACCTGAAGTTGGGCAGCTGGCAAGTTTACATCTCCAATCATCTCGGTGCACGGATGTTCCACCTGCAAGCGAGGATTCAGCTCCAAAAAGTGGAAGCTGCCGTCTTCTGAGTAGAGATACTCCACAGTTCCGGCACTGACGTAGCCTACCATCTTGGCCATCCTCACTGCATGCTGGGTTGGAGAAAGAGAGACAAAAAACACAACTGTTCTCAAACACAGCAAAACTTTAATCGGCAACATAAAAAGTAAGCACAGAGACAAGCTGACCCGCTCCATTTGCTCTAAGGTTGAAGCGGGAGCAATGGTGGCAGGAGCCTCCTCTATAATCTTCTGGTGCCTCCTCTGGATGGAGCAATCCCGTCCAAACAAGGAGATTGCATTTCCGTACTCATCTGCCAGTATCTGCACCTCCAGGTGCCTTGCATGCTGAGCCAGTTGCATGACAAAAATGGGTGATCCTGGGACCTCTGTCTGCACCTGCGGTCAGAGAGAACAAAAGAAGAGTTGAATGCAGGAAGCGAATTGTAAAAAGGCTCATGAACCACAGGGACACAAACCTGTCTGAAGAAACTTGGAAATTCATCTGAATTTTCAACTTTTCGGATGCCTTTTCCACCTCCACCCTCAGAGGCCTTGATAACGACTGGATAACCAATTTTTTCAGCTCCCTGAACAAAGAAAACATATTATAGCATTTAGCAAAAAAAAGCACTGACCTCAGCACTTACTGGCAGTCTTGAAAGAGATACATAAAAAGTCTTAAAATAATCTTTTATGAGAGCACCATAATCACAGACTGATTATCACTTATTACTATAGAAATTGCCCAATCTTAATCTGAGGACATTTATTCAATTTCAATGCATAAGTGATGTAATTATGATGAGAAAAAAAGCCTATTTCTTTTAGCCATTCTTCGAAATGGAAAAGAATATATGATTCAAGTTAGAAAGAAAACAACTACTTGCCCATACTTGCCCATACAGTCAGAGGAATAAGTTTATCTGCACACCAGATAGTGAGAAGGATGATCAAAGAGTTACAAAAGAAGTTGGCAAAGTCTCCATAAAAACCATCAAATAACCTAACAGCTAGATTTTTAAGAAAAAGCATTTTCTGTCCTATAATCACAACTGTAAATGGGTGGAGTTTCCTGAGGTCCACTTGGACTTTAATTGTAATTGTGCACCCTGTCCAGAAGAGACTAATCGTCCATTCTCCTTGATTCTTGGAAGTTGGATTTTTAAGTCAGACAAGCAAGAACACCCTCTGAGTGACTCATAATAGTGGGAAAGTCAAATTCAGTCACCAATATGGCTTCATGTTTTAAGAATATAATGAAAGTTGTCTGGATGAACTATAAGCTAAGCAGTTCTGAAGGTTAAACCAGTGTTGCATGCAATGCTTTAAAATATCAAATTCCCAATTTTTTTTTTTTGTGTGTGTGTGTGTTTCAATCTGTAAAATAATAAAAAATATATTACCAGCTTGTATTGCTAATAGTAGTTGGAAACCCCAAGTACTACGGGGTAAACTTGCAACCAGAATGCTTCAAACTCTACAACCACACTGAGCTTCCAAAATATCATCAGAAATGGTTTTCCAGACACCAAATCAACTTTTATCCATCTAAGGCCCCAAAACTAAATCCAAATTTTAAAAAACCTACGGTGTGAGCTGAAGAGAAGCTGAGGAGAAGCAGGACTATAGATGATGTAAAGAGGTTACACAACTAGAGATAGTCAAAGATCTCTCTCTTTGTATGCAGGTTGTTGAAAAAACTAGCAGGGTGATAATTTTCAAATAATTACTTGTTTGGTTTTTTTTACTTAGAAGTGCAACAAAAGAAGGATTTTTTTTTCATGTCTATAAATGTGGAGGGCAGTGTATAAGCATTTCATTAGACATTTGTAAAATAAGGCAAAATAGATTTTTTTTAATTAATACACTTACCGCCAGACCATCAACTACATCATGAACACAGCCCTGTTTATAGACGTCTGGAGGAACGCTGATTACATGTCCCTGTCTTTGGTGATCTTCTGTCCACTCCACTCTCAGACCTGGACACATTAAACATAAACAAGTCTCTTGTAAGTCCCGGTCTACAAATGTTTGACTTTGTAAAAATAGGCCTGTGTCAACTTCGCCTGTGAGGCCAAGTAATGAATCACCTGATCCGCTCCATGGAAGTGTGGGAATGTCAGCGGTCTGGGCAACAATGGACGAAGCCACCTTATCCCCAAGAGCCCACATGGCTTTACTGGATGGACCTGAGAAACATGGCAAACTCAGACTGATGAAGAGAAGGGACTAAATCCAATGAAGGCAGTGAAGCTTTAAAGGAACTTTTACCCAAGAATGTTATCCCTGATTTGTTCAGGAGTTCAGGTAGCTTTGGGTTTTCAGATGCATGACCCCAGCCGGCCCACACAGCCTACATAAAACAACAAAAGTATAAAATATTATGTGATTATTTGGGACTTCTGGCTGTTGTTGTGGAGAGAATGAAGAATTAAATAAGTTAAACTCTTAAGCCTTGAGGCAGACAGAATTGCACCTGCACTGGGATTCTTTTTGCAATGTCGACAATCAGCTCTACGTTGGCGTAGTTGTTATTGTTGGCACCACCGGGGACAGGCACATAATGGTCAGCCATTTTTATGTATTCTGTACAGGAAAAAAAACAAAAAAAACCCCATCAGACTCACTGTGTTCATTACTTTTTCACTGTAACTTGGATAAGATTGTGGTAATAACTACTGAGTAACAGAGCACAATGACCTGCGTTAGCCTTCAAGTCTTCAGGGGTGACCATGACCACGAAACGGATGATCCTCTCGTTACGAAACATCTCATAGGACCAGCGACGAATAGAACGCATGCATTTGACTGCTGCAATGCCATTGTTGGCGATCAACACCTGCGTCGTAGAAATAGAAGCTATACTGATTAGCCTTCGAAAGTTGCCTCTGGATCATAAAAACAAGCCAAATAAGAGCTTTTACTCGTACCTTCTCTATGACCCTGTTGCCACCGAATCGAGTGACAAACTCAGCAGGAGATGCCACCGTAAAATCCCTCTGGAGATCCATCTTTCTGTGTTCACGTCCTTTTTTCACCAAGTGAGGACCAGACATGCTAGGCCTACACAGGAAAAGTTAAAGATCTGTATTTTGGCCATCGACATAGTGAAAATGAGTTTGCTCAGATCTATTAACTACCTTCCTTTTCTATGTTGAAGGAGCACAAAGAGTTGAAGTGAATTACAGCGCTGAAAAATCAAAAACCCGAGGGAAAGTTCAACGGCACAGACGGACTATGCAACTCCTTTAGTTCTCATCTTATCTCTAAAATGACACCATTATGTAATGCTCTATTAGCAACACAAACTTACACAATTATTTACTCAAGATTTCACTTTTCATCAAGTTTTACCAGTTTTAAAAGAAACACAATGGAAACATATTGAACAAATGACACACTGATGCAGATATTTACCTTTATTCCACTGTCTAGTCACTGGGTCAGACTGCACATGTTTTGCAATTGGACTAAATAAAACTTTGATATTGTGTAATTGGGAAAGTTTCTCCTTTATCATTAACTCTTGGACAGATCTTTAAACCTAAAGTGCAGAAAGCAAATTAAAGACAATAATTCTCAAAAAGCATTGTCACTCACATACAGATAGCGAAAAAAATCCCAAAAAAATGATAAATAATTTTTTTTTTTTTTTTTAATCTGCAACTTTAATGGAGTGACTTTATATGTGTAATTTTACTGATGGCTCATTACCAGGCTTTTGCTGAACTGCAATCATCTGAATGTGTTAAAAAAGGAAAACATCTAAAACATGCAGGGCAATGCGCCTTTAGAACCGGGGTTGGGAAACACTGAACTCGATGACTGGAAGCAACAAAACAAGATCTAAAATATATATATGAGAATTCAGGAGCCTTTTGGAGGCTGGCTGAGTGGTGGAGTCCTATGCAGCAGGTTAGTTTCCTTATTCTTTGGGTTCCTCTCTTCAATCAGTTAAATAAAGATATAATGACAACACATCAACTGCAAGGTTATAATGTAGATTGATTTGAAGAAGCAGATTTTAATCGTACTGTGCATGACATGGATCATCTGTTACTATTTTATGTATTTTTTGTTATTATCTCAATAGAGATCTATGGCTTTACTCCAACTTTTACAGCCACTGCTTTTAACACACTTCACACTCATCACCGCCAAAACTAATAAACCGTTTTCTACTTGTTTGGAAAAAAAAAAAATAGGATTAAAAATGTTTCAAGTACATACCATTAGTATCTGAGGCTTCTCTCTACTGTTGTCAATGCATTAGAAACTATTTACCCTATAAACGATCGGACCCGTGTCGGATCTGAAGAACACCTGCAAGTGTGAGCATTACTGCGTGGCTGAGCTCTTGTGAACTTTAGCTCTTGTACTGTACCTTTCGCTGACGAAATAGTGCCCACTATTAAAATCCTGCGTGACAGTGCTTTTTTTTTCCTTTTCTTTTTTTTTTTTTTACAGCTGTGAGTTATTTACAGTGGCGTGCATGCAGCATGGAGCAGGTGGGGATCACTTTAAACAGGATTGTGCTGTATTGAATGATTAGACTGTAATCATAATCATGAGGAGGGTATTTTTAGAAAAACTGCTTGTGCAGAAACAATACCAGCTTTTCACAGCACCGTTTCATGACAAGTTCACACCCAGCAAGTTATTGCTGGTGCACATCCTTCCTCTAAAACTTACCAACGGTAATGTTTTTTATCATTTCCTTGAAACTGAGTGACGAAGTGAAATTAACTGTTTAAACTCCACCAGCAAACAATCTATTTCCTGTTTTAACACGTCTGCAGAAGTTGCCACAAGTGTTGTTTTAAACTCTACCAGCATGCAGGGATCAGTTATTTTCTTACATATTTTGGTGGAAACTAGAAGCTAACTGTTTGCAAACCAAACAAGCAGCAGCAGTCATCAAAGCACTGGGTTAATCAGTGAGAAGGGAGTAAAGCCTCTTTCTAAAAACACTCACCTCTGGAGGTAAGGAAACAAGTTATTTCGCTCCATTATTTGCTCCGTTTTACAAAGCTGAGGCTCTTTAGCGGCTCTTTAGAGCCATTTCTGCAGAGACCAAAACAAAGAGGTCTCCATACACAGTCCTTCCTCCTGGGTCCCAGCCAACCTCCTCCCTTCCCCCCTCCCACATGAGCAGCAGCACAATATCTGCAGATCCTCTGAGGCACATAGTTGGCTGCTCACTCCAAATATGCAACAATGCAGAAACCAACCCCCCTTCTCTGTTTTAACTTGGATTTATCTGTTGCTTCTAGACTTAAATGTTGTCTTTTATTATCATTAATAAGTTCTACAAATTAAAAGAAAACAAATTCCTCTAGTTGACATAAAAGCCGCAGGACTTCAACATGGATACGGCAACAGAACTAATACAAGACATGCTTTGTCTTGTTTTGATGTCTAGATATGTTGGTGGTTAACAACGGTCCATCAGCTCCAGCTTCCTTTTATTTATACAATAAATAAACCTAAATATACAAAACAGCAGTGGTTCTCAATGAGCAGATAGCAGAACTATAAACAGTTCTAACTTACACAATTTCATCATTACCTGTAAAAATTGGGAGTCTGGAGGCTGAGGAGATCAATGAATTTTCTTAATTTGGGGGGTCTGAACTGTTATGGATTCTGTCTTTTCCTCTATCGCTTTTATCTGCTTACATGCACACGCTGCAGTTTACATAACTATGTTTGTGCGTGACTGCCGGCAGTAATACATAAACAGATTGAAACTAATTAGACTGCCCTTTAGAGAGAGTAGAGATTGCTGAGAAGAATAAAAGCTAAATTCGCGCCACAATCCTTGCCTCACTTGGTTACATCCATAAGATTTGCAAAGGTTCCTGGACGGTGAATGTAACTTTGTATCTGTTCCATTTGTAGGACATGTATGTCTTGAAACATTTGATAATTTTTTTTGCCATTAAAGCCTGTTTTCATATATAACCAAATCTCATTATTTCTCAAGGTAATTTAAACTGCGGGGTTCTGGTCAGGTCCTGAAACTGGTTAATGGACCCGGGTAGTGCACAGGGACAAAATGAATGATCTCCAACAGAACTCACCAAGAACCTGATCTACCAGCAAGCAGGTAGAGCAGGTAACTTTGCAGTAACTTTGTGTCACATCTAATCTAAAAAGTTATACAAGCAAATTTCACATTTCCCAGACTTTTTAAGGCTGCAGTGAAACCCTGCATGATCTATTCAATATTATTGAAAAGTAAAATATAGTCAGCCATTAAAAAGCAAAAATATTTCACAGTGTGCATCCTACCTTGCTCTCTTTCATGATGGTGATTACCGGAATGAGCACGCCAAGCAGAGCACATAGCGATAAGCACTGAACTACTCCCCTGGCTCGCCATTAAACAAAATCCCTTTCAGCCAAAGACAAAATATCTGCTAACTTCAAAAGGTTTTACAGAAAGGGGTGAAATCTAAAACTCAGCTAAAGCCCAATTACTGTGTTGTCACCCAGGACGCACAAACTTCAGTTCTGAAAGTCACAGGCCGGCGCTCTGGTTCCAATAATAGATCCGAGATGTTTGGCAGAAATAACATGGCTCTGGGCAGTCAGGTGATAACAAGGGGAACAACGTTTTGACAGACACTATATATGTGCGCCACTAATATTAGACCACTCGGTTTTAGATCAAAGATCGGACCTGGAAGACTATCCTGTTACTGAAGGTTAGTCAGAAACTTTAGAAAGTCACATAGCAGAGCATTAAAACTGAGCCGTGATAGTGAGATCAACTTTAACAAACTCTTACTTCAGCACTGAAGAGCTGGGCGGTAACACATCAGCAGGCACCAACTCAGCGGCGGATTTTGGAGCAGAAGCCGTAGGCTGAGATGCACCACTCGGAGGTTTTGTCACCAGAACTTCCTCGTCTGAGGAATTATCCTCGGATGCTCCGAGGAAGAACTTCAGACGCGCCCTAGCCCTTGGGCTCAGCATCGACGGGACGGTGTTTGCAGGTTCCTGGGTGGTCTGCAGCGGCAGCGGCTGCCCTGAATTTACCTGATGGGAGGCCTGCAGAGGATCACATTCTGCTCTTTTGGCTGATGTATCTGCAGACTCGCCGCTGGATTTGGATTTGGGAGCAGCTATCGACAGGGAACGCTGGCCTGAACGGGAGGTCCTCGCTGTAGTGAAGTCATCCTCCTCAGCTGATTTCTTACTTGTTCCACGCATCACTGCTGTTGTGGTTTTATTTATCCATAGTAACATTAATATGCAGATGACTGCCAAAGCTGGAAGCAAGAACATTTAAAGACATCCTCCTGAGGCTGTAAGGAGAACAAGATGGAGATAATCATATGAGGGGAAATGTTTAGTCAGATTTGATCTGTGAAAAATGAAAGAAAAAGATTTATACTCAATTTTAACAATTAATCCAATTTTTGGTTTTTTGAGACTTTTTTTTTTCACTCAGGATTACATATTCAGAGTATCAGAATTTTATGTGGACTTTGCATTCAGGTGAACTCTACTTCAAAATACTGGGACCAGCCCAACATGTTTTCATTGTTATTTTTTTAAACTAAGAGAATAAAGTCATCATTTTATGAGAACTCCAATATTAAATAACAAGACACCACTTTGACAAAGGTTTTATAGAGAGTAGTTTACAGAAATACTTCATCTTTTATAAAAATTATCAGTTTGACGAAAGGACCACATACACAGAATCGATTAAGTCAAATCCTGGTATCTCTATCGGAGATTTCTTTCTCATTGAAGTAAGTGTTTACTTGTGATTTTGAGATGCTTTTTCTGGTAAAACTGCATCTCTATTCAGCTAACATTTTGACGTAATGAAACAGGAACCGTCATTGTCCATCCCTACAAGTCCATCCCTAATTCACAGGAGCCACCTTTTGAAGATATTTTCTGTCATTTGCAATTTATTTTTCTGAAAAGTAAGTGAGTAAAAAAATTAATTAAAACTGGAATTTGAAACCGGTATGAAAAAATTCTGCAATTTTATTTTCAAGATATATATATATATATATATATATATATATATATATATATATATATATATATATATATATATATATATATATATATATATATATATATACCAAACCAAACCACCCCCCCATGGACATGGTCAACACACGCACTTTAGCTTTGTTTACAATACTGAACTTGTGGATTCTATAGCACCTTATTCTCAGCTCTTATATATTTGTCAGCCATATTGTATTTATTGTGTAGTATAAGGTTTTAGCTCTGTTGCACTGGTAGCCAAGTAACGACATTTCATTGTCAAGATTCACCTTGTGTTCTCTTTGTACAATGACAATAAAGAAAGTCTAAGTCTATATATATATATATATATATATATATATATATATATATATATATATATATATATATATATATATATATATATATATATCCTTAAACAGAGTGTGTGCAGCTCTAGTTTCAGCTTTATCTACATTCACTCACAATAAAATGAATTACGGTTATGATAACTGTCACAGAGATGCAGAATCAGTCATGTCTTATGTCCTTCAGTGAACTGAGAAAACTTGTTTTTTTCTAGCCATATTTGCTTGTTTACAACCCTAATCTGAAGAAGAAGAGATAAGGAGTCAGAAACTCAGAGGTTTCTGGCTCATATTAGTCCAATGAAAAGCTGCAGCCTCGTCCCTGTTTATCAGTGGGGGTACGTGTCCCTGAATGGCAGCAGGATCTGAAAGGAGACATTTCCCAACCAAGCCCGGTCCAGTAAACAGGCTGCTGCTCTAAACAGCTGACATGAGAGCCAAGTGTGGCTGCTCAAAGTGGGCCAAAGGTCAACTCTGAGAGGAGCAAGGAGATCACACAAACTGTGGTTATTATGACTTGGATGGTCTAAGTTAAAACATAAAGAAATATATTTTTAAATGAATTACAGCAATTTAAAAAAAATAATAAAGATTGTTGTGATCCTTGTCTAAATACAAGAAGGTGTTTACCCCCTCTGTTTATATCACATGAGGATGTTTTCTTTAAACACATTTAATTTCTAAGTGACAATAAAAGTCTTAACAAGCAAAACAGCGACTAGTTCCTGTGTATTTTGTTAGTTAACATTTAAATTAAGTAATTCAACAGAATAAATTATGACAGAAATACACAACATATCAGACTCCTGGGTCTGGTCATCTGCGGGCTGATTTATGTTTATATCCACAATCTCTTTCTTTGTCGAATTATGAGCTTAAAATTAAGCACCACAAATGTCTATTTTTCAACATGCTGATATTAAAGGTGAAATGATGTGGTTACAAAGTGATCAGTCATATATAGCCGTGCATTTTGATCATCTACTTTCGCTGCAACAATGGAATAAGCAATTCTGCTAGCGGCTAGGTTCGCGAAATATTATGGTAACTGATATGAAAGTCGTAGTTTATTTTATATAATTTTATAAAACGTTCACACGCTTTTATTGTGTTTTTTAACCGAAAATAAATCATTTTTGTTTCACTGGGTGGGGAGAAATCAGGGGCCTCTCAGCGAGAAACGCTAGCCACAGGTTTATCGTTTCCCAAGCCAAATGCAGACATTAATGTCACCTACCAGCAGTCGCCGGTGTGTCCTCTTCTGTCCGCCCCGGCCAGCTCCTCCTTCTCCACGCAGAGATAGTAAAGCAGTCCCGTGGAGAGAAGCCCCAAGCTCCTCCCAGAATTCCAATCCTGCAAAGATCGTTTATACATACAACACGTCCCACTGTTGAAGCGTTCAATCGGACCATCAGATGCTACGCGAGTGTGCTGCTACTAAGAATCTGGTTGATATTCATTTTCTGATTTTCCGTCCTATACCTGTTTTGCTCTGCCAAATTATGACGTCTCAGCACTAATATTAAAGACAGTAAATCTATTTTATTCCATTATATACTACAGCATTTTTTGTAATAAATAAACTTTAATCACACCGGCACATAGAATGTGTTGAACGTGAATCATCTTCATTTTAAATCAAGGATCTTTGTTGTTTCTCCTCCGCTCTCGCGGCAACTGCACGAACGCGCCAAAAGAAGAAAACCTAAATGGTGCTAGATCACCGTCAATAGAAGAAGAAAGAGAGACGACGTTTAAAACTACTGCTTATTTTTCCCAATGTGACAAACGTTGTTCATACGTCGGTATTTAGGGTTTAGCTGATAACTTGCGTTGTTTACTGCCAGAGACAAAAGATGGTTTTGCAGAACAGCGGGCGATACAAATCGGACAGGGGCCAAAGTGGAGCAAACCAAGAAAACCAGTAAGTTTCGCTAAGGTTGTCTGCCATAAATATAGCGAACTAACACTAGTGAAGTTGGTTTCCTAAAGAAAACAAGCCATTAAAGCTGTTCCGTGTTTGAATCAGGGATGACGGATCCTCCATGTCGGCGCTCAAGCGGCTGGAGCGCAGCCAGTTCACCGACGACATGGACGCCCGCTTCGGCTTCGACAGGATGAAGGAGCCCGGGGAGAAAACGGGCTGGCTGGTCAACATGCACCCGGTGAGTCCACACACTGAGATCAGTCAGTGGATCTGACTGATCTCCACACGAGACACTGAACAGGCGATACCCCTGTGTTTCTATAGACCGAGATCCTGGATGAAGACAAAAGGATGGTCAGTGCCGTGGACTATTATTTTATCCAGGAGGACGGGAGCAGATTCAAGGTGTGCTCATCTAGTAATATTTGGCAAACGTTTTTTTTATTACTTAACTTACCTAAATTTTGTCAGGTTGAACATCTGTTGTGTGTTTATTTCTGCCCTGCAGGTGGCTCTTCCCTTCAAGCCTTACTTCTACATAGCTACTAAAAAGGTAGGTTTGTCAGTAATCATGGTGTTAGTCTCGTAACCCTGCATATTAAGAACACTAAGAGTATGTTATTTCCAGAACTGTGAGAGAGAGGTCATCTCGTATTTGTCCAAGAAGTTCCAAGGAAAAGTGGCGAAGCTTGAAATTCTCCCAAAGGAGGACTTGGACCTTGTGAGAGCTTTTGTTTTGTCTTGGTAGCATTCAGATAGTAAAAAGAAAGGAAATTTAACTCGACGACTTGCTCTCCCCAGCCGAACCATCTTGTTGGACTGAAGAGAAGCTACATCAAGCTGTCATTCAACACAGTGGACGATCTAGTCAAAGTCAAGCGTGAGATTTCTCCAGCCGTACGCAAGAACAGAGAGAGGGAGCAGGCCAACGACGCCTACACATCAATGTTGTCAAGGTAACAATAATCCATTATGCCAGTCCTGGGGGCTTCGTGTTGGTGTTTTGCTGATCGCGTCGTTTGTCTCAAAGTGCTCTGTCAGGAGGCAGCGTGATCTCAGCCGATGAGGACGGGACGTTGAAGAGTATCGCCGATCAGCTGGACAATATCGTGGACATGAGAGAGTACGATGTCCCTTATCATGTCCGAGTGTCCATCGACCTCAAGATTCATGTGGTGGGGATACTTTTCTTTCATGTCTGTGTCTTAAAGGTTAGTCATTGTTTGCTCTAATTGGTACTGGTTCTGCTTTACTCAGGCTCACTGGTACAACGTCCGATACCGAGGCAGCGCCTTCCCGCCAGAGATTGTGCGACGAGACGATCTGGTCGAGCGCCCGGTGTGTAGATGTTATTTATATTAGACAATATTGATGCCAGAAGATTTCCCTTGCACTCTGCTCATGTATTTATTGCGTTTAGGACCCAGTTGTTTTGGCTTTCGACATCGAAACCACCAAACTTCCTCTGAAATTCCCAGACGCAGAGACGGATCAGATTATGATGATCTCCTACATGATCGACGGACAGGTTGGTGCGATGCTTCGCTTTGGCTTTTCCTGTTGTTGGTGTTGTTTCTGACAGCTCTAATTTTATTTCCTTCAAGGGCTTTCTAATCACAAATAGAGAGATTGTCTCCGAGGACATTGAGGATTTTGAGTTCACCCCCAAGCCAGAATATGACGGACCTTTCACAGTTTTTAACGAGGATGATGAGGTTGATGAATTTTAGTTGGAAAAATTAACATTGTTTTTTTTTGTTGTTATTGTTATTATTTATGGTTTAGGTTGTGTATGATTTTTATTTCTGTTTTATTTATTGTTTTTAGTAGCTGTGTTTTATTTTGGATATTAAAAGTATCTTCCATCAATATATTACTTGAAAATTATTTCAAAACTATTATTGCTTATAAGTTCTGGGACAATTTTATTGTTGAGGAAAATTTGTTATTATGCAATTTGGTCTCATATTAAGATCAAATAGCGCCGTTTGCTGCACTGGGTTTTATTTTGGTGTATTAGAGTGTAGGGGGTTAAATACAAATATATACACTGTAGATGTGTAATAACTTGTTAAATGACTGGTTGCAGGCTGCTCTCATCCAGAGGTGGTTTGATCACGTTCAAGAAACAAAGCCGAACATCTTTGTCACCTACAACGGAGACTTTTTTGACTGGTGAGTCGGTTTATGTTTACATCTAAACTCCACCAGACTGAAGCAAAGATTTGCATTACACTTACATTTTGTGGTTAATTTTAAGAAATATGCAAAACCATCATATAAGCTGTTAGTTTTTTTTCCCCTGTAGGCCTTTTGTCGAGACTCGGGCGGCGCTCCATGGACTGAGCATGCACAGGGAAATTGGTTTCCAGAAGGACAACCAGGGAGAGTATAAATCCAGTCAGGCCATCCACATGGACTGCCTCAGGTGGGAACAATCCTGACACTCATAAAATATTAAGGTTGAGGCATGGGTTCGTCATGTTTCCGTTCTGCTACTTTTCTGCATCAGGTGGGTAAAAAGGGACAGCTACTTACCTGTGGGAAGTCACAACCTGAAGGCAGCAGCCAAGGCTAAACTGGGCTACGACCCGGTGGAGCTGGACCCGGAGGAGATGTGCCGAATGGCAACTGAGGAACCGCAGGTACGGAAACAGATTGGTTTACTTTAATTGCTTTTTAAAAAGTAATTTGAATGTTCTGATTGTTTTGGGGTTTTTTTGCATCTCTACGTCAGACCTTAGCAACCTACTCTGTGTCAGACGCTGTGGCCACATATTACCTCTACATGAAATACGTTCACCCCTTCATCTTCGCCCTGTGCACCATCATCCCCATGGAGCCTGATGAGGTTTGTCTTCTTGTTTTCTGTTGTGGAAATAAACTGAAATCACTACAACTTTTAATGAGCATCTGTTTTTTACAAAGCCTGTTTTTCCTGTGAACAGGTGCTGCGTAAAGGTTCAGGCACCCTGTGCGAAGCCTTGCTCATGGTGCAGGCCTTCCATGCCAACATCGTCTTCCCTAATAAGCAGGAACAGATCTTTAACAAGCTGACGGACGACGGTCACGTCCTGGACTCTGAGACTTACGTGGGAGGCCACGTGGAGGCTCTGGAGTCTGGAGTTTTCCGCAGCGACATCCCCTGTCGCTTCAAGATGGTGAGTCTGGATCCTCTTTTCTCTCTGCAGCGGTTCTTTGTATCAAGAGGTGACGGTCCGGTTTGATGTGTCCACAGAACCCGGCTGCCTTCGACTTTCTGCTTCAAAGAGTCGAGAGGACGATGCGTCACGCCGTCGAAGAGGAAGAAAAGATTCCTCTGGAACAAGTGACCAACTTTAACGAGGTATGTGATATTTATTTAATATTTTGCTCTTAATTTTTATTTTATAAACCATGACTTTCATTTTTATCTCATAAACTTTATAGGTTTGTGATGAAATCAAAAAGAAGCTAACCTCCTTGAAGGATGTCCCAAACAGGATCGAATGCCCCCTCATCTACCATCTGGACGTCGGGGCCATGTACCCCAATATTATTCTCACAAACCGTCTGCAGGTAAACATTTCGAAAGCTTTAAAAAAAAAAAATAGTATTTACTGTTGAAATGGGTGAGATTTAGTGTTTCATATATTTTTTCTTTCTTCCAGCCATCAGCTATGGTTGATGAGGCCACATGTGCTGCCTGTGACTTTAACAAACCCGGGGCCACCTGCCAGAGGAGGATGGCCTGGCAATGGAGAGGAGAAATCAGTAAGTCAGCCACCTGCTGTCTTGTTACAATCACAAACCTCAATGTACTTTGTTGGGCTTTTTACAGGCCAACACAAAGCTGAACCTTGAAATTCAAAGGTTGATGAAGCATAGATGTATAAAACGCCACGTTTATAAAATAAAATCTATTTAATTGATTTTTAAGACAACATCATTTACTTCTGTGTGAGGGTGGGGAAGTAAAGTCACCATCCTTGATATTTTTTTCAGTTTAAGAATGTTTATCAGGCTCTTATATTTCCTGATTGTTCTGAAAACATAAGAAATTTACTTTAGGAGTGCTTAAAAAGTGATTTAATTTGACATGGTGAAAGCTGTAAGATTTCTTAAATTTTAAAAAAGGTTAATTTACTTATAAAAACAACCTGCATCTCGTCAGTGCCTGCAAGCCGCAGTGAGTTTCATCGCATCCAGCAGCAGCTGGAGTCTGAGAAGTTCCCACCTCTCTTCCCCAACGGCCCTCCTCGGGCGTTCCACACTCTGAACCGGGAGGAGCAGGCCAAACACGAGAAGAAACGGCTGGCAGGTAGGGTCTGCTGGGGGCTCACTTGAGGTAAACTTTGGTTTTAAGAAGCATTAATACCTGAAGTCTGCTTTTGTATCAGATTATTGCAAGAAGGCCTACAAGAAGACTCACGTCACGCGGCTTGAGGAGCGAGTTACCACCATCTGTCAGAGAGAAAACTCCTTCTACGTCGACACAGTCAGAGCTTTCAGGGATCGGCGTTATGAATTCAAAGGACTTCACAAAGTATGTTCTGTATTTTAAAAAATAAATAAATAAAGCTTTTGTTGTTAATTAGTATTGTTTACTAAAACTTGTCCTTTTCTTTCACTACAGGTGTGGAAGAAGAAGCTGTCAACAGCTCAGGACAATGGAGATGCTGCTGAGGTGAAGCGCTGCAAAAACATGGAGATCCTGTACGAGTCTCTTCAGCTGGCCCATAAATGTATTCTCAACTCTTTCTACGGCTATGTCATGAGAAAAGGGTAGGCAAGCAGTAAAACATCCACTTCTGCTGCTATGAGCTGTGATTTTGCTGCTGCAGCTTGAGGCAGCAGCAAAATGCTGTCTCCGCCTGATGCTTTCTCTGTCTCAGGGCGCGCTGGTACTCCATGGAGATGGCTGGCATCGTGTGCTTCACTGGAGCTAACATCATAACTCAGGCCAGAGAACTTATCGAACAAATAGGGTGAGTGATTTGTGTAAAACATGATCCTGCAGATTTTCTGTTAAAGTGCGGCGTACATCGAGATCGAAAAAATGTCATGTGCAGAAAAAAACAAAATGCATAAAATTATTCAATCAACATAGAACTACGAAATGAGGAAATACCAGAAATTAATTAATAAATGTGGCCTTAATGAACAGCAAAGGTCTGTAGACTGGCATAATACCTGCCAGTCTACAGACCTTTCTGCTCCATCCTGGTTTAATTACAAAAATTTGCCACTGATTACAGTTTGAGTTTGCAAAACTATATAATCTTTAAAATGATCTATTTTGTTTGACAATAGTCACTAAAAATATCTACTTTTCGCACGTTTATCTTGTAATATAAGAACTTTATTATGTTGTTTAAAGAATTACATGGGTTTATCTGAAAGTAGCTGTTGAAAAATGCTCATTGTCACCATTTTTCTCATTTTGTGTGCAACCCAGGAGGCCTCTGGAGCTGGACACTGACGGAATCTGGTGTGTCCTCCCTAACACCTTCCCTGAGAACTTTGTGGTAAAAACCAGCAATGATAAAAAACCTAAAGTGACCATCTCTTACCCGGGGGCCATGCTCAACATCCTGGTGAAGGAGGGATTCACTAATGATCAGTACCATGAGCTGGTCGACCCAACGGCGCTCACTTACAACACCCGGTCAGAGAACAGCATCTTCTTCGAGGTGGACGGACCGTATCTGGCAATGATTCTGCCCGCCTCCAAGGAGGAAGGGAAGAAGCTGAAGAAGAGGTAAGCTAACATCATTTTTGGGTTTATTTTCTTCTTTGAAATTTAATTTGCTTTGTTAAAGGCTCCCCCGCTTCTTGCTTAGGTATGCCGTGTTTAACGAGGACGGCTCATTGGCTGAGCTCAAAGGCTTTGAAGTGAAGAGGAGAGGAGAGCTTCAGCTCATTAAGATTTTTCAGTCATCTGTGTTTGAGGCATTCCTCAAAGGCACCACTCTGGAGGAGGTCTACGCATCAGTGGCCAAGGTGGCCGACTACTGGCTGGACGTGCTTTACAGCAAGGTGGATGCATGCAGTCAAGCGCTTTGGATCAGGGTAGATCAGGATCATGTTGACGTCACCATTTTTCTCTGCAGGCCGCCAACATGCCAGATGCAGAGCTGTTTGACCTGATCTCAGAGAACCGCTCGATGTCCAAGAAGCTGGAAGAATACGGCGAGCAGAAATCCACATCCATCAGCACGGCCAAGAGGCTGGCCGAATTCCTGGGAGACCAGATGGTGAAAGATGCTGGTCTGAGCTGTCGCTACGTCATCTCCCGGAAACCAGAGGGTTCCCCAGTCACAGAAAGGTGGGGAAGGAACGCAGGCGCTTTGTTCATGACACCATGCAGAAGTAACATCATCATGAAATACCCAAGAGTGTCTGAATACAGTATGATTTTAGTTTATAGTACCTAGAATATGGAGAAACGCACCTTTATCAGGATTTATTTGTTATCAGGTTTGATTTGTTTGCAAAAGTATTCATATCCCTTAATCTGTTGTTACATACTGCTGTAAGATTTTGAATATTTTGTTCTGTCACTAAATGTATTTTCCTTCACCACAAAAAGTAAAAAACTGTTTTTTTTTTTAAAACTTCACGTCGATGACAGTCTGTTCTCCCTTAAGTAAAACATCTGAGCATTTCCACATTTCCCCTTCAGGGCCATTCCTCTGGCCATCTTCCAGGCTGAGCCCAGCGTGAAGAAACATTTCCTCCGGAAGTGGCTGAAGATGCCCAGCCTGCTTGACTTGGACATCCGCTCTGTGAGTCCTACAACCATTTTTCATTAAAAGCCTAAAATTTCCCTCAGTTTCTTGTCTAAGTTCTGCTCGTTGACATTTAATATTTTATGTACTCATTTCCAGATCCTCGATTGGAGCTATTACATCGAGAGGTTGGGTAGTGCAATCCAAAAAATTATCACCATCCCTGCAGCGCTGCAGCAAGTAAGTCATTTTTCCGAAATGAACAACTCATTAAACGTCTTAAATTTGTCCAAAGATCAATTTTAATGACCTCTGTTTATTACAAGGTGAAGAATCCAGTTCCCAGAGTTAGGCATCCTGACTGGCTCCACAAGAAACTGCTGGAGAAAAACGACATCTACAAACAAAAGAAAATCAGCGAACTGTTCACCAGTGAGGGCAAGAGACAGGTAGATTCAGCAAGATGCTTCTGAACCTTTAAACACAAACAGTTTAATCTGGGTAAAAATTACGTGCACATGTTTCGCCACAAGTGATGTTTTCCACCTCTCTCACAGATTGCCCATCAGCCCCTGGAGGCTGGCCAAGCTGCAGACATGGAGGACTTTGGGGCAGCACCACGACCCCTGCAGCCCGCTATCCTCATCAGCACCAAGCGGAAGCGGGCTTCGCAAGGAGAGGACAGCCAGGTGGAGTCCCAAGATATGGAGCTCACACAGTCCTGGAGGGAAATCCTGGGACCTCCACCTCCAATGGGAAAAACACGGGTAGGACACCTAGAATTTGTCTTCTGTTAATTTTCAATGGAACAGCTTTAATTTTTTCTACTTTCGTCTAATTTGCGTCTGCTTTTTGCTTCTTGTTTTATTAACAACCCAGGAGGAGCGACTGGTGTGGCTGCGCTATCACAAGAAAAAGTGGGAGCTGCAGCTGAGGCAAAGGAAGGAGAAGAAAAAGAGAAGGAAGCTGCTGGATGGAGAACCACAACCGGTTGGAGGAGGAGTCATTAGAGGTGGCCCCAGCACCGGGCTGGGAAGCTTCCTGCGGCGGACAGCGCGCAGCATCCTCGACATGCCGTGGCAGATTGTGCAGGTGGAGAAAAATCACCTTTTCTCACCGTCTTAAATTTGCTCTTGGACACATTTGGTGATGTCACATTGCAAATAAACAAATAAAAATGTACAGCTTTTTATGCTTTGTGCCTGTTAATCCCTTGCAAAGAACAGTCATTTCATTGACATTATTACTAAACGTCAGATGATGTATGTCAGATTGCAGAGACCAGCCACCCTGGTCTGTATAAGCTGTGGGCTGTGATTGGAAACGATCTTCACTGCATGAAGCTCAACATCCCTCGCGTCTTCTACGTCAACCAGAAAGTTCCAAAACAGGACGAAGGAGGAGTCGCGTACAGGAAGGTTTGCATTATCACATGTTTTAGTTATTTCTATATGCTGCAAAAAAAAGATTTTGAAAAAAAAAAAAAAACGGGTTACAATATGAAGATCAGTTAGAAAATCATCTGCATCTTTAGGTGAACCGCATGCTGCCTCGCTCCAACATTGTGTACTTCCTGTATGAGTACTCGGTGCCAGAGGACATGTATCAGAACCACATCAATGAGATCAACGCTGACCTCTCTGCACCGGACATTGAAGGAGTCTATGAAACACAGGTTCCTTGTTCATGTGGTTCTCTACACGCTTTAAAGTCTCCTTCCTCCGAAACTGCAAATTCATGCTGATTTTTCTATGAAACCAGAACGTAACACAGATTCTGCTCCTCATCTTCATTTCAGGTCCCACTGCTGTTCCGTGCGCTGGTGCAACTGGGATGTGTGTGTATGGTAAACAAGCACATTGTGAGGGACCTGGCTGGCAGGGAGACTGACTCCTTCGATCTGGAGCATCTGGAGATGAGATCTCTGGCCCAGTTCAGCTACCTGGAACCTGGTAGGTTCTGTTTGAAGATAAAACCAAATGTTAAAGTGATGTTTGGTGAAGGGGGTTGTGTGAGTTTTTAGATGTTACTAACCCCTGGATCACTAGCAGGATTTTGCAGAGAACAATAATGTTTTCTTTTTTTATTTTGCCTATTAATTTACGTGATTTATACAGCAGATTGTATAATCTTGTTTTATTTTTAAACTAATTGCCAGTTTTATTCATCACTGTTGTGTTTGTGTTGCTCTCAGGAAGCGTTCGCCACATCTACCTTTACCATCACAGCCAAGGCCAGAAGGCCCTGTTTGGCCTCTTCATCCCCTCTCAGCGCAAAGCCAGCGTCTTCATCCTGGACACAGTAAGAACTTCATTTTTCCAGTTTTCACACAAATCTGAAAGTTTCTCAAAGAGCCACATCAGCTGCAGATTGATGGGGGGTTTTTTTACCTCAGTTATTATTTTTACTTTTACTTTCACTGCCAACACTCCAATTCGTTGCTCTTGGTTACACTTAGTAAAGGCTTACTTTTTTTTTTTTGTTGCAAATTTGTGATTTCAGGTCAGAAGTAACCAGATGCCCAACCTGAGTAACGTCTACACAGCTGAGCGCACCGCCCTCCTGGAGAAGACTTCAGAGGAGCTTCTGCCTCCAGAAAAACACACCTTCGAGGTTCGAGCTGAAAATGACATCAAGGCCGTCGCCCGAGCTTTGCAGCGCATACTGCTGAACTACAAGGTAAAATGTACTTATAATACGTTAAAAAAACTAGTTGTTTTATTAATGGATTATTTTAGGCTCAGTGCTGAAATCAGAAACATTCTAGCCATCTCAAATATAAGAATTTCACAAATTCAAATTCTGTCTTCAAGTGTTCAGTGTTTCAAAAGTCACCCTGAGTTTTGCAAAGCTAAACTCTGTAACAGCATAACTGTTTTCGTCTCTTTATTTAATAAGAAAAATCTAAAAAACTCGTACCAGAGGTGGTGACTCAAACTTGAGTCACAACAAGAAAAAAGTGCAGACTTGTGCCATACAGATGTGAGACTTGAATCTTGTTGAAAATCTTTATGTCACTAGTAGTGATAGAAAGCTGACATGTGAGCTACAGACAAAAATATTCACTATTTGTTTCTGGATTTACTGGTTTTTCAAAAAGTGTTGTCTATGAGATGATATTTATTTTGGTACAAATTTAAAGATCCAATAAGATCCTTTCACAAAGCACTATTTTCCTTAAGAGTTGCAGAAATTCATGAATTGATTGAAACAATTTCTCATCAAAAGAAAGCCGTCAGATAATATTGGGAAACTGTTCTAAGAGACCTTACCTTAGACTTTCACATGGAAAACATTTTATTTCTGTCTAGTACTTCAGCAATTCTGAATCTATTTTCTTTGCTGGAACATGTCATCCATCCCAATCAGAAGCTGAAACATTTAGCTGTTCATTAATACATTGATGTTAAGGGACTTACGGGTTTCTTTGTGTGGTTTTTCCAGGACGAGCGACGGGGACCCACCCTCATTGCTGTGCAGTCTAACTGGGAACTGCAGCGACTGGCAGCAGGGATGCCTGTTCTTGAGGAGTTCCCAGTGGTTCCAGTACACGTTGTGGACGAGATCAACTACAATGTGCTGGACTGGCAGCGGCACGGAGCCCGGCGTATGATCCGCCATTACCTCAACCTGGACAGCTGCCTGTCACAGGCTTTTGACATGGCCAGGTATTAATAACTCAAACTGTTTCACAGTTTATTTCATGTTACTCTTGCACACTTTGTAGATAATGAAATAATGGCTCCTGGGTTTAGATACTACCACCTTCCTGTGGGGAACCTGCCTCAGGATGTGTCGATCTTCGGCTCAGACTTGTTCCTAGCGAGACATCTGCGGAAACACAACCACCTGCTGTGGCTTTCTCCCACATCGAGACCAGACCTTGGAGGAAAAGAGGCTGACGACAGTCGTTTGGTCATGGAAAACGATGAGAAGGGTTCTGTAGAGATAAACTCTCAGGGATGTTACTCTACAGGTACGCAAACATCCGTGCTTTCACAGAAATGGACGGGAATGCCTTTAAGCCTTTTATTTCTGCTAATTTTTTGTCTATTTGCTTCTTTCCACCAGCTTGTGTGGAGTTGGACCTGCAGAGCCTGGCAGTGAACACAATCCTCCAGTCGCAACACGTCAACGACATGGAGGGCGGAGCCAGTCTGGGTGTCAGTTTTGATGTGATCCAGCAGGCCTCACTGGAGGACATGATGTCAGGAAACCAGGGCGCCAGCGCTCTCGCTAGCTACGACGAGACGGCGCTCTGCTCCAACACCTTTAGGTGCGTAAACGTCTGGGATGTGGTCTGAGTCAGGGCGGCAAAATTTCAAGTTGTTTTCCCTCACTGTGGTCTTCATGTTTTCTGTGCAGGATCTTAAAGAGCATGGTGGTCGCTTGGGTGAGGGAGATCACCCAATACCACAACGTGTATGCAGACAACCAGGTGATGCATTTCTACCGCTGGCTGCGTTCTCCGAGTTCTCTGCTCTACGACCCGGCGCTGCATCGCACCCTGCACAACATGATGAAGAAGGTGTTCCTGCAGTAAGTCTCACAGCAGTTTTGCCACCTAATGAGACATTAATTTGGTCTCAAATTATGAAAACAAATCCCAGACATGTCTGTCTGGGATTTTTACCTGTTACTTATGAACATTTAGGCAGGGAATTTAAAGAAGAAACATATTAAACATAATAAAAATATGCCATTATAAATGTGTTATTTGGGTTCTCCTGTCCTTTTTTTGTGTTTTTAATCTTCATCCTTGTCTTTCTGCTGTCAGGCTGGTTGCAGAGTTCAAACGTCTGGGATCAACTGTGGTGTACGGGAACTTCAACAGGATCATCTTGTGCACAAAGAAACGAAGGATAGACGATGCTATTGCCTATGTGGAATATATCACCAAAAGGTCAGACATTAATTTAATGGGTTTTTACAGTATATTAATATACTGTAAAAAGTATATTAATACTTTTTACAGTATAACATACTGTAAAAAGTATATTACAGTATATATGTTTTCACATTTGCAAGGTGAAAACAGCCCCTTGCAAATGTTTATATCCATTGTACAGTCTTAGTTTGTGTGGAAAGCATCTCATGACTAAAGCCGGGCCGTTCTAACATATAATTATGGTTTGTTTGGAACCATTTCATTGTAGCTGTGTGCATCTATTATTGTCATTGTGTTATGCCTTGCACACTGAGCGATAATAGAAAGAAAAACTGTCCTTTAACTGGAAGAAACCTCTTAATACCCAATTGCAATATTTTCTCAATAACTAAAAGTGCAAAAACATATTTATGTGTTGGATATTTTTGTTTCTTAATCTCTGTCTTTAATCGATGGAAATCCTTGTCAATCTGCTTCTCTTCTAGCATACATTCAAGAGAAATCTTCCACTCTCTGTCCATCTCCTTCTCGCGTTGTTGGGAGTTCCTGTTGTGGATGGACCCGTCTAACTATGGCGGTGTGAAGGGAAAACTGCCTTCCAGCGTCTTGTACGGAGAGGTGAGATATCCACGTAACTTTGTTTTATTGTTATTCAGACCTTCTGATACTTTCATGAAACCTTTTATGAAATTAATTTAACTTCTTATCCTGTTAACCAGGAAAGGGGAATTAATGAGTTAGATTATTTTTCTTTCCATAGCCATTAATGTTCTGTACTCAGGAAAGTCTTCCAAGTGTCTTAAACATCACACGTTCAAATAATTTAAATGAAAAAATTGTCAATTAAACACTATATGAATATATATAAGCCACTACAAGTATAAAATTCATGGACATATTCATTTAAAAAGGGCAAACTCGTGTCCTTCTTTTGTATTATTAAAAGTGTAGTGTTAAAGTCTAAACCTGCAAAAATAAAAGATGGTGAAGGAGCAAGAAGACTGGCAAGACCCAAAGATAGCTCTCCATCATGTTTAGTTGATCTCCATGTGTAGAAAATACTGTGACTATAAGTCTTCTTTCCGTGACAACTTCCACAACAAAGAGTGTTGTTGTCTGTTCACTGATCAGAAGAAAATTAGAATTTTGAGTTTGGTCACTATTTTTTACAACAGCAAAGTTTTGCACTTCGTGAGCTTAAAGGTTACGATCTTTGACATGGTTAATAACGATGTGTTGTTTTTTTATATATATAATTTTTAGGAAGGAACCAAACAGAAGAAAAGAAAACAAGGAGAGGAAGATGAAGAGGGCAGTGAAGATGAAGATGAGGATGATGCCGAGGAAGATGATGGCGATGCGGAGACTGACGAGGTTGAAGAGCTGATTGAGAGCAACTGGAATGTCATGCATTATCTCCCCCAAACAGCCTCCTGTCAGAAATACTTCCTCATGATTGTGTCTGGTAAAACGAAAGCAAACATCTACACATATAAACAACTATTAATCCATTTTAGTAATTCTCCCTTCCCATCCCAGCCTACATAGCTGCAGTTTACCACAGCATGAAAGAGGAGCTGAGACGTAATGCTCCTGGAGCAACGCCAGTCAAGAGGCGCGCAGGCAGCCAGGCTTCCCAGCAGGCAGTCGGGGACTTGAGTGCGCTTCCTGGTAAGAGTCTGTTCAGGAGACAGCTTCAGTTACTGAAGACTTGATTAATTTCCCAAGATGCCTCTTACACTCATTTCCTTTCCTTCAGGAATGATCTCCTTCTCCCAGGAGTACGTGGCCAGCGAGCTGACGCAGAACATTTTCACCATCACCCAGAAGATCCAGAAAAAGGTGACTGGGACCAGGAATGTAACCCAGACCTCAGAGATGTTTCCTGTCCTTCCCGGCTCACACCTGCCTCTCAACAATCCGGCGCTGGAGTTCGTCAAATACGTCTGTCAGGTAGGCTGAGTACCATAATAATTCGAAATACAACCGATGACCCATTTATTGACCTTTTTCTCTGTCTTTTACATCTTCAGGTCCTTTCGCTTGATGCCAACATCGTGAATCAGGTGAACAAACTAAAGAGAGACCTCCTGCGTCTCGTGGATGTCGGAGAGTTTTCGGAGGAGGCCCAGTTTCGTGACCCCTGTAACTCCTACATACTGCCAGAAGTCATCTGTCACCACTGCAACTTCTGTCGGGACCTCGACCTCTGCAAGGACCCGACTGTGGCACAGGTACGAAGTGCTTGTTGCACTGCTAAATTACAGATTTGTAACAACATTTACAGCTGGGGAGACTAATATCTTAAAAACTTTGTTCTGATCTTAGGATGGGTCGGTCTTACCTCAATGGTTCTGCTCAAATTGCCAAATGCAATATGAAACTGAGTCTATTGAGACGGCCCTGGTGGATGCTCTGCAGAAGAAACTTATGAGCTTCACTCTGCAGGATCTGGTGAGTAAAACATGTCAAATCAAGCAGCATCAGCTCAACTCCGACTAGGCCTTTTATTTATTTTTTTTTTTTTTTTTTTTATAAAACTAGTTTTTATGTTATGTCTGGAGCCCCATTACTAGCTGTTTTTCTTGTTTTTCATGATTATATTCTTGGTAATATAATTCCTTAATAATCAATTTGAATAAAAGGTTACCCTGGGAACAGATAAAGTCTCTATCTAATCCAGCTTTCAATGAAAGTAGATTTAGGATCTGTAATTTGACTTCTTCAAGGTTTGGATAAATGTGGAAAAAGGAAGTGGAGCATGGAAAAAATATTAGTATTTCTAAACTGTGTTTTCTTTACCATGATGTTAATGTTATATCCTTCTATTAGTTTATCTGTTTCTCCGTTCATCCATCCCTTAATCACTTATTCGTCCATGACAAGTTTGTCCATTTGCCCATTTTTTTCATCTATCTCTCCATTTATCCTTCCATTCTTCCATTATTTCTCCATTTGTACCATTTTCCAGCCACTCAGGCGTCTTTTTCTCCTTTCCTCCATTCTTGCAATCCTCTGTTCAGCTACCTATTCATTTTTCTGTCATCTGTTTGCTTTATCTATTCATCTCTTTGTTTATTATCCACGCTCTCTTCCTCGCTGTCTGGTCTGTATATGTTTCATAAATTTCAGACCTTTCCTCTGCTTGTCCTTTGGCTTAAAATGGTTTGAAAACTCTAGAAACAAGAGACTGGAAAAATGTGGCCCTTTGACATAAAACCTGCTTCGGGACCTGTTGTTACATACCATGTTAGAATCAAAGTACTCGTGCTCCCCGAACTGTTGAGCCAGTAAAGCGTCTGTGTGTTTGACTCATTTCTCACTTGAATCGTTTTGACAACATAAATGTGATTTTTTTTAGGTCTGCACCAAATGCAAAGGGGTGAAAGAAGCCAACATGACCCTTTACTGTGCGTGTGCCGGAAACTTTGACCTGACCTTCTCAGCCAAGGTTTCTGATCTCAGACGTGTTTAACAATTTGAATCAGTTCTGAAGTGTATGATGAGTCCTATTGATGCTGATTTTTTTCCTTTTAAAGAGCTTCTGCGAGCAGACCGCAGTGTTTCGAAACATCGCTTCCCACTACAACATGAGATACCTGGAGGAGACCATCGACTGGCTGCTTGAGATGAGCCCTCAGATCAGCCAGAGCAGACACTGAAACAGGACAGAGTGACGACTCCTGTTTAACACTGAGAGCTGAAACCAGTGCTGCTCAGCAGCTGTCAAATCAGGTTTTGTGATTATTGATCCAATAATCAATAATCACAAGGACTATTTGCTAGCAAGGAGAAACAGGTGGAGTGTAAATATGGTTAAATTCTTGTCTATTTTCCATTTGAATTTATATATTTGTATGAATTGCCAGAAAATAAATGATACTTGAATGTTTTAATTGTTTGTGCTGTTTCTCTGCTTCATAATTGAGTTCCAAAAATGAGGAGCTCATAATCTTTCCAAACACCCTCTGCCCGCTGTGTTAACTTTTGTATTTTTACTTTTACTTTCTTTTTTTGTTTTGTTTTTTCTTTTAAGACTTCTACACTCTAACCACTCAAAACTCTACCTTGAAGATGCCCTGAAAAATATTACCCGGTTTATTCATTGCTACCTTGGTAATTTGTTTTCACCCTGGAAATGCAGTGGGAACAATTCTGACACTAATCTGCTCCCTGAAAAAGGTACGCACACCTTTTGATGCTAAATGAGCAAAAACAAGAGATTTAAAATTGAAAATCTGTAGGGAAAATAGTCTAATTCTACAATAAAATAAGAGAATCTAAATCACAGTCACATTTTTATCTATTCACTGGAGGGAACAACATGTGGTTATTGATATGCTGTATGTGAGGATCATGATGGTTTTAACCCACACACTTAGATTTAACAGCTGAGTCACTTTGCTGAAGGCTGCCTCCCATTCACATAATCACATTTAAGACAATAAGCTGAGGCAAAATTGGATTGTTTCCTCAGAGGATCTTCTTGACACCTGCACTCGTAAAATAAGGAAGCTCATCTGCGTTACATCATTGGATTTTGATTCTTTGCTCCAACTTATGTCAAACTTGTACTGTTTGAGATTAAATTAACTTTAAATGTCTTACTTTTTACATTATTACTACATAGTTCAAACCAACATGTGGTTACCATTATTACATGGTTCATGGCAGATATTGATCGAGAAGCCCTGGTTCTCGAGTCTTGTTTCACCACTGACATTTGTTCTGCTCTTCTGAGTGCAGATGGATTCAGTTTCCAACAATCTAGTTAGATAAATCATTTTGTGGGAAATGTAAACTTAATTTGATTATTGGTTTCAGCTGTCTTCACATGGCTCCTCGCACTTTCCTGCTGTATTTTGTTATCCAGCACAGTTTTCAACTCTGTTCCATTTGTTACTCAGGGTAAAAGACGACATAAAGTGAAATACATAATAAAGTCAACATAAAGTAATAAATCAGATTTTAAAGAACAGAAGTGTTCATCAGATATGCTTATGTCTGAACAATGAGTTTTGAAAATACGTATTTCTTAATCATTGGACTGAATGGTTGAGATACATGGGAACAGTTTCCATTGTTTGTAGTCTATTTCTCTACTTTGAAAGTGTCATTATTCTGAGAAAAAAATCTACAGATGAATATACTTGTTTGCTGAATCTTATTAATAGGTATTAATCTGTGCAATTTAATCTCAGTGTTAATCCAGCTGTTCTGGGAAGGCTTCGGAGGCTTATTAGAGAACAACCAGTGTCATGAAAACCAAGGCACACAGAGGACAGGTTAGAAATGAGGTTACAGAACAGTTTAAACCAGCTAGAAAACTTTATTCCAACCTGTGAGCTTTTCATGGAACACTGTTCAATCAATCTAAAACATGATTGATTGAACATCCACAGTTTACCACCAGCCAGGTAGCAGATACAGCAAACAGATGAAAACATGTCCTCTGGTCAGATAAGACCAGTACTGAACGTTTTGTATGACATGCAGAGAGCTGTGTGGTGTTGAGACAAACTTCTAAACATACCATCCTGACTGCTGAAACATTAGCAATGACAGCATCATTTTGTAGAGATGATTTTCTTCAGCAGGGACGGAGGAGCTGGTCTAAGTTGAAGGGACAATGGATGGAGATAGATACAGTGCGGTTATAAACTGTGGCAGAGTTCACCCTTCTAGCAGGACAACAACCACAAACAAACAGCAGGTTTGCATATGTAAGTCTCTACATGTGCAAACCTGGTAGAGTTGCCAAGTATGAACTCAAAAAGTGAAAATGCAAACGCATGCCACGCTTTCTAAATTTGCCTATGTATAAAACAGAAATCATGTATTATTATTCTTCCACTTCACACTCTATGCTGGTCTATCTATGAAATCCTACTAAAATATATGAGTTTGTGGTTGTAATGTCACAAAGGGGCCACAGGTTTAGTGAGTATTAATGCTTTGCTATTCTATCTGTGAGTTTCTGTAGACACTTTAGCTACCAAACTAGGATGCTGTTGTTGCCATGATAAAGTTGGAGAAAGAGAGTTTTAGCAAATTTGATCCATCAGAGAGGAACGCCGTCCGACAGGTCTGAATGGTTTGAGCCGTAGCTGCTGATGATGCTGAACTCAGTGCGAATGGTGTCTGTGGGTTCCTTGGTCACCTGCAAAGAACCACCAGATGCCACTGACACAACTCAGACGGATTTGGAGAATATTCATTTGCAATATTAATTTTAAAAGAGCCATACTGCAGGTTGTCATAAACGTTTTTGAGGTTGAACTGAATTTATTGGGAGACCAAAGAAAAATTAATGAGGGTAAACACAGAAAATGAAATATCTTATAAAAATAAGTATCCAAGAATTAATTTATTTAGAATTAATTTATTGAAATATTAAGATTTCATTGCAGCTTTTTTTTTTTTAGCTCATTTTGTGAAATATTAAGACTATCTAGTACATAAAAATACTTACCTTTTTACTCACTTCATCAAATTTTCTCTCACTGTAGACTTCATTTTTGTCAATAAATGTAAGCATGATCCAGTCACAGATAATACTGCACTGTAGAGAAATGAAAGAAAATGAAAACACAAATAACATAGTGGTAGCAATCGTAATTTTCATATTTGTGTTCATTTCCAAGACAAGAAATATGTAGAAATATTCAAACAAAATTCACTTAAAGGAATCGAGTCTTTGATACATTAATTAAATATAAAATAAAGTAATATATTTACAATTAATATTAATAAATTTTAGAAAATGTATCAATCCAATTTTAGTAAAAAAAAAAAAATATATGTATATTTAATTTAAATCTGTAATGTAAATGAAATCTTGGTTTCTGACTGCACTTACAATCCCAACAGAGGTCAAAGCCGTCACTGTGCTGATGATGGTTGGAATGACACTAAATTTTCCAGCCTGTGCAGAAGTTTTGTAAGCAGTAATAAAATGGTTATGATCACAGCAAGAAGGGGGAAAATGGTAATATTTAAAGAAATGTCTGTTGTACCTGTCCGTGGACTATGATGTCCAGACGGATGCCGTAAGCCTTGATGAGGGTCCGAGACTCCACACCATTCTTATCATAATATTTGGCAAACCTGGGTAAAACATGTCCTTAAAAATAACTAAACTTATTCTTTGGCAAAGTTAAGATTATAACAATGAACCTGGTCAGCGAATAAGAAATTTTTGCAGACCTGTAGTAGTAACCAGAGTCGGCCAGATCCTTTCGAAGGTCAAGTCGTCGAAATGTGTAAGTAGGTTTACAGTGCGAAGGATCCAGATCAAGATTACAATCCCAGTTGATGAAAACGCCAATCACTCCCCCCTGACAGCATAGAGAATGATTCTGTTACATCACAAGATAGACGCCTTACTTCACTTTGTTTGCTGTTCTCATCTTTTAGTGAGTTTACAAAAGAAACATGGACAAAAATGGAAGATTTAACAATTAAGAAAAAAAAAAGAAAGTGAAAAGATAAAATGCAACTATGTAAAAACCTACTATAAGAAAACGATAAATAAAGTGGCTAAAATCAGCATGGAACATGTCAATGTTTTAGTCAATAAGTATATTTCTAAGATTTCTTCTGACATTAAATTTACACCAGATGTTAGTTGCACACCAGGAAATCGACATGTACAAAGAAACCAATGCAAATTAGTCCAGAAATAAAGTTATGGATAAAAGTGACTAATTACATTTGGAGAATTTTATTATATACATTGTGAAAAAGCTTTTTTTTTTTTGTTACCATTTTTATGAATTAATCTAAAGCTATAAACATTTAATAAACGACAGTGAACCTTTATAAGTTCAACCATTGACTAATTCTGAAGTGTCATCTCGTACTCACAGTCCTGCAGAGTTCAGTGAAATTCTCTCTTGCCTGATTGGCGATGTAACCCAAGCGAAAGTTTGGGCAGTAAGGTGCATTCTCCTCATGATAATGACACCTCTTGAGGTATTTTTTAGTTTTCATCCCTGGAGGACTTTCTACATTTACCCTGCAAGCAAAGAACATGTTTACAATAAATAACTGTGGCACAAATGTCCAGAGGCTTTAAGAATTTTTTTTTTTTTTATCTGTTTGAAGGCTCTTTACCTCAATACTTTAAATTTGGGGAAGTGAATGGAGTTTCTGATGTACACTGTGAAATTGATGGCTTGCACTAAAGGTGGTTCCCTGTTGAATAACACAGAAAAATGCTCTATTTAGGGTATTTGATTTTGGGGGTAGTTTTTTGTCTTCTTTGCAGTGTTTACCCTATTTTACATCTTATTTGATCACCTGTATAAACCTGACTATCACATTAGATTTGCTACATAGTCTTTCAATAGTAGTTGCACTCTGATGTTTTTCTCATTCTTACAAACAGGCTGTGTCTATTTACTAATGAGGTTGTTTCTGAAATTAAAAAAAAAAAACGTTTCACTGAATATAATTTTGAGTAAATCAAAATTATATTGATTTACTCAAAGTGTTGATGTTAGTCAACACTTTTGCATTTTTATTCATAAAAAAACACTGACATTTTTCTTTTTCTTACATGTGAATGCTATATATTTATTGTCTTGCTCTACAAAAACAAAAAAAAATCCCTAAAACATATTGAACTGTGTAACTGAGCCATGCAGATTACAGGTCCAATGCCTTACCGTACTACAGCGGACTCTTCAATAGGACACCAGGCCTTGATTTCACAAGTTTTGAAAGGGTGGTTGTGGTACTGAACACATCTTCCCGTCCTAATGCCTGTGTTTAAATTACAACGGATGATGGGACAACTATGAAGCAACCAAGATGGTGACAGATGTAGTGAGAAGTCACAACATTACCATGACTATCAAAGTTTGGTAAGCCTGGAAGACAGTCAGAGTCTGTTGTACAGTTTGCGTTGTCAACATTGAAGTGCTGCAGAGAAAGAAAAAAGTAAAAGTAGGATAAAAGTGCAGCTGTAACCATTTCATACAGGCATTTTTTTTTTTTTTGGGCTGGCAATTGACCTCTCACCTCAGGGCAGGTACCTTGCCTTTGATCGTAAGTGAATTCTCTTCTCAGTATTGTGCTGATTACGTCAACTCCCTATGAAGAAAAGTTAAAAATATCTAATACAGTAATCTGATCAATAAAGTAGTTATTCTGTTTGACAGAATCAAAGGACATGATGCACCTCTGGGGGATGAGCGTACTCCACGTTGTCCAGGACATCATCACCATGCACTGCTTTTCCCTTAATAAGAGTGTAAACAGAGCTCTCTGGGTGGGTCTCGCTCTGCTGGTACGCTTTCTGACTTATAAAAACATACCTTCATGGATGACAGAACAGATGGAGACAATGAAACATCTCCTGTGATGTCAGATTTTATTAAAGGTGTCAGGTTACTCAAGATCTGTTTAGGCCCCCCAAACTAAAGCCAAGAAATCAAGATGACACCCTTAAAACTAGGATAACAAAGAGACTTTATGGATTTTTGTATTTAAAAACTTCTTTAATTTTCTGAAAGGTTTTGTTCACACTGGTCATTTGTTTCATATATTTAATTGAATTAAAACATATCGTCTGCTTCAAAAATAGGCAATTAGCTGGAACACTTTCAAAGCTTCAGATATTTTATTCCACTTTATTTTGTCTTTAATCCTTTCAAAAATACTGATTGAGATAAACCAGAAAATTCTTTGCTTGAAATGCTACTACTTCTAAGGAAAATAAACAAACATGCAGGCAACTTACCAGATGAAATAGGTTATCACTAGAAACTGAACAGCTCGGTAAATCACTCCAAGAGGTCTGTTCTTAATCACCATCATCTTAGGAGTCTCATAGTCCCAGAAACCATTAAAATACTCCTTTAGAAAGTCCCGGACCCCCATGACAGCTGTATATAATCCTTCACTCATTTTAAGAGATGAGCTTCTGGCTGGTTTTTGGACGATGTTCCTCCACCCCTCTACATTATTTGTTTTTCGCTCTATCTGATCCTGCTCTGTACCTGCTCGCATTTTCCTCAAGCATGTGAGGCATCAGTGAGTCAGGGGTAGTGGGAAAAGGGGCGGGGCTGGGTTTTTGTTGTTAGATTGTAATGTTTACATATGTATGATCCCTGTATAAGCTCTTGTGCTACTACAAATAAGATCAAACAAAAAATAAAAGGTCAAAAAAGTTTTTTTGTTTTTTTTTCATTTTTTTAAATTTATTAAATTCAATTAATTTTGCCTTCATAACCCACCTCTTAGCAGTGCAAGGTTAACTCAACAAATTATCAGTATAAAGACTTTAAAAATTACTGTAATTTTTTTATACTGTCACGAAGATAAAAGTTTACACAATGGACAATGTCTATCCTCCACGAGCAAGTTTAAACTAATAAAATGAACCATATATATATATATATATATATATATATATATATATATATATATATATATATATATATATATATATATATATATATATATATATATATATATATATATATATATATATATATATATATATATATATATATATATATATATATATATATACACTACAGTTATTTACAACCGTAATATTGCATTCAGGCGGTCAACAGTCAACCTCTGGGTCCTGCTGCTTTCTGTGTCCTTGCGCATGTCTGACAACACGTGTCGCAGCAGCAGCAGCGGCGGCGTCCGTACAGCTTCCATCTGTTAACTTGTTATTTGTTTCCGTAAATAAGATTTTCTTCCAGTGCTTTGGAGCGACAGCTCGTCTTTAAATGGGGGGTCTTCAGAAGAAAAAGGTAAGCGTTTCTGCCAGACTCAATAACGCTAAAATAAACAACTATCGGGGTAGTTAGCTAGCAGGGCTAGCTAAAATTTGTTTTCAGAATCACAAACCGTCGACTAGTCTTAGTTGTATACGAACGTAAAGTTTCTCTTGAGTCTGATCAGGAGCATATGTATTAAATGTGTAAAATATTACTTTATATTGTTTTGTAGTATGAGCGGGGCTCTGCCACCAACTACATCACCAGGAACAGAGCACGAAAGAAGCTCATGCTGAGCCTCCCTGACTTCAGGTATGTGATGTTCAACATGTTCTTTAACACGGATACAGAGCAGTGACACGATCCCTTCTGTTTTTAACTGTACACACCACTTGATTGTATTAGTTGAATAAAAAGGTGAAAATGTCAGAGCTGCAACTGTCTTTCATGAGCTCCACAACTTATTATCTGAATCGCATTGAGATACATACTTTAGTGGTGAACAGAGACTTATTTTGATTGAAAAACAATAAAAAAGGCATTAGACATTCTTTTTCACCCAATAAACTGACTGAAATCAACAAATGAATTGAAGTCAGTTGACATCGATAAATTCAATAACCATGCACTGGTGGTAAAGTTAACTTTTTATTTAATTATCTCTCATTTTGCTTTATCAAGCCCTCTTAACTATAAAGATTGATGACTGTGAAATGTTACCTAGCTGTAAACCATTTTTTGTTCCTTCATTACATTTTAGATGTGTACGTAGAGTTCATAAACCTCTCTAAATATATATTTTTAAAATTCCTTCCCACTGAATTTTAGGCGGCTGTGCATTCTTAAAGGAATTTATCCTCATGAGCCAAAACACAAGAAGAAGGTGAACAAAGGCTCCACTGCTCCAAGGACCTTCTACCTGCTTAAAGACATCCGGTTTCTACTGCATGAGCCAATTGTGTCCAAGTTCAGAGCGTACAAGGTATTTAAATGAAGTTCAAGTTTTCAATAAGCCTCAAGCTAAAAATATGACATATTTAATAGTGTTTGATTAGGTGTCATTAATTTTATTTTTCCAACAACTGTATTTATCAAGAAAAAAAATACTTCACATTTCAAAACATTTTTTTGTGTTCTGCTTGTCTTTGAGAGTCTCACATTAGGCAGTGATTATTTAACAGTAGTTTTCAGTAACTGTATTGAATTGAAGAAGCCCTCACAACACTGCAAATTTACTCTCAAAGTGTTTTTTTCCAACAGATCTTTGTGCGTAAACTAAGGAGGGCTTATGGAAAAACAGAGTGGTCTGCTGTTGAAAGACTGAAAGAGAACAAGCCGACCTACAAATTGGACCACATTGTGAAAGAAAGGTAGGAAAGTTATTCTCCATACTCGTCGTGGTGGAATAAAGCAGGTTAGGTCTGAGGTGTCAGTTTTAAGAAAAAGGCAAAAAAAGAAGATGGCTTAGAAAAGTTTAAGCAAACAGAAAACGGTTATTTTGTTTAGACTGGAGAGCTATGAACTATCCAACATGCTTCATTTTTGCTTCTTGCAGGGGCTCAGTTTTGAACTGCTGTCTTTCCATTTGTAAACAAACTGCATTTAGCTGAAGGTATAAAATGTTGTCTCATCAGTTTAGAGGACATTTCGCCATATTTCTGCTCCCCATTCTCTGACTTATACATACTCTGCCTTATTTATGTAAATAAATAATTCTTCCAAGTAGATCAGTTCCAACCAATCTTGCAAGACTTTGTCTCTAGTCCTCAACTTTGGCTTCCTTCTTTTGTACTGCTTTAAAAAGTCTTGATTGACTCATCATTAAACTCTTCCTGGTTTGAGATTTTTGTCTGGGCCAATCTATGTTTCATATTTTGCAACACCTGTTAGCTGTTCTTGATTTATTAAGTGGACAAATATAAATTATTTGTAGTTATGAAAACATTATTTTCCAAACCTGCAAAATATGTTTTCACTGTGCTATTTTTCTTGAAAGTTAAACAATCTGCACATGCACCTCTATATGCAAATTTCTTCCATATAACATGTGGCTTATATTATTACAGTTATTAAATTTTATATATTTTAGCACATATGGGCCCTGAATAACTAACTCTCGTCAGCAGATGGCAGAGTTGTACCTTCATGATTAAAGGTTCTCTTTAATCATGAGCAACAATTTTATAGGTGTTTGCAATTTTATGTTTTAGGTCATGGAAATCATTTAGTGATACTTGGCTAGTGATAGTTCCAGATACCATTCAGTTTTGATCAAAATCTGCCTGCTGTAAAGCTAAAGACACAAACTGTTTACTTTTCTGGCATTACCATTAGTCTAAGAATCCAGATCTGCAAAAGAAGAGCTTATAAAGTTTGGGTTGTTGTAACCAGAATCTGGGACAAATCTGTGGACTCACTTAAGAAGTTCTGTTGACAAGACTTGTTCCAACAAGCTGAGAGATTTGGAAACATTTTGAAAGGCACAGCTGAGAGATATTTACAGTTCAAGGTGATTGTCACCTACCAGAGAATATTGCATGCTGAAATGTAAGCACAAGATGTTGATTTAAGGATGTGTACACTTGAGCTAACAGGTTTTTGATCTTTCATTCCCTTTCAAAAATTGGAATTTTATTTGGATTGGATTGTATCCAATTAAAACATGAAGTGATTTTTGATTAATATATTTTTTTTACATCCCCCGACTCTAGTATTTTAACAAGTATGTATGTCTGCGATCCACTGTCTACACAGTGGTGTCCAAAGTCGGCCCTACATGTTTGAGTTCTCTCCCTGGTTTAACGCATCTGGATCAAACGATGGCTCATCAGAAAGCCTAAGAAGAACATTGACATGCTGTTGTTACTACCACCGAGGAGAGATCTAAAACATGCAGGATGATGGCCCTCGAAGACCGACTTTGGGCACCTCTGGTCTACAGCAAGTGCATTTAGCTTATTATTGGCTTTGCTGTTTTTTGGCAGGTACCCCACCTTTATCGACGCCCTACGCGACATCGACGACGCCCTCTGCATGTGTTTTTTGTTCTCCACATTTGCCCGAACGGGAAAATGTCATGTGCAGACAATCCAACTGTGCAGGCGCCTCACTGTGGAGTGGATGAACTACGTGATTGCGTCTCGTGCGCTCAGAAAGGTGACAGTTTTTCCTGCAGACCAAATGGAGGTCAGGGCGTTATGGTTTTATAAACGTTTATTAAACATTAACTAAATGCTTTGTTTTTATTCCTCACAGGTTTTTCTCTCCATCAAGGGAATATATTACCAAGCTGAGGTCATGGGACAGCTCATCACATGGCTGGTGCCATATCAATTCTCCCATGATGTAAGTGCAGTCAGCTGCTTGCAGCCAACAGGGGTTATGCTAATAAGCAGTTGCACTATTATTGTGAGATTAAAATGAAGGTTGGTGCACCTTTGTCAGCATGAGGTGCTGAGTCATCAAACATTGCAAGAAAACTACAATTAGCTTCATCATGGTCCCGTCCTGCTCAGCTGCTGCAGTTATATGTAGATGGCATCAGTTTCCCCTCTTTGGTGTTCTATGTTTATGTAGCTTGTTTAAATCAGCCCATCCATGAATTCAGTTAAAAAGTACTGTCTGGACAACAAAAAGCTTCACTTCATTTCAGCTTACTCAGTCTTTTTGGTTTCCCTAAACTAACTTTTAGTTTTTCTGGGCTTCGGCGGCTTTTAACGCAGTCATTTCAGATTTCCTTTGACCATACAGCTTTTTCTAGAGATGAGTTTGACAGTCTATTGCAAAGCTTTTTTGGTGACAAAGTCAAAAAATCTAGAAGTCCTTTCATACTGTCATGTGGGGAAAAAAAGCATTCAGTACTCTGTTTGCTAACTTGAATAAAAACTGAATATTTGAAGGGTCCACTTTGTCAAAGTGGTTACATGTATGTGTTTTAGTTAAAAACTCAGTCAATGCTTCTGTAAAGTACCCTGAAAGATGCTTTTATGTGTATAGATATAACAGATGTTTCAGATAAATGAGATGCTGTGAATTAGTTTGAACTTTTGTTTTAACTCTAAATTATTGTGAACCTAAAGGTTTTTGTTCTTTCAGCACCCAACAGATGTCGACTACAGAGTCATGGCAACTTTCACAGAGTTGTACACAACTCTCCTGGGGTTTGTCAACTTCAGACTCTACCAGTCTCTCAACTTGGTGTACCCTCCGAAGGTATCTGACTCTAAAAGCTTTAAGGGAGTTCTACAGCACCTCTAATTCAAATAATGCAAAATTATGGCCAGCATGAACTCAGTAAATGCTTCCTCGCTCCTTGCAGCTGGATAGTAAAGCAGAATCAGAGCTCAAAGAGGACGATGAAGAAGACTATGCCATGAACTCAGAGAGCTACACTGAGGTAAGTCCATCTTCTTTAAACTGTCTCAAGTCATCACCAGATCAATTATTCATTGTTTATTTTTTTTAATGTAAGACATCTGTTTATGCTTAGAAACAACACTCACTCTCCTATAGCGCTCTGTGGTTGTCGAAGCATGAACTCCTTAGCTTCCCCAATTGATCAACTTTTAATTGTTTGTTTCTTTGAAGCCTTTAACTGTTTAATAAATATTTTGGGGGAAAGTGGTTCAAATAAAGACTGATTTACGTAGATGAAAAGAAATCCATCATCTTCATCCAATCTCCCATGTCTTCTGGCTGCTGCTCCCTTTTGTGAACCAGTTGCAGTGTTTTTGTTGGAGTTTTGTCTCAGATGAATGTTTTTCTAGCTTTGTTTGAATGCTTTGTTGTCAATGCTTGTGGGAGCAGTATGCAAGGTGAAGTATCCAGAAAAGAAAGAAATGATTAATTTTGTTATGATAAATAATAACCTTAAGTGTTATTAATACATTATGTAGATATGTTGCAAAGTGCTTTTCTTCTGTATTGCTACCTATACATGCATGTTTTAAGAATTGTTTGAACTTTGTCTTTCTTTTTTTTACTGAGCAAAGTATAAAGTTTGTCTCTTTACTGTTGACTTAATTCACTTGTTTTATTCTTCACTTCTGTATTCTTCCATTTTATCTTTCTTTGTTCTGTTATTCATTCTGCAGATTTGACAGACTCCTTGTACTTAGACGAGTACTGGGCAAATAAAGTAAAAGGAAATAAAAAGATTCTTCAGTGAAGAATCTTCACTGTCAGGGTTTCATATTTTGACAGTATAAGCATCAGATGCCACTTCAAGCTTTTAATTAACAGTTTTACCTGCAATCATTTGCACAGATGCTCTTGTTTTTGATAGTTTTCTTAGGTTAAATTGTAAACGTATCAGTAGTTACAATGAACTGATTTTATGTCTAATCCTCTCTGCAGAAACTTTCAGCTCTTAGTTCCAGCCTGGCACGTGTTGTTTCCTCAGAGGAGGAGGAGGATGCTAAACTTGATGAGTTTCCTGATGAAGGGGTAAGAATACAAAACATCAAAATACTTTTGGCCGCTAGAGAGATGTTAAAACAAACATCGTTCGTGGAAATATCAAAACAAGTATGCACCATTAAGAAGTAATTAATCTCTTGAGGTGGAAGGTGACATATTTTCAGTGGAGGATTGACACCTCTTGGAGATGCATTGCCTCTCTAGGGATTTGCAGCTTTATGTTGGGTTGCTATAAACAGGAGTTCTCACTTGAGAAGCTCGTTTTACCCAAATGATTTGCAGTGATCAATCAGTGGGTCCTGTTCCATCGCAGGGACTTTCCACGAACTGGTAAAACTTTTTTAGAAACGATTGCATACTGCATGTAGTTCGCCAACCCAGGAGTAATCCCTCTTGGAGCCTCCGCTGTGCCTTCTAACGTCCCACAAACTAATGGTGGGCAATAAAAAATAGAAGCTTGCAGTGCCTTACAGTTATATGCGAAGCCCTTGAAATTTTGAGCTTGTATTTTATTGGGAGTTTTACGTCATCGACCCACTCAAAGTGGACTGATTTTGATAGATTTTACAATTTTATATAAATAAAATCTGAAAAGTTGAGTTTGGATTTAGATCTTTATTTTTTCCAACTTGTTCCTGCGTAGTGACTCATGGTCTGTCAAGCCCCAGATTGTTGGTCTGTGAGTAAATCTGGACTCATCAGATCAAAGTTCTGATAAAACGTCCTATTGATTCAGGCTCCTCTGATCATAAAACTTTAATCAATAATTGTTACAACAAACGATGGCTAATGATTAATTCGTTTTTGTTACATTACTATTAAAATATAACTAGTCATTCAAATATAATAAGTATATAGTATAGGTAGAAAAACATAACTTTTAAGTCAAACAAAAATGTAGAAATGTCTCAAAGAAGGAAACTTGAAAATTGGAAACTGTTTCCCTCCATGTGTCTTTTACGGCCCTTTGAAGGGTTTGTAAATAATAACGATGAGAACTGTTTTTTTCTTCAGGAGGACATGGAGAAGATGGAAGCCAGGGAGAAGGAACAGAAACAGTTGGAAAACCAGAAAAAGATACTAGAAGGGCTCAAATTCTTCATCAACAGAGAAGTGCCCAGAGAGTCGCTGGCGTTTGTCATCAGGTGAGAAAGTCACAGCGTTGCTAAAGCCAACAATGAGCATCTGTTTCTTTTGAAATGCTGCCAACTCAAAAGTATTTCGTGATTGAAAAGTGCAGTTTGAGCATTTTGTCAGATTTGAAAAAGGATTTAAATCTCCGTGTTTCCAGGTGTTTCGGTGGTGAAGTGTCCTGGGATAAATCTGTTTGCATAGGAAGCACATATGATGTCACAGATGAGACCATCACACATCAGATTGTGGACAGGCCTAATATAGACAAACAGTACATGAACAGGTAAAGGAAACATTTGTTATGTCCCTTCCAAGCCTCTGTTGCCCTTTAACGCATCAGAAACATCTGATTATAACCAATAAATCCTTTACTTATTTCATAGTAGCTGCATCTGCACCTTTAGAGCTCTTCTTTGTCATTTTTAAAAGTCTTAACGATCCTATTATATGCTTTGAACTTTCAAGACTGAATCAAAAACTTCTCAGCAAAGAGACATTTTGTATTTTAATCTTTTCTGCTGCTGTTCCAGGTACTACATCCAGCCTCAGTGGGTGTATGACTGTGTCAATGCTAAAATGCGCCTCCCAGTGGAGGACTACTTTCTTGGAGTGACTCTGCCTCCTCATCTGTCTCCATTTGTTGAAGAGAAGGAAGGAGACTACGTTCCCCCAGAGAAGCTGAAGATAATGGCCTTACAGCGAGGAGAACAACCTGGTATGGACCAGGCTTGTTTCAGAATTTTGGTTTGATGGAGTCATGGAGCCATTTGTGGCCCCTGGACTGACTTTGTGTGGCACTCTGACCCATTTTTAGCTCTATCACAGGGGGCAGAAAGTTTTTATTTTTAATAATCATTGTTTTTTCACAAAACATCCCTTTGAAAACATCCAAACCATCCCTAAAACCAGTTAAACTAATTTTAATGCGAGATGTTGTTAAATACGGACTGAAAACCAACAACCTCTTGTTAAAGGATACATGTTTTTTTTTTTTTTCTGGCATAGCTCAACAAGACGAGGAAGAAGAAGAGGTGGAAGATGAAGAGGAGGAGGAAGAAGAAGATGAAAATGAAGAGGAGGAAGATGAGGAAGAGGAGGCCGAAGAGAGGAACCTCAAAAAGATGGAGGAGCAAAGATCTCAGGGGAAGGTAAGAAATATTTGTTTGCCCTTCTTGTCTTTTTCCTCAGAAAACATTTTTGGATTCTCTAACATGTTCCTCTTTCTGCCGTTTAGTCCAGTCAAGTTAAAGTTACGCCTGGAAAAGTGAAGGTAGAAAACCACGCTCGCTTGGAGGAGGAGGAAAAGGCAGAGGAAAAACGTCTTGCCATCATGATGATGAAGAAAAAGGAGAAGTACCTGTATGACAAGATCATGTTTGGAAAAAAGAGAAAAGTCAGAGAGGTGAGTTTTACTGTATTTTTCTTCTCCATAGTTTAAATTCTCTAGTTGATATGACTGTTTAGCTTTGAGAAAAACAAACATTGTTCTGCTTTTTATCTCTGTGTGCCCTCCTGTTAAAACTGAGTTTTTATCTGGAATGTCACACCATCGTCTCTGACTGCTGTTCATATCACAGCCACACCTCGTCATGACTCCTACAGTTCACGACCCTGAAATTCTTGTAAAGCTGGTGTTCTCCTTTTTTCATTAACACAAACCAATCTCCTCTAACAGGCCAACAAGCTTGCTGCCAAGAGGAAAGCACATGATGATGCTGAGAAAGCCAAGAAGAAAAAAGCAAGAAAATAACTCCTTTGGTGATTTTTGTCTGAACCTGACTTTATGTATAAAACTTGGATCAATTAGTGGGGCAAGTTGGCATTTCATAAAACCTGAAACTGCATCTGTGAGCTCTCTGCATGAAGTGCATGCACTTCACGCAGAGTCAGGTTGCATTGGCCTCGTTTATAAAGAAATCAAGGATGCTCCGAATGCTGACTGTGTAATAAATCAACTTTGAGTTTTCCTTCTCTACATTGTAAAACATTTGCCACATTTTAATGTCTATTTGAAGTGATTTTCATTTTATAGTAAAAACTTATTCAACTTCTAACAGATCTGCTTATTTTACAATTGTAATTTATTTATTTTTTTTCATTAATCTGGTGGCAGCTATTTCACTTCGTGGTTCCAGTGCATGTTTATTTCTACATGGACATTGTTTTTATAGTTGTAATACAGTAACACAAAAACGACAGACCCTGCAGTCACGACCTGCAAACTGCAGATTGTGTGACTGAGTTATTTGAAGCGTGATAAGGTGGAAAATAATTACATAGTGGAGTTCAAGCTTGGAGGTCATTCATTCTTTAGAAAAAAATCTAAGCCTCATTTAAGAACAAAGGAAAAGCATAAAATAAACTGTAAATGATCATCCCAGTTATTTATTATTGTATGTTGAACAAAAATGGGAAGATGAAAACTGAAAACAGTGTTTAGTGAATCAAAGATTTAAAAGACTGGCAGTCATTATAAGAAAGCAAAAGGTTTTCATTTACCAGTTTGAACTAAAACAATTATAATGATGTGAAGCCACACAATTGGCTGCAGGTTCCACAAACATCTAATTGGTGAAGTGTAAGGTATTTTTCTCGAACCTACAAAAATAACCACAGACAACGTATATGAATTAAATATGGTCAGGCTTCTGCAGAAGGAGAAGTCTCCATGAACAACTTCCTTCAAGCTGTCCACAGAGAGTTCTGATCTGCTTTCACGTGAGCTCCCTCTTTATTGTAAAAGAAAACAATCACATGGTGCAGTCAGGAAACAACAGAGGTCGTAAAACACTTAACACAAACAGACCAACAACTCAGTTCCAGGTGTGATATCTGATCTACCATCTGAGCCCAGTTCAGCTTCAGCTCTAGGTCAAACTAGCAATTAAGGAAGTAAGCAGATAAGGTCTGAGAACCATAAAGTTTTTACTACCTCTGTGAAGACAGTCGTCAGTTTATACACACACAACAGAGGAAACACTTTTAACTAAAAATCACATTAATACTGATTAGCATTAGACTGAATATAAACTAAAGTAATAACAAAATGATAATACCAAAAAATATCTAACATGAAGAAAATTTGAAGATGCCTGACGTGAAGAGAAACTGCGTCGTTTTCTGTACTGATGGAACCTTTATTGGTAGTTTTGAATTTAGTTGTCTTAGACTAAAGAGGAGATGCTGTCAAGCTGGGTTTTCCCAAAACGACGGTGAACCTAAACCTGAAAGCAAGAAACATTTCGGCTCCAAATCGACAAGATGAACTTAATGAACCCATTAGAAAATCTTTGGGTTTAATGTAAAATATGTTGTTTCTGAGTCAAACCCAAGAACTCCAAAGGGTCTGAAGGGAAATTCAATGTAGTCCTGAGCTGGAAAGTTGGTCCATCAACAGAAGATGTTCAGTTCCAGGCAACACAAGTGAGAAGCAGCTCATAGAAACATGAGTAATACAGCTAAATATTAGTTCAGTGAAACAATGAACTATTGTTTTATACCTTTCATCCACCTGAATATGTAATAGACTTGTAAGCATGCATGATTGTATTGACTTTATCAATTGAACTTCATTTATCAGGGTGCCTTGAGACAACAGCTATGAGGTGATGTTTGCAGATGAATAGATTCAAAGGAAAGCTCAAGTCTCATAAGAATTTTTAAAATATTTTTTGCGGTTTGTGTTTTTCAATTGAAAAAAAATGCAGACGCTGCTGTTTTGTTGACCCGACTAATTCATTTCTTACTTTCTGTTGAATGATGACAAATTAACACATTTTTATATTATGCTCTGCATTTAATAGGCTGTGCAATGTTCCCGGTTGATTTGGCTGGATGGATATAAAAATGTTTAGCTTTTCTTACTTCTTTTTAACAAACTGACATTATTCTGAATATAACTGGAAAACAAAAGATAAATAGGCACTTGTTTTGTGATGAAATTCCCAGAATGTTAAAGAAAAAAATTCATAGAACGTTTTCAAAATAAGAATCTGAAAAGTGTGTAGGATCCCTCCACTAAGTGATTATTTATTAAAATAAGCCATGAGTTTACGGTGTTGCTGCTTTCCTCCTACAGCTGGGCACAGATGTTGAGAAGATGCAATAAATCACAAGTTCCCAGTAGAGCATTGGGAGGTCTCTGTGCTTTTGCTGTGGGACTCATTCATTGATTGGGCTACGCTAGCAGCAGTGGGTGTCGATGACATAGGGATCAGGCCTTCCACCCTCCGATGAGCGGCTCTGATCTTGTGGAGCTTGCCCATCACACTCCACTCTCCCCAGCTTCCTAACGCTGCTCGCACCCAGCTCCACATTCCACGCATGCCCACCCTGTTCGAGTCGCGACCTGACACTTGGTGGGGGTGCCTGAAGGCAGAGGCATTCCCAGTGGAACAAACGCAGCAGTGTTGTGCTCCGGCCTGACGAATGTGGGATTAGCGGCACAGATCCAGTCTGTCTTCTACAGATCCGAGCTTCAGTAAACGGGAGATGGAGTTGGGGCGTACTGCACTGGGTGAGGCATTGTGGCAGCATATTGCTACGACCTGCCATGCAGAGTCAAACAGACTCGTCAGCCACAGTGGAATGCTCATTTTATCCTCTACTGAAATACTATTGTCTGACATAAGAAATAATTAGGAACAGCATTTCCACAAATGTGGCTTATGCCTTTTGCACAAAACAAATAACATCTTGCCTTGGAAGAGTATTCAAACCCCTTTGTCTTTTTGCAAATTTTGTCGCGCTACAGTCACAAACTCCAACGTTTGTTTTGTGTGATAGATATGCTGGAAGGCATAATTTGTGTGGCGTTCACATATCTTTTCATAGGAAAATATGAAAGGAGATATATATTTTCCTGTTCTTTGTAAAGGAGCTCCAACTTGGTCGGATTACCTGCAGAGTGACTGTAAACAAATTTCAGATTCTCAATTAGACTTAATTCTGGGGTTTGACAGCAGGAGTGAATGCAACAAGTCAATGACTCAATTCAATCTGCTGGGCGTCCTTAGATAGAAATTTCTAAAGTGATATTGTTTGATACATTGGAATAAATGTGTGACTGAACTGAATTTTTCATTTTTTTGTAAAGTGCCTTGAGACAACATATAACTGATGCTATATACATGAACAGAACCTTCAGACCATTCAAATACATAAATACGTGTTCAAATTATATATACAATACAATTCTCTGATTTTCAAATTGTGAATTTTATTTCTTGTTTTAAATTGATGTTTTTCGTTTTCAGGCAGGGGTGGACAACTCCAGGCCTCGAGTGCCAGTCTCCTGCAACTTTTAGATGTAGCTCTACTTCACCACACCTGGGTCAAACATAAAATACTGTGATGTTTTTAAAAATGTGAAGCAGTTCATGGGACATTAAAACCTGTATAAGCTAAAATATTTCAGGAAACTACTGACTTGATTTATTGATTAAACAGCAGGCAATTACAGGTAGAATTTCAGCTTCTAACGTTACTGACTTTACGAAAAGGGAAGTGTTTGTTCATTTTGTTGTGCAAAATGTAGAAGCCGTACTGTGTTTATTCATTCTACCACATGCAGAGCTCCAGCTTGCTAAATAAGCATATCAGACAATAGACAGTGCAGTTTTGATCAGCTGGAACAATTAGCGCCTTTGTGCTCTGGATTTCTGCACTTGTCCTTTTTATGCCTTTTTCCACCCCTCCTGTCAGCATGCAGCTCAGACTTCAGTGTCCACGCTCAATAGCCCTCTGTGTGTGGACACAGAATAGGGGCTATATACGGCCTCTCTCCTCCCTCTCCTTCTCCTGTTCTCCCTCCCTCCCCTCCCTTCCCCTCATGCTCACCGACTTGTTCATGTCCCCTGACAGAGGAGAGACGTTGACGTCACAGGTGGCCACATGAGCCTCCCTGCTGTGCTTTATTCAGCAGGATCAGTTTTTGGAATTGAAAGTGAAGCGAGGAGGCAGCGCAGGTCGGAGGCATCAGGTGTGCGCGCAGAGTGACGGGGGAGAAAGAGGAGAGGAGGAACAGTAAAGTAGATGAATGGGAGCCGCGGGATCAGACAGGTGATGAGACGATCACAGGAGTCAGGATGAGCGTGTTGAGATCAGACACACGAGGAGCCTCGATGAGGAGTCCGACGTCCACGAATCATCTGGGAATGGATGGACAACATGATGGAGTAGGACAACTTTGAAGGATGCCCTGTCTTGCGCATTTGTTTCTCTTTGGGTAAATGCATGAAGGTAAGAAGTTCCTGTTTTGAGATATACATTTGTTCTAAATGTTTTTTTTTTTAAAGAAAAAAAGCTGAGGTTTTAGGTATAAAGACTGCAATGTCGCTGATAATTTACTGCCTTTTCAGACATGCAATTAATTGCGCAGAAAATGACTCAGAATGTGAATGTGATTTCTGCCAGGTTCAACCTTTCCTAAAATATTCAAACACCACACAAATAGGAAAAAGACAGTTTTAGATTTATTTGCGGTAAGGAGAACGGACAAGATCTTCAATTACAATCAAGCACTTTCTACCTCATCCTTTCTTTTTATTTCCCAGGGGCGACCCCTAGTTACATGGCTTATTTAGTTACCTCCAGTTAATCACATAGCGTTGCTTCTTCTGTTCTCTTGAATCACAGGCCTGTTGCACCTATTGGCTGATGTAGTGCAAAGTGCAGAGTTCAGTTCCTCTTTGTTTCCTTCTGTAGCTACAATGCAAGAAGTGATGAACTCAGGGAACAATGGGAGCTGTTGCACCACAAAACAACTTCACACAACACTGCAAACACAAGATAACGTATAGTAAATATTTCTAACATTTTATTCAAGAAATTTTAATCTTAGCTTATTTTTATTTGTGTACACCTAGACAAAGTAGACATATCCCTACTTCACAAGATTTAATTTCATAAGAAAATATTTTTGAATTTGAATTTTTGAGTTGAATTTTACTATATTTAAATATTAATGTTTACATATTTCTTAGACAAAAATACTTCACAAAAAAAAAACAGTTTTCTTTTAAAACAAGTTGATTCTCAAAACAGAAAATATTATTTATGATAAGAATATTCTGTAGTTTTTAAGTCAAAAACCCAGATTTTTTGTACACCATTATGAAGACTGACAGGTTTTTTTCCCCCCTTAAAAAATTCTCCGGGGAAGAAAAACTTCTCAACAATTTACACAAATTGCTGAGAAGTTTTGAAGTTTTGAATTCAAATGAATTCATTTTAATTTTAAAAATACTTTATTAATCCTCAAGGGAAATTAAATGTTATAGTAAATCATATTATTCAGGGTTGTGGAGTCTGATGGCCAGGGACACGAAGGATCTCTTATAGCAGTCTGCTCAGCTAATTTGAAGAATGCTCTGTTTTGTGCATAATTTTCCTGATTTCATGTTAAATGCTTCTCTGATTTGAAGAGTTACTCGTTATCAGACACCCACATTTTTAGAAACTAGGTGTATGCATGAAATGTTTATTAATCTTTTGATGTGGCACTTTGATAAACAAATTCCTCAGATTGAGCTGTGACAGAGCATCATTTCATTTTCCACACTAGTAAATAGCTGGTCTAAATGATCTTATTTAGTCATAATGATAGGTACCATAATAGGTTTCAAAATTCACTTCACCTCAATGAAATAAAAAGAAATTGCGATTCAGCGTCAGTATTTGCTTTTAAGACGTGAACCAAATGGTAGGTTTTTAATTTGTGATGCATCCAGAAAAACATCTAAGCAGTAGCTACACCTTCGTTAAAACAAAATTCGCATCATAATTGCAATGATAACTCATTCTGGGACAACGGTTTTTAATGTAGAATAAAGTCTGGGAATAAAGCCCTCTCATATCTACAGTGTGTTCTCTACATTATGGCTCTGTGTCGAGGTAGCTTTGGGTCATCTAAAGTTGTAAATTTTCAGGTGTGCTCTGCTGATTCAGCAGGTAGCTCGTCTTACCTCAGTCTGCAGGAGAGAACATATATCATTTTCCACAGTAGTGCATTATTTATTCTTTCATTCTGCACTTCAGGTCACAAGCACCATAATTTTTCTTTGCTAACCACAGAGTTAAAACCTGCAGCCAGTGTCACCTCATGTAATTTAGCTCCCCACGTCATCAGCAGAAAGATGCCTGGTCATGTGAAACTGAGAGGGTTCCTGCTTGAGCCCCACAAAGGCAGCTGTATGGAAATGGAAATTGCAAGTTCATGTCCCAGATGTCGCCTCATGTTCCCTTCCAGCTTCTGTTACGGTCTGTGGCGATATTCCAGTCCACAACAAGATTATTGTGTGCAGAGCTGCTATGTACAATATGGATCATTTGTTGCTTTTTATCATTCTTCTATTAAACGTATTTTAAAACCATAACCAGTCGCTAAGTCACGTTTTTAAAAGCTAGAAATGTATCATTCTTTCTGTAATAGCAACGCAGTGTAACTGTATTGCTATTACAATGCAATTTTCTTTTTTTAGTCGGTCATGTTTCTATCTCAGGATTTTCCGAAACCAGAGAACCGAGATTGTAATCTATGTGGAGTCACTTTCTAATTAAATCCCTGGGGAATGATCTGAGTTAATTATTTAAAGTGTCGTCATTGTGTTCTCTCGCCTTATCGCCTATTAGCAGTAACCACTTAAAAACGGTAATAAGTTTGAAGTCCAAGCTTTTTGCAATGCGAGAATATAAGAAAACACAGCTTAATCGGCTATGAAAATGACAAAACTGAGTTCTGTGTCTTTCAGGTAGACTTTGAAATTGCTGGACCATGGCTGGCAAGCAAGGGAGACAATGGAGATCCATGTGCAAAGGCCTCGTCCTGGGAACACTTCTAGCCAGCTGTATGATCCTGCTTTACTGTCTCCCCATCCAACAAGTCCACTTCAACCCGCCTGAGTAAGACTTACAGTGCTTGAGTCTCTTAGTTTTTAGGAAAACATTGTCTAAAATCAAAAACATTTTTCTGTAACACTCAAGATGGTGTGTAAAATGATGTGATATATTTAACTGCAATCCTCTCTATTTCCTGAATTTTATTGTCCTTTTATTTTTATTTATTGTCCACAAAATAATCTTGACTGTTTTATATAAATCAAGGTTTAATAAGTTTAAAATGTATCTGTGTAGAATCCTAGATTCTAAATCAGTTTATGTTTATAATAAATATTTTGGAAGTAGAGTGAACTTTTTTCACATTTTTACCAACCTTGTAATTGAATCTATTTTGTCTATATTCAGTTTGAAAAACTTGCACAAAAAGAGCCACATAATTGTGAAATAGAAGAAAATAATACATTGATTATTAAATATGCCAGTATTTGTATTCAGACCCTTTAAGCTGTTACATCTAAATTAAATCCCCTGCAACCGGTTAATAGCGTTACCTGCATGTGGTTTAGTTTCAGTATAAAACTGCAGTCTATGAAGGCCTCCGAGGTTTGCAGGAGGACATTAAAGAACAAATATAGCACATCAGACATGTCGGGGATACATTTGTGCTACTTTATATTGACAGCCATATTGGTCAGTCACATAATATAAATGACTTTGAAGCTTTTGTTTTAAATGTAGCAAAATATCTAATGATTCAGTGGGTATGCATAGTTTTGTAAAGCACTGCAATCATTACCTTTTCCAAAATATCTCCTCCTTACAGTCTTTTTATGTTTCCTATCTGCAGGGTCCTAGTGCCTTACTCCTGTGCCCATCGTCCATCCCATCTTCACCCTAAAACATCCGCCAACATGTCCCAAAAAAACTCCAGCCAGTCATGCTCTCCTAAAGTGGACATAATGTTCATGAAAACACACAAAACGGCCAGCAGCACTTTCCTCAACATCCTGTTCCGTTTTGGAGAGAAACACCATCTTCAGTTTGCCTTTCCCAACAGCAGGAATGACTTCTTTTATCCATCCCTTTTCCAACGTTCCCAGGTCAAAGACTACAAACCTGGAATGTGCTTCAACATCGTCTGCAATCACATGCGGTTCAATGCTCCAGAAGTGGCTAAACTACTTCCTTTAGACACATCCTACATCACCATTCTGAGAGACCCGGCAGAACTTTTTGAGTCATCATTCCACTATTTTGGCCGGATAGTGCCTTTTACCTGGACAATACCGGGTGACGACAAGCTGACGGAGTTCCTGCTTGACCCCCACAGCTACTTTGATCCGGAGGGCTTTAATTCCTTCTACCTCAAGAACCTGCTGTTCTTTGACTTTGGACTTGACAACACTCTGCAGCTGGAAAATCCACAAGTAGACGAGGGAATAAGATTCATCTCAGAGCGCTTCCATCTGGTCATGTTGGTGGAACACTTTGAGGAATCACTGATCCTGCTCAAAGATTCTCTATGCTGGGAGATGGACGACTTGCTCTTCTTCAAGCTCAATGCCCGCAAGGGATCCACTGTGTCTAAACTTACCCCTGAGCTGAGGGCCAGGGCTCTTGAGTGGAATGCCATTGACTGGAAGCTATACCAGCACTTCAACCAAACGTTTTGGAAGAAGGTAGATGCCTATGGACGGCAGCGTATGGCCAAAGATGTGGCAGAACTTAGGAAAAGAAACAAAGAGATGACATCGATCTGCATTGAGGGAGGCCATGCAGTAGAAGCCGGCAGCATCCAGGAGACAGACATGCAGCCCTGGCAGCCAATAGGAGAGAAGTCTATCATGGGCTATAACCTAAAGAAGAATGTGGACAAAACGCATCAGAAGTTGTGTCGTAAGATGTTGATGCCAGAGATTCAGTATCTGACAGAACTGGGGGTGAACCTCTGGATCACCAAGCTGTGGGGCCATGTTCGAAACATCCTTAACTGGTGACCTGGCTTCTGAGCATGAAGCTACCAATTAAAAGAAGAAAAGTATATCAGAGTACAGTCGGCAGACACCGCAGTCTACACCGAACACACTCTATAAGAACGGCAAAAACTTTGTAGCGTTCAGCTTTGAAACACTGAAAGGCAGTGGATATGTTCACAACGAACTAAGTAGCCTCTGATGAAATCATGATTGTTGCCATACCAACTAAATCTTTAAGGAAACATAGAATGGTTTATAATAACTTATGAATATCAAACTGTCCTCTTTGATGAAAATGTTTAACTTGGATGGAAGGATTCTGAATGAAGGGTAAAAATATGGTGTGAGAACAGTGAATGTACAAGTATTAAATCTGACACTGCTGCATTTAAAAGGTAAAACTGGCCAAACATTAAACAGAAAAAAATATATAACAAAAACATTCTTACAAAAATATCAGGAACATTATAAGAGATGAATAACATCTTACTATAGAAATACCCCTCCATGAAGATACAACATTTTAATAAATTGTAATATGTATAGTAATGATGGTTACCTTTTAAGAGTAGCACTTGAAAGGCCTAAGAACTGGGTGATTGTATAATTCATGGTATTAAAACAGAGTGAATACCCGTTATTCAGATATCTACTGAATAATATGAGGAAAATCATCAAATTAATCAAAAAGGAAGAAAATCTCTATGCAATCAAAACAGTTTTTTTATGCCTTTAATAGTATTTGTTAAAATTTCTGCTACATTTTACATCTCGAGGGTCTTTTCTCCTTCTAATGTCTGAAGATTAGGTCTTAAGCACCATGTTCTTTACGCTGAACAATTATATCTGTGTGAGAGTAAATATATAATTTCTCTTCTGTGCTTTGATGGTGAATAACAGTGTTAAACATGATCTGCATCCCTGACTATATGCAGCCTTGATGTCATAACTTGCAGTGGCAGAAGGAAATCAATAGGAAAGAGTTATATTTTTTTTTATTACTCTGCAGCATTGCATGTTTCTTCATTTGGATTCATTTAATGATAAATCATCTGTTTCTATGTCTGTTTTGGGGTTTTTTTTCTCTCGTTTTTAGTAGTTCTTAAGGGATTTATTTGTTCACTAATTTATCTGCTGCCTACCGGTTTCCATATGATCCCTCAATGATACAGACAATATGTCATAATTGTATTATTTAGGTAAAAGGTAACATTTTCTATGTTCAAACCAAAAGAAAGTAATTTAAAGCTGAAAGTTTCTTCTGATGTTGTTTTTCCAAGCTTACGATATGATGCAGAATGATACAACGTCGTTAGTATCAAATCCGACAAACCAGTTTTTCCTTGCAATTAAATGGCAATAAAAATTACAGACTAGACGTTAAACGTAAGAGTTACGGGTAATCCAGAATAATACACCCCCCCTCCCCCCACACACACACACACACACACACACACACATTCTTTCTTCTTCTCTGTCTGACATTAAATGAGATTAAACTTTTTTCTGTTTTTGGTAGTGGCACTTTCTTGATTATATCCTATAATCAGGATATAAGCTATATAAGCTATATTTATTTATAGATTTGTTTCCTTTTTCTTTGTTCCACAATTCTGAATGTGTGTTTTTAGAGATTTGGATGAGTTGAAGAAAAAGATGACACTGTGTGGACCGCCTGCCGTCTGCACTCTGCCATTCCTCATCATTCAGGCATTTACCTGTATCTGCATGTCTGCAGAACATCCTCAACATTGCGCAATAGTAGAATAATTTGAGTAGTTTGTATGCCTTTCATTTTGACCCCGATATTCTCCTGTTTGTCATGGTTTGGGAGGTAAGTTATTTTTATTTGTTTTATTTATTTTGAATTGATAGGTCAATATTTTAGGTACTTTCCTTTTGTTTGTTGTTTTGGCATGAGTCTGCCCAGAAGCTACACCCAGTCCCTTCTGAGCATTTATGTGTTCCATAAACAAATCATTGTAAAAATGGTGAATCTTTTTTGTGGCTGCTTGATGTCTGATGAGGATGAATGAATGAATACATAAATATACTTCATTAATCCCAAAGGGAAATTCACATTTTAGTTCAACCTGTCTAAGACAAGTGAAACTGCAGTCCATCACCCAGAGGGCAGCTCCCACCCTTCTTGTTGTCATTTAGCCACACCTAGACAAGATATGTATAAGATGAATAGAAGACTTGTTTATGGTGGAGCTGACAGATAAGTTGTGTGATTTTATCTGGTGTTGTGGTCCAGATCTAAATCACTACTACTGGTTCGTTTGCCGCCCTGGGCTATTGCCCATATGGTCCATATAAAAACTGCCATTGTTACTTATTATAATGTGGCTTGTTTTTACAGCACACACTGTTGTCAGATACAGAAAAACCTGTAGAACCTAATAAGGGCAGACCCAATTGTCACATCTCTGAAAAATCGACAGTGAGATGCTGAATTACCTTATTGGACCATATTCTTTGGCATGACTTTTCAGAAAAATCAAAACAGACCAGTCACATATAATGCTGTTTGAGAAGATTAAAACATATACATTGGATATTCAGTTCAATTCAATTTAATTTATATATTATACCTTAAATAACTTGTGTTAGGTGAATATCATTTTTGGCATATTTAAGATAAGATCAAAATTGCTGAAAGAAAGAAGGTTATAGTAGTTTATGGTACTGCTGGAGGACTTAAAGGGATCCGAGAAAAATTTGAAATCAGCTATGCAAATGGAGGACAACTGCTTATATACCCAGATCTGGCCTTTCATATAAGTTTGCCCTGAGAATGCACTGCAAGATGCAGAAGTCTTCAAAATTCTAAAATATTTACAGTCTCTTCCCATTGTTGAAACATTTGTCAGAAAACACTTCTTTTTTTTCTTTCTATTTTTTTTTATTTATTTTTTTACAGGTTTTAACCAAAGAAACACCAGCTCCTCCTTAGTCACATCGAGCACATATGGAAAGCGCCATGACATTACACTCTAGTCCAGGCGGTGGCGGTAATGCACCGAAAAGTTGTTTGCCAGTCGCTATTAAATAAAAAGAAGTGCGAGTTGCTTCTTTTCAACAGGAAGTGACGCCATCACCGGGTGTGAAGGGGGCGTGTTATGATAATCCTATTATTTTGCTAGTTTCTGTCTCGAATACCTTCCAAACTATCTATATTTATCGTAGTTTTTGGTCGGTGGGGAAGATATTTTAGCGTAATGCAAGCAGAAACTTGCTAACATTTGGAACAGTTTGTGTTTAGCTTAGCCGAACAATGCTAGCTAGCTAGCAGAGTATATTGTACGAACTACCAGTGCTATCTTTTTTTTTTTATTATTTAAACTTTACTTTAAACCTTTTTGCCTTTCTTTTGGGAAACTTTATACGTGTTTTCAAAATTTAATAGCTCTATTAGCAGAAGGCTGCCATTAATAATGTCGTTAACAGAGGACATTTTTACGGATGAGTTGCCCTGAGAACTGACCCTCTGTCAGATGAGTTGCTAGCTAAAATGTCCTGCAAATCAACTAAAGTGGCGCCCAGTGTTGATTTCGACCACAGCTGCTCGGATAGCGTGGAGTACTTGACGCTCAACTTTGGCCCATTTGAGACCGTACACCGCTGGAGAAGGCTCCCTCCATGTGATGAGTTTGTGGGAGCAAGGTAACTTTCTGCCAATCATCCTCAGATCGTGACTTATTTCTTTTCCTTTAATCTTGAGTTTCTATTTACCTTTACGCAGACGCAGTAAGCACACTGTCGTGGCGTACCGGGATGCCATATATGTGTTTGGAGGAGACAATGGGTGAGTTTTTTTAGACTGACAGTTGATGTTTCCTATTTTATGCACAACATCCAGAGTGTTTCAACTCTGCGCCTCCCAACAGGAAAAACATGCTGAATGATTTACTTCGCTTTGATGTCAAGGACTGCTCTTGGTGTCGGTAAGTATGCTTTTTATAATCACAAACTTTAATTTTTTTATGTGACAGATCAATTAAATTTGATCTCTGTCTGTGCGTTATGGGTTGATGACCTGCTAGAACCTTAGTTCTGATCATTTGGTTGATGTCTGAATGAAGGCTTCCCAAAAGCATGATGTTGCCACCACCATGTTTCAACCTCAGGTTGATGTGTACACGGTGACGTACAGTGTTAATTTTCCACCACAAATGTCCGTCTGCTGTGTTTCTTGGTTTTTATGACACACATGTGGACTGACTCCATTTATTAATTTTCTGAGGAGAAATAACTGCTCTGAGTTTTACATAATTATATCAGATAAAAACACACTCATGCTTTACTTTCTAAACTACTTGTTAATCATTTTTAAACAATGTATGCCTCTCTTTCCACACAGATATTTGCATTACTTTGCTTTGATCTGTCACATAAAATATTTTAAAGTTTGTGGTTTTGATGTGATCAAAATGTGTAAGGGGAATGAAACCTCTCACAAGACCTCGTGCTTCAACATGTGGTCTCAATGTGTCTCACAGAGCTTTCACCACTGGAACTCCACCAGCTCCAAGATACCACCACTCTGCAGTGGTCTATGGCAGCAGCATGTTTGTCTTTGGTAACTTGGTTCTTCTTCCGTTTTAGTTTTAAAAATATGTAATAAAATATTTTTGAGTCCTCTAAAGGTCTACTTCTGTATTTCAGGGGGCTACACCGGAGATATTTATTCAAATTCAAACTTGAAAAACAAAAACGACCTTTTTGAGTACAAGTTTGCAACAGGACAGTGGACCGAGTGGAAGGTGGAGGGAAGGTAAACATTATTTGTATATATGGGTTAGATTATTCAAGAAAAATCTCATTATGTGAATGTTTTTTTTTTTTTTACTAATGTTTGAATTTATTAGTTTTTACGTGAGTGGTAAGTGATGTTTGTCAAAAGTCATCATCCAAAAATGTTATGTAGTGCTTGCAGGAAGTTAAAATATTCAGTAACTTTATTTGAGAGGGTGTACATAAGACAGACATTCATAAAGACTCTTTTATGTTCATGACAGACGTTATGTCATGTTTATGACAGTGTTATGTCTGTGACTGTTGTCATGAAGTGTCATTTGGTGAATAGTGACTTTTAATGCAAAGTTGCTTTAAAAGATGCATGGAAAGTCCATTAAAAGTCCCAACTTTGCATTATTTTGTAAATAATGACACTTTATTTACAAAATAAATATCTGTGTCAGAAATCTCCTTATATAAAGTATCTGGCAAAAATATTCATATTCCTTTGAATAAAGGAAAGTTGGAACTTTTAATGGACTTTCAACGCAACTTTTAAAGCAACGTTGCATTAAAAGTGTCATTATTTACAACATTCATAAAGACTCCTTCATGTTCAAGACAGGTGTTAGTTCACGTTTCTGACAGTGATATGTCAGTCGCATGCACACCCCGTCAAATAAAGTGTTACCAATTATTCTTAATTGGCTTACATTGCCTTACAGTTAAACTGTTTTTATAGGGTTACAGTACACACTACTCTTTATCTGTGTGTTCTGTGACTTTGTTTCAGCTTGCCAGTGGCCAGATCTGCACATGGTGCCACAGTGTACAACGATAAGCTGTGGATTTTTGCTGGATATGATGGGAACGCCAGGTACCATTTTTTAACTATTACTCTGATCTCACTCTCACACTGATGTGCTGAATTATAATTCAGTGATGTTTGCTTTTTGTGTGTAGGCTGAATGACATGTGGACAATCAGTCTGCAAGACCGAGAACATGCATGCTGGGAAGAGGTCTGTTCAGTTCTTCTTTTTTTAAAGAAATAATAGCGAAAAATCCCAAAACATATAGAAATAATATTTCTCTTCATCTGCTTTCCTTTGACGTTGTGTCCACCAGATTGACCAGAGTGGGGAGATTCCTCCTTCTTGCTGTAACTTCCCTGTCGCTGTATGCCAGGATAAGATGTTTGTGTTCTCTGGTCAGAGTGGAGCCAAAATCACCAATAATCTGTTTCAGTTTGAGTTTAAAGGCCACATGTGAGTATTTCTTTTTAAAACAAAGCTCAAACATTAATGCGTCACATCTCTACAAACTAAAGAAGCCAACATCCTTGTTCTCAGGTGGGCACGCATCCCAACAGAGCATTTACTGCGGGGCTCTCCTCCTCCTCCTCAGAGACGCTACGGACACACGATGGTCGCCTTTGACCGCCACCTGTATGTATTTGGAGGGGCTGCTGACAACACTCTGCCCAATGAGCTTCACTGTTACGATGTGGACTCTCAGACCTGGGAAGTGATTCACCCCAGTCAAGACAGTGAGGTATGAGTCTGGGTAATCCAGAACCTTAATGAAAATCTTTGAATTTCCCAACTTAATTTGCTTCTCCCTTGCCTAAATAAAGGCATTACTCCTTCCTTCCCTCCATCCATCCTTTTTTGAGTTCCTCCTTTCTTTTTACATTTGATTGTGTCCTCTTTTTTTCCTCCCATGGTTATCAGAGTAGCACACTCATTGACTGAATTTGCATTTAAGGGACTCTACAGAATTTTTTACAGTCCTGAAATTGTCTTTAACTGGAGTTGAATTTGTCTTTTCCCTCTCAGATGCCCAGTGGGAGACTTTTCCATGCTGCTGCTGTGATTCAAGATGCCATGTACATTTTTGGAGGGACCGTGGACAACAACGTACGCAGTGGGGAGATGTACAGATTCCAGGTAAGTGGAAATGATCGCTAAAAAAATCATTCGTAAACTTGCACTTATATTTTATCCGTGACTTGCAAAGTTGATAACAGGCTGCTTCATAAATGCTTGTCTTGCAGTTCTCAAGCTACCCAAAGTGTACCCTTCACGAGGATTATGGCAAATTGTGGGAGAACCGTCAGTTCTGTGATGTGGAGTTCATTTTGGGAGAGGTGTGTGAGGCTGAAGTGATTCTTCCAAACTCATGATGGAAATTAAATCTTGGCTTCCCTGTAGCCCAACTTTTTTCATTGATTTGAATTTTTTGTTACTGTGTTCACAGAGAGAAGAGAGAGTCTTGGGGCACATAGCCATAGTTACTGCCAGGTGTCAGTGGCTGCGGAAGAAAATCCTGCAGGCCCGAGACAGGCAGCGACAGGTCAGAGTCACAAACATCACGTGTTTCAGGAAATCATTTTAAATCCACAAAGTGAGCTAAAATCTAGCTTCTTTACTGCATTTCAGATACAAAATAGCTGTGAAACGTAAGTAAGGTGCAATGGCAAGCTCTTAGTGGGCCAATTATTAGTCATGCTCTCTACACAATAACAAAAAGAAGATGAGAAGAAGAAAGCCGTTATATTAAAACGTAAGATGTCCGGCACTCAGTAGAAAATCTGTGACCAGAATTTCAATTTGTCGTTTACTGAAACTCTCCTTCCAGTCTCACTGGAGTCTGAGCTGTTCTACAGGGAGGAACGAACAAAATTCTTTAAAGAAAGTTTAAAGATAAACATTTTGGTTTGTAAAATGTGCTCCAGGAATCCACAAAAATGCTCCGTGTTAATGATGATCCACTTATGTTTGTTCATTTTAACTGTGTATTTTCCTTTTATGACAACTTTTATAACAAGTTATAAAAGTTATGCATATGAAGCTGTGAAGTGATTTTCTTTATTCTAACTACTCCTAGCTATGATGACATTTAGTTAGCCTTTCTGTACAGAACAGTCACAGCAACAAGCGTATGTAGCACTAGTTTTAACACTTCATATTTAAGTAATAAATTGTGTTATTAATATGGTGGGGAAATGCTGAAAAAGTGTTGCATAACTTGTTGTTCAGCAGAGGACCAAACGTGAGAGTAGTGAGGAAAGTGATGAGGGAGCAGCTGGAGGCCCAAGAGATGTCCCAGCAGGCAATAAGCCATCGGGCACACAGCCCCTGCTGGAGGTATCCATCAGGGAAGCAGAAGCTCAGCCTTTCGAAGTCCTAATGCAGTTTCTCTATACTGACAAGATTCAGTACCCTCGCAGAGGTACACCCAACCTTTCCCTGTTTAGATACTAAATCCAGCAATGTGCTGCTAAGAGTATTTATGTATTCCTGTATCTACACACAGGTCATGTCCAGGACGTTCTCCTGATAATGGACGTGTACAAACTCGCTCTAAGTTTTAAGCTTTCACGACTGGAGCAGCTTTGCGTGCAGTACATCGAGGCGTCTGTGGATCTGCAGAATGTTCTGAGTGTTTGTGAGAACGCCAACAAGCTGCAGCTGGACCAGCTCAAGGTACAGCCCAGATAAAAAACAAACAAACTTAAAAACACCAAATATAAATCTCTCTTCTAGTGACCTCTAGTGGTTGTAGTTCAGAGGAGCTTTAACTTGACTTTTTTCAATTTCACGCCAACAAACCAGTTTGTCTTAATTTTGTTCATATTATGAGATGAGCAAGGAAAAGGTAACTTTTTATCCTAATTCAAAAATGAAAAAAAGTCTTATCTTCCCTTCTCCAGGAGCACTGTCTCAACTTCGTAGTGAAGGAATCCCACTTTAATCAGGTGATCATGACCAAAGAGTTTGAGCATCTTTCCACCCCACTGATAGTGGAGATAGTGCGTCGGAAGCAGCAGCCTCCCCCCAGAGTGTATTCAGACCAGCCAGTGGACATCGGGACGTCTCTGGTGCAGGACATGAAGGCCTACCTGGAGGGAGGAGGACTGGAGTTCTGCGACATTATTCTGCTGTTAGACGGACATCCTCGACCTGCACACAAAGCCATCCTTGCAGCTCGATCCAGGTAGTTCGAACTCTTAATTACCTGTGACAAAACCCAACATGTTGGCAGTTTTCTTACCCATGGAACTTTTTAATTTATTGCATATTACGTAATTAGACCTGGAAAAATTACTTTTATAAATGTAAAGTGGAAGGAAAATGATGCATGAGTCAATACTGTGTAAGGCTGCCTGTCACCAGTTAAAGATGGGCAATTTATAAATCATGTAACCAGAATCTGTGCCATTTTTGCACTTATTGATTGAAGTTAAATGGATTTAAATGGCCTAGTCAAAGTTCTGCACTTTGACTGTGTTCATCATGATGCGCTTCGCCATGTTTCACAGTGGAGATGTTGTATTTATTCATTCGGTTGAATCTGCTGAGGTAACTTCACTCTTTTATTTAGGGGTATCAGATTCCAGGGGATATATTCATGGATGCCACCCTTCACATTTGCATTTGTAAATAATTTTGAAAACCATCCATAATATTCCTTCCACTTAACAATTATACTCCACTGTGTGTCAGTAGGTCAAATTAAATCCCAATAAAACACTTGGATGCATCATAAAAACATTCAAGGGGTGTTAAAAGTTTTTCTTGGCACCACACATCTGGACAAGAGGACATTTTTACTGACCGTCCTTTTTTTCCAGACTGATATCTTGTATTGATATTCCAGTTACTTTGAGGCGATGTTCCGCTCCTTCATGCCAGAAGACGGTCAGGTGAATATTTCCATCGGTGAGATGGTCCCAAGCAAGCAGGCTTTCGAATCCATGCTGCGCTACATTTACTACGGTGACGTCAACATGCCTCCAGAAGATTCTCTGTATCCTTCTCAGACTCTAGAAAACGGCATTTAATTAAATATTAATGATTTAAATTAGATGGATATTTAGTTAAAAATATTTGTATATTTTCAAATTGAAGTTTTCCTTTGTCTTTATCCTATTTCTGAAAAACATGATGGCCTACATCCTGCAGAAGGTTTTCCACAAAATTAATTTAAACTGTTTATTACAGCTTATTGGGAATGTTGTTTTTCTTTAGCTTATGGTTTGCTGGACAGAAAATAAACTGGTGGCATAAATATAGAATCAGACAATAGGAATGACAGGAATCTGTATGAAGGAGGAAATCAAAATACAGAATCCTGAAATCCAAGTTATATAAACAGCAACCCTGGTTTGAAACGTGTGACTAATGAGTCCCACTATTCTCACAGGGCATTAGTTGTATTTGTTTCTAAAGCTATTTTGGAAGATGAAGATAGTGATCAAAACAAAACTTTCAGACGAAAGTTCAGATTGATTTTTCTTCTGTCTTTTAAAGCTATTCCTTCTCCATGCGGAGCTTTACTTTGTTGAGGGCATCATTTTTAAAAAATGTATTTAAATCTACATATTTTGTATTCTTTCATCTCATTATTGAAGTTATTTCACAGATTCATGCCTCCAGCTAAAGCAAAGAAATTCATCTTTTTGAACCTAAAATGTCACCTGAGTTTGTGAATAGATTTTCTTTTCAAACCATATTTGCAGGCAGTAAATTATGTTTTGGGCAGTTTGTAATGTGTTAAACGTCTTCTAACCAAATGTCTTCACTTATTTTACAATATTTGTGGTCATTGTTTGATTCTTTGCATTTTCGCACACTTACATGAAGTAAGCGATTCAAGGACATTAAAAAGGGTAATCTTTGAATCCTGAGTTGCACATTTTCCACTAACGTGACTATATCTGCAGCTCTTTTCGAACATCTCATCTGTTTGGAGCGTTTTTTCCTTGACCATTGATAACCAGCTATCTGTTCGCTGCTCCATATTACTACGGCTTCTCCAACAACAGGCTCCAGGCTTACTGTAAGCAGAACCTGGAGATGAATGTGACTGTGGAGAATGTCCTGCAGGTATTTATATTTTCTCTCCCTGGGGTATACGTGACCTAATTGGGAAAACAAAATCTCTTTCTTGCTGAATAACAAACTTCTTCTCTCACTTCTCGTGCTTGATGGCCCCTCCCCAGATCCTGGAGGCGGCAGACAAGACGCAGGCTCTGGACATGAAGAAGCACTGCCTCCACATTATTGTCCATCAGTTCATCAAGGTGGGTGGGCTCGTATCTGAAGCCTTGGGGATGTGCTGCCCACTCAGTGCAGCTGAGCTAACCCTCTAGTCCCGTCGTCTTTGTGGGGAAACTGACACGTTTGACCTCTTAGCGGAATACGCTCCGTTTTCTGAGTAAAGAGGAGACTGTTTACAGCTTGGCCGGCTGTGTAAGCACATCATCAAAGAGCAACGGGGCGTCGCAGTGGCACTCGGATTATTGTTTGTTATCTAACAAAACAGCGAAACACTCAATTTTCACTTTCCTTCGCTGGAGTGTTAGCTCTGCTGTTTGTGTTTCTGTTCTGCTTCTCCTTTCTCGCTGTTGCCATTTTTTTTTTTTTTTTTTTTTTTATGCATGTGAAATCAACGGCTTTCTCATCACCCATTTCTGTCTCTCATTGTCTTAATTTTTGAAGCATTTTTTCATTTTGCTTTGTTCTCCCCTCCCAAAGGTATCCAAGCTCCCCAACCTGCGGTCTCTCAGCCAGCTGCTGTTGTTGGACATCATTGAGTCTCTAGCTACGCACATATCAGACAAACAGTGTGCTGAAATGGGCTCTGACATTTAGGATAACTCAGAAGAGCTATTTACTTCTAAGAAGCCATATATCTCCTACTTATCTACTTCTATTCATTCCTGCTGCACTGGAATTCATTTATTTTATTTATGTTTTAGGGGTTTTTTTTGTCCCTGCATGTCTGACTCCTGTATGATAAAAGCCTTTTATCTACGCTGTATTTTGTGTCTCGCTGAATTTGAGGCAGCAGTGAAATCAACAAAGAAACCAGAGTGTGGCTTAGAAATGTTAAATACTGTAAAAATAAACAACAACTTTTTACACTTTGTCATTTATTTTGTAAACACCAACGTTTTGCAAGCTTGTCCGCTGCCCAGTATTTATCAAGTGTTTTTAAAAACCCATATGCATTTCACTGTTCATGATTGTGACAGTATATGCAAAAAGTGTTTCAGGAAGGTCTACTTTGTCCACATGCAGTTTAGACGCCATCCGTCTCGGTTCTTCAGTTCGCTTTATTCTCAGCTGTGATCAAGCCTGTAATATGTGATGTAAGGAATCAGTCATTGTATACAGAGTATTAGAATATGTACTGTTTGTTTCATTATGTCTGTGTCTAGTTATAATGTTACCAGTACTAACCAAAAAAATCACTATTCACTTTAAAAGGAACCATGTAATAGTGGCCATTACGTTACTGTTGCAAAATGTACGTCCATGTAGGATTCATGCGATGAAAGCCTTAATAAACTGCATCATAAATCAGTCATGTTCTGCGCAGACTGTTTATATGAGACACATGGTTTTGTTTTTGACTTTTACTTTCTTCCATTTAAACCTGACGGCACTTTCAAATTCAACTTTACCTTGGTTCACATATCTAAAACGCTTTTACTTGTTTTTCACAAACACACAGGATTTGGTTGACTATTTACTTTTTCTCATCAGCTTGAATTCTCTGCTGTTCATGTTCTCAATAAATCTCCATATTGCCATTTAGTTCAGCTGAGTTGGTAATTAACCCAATAATAAAACAGAAATATCCTAAATTCAACTATAAGTGAAAGTAACTAGGATACAGTTGCAATATTGATTTTAAATCTGCTTATATGATTGGATGAATTGACTGTATATATTGTATATAAATTGAATCTGTTTTATAAAGTGTCTTGAGATGGCATCTGTGGTGCTATTGATACTGCTGACCACTTTATTTCAGTTCCTCGTAGATGTTAGTTTTTTTAAATATCAGTTGCGTAGTTTGCAAATTACCTCATTGGAAAAAAATCCACAGGCAATTAAAGTTATTGGTTCAACCTTGGACTTCTTGCACATCTTTAAATGCGCTTTGTTAAGGTTCAGTTCTGCCTACTTGTTGTTTTTATATGTAAGACATGTAGAACAACATTTTACCTGCATATCACTGACACTTTACTCCTCAGTACTTGTTCTTGCAAAGGCTTTGAGAAAGTAAGGGAGCATTTTTTTTTTTATCCTTATCTTGTTAATACAGAGAAATTATTAATGATGACATGTTCATTCTCCCAACAAAAAGAATTCACTTTTTATTGGACTTTGTTACAGACACAAGTCTTGTTTTTAGCTTTAAGTAAAATATAAAATGTTTTAATCAGTCTTTTGCCTCAAACTGAGCATCGAGACGTACTGTATATTGATCTTTCTGCTTATTGACTTTGCATTTTGGATCGACAATTGATCTTTTTCAGCTTGGAAGACCTCCTTCCAGAGATTTTCAGTCAAACTGAAAACTCAGGACTCTGTAGGACACTTCAAAAATGGTAAAATTATTTAGAAGAAGCCTGCTGGTCAAATTAATACTTTTACTTTAAGCTCACGCCTATGAATAATTCTGAGCTGAGCTGTATATTTTGAAAGAAACTTTAATCTGATCTACATCTGCAAAACTTAGTTTCCCTTAAAGTTGAAGCTCAAGGTCTACCAAAAATACATTTTATGTCATTTTGATGTAATTTTACACTGTTTTATGGTCAATCAAAACTAATAACAGATAAAAAAAAAAAAAAGAAAGTTCATTGGATTTTAGGCAGTCATACTGCTAGAGCTAAAATTCAGAGAGAACCAGAGCTTCTAACACTTTGAATGGTCCAGTGGAGTGAACACAAAGTGCTTTTCACAGTCTGGACACTTGAGACACTTGGCAAATAAAGTGCTCCCGTTTTGGTTTCTTTAGTATGTAAATGCATGTTTCAAAACAGTATGTCAGTGCAGCATTTTATCTGAAAAGCTAATAACTTATAAAAGTCCTGGATGCATTCTTAAACAGTCCATGATATAAATATCAAAGCTTCATTTTTTTCTTTTTTTTGTGTGTTTAATTGTGTGTGTTCTGTGGCCATGTTGCTGCACACATGCACTCTGGGCCAGGAATTTCACTGAACATACCTGGTTTCATTTAAAAACAGAGTTCATTAGTTGCTGTGATGACATTGAACACTGAGACGAAACAGTGGGTCTATTGTCAAACCTCAATGCTGGATTATCTCTCTTATCGGGTGCATTTTTTTTTAAAGGAGGCTGCAGAAGTGGACCTTCCCAAAAACTGGGACGGGCTAAAGAGTCTCTCTGGATCCCTTATCTTGTTACCTTAACTTGGACGGGAGAATCACGGCACACAGTGCACACAGTGCAGAAGCAGAAGATGGTTTTTCTGACAACAAAGATGATGGAGAAAACGGCGCTGTTTTTGTCGTTTGGGAGCTATGTCACTTCTCTGGTCACTGCTTTTTTACCGCTGTGGAAAACGATGAACTCTGATCTCAACGAGGTGGAGAACTGGTTTTCAGGGCTTTGGCTCACCTGCCTCTACACGGAGGAGAAGGGGATTCAGTGCAAGGCCTATGATTCTGTGCTGGGTCTGCCGGTGGATCTTCAGATCTCCAGGGTCCTCGTCTTGATATCTATTGGAATCGGAGGATTTGCCCTGTTGACCGGCTTTCTAGGTTTAGAGGAGGTTGGCATGTGTGTGAAGAAGCCAGAAGTCAAAAGACGGCTCTTCATCTTCAGCGGAGTGATGACCTGGGTATCAGGACTCACCACTCTGGCTCCTGTTTCCATAGTGGCGTACACAACGGTGGTGGACTTCTGGGACGAAGGTTTTCCTGATGTGATGCCTCGGTGGGAGTATGGCGAGGCGATGTTCTCTGGATGGTTTGGGGGTCTGGGCCAGGTCATCGGAGGAACTCTGTTCTTTGTGGCTGTGTGCATGGGGGACTATGACCTGCAAAGACTGAATGTTCCCGTCGGTCCAGAGCTGAAGCCCAGATCAAGGTACTACCTGAAGACGGAGATTCTTTAGCTGCCTGTGTCGCATGCAGGTTCAATTGGAAGAAATCATGAGATAAATAAATTTGTGTATATAGCTTTGATTAAAAACTGAAGCTTTCATAAAACTTACAAGACTCTGTGCATTTTTAAAGTTCTTCTGGGGTTTATTTCTCAAACAAAAATGTTTTTATTTTATGCAGCTGTTGAGATTTATTGAACTTATGCAAGACGATAAACAGCAGCTTCTTTTACTATTTAGAACATATTCTGCTTCCTTGCAAGCAGCATTGAGTATTTCTACGTTTTGTTAAGCTCAGACCACAAACTTTACTGGAAATTACATATTCAAATCATTTTTTTGCTCATTTGTTTTCAGCGCCCTTTACTGCTGATTTCTCTAAATATACTCCTGTGAAACTGACTGCGCTGGAAAATCACCCAAATAAGAAGTAGGTTTAGGGTTTTGTTAGAAGTGCATCACAAGCTTTGAATTTCTAAGAGCCCCTGTTCATCAAGAAATGGAAAAAAAGTATTACATCACTGACTGAGTCGCCAACAAATCATGTGAACTGTTCACTTCATCTCATGTCCTTTCTGCCTCTGAAGTTTCAATTAGAGTTATTGGATTCAGACATTTGTTGCCGTATGTGAATCAAATTCAGCCTTTTAAGTGTATGTGTTGGTAATGTCTGGTTTTGTGAAAAGCTACAGCTTTTCTGGACTCCCGCCATGCTCTAATCTAATCTAGTTTTTAGTTTTTGCTCCTGTTTGATTGTTAACATTTTTCTAAGAAGATGCTGAAATTCTGGCTCCAAATAAGATTTCTGATACAATGAAGGTTAATTGTTTATTAAATAAAAAAAATATATAAAAATAAAAATATTTAAACAAAATCATTGAAAATTTCTATATTTATTTAAAATCAGCAATTTCTCTCCTAAAACGTTGTAAAAGAACTAAAACCAGGAGCTAAAGCTTTATTCATGACTGCTGTTTTCTCTATATTACAAGTGAGCTGGCTGTTGAAGAAATGTTTGCCTGTAGAAACAAAGCTCTCCACTCCCCACCCACTCACTCTCCCTCATCATCAGACCTATTTTTACTTTTTGTAAGTCTCATCTCAATCACTTGTCAATGAGTGAACCGTACTAATCAGTAAGACCTTTCATTTTGCAGTAATCGCCAGTCAATATTGCTGGTTCAATAAAGTGAAACAATGTGATTAAGAACATAGTAAATTTGTCACCGTGTTTCAATTTAACAGCAGGAACAGCAGTGGCGGACAGCATGGGTTTTCTTAAAGCGCGACAGTCTTTTTGTGTTGAATTTTGCTTCAGAGGGCGACTCTGAACCACTGCATTGCTGAACCTCTTTTACTTAAGAGGAAAAAGCAAAAGTATCGTTTTTAAAACATATGCAAAGCCGGTAGAGGACACTCCACTGTCAAGCAGCTGCAACTCCAGCCAAGGATGATTCCACAAAATATCATATCTGAATAAAATGCACATGTAATACTTTTAGCCTGTAATAAACTAATCAAACCGGTATGTGTTTTTTTGTTGAGTCTTCTGCATTTAACAGTTCTGATTAAAATAACCAGTCGACGTGTCACTACATGTCCTCCACTGACACTGCAGAGCTCAGGCAGTCATATTGCTGTGCACGTGTTTGACTTCCACTTGGACGTGCCTTCTCACACAAGCTTGAACACAAAGAGCAACACAAACAGACACTGGAGTGCGTAAGTACATGTCATCTGTCAGCACCCTGTAGAAATACAATAACACCATGTGGTCAGTGTTATTATTTTTCTAACCCAGTACATCCTCTTCTATCTAGTTCATTTGGTATTATCACAGTAACAGTGTGTCTTAACAATCAGGCTTTGAACTGCTGAAATCGCCATTTCTACAGAGATGAATCTGCAATTCTCAGGTGAAAGACCTTGTGCCATAATAAGGACAATGCCTCTGAAAGTTGGACTATAAAGAAGGAATGTAATATGTCCATATACTGTATTTCTCTTTTGTTTCTTTTAAGCCCCATTCTATGGCAAGCTATTGTGCACATATTTGACACGCTTGACACCTGCATCATTTTTGAAGGTTAGTTTGCCACCAGAGTGACAGTTTTGTCCTATCACAAAGCAAAAGTGACATTCGACCAGCACAAATTTCTCAACTAGACTTTTTGCTGCAGTAGCTGACGTCTGTGCGAGTTCACAAGATGATAATAAAAACTTTAACATGTTAAAATAGTTTAAACAAATTCTAATTGTTATCTTAGTTGTAACCCTAAAATGTCTGCAGTAGTCAACCAGTGCAGTCCGGCAATTTTACCTGACTGGTCAATCACTAGTCAATGCTTTTAGAGTCTCACTTCCTTTCAGACACAATTATTTTCGGTGAAAAAAGTGTTACTAACAAGATTGTTTATGAACTAATCAAGGAAAATATTGAACAACCAAACGTCTAGAGTTACATGGCAAGCTTCTTGTGTAAATATTCTACATCAGTCATAGCGTTGTAGTAAAACATTTATGTGTTCAGTGTGTTGCCACTAGTTTACAAATACTATTATTACCAATTAGTTACACCTTTAGCCAACTAATAGTCAAAATTTCCCACTAGTGAAGCAAATATGTTAAATTTTGACAAACTATTTGACATCTGTCAGTCTACACTGTCAACTGGTATGTTGTAGTAATCAATTCATCTGGTCAAGCCGTCAACTAGTTCCTCAAAAACAAAGCTTACTAGTCGACAGTTTTGCTTTACAAATGAGATACTTTGGTTTACTGGGACTTCTGGTTCTACTTGTCATTGCGGTTTGAAGCTACTGCAAGAAAACAAAGCACAAAGTAGAACAAATGCTTGATTGGAAGACATGTGAGCACCTTCAGCAGGCAGGAGCAACTGGCTCTCAAATACTTGCACAAACGGCTTGCCATACCCGGGAGAACTTTGCATCCACTGCAACTCCTGCGTTCCCAGCCTCTCTTGCCTCCGCTGATCACTCTGACAAACGTGAGGCACGCAGTGAGAGCTGTGTCAGTGTTTCCAGCCCTCCTTCCCTTTTCACGTGCGGCCAGAGCGAAAACGATCAAGTGTGGACGAGTTTCACAACAGCGCTGATGCGCGGCACTGCAGCAGAGGAAGCAGGCAGTGCAAAGAGTGAGCAGTCAGCATGCGGCAGGTTTAACTGGCAAGTCGTGTCTTTGACATCCGAAGGGGAGGCTGGGAAGGAGGTCTGAAGGGAGCGACAACAAGCAGCTGAAAGAGAGGGGAAGGAGAAGGAGAGAGAGAGAGAGAGAGAGGGGGACAGGGGTGCCTCCGCTCAGGGGAAACAGAAGAGGAGGGGGGTGGGAGGACAAGAGCAGGGAACGGTGAGGATTCATGCTGTGTTAGCATCCCCTCAGCAACTCCATCAATACTGCATACAGCTGAGAAACTGGCAAAGGTCCGCCGTGCTGCAATTTTCAGGCTCGGCCAGAGAAAGAGAGCGACTCCCACGACCGGTCAGCTCAGTCTGCTGCTGGAGGGGCGCGTTGCGAGGGGCAGAACACGCGCGCGCGCGCGCACACACACACACACACACACACACACACACACACACACACACACACACACACACACACACACACACACACACACACACACACACACACACACACACACACACACACACACACACACACACTCTCTGGAAATTCTGCTGCATCAAGAAGCAGAGGAGGGACACACGATCTGGGAATACTCCAGAGGAGAGAGTTATCACCGGAGAGGGACGGCGAGGAAACTCTTGCTGCCATGCTCTGCATCGGAGGCTGAGCTGCGGGAGAGTTTGACAGGACCTCGGTGCACCTGCTCCATGCACACCGGTAAGCTGATTTATTCCTCTTACAGCCAGAGAAATGTAGCCCAGCTTGTTTACTTGCTCTCCTGTTATTTTGAGATGCTGTTTGAATGAGTGGGGGGAAAAAAATGTGACTTTCTCCATTGCTTCATTCAGAGTGAATCTTGTTTATTTATTTGTCTGGGTGCTCAGTACTCTCTCCCCTCCAACCCCCACCTCTGGAGTCACAAACACAGTGTGGCCACAGTTTATCAGCTGAAATCACATCATGGAATATGCTCAGTTCTCATCACTTTTGTTAAACACAATCAATAATAGTTACTGGTTCGAAGACGCAGATAGAGCCAGTGAACGTCTCTCAGATCATCAGAAATGGTAAACGTCTTTGTGAGTTGCTGCAGACGAATTGCAGGTATTCAAATTTGTGCTTTCGCTGAAACTGGGAAGTTGAAGACTGTTACATGGGAGCACGGCTCCCCTGCAGGGGTGCACACCCCTTTTATAAAGCTCAGTTTTAGTTTTCCGTGACATCATGGAGAGGTTATTGCTCAAAGCGGTGGCAAAGTGACCTGAAACAATTCGCCTGTGCCTTTGTCCTGCAGCTGTGGCTTTAGGGAAGTTAATGCCACATTCAGACACCCAGGGTTACATTTACACGTTTTAAAACTATGTCACTATTGCTGTATAAAATAACAGAAACAATTGAATGACATGTTTTTTATTCCACGTGGCAACTAAAGTGATGCATTGTTGTTACAACTCAAGAGTTTGTTTTTGAATTCCTTTCAAAGCTTAACTGTGACCTCAGTAAGCTGGTGAAAATATGCCATCACATTTCATCTTTGTTCACTTATTTTCAGCAAGGAGTGCAGGCAAACATTTTTGCTTTTATGGCTTTTATGTAAGAGTTGTAAGAAGAAAATCATAGCTGTAAAAATGACTTACACTCCCCTGAACACCAGGGTGAGACGTGGTGGCGGCAGCATCATGCAGCTGAGTAGTTTTTCTTCTTTGGGTTCAGGCACACCGGTGAGAGTTGACGGTAATATGCAAAATGAAAGGAAAAACAGTTTCAGCAGAAAAAGACCGAAGGTTCAGATCATGGTTAGTCGCCGATTTTAACAAACAGAACAAGCAACGAGAGATCTGCAGCTGTGTTTGCAGCAAAAAGTTGTTTTCTCACAGTGCTGACACACGAGAGCTCAAGACAAATCCCTGCCACACTTTTTAGATTTAAATGCCTCTTTCTTTTTCTTCAACTTCACATTTCTCTGCATTGTTCTATCAATGTATCTACTCAAGATATGCGGAGGCCTCGGATTGTAGTGTGACATCGGTGAAAAATGACAAATTCTGTGTTTAAATGTGACTTTTTGTTACATGTGGGGTTTTACAATCAATCCTCGCTGACATTTACCCTTGCAATCAGTTTGAGAGTTTGTGACATTCTTCTTTGTGGCGTGATACCATCACTGATTGCAAATTCCTATGCGAACGCCGACTTTGGCTCTGTCTGAAGGAAGTGACCTTTAGGTGGAGCGCAGACCTTTCGGCTTCTCAGCGATCGTTAACAAGCGGGGCCTCCCCATTTCCGAGCGGGAGCCGCGTTTCGCTAATTCTCCCCTGCGATACAATTCCAGTAACAGGTAGTACAGCTGCAGTGGAACAGGATTACTAGCACTGCTCGGGGACAGGCCCAACAGCGATAGGGCGGGATCTGCGTCATATGTTGTGGCGACCAAATCTGCTTAACCTACTTTGGTTTTTCCACAGAATATCTTGCGTTTCTTGGAAGTCCAGTGCGAAATAGCTCTCGGCTTTCCAGTGCTATTCATCAAAATTTCAGTTGTGACAAATAATTAAAGCGCAACATGCGAGAGGCAAGTTTTTCCATGCAGTGTCTGGCTTGGGGAAGGGCTTTGAGCAAGTGAAATCTGCAACATGGGTGATGGCTCACTGGAGGAGAGTTCAGATATGTGGAGGAGTTTATGCAGGAATGCTGAAAAAGAAGCTTTACTCCATCTGCAGGACACTAAATACGACTTATTATATGTATTACAAGAAATAAACTTTACCAGTTGGTAGAACACTGGTTGTTTTCTCAGTCTTTCTGCAAGGCAATTGAATGATAGCAAACTCAGTCTCAACAGGCTTATTACACTTTAATACAACATAAATGATGAGGCACTACTAACTTGAAGTCAAATCATTGAAGTTGCAGTTTAACATTTTAAAAATGTCAGGAATTTCTAAGTTTTTATTAGAACACGTTCAAATATTATTATAGGACGGAAACCTATGTTTGTTCTTTCAAGCTGTGTTATTCTTATGTCATTTCTGCAGGACAAAATGGCATCTTCTTGTGAAAAAAACGAGAGAAGAGAGAACACAATCAATTAACCTTGGAAGTTTACAGTCAACTAAAAGACAGGCAGCTGAAATAATCTGGTTGCTTAAGTGTAAGCACTTAAGCAACCAGTTTGAGCACATTTAGATGTGCTCAGAATATCAAGCAGTCTCTGTGCTTGTAAAAGGATAATTGGTTGATGGATTGCAGCAAACTGAGTGATGCAAGTGTCATTGTATGTGTTCGGATTCACGGCACTGAGGGCCACATGTGTAACGTACCACGTCGTAGGTGAGACTCCAGAGTTGGCAGAAATGTGAAGTTTGGCAACAAAACAAGACAAGGGGGAGCTTTGAAACTCAAGGGGCCTCTGGTTCCCTTGAAAACACCGTCTGACAGGAAAGTTTATAGGCGCTGGAGGGGGGTTAATATTTAACAAGTCTGCATGCAAAATGCATGAACGAAGGTAGCAACGTGTGTGAAAATGTTCCTAATTAACAAAATCACTTCCTTTTGACAAGTATTTACATGTTGCATACATATACACACTATGGTTGGAGTGGAATAATAATTATGCAGAGCTGTCCTTATAAAACTAAATTGAACGTTTATGTCATATATGCTGATTGTTAAATTGAGATAATTGTAAGCATTTTTTCCCTGCTTAGATTAAATAACTTGTTTCATTTTAAAATAGTTTGTTTGATCCTTGTAAAGCTGGTAGGTTTTCATAGCTGTGAGCTGCATCATTTTCATGCCCTTTTTTTCTTTTTTCACAGATTACATAGAAGAGCTGGTGTGTGCAATGGCTGTCTTCGACTTGCAGGGTTTCATGCCACCCGTTCTGCATCCCTTTCCTCTCTTTGCTGCACATCCAGGTCCGACGATCTGACCACACCTCTCCTACTCCCTCCCTCCCGTCCTCCCCCCCTTTTATTTGGTGTCCATCTTTCCTGGGCCCACCATGGGAGGATGCTTCTCCAAACCCAAACCAGGTAAGGAAGATGCTTTCCAAATTTAGACTCCAGGATCAGAAGTTTACTTCTGCTTACCTGACATATTGTGTAATTAGCTTTTAAACTGATCTGGGTGAAAACATCTTGGTTGTCCCTAAATCTTCTCAATTCTCAAATAATTTTGTCCCGTTATTTCTTGTCAATTAACGATTAAGATTAACTCAGATTTTCCTGACACCTCTTTCTTTGCTATTACTTATTGAAACTAAAAGATAACAAACACAGAGTGTTTGCAGAACATTAGCAGCATCTACATCAAACCTTGTTGCTACAGAGACCTGGGAGCCTGTAGCAACAGAGACCCCCCACTGTTTAGGAAAAGATTGGATGTTTTGAGTGTTGGCCCGATCAACCTGAACATTTTCTGATTCTAATCACCAGCTGATTTGACGGTTCATCTCTGGCTTTGTAAACCGCTCTACTAATATGTTTAAAGTGGTTCTGATCATGCCGACAAAGATAATGCCAAAATGTGAGCTACAATTACAAATAACAGCAGATGCAGCATAAGAGACGGTGATCCTGTAAATGTGGAAACCACTAATCTGCGGTTTTCTGCCATTTGGTCCATCAAGAGAAATCTTGTCGTGGATCAGAGGAATATTATTATCATAAAGACATTTCATTTTTCTTGTTTTCAGAGGCTTCAGGAAACACAAACTAGATCTAGAATAAATTAAACTGTTCAGTTTGAATAATTTTCTGGCCGCCTCCAAATTCTGCCGAACACAGGAGTGTACTGCGAACACTCCTGTGTTCGCAGTACAATGTTTTGTGTGGGAGGAAGTTAAAAGCTCTCTGTAGCATCTTCATCCAAAGAGGATTACACACTGAGACTCAAATATATCCCGAACAGAACATGTTGTCATGCCTCTGTTCGATATGCATCATACGGTGGAGAGAAGGAGGAGGAGGGGAACAAAGAAGTGCTCTTTGAATGGAAATTAAAGACTCAAGATTTTTGAGTTTGGATTATGTTAATAATTTCAATAGTTAATGGCTTACCAGAAACATATATCTTTCCAGTTTTTTTGCATAAATCTAGGCTAGTTGATTCAGCTAACTGCGAGCCAAGTGAGGCCAAGACCAAAGTGAACTTCAACCGTTAAAAACTAATGAGTGTAAAAAGCAAAAACACAGTAGTTTAGACATCTAATTTTACTGTGGTTATAAAATTTTCTACTTTATTTGAGTCAGTAATTGTTTAAAAATATTAAATTGTTTTCAGGATTTTCGTAGGACTTCAATCTTTATGATTGGATTAGCCAGAGCAGGTCGTCTGTGTTGGAGCTGAAGGATGAAGGAGCTCAAGTGTCTTGAATGGAGGGGGAGAGAAGCATTGATGGCGCCGGCGTTTAGCCAAAAAAGGAGAACCTCATGACTTAAGGTCTACGTCCCGACCCTCAACTATGTTCATAATTACTGAAAAGACATCCGGGTCAGCCTCCAGGTGTGGAGCTCTGTCTTCTGAGAGGAGCTCAAAGATGTTGCTCCTTTGCGTTAAAAGGGGGTCAGTTGAGGTCAGGGTGTCCTCTGGGTTAAATCCCCCTCAGGTTTTCCAGGCTCTTCCCACCACGAGGAAATCCTGAGCCAAGAGTAAACAAACTATATATATATATATATATATATATATATATATATATATATATATATATATATATATATATATATATATATATATACACTCATTCCACAATTTGACTTTTAATATTATGTTATAAGGATTTATCTGAACTACTCATTTTCCATGTGCAAGTGCAATATTTTTTAGAAACGCGTTGGATGCACAAGTCTACATATGCTGCTTTTGAACACAATATTTTAATTTAAATAGGGCTAGGGCCACATCAGAGCTTTCTTTCTCAGTTTATTTCATTACAAAACTGCTTCAATGAGTGCTTGGGATCACTGTGCTGTTAGAAAACCCCACAGTCGCCCTGTATTTGAGGAAAGGCTGAGGAAACTAAAGGTGCTGTTTTACTTAAATGCGATCCTTGCAGGCGTATCTCTGGCCATGTGAGTCCATGTTGATGTTAAACTGGCTTCAGTGCAGACAGTGCTGGTCCAGCATCTTCTTGTACATGCTCGGCTAGCGCGTTGGTGCCTAAACATCCTCAGCTTGTTTTCTTACATCAGTTTTTGCCTTCCTTCAATTTACACCAATTTACAGTTGTTTGAATTGATCATGTCGGAAACTGCAACATTTTAGAAAAGCGCTCTAAGGTGTTTTCTAAGTTTTGTAAATCCACATTTCCCCTTCCTAGAATGTCCCGGGAGTTGTTTTTTTTGTATTTTGAGAGTTGAGCGATCCAGTGATGGTCGTCACAGAGAAAGTAGCAGCAGCAGCTACAGCTACAGGATCAGTATGAAGACACTAAAAGACTTTGGTCTTGTCACATGCTTTGGTTGCATTGGCTGTTCAGAAAAAACCTAGAAAATCGTTTTCTTTTGGCATCTAAAGCTCATTGAAGTTGTTTATTGTACAACCATCATCATCTCCACCTATGATGCTCACTGATCAGGTGGGAAAGGTTCAGATATGCAGCCAGTGCTGTTTAAACGCCTTTATTGGAGGGTTAATGGTTCTAACATGAGCTGCGTGAGGAGTGGAGGGCTTTAAAGACGTGGCTTTGTACCAACTCATTTGCATGAAAATATGTTGAAAACCTGCTGATACAGTGAAGTCACACAGCAGCAAATAAACATCCTGTGTTTTCTCATGTCTGTTTCACTTCTTTACACAATACACAGCAAGTAAATGACAGCTGCATTCAAAGCACTTTGAAAACATATTCACAATCACAAACACTATTCAGAAGTTGAGTGCTAAGAGTCGTCGCATTACAGCAGCGTCTGGAGATTCTCCTCATAGGCACACAACAGTCTCCCCTTCTCCTCCACTTGTGCAATTGCACTCACTATTACGATTTTCCATTGATTTTAATTAAGACTTGCTCAGCAGGAGAAAATTCCAGGCAGATTACTGTGTAAGAACCGGAATGATCAGCACATTTTTCCAGCCGAACAGATAAAGCCTGCTGCAGTGAAGCTGGAGTTACACAGCGCCTTCTCCACATCCACGTTCATGGAGCCGTCGGTGGCGCATCGTCCTAAAGAAACTGGATCCCTGCGTGACAAAGATGTTTGTCTTGTCTACGGGAAAGCAGAAAGATCCTTTTTTAAACGTAATTTAAATGTGTTGTTTTACTTTCAGAAACCCGTTTAGCACCACAGTTTCAACAAGAGGTGAAATTACAATTTTTGAATTATAACTCAAAGCTGTGCAGGAAATGGTCTCCACCTGAGATTTATGAACGGCCAGCAGAAGTTCTGAACTGTCTTCACTGGTTTGTGACAAAAAAAAAAAAGATTTGTCGTAAAAGGGACTTTCAAATATCTTTAGATCAGGGCATGATGTGTTAATTTGTGACAATTTTTTTCAGACAAGTTTAAGTTTCTTGATTCTACAGTTTGGTAGTAATCAGGCCTGGTTGTTGCTTATATTATTTTAACAATATATATATATATATTGATTTTTTTCTCTTTTTTTCATCAACTTATTCTATTATTGTTTTTGTGCAGCACTTTTGAGCAGTTTTAAACCTGTTTTTAAAGTGCTATATAAATAAATTTGGCATTGACATTGGTGATTTATTACGGTTCAATTTCAAATGGGTAAGGTTATGGCAGCACTTTTCATCAACTACAATAAACACTGAAGTTATGATTCTTATTTGCTCATTGATCTGAAATATGTGTGACTAAAAAGCCAAAACAAAAAAAAAGGTGAGGGGGGCAATACATTTTCAAAGCACAATGATTTGTGATTTTGTTTATAATCAAGAGCCTGAGTAGCAAAATGACTAATTCTTTATATGACAGGAAAAAAGGTGAAATCAAAAACAGAATGAAAAAGTTGTGGAGACGTCTATGTCATTGTGATCCAAAGTTATAAACAACGCTCTTTTCCTAAAGGAAAAACATTCCCATAACTTACTGGTGTGGAAGTAAAAGAAAAAATGGGACAAGAAAACTATATTAAAAGTGTAGTGGTTTAAGGAAAGCTAATACTAACAATCAGCCAAGATTAAGATGTTTATTTGTTAATAGTTTCAGGCTCTTTCTGCGTGCTCTGCATGCATTTATTCAGCCGGTTTCTAAGAAGCACATGTCTGTGTTGTGCAGTTGAAGTCAAAGTGGAGCTCTCTCTCCTGGAAAAAGAAAAAGAAGTGGACGGCCTGTCCCCTAATGGCAAAGCCAGCCCCTTTGCTGACTGCAGACCGAATGGGGCCCTGGCACACAGCTCTGACGAAGACTCCATGCTGCTGCCGCTCAACCACAACTCCCGGGATTATGTGGAGGCCTCCGTGTGTCACGTTAAAGACCTGGAGAATGGACAGTAAGGAAAAAGGAATCATATATTTACTTCATATTTTTTTTACAAGAAGCAGATCATTCTGCTTTCCTTCACTCCTGCATCCTCTGCACCCTAAATATTTTCTTATGCAAGACATTGTCTTTTATTAACATATATGTGTTTCAGCAAAACAAAGTATTCTTTACTTTTCAAGAGGAAGGAAAATCATACGTGGTTTTCAGTTTTGTTTTGACAAATATAAATCAGAAGAATACGTGGCATGTCAGGATATTCAACCTTTCGCTTTCATTCAAGTCTTTTAAAGAACATCTTTACCATCTTTGCACACATTGCATCACTGGATATTTTGCTCATACTTTATTGTAAAGCAGCTTCAGATCACTGAGACTGCACTTTGACTAGGACATGTTGAGCTAAACCATGTCATTGAGGCTCAGGCTGTATGTCAGTATGTTATTTCCTCTTTAATGTAGGGATATCACATCAATGTGAGGATAGTAAAATACATTGTTGTTGTGATGTGACTAATTGTGAAAAATGCCTTAAAAGGCTTTGATTGAGGATCTATTCCTGGAGCTCAGGCTGGACGTCAACAGTAAAAGTCTGATAGGTTGTCCTAGTTTCAGCTGGTTGCTAACTTTACACATATGAATGAATCTACTTATATATTGTGTTACCATCCAGAATCACGTAGTATTATTTAATGCGTTAGCTGTGTCTAAGTTTAAGCCCTGAAGCAGGGGATAAATGGCAGCAAAGAAAATAGTGATGAATGATGAATAAAGGTATATAGAAAATACAGACTTTTTTATGCTGAAGTCATATAAGAACCAGAAAACTAAAGCAAGTCTCAGATTCTGTGAAACAACAGATGATTTTGCAAGGCACTGCAGCTGTTTTCAAATGATACAGGATTTTGTTTTCCCCTTGAATTCATCGTTTGTTTTTGCAACAGAATGCGAGAGGTCGATCTGGGATGTGGCAGAGCTTTGCTCATCAAACAACACGGCGAGTTTTCCGCCATGGCCCACAAGTGTCCGCACTACGGAGCACCACTGGTCAAAGGTCAGAACTGTGTTGACTATTATTTTCTATCACTGGAACACCTTTGACTTGCTATGCCTCCTTGTAGGTGTCCTATCTAAAGGACATGTGCGCTGTCCCTGGCACGGCGCCTGTTTCAGCACAGCAACAGGAGACATAGAGGACTTCCCAGGTCTGGACAGTCTGCCTACCTTCCAGGTGACCTTCCCTGCTGCTGGCCCCTCGTAACACTTTGTCTGCCTTATCAAAAAGTGAACATGCCTTCTGATGTCTGTTTGCTCCAGGTCAGAGTTGAAAAGGACAAGGTGATCATTCGTGCAAACAAGCAGGTAAGACACAAACAAACAAACAAAAAAATATTTAAATATTTTACCTAAAACTTTTTCACATTTTGTCACATTTCAACCACAGACTTCAGTGAATTTTATTGGAGTTTCTTGTCATGGATTATGAACAAACTGAGAAAATTCTGAAATCAGAGGAGTATTCATGATTTCCAAAGATTTGTATAGATGTAAATCTTAAAAGTGTGGCATGGATTTGTATCCATCTCCTCTTAAGTTATCACTTCATGGAGTCGCTGCCATTAGCGTATGTCTTCACCACTGTTGGACATCTGCAGTCTCAGGTAATTGCGTTGTCCATTTTGGAAAATTGCTTTGGCTCTTAATTGGATGGAGAACAGAATTCAAGCAATGGCTTTACAGTTTGTATCGTCAGCTAAACTTTGACTAGACCATCCGAACACATGAACATGCTTTCATCTAAACTATTCAGTTTAAACTAATAGATCCGGCTATTAGTTTAAGGTGGTTGAATATTTGCTGGCAGTCTGGTGCAGCCTTTAATACATTTTCTCCCTGCTCAGACGATAGATAAAGCGCCACTCTTTGAAGTTTTCAAAGCTCTGTACTTTGTTTTATAATTTGTCAAAATGTGAAAAAGTTCTGCAGGCACTGCTGGGTAAAGTTGAACAAAGCTGCTGATGAATTCATTAATCTTTAATACCATTTTAGGCTCTCCAGTCACAAAAGAGATCGAAACCCATGTCCCGATGTTCGGCTGTCATCAACTCCAACACAGGCTTCAGCCATGTTCTCATCATCGGCTCAGGTTGGTGTAGGAGACCGTTTATAATATGAAAAAAAAAAAAAAAAACCCACACAATTTCCACATTCTTCTTCTTAAAAGACAGTAGTTTTTAGGGTTGAAATTTGTGAATTTGTCGCCAGGTCCAGCGAGCCTGGTGTGTGCAGAGACACTGCGGCAAGAAGGCTTCACAGATCGCATCGTCATGTGCACCATGGACAGACATCCTCCGTATGACAGGCCTAAACTGAGTAAGGTTTGTACACAGACTCCAGCCATGTACACTGAGACGCAGCTCATTATGACGGGAAGCTTACATAAGAGTCTGCAGAGTTGCTGCTTTGGTCAGTGGCTCTTTAGGGAACAGCTACTCATTGTGCAGCAGCCAAGCTTAAGAAAGTTGAGAGTTGGACAGGAAAGCAGGAAAGCAACCAGCACAATCTTAAATGTCATTTGTTAGGAATTTATTTGATGGATCAACACAAAGTAGAGCTCATCTTCGAAGTGGCAGATGATTTAATGGGAAGATGGATGGAGCAAAATAGGACAATGCTGGATAAAAATCTGTCTACGGCTGCATGGAGTCCAACAGGAAGATGGTGCTAAACCATCAACCAAAGCTACAAAACAATTAGATTAAAGTACATAACATATGTTAGAATAGATGAGCCAGTCAAGACTAAATTAAAGAATATGTGGCAAGACTTGAAAATTGCTCATTTCCATCAGGGAGCTGTTTTACAAAAAAGAATGAGCAAAGATTTTGGTGTCTAGATGTGAAAAGTTGGAGTAAAATTGCAGTAAACTGTGGTTCTATAAACATTTGACTCCGAGGTCTAAATAGTGATAAACAGAACATTTGTCAGATCTGTAATTGTAAACAAATTTCAGTCCATTTCATAATTAGGCCACAGCTTGTAGTTTGTAGTTGTGAAACATGTCAGGATGTAAAGAAGTTCAAATGATGCAAGGCTCGCTATAGATTAAAGAAAAGAACATCAATAGTTTTTTTTATTATGTCCATAAATCATACTGACGATGGCTCAGAATACCATCATAATATTAAGCTTAAAATAATCTTTAAACAATTTTCAACAGGGTGAAATAGAAATGCGGTTTACGGTTTTTGTTCTGTGTTTGTAACTTTGTTGTCTTCAGTCTTTAGAAAGCACAGCGGAGCAGCTGAGGTTACGCTCCCTGGACTTCCTACAGGACCATGACATTGAGCTGCTCACAGAAAAAGAAGTGAGGGACTTTGGTTCATGACAATTTATCTAATAAAAGATGAAACTACTTTATGTTTTAAGTTTGTTTAAGCAAAACGTCTCCAACAAAATTGTTTCAGGTGGTAGCAGTGGATGTTAAGACTCGATCTGTAACGTTTGAAGACGGCTTGAGGATGGAGTACAGGAAGCTCTTTATTGCTTCAGGAAGCAAGTAAGAAAAATAATTAATTCTGTCTGATGACTTAGCAGCTGATACCCTTAATGCCTAATTTGATTTAATTGTTTTAAAGACCAAAACCGATGAGCTACAAGGGGAAAGACGTCAGGAATGTTTTCCATCTCCGGACGCCCGAGGACGCTAACAGCATAGCGAGGCTTGCCAACAATAAGAACGCCGTGATTGTGGGAACATCTTTTGTTGGTGAGACAAAAACTCCTATTTAACTGTTTCAACAAAGTTCTTAGATTCAGGGAAAGGTTTTACCTTCTTATTGACCACAGAGTTTTAATTACCATCCCTTCTCCAGGACAGGTTACACCTCACGATACTCTGATTTTGCACAATATTTGCCTCTAGCACAAGCCTTTTTCATGCTCAATTAAAGTAAATTCAAATAACAACTTTATGTTTAATGCTCAGCATTGTTTTTTATGCTTATGACTGTACAATATGCCCAAAGCTCAAAAATGGGCTAAAACAGCCTGATAAGAAAATGTAAAAGGATTTAAAAAGATAAAAGGTAATAAGTAAGTGACTTCACTGGACACTTCCAGTTGGTGTCATTTCTTAATTACATTAAAAATAAATCCAAGATTAAAAAAAGCTGAGTGAAAAAAACCCATCATTGTCATTGCTCCTTTTTAAAATATATTTAATATTGATAGATTGTTGATTTTTTTTGTGCACAAAAGTGTAGATCATGAAGATTTATAGTCTTTCTTTTCATCCAAGTATGTTGTTTTTAATAGCTCTTTAGTATTTTTATTTGTTTGTGAATTTGCCTGTACACATACAGCAGTGTGTTATTCTTATTTTTCTGTTTTTACATTCCTACCTTAGCGTGAATCAGCTGTGGAGAAGTGATGATTTTAGCTTGTTTTGGGCATCTTGCGGCCACTAAGTCGACTGTGAACTCATCTGTAAAATCTGGTATGCAGAGGAGATCAAAATATATTCATGTGCAAGAATGGCCCAGTCAAAGTACAGGCTTGAATCCAAAGGCAGACTTGAAAAGTGATTTTCACAAACACCATCCATCCAGTTTGTCTGAGCTTGAGCATTTTTACAAATGAGAATCTGCAGCAGTTTCAAAGCTGGCAAATCCGTCATATATCCACAACAGAGCTAAGTCTGATTGATCAAAGTATTTACTCCTGGGAGCCGAACACAAATGCAAATTCACTTTTTATGTTTTTATTCATTTAAAAACAGTCGAAACCCAAGCATGGTTTCTGTCTATATCACAAGTAGGCTCTACTTTGACTTGTTCTATAAAAAAACAACTTAAAGTTGTTTATAGGTTTATGATTTTGTCCACATTTGGTTTATGGTGACAAAATGGTTCAGCAGAGTGTGTACTTTTGCTAGGCAGTGTAGTTATTGTGTAATTATTGTGCCCAGGGACTGAAACTAGGTGATGGGACTCATAAGCAGCAGCTTTATGCTGGAGAGCGACTGACACTTTAAATTATGACAACGTTACTATTACTGTATTGGTTTATATGCAAAGGGAGAAAGATATATAAAAGTTGGACAGCAGGGGGCAGTGTGGTGCTTTCACGGATGCTGCAGCTGGAGCACCTAAGTCCTCCTAGTCATACTGGGAGTTATTTAGCCAATATTGAAGACTAAATATGGCCCTGTACAGAAATTGCTTTTTTTAAATGCAGAAATATATATTTATTGTGAGGTTTTCTCTTTGCCTCTAAATTCTCAAGGACCTTCCTGAAATAAAAGAATAGCTCCCATGAGTTTGAACATGTAATACAGAAAGCTTGTTGTAAGGATACACCTGCAGACGTCAGAGGGTGCAGAGGAGTGACCAGTTTCCAATGTTCACTGTTTTACGGTTGCAGCTGTCCTAATAAATGGAGAGGGATTTGCTTAGACTAAAATAAATGCATGAAAACATTTTCCACCTTAATGCCTTGTGTTTTGTTTTGCTGGAAGGTATGGAGGTGGCTGCAGCTCTGACTGACAAGGCCCACTCAGTGTCTGTCATCGGGATCGAGCCGGTCCCCTTCAAAAAAGCTCTCGGGGAGAAAGTAGGGAAAGCCATAATGAAGGTAAAGGTCTCCCTCCTGGGAATTTATGCCTTTGTGAACATGAAGCCCATCCACAGCGCCATCATCAGTATTCTCCCCGAGAATATCCTGCTGGTTAAAATGCAAATCCCATTAGTTGTTTCTGCTGCTGGTCAATACTGCACCAGAAGTTGGAGCAGCGATTGATCACTGAAAAGAAATGGAGGCTGCTGTGAAGTGTCTGTGTTGTGGTTTCAGTGTAACTCTGAGGTGTCTTCATCTCTGCAGCTGTTTGAGACAAACAGGGTGAAGTTCTACATGCTGAACGAAGTGTCGGAGATGATTGGTCAACATGGACAGGTATTCAGAAAGTGAGAGAAATAGCAGGACATACTGCTTAGTCTCCTCCTCTCTAGAATCTGAAAACCTTAAAGTCTAAAGTATTTATTCATGTAACGTGAAATAATTAAGTAAACACAAATCCAGCATTTACTTTTTTTTTTTTTTTCCATCAAAATGAGCCATTTTTTTCCCTGTTTCACAGCTGAAGGAAGTTGTTCTGAAGAGTGGGAAAGTCCTGCGAGCGGACGTGTGCGTCATCGGAGCAGGTAGTAAATGTACTTTCGCTCTTTTTTCCTGCCGGCCTCCTTCGTGTTAAGCCTGCTGACATGTTTCTGCTTTTTGCAGGGAGTGTTCCTGCAACAGGGTTTTTGAAACAGAGCGGCATCCACTTGGACTCAAAGGGCTTCATCACCGTGAACAAGGTGTGCTGCAATCCTCTGTGGTCTGAGTAAAAAGTCTACTTTTGTCGTGCGTGTTTTTCTCTAAAGTTGATCTCTGCTGTAGACGATGCAGACAAACGTTGATGGGGTGTTTGCTGGAGGGGACGTGGTCACGTTTCCTTTCCCACCTCGCAACAACAAGAAGGTGAACATCCCTCACTGGCAGATGGCTCATGTGCACGGTGAGCGGCTCAAAGCTCGATTCAGACTTGGGAAGCTGTGAAAGACGTGTGTAAGATTTATTTGATTCCTTTCCTTTCGTTGTCGCCGACAGGCAGGGTGGCAGCTCTCAGCATGGTGGGCAGAGTCTCTGAGTTCAAAACTGTGCCTTACTTCTGGTCGGCTATGTTTGGGAAGACCATTCGCTATGCAGGTGGGGGAGGTGGGAGTATTTTGAAGAAAAATCTAACTTCTAATGAGATTTCAAAGTTTTTCAAAGTGGAAAATTAAAAATATGGACATTTTTAACCACAATATGTAAAACTGACTTACTCGTTTTTTTAAATTTTAGATATTTTCATTTCACAACTTGCTTACTTCTTGTAATTTCTTCCACTTCACTTAGATGAAAGAAAACAATTATTAATCCACATTTATGTTTTCTGAATAAGGAGGTGTATTGAAAGTGAATTAAATCATGTTTTTAACATTTCTGCTGTACTTTACAAAACAAACTAATTCATATCCATTTGTACTGAATCTAGTTAAGTCTAAATCAATCTTATTAATTGTAATGCAATTCAATTGGTCAGATTCACTTCAATACAAATCAGTTTAATCTAAATTCTGATATAATCCAATCATCTGTCCTGAATGGTTTTTTTTAAACAAAAAATACGTACATTGCCTTTCAGAACATCCTCCCTGAAAACACACATCACAGCTATTAAGATGAAAACCAACATTTTGTTTGTCCTTTTCCATGTTTTGAGGTTATGGTGATGGATTTGATGATGTCATCATACAAGGAGATCTGGATGAATTACGATTTGTTGCTTTTTATACAAGGTAACTGTTGCATTTTTAAACTGCGAACTAAATGAATATTTGGACTGTTTTACAAATGTTCATTTGCTCTGTTCCCACCTGAAGGAGCGAGGAGGTGGTCGCTGTCGCCAGCATGAACTATGACCCCATCGTATCTCGAGTGGCAGAGGTCTTGGGATCCGGGAAGACGATTAAAAAGCGAGACGTGGAGTGAGTCTCCATTTGGGATTTTATACTCATTGCAGTTGGAAGTTATATTTTTAAAGTCTTGGGAAAAATTCAGTGTTTGAAAAACAAAAAATCTCGAAATGTAAAACATGAAAACATAATTAGCTAATAAAAGTTGTGGTAGGTTTAGGTTTACATTATGATACAATCAACCAAATTTATATTTTTTTTTTTTGAAGAAATGCTTATCGGATCCATAAAATATAAAAAATCCAGTAAGATTTTATACATTCGTACAACCATAAATCTCGCCTCATTTGTTAAATTAATTTAAAGTTAACATTTAATTCTAGCTGTATTGAGTTAATGGATGCCACAGTATTTTTTAAAGCTTGATACAAAAACCTTTGTGTTTAAAAAAAAAAAATAGATAGTCTTCAATGGTGGCAGACGAGACGACTTTGTCTCTTCATCAAATATGGCGGCTTATATATCAGTGTTGGTCTATAAATGTTCAAATGTCCGTTTTGTCTCGTCTTTTTGTTGTTCTACTGATCTTCATCTCTCTCATGTCTTTCAATTTTGTGTGCAAACAAAAACCGAAGGATGTTAGCGCGGCTTGGCAAGTACGGAAAAACCTGAGCTAATCCTTTTTACTCACCACTTACATGCAGCTGCACCTTATCCACCAGCTCAAAATGTGATAAAGCTCTTATCTGCAGGGATCTGATCACTGTTGCTGTGTTGCAGGACTGGAGACATATCTTGGCTGATTGACAAAGGCTCTCACTGACTTCACCTCTGAAGTTCCCTGAAGGACAGACCCAAAGTCCACTGGATACCCTCACATGGACACTTTGGTGCTGAGACCCTGAGCAGCTATCCTACTTCATTCACTAAAACACAGTGGACACGATTCGCTGTCTGCCGGAGGCTCACTCTCCCGAAGATGACAGTATAACATGTTTTGCTCTGGAGAGACACTTTAATGTGACGAACTGAACCACACAGGGCATGAACACACTGAATCACTGTGTCGGCAAATGTTTTTGGTCACAACAAAGCAATATTTCAGCCTTCGTGCTGCTGCGAGTGATATCTACCTGTACTTTTTGTTTATAAGAAGCCAGAGAAGGGCATGGGCATTTGTTTTGTATAAATACGACTGTACATACTTATAATCCTGATTGCACTGTAAACAACAAAAGAGAATACACTTCCGAGTGGAAAAACAGATCGACTGTGCTCTCATACAGACCTTAGAGCTGCATGGTAGAACTTACTGCAGTACAAAATAAAATGACGAGTCCCAAACCAGAGAATATTAATACATATGCATTAAAATAAAAGCTTAAATCAGCAGCAGAACAAGTCCTCTTTAGACCAACCTTGAGCTTTAACAAGCTGAGTTATATGCACATGCATTTAATTTGCAACGAGATAATGTACTTCTTTGTATATGTTGCCTTGCTAGTAGAGTAAATACATTAAATTTTAATCACATTTCTAATTAAACTAATTATTATTAGTTTGTGCTTAAATGAATACATCTGATGAAAACTAGTGAATGTTTATTTGTGATGTTCCCAGACTCAATAGGGACTTTATTTGTTACTAACTCAGGGAACTGAGGTTTGTGGCCCAGGCTGACTGCTCCCTTACAGTCGCTCTTGCTTTAATATTCTCCCCCGTGATCTCACTGCTTGCCCCTCGATTTCCTTTAGTGATGCTTTGCAATGTGCTGAGAGGTGCTGAGCAGATGTCTGATAGCATACTGGTCCAATGAGGATCCATGATGCTGAAAGTCAACGAGGCAATTTGAAAAGCATTGTTCTTCCTACAGAGAAGCTGGAATGACATTTTTATAACTTAACTTTGAAATAAAAAGTGATCCAACAGTAAAGACCCACTGTTGCTGCTAAGTTTATTTCAGTTTCAACACTTCTTTCTCGTGTACGTCCTTGATTGGTATTGGCTATTTTCTGCCATTTTAAACCCGCCCTGTTAAAAAAAAATAAAAAAATAGGCCCGATCGAGTAATTGTTTCATATCTGCTTTGAAGTTCGTTAATTTTTTTTGTTCTGTTTTGTTTAAAATACGGCTGCATAGTGATGCAGTTGGTAGCAAGAAGGCCCTGAATTTCAATCCCGGTCCGAGTCCTCCGGTTCTCTAATGTCCTCCTGTAGATCAAATACATGAAGGTTGAGCTCTCCAAATTGTCCTTATATATGTGTGTGTGTGTGTGTGTGTGTGTGTGGGTGTGTGTGTGTGTGTGTGTGTGTGTGGTTGTTTGTTGCGTCTCTGTGATGGATTAGGACCTGACCAGGGCGTATCATCGCCCGGACTGCTGTAGAAAGGCACCACCACTCTGCAAGGATCAGTAGGTCTAGTATATAAATACATTTTATACAGTATATTCTGATCATTGTTTACTTACAAAAGATTAGCATCACTATTTTAAGCATTAGCAATATTATTTATCATGATCATAACATTAATTATAGTAATATAAGCAAGGTCCACCAGCAGGTTTCTTATAATTTACCACATTTTGTCAACTTACAAACAACTTGCATAAAGTAATGGATAATTGTGCATGATTTTCAAATTGTTTCACAAATAAAAAGCTAAAACCTTTGGTGTGGATTTGTCCTGCGTCAAACTGCAAACATGACTCCATGCCCTCTGTTACATAAAGACCAGATTTGTAAAACGCACTGAAGACGGTGGTTGTAAAGTGACAAAATGTGGAAGTTCATAGCGTTGTCCAAAACTCTTAGTCATGAGGAGGGAACTGAACCAAACTGGGACCACAAAGAATGGAACTGGCTGCAGTACAAAACCTTAAAAATATTGCATACAATTAACATTATATGAGATTTCAACATATGTGTATGTACTCTGAATACTTTCCAAAGTACTAAATTATCAATCAAAATAAAGTGAATAGTTCTGATTAAACTCATTGGTAATTTTTAATTGAAATTATTATTATTTTTTTCTAGATTAATAACATACAAGAGACTTAAAAGTCTAAGTCCATAAAAATATTTTATTTCAAACTAAGAAAAACAGCTTGGTTTAGATTTATTTTAAAAAAATATTGACAAACTGTTTTAGGGAAAAAATCAGTTGAGTTCAAGATTGAAGAAATAATAATAATAAAAAAAACAAACCACAGAATGGATGAATTCACAAGTTTGACTAAAGATACATGAAATCATTTTAAAATAGTTATTTATGAAAAGAAAGAATACCTGAGAGGATTCCAACACACAAACCAAACCAAACGCGTTCACAATAATATTGCAAACAGCCCGAAGAAGAGCTTTGAAAATGTTTTGGATCAGAGATAAGTCGGGATGCATCAATCCAAAGCTTTTATCACAATCAACCGCATTGTTTTAACCTCTTAAATGACACATAAACGAGGAAGTGTTTGATTTTTGTAAACATTTTACAGATCGGAAGTAAATAGCCATAAGTAATTATGAGTAATGGCAAGGCAAAAATATTTTTAATGTATTTAATTCACAGAAGCTTCATAAAAAAAATATTTAAATTACAAAAGTCTGTTTATATACAGATTTTTCTTCTCAGGTCGTTTGTCAGATTAAAAATATATTTTGAAAATAACCTTCATTAAACATCAAGCCCATCAAGCCCACATGTCTGTATTAAAAATATTTTTCATCGGTTTATGTAATTTTATAATCTTATTTGTTAAGTGACAATCATCGTATCTAAGAGAAATAGCTATTTAAAGCAGCAGTCTGTGTGTAATTAATATACATATTGTGCTTTATTTAGTGAACTGAGTTACTGACAAACTGCGATAAGGAATCCAAATTTGGTTTCAGAAATTTGAAAACTTCAGTTCACTCTGTTTTCTGTGAAACATTCAGCTGTAAATGATCCTAACTGTTTTCTGTGACCGAGTCCAATTACTTATTTGATTCACAGTGGATCTGAAAAGAAAACATCGGCCTGAGAATTAAAAAAAATCTTTTCAGTCCTTGTAGTTCTCTCTTTGAGATATTTAAATATCTGCTCATCTGTTCCCAGTAATTAATATACTGGCCCATTAATTTTAGTGAAAGCATATCAGCAGGAAATAAATTAATCGGTTCAAAAACGCTGACATTTAACGAGGCATGATGGTTTGGACAGACGCACCCCTTCGAGTAAACGCACCACAGCTGGTGTCACTACTAAATATTCATGAATCACAAACACTGGAGTGAAGGCATTAAGCGGAGCGAACGGTTACTCATCAGTTCAGTGCTGTAGCTCAGATAGGAGAGACATATTAGTGCAGTGACTGCACTGCTCTTCCTGCTTCACTAATCTCTTGCTACTGTATGTTTCAAACTATAGAAAACAAAAACTTTCCAAGTTTTTTCACATCTATTTATAATGCCCAGGCGAAATCCCGGCACTGATTATTGCAGTTAAATAGCTAAATGCATGAAAACACATTCAGGTAATATGTCAGTCAGGGTGTTTCAGTAAGGGACTTTGGACAGACACAACACAGGGACACACTAAAAAATACAAGGTATTTGCTTGTGGGTCAATATTTGAAATGGAGAAAAGTCCTTTTGCAAACATTTTGAGCATTTGCATCGCAAAACCTAAGAGAAATGGGGAACAAATCCTCCCACTGAGAAAATTACTTTTGCCCAAGAGCTAAAATCACAGTTTGTCCTGTGTGCGGTAAAAACAAGGCACTTCTCCACGTCGGCTGCTGAGACGACAGAGGTTGGCAGTGATCTCTGCTGCATTACAGGTTCCACCTACCGCTGGCCTGGTGATTGTCTACAAACTCCTGCTGCTGATTCAACTACAAATCAGCAGCCACCAATGTCAGGTTGAAATCAAATAAGTTGTTTTTTTGCAACAACAACAAAAAAGCATTAAAACAAACAAAAAAAACCATGAGGCAGCACCACCATCCAGATGTAAACCAGCGGCATCAGAGGTCCTGTTCTGCTGCGCACTGCTGCAGGTACCACTCGTACAGTTTAGCCTATAAAGTAAAGACAGTTTTAGGAAGGTTAACCAAACTATATCTCAGTTTCTTGAAACAACAATACGAGAGCACACTAAAACCTAGTGTCTCATGCTCAGTCAGGCTATGCTCAAATGATCAAGATGAGTTTTCAGCATATTTAAACGGTTATGTGGTCTGATCAGTGCTAACATGAGGAGGTAAAGTTCTCCATGGTCTCGCGGCGCCCGCAGTGAATGCTCCATCACCTCCGCAGTTTATCTTTGATCTTAGAACATCAAGGAGAAACCGGTGCTCTTGGAGGTGTGTGGATATAGAGGAGATCCCATAGATAAGACTATTTAAAAGGAGTTATGTGTTCATGCTTCTTTGTACCGAGCACCGGTCAAGCTGCAGCGTTCTGGACTATCTGTAAAGGCAGCAGGGATGATTTATCTCGCCCAATAAAGAATTACAATAGTCCTGGCGAGAGGGCATTAAAGCCTGAATGACCTTGTGAAAGTCCTTTTAAAGAGAAGTAAAGCTTTGCCGTTTGCAGTCAATCGTGGCTGGAAAAAGCTGAATAGCATTTATAAGTTCAATGTACGACGATAGTTCAGGCCAAGACCCAAACGTCTCACTGCAGAGAAACTTCGAGTAGCTAAAAAAACATGAGCCAAACAATCTCGTCTAATATTTAGAGAGAGAGAGATCTTTGCACAATTTCTCTTGATGCTCCAGAGTCATGAAGCTTTTCCTGTGCTCTCTGATCTTCAGCTCACCACTGTCTTATAACACGATTTAGGTCAGATGACGAAAATGAGTTAAAAACTTGATTTTATGTCAGGTGATCATTTCTGTGTGGATTTGGCTAAATGTTTTGGATCATTATTTTGGTGAACGACCCAATTTTGACAAATTATCGGTTAAAAAGCGGAGACTATGAGAATAGCAGATTATTGAACGAGAAGTCAAGTCTAACCTTTTTAGTTTTGACAATGTCATGGATATAATCCATGTACTCCATCATCTTCCTTTTCTCTTTCTTCGTCAGAGTCGCGTTTCTTCGGCTGAGGATGAAGAACAAAGAAGCATCAGGACCATAATCCAATAATCCATAATCCAAAGCGCAAAATGTCTGCATGTGTCTGAGAGACAGACTGAGTGCTTAGTTCATCCCTTTATAAATGTTGGATAAAAGGACAGAAATCAATATTTCTTTATAGAAGCTTTATAGAGTTTATCCCACTGGGCTCAATGTTAGGCTACACATTTTAGTTATGGCTTGATATTTTTGTTTATTTATAAAAATTCTAAAGTTTTTATTTTATGTATTTGTTTTTAATCATACCTCCAATTTGGTTTTGATGTATTTTTAATCAATTAAATTTTTCCCTTAATCTTATTTCTTTCTGATATTTAATGGTGTTGACGTTTTTAATCAGAGTCTGACCTTTCTTCATAAAAACATGATTGCATTTCCTCAGTTTGACAAGCTGTCTGACAATTTCTGTGTAATAATTAATATTGTAAACATTCATTTCTGTGGTTGTTGTCTGCATGCTTGCAACTCTGGGTTTAACATTTGTTACATTTGAGCGTGCAGTGTTTTATAAAACAAATCTGATCGATCAATCTAATTGTGGAGAATGCAAGAAATTAATATACATTTGTCTGTCTAATGTTCCAGTTATACATATTTTATCGAGGGGTGTAAAAGGACGTCTTTACACACTTACCCTGCAAAATATTTAGCTAGGAAAAGCAGGAGGTAGCAAAAAGCCCCAAAAGAGATCACAGAAACCACTTGTTTGTCCTCCGGTATCCACTCCCATAAATACATCACTATGCCCTGGGAGAGACGCACAGAATATTTTATCATAATGTTTTCACATCAGTTTTTGCTCCCTTTGAAAGATTTCCTGGACTCACCGTGAAGACCATAACGGTCTGAGTCGGACCTTCGCCCAGCAGGTCGTGCAGTTGCTCCTTGGAGAAGGTGCTCACGATAAAGCTAAGGATGAAGAGGAACGGCAGGAAAAAGCCCAAAGCCAAACACAGAACGGAGTGAAGACGAACACTCCTGTTGAAAGCCACATCGGCCCTGTGTGCAGAGTGATCAAAGCTGACTTAAAACATTTAATGCAGCTAAATAGTTTGATCTCACATCGGTTTTATACGCATTTGTTTTATCAAAGTAAAAGAAAAAGAAGAAATGCAGCTCTAAATTTAACCTGTCCTGTTCCAGTTTGTTGCTGATGGTCGAACAAATGAGGTCAGAGTCTTTCTCCAGCTGATCTAAAGTCTTCTGCACAGCCTGGTTGATGGTCTTCTCAATCGTTTGACAAACGCTGTCAATCTGGTTCACACACCTGCTCGGCTAAAAGGCGCAAAGATGATAAAAAAAATGTATTAAAAAAAAAAAGAGAGATTGTAAAGTAAAAGCATCTCATGCATCTCAGTAAAATTCTGCAACAAATCCTGAGGGTATTTTGACAGACAGCCCTGTGCAAGAAGCTGCAAGTGAGGCTACTCAGCAAAAACAAGAACACTGCAAACCAAGAGAGACACAAATCAACCACGCAGTGCAGACCTCAGGGACAGGAGATCACAAGTAGCTGCTGCAAGAAGTTTGGGAATGAGACGCAATTCTTAACCCCGCAGCCCTAAGAGGAGTTGAGTGGTGAACCCTGCATGAGCTGTTTGCCCTGTGCGCAGTCCCATCGGGCTTGCATTGACCCTGTGTGTGCTGCTCTCCCAAGTTTTCTTTTTCATGTTAAAGGGAATCGACAGAACACCTCACGGCTTTGACATCTGCCTCTCTGCAGGAGGGTTAAAACGAAGCTGATAAAATCTATGACACAAAACCCCCTTTGCATCTAAAGCTCATCAACTCCAATCAAACACCATTTAGGAATTTGAAGGAAAACTACGGGTATTTATCATGTTGAAATCTATCAAGAAACAGCACCAAAGCCTGAGCCAGGAAAGGTCAAGATTTAGACTGTGCATTCATCTTGAGTGAAAGTAACAGACTTTAATTGAATTTACACAAAATGAAAAGAAATGTACAAAATTAACTAGTTTTAAATTACAGAAACACTAAAATTACTAAGCACATTTATTTTTAGTCAAAATAACGGTGTCTTCGCCTCTTCCTATTCTGACACAAGGACATTAAATTTGTTAGTAGCTTTTAAATGTCTCCTTAAGGAGACACTTAAAAATAGTGTCTCCTAGGTATAACATTTTAATTATAAAATAATTAAAATATTATTTTAATTATTTTATAACTATATTCACAACAGTGTGAATATTATACCTTCACACTGTTGTGCAGTTATGGAAGTAATATAATGGAACCAGTGCATCACCACAAACCTAGAGACAGCTTTGTCCAGAATATACTCTTATTTTTATAATAATTCAATCCAAACAGGAACACTGAATTTTACCTTCTGTGGGTTGGGGATGTATATTGTCGGCATCTCAAACCCACATTTGTTGAGGCCTGGACGGCGGCACAGCTCCTGGACAATCTGCATCATTACTCTCTGTGGGAAACACATATATTTATATGCTAATGCTTTTTCTGGGTAAAAATTAAAGCTGCTTTTACGAATAAAAAGCTGACCTGTCTGTCCGTCTCCTTCCCAGCTTCGTCTGCTTTGCTGAGATAAAACAACAGCTTGTCTCCACATTTGTCGCTCAGCTTCTCCACGATGTTGAGCGTCCGTTTGCACAGCGCCTGACCCATCGGGTCAAAGAAGACGAAAATCAGGTCCGACTGTTCTCCTGCGCAACAACGTTAGACGCATCAATATCTACGGAGCAACTCTGACGATGCTGAAGACATAAATCCTGACTTACCCAACCAGGTGATGGCACTGTTGACATCAAATGGGTAGATCATGTCCCCGTCCACCAAACCAGGAGTGTCCACGAACGTCACCAGGCTGAATTTCTTCTGCTTTGAGGTGGAGATCTCAGCAGACAGGTAGTCCATTGCACCTGCAATAAAAAGAAAGACAGATGTTGGATGAATATGACCAACAAAGCTGAGTCACTGCAGGATTCTGCTGTATCCGATGTACGCAGTGTGGTCAATACTTGGAGACCGGAGGGAGCTCGGTGATACTGGGAACATAAAATCTTTGTCCTTGCAGGTTTGCAATTTCACAAACTTGGTCTTTTAGAGGCTCAGAAAAAAAAAAAAAAAGCTGTCCTGGCTCATGAATCTTTTGAATGTTGCTGATGTCTCACTGTCCCCTCTATGGACAGGTCTGTTGTCACTGTTACACACAACAGCTCTTCAACTGGCAGCTTTAGTGTGGGCCGTAGGACGTAAAGCTAGCCAGTGAAGAACGACTGTGAGGCAACGCACTGCGAGGTTATCGTAATGCATCACAGCGAGCACCGATCACACAGACAGAACAGGATCCACAGTCGGAGGATTTGCATGTTTGGGGTGAATGTCGGGTTTATTTAGGGCTTTTAATGATTCATTTGAACCAGTTATTTTCCAGATTACAATGATTTTTATTTTTTATTTTCACTTAAACTCGGGTGTGAATTATAATTTATCATGGATTTTCTTTAATCCGTACATGCCTAAAGTGTACATACATCCTCAAATTCATGCAGATTATTTGGTTGCAGTAACATTTTGTTACATTTTCCTTCCGGACGTTGAACCTTGACCACACAATGTTTTTCATCACCAACAAACCTTCAGTCCAATTCTGGTTGAATATTTGACCAGTCATCCTATCACTTGTGGTAGAACTAATTTAAATTGTTTGAGTTTCTAACATAGATCTGGCTTCAAAGCATAGTCTGTAAACCTTTGACTTTAGGATGAAGGCTTCCCAGAACATTAACGTTATGCTGCTTTATCCACCCCAAAACAAGATTTAAAGTGTTTGGGATAAACGTCTAGCTGGAACGAACCACAGCGTTCAATTTTAACCATCCAGTTTCTAATCTGAAGGAAACTTCAGCAAAGATTGTTCCAGAAACTTAATGTTAATGGCCTTATCACTCTTGTTTTTTAAAAATAATGGTGAGGTAATTGTATTTATGAAACACATTTTCAGCAACAAGGCAAAACAAAATGCTATTAACTGTAACTAAAATAACTGTAAGAACAAAAACTACATTTAAATGTGTCGTTAAAACCCAAACGAATGTTATGGTCATCATCATAAAACATTCACGCCCATAGCAGACAGGTAAACTTCAGAGCAGAGCTGTTGAGCCCACCGGGGCGTCCTCTCTCTCTCTCTCTCTCTCTCTCTCTCTCTCTCTCTCTCTCTCTCTCTCTCTCTCTCTCTCTCTCTCTCTCTCTCTCTCTCTCTCTCTCTCTCTCTCTCTCTCTCTCTCTCTCTCCACACATTCCCACTGAAACGGAGCGCAGGCCTGGGATGACACTGAGGCTGTTTTATACGAAGAGGCAGGTGTCAACACCCGACACAAATCACACCCTTGTGCTGCAGCGAGCAGGACCACTGCTGCTGCTGTGCCACATTAGCATTCCCTTATCAACACAATACCAATACAACTGGCTCTGAGCACAAAACCTTAGAGGTCCACACTGTGCAAACAGGCAGTTATTAGAAAATAAATGTTAATAAGCATGAGTGTAAATGCAATCAAACATAATTAAATGCTGATGACCTGAATGGAAGTCAGTCTGGATGATTCCTAAAATATAAATGCTTGAATATGCTGATTGGAACAAAAAAGGATGATGCTTTAACAAGAGAAACATTACAGTTTGATTCGAATAAAAAGCCAGAAAAGGGAAACAAGTGATTCCAATTAATATGAGCAGAGTTTCTTGACTGAACGCAAGAAAGCTTTGCTGCAGATTCACAACACACAAAAAAGGGGGAGAAACGCTTCAAGATCGCTGCAAAGAAGCCTTTGCCACATTAAACTCGTAAAACTAGACAGACTGCATATGGTTAAAATTAAATGAGCAGAGTCAAAACCTTCGTTCTGGGCAATAATGAAGCGATTCCTCACAAGAACGTTGCATAAAAGTCCAAACAACAGGTAGAAAGCACAGACACAGACAGGTTCTATGTTAAAACATTCAACATTCAAATAAGTGTTTCTCCTAAAAGTGACTCAGCATCTCCTCCCGCATAAGGATATATGATGATCTTCTGATGAGTCATCCTCAGTCCTTGGGAAAGCTTAATAAAAGCCTGATGTGGGTCTCCCAGATGCAGCGAGGAAGTTCAGAAGATATAAATCCAGCTCTTTTGTCCAGCAGCAGCAGCAGAGCGACTCCGGCCTGCAGAGCAGAGCTGTTGCTGCTCCTGCACGGGGCTCCTCCGCCTCTAATGGCTGTGACATTTCTCAGCCGCTCCTCCTGAATACACTGCACTGCTGTCGACGGGGCGTGTGACTCATACGCCATACCATGAGTCCGCACCCAGTGAACCTTCTCGTTCTGCATACTCCCCTGTCAACATACACGCGCCGCACCCCACCCCCCTTCAGCAGCACCAGCGCTCAGGCAGCAGGCACACCCAGCGTCTCTCCAGTGACTCCACTGATGCGCACGTTCTCACTTTTATATAAACCAGAGTCATTTCAGCTGGCACATGTCCGATCCAAACACCGCCTACTGTGTGTGAGACAAGGAGGAGGAACAGGTCGGATTTCTTCTAACTTGACAACTGTGATTTAACACGGCAAAAATAATAATAATAATAATAAATGTCTGGAATCAAAACTTGTTTTCTTGTATTTTGCAAGTAAAAAGCCAGACTTTAAAGAAAAATCTATTACAGTGGTTTTCATGGCCGGGGTTAAATTGAGTAAAAATGGACTTTTTTCAGATTTATATATGATTATAATGTTATTTCCTCATCAGAGACATACATGAAGTGTTGCTTTGATTCTTTCATGCATGTTGGAGAAATCTCCCATAGCAACCATTTGAAGCGACGAAAAGCTTGCCTCCACAAAGCTCCTCCTCGGTGCTGCAGTCTCAAGCCGAGTATCCGCCTCACAGAGGACCCCTCCCCCTCAACTATCCCACTCAACCCCTCCAGACTAGTGGCAGCAACAATTAGCAAACACCTGGTGAACCTGCGAGTTTATAAAAGCTACTTCTCATGCCAAGAATGTCGTAAACAGCATAAGGAGGCATTGCTGTGTTGACGTGCTGAAGGCGTAGCTCCTACTGTAGGTAACAGTAGGGGCTTCTTAAAGAGAGAGATGCCCAATTTAAAGGTGTCAAAATACAAAGTAACAAAAGGTAATGTATGCCTGGAAAAATACATAATGCCACCTAGACGGTGGAAAATTTGCGGTGCTGCGGACCTGTTTGTCTTCCAAAGGCAGACTACACCCATAAAGAAACGTCCATATTATGAAGAGATTTTCAGAAAAAAAATCTAGTGAATTCCAGAAATGAGTAAAGTTGAGTCACCGCTGTGTGTTTCAGCAGGACAATGATCTAAAACATGGTCACATCAACACATAAAAATGGTTCAGCAGACAACCAATGAACCTTATTTGATGATCATGTCAGTCCTCAGAACTAAATCATGTAGAAAACCTGTAAACTGAGCTCAAGAAAAGAGAGTGGAGGAGAAAACCCAGGATGGTGGATGATCTAATGGCCAAAAATTGTTTGTATGGCCCATTGCTGTGAAATATTATAGCAAGAATATTGAATATTGAACAAAAGATTATTTATTAGGGTTGGGAAAGATGTGGGTGACGCCTTGGCATTATTGTGACAACATGACTCCTTAACAATAGCCTCTCTGTCATTATATTTCAAATATGTTGTCTGTATACAAGAATCTCTCAAGGTTCCAAGTAGGTACAAAGGATTTCTAGGGATGTGAAAAAAAATTGACAGGCCACAACAGGTTAATTTTAAAAAGAAAAAATAAATGTTTGACACATATTTAGATGAAGAGTTAATAATCCATCAGCCTTGGAGGGGGAATCATTTTAACACTCTTCCTTTTGTTATGTGATTGAAAAGGAACTGCAGTCAACAACAAATTGCAATCCAATGTATAAGTTATGAGTTTCAATTAAAAAAAAAAAGACAAATCTTACCTTTGAACTCAAGGATAGGTCGAAAATGAGGATAGAGATGTAATGTTGCATTTCCCTGCGAAAGAGTTAAAAATGCAACATGAGAGGGACAAATCTCTACAGCAGAGTCTGTTTTAGTTTTAGTCATGTGATTTGGGGATTACAACCAGCCTGCATGCTGCAGCTGAATATGCTTGGTTTGGCCACTCTGCAGTCCTGACTGTAAATATTTTATTCATCCTCATCACTCTGACCAAAGCGGGTTATGAACAGGGAGTTAAAGCGTGAGAGAGGAGGGAGAGGCAGGCAGCTCCCAACCTGTTTAAGTGCTGCAAAGATGACTCAGGGCGCGCAACAGAGTGCATCACTGAGGCCGAATGCATAATGAGGAATTAACATAGAAAAAAATAGGATGCATCAGAGATGTTTTTAATTGTCTGCTGTTAAGGCATTGGGTGGCTGTACTGTTAAAGTTTTCCATCAACATCCATTAATCCTAAAAACCAAGAGCTCGTGTTCTGTTTGCATGTCTCCATGTCGATCTTACCGTCAGTGACTCTCTCTTGCGACCACTGGTGATGAAGGTAAAGCCCTGAGTTTCGATGGCCACACCGGTTTTCTGAATGTGCTCTTCAACGTACCTGCAGAGACGGAATCGGGCCAGAAATTAGAACAAAAATATTTATAGGATTCGATGGCGTCGAGGATGCAAACCCCTCAGATCTGACCTTTGTCAAAACATTTAGATGCTTCAAGCAAGGCTAAAGTCACAAATTTAGATCTGGTCAATCAACCCTTTTGAATGAGTGTTTTATAAACCTTGATATGGGGTTATAATCACAAGTTCATTGTTCACATAAAGTCTTCTGCAATTTTAATGATCTTACTTATTTAAAAATCCAGACAGACCTTAATTAATTGAAGACTGTTCCAAATTAAAGACTAATTAATGTGTGAAACTTTGGAAAGTTTATTCTTTGAGACAAATCTCAAGTTAAAGAAAGCTGTTAATTCAATCATTTCTAATTTCTTGTCTGATGAGAAGGAGCCAAATGCTTACTGAATTCCTGAATCAAACTCAGTTTGATTCGTTTTCTGATTCAGGGTCAGATCGGGGTCGTAGCAGGGTCAGATCGGGGTCGTAGCTGACCCAGAAGCCTGAAGAACTGTGACTCAGAGGAAAGAACCGAGGATGCTCGCTGGGAACAGCAGCCGATAAATCACTTGAACACCATGTCTCAAACTCTGAAGTTTATTATCGTTTTCAATTTCTCAAGTACAAAAACTAAAAAATAAAAAACATTAACTCAAAATGTGAGGTTGGATTCAGAATAACGAAGCTGACTGTCTCTTTATCTTCCTGCAGTTTATTTTGAACTCACTTGTTGATTGGTTTAAGCAGGTTAACAGCTGCAGAGCTGCTCTCACAGCTGATTATTTTCCACTGAGCCCATAAAGACAAACGTTTTTAACACAGTGGACATTCTGGTGCTGATAAATCCTGCTCTAGAAGCTGGGTTTAACTCCTGTTTAGCAGCACTGCTGATAACAGATCTGCTGATTAGGCTGGTGAAATGTACACAAGCACCAGCTGTTTAAAACAGCATTAATACACTCAGGCAATGATTTTAGCTGGTTTACAAGACCATCAAATAACGCAGCATCAACAATACGTCCACCAAACACAATAAACAGTTAGCTGTGGAAATTATAGCCATCATTTTGTTCCTCTGACAGTCTAAATTTAAAAAAAAATAAATAAACCAACACTGCAAAAATGTTTATATTATATTTGTTTGTTGATGAATTTCCATTACACCCAATTACAGACTTGCTGCCTATTAATTTTCTGCCTATGAATCAATTTTATAAAGGCACCTGTGTAAAAGGTCAGTGATACCTGCTAGCATTACGTAATGCAGCTCTTACAATCGAGGGGGAATGTTGTTCTGGGAGAGGATGACGTTCACGTCGACGTCACTTGACCAAAATGCTTGAATATTTATTTTTGCAAATCCTGAGTTTAATGCAGATTACTACAGTAAATTGCAACATAGTAAACATGACGTCAGGTTACAAAAAAATTATAGATTTCACATACCATCAGAAATGAATTTTTAAATTTATGCCACTTGCTGCTTAAAATGTATTTTAATAGATGTTTTATCTTTTGAAAAAAATGCAGCCATGGTTTAAGACGGGACAACAGTTCAGCAGTGCCGTGTGTTTACCACATTTCTATAATATTCACGATGCACAGATTACTAAACTCTCTCTACAGATGAAGCAGAGAGTTTAAAAACCAGACAAATTCCTGTTGGATCAGTGAATTTTAATAAGAGAGATGCTCTACCAGTTAATGAAGGAGCTCTTCCCTGCAGAGTGATTCCCCATGATCATCACGATAATCTTCTTTCTCGGAGGAAGGAGCCGGACTCCGAGGCTGCTGGCAATTTTCACCAGACCTGCAAACACACAATGTAATCAAATACTAAAACAATTATATCCAGGCTAAATAGAAACTTCTTTAATAAAAAAAAATAAAAAAAATAGCTAGGTGCACTCTTTAGACATTTGCATGCGAGTATGGACATGCAAATGGAAATTTGCGTTCAAGGCGCACACAAATGTTGAAATCAAAATGTGAAAATCACTGAGAAGGAACAGAAACACTTTAGTGAACCTTTACTGAGTAGTTAGTTTTTTTTTTATGTCATCTTTACACCATAAAACGTATGTATGGCTTATTAAAGAATAACTATGACTCAATTGTTTGACTAAACAATTTCTCTTTTTTAAAGGAAACTGTTTTTACCTGATTTTCTTTTTTGTTTTTAAAGCTCTACAAGGTCTTTGTCCAAAGTAGTTGGCTACATTGCATCTGGCATGCATTTGCATTTTCCAGGTATTTCACCAATTCCTTAGGATAAAAACATGTAAGAAGCATCAAGCATCTTCTGGCTACGACTGTAGACCAGCCGCTGGGAGCGTTCAAAGTTTTACTGGTAAAGTTGAGACTTCCAGCCTTTCTTGATTTAACATGTTTCACAATCATCCATTTGAATTGTCCATAGCATCCACAGGTTGAGCATGATGCCACAAAACCCACCTCTGGTCTTCAAACAACCATTGATACGATGTTGATGCTGCATCGAAAACATTATGTTAAAATGGTTCATATTTCAGAGATGAAATGTGAAATCTCTGGGTTTCCTCCTCTGGTCTCCAGACTGTTGCACTGAAGTGAAGCAGCCAGATTGTTTGCCCTGGGCAAGTTTATCTGTGCAACATCTGATCCTGAAGAAAGGAAAAAGCTCCTCTCTGGGGTCTGCAGTTCTTCAAGTTCAACATGTCTTCTTGCATCCGCCTCTTCCTAACTACCAAGGAAAGAAAGCTCTGGGAGGAGTTTTGAGAGCAAAGTCTGGAGTCACACACACAGTTATCAAATAACTGAGGTGATATGAGGGCAATCGCTCTTCACAACAGCGGCTACATTTGTTTTAGGTGGAAGTAACCTGCGTAAGAAGCCATTGGCAGTGAGCGCACAGATAGGGGCGCTGCCTGCTTCAGGTGTCATGTTTGTCACACTGACAGCAGCTGCTGCGGACGGACCGCTGCTAAAATCTCTGCCGCCCCACAGATCACCGTGAAACACTCAACAACCAACAACAACTCAACAACCTGCGTGTTCGCGCTGCTGTAATCCGGGTGGCCGCTGGGTTATTTACCGTTCTCGCTGTCCACATACAGACTGTGGCATTCCTTCAGGATCCTCTCGCTCGGGGTGGTGATCGCGGACTCCAGGGGGTTCGCCACATACCGGGGCTTTCTGCCCGACATGATCCAAACCGTGGGTCTCCTTGCGGTTTGCAGAAGGGGGAAAGGTTTCAGGGTTGCACACGCACGTTCGAACTGTGCATCTGTGATGAAGAAGCGCCCTCTTGTGGTGAAATGCGGTGACCGACACCTGCGCCTCAAGCAGCTGACTATAAAACACTAATCTGGTGTTGGTGATAATCTGTCAGATTTTAATGACTAAGATTCGAGAGGAAGTACAGGCCATAGGACAACTGTCCACCTCTATTGCTTTTGCTTGCTTTTCTGCAAGCAACCACATAATATAGTCTAGCAAAGAAAAAGACTACCCTAACTATAACTCCACTTTTAAATGATATTAAATGTTTAATCCTAAATTTATGGTTTGAGAAAATGGAAAAGGAGCTCAGAAAAAAAAAAAAAAAAAAACATTCTGATGTGAAAAACACAATAAGTCCTCTCAGATCTAAGTCAAGTGTGAAAGCACTAAAATAAAAACCTGCCTGGTCTGTGAGAACTGCTTTGGAAATTCGCACGCAAACATTTTGTAACAACTCCCTCCAAGGGGCGAGATTTAGCAACAACCAGCCCTTGTGACAACCAGCCTCATTCTCTCCTAATGCAAGCCTGCTTACATCATATTATTCTCACTGTTCCATGAAACTAAAATGTCTTGTGTAGATAACGCAGAAATAAAACATTGGATGTCATTGAGTAGTTTTGCAGCTGTTTTAATTTATCATGCACACAGTAGTTAATAAAAAGTTATCTTTCTGCAAATGAGTTTGACAGGAGGGAAAACTGAGAACAAAGACAGGGCGCTGTTTGTGCAAAACAGTATTGTTCACAAACACATCCTTTTTATTCTTTAAAGAAAAGCTGCATAATTATATTGCCTTTATTTAATCTTTATGCACCAAACGCTATTGTTTATGGGAATAGAGCTCCTTAAATTATTTTAAGCTGCCCGCGCTTCTTTGCACCGTCTTGCAAAGCTTCAAGGCTCTTTGAAGGAATTTGTTTGAAGGTCAACAAATGGCATTCTGAAGCACATGAAGTTGACTTGACCTGTTGGATAAGGGTTTAAAACTCACATGCTCAAAGCTGTGGTTATGATTTAGAAAGTTCTCTGTTCTTCGACTGGAGAAAAGGTTAACAATGGACAAATCCTTTCACATTTCAGTGCAACCTTGTCTCAGGATCTGTGTGCAATAATAAATAGAACTGAGAAAAACATTTCTGCAAACCTAAACAAGAGATAAGCAAAGGTACCCTGGAATAAATTCTTATTTGTTTGTTTCAGGCTATATATTGAGCAATACTAAACAAGTGAAAAGTGTACCACATAGGCTGGTTATTATTTCTATATATGGGTCAAGCAGTCCTTTCACTGCCAAAGGGGTGCAGAGGCTGTTAAACTTCAATGAGTTTAACAGCCTCCCCCCTCCAAGCAGAAGTCATGCGCTGCACCTTACAACTGGGAGACACAATGAAAGGAGGGCAATCCGACTGAGCGGCTCGACACGCTTTCAATGCTTTGTTTGAACTTCATTTCACTGCAACTTCCAAGATGAATTTAAGTGAGGGAGCCAATAAATCAAAGAAAGAGGTGAGTGTAACATTTGACCCCATTTTGGGCTTTCTTTCTGAATATTTGATTTTCCTTTGGCGTCTGAAAACGATGCACTGTGGCTTCCCTGCAGCAATAAATGGAGGCGTGGGCCAATAGTATATTTTAAGAGTTTCTACTCTTTTGATGTTGCATTCATGGTTAATTCAACACAAATTGTTTCATTTCCCATTCTGAACATTTGCTGTTAGGATTCTGATGAGGGCTTCTAGGGTTTCCATGTGCATCTGCTGCAGCTGTTTGTTAGTCATTTGTGTATTTTTGCACTTAAATTAACAGTATGTAAGATGTTTATGCTGCGAACACTAATCATGTATGTTATGTTTTGGCTTTGTTGTCTATTTTATTAAACATAAATTAAAATCACAAACAGATTATTGCACATAAACCTGTTCTTTCATAAAAATCCATCATCATCAATCCATCAAATAATCATTTAATAATTTTGGGGACATTTTCAACTTGGATGAAATCAAAATAAGGAGATAAACAAATTGTCTAAGCAAGGTACAAGTCTACAGTCAATGGCGCTTCATAAAAAGTGAAGAAAGCAAGAGGCAAAAGATGATTTTCTTCCGTTTGTCACATAGGGGGAGCCAGCACAGCATCTGTACAGATCACGTCTCCAGTCCTTTAGTTTGACGGATTAATAACATTGTTATTTATATTTGGAGTAATCTTATTGCCCAAAATTTAAAAAATAAATAAATAAAAGCTCAGTCAGTCATTACAGCAGGAGGTGCTGAAACTGTTTCATTGTGTTAAATGCCTGGAAAAAACGATAAAAATCAAGTAATCTTATTAAATATTTTCACAAACATTTGATGGTTTATCATTTTGTTTCTGCTTTGCTTTTGCTATTATTAAAATAGCATAGAATATTTCTTGTGCCCCATTCAAAAATTCTCCAAAAAAAAATCTACCAGGTTAAATCACAGACAGAAGATCAGAGCTGCTCTGAATGTTTTCTGGAAGGAACATCTCACTCTTTATCACTTTGTGCTTTTTATTGTGTAGCACCTGGAGCAGCTGTGCTCTTCTTGTGTCTAGAGTCTGATTTCTGGTACATTCTCTTTAGAAAAGTTTTTTGAAAATATCTGACAATGAAAACTATTTTGTGGGATTTTCTTTTTCTCTACGAATTGTTGGACAGAAGCTGATTCATATTGAAGAGAACGGTCTGAACAAGAAAACCTCATCCCTGTTTATTCAAGTGGAATAAATTTACTTCTCAAAACTCAAGCATTTTAACATAATTTCACCTTTATGACTGTGATATGCCTCCTGTCCATTAGCATCTCGGGGGTGGCGCGTGTTGCACCCAGGGGTCAGCGGGGACACCGAACCATGATCTCGCTTTGGGCAACAATATAAATAGAGCCGGTTCTGCCCCTCTTAATATGTTAATGCGTGATCATATTTTAATTCTGCATGAAATATGACTATTTTTAGAATGAACTTGTGAGCCAACAAGACATTAAATTGCTCATTGGATGATATTAAATCTTGATAAAACATTACTTCAAATAAACTGCTAATTTAATTTTTTTTTTTTTTTACATAATTTCTTCCTATAACAATCCTACAAAGTTGAGATCAAAAGAGAACATACAACACTTAAACTGTTCCCAGAATATTAAGAAGCAACAAATTATAAAAAGGCTATTATTTACTCATTAGGGCTGCTTGGCATCATCAATCAAGCAAGAGGTCCTGAGATGATGCAAAGGCTTGTTGTGCTTTAAGATCAGAAGACTGATTGATTGTTGCAAATTTACAAGACTGATTGGTTTAGTAAAGCTTAATGTAGCTTCAATATGCTACATGCTGTCTCCACCAGTACTTCGCTCACTGAGCTCTACTTCTTCAGTTCTTGGATGCTGTCACAGTAGCGTGAAACTCTGATGATCAGAGAGTACCCTCATTATGCAGAAGATTCACCACACTTCATACTCATTTTCTGACAACAGATCAGCTGTGTTATTCTCAGGATAACCTCATCCACCAGTCAGACATCAGTTTACTTCTGAGAGCAGCCTCAAGAAGAAAAGGATACTCCATGTGTGGACAATAGTTTTAAGAAGCCTTGAGGTTGTGAGAAAAATGCCAAAAGAATTCGTGGATGAGTACGAGCCTTTGATCGTAAGGGGCATTAGAGACAAAAGGCGTTTAAAGGTATGCAAGGCATACATTGTTATGACTCGCTGAAGAAAAAAAAGGATGACATTGTTGTTCCTGATTTCCTGGAAATGCTTTCCTGAAGTCTTTGTTTGAATTTTTGCAGCTTCCCAACAAATCGCTGCTATTGGCTGTGTTTGCTGCTTGTGTTGGAGGAACGTTCCAGTATGGATACAATATCTCTGTCATCAACGCACCTACAATGGTAAGAACCAGGAAGAAATGGGAATACCACGGGAGGATAGCAAAGCAAAGCTGGATTATTGTTGTTTCTTCTTGAAAGTTGCACCTCAAAGTAGCATTTCATTGTTTTGCCTGAAAGAAAAGTTGTCTGTGATACACTTTTTATAGTTGGTGAACTACTTTCCTGCAGATTTTTTTGGTATATAAATTACGTATAAATTGTTCAAATTAAAACAATGCTGCTCTTCGTATTAATGTGTGAACAAACCTGTACTTAGGAAGTATGTCAAAGTTTTCCTTTTGCCAAATTGTAGCTGCACTTAAAAACAACAAATGTTAAACTACACTTCTTTTCTTTCCTTCCATCCGAAGTATGTACAAAATTTCATCAACCAGACCTGGATGCAGCGCTACCAAACCAACATATCACAGGATGGACTCACGCTGCTCTGGTCCACCATCGTTTCCATGTTCACCTTAGGAGGGTTCATAGGGGCATCAGTGGGTGGGACTCTATCTGTGAAGATGGGAAGGTATGGAGATATCACTACATTTGGTAAGACTAACTCATCTTCTGTTATCTCTAAGTTGTATCGTGTCGTCTCCTTCAGGAGAGGGACGCTGCTGGCCAATAACGCCTTTTCACTGACAGCTGCTCTGCTGATGGGTCTGAGCTCCACTGCAGGCTCATTTGAGCTGCTCATCATTGGACGGCTCTTCAGTGGATTGAATGCAGGTAAATACAGCCAAACATTCTTACATCTCTTGAGCTTCCCCATCTTTTGCATAGTGCATCCACAAACTGAAATCCAAAGTGTTGGGATTTGATGTTTTGATGGTTTGTGAAACTCCAAATTCAATAGCTGTGAAGAGGGGAAAAAAGAAAAATGGTCTTCAACATTTGTCATATATAAAAGTCTAATGTAGTGGTTGTTTCTCTTTATCCCCCTACACACTTTTTATTACAACTAATTGTATAGGGTTGATAAAGTAACCAGCATTGCACATGATATAGTCATTTTTTTCCTTTCTTTTTTGCAAAATAGCACCTTCTATAATGTTCCTTATGTGTCCTACATAGCTTGTGCAAAACTGCAAATGGGGATTTCTTTGACTTTCTTATAACAATGCCTTTCTTCTTTCCATTCTTCCATAAATACCAGATTTTTTGAGTGTACAGCAATCAGCTGTCTTGTCCACACATTTGTCCACCTGAGCTAGAGTCCAAGGACCTTTTGGCTGCTTCTCAATTAGGAAAACATTTAAAAAACCCTGCATCTGTTTCCTTTAATTTCAGAATTCACATGGAACAAAACAGGAAAAAAAACATTTTCATGTTTCAAGAGGTGAAAATACTTAAATAAACCATTGTATTTAGAACAAAATGACTCAAAAGAGATATTTTGTTGAAAGCCAAACACCTCCTTAAAAATTGGTTTGAATATGTTTAGTAATAATTTCTAAAGTCTTTTTCTCGTTAACATTTTTGGGACCTGACTTTAAAACAAAATACTAATTTAGACATGAATCTTGGGTTGTTGTTCACAGGCATTGCCCTGTGCGTTCAGCCTCTTTACTTGGGGGAAATAGCTCCGACTGCGTTACGTGGGGCCATGGGAATGGGAACTTCAGTCTTCATCACTGGTGGAATCTTAACAGGACAAGTTATGGGCCTCAAGTAAGTTTCAAACACTAAATCCCACATTGGCCGCTCGATATTCACTTTGAAGGAATGCACAGAATGCTGTGCTGTCTTAACAAGCATGCTAATTTGGCATCTGTGTGTAACTGTGCAGAGAAATTCTTGGTAAAGAAGAGTACTGGCCCATTCTGCTCTCCACCACATGCATCCCTGCATTCCTGCAGCTCCTTATTCTGCCCTGGTTCCCAGAGAGCCCGCGCTACCTGTTTATTGACAAAGGAGATGAGGAGAGATGTAAAAAAGGTCAAGTATTTCTAAAACTATTCCTCAGTCGTTTTTGTGTAGGTCATTATTTTTATTTTTTATTTTTTATTTTATTATTATTATTGCTTGTTAAAACCCTGAAAAGTTATTTTAACTTTACTGGAACAGTTGGAACTAAACCACAGAATTAAAAATATGTATATATATACAAAAGCAACCTGTCTTCCACAAGCTAATTTTGAGGAACAATAAGAAGTACAGTGTAAATGCAGCCTTCTTATACAAATCTTATCTCGAAGCAGAAATCTGTTCTGTTGGTACAGTCAGTTCATGCATGTGATCTCGTTTGGACCACAGCGCATTAATGTGAAAGGAAAGCTGTTTATTGCAGGAAACCTTTTTATTGGACTTTAAAAGTCACACCCGTGATGCCTGATCAGATGAGAAGAACGGGGTTCACACACAATTTCACTCACTGAGTCATGTGTTTTCCTGTGTCCAGCCTTGAGGCAGCTGCATGGCTTAGCTGACTCTGGTGATGCTTTGGAGGATATCGAGAAGGAGAAGAATAATTTGGTGGGTTTCCAAGCCAAGAAGCCCTGGGAACTCTTCTCCGATCGTAGTTTACGTTGGCAACTTCTCACCATCATCCTGCTGAACATTGCTCAGCAGCTGAATGGCATTAATGCTGTATGTATGACTTACTCTGAAGCAACCCCCTATTGATTATTGAAAAAAAAAAATCAAAAGTCAGAATTATATCCTCCTGTCTTTAGATTTACTTCTATGCTGATTATGTGTTCCGACAATCTGGTATTCCTATGGATAAAATACCTTATGCAACTGTCGGCACTGGTGCCTGTGAGTGCATCACAGCTTTAACGTGTGTGAGTATTCATTTGTACTTGAATTTTTAATGAAGTTTTGTGTCATTTTTGTTTTTATGCAGTGATTAAGGTACACACAAGTTGACTATTTCCTCTGACTTCTGGAAAAATTGCACTGGATTTGATTGGGGGTAACTTGAGTCCCCTTATTGTAGTACAAATGCACAATACACTTTCTAGCTTCATACCTATTCAAAGTTAATGGAAACCAGTTCAGTTTATTTGTAGAATTAACTGAACTATCACATTAAAATGCAACAAAATAGACATATTAAAACATGTGCAGCTACATTTGCTTGTTAAACCTCCCCACATGGTCTTGTGACATGCTGTGTGTCTCACAGGGTATGCTTATTGAATGTCTGGGAAGGAAGGTCCTCATCATGGGGGGTTATGTACTCATGAGTATCTGCTGTGTTTTTTTCACACTGACGCTCACTTTCCAGGTAAGTTACCTCATGATCAGACATCTCACCCAGACGTTTATGCCTGACTTAATATTCGCTCTCCCTTCAGGATTTCAGCCCAGTTTTTCCGTACCTGAGCATGGCATGTATTTTTGCCTTTATCTTGAGTTTTGGCTTGGGACCAGGTAAGTACATAAAGCATGAACCTCATTCAATTTCACAGCCATGTCACTAATTTTCTTTGTGTCTACTGTCTGTTAAAGGTGGCGTGACTAACATCCTAACCACAGAGTTGTTCACACAAAATGCTCGACCTGCTGCCTTCATGATTGCAGGATCAGTGAACTGGCTCAGCTTCTTCTTGATCAGCATGGTCTTTCCCTTCATTGTGGTCAGTGCTCCGGGTCAACATGAATAAGTGCAATTTAAAGTGTTTCACTGTTGTCTAATAGATCATTTCTTTACATCCATAGATTGGGCTGCAGCAGTACTGTTTCCTGGTCTTCTTGGCAGTTTGCTCCTTGGTGGTCACCTACATATTCTTTGTTGTTCCTGAAACAAAGAACAAAACCTTTGTGGAAATTCAGAATGAGTTCCAGTCATTGAAGACGAACAGGTTTTGCAGTTCAGATGGAGCTGGAACTATACTCTTATCAACGTCCATTTAAAATGTTTCTCAAACAAACTTCCTCTGTCACACACAACACTTACACATCACTAAATAAAGAGGAAACACACACATGCATGAGAGTGCAGACTGTAATAAATATCTACAAAATGAAGTTAAGATGGCCTTGTTACACATCCCTGTATTATACATGATGATTTGTACTACCTCTATAAAGGATGCTTTACTTAAAATTTTAAATACATTTCAGTTGAAAATGTCCATTCTTCCTTAATTGGTGTGAACAGGTTCAAAGTTAAGACTGGATGCTGCTGCGGCTGCCTGGTCTTTTCTAATCCCTCAGAGCTGCATGTGGTCTGGAGAACAAAGACTTTTTGCATGCGTTTTTACATGGATAAAGAGTACATCAGTGAGAAGATTTGTGGAGATTTGATTTGTTTATCAGTTTATCAACACTATCAGAAGTATGATTTATATAATACATATGCAACAAGGTCCATATATGGGTTTGCCAAAATGTTTTAAAAAGTTGTTTTTTCCAGTGAGAACAGAGTCATTTGAAAGTTCACATCAAAATGTTTCAAATCCAGAAATAGCAGCTTTTGGATATGGATGGCGATCTTAGGCTAAACATTTTGTCTTCTTTTGCCTGACTTTCTAGTCATATTTTAAAGTGGTGTTGATAAACCTGTATTTCTTCCTTTAGATAGCTCACTGATTTACAATTGTTTGCGCATAAGATATGGTGAATGCATAAATCATTCAAGCATCAAAAATGCATGTTTGACAGATAACTGAGTGTAGAAAGCTGTGCATCCTCACAATAACAAGCTTATGGCCAAAATCCTTTAATGGCTTTGCAAACAGAGGGTCATAACAACTGAAGGAAAACTACAGCTGGTTCGGTCAGCAGTTCCAATATAATAAAAATGTCATCACATGTCATGGCGCAGGCAGCTCCTCAGGTAGGACATAAGAAAGATTTTAAGAAAGATAAATAAAAACTTAAAAAAGTATTAACAAAACGATGCAGAGCATGGATGAAGACTCAGTCTTGGAACAACAAACTTGGAAAATTACATGGCGGTAGGACAGTTATTGTAAATGAAACAGATTTGAAACTGAGCAAAGAAACAGTACAGAGAATCCAGAGCTAAACAGTGTGAAATCAGGAATTTCAATGGGTGACTGAACAGGTGCAACAGATGAGGATGAGGAGGCAACACAGGTGAGTGGCATATATAGAAAGGTGAATGTGAGTACAAAAGAAAACAGGAAAAAGACAAACATAGGAGCAAACAGGAGAAAATCAAGATATAAACAGAGCAAGAACGTGACAGGAGAAATGTAGGGGAGTAATAAAGAATACAAAAAATGAAGATCAAGAATAAACTAAGACCCTAGAAATAAGGATGCAAACTGTCATGTCTAAACTTGGCAAACAACAAATACACGAGACTGAACCGAAAGTGAGTACACTCTAGGAGACAATAAGGAAAAGACTAAATAACACAGTAGATTGTCAAATCCCAGAGTAAACTATGAAAATAAACTTGACAATAAGAAGAAACTATTACATTTAAATGACCTATAAAAATGATCATATACAAATGTGATCATTTGCAATCATATTTTCTGTGATTACAACGTAATCTCAAGACATTTTACATGACAAACAGACCCAGTTCTTGTCTGCTTATAAAGTGTCTCCTAACTGATTTATTCCTACCAGATGCATTCAGTTTGTGCAGTCTTAAGAAAAAAAAACTGTTAGATTCAGCCATCTATCGTCTAAAGCTGTTTATACATGAGGTTCACTCCTGAGAAATGTCTGTCAGATTCAGTAGCTTTAATAATTTTCTGATTCTCAGCAGGAAGCTCCTTTATTTCAAGAAGAGACCTCCAGCTGAGTTTAACAACTTTTATCTCCAGATTTTTATGGTCAAACAGTGATACAGGAATTGTGACTGTGATATTGCATGAATCTCTCCTGTTCCAGAGCCAGCCAGTTCCAGTTAGTTTACTATGCATCTTTTCACTGTCCTGACATCATCTTCTTCTTCTATAGCATTTTCTGTCACTTTACATACTTTGTGTATTTCCGTCAACTGGACGGAAATTTAATTCAGAAATTATTTTTTCCCTATATATCTTCAAACCTTAAACTAAATATATTATATACATACCTATACACTCACACACACATACTAAATCCTCTCAGATAATTTTGTATCTTTTAAATATTTAATGAGTGCTAGAATTATTTCTGTCCTGAAATGATCAGAAATGCATTTGTTGTACAGAAATTTGGCAAAGTGTCTCGTCATACACTGCCATCTAGTGGCCAACCATAAAATAAAATAAAAAAAACCCAGCTCTGCTCTGTTCTGCTTGAGACAAAGCTTTCGGGCCTTTGAAATAAAACATTTAAAGACAAAGGTCAATCTTTCTCATTTCTTAATATTTTCTCTACCCTTTATTTAAAAATTTCCATGGCAAGACCAATCCAATACAACTGGACCAAATGCAGAGAAAATTACATTTTAACAAGCTCTTCCTCCTGCTGTGTTTATTTTTTACATACGTCTGTCTTTGCATCTGATCTGATTTAAATCGAAGTTATCAAAGTGATTTGTATAAGGGAAGCAAAATTTGAAAAACAATGTAGTAGCATAAACAACAGAATTGATATTTTTGGAAAACGTTTAAGGAATATATAAAAAACCAATCTATTTTGATCAACGGGCTGACTTTTAGAAATGTCCAACAGTTCCACCTGTTTTCAAAAATATTAACCAATTACTCAGGTGTATTCAAAAGTAAGTAAAAATAAACTAAAAAAGATAAAGAAAAAGTATTTAAGTAATGATCTTGTGAAGTGTGCTGAAAGCCCATCTGGGTACATGCCTTTCTAATGAACTTTACAGATTTTATGTTCAGACAAAAACATTTCGATATCACAGATTTCTGTCATATTTCTTTGCATCTCCTATGCCGCTACGATGTTGGTAAATAAGTAAAGTTTATGTCATTTTGGTTAGAAAAACTTCCAGTCACCAATTGACTTCACCTGGTTCAAAAAGTGAAAGTATTTGTTGAGATCCTAAACCTTTTGTATGTACAGTTCATGCCTTGCAAACTACAATGAGTTTGTTTAGTTTGGTTGCATATTATTGTGATATACAAAGTAAACTCATCCTCACTCTCTGTGCATCGGTTTTCTCTGCATGGCTAAGGTTGCCAAACTGTTTCATCTCTTGTCTATTAAGCCTAATGTTTGCCTAATTTTATGTACTTGTTCCGTTACAAAAGCAAGCACACTTTGTGCCGTCTTTGAATGACCTTCATCACTGTTTTCTTTGCATTTTGAAGGAATGTGAGAGTTTATTTCTGGCCCTGCATTGAAAAGGGAGGCTTCAGCAGAAAATTTACATTCCGTCAAAAATTGATCTTTGCATTGATTACACTGAAGTTTCTCCTGACAATAAAATTAACGAAACTGAATTAATAAAACCAATTTGGTTATTATCAAAGTTGGAAATTAAAACAATGCCATTTTCTTAAGTTGGTCTTTTTTCTTTTAGAAACAAACAAGTTGTTTGAAGAATGGTGTGATTTAAATCTGTCTCTTTTTCTTTTTTTTTATTAAAGAATTTATTCTTGATTATATCCAAACCAATTATAATATTATATCTCTTCTCACATTTGAAACTTGGGGTAAACTGCGGTTGGGGCAAAAGAAGGATCTAATGCTGTTTTCTAAACCTAATTGCCCAGCCTCAGACTTGATTGAATTTTTCCCTAATCTCTGTGTAAAGTGAAGTCTTACTGAACAGTTTCAGTCTGCAACCTCCACAGCAGACCTGGAGGATGGGAAACTCTTTACTCTTACTGGAAACCACGAAACTACAGTAAATGGACAGATGAATGTGGTCGGATTGCAATTCCGTCACCAAAATTACTTCAATGTAGCCAGAACAATGCGAGTGATTCTTCAGCCCCAGTCGATTGCATCAGGTCAGTTGTATCATCATCATCATCATCAGCAGCAGCAGCAGCAGCAGCAGCCCGAACTTCTTCTTCCGCCTTAAGTCGGTGCAGAGAGCCAGCGCTCTCTGGGAAGACATCCCGACAGCGAACTTTTAGGAAACCCAACGAAATGCCGAAAGATTATTTGACGGAGTACGAGCCTCTGCTCACGAAGGGCAGCAAAAAACCAAAAAAAAGGTTACAGGTAAGCCGACTTTAGAGCCCAGGCTGGAGGATCTTGATGCGGTAAGTGTAACTTTCCCAATTCAGACGATTTCTCATGTTAAGGACCAGCCTGTGTTTTCTGCCTGCAGCTGTTTTGTTTCCAGTTCCCAAACAAGTTTCTCCTGCTGGCCATGTTTTCGACATGCATAGGTGGCACGTTTCAGTGCGGATACAACATATCGATCATCAATTCGCCCACTAAGGTACTCACTGATGCTCCTCATTGACACAGACGCATCCATTGATCCAGGTTGTTGTGACTTTTAATTGGCAGACGACGGCATTATGATAATTGTCTGGTTACCAGGTAATTAGACGTTAATTGTTCAATTTGACTCGCCCTTCTGCGCATGCTTGATTCTTTGAGAGAGCGGTGACTTTTAAAATCCACTTCCAACAAGTCCTCCATTCACTGTTTTCAGTTGGTTTCATTGGCGTCAGTCACTGGTTAACCACCCCGTGGTGGCATGACTGGACCAGCGCAGATTGGACCAGACTAGTGGCCACATTTCTGTGCTAGAGGGACATGTGGATTTCACAGGAAAACAGGATTGTTCCCTGGAAAGTTGTCACTTTGTGGATCTCTTCACAAGGAGCCATTTGTAAAGATAAACCATTTGTAAAAGAAAAAAAATCAGTTAAAGCAAAAATAAAATAGCTTCCTTGTTTGATAAAATCTCATATTGTCAGTTTGAAGTTTTAAAATGGTGCCCCATGTTTTATGGTGAAGCGAAGCGTGATTCAGTTTATGCAATAAAACTCTGCAAGATAGATTTTTAAGAAAAAGAAATAAAAAAGGAACAAAAAAAGCTTTAATTATAGGTACATTTTTAAATTGTTGGAAAAAATATTTTTTTAACATGGATAATGCGCAATGTTACACCCCCTTAAAAATGTCTACGGTTTTGACTTTTTTTTTTTTTGGCTCACTTGAATGTTTCAGATGGTCATTTTTTCAAGATTTGACATCATAACTTAAGTAAAATACAAAACACAGTTTTCAATGAATGATTTTATTAAGAGATAAATGAAAATATTTCTTATTATAATTATGTAACAGCATTTTATTTCTTTTAATTGAATCCTTAAGCTTTTACAGTTGTACTAGTTGAGCTTAGTTACTGGAGGAGAATGGAGAAATTTGTGTCATTTTCTGTCTGCTAATGCTATTATTCTACTTCTTTTCTTATTTCAAGTATGTGCAAGACTTCATAAACCAGACCTGGAGTCAGCGTTACCAAACAGAGATATCTAAAGATGGGCTTACACTCCTCTGGTCCACCATTGTGTCTATGTTTACCATAGGGGGATTTATAGGAGTGTCCATTGGTGGCACTTTGTCAGTGAAGTTGGGAAGGTATAAAAATTTTGAAAACAACATGTAGAAATGTTGATCATTTCTTTTATTGTATAAATATTACATTTTCTTGTCTTATGGTGTTTTTCAGGAGAGGGACGCTTCTGGCCAATAATGTTTTTTCATTAGTTGCTTCTCTGTTGATGGGCCTGAGCTCCTCTGCAGGCTCATTTGAGATGCTCATTATTGGACGTCTTCTCATTGGAATAAATGCAGGTAAATTCATTTATTGTAGGAACAGATTTACAACAAGTACAACAAGTAGGTTTTAGAGCAAAAACATAAAGCAGCTTTTGGTCTTAAACCTATCTTTGGTAGAGCCACATGGAGAGGTGATTGACAGCTCTGAAATCCTCTTCCTGGCTGTGATTGTGATGTTTCTGTCAACAGAAACACTTTTTGTCTGTCTTATTCCAGAACTGTTATGACATGGTGACAGTTCCAACAAATATGTAAAAGAAAAATGTTTTTTTTTTTTATAGAAGTTTCATACTGCAGCATTAACAAACACTTCATATTGTTTTACTCAATGTAATGAATGTATTTTGAAAATAAATAACTGAAATAAATGAACTTTTCAGTTAAATTATAGTTTACTGACACCTGTGCAAGACTGTAAAATCCCTCTTGTTATTTTTGCAGGCATTGCGCTATGTGTTGAGCCTATGTTCTTGGGCGAAATAGCTCCAACATCGTTACGTGGTGCCATGGGAACAGGCTCCTCCATTTTTCTCACTGGTGGCATCTTGTCGGGACAAGTGATGGGCCTCAAGTTAGTGAAATATTTGTTTTGTTAATTTCAGTCTACTGCTGCATATTGATTTGTGCTCAAATTGAAAACTAATATAATTATATTTGTGTATTGATGCAGGGAATTGCTCGGTAAAGAACAGTACTGGCCCCTCTTGCTCGCCACCACGTGTATTCCAACATTACTGCAGTTGCAGTTGCTGCCCTGGTTCCCTGAAAGTCCGCGCTACCTCCTTATTGATAGAGGAGACAAGGAGAAATGTAAAAAAGGTAAGAGACTTCAATGCAAGTGTGGTTTCTTTTTTTGTCATTCCAAATTTTAAAACAATTTCATGTGTTGCCTGCCAAGAAGACATGGTGCATGTGACGGTGCTTTGCAGAAAGGCTAAATACTTCTCAAACACTGCTAGAGGCTGTCAGTTAAACCATGTGAGCGCCTTCTGATAATTGCATAATGATGTGAAGAAACTGTGGTTTGACCTTTGGTTTCTTAAAAGGAAAAAAAAAGCAGTCTGTCGTAGCGTGCCCATGTGAGAGAAAACGTGAACAGAGGACCTCTTTTTCTGTCTGCAGCCCTGAATCAGTTGCATGGCTCAGCAGGCTCTGAAGTTGTCCTGGAGGATATCCAGAAAGAGAAGGACAATTTGGTTGGTTTCAAAGCCAAGAAACCCTGGGAGCTCTTTGCAGATCGCAGCATACGCTGGCAAGTCATCACCATCATTGTACTCAACATAGCACAGCAGCTGAATGGTGTCAACGCTGTATGTATGAGCTTCCTGCACTGTGACCTCTCAATGTCTTTGAAAAACAAAGCTTTAAAGACTTGCCCTTGTCTATATCGACTGCAGATGTACTTCTATGCTGATTACTTGTTCCGACAAGCTGGAATCTCAGAAGATAATATACCTTACGCCACCGTCGGCACAGGTGCCTGTGAATGCCTCACTGCATTAACATGTGTAAGTATGAGCTTTAAAGACATTTCTGCATTAAGCCGCAGAAAAATAAAGGGTGCTGCAGTGGAAAGACTATTAAAAATCAACTGGCTTGATGCTTATGATACACATGATACAGCTGTCATTTAAAGGTTAAAAGTGATAGTTTTGGTTTTGTGACATGCTGTGTTTCTTTTAGGGTATGCTGGTTGAATCTCTAGGAAGGAAAGTGCTCATCTCAGGAGGATACCTACTGATGAGCATCTGCTGCATTTTATTCACAGTGACACTTGCTCTGCAGGTAATTCTTCCCAAGGATACGTCCTTAATGGGGCTTTCTATTTTTATAATGTTCTACTAGCATTTAGTTATACCTGTACAGAACAATAGTAAACACCTTTCCATGTTGCTTAAAGAAAAAGCAGACAAAGGCAAAAACCAAGAAGAATTTCAACAGCTAAACATGACAAAACTGGTTACTTACCCAATGCATTTTGTCCCTGTCACCAGGGACATGTGGAAGCTTTGTCTTAGGAGTATTTCATCCAAAACAAACACAAATAAAAAAAGTAGTTATGACATTTTGAAATAGAGGTGACGCACTATATATGTTGCTTGCTTTCAAAGAAAAGTCTGACTTGTAACTTTTTCATTTCAGTGTCAGGCTTGCGTTCACTCATCTTTTCAATTACTGTCTCTCTTCCTGCAGAATGTCAGTCCAGTCTTTCCATACTTAAGCGTGGCTTGTGTTTTTGCTTTTGTCTTAAGTTTTGGCTTGGGACCAGGTACGTTAGCAATCTAGCAAATGTTTCCTATTTCAACATCTTCATCAGCAACACAACATTCTTAACTTTGTTGTTTTGTCCTCTAAAGGTGGCGTAACAAACATTTTAACCACAGAGATGTTCAAACAAACTACTCGGCCTGCAGCCTTCATGATCGCGGGATCAGTGAACTGGCTCAGCTTCTTCCTTATTGGCTTGCTCTTTCCCTTTATTGTGGTAGGTGTTAGAGATAACTTCGAGCTTAGTTTTATGAATGTTTTGAAAATATTTGTTTCAGTTTAAAATAAATACATAATTGTCTTTTATTTTCTTAAAAATTTCACATACAGATGTATTAATTTTGACAATAATGAGTCACCCAGTTTAGATTGAGCAGTGATTTACTTTGACTTTCAGTTGACTACTGTGAGTCGGCTGTGTAATCCAGCGGCTCCACCGCAAAGCAGGATTAGGTTCATTTCACTTCTCATCTATATCAGCTTGACTATTTTATTATCTTTCTATTTTTTTTTTTTTTTTTTTAGCAAAATGAAGCTGAAACATTTCAAGTGCTTGATATCTTATTAGAGGGATTAATGTGATACAGGAAAACCCAACTTGGCTAAACTGCAAATTATAATGAGCAATAATCTTATGTGAGAAATGATGGAAAACACAAAAAGTCTAATAGAATTAAAGTAATTATTAGATGATTTTTACACCTTCAAACAATGGATGACTAGATATTTCAATTGTACTGTAAGTAAAGTTAACATTTTGGTCTGGCCCTTCTGGAGTCCCCACCTGAATTTGATTGAGAAAATGTGAAGGGAGCTGAAGATTAGGGTGATAGCACAGAGTCTTCTAACCTCAAAGACATATTGGCCACTGATGGATTTATATAATATATGTCTTAATTCAGTAAGAGTTTAAAATGGCTTTCAGAACTCAAACCCAACTTGTGTGTGAACTAATAAAGATGCCTGAGTGTGTATTGGTTGCTTATAATGTCTAATCAGTGAGTACCCAAAAGTTTTCTTTTTTAAAAAAAATCATGTTTTGATGTCCGTTGAAAGTAAAATGTCTGCATTGAAATGTTGAATGTTTTACATCGGCATTTCTTTGTTTTTTCCCCAGATCGGGCTGAAGCACTATTGCTTCCTAGTGTTCTTTGTCGTCTGTCTCTCGGTGGGGATCTACATCATCATCGTTCTCCCTGAAACCAAAAACAAAAGCTTTGTGGAAATCCAGAAAGAGTTCCAGACCAGATGGAGTAAAGAGACGAACTCTGATGAAGCAGATGCTTTGCTTATATCTACTTCTTTATGAAGGGATTTCTGATTCAGCATTAGCGCTAGCAAAGCTAGCTTGTCTTCTAAACAAACCATGAAGATTTATTATTCAATTCAGTTTTATTTATATAACTGAGGCACTTTACATAAACATTATTTCAATTCAATCATACATATATTCCAAATGATCCCAGTTTTCAAACAGTACAGTATGCTCAATTAATTATCATTTGCAGAAAAAAAAAAATTGTGATAAATAATGCAATATATCTGTGGCACTTTTGAAAATATTATTGTTTGGGGTTTTTTTCTCTTGAAAACTGAAGCTGTGTTGATTTGTGTGGATTTTATTGTGCCAAATGGTAGTTTGGATAACTTTTTCAAAGAGCACCGTCCTGCAGTTTTACAATAAAGATAAGCCAATTAAATACGACCTTTTGTAATCAATCAGAGGTCTGCATGCCACTGAGGCTACTTTGTGTTTCATTTTCTTAATCCCTTGGGAGACATGTGATCTGTTGAACAAAGCATTCACTGAAGTGCTGCTCATGACTACTTCTGGAGGAAAGATAAAGGGGTATTATAAGTTATAACTAAGGTTAGAGAATATAAGACTTAAGGCTTATATATTTAAGGAATGCATAAATATGGGTTATTCTTATGTAAAGTGTTTTCTTTAGGAGTTATTCTGTTACTCTTCCTTGATTGTTTGAACAAACTGCGAATACAGCTGACTGACTTAACTGTTCAAACTACCACCTGACTGAAATGATGAGATTTATTTTCTGGGAGCCGAAGGGGTCATTCAGAGTGTAGTGTCTCCCTCAGACCAACAGGTGGCGGTAATCACCGCAGCTCCACAGAAAAATTGAAAAAGGAAGAAGATAAAACCTTTCCTCCTCATGTTAATATGGCGATGTAGATGTACTGTCCACGCTGGTTTGTTGACATTTATTTAAAAGCTTTATTCCGACTGTTTTAGTCGCAATACAAGAACAACCATGTCGAGACTCATCGTTAAAAACCTGCCTAATGGGGTAAGTAAGAACGCGCTCTGTTAAATATAGATGAAACCATCAGTTTTAGTTAATCTGATGATGTTTTCTTGTGCCCAGCTGAAGGAGGAAAGGTTCAGGTCGATGTTTGCTGCTTTCGGCACCGTCACAGACTGCTCTCTGAAGTTCACCAAAGAGGGAAAGTTCAGAAAGTTTGGCTTCGTGGGCTTCAAATCCGAGGAGGACGCGAGCAAAGCGCTGAAACATTTCAATAAGAGCTTCGTGGACACATCCAGAGTCACGGTGAGATTTTCACCAACCCCAACAAGAAGAAATGTGTGTTGTTTGTTAGTTCATGCACGCCTGGTGTTCGTCTACCTGCAGGTAGAGATGTGCAAAGCGTTTGGAGATCCCACTAAAGGAAAAGCCTGGAGTAAGCACACCCAGAGCTCAGAGCAGGATAAACCCTCTGCTGCTGCTGCTGCTGCTTCCACAGACAAAAAGAAGGTAAGAGGACATTTCAGCCTGGAATGTGGAGAAAACACCCCAATCAAATCTGTCTGGCTTTCACTGGCTTACACAGATTACAGGCCGGATTTGGCTTCATTTCTAATAACTTACACATACATGCTCATTTAATTCAACCACTATTGTTGCTTCTCAATAAATCAGAATATAAATGAAAAGCTTGCAAACCCCAAATTCAGTTTTATGAACTGTCTTTGTTAAGAAAGCTGAATATTTGCAGGAGATTTTAGTGGAAGGAAAAACATCTCATCGTAAGATGCACAAGGAAAGCAACAATCACCCAAATTAATAGAATTTATATCAAGTGTAATTTTTTTTTAACGGAAAAAAATTACGCCTTCTTCCTGCTTCCTTCAGAAAGGAAGCAGTTTTCAGTGAACATTTGATTTTGTTGGAGTTTTCATTTTTGATGCCTCTCATATTCATAATCATCTCTAATTTGTGAAAATTTTCAGAGTAAACTGTACTGTATGTTTCTTGTTTGTGTTGAAATTCAGAAAAATACGGGGAAAAAGGAAACCAGGAGTGCACTGGGAAATGTGAGTAAAAAAAGAAACAACTGTTTCCAGTTAACTGTTAAACTGTAGCTACTAAACATAAAAATGTGTCAAAAAGACAAATTAAATGACAATTTTTGGCTGCTTTTGTTACTTGTAGATTATGGATGTAGAAACAATTTAAACAGTAGCTGTAGTATGTTGGCACTTAATAAAATTGAATACTTTGTGACTCTTTTGTTACTGTTTTTGTTATAATGATAATTTTTTTATATTCACTTTCTTGTGCTGTGTCAGCTCGAGGCAGAAGATGGATTTAATGAGTTTCTGTCAGTGCATCAGAACCGCAGCCAGGCCCAGACCTGGGCAAATGACATGGCTCAGGATCCGGCTGACTCTGGAAGCGTACAAAAGCAGAAGAAGAAAAAGCCAGCCTCTGATGATTACCTTAACTTTGACTCAGACGAGTCAGAGGATGAAAAACATGATGATGATGATGATGATGATGATAATGATGATGATGATAATGAAGGTAAGGGTTGGTTGTTCCTTTTTTCTTTCTGAAATTTAGTACAAATAGTTCAGTTGTTCTTTTAAACTAGAATTTGAAGATCTCTGTATTTTTAGTTGCCTCTAAAGAAGCCCTGAAGTCTGGCCTGTCGGATATGGACTACCTGCGCTCCAAGGTGGCTCAAACTTTGGAGGAGAGTGACGAGGAGAATGAAGTTGATGAAGGGGAGGAGGAGGGTCCTGTTCAGCATGGGGACAGCGCCTATGAGAGCGGTGAACGAGAAAACATCTCGAAATCTAAACCTTTACCTGGGAATAAGAAACAAAGTTCCCAACAGGAGGTACATTTAAGTGAAACCTTAGATATAAACATTTGGTTGAACTTCTATGTTCAAAACCACATTTCTTTGTTCAGATGGAGCCGACGACAGATTTCACAGTGAAGCTAAGAGGAGTCCCATTTAATGTAAAAGAGGTGAGTTAAACTGCATCACTGGCAACGTCTTGCTTTAAAAACAGGCCGTCTTTATTATTCCACTTTTTTCATGTTAAATTCTGTTAGCAACAAATCCGAGAGTTTATGACTCCGCTGAGGCCTGCAGCCATCAGGATCGGGAGGAACGAAACTGGAAACAGAACTGGTGTGTGGGAAAAAAATATGTTTTTATTATATATTTATATATATATATATGTATATATTTATATATATATATATGTTTCTGTTTAAACAGAAACATGTATGTGTCAAACAAGCTCCATGTGGCTCCTTTAGGTTATGTGTATGTGGACTTGCACTCTGATGAAGAGGTGGAGAAGGCTCTGAAGAAGAACAAAGATTACATAGGTAAGAAGTCAATAAATAAGTAAGTAATTTGGAACTATTAAGATTGTGTTTATCACTGCCAATATAAACAGATGGTATTTGCCATCTCTGAGAGTTTTATCAAGACAAAAAATTTTATTTAAAAGTGATGTACCATAAAGCTTTTTTCCGGCCAAAACCTGGATCCATCAGTTCATCATTTGACTCGATGCAAGATTTGTTTGTATATCCTGAGTTGTAAAGTTAAAGACTCCGACTTATCACTATTCACCCCATCACTATCTATTGTTTTGATGTTGTTTTTTGTTTTATGCTGTGGAATATGATTGTGAAACTTGGTGAAGAGTAAGTGCAATAATTTTTGGCTGGAGCAGTAGTAAAACAGTTTTTATTCCCACTAAGAAGAGTTTTTTGTGAGCTTTATAAAAGTATAATTGTATTGAAATCTTGGTGGGTTAACCCCAAGAAAAACAGTCTCTAATATGGCAGAAACTAGTGGGGATTCTTTAATAAACAAATAAAATGTATTAATGAATAAATACGGTAGACTGAATCTATATAGAAGTTTTCTATTCATACCAAACACTCAAAGTTTGGTATGATTATCTGGGCTTTATGTGATACACCTGTGTGTGATTTTAGCCGTTTTATATTAATTAAAGAAATGTGGGATTGTCCTACATTTATTCTGATCAAAAAATTTTAATTCAACTTTAAAAGAGTTTTTCTTTGATTTTTGTTTAGTTTATATGAGGAAGATTTTGTGCATGTTTTAAAATCTGTTTGAAATATCTAGATGTCCAAATAGCTGGAACACACCCTGCAATATGTTATCCATATTTACTCGTATATTCATGCACTTACATGACCTTATTTGTGATTCTGCATCAGTTTATCTGAATGAGGTCTTGGTTTAACAGCAAACCTGATTGCTTTCCAGGAGGTCGTTACATCGAAGTCTTCCGCATTGATTCATCAAGGGCGAAAACTAATAGGAACAAAAATGACAAAGAAATTGACAGAAACTTCACCAGGAAGCTGAAGGAGGATGAGGAAGAGGAGGATGTTTCAGAGTCTGGTCGACTCTTCATCAGAAACCTGCCCTACACCTGCACAGAAGAGGAGATGAAAGAGCTTTTCGCTAAATATGGCGAGTTGAAGAACACACAGTGCACATATAATTATTTCAATTCTGCCTGCTAATATATTTTTCTGATTCTTTGTACTTTATAGGTCCTTTATCTGAGATTCTCTTCCCGATTGACAATCTGACCAAGAAACCTAAAGGATTTGCTTTTGTCACCTACATGATACCAGAAAACGCTGTGGTAGCTCTTTCGAAGTTAGATGGACATATATTTCAGGTATTTGTTTGTTACTTTTTAAAAAATGATTCAAACTTTTATATCAGCTGTGTTTTTTTTTGGAGGGGAATTTTTATGCTTTTTCTTGTTCAGTTGTTTACAAACAGATGATAATTATATTTATTTTCCATGTCTAAAACTGAAAACAACTGTTGCTGTTTTTTATGCACGAAGCAAAAATATGATCATAAGGCATCAGAGAACACAACTTAAGTTACAGGAGAGTGAATGTTATGGACAGGACTCTGAACTGAGACATCAGTGCCCAAAAGAGGACAATGATGATAAAGTCTTTAAAGTGAGCTCATAAGATGATGTACATAAGAAATTATTCAGAGAGCAGAAAGATGTTGAATTACATGACAACTCAGACTTTGTAATATCTGTTTTGTTTTTGGCCAGCATTTGTTACTGTGGTAGATGGGCTTTTCTTATCATGCAGTGGCCATGTAAACACAATGGCAGTGAATGGAAATCTACCTTCTTTACCTGTTTACTTTCATGAAGCTCACCCAACTCTCCTTGACAGAAGAAGTTTTTTTACTACATTTTTTGTTTGTTCACAGATAAAGACAGGCATTTATGTTTGATCATGGTCATCCACATATGGTAAAAGTGCCTGTTTTAGGGAGGTGTGACACCAACTATTTTTTGTTTTGGAGAATAGTATCTTAAAATAGCTTTTTGGCATCAAAAAGGTGTAAAAATTTTATCTGTTATGCATGAATGATCTCTAGGTTTTCTGGTTCTAAATTTTAGTGAGTGGATGTGTTTTCTGTGGTTTTAGGGTAGAATGCTTCATGTTCTTCCCTCCACTTTGAAGAAGGAAAAGTCTGAGTCTTCAGAATCTGGTGGTCCTGGTTCTTCATCTTATAAACGACAAAAAGATGCTAAAAATAAAGCTTCAAGTTCCAGGTAAGCAACAATGTAATATGATGTTTTCAAATTTTTTTGGTTGCTTTTTTTAAAATTGCACACTAATTTTCTTTGTCTTTCCAGTTCACACAACTGGAACTCCTTGTTTCTGGGTACAAGTGCAGTGGCCGATGCCATTGCTGAAAAATATAACACCACAAAAAGCCATGTTTTAGACCATGTGAGTGAACCTACATCTGGGGATTTTATGCTAAATCATTATATTAGTTGTTCAGCATGAACAAAACTAATTAACAAGGTAAACTATTTTTTTGTATTATCTTCCAAAGGAGTCAAAGGGAAGTGTTGCAGTGCGGATGGCTCTTGGAGAAACCGAGATTGTCCAGGAGACCCGAAAGTTCCTGCTGGACAACAGTGTCTGCCTAGACTCCTTCAGTCAAGTAATTATGAGAACAAAATCTGAGAATATGAATACTTCATCCATGCATGTCTGCTAATGTCTAGTTATGTTTATACAGGCAGCAGCAGCAAGGAGTACAACTGTGATCCTGGTAAAAAACCTTCCCGCTGGAGTGACGACAACAGAGCTGGAAGAACTTTTCTCGCCTCATGGCTCTTTGGGTCGAGTTCTGCTGCCGCCTTCAGGACTCACCGCCATCATTGAGTTCCTGGAGCCAACCGAAGCCAAGCGAGCGTTCACCAGGCTAGCTTACAGCAAGGTGTGGAAGACCTTTCCAAATACTCTTTACACCTTTAATGTTTTCACATTTTGACACTTTACAACATTACATCACACATCTATCACTTATTGATTTTAGCTGATAGGCTCCAAAAAGTGGTGCATAATTGTGAGGTGGAATGAAGATGATGGACTCCACATACTATTTAGGTTACTTCTGGGTTAAGTTGCTTGCAATATATTTTATTTAGGAGCATCAGAGTAAGGCAAGGCGAGTTTATTTGTATTGCACATTTCAGCAACTAAACAATCCAAAGTGCTTTATGCAGCTGAATGAGTTTTACATGTCACTTTACTTTGATGAGTCATGTAAAATGTGTTTGTTTTTGTTGTTTTTAAACCCTAGTTCCACCATGTCCCACTGTATTTGGAGTGGGCTCCTGTTGGAGTGTTCACAGCTGCCAAACCGGAAACAGGTAGAAATTTCTACACACTAGACAGCCTTTAGGTTTTATTGTTTCTAAAAAAAAATATGTATTTTTTCATAATATACATTATATCTACCTAAACAAACATTACCAAAAAAAAATCTATCAGATAAAGAAAAGACAGTGAAGGAAGAGAAAAAGAAAGAGGAGGATGAGAAACAAGAGGAAGATGATGATGATGAAGAAGAAGAAACTGTGCCGGGATCCACACTTTTCATTAAGAATCTGAATTTCAGCACAACAGAAGAAAAGCTACAGGAGGTAAGTCAACTCTCATAACTGTATAAACAAATAGTAAATAAACAGTATTTTATGTTTTGTTCTGTTTTCTTTATTTATTGCAGATCTTCTCCAAATCTGGAAAAGTCAAGTCTTGCAGCATTTCCAAGAAAAAAGATAAATCAGGTATTTCATATTAAGACTTGAATCCTACTTTGACAAAGAACTGATTCTCCAGGAGCTTCAGTTTTGTTAACTTCATTTTTATTTTATTTGAAATATTTGGTGTAGATGTAAACATTGTTTCTATCATTCAGCCCTAATGGTGATCCTGCAGCCAAAGTCCATACTAATTGATCAGGCTGCTGATAGGCAGAGTGTGACATCAATGTTATATAAGCATTTCCTGTGCATCCCTAAAATGTTGCATAATATGTAATGCTTGCTTTTATAGATTCTAATGTTGGCATTCTTGCTGATGTGATCATTTGAAAAATGCTAACAGGTGTAAATATTAAAATCTTTTCCTACTATGATTTTTCTTCTTTGAGTTTTATTATCCTGATTCTAAGTGTCATCAATAGCTGACCTGTAGTTTGAACTTGCAGGTAACATGTTGTCCATGGGTTACGGGTTTGTTCAATATCAGACAGCAGAGGCAGCACAGAAGGCTCTTAGGCAACTGCAGGTACCCATGCCATATTCTCAGTGAACCAGTTCCACTTACCAACTGCACAGCCTGAATTTGGGCTGACTGGTGTGCACTCTCTCCTCTCTTTCAGCACTGTGTGGTGGATGATCATCAGCTAGAGGTGAAGATTTCTGAAAGAGCCACAAAGTAAGTTGCTCCTTTCAATGAAAAATACATTATAAACTGTGGAAAAGTCGCTATTTACTCAGTTGTGTTACATCTGTGGGCAGAACTGCTGAGGTGTCTCACAAAAAGAAGCAAGCTGAGAAGAAGCAAACGGGCTCCAAGATTCTTGTCCGCAACGTTCCTTTCCAAGCCACTGTCAGGGAAATTCGGGAGCTTTTCTGGTACCACGCAAGCGAGTCCTTCTGCCTTTTTATTTACTCTGCTTGTCTCGGTTGGTGTTGACAAATTATTTCCCTCATAAAATGTATTTTCAGTACATTTGGGGAGCTGAAGACTGTCCGTCTTCCAAAGAAAGCAGCTGGTTCAGGGAACCATCGGGGCTTTGCATTTGTTGATTTCCTCACCAAGCAGGATGCTAAGGTTTTTCTCCTATGATGCGCATTCTCACAAACATAATTCAAGAATTAAAATCATGAATGTGCTTAAATGTAATAATCATGATTATAAATGGTCTTTTCTTTGCAGAAAGCCTTCACTGCACTCTGCCACAGCACCCATCTGTACGGGAGGCGTCTTGTGCTGGAATGGGCTGACGCTGAGGATACAGTGGAGACATTGAGACAGAAAACAGCTGAACATTTCCATGGTGATCTACCAAAGAAGAGACGAAAAGCAGAAGTCCTGGAAGGAATTCTGGAGTCGATGGAAACCGATGGGGGAGTTGAAGACTGAGGGGGACCTGATCATGAACAGGGGAGATTTGGACTGTGACAAATAAGGAGACCTGACGAGAGATAAACAAACATGGCAAAGATTTTACAAAGATTATTACTGTGACTGTATTATGTATTTGTATGAAATAGTTTTACATAAATGTCTACATGTTGATTGTCTTTTGTCGTTTATTACTTGCCAACCAAGGTCGTTGATGTATCGGTTGCATTTGAGCCAGTTCAATAAGTGGAATGATAGAAACTTTATCTCTTCTTATTGCTTGTTTCTCTATTGTTTTCCATAATGCATATCTACGGCAATGTGAATAGGAGAGCTGTTTGGTAGCCGAAAGAGCAGAGTTGCTTTCATAGTACAGTCGAAAGATCCGGATCCCGAAAAAGAGCCGAAATTCTCACGATCAAAAGACAGACTTTTACTTTGAAACTGACTTTGCTTAAGCAAAGTCACGTGCTCCATATCCCCTGGTGTCATGTGACTTGTTCAGTGAGACATGGCGTCCAGGCAAAACAAGATGTTTGCCCCTGAAACTCCCTCAAAGACCTTTATCTTCTGTGTGACTTTAATCGGACTGTGTTGCTTTTGTGCGTCCGCTGGAGCTGAAATCCGCACAGCGGTCATCGACAAACAAAGCGGCCAGTTGTCTGTCGTCAATGGTTATCAGGAAGATTATGTTGCCTGGGCAAACTTCACAGATGACATCAACACAACGGGGTGAGTCCAAATATGCAGGTCAATTCAGGCTCACCTGGGCCTCCTGTGAGTGAGATAACATGATCCCAGTAAGTCACACCGAAAAACTACAATATCCAGAAACATAATCTGTTGGTTTCTTTCTTGTAGTTTGGAAGAAAGCTTTCATAAAAACAAAGGGGTATATCAAGAGTACATTTTTGCTGTGAAGATTTATGTGGAGAAAGCTGGATTTCAATTCTTCAATCTGTTTTAACCTAAAACAATTATGCCTGACAAGTTTTTTATTTATAGTAAAAGTTGGATCTTTACAAACATAAAGTGTGTAAATATTTTTATTGAGTTCTAAAACAGTGCATGATCCCTTAAAATTAGGAGCTTTTTGTTGACTCAAATGTCAGAGTTCAGATGTGTAAAAATGGATGAATCCAGTTTTCTTAAAATCTTTGTTTACAAGAACTAGTCTGAAGTTATTTAAAATATCACCCAGACATGGGGACTAAAGGATTGTTGCAGGCCGCCAAATGGGAATGTACTGGATATGTTTTAATTCTTGACAGAGTAGGAAGATCTTTAACTGTTTAATTTGTATTTCTATTTATTGTCAAATGCTCTCATGTCAGCTGGTCCTTTTTGGAGGTCACAACCAGCAGCCGGTACAATGACAGCATCCAAGCTTATGCTGCTGGTGCCGTTGAGGCTTCAGTCACTTCTGTGGTAAGCTTGGCCCTCTTTCAGACAAAAGGTCAGATACTTTGTCTTTTCCCTAATTATTATTAACATATTATTGTTTCAGCTCATTTATAAACACTGGATGAACACTTGGATGGGGTACTGCGGGCCCTTCATGTCTGAATCTGATTACTGTGAGCGCCTTAAGACTTTTATTTCAGCCAACCTTCAGTGGGTTCAGGATCAAGTGGAGAAGCAGCCGGCTTCACCCTACTGGCACCAGGTAATAATCAATATTTGTACTATTCCTGTTGGTCTTATTTAGAGTTGCTTTAGCATTTATCTCTGCTTTTCAGGTGCGTCTGGCGCTGCTGCAGCTTAAAGGTCTTGAAGACGGCTACAATGACCAGCTGTACTTTCCTACTGGGCGCTTCAACCTCAATCCACTTGGTTTTTTGTAAGCTCTGGGCTTTTACTGTGTAAATCTGAGCCAAGGCAATCAACTTTTTATCTCACATTTTCCACTGCTACTCTTCACAACCAGACTTTTCCAGATGGGTGGAGATCTTGAAGACTTGGAGTCAGCGTTGAATAAATCCAGCAAAACTCGCCTTCTTGGTTCTGGCTCCTGCTCTGCGCTCATTAAACTGCTGCCAAACAATAAAGATTTGCTGGTGTCACATGACACCTGGAACACTTACCAGGCAATGCTGCGCATTATGAAGAAGTACATCTTCGCCTTCAAAACTTCTCCATTAGGTACCTCTGACGATGCATTTTTATTCATTGTGGTCATTGCTGTCTAAACCTCAGAATGAAACTGAAGAAACTGTAAAATTATTGGTTAGAAAAAGGAAGTGATAATACCCCAGCATATAAAATTGAATTTTTGTTTCTGTTTGTTGGTCATGGCAAGGTTCCCTGTTTGGAGTTAGAAATATCAGTAATGTTAACATGTAGTAAATCAAGTTTAAAAGTGAATATATAAAAACCTTTATTAACCTTTCAAGATCTAAGAGTGTTCAGGGCAAGATAATTATACTGACTGTGCATTTTGGGATCTATTTGAAGAGCCAGCATGAACGTTTAAATTGTGTCATGATGTGAAGCAACTGCAAATTTGCATCAAGTTTCAATTTTCTATATGTCTTTGACATATACAACCAGTTATGCATAAAGGCACATGTTTACCTCATAAATAATGAGCTGTAAACCACATGTTGAATATTTAAATGCCTATCTGATGGATTTCCATCTGATGGATTTCCTTTGATATATTTTTTTAGCACAAGTTGAGTCTCTTCTAAATTAACTGCTTAAATCTAGGAGGAGCAGATTAGAAAGCATGTGTTCTTTGAAAGAATATAAAACTTCTTTAATGTCTTGTACTTTGAAGACAACGATCCTCTTCCTGGAGGAACTCAGGCTTTCTCATCATATCCTGGCTCCATCTTTTCTGGAGATGACTTTTACATCTTAAGCAGCGGTTTGGTGAGAATTTGCCTCAGTGATGATAAAGCTATTCTGATTGAAACTTTCCAGTGTGAATGTTTTTCTCCTTCCTATTCTGTCTTTTAAATCCATCTTGTGCCTGCAGGTTACACTAGAAACCACCATCGGCAACAGCAACCCTGCTCTCTGGAAGTTTGTCCAGCCGACGGGAACGGTAATGGAGTGGCTGCGTAACATTGTTGCTAATCGGTTGGCGACTACAGGCCAGGACTGGGCGGAGATATTCAGCAAGTACAACAGTGGAACGTGAGTTTTACAAATGGAAATGAAGAATCCACTAACAATGTATTCTAAATAGTAAGACTTGGTTTCTGTTGCTTATTTTACAAAAATGTGGGTTGCAATCAGTTTCTGTTGTACTGTTACTGAAGGAGTGTTTACTGTAGAGAGAAATGAGTTGAGTATGTGATGCCATAAAGTATACAAGTCCTAGAGCAAAAAGAGAAACGACGATAGTTACACAATAGATTATATAAAAAAATTAATAGAGTGCAAAATTACAGTAGTTTTATATAAACATATGGCTTCTAAAAGAATGTAATATTTTAACTAAGAATTTTAATTATGCATTTCATAAATATTGACATATTTAATTTTTCCATCCATCCATCCATTTTCCGTCACCCTTCTCCCTAATGGGGTCGGGAGTTGCTGGTGCCTATCTCCAGCTGCGTTCCGGGCGAGAGGCGGGGTACACCCTGGACAGGTCGCCAGTCTGTCGCAGGAGCAACACAGAGAGACAAACAGGACAAACAACCATGCACACACACACTCACACCTAGGGAGAATTTGGAAAGCCCAATTAACCTGACAGTCATGTTTTTTGGACTGTGGGAGGAAGCCGGAGTACCCGGAGAGAACCCACGCATGCACAGGGAGAACATGCAAACTCCGTGCAGAAAGACCCCGGGCCGGGAATCGAACCCAGGACCTTCTTGCTGCAAGGCAACAGTGCTACCCACTGCGCCACTGTGCAGCCCATATTTAATTTTTGATTAATTTATTAATTATTTTTTTTATATTTATTTTAATTGTAACTTGTTCATTTATGACATTGTGGCACTTTTGCCACTTATAAAAGCCAGAATGTCCGTTGTAGCCTGTGCCTCCACATCATTGCAGCAAAATTGAAATTGTATTTGAGTAATAAAACAGAATACTCTCTCTAACACATTGGAAATAAACCATTACCCAGTCATGTGGAATAATGTAGAAAAATGTCTTAAAACAGCTGATTGTGTTGTAAAGTCGCATGAGTATTTGAAGTCAGTTGTTTTCTCAGACTGATCACATGTGTGTCACACGGGCCTCTTTTAAATGAAAATCTTTGCAGTCTGTTTGATCGGATGTCTGTGAACATTCCAGTCTGTTGTCTGTGTTCATAGGTACAATAACCAGTGGATGATTGTGGATTATAAACTCTTCACTCCAGGACAGACTGACATTAAAGATGGCCTCTTTGTTGTGTTGGAACAAATTCCGTGAGTTTTTTTACTCACCTGGATCTGATTTTTTTTTTTTTTTTTTTTAACTATTTCCAACTGATCTATTTAAAATGAGCAGTGTTTATCTCGTATTTCTGCAGGGGACTTGTTGTTTACAGAGATAAGACTCAGGAGCTCCTGAAGAACGGTTACTGGGCTAGTTACAACATCCCGTAAGAAATGAGTTATGAAACATGAGCTCTATATGATTGCTTGTGTTGTTTTGTTCTGATTTATGCCGTACATGCTCATCCGAAGGTACTACGTTGAGATCTTTAATGCCAGTGGCTGCAATAAACTGGTGGAGAAGTACGGCCCTTGGTTCTCTCTGGATCAGAATCCTCGGGCTCAGATATTCAAGAGAAACCAGACTCATGTCATAGATTTGGAATCCATGGTGCGCCTTATGAGGTGAAGTTTGAAATACAGTAGTTTCATTTTTTTTTACTGATGGATTGGGTTTAATAGCTTGTATGCATTTCTTTTAGGTACAATAACTTTAAAGCAGATCCACTGTCAAAGTGTGATGGATGTGATCCGCCTCACAATGCGGAGAACGCCATCTCAGCTCGTTCTGACCTCAACCCGGCTAATGGGACATACCCATTTGGTGCCTTAAAGCAGAGACCTCATGGAGGAACCGACATGAAGGTTTGTTTCTTTTTGCTGAAATCCCACTTCTTCTTTCTCCATGTGTTTAGATTTTGATTGACATTTAATTAACTCTGTGATATTACCTTTCATAAATTTTTGCGTGTTCCCTTGTAGCTGACTTCCTACGAAATGTTCAGACAGTACGGCATGCTGGCAGCCAGCGGGCCGACCTGGGATCAGGTGCCACCTTTCCAGTGGAGCACTTCTCCTTTTGAAGACTTGCTCCACATGGGACACCCTGATGTGTGGGCTTTCAAGCCTATAAAAGTCACCTGGACACCTTGATTGGTTAAATAAGTACTGAGTGAAAATTTTAAGGTTAAGACAAAAGGGAAATAATGAAACATTCTCTGTGATTGTGTTGCAGTGTTATTTGATTTTTTTTTCCCCTCTTACTTTAAGACCTGTTTTCATAGATCTGTGTTTCTGATAAATTTTTAACTACTAATTTTTGATTTTTGCTGTTTTTTTTACATATTTTTTAATTAAAGAATATCTTCATTTTTGTTGCCCTTTTTAAATGTGTGGTTTTATATACAACGTTTGGTCAGTATAGGGCCATCTCAGTAAATTAAAATCTTTAAAAAAGTATTATAGTAATTAAATTCAAAAGGTGAAACTCAAGAGCCTTGAAACAAAGAGAGATTTTGCAGAAATACACTTCTCTTCTTTTTGCACTATTTTCTTGTTCGAAGAAAGTCTTGGGTTTGAATCCCTTCCTGAGGTTTTTGCATTAAATTTGCATGTTATCCCTGTTGCGTGGCTTCTATAACTTCTTTCTATTGTCCAGAATGATCCATTCCATGTTAATTGGTCATTCCAAATCTCCCCTAGGATTTTGTGTTTGCATCACCTACACAGGACATGCCCCAAGCATACAGACCAGAATACATAGTTGTAGATCAGGGCAGGAGTCCTTACAGCTGATGAAAAACAAGACTTATGTTTGTATAAAACTGGAGTTCTATATGAGACAAGTTTAAATGAGAGAAATGTGCAGAAATATTTGCCTACTTGAAAAGCATGACCATGGTGTAAATGTACTTAATCAGGGATCTGTTTGCATAAAATTGCCTCATCACTGTTACCTGGTGTCTCATTTTCATTTTGACTCCAGAGGTTCCCTATGGGATTTAGATCAGTCTAATTTGCTGAACAGTAAGGAATAGATGTTAACATAGGTTTTGGTTTCTTTTAGCCATAAAACAGGTTCAGGTTTGAAGGATGAAGTCCTCTAAAATATTCTGCTAGATGGCTGTGCTGACTTAGGACTTCATAAAACACTGTGGACAAACAGACAATATGACATGGCTCCCCAAATCATCAGCGACTGTGCAAAACTGGGAGAAATTTAGAAATATTACTAGCTGTTAGCTGAACTATATTTAGTTTTTTTTTTTTTTTTTTTAACTATTTGAGAGAGGGTCTGAGACGTACAGTAAATCTTTCAGTTCTGTCAGCTACTTGGCGAAAACAACTAACTCTGATTGGTTGGTACGTCATGTGACTTCCGTAATCAAAGTCGGCATGGTGATGTACGGCCGCAAAATAGAAAACTGTCGTGATTATGTTTGCGATGCCATTTTCGCTTTGCTAATGTGAAAACTTAACTGGAGACTTTTAATCTACTTTCTATCGATGCTTTTCACAGAGGATATCCGGATATTTGGAATTACATAAAGGCGCTGCTTTAAGGTATGGAAGTGTCATGCGAAGCTACTTAGCTAGCAGCAGTTGCTGCACGTAGTGGAGTTGTTGAGTGGAAGTACACGTCTCCAGATTAGAGACGGAGTGTCAAAAACGCTGTTTTGCTGAAGGCTTTTTCGCTTTAGAAAAAGGATAAGAGCAGACGTTAAGTATCGCGCTCTCTGAGCAATATAGTCATACTAAATATAGTTGCAAAAATCATTAAGTTCTTCTACAAAGATATAAGCCATAAATGTCATGTTTTCTACAGCTTGACATGATCTCTTTATGTCCTAATATATATCTTTAAAAGGTCTTGTTGGCTCTAGTGGCTTTTATTTGAAAGGAGTTCGACAGGAAACATGGTAATGAGAAAGGGGGAAGACATGCAGCAAATGTTGCCAGGCCGGGAATCGAACCTGCGACCACCGCCACGAGGATTAGGGCTTTTTGCCACTGCGACACCACTTCACCTCTAAGCATAACTTTGCCGAAGCTATAGTCTTGAGAGTTGTTTACTCTTTGAAACTCTTTGAAATAATGCTGCTTCTGTGGTTGTTTTTGAGATGACAGTTTACAATGTTGAGCTGATAATGGATTATGTGACTTAAATACTGTGAACAAGCAGGGATAACCCCAATTAAAACTTATCACTGTCTTGAGAAAACTGGCCACAAAAAATACCTGAAGGCTGAGAGGACTACAAAGGATTCAGTGACAGAGCTTTAGTCAGACCTGCTTCAATGACTTCATACTTTTCTGTTTGCAGCTTCCCTCATCCCAGCTGAACACAGAAGCCTGAGGATGAGTCAGGGGTCTAACCTTAGAGAATATGTATCCCACAACCCTCCAGGGGTGACTTTCTTCCTGTGCCTCTTAATACTTGCAATCTCATTCATCGTTCTCAGCTCTTACAGCTACTCTCACACTCTACCTAACCCTGACATAGAACAGGTAAGATCGCATTCACCTTCACCCATGATGCCAAAGTGTATCTTTCCCACGAATATGACAGTACAAGATCAAAAGTATCAAGATCAAAAGTATTCTTGTTTGCGTAAAAGGTTGTTCAACCAAAGAAGTATTGCAAAAAGTAGAGCTGTTTTGTTAGTTCTGTTTAAAAATGTTAAATTTGTTTGTTTAGATTTTCACACGGGAAGCTGTCTGTGTTATTTTCCATTTTCATTATACTAGAATCAATTAATTTAATAGGAATATGATTTATAAAAGCCCTTTTATAATTATTCTGACAGGTATTCCAGGATTAGGCAGTGTTTTGCTCTGAAATGAATATTCATCATTCTTGTCACAGGACTGGAATACTCTACTTTTGTCCTTCTCAAAGTTTCCCTTGTGCGAGAAGGAAAATCCAAGTTCTCCAGCCCACACCTCCCCAATTGCACCTCTACAAGCGATGCAGGAAAAGGATGAGAAAACATCAATAAATGCAACAAGAGGTTCTTCTTCTGTCACGGATTTGCATCTTTATGTTCCTCTGTCTGTGACTCCTTCCTCACCAAGTGCCATGTGGAAAGACATTGTTCTGTTCACAACATTAACAGCCAAACAGCTTAAGCTTGGAGGTTGTGATTTTTTTTTTTAATCTGATGAGTTTGAAGTGACAATAAGCTCTTCTTATTTCATTAACAATTTGTTATTTAATTTTCTAGACAAAGAACTTGTTAGGTTGGTATTGGAGATTTTACCTGAAGACAGTGAACACATATGCCTCACTATAATGGCTCCAAAACACATCCTACCTATGACTCCGTAAGTTTATTTGCTATCTATATTTTTTTATAGTCTTGGTTATAGTTTTATACTCTTGGTTCACAAGATTAAAAACAAATAACTGGAGAAAGATGGCTTTTTTTTTTTAAACTAACCATGAAGTTTTGTTGTAAATTATGAAATTATTTCAAATATGCTTACACACCTGGTTGTGTCAATAAGATGGTTTTTGGTGATCAGTTTTGGTTCAATTTTTGTGAACATACACTCATGTTATTTTTAAAAAGGCTCCCTCCAAATTGCTCTGCATCAGAGTCAAATATTTCAAGGGTTCCTGTGGAAGTGACCAATCAGCTACCTGCATCATCTCAAACCTGCTACAGTATGCACTTTAAGAAAGACCCGTCCTTGACAGTCATGTTAACTCTGGTATGGAGTACCACTCTTGAAGAATATCCTCATTTCTGCCTTGGTCATATCCTATCTTATTTTTCTCCCTTTTCTTTGTTTTATTTTTAGGAAGAGCAAAGTGTGGTGGTGAAACATTTGGTGGTAGTCGGCGTGTTGCTGCTTGGTGTTTGTTTCATTCTCTGTGTAGCTGCAAGCTTGAAAACCTCCGTCCCACACCGAGATTATCTTGCAGGACAAAACTCTCAAAGTGTAATTTGCTTTTTTTTTTTTTAAGCTTTCATCACTTTTTCTCTAATATCCGTTGGCTGTTCTAGTTGCATATATAAAACTATAGAAGTGACTAGAAATTGTTCAATTGACCTCGTCTTCTTTGCCGTTTTTTACAGGAGCCTTTGATTGAAAGTTGAAGTGCGACTGTCCTACACAGCGAGGAAATTCTTTGGCGGATGAAACGGAGCAAAATATTCCCACATATTTCACGACACACTGGTTTACATGGTTTTGTTTGCATTGCACCAAATATTTTTCATTGCTGCTGACCTTGTTATTCTGCACTTTGTTATCCTAAATAAAGTATTTACAGAAATGCTTTAGCATTTTTTAAGCTTGGCACACACAGGGATCCAAATTATGTAAATGTATGCAACATTTTAGTATACATCATAGGTCGCAATGTGACTATGGTATCGTAAAGACGTCAGATAGCAGGTGCAAGGTTTATGTGCTCTCTGCTGTGAATGAGTTCCCTGACTGCATAATTGTATAAAGTGTACATTTCATTCGGTGTTTTCATTTAATGAACTTTGTATATTAAGGCCAACTGCTTTGCAAATAAAATTTAGTATCTTAATTTTAATGTGAATGAGAAGAACTAGTACTTTTTTATGATTGAAATATTCCAGGTAAATTTGACGAGAATGAGTTCAATTAATGTCTGTGTTTGGCAAGTTGTATCATTAAATATTCTCGAACACACATTTGTGTAACCTCCATTTTTTTGTACATTCCCATTATGTTTGCATAAAATGCTGAGAAACACACTGTTGTAAACAATGATTACCATAATCATCTAATAATTCTGTCAAACCAAAACTAGCCTGTGGTTCATTGTTTCCTGCTGAAGGAGTCTGAATTCGTTCTCCAACTCACTAACAAGTATGGTGATGTTGCCCCTTTGCTATTTCTAGTATTGCAGATACAAAATGAAGCCATCTTCTACAAGAGGCAACATGCCATTGATCAATTTATACTCGCGGGGATGTTTTGTACACATTCTGACAACCATTTTAAAGTAGTTTTAGTCATAATACACTGAGGAAATGTGGTTATGAATCAACCACATTTCCTCAAAGTGTTTGACATCTATCTATTGTTTTGACGTGATCAGTAGATATATCTTATCAGCCATTAATCAACTCACCCTATCAGGGATTAGAAGCACACAAAGACAGAAATGGTGAGACAAAGTATTGATACAATTTATTTTTAATTAATGAGGTTAAAAGTTAAAAGTGTAAGCTTTTCCATACTCTCCAGAGTTTTCTGTGTTTTATCTTTAAAAAAAAACGACACAAGGCAAGGAGGAACAACACATGGACAGAAAGGTAGTAAGGGAAAGAAGAACACAAGGGGAAACGTTGGACACACGAAGGAAGAAGGTAGAAGGAAGCAAGGTTAGGTTCTGTCTGAAAGGACAGAAGGAAAGAAGAGCACAGGGAAGATAAGAGCGAATAAAACAAGAAAGAAAGGGCATGAAAAACAAAGCAAGTATACCAAAATGAAACACAAAAAATGATGAAGTAAACGCTGAAATAAAACCCCACACTTCTCCAAACTATGTAGAAATCCCTTGTTAAACTGAGCTTGCGATTCTTGAACTGTGCATTTTTTGACTGTCTGGTCCTTTTGTCTCCATAAATTTACATGCATGTTAAACCGGCCCAAGTATCTCCAGTTGTACTGGTGCAATAGTTTAAAGACCATAGCCTTAAATTAACACTCAACAAATCCAGTTTTGTGCATGTTAGAAAGTAGACGAGACATATGTATTAAAACCTCCCCAACAAATGTAGTTGATTGTTGTTCATTTTGAGATTTATCTGTCTGATGATAGTTTTACATTTTGGCGCAAACAGGTGCGCTTCAAGGCCTCGTGTGCACCGGTATGCAATCTTGCTTACGTAGAAGGACGTATTCACCAATGGTTATTGAGAATGGTGCCATGTTGTTTTCCTATTGGTCTGCGGAAAGACGGAGGCGGGATTTGTATATTGTCAGGGCGCTACGGGGAATCAACTATCGCCGTCGAAGAAACTGGATTTTACGCGGCCTGTGGGATTGGTTTATGCCAAGGAGACGAAGACGTAATGTTACAAACTATCTATTCCTCTAGCGTGTCATTATTACAGTGTGACGGTTCTGTCGTATTACAACGGCCTGCAAATGTGGTCAAAATGTCACGATTTAGCTAACGACTGTGAAAGGCTAGCTAGTAGCGTCGTTGCCCCATAAACAGTCAAGGGATGCTAATGTCCGTTAGCTGCAGTTTTAGCCAGACGGTAAACATTAGTAACAATGGATGTCGGAAAGATAAGCAGTTTATAACATGCATGCATAAGTAGACACAAAGTTGCATTGCTTCCCAGAAGTTCAGCTTGTCTGTGCGCTGCTTTTAGACAGCCATATGTGGAAACGTGTTTTCAGGCAGCACTGCGCCCTAAAGACGCTCCTTGATAAAGTCACAACATTTTGTTGTTCTTCAACAGGCCTCCCACGTGGTTCACCCGAGTTACCTTCACCTGCAGGGAGTCTTTCACGTGAGTGCTTCTTTTGCTATGTTGCATAGCCTCCCTATCGGTTAATGTTTTCTTACGTCGGACTATTAGTTAACGACTTAGGGAGGTGTGCAGTCTAATGCATATGACCCGTGGCTAATTTTAACTTCCCTTTTCAGAATGAAAGCTCTCGACTAGAGCTCCTTTGGTCAGGAAGAAGGCAAACAGGAAGGAAGTAGACCGTAACTTTGAGGGGCCATGGCCTACTCCAGCTACAGCAACCTGAGCAGAGCTCAGCTTACCTTTGAGTATCTGCATACAAACTCGTAAGTACAAACATTGAGAATATGACCAGTTTATGATCTTAGAGCAGCTCAACTTTATGACAAAAGAAGTAGACTAAATCAAATAAGATTTGCAGTTTTCAAGCCAGATAAAAAAAAAACAGGAATCCCTCCATTAAAAAGCCCTTTCCCCTGAAAGTGAACACACTAACAGAAAATATGATGGATTGTGAAAAAGTGGTATCACAATCTTTTACAGTACCTTTAAAGAAACATTGAGTCCTGTGTGAGATCTGAATCGGCTACTGGGAGGTTATTATTGCTACAGTCTGTGGGCTGTGTTAATGTGCAGACTGTTACACGCCCATTCACTGGACACACCTTACAATTCAAGCTCTTCCAACAAGTCTTACCTCCCATATAACTCGTGTGTTGATTTAGTTTGTAAACAGGCTCATCTCATCATCTCAATAAGTTACAATATTATTGAAAGTTAAGTTGTTCAACTTCATTAGTGAAAGAACGTGAATGTAAAGACTCGCACAATCATATAGAGAACCGCTAACATGAAGACCCTCCACAGGGAGGTTAAACCACAACACAAAGTTTAAAAAAATACAAATCTGTTCATAGCATTCTTCTGCCAAGCAAACGTATTGGGAAGTTAAAGTGGAAAGAAAACGGCCTCCAGCAATAGGGATACAGACAGTGTTGAGAGGATTGTGAAGCAAGTTTAATTGGAGGTGCACAAGTATATGTATACACCTAAAGCTTAGGTAATATAAGTTTGTTTGTATGAGAAAAATCCATATTTTTTAGAGAAGCAAACGCCTCTACAAAAACGGGACAAAAGAAGAGTTGGATTATTATGTTGCCATCATCGTACTTGGCCGCCACAATCTACAGTGTTGCTGGGAAGCATGTTAGTTATGCTCACATGAGGTTTACAGAACATTGCAGACAGAATAAAGTTATACTGTAAATGTGGAACAAGAAGTTCCAGATAATGTATATTAGGAGAATGTGCCCTAGTACTTGCCTTTGGTCTAAGAATCTTACTTGTATGTTCTTAGGACAACCCATGAGTTTTTATTTGGAGCCTTGGCTGAGCTTGTGGACAATTCAAGGTAATACGTCTGATTGGAAACTCATTTTATCAAGATGATGTTATTTTTTTCTAACAGTTCTGCATTCTTTTTTTTTTTTAATACAGGGACGCCAATGCAACTAGAATAGACATCTACACCGGTACGGTTATAAGTACTTTGCCAGTTTTACACATTGAGTTGTTCACCAAGATTGCATTTTATAATTGTCGTCTGCGTTTCTACTCCAGAAAAACGGCCAGAGCTTCGTGGGGGTTTTATGCTATTTTTTCTAGATGATGGCATTGGAATGGACCCAAGTAAGCAATACTTAAAGTATGCTCATAATGAGGTTTTTAGTGATGTGCTCTTCTTATTGTGTTTTCGAAACATCTCGTTTTTGATAGTTGAGGCAACCCACGTGATTCAGTTTGGAAAGTCAAACAAGCGCTCCCCAGAGTCCACTCAGATCGGCCAGTATGGAAATGGATTGAAATCGTGAGTGCTTTCAATCTGATATTTATTGTACGGAGTTGGTGTAAAAATGTCTCACATGGTATTTTAACTTTGTCGTTCCAGGGGCTCAATGCGAATTGGGAAAGACTTCATTTTGTTCACAAAAAAGGATAACGCATTGACGTGTCTCTTCCTGTCGAGGACTTTCCATGAAGAAGAAGGGCTTGATGAGGTCAGACATCTTTTTTTATTTACAATATCTAACTATGGTGTTTTCTACCTGTACATAATGACATGGGTTGGAATATATGCGTGTCTATTTTATGTAATGAAAGTTATTCAATGTCTTATTATGAAAAAAATGTTGTGTAGTGAGGCGTAACAATAGCAGGGTTATTCAGCCTCTTGTCATGTTTTTGATCTGTCAAGTGATAAACCTATTCTCTACTTCTCAGTCTGAAGATATAAAAATAACTTTAGTTTAAAAGTTATTTAATGCCTGTCTTTTTAAAACACGTTTTTCATTTCCATCAGCTGCCTCAGGACGACTTGTAGGTTTTATATAGGAACTCTGTGTTTCAGTAAAGAAACAGCTTTTTCTATTTCTGCTCTATGTTAAATGAGTAACATGACATTTACACCTCTACATTCAGTGTAAAATACCCATGTTGGGTTTGGCTGAATAGGTCTATGCATTTTTTTTTTTCAATTCTGTTTTGCTTTGGATAGAAGTGTCTGCCAAATGCACAAACAAATGTTTCTGAAACTAAGCTAATAATTTACAGCAGCAGTGATCCGTGTAAAGAGGAAACGCATTTAAATAACAATTCACCTTGGTATGACGAGCGTTGCACAGCATTTACCCTTCGTTTTCATTTGATTAAAAATTAAAGGCCCCCATCAGAAGAGTCTTTCAAGCCGGGATCGGGATGTTTGATGAGCTTCAGTGTTTGTCTCAGGAGAGATATGATGGCGGTGTTGAGGATGTTAAAACTGACCTGCTGCTCCTGTACGACAGAGCCAAGTGCTCTGAGCCACAGGGGTTCAGTGGCATCTGCCTGAATTACAGGCCCTGAGTGGAAATGACTTTAGCTAACTTTCTTTAACAAATACACTAGCAGCATCTTTTGCTCAGTGAGTTGATGTTTTATCTAATGGATCATGCTCCTGTTAAGTTCTGATAATACTTTCCACCCCCTGATGCAGAGAACTGTCAGAAAATGTATTGAACGATTTGGGCACTCTCATAAACGTGAAAGAAATTAATTACGAAACTTCCTTATTTGTTGTTTGTTTTTAACTTAGTTCCCTAAATATTCTTGTTACCTTATTTGTTGCCAGTTACTTCAGGAAGGTTTGTATTTAACCAAGTTTGTCTTACAAATACATAATTATGCATCAGATCAATTTATTGGGAAATGTGGAAACTGGAGATTTACAAGAAACTCATGACTTTAAACATCCAAATTACCACCAAGTTGTTTTTAGAACATGGCTGATATTTAAGCGTTTTATGGCGTGTTGAAGGTTCTGATCTTCTCATTTCAGGTGATTGTGCCACTCCCCTCCTGGGACCTGAAAACCAAGGAGCCCTTGACCTCTGACCCTGAGAAGTATGCAATAGAAACCGAGCTCATCTTCAAATACTCTCCTTTTAAAAATGAACACCAACTCATGGAGCAGTTCAACAAAATAGAAAGCAGCAGTGGTAAGCACATTAAAAAAACCCAACAACCTCTTTTTATTATATTTATTTGTGAATAATTAAATGAGTAAAATTTGTTACCTCCATCCGTTTATTTCCTTAGGCACTCTTGTGGTCGTCTACAACCTAAAGCTGATGGACAATGGAGAACCTGAACTGGACGTAGAGTCGGATCACCAGGACATCCTCATGGCTGGGACACCCGCTGAAGGAGTGTGAGTTTAGCCAGAGGATTTCTTAGAAAGACTAACAAAGGAACCACAACATTATGTGAAAGACATCATATATTGTAACTGCTTATGTGTATCGGTGTGAAATGTTTTGAACATCTGCACAGGAAACCAGAACGGAGATCATTCAGAGCGTACACTGCAGTTCTGTACATCGACCCACGCATGAGGATTTTTATCCAGGGACACAAAGTCAGAACCAAGAGACTCTCCTGCTGTCTCTATAAACCAAGGTAACATGATGTCAAATGTATGGACTCTGAATTCATTTTATGCCGCTTTCACTGACTGCATATTTTTGTTTTGTTTTTGCTTTTTATTTTCTTTTACTAAAAAGGGTTTATAAATACTCATCGACTCGTTTCAAAACACGTGCTGAACAAGAAGTGAAGAAAGCAGATCATCTTGCAAAAATCGGTGGGTGTCTCTGTTATTTGTTGGATTTATTAAACAGTTGCTGTATTTCTAAGTCAATCTGATCTAATTTCCCCCTACATATCAGCTGAAGAGAAAGCGAGAGAGGCAGAGAGTAAGAGCGTCGCCATGGAGACCAGATTAGGAAATGATCTGTCAAAAGAATCGAGGGTAAAAAAAAAGAAGAAATCTTCTGTTAAAGTTGTCGACATAGGATATCTTTTAAAATTTTTCTGTCATTTAGTGAGGTGAATCTTTCTGGAACATTTCACTTTGATTTTTCTCACTTATTTATTTTCTTTTTGCATTTCCTCAGGCAATTCTGAGAAAAGTTCAGGATTCCGCCATGATGCTACGAAGAGACGCTGACATTCGAAAGAGAAATCTAGAAGCCAAACAGAAGTAAGTTTTCCCCCTGAAGTAGATGCAGTTGGCATTGATCATTTGATCAATACAGCAGAAATATTTCTTTCGTCATTTAGTGCACATTGAATACATTTTTTTTATTGTAACATGTTTCTAGTGGGTGCATCTCAGTAAGACCTACTGCACTGAACTAGATGAGGCTAGATATGGGGCTTATTAATTTAACCTTTGTGTTTGATTACTGAACTGGATTGATTACTGTGTTATATTAAAGGAATATAATTTCAGTTTTAATCTATTGTTAATGTCAATATATAATAAATGGGTGGGTTAGTGATCACATTTCAGTCTGAGGACAAGGTAAACGATAAAATCAAAACTGAAGACATAACTGGAAATCTTATCAAATCAACCACAGGAAAATGAGGAGACAGAAAGGAAACGGCTCATGTTGCTGCATGAGCATTTTTTCTACTCTTACCTCTGAGTCATCACTTGAGATATTTCAGTCAGGTGTATACATCATGTTGCATATTCTACTTAATTGGCCCTTTTTGCACTAACCCAGATCATACAAAAGAGCTTTTCTGCTCTGTTTGTAAACTAATCAAGATTAATACAAATTTGGATGAAGAAAAATTGATTTATGAGTTCACACTTGTCTAGATAAACAATACGGAATGAAAATTTAATTTGCAGAAACCCTGTTAGCCAACAGTCTAAAAAAAACTTTACTGTTGATTCATTTCTAAACCTTACACAATTTAATCCATAACACAAACTCGGATTAACAATCTTCTCCACTCACCCTTTTTCTCAGAGCATTAAAGGAACCCAAGGACTTGAATTTTATTTTTGGGGTTAATATTGGGCAGCGGGAGCTGGACGGGATGTTCGTGTACAACTGTTCTCGTCTCATCAAGATGTATGAGAAGACGGGTCCTCAGCTCGAGGGAGGCATGTACGTAAACACAGTGAAACTTCAGCATTCATTTTATGCTGTCACTTTAGGGCTTGAGTAAATTAAAATGATCTTTCTCTTTTAAGGGCATGTGGCGGCGTAGTCGGAGTTGTTGATGTCCCATATTTGGTGCTCGAGCCGACCCACAACAAGCAGGACTTTGCAGATGCTAAGGAGTATCGGCACTTACTGAAGGCCATGGGAGAGCATTTAGCTCAGTACTGGAAGGACACTAACATCGGTAAGTAGTTTTTATTTTTTAGACTGCAGTTTGTATCATCTGTAACAAAGCTTAATAGAAACAGTGTGAGTGATTCTGCTTATTATTGAGGGTTTTAAAATACGTCTTTCTATCGGACAGATTTTCAGAGTAATTCTTGGTACGTGATTGAATTAAGTGCTTTATTTTTCTGAATTTTAATCAACAGCATATACAAATGTTTAACCTTTATGAAACATTGTACTTATCCGTCTGAGAAGTTGAGATAGTGTCCTCCCCTGTGTGAGAGTGATATCTGCAAAAAAATGTTTTAATGTTTTTAATTAAATAAGTAATTACTGAGTTTATATTTTGAAAGTTATTTAACATCTTATACTGGGGACTTGCATTGTTTTCATAATTAACTTGAAAAAGTAAGCAGTCTATTGATTGATTCTTTTTCTTGATTTCTAAAGTAACTAAATTAAATTACATGTTATTTGATTAGTTACATCCAGCAGCTGCTGACTTCAAGCACTGAGGCCTGTAAACGCTGCAGATCAAGTTGTATGATGTGAAAAGATAGTGGTTTGTAATTGGGGTCATTGTAGCTTTGTGGGTTTTTAGCTGAATTTGTGATATTAAGTAAACTCATGTTTAAAAGTTTCATTCTGAGTGAACAGTCTTTTCTGGAAGCAACAACTTCCACATTAAAGACTGTTATTGCTTTAAGTATGGTCTGTTAAATGATCAGAAAAGGGCTGGATTTTTAACATTTCCTACCAATCAGGCACAGCAAGTTGAAAATCCAATTTCAGACAATTTCTCAGTGCACCTTTATTTCTTAACACTCTCATACTCCTGGTAGCACTAACATGATGTCGACATTAAATGTTTAGTAGATGCAACAAGCAAGGATAGGGTTGTTTTCTTTTAGAATAACTAATTAGTAACTTTATGATATTGTAAGAAATTGTTTTTTTGTGTTTGTGCAGCCCAAAAAGGCATTGCGAAGTTCTGGGATGAGTTTGGATATCTGTCTGCCAGCTGGTCTGCACCTCCATCTACAGAGATGAGATACAAGAGACGCCGCGCCATGGAGATACCCATTACTATTCAGTGTGGTAAGTTGCACATGTTGATTTAGTGTTTCAATTAGGTTTCCCTAAGGACGTTCGATCAAACTTGCCTTGTGGTTCTACGTTTTATTTTTAGATAAGTGTTTGAAGTGGAGAACGCTGCCTTTCCAGATGGACGCAGTGGACAAACGCTACCCTGACAGCTGGGTTTGTCTCATGAATCCTGACAGCACCCAGGACAGGTGCACAGTGAACTTGTCAAAAACATCTGCACTTTAAATTTTATTACTATTATTATTTAATTATTATAATAATTTAAAATTTGTTACAGATGTGACGCTCCAGAACAGAAGCAGAATTTTCCTGTTGGTGTTTTAAAGAAAGACAAACCAACAACTGAAGACAAACAGAAAGAGCTAGCAGAGAAAATCAAACAGCAGCAGGAGAAACTAGAAGCTTTACAGGTATTTTATTCACATCTATTTTCTGCTACCTCGTTTCATCCATTCTGTTTTTTTGCGAATAAAATTGTATAAATAATTGATTTCTTTCAATCAGAAAACCAGCACAATTAAATCTGCAGCAGACATCAAAAAGCTCCCACTTGAAGTCAGCATGAAGCCAACAGAGACTTCGGGTCAGGTACGACTTTCTTGTGATATTAATTCTTTTTTTTTTCTCTTTCCCTAAAGTTTGTTAGATCATATTGGTTTCATAAGCTTATTTTTTTCGTCTATCCTCATCACTGTTCTTATATTGTTTAATAACAATTTTTGTTTAAGAACAGTTTTGTTATTTAGACAACAAAACTGCACTAAACTAATCCTTTTGCTGTTTTATCATTATTTCGATTCCTGATAGGCAATGTTTCTGATGAATCTGCATTTATCATGGGGGGGGGAAAAATTAAATGGATTCAAGTGATTTTGAAAATGAAAAGAAGTTGTTTTGAAAAATTATCATTACATTAAGACATAAATAAATGTTTACTTTTCTTCACCTCAAATGCAAAGCAGAAAAGCTCTGACTTGACCCTGAAGTTTATGAATTGATCTATGAAAATCCAAGGTAATTCTCGAGGGATATTTTAACTTTGATGTAATTAGATTTTCTCTTTCCTCCGTGTTGCTTATTTAGGCAACAAGGTCTTCTGAACGGAACATGACACGCCCACGCTCCCCGCCTCTCCCAGCTCACCTGAAGAATGCTCCGACCGTCCCTCCATCACGCACAGCTTCTCAGCGTCCCACCCGAGCGTCTGCGGCTCCTCCCACTCCGCTTAAACCAGAACTGTCCAGGACCAGAGCTGCAGCAAAAATTCCTCCGTCTGAAACAAAGGCTACATCCAAAGCTTCTGCAAAAACACCTCCATCCAGTCGCAGCTCTCGTGTAAATTGAAGTCTTAAGTTTTCTCTTTTTTTCCAAAGTTTTCTTGGAGTTTCTTTCGGAGAAGATCTGAAATACTCTTGTTTTGTCCACTCACAGTCCTTGACCAAAGCATCACCCATCAGACCAGCTGCTGCTGGACAACGCAAAAGGGTAATTGAGCAGGAGGAAAGTGAGGATGAGGATGAGGAAGACGACGACGATGATGAAGAGGAGGAGGAAGAAGACAGTGAGGAGGAGATGGAAGAAGAACCACAATCGAAGAAATCCAAGATGGCTACAGCTGCCAGTAACCGTGGTAAAGTGGTGGAGAAAGCCCCGCTTCCAAAACGAGGGAAGTTGGATGAGGTAATAATACAGAGTTGATGGAATTTCTTATAAAGCAGCTTATGATTATATTAAAAGAATGTCAGACATCACAGGTACTAATGCCAAAGGCATTGGCAACCTTTTAGTCTGTAAAGTGAAGCTGCGGCACAGTGAAAAACTACAAGCTGTCCCAAACTTTGTCCGAAGCCAAACAGTCAACGCACAGTCAGGAGTTTCTGTCTATGCATGGATCACCTGGGTTGCTACCAACAGCTGGTGAAACATTCATGTCAAATAGCGACTTTAGAAATATACTTGCTTTTTCTGTTGTACCTTACGTTATGCCTTTGGTTCAGTAATCACGGCTGCATGATCTGTAACCTCACCTGGCGTCGTAATGGAAGCTTTGATGTTGAGAATGTATCATCAAACTAATATCTGAAAGGGTCAAAAATATAATTTCTGGTTGTCAGCACTTTAGGACAAAAAACGTTGAGCCATTATTCACCTTGTACTTTATGCGGATTCAACCAACTTTTCCTCTCTACAGAGTCAGAGTGCATCAACAAAGTGGATTACCAACTGGGCAGAATACTACATTAGATGGATTTTGATTGGAGACTTTTTCAAATTAATGCAAGCTGCTCAGTTAGCTTTCCAGTCAGAACCCCTCTGCTATTGACCTTGCAGGATAAAACACACTCTCATGCTGAGAAGAAAGGATTATCCGCTCCTGCACGGCAGCAGCCACCTACACCAGCCTCAGTCTCTAAAGCTGTTCCCACACAACAGCAAGGGGCTAAACAGAAGGTAGCTTTACAGGGCTCCATCACTACTTCCTTGAAAATAAGTCTAGGCTGGGTTTTCTCACGGTTTCTAACAAGCAAGAGATTTCTTTCTCATCTGATTAACCTTCTCGTGTATTCTAATTACTTTTTGAAAATATATTAGTTGTTTCCTTAACGCATAGCACTCTTCTTTAAGTCTGCATGCTAGGTTCACCCAATAATCAAAATTGCTCACGAACGTTTCCTTTTTTCATCCCCCCTCTCTTCAGTAAAATGTTGCTCTAGTACTGTGGTGGTAAAATGTTGGCGTTCTTGCAGGTTCCTGAGAAAACGCAGCAGAAGGAGCCAGAGAATGACACTAAAAATGCACAGAAAGGTCAGTTAATACACAAAAAATGTCATTTGTGAAAGAGGTTTTTTTTTCTACAGATATTTTGTTTTTCAGATAAAGGTCTTCTGGTTGAAGTGCGCGTCAATAAGGAGTGGTATACTGGTAAAGTCATCGCTGTGGAGGCAAATAAACAGAGCGTTCGCTGGAAAGTCAAATTTGACTATGTGCCACGAGCGACACCCAAAGACCGCTGGTACATCATCTCACTTCTCTTTAAATTGAAATCCATTCCACAGAACACTATTTTCATTTCCATGTCGCACATTTCTCTAAAGGGTGTTCAAAGGCAGCGATGAAGTTCGGCTGATGCGGCCACCGTCTCCTAACTCCCAGACTCCCGACACCCAGCAGGAGACGGAGAAAGGTTCGGCCCCCATGGAGCCCGACACGACTCAGCCTGGAACCAGTCGAGAGGTGACAGACAGCCTGGTGGCCATGTTGAGGTGAGCGACATACCGTACAGCTGCTTACCATCAAAAAATGCATTTTATTCAGTTCACTTAAAGATTCACGTAGGTTTTGCAAACAGAATCATGTTTTTCAAATATTTATTTTGGTTCATTTGACCAATTCTGGCTTACAACTAGTGAAGGAACATGCATCTGTACTTTCCAATTTATGTACAATAGATAGAAAATATGTTCTTTAAGTGATTAAATCTACATCTATATAAAAATATATATGCAAGCTTATGCATTTAATGTCTAATTTGGTGGCGTTGCCACCAACTGTTTTGGAGGGGCACTGCATCCAATGGCTCCGCCCTTTCTTTCAGCTAATCAAGTCTTACAGCTAATTTAGAATCAATGTAGAAATATTTTTAATACAAAAATATTATAACATTGACTATCCTGGAGAACACAGATACCCTCTTCATAAAGCGTCATACAATACTGGATTAAATAGATTTAGGTTTTTCTATAATATTCTAAGTTAGCTATCGACTATAATCATCTAAATGCTAAAAATAAGTGGACTTTAAATATAATTTTAAATTAAGATGTATCTTACCAATTTCATAGAATATCCCCATGATGTGACGGAAGTCCTTCAATCCGTTTGTGTTTCAGGACGATGCTGCGTTACTTCTTCCCTCCTGCTTTCCGGATTCCCAAGGATGATGTTAACAGCATGACAGCTGAGGAGCTGATGGCCTTTCCTCTGGTGAGAAACGTGACGCAACCAAACACGACCTGATCTGTGGTTTGCTGTTTTGTACTTTTGCTGAGGAAAATCATAGTCGAACAAATAGTTTGAGTCCACGTTTGAACACGAACATAACATAATTACATGGCGTGCATCTGAATTGTGACTTTGTCTCAGAGATCTGACTCAAGGCAGTTAAAAACAGCCACTTTGCCCTCTTTGTTCTCCTTCATCATGAATGTCATTGCAAACGGGTAAAATCGATTTGTCAGAGAACACCCAGACTTGTTAAAAAAACAGATTGAAAGAAACGGCCTGTGATACAGATTTTTAATTACAGGTGGAATTTTTATAGCATATTTGTCAGAGCCAGCAGAGCAGTCTGAGAATATGGCTGACAATAAATCAGACAGTAGAGCAACGGCTGGTTATTGGATATACTTTACAATTTCCCCATCAGACCCTGGACATCATAAAATAAAGAGAATGTCATAAAGATAAAACGAGTGGTTCTAATGCTAACAGAGTTTTTCCCCTCTCCGTAGAAAGAGTATTTCCAGCAGTACGAGTCGGGTCTCCAGTCGTTGTGTAACTCGTATCAGAGCAGAGCTGATGCCAGAGCCAAAGCTGTGGAGGAAAAGAACAACAGCACTGAGGTCAAACTGAAGGAAGCAGATGAAAAACTACAAAAACTACGGACTAACATTGTAGCCCTTCTACAGAAGGTTCAAGAGGTAAGAACTACTAATCTGAAATGTACATTGTTTTTCACATCGCTGCATGTTTGAGCCATTTGGTGCTGTTCATGATTCAGCAAACTTTTCTTGACATTTTAGGATATTGACATAAACACGGATGATGAACTTGATGCATACATAGAGGACCTCCTAACCAAAGGCGACTAAAGAAGACTGAAAGGATAAACGCAGCAGAAGCCGATAGACTGAGATTTCACCTCAACTGTTGCTTACTGACAGCTCCCAAGGACCACTGCTTCTGTCCAGTGATCCTTGAATATTTTGGGGATGTTTCATTTTTTCGATCTCTCCACATCTTAAATCCTAAGTTTGATTTGTTTCTGTATTGTTGGTTAGCCCTGTGGTTTTCCTTTTAGCCCTTTTTTATATATCTCCTTATAGACCATGTCTATCTGTTTAAAACATGTTATATCCATTTAACATAATTTGTGTAGGTTAATGGAAGCTCCTTTTTATATGTGCAGCTTGTGATAAGCTACACTTGTTCTTTATTTGGTCCTGCTGTCAGATGCATATTATAAGTGGCAGCACAGCAAGTCAAAAAACACACTTCTCTAAACAGTAACTTTTATTTTTGTACACTAAGGAAAGCATCAGTGTTGGCCGTTGTTTGTTCATCACGACTAGTGAACCCAGTGTGACATGCCACATCCACCAATGAGAACGACAAGCTTGGTTTTATCAGTACAAACGTTCCTTCAAAGCCTCCACATTCATGCTTTGATTGTTCTTTGCTTATTTTTGAAAGAAAAGCTAAATGTATGTTTATCATTTAGTGACCGTGTTCTTCATTTTTGAAAAGATTTTTAGCAAGTCATGGAAATGTTTTATTGAATGGTGCATGCTTTTCAGTCTTGTTCTAATTGAAACAAGTGTTGTGTATTTTTGACAAACTTTACTTACAACAATAAAACCGGTTCAGGATCCATTGCACTTTTATTTGCCTGTGTGTGATGCATCAACTTGAAGTCCAAAGTAAAACACTCTGACACTCTGATTACTTGTAATTTCTCACCATAACTGTACAATTTAATTTTATTACATCTGACTTCAGACCATGAACCGTGCATTCTGCATATTATAGCAAAAAGTAGACCATAATCTTGAGGTTTGAAGAAAAAAGCATTTTGACAGATATTCTGAACAACGTCATGGGGTCGTTCTTTGATTTAGTTGCTCTCCAAATGTAATTGGATGACCTGATGCAAGTTTTCCCAGAAGCAAAAAAACCCAGGAAAGTCTCCTTACCATGATGCTTAATAAGAAGTGAACACCATGTTTGTTATTTAATTTGTGGATGAAAACCCAACTAGGTAAATATTTTGAATCCATAAATCATAGAAATTGAATTAATCGGAAAAAAATATTTTGTAAAGGAAGAAAGATGGGAACCCTGCAGATAGTGGGGTTTTTGTTTTTTGTTTTTTGTAGAAGGTCTTGTGGAAGTATTTACCATAATCAATGACATTGAGATTCCCAGTGAGTTAATGAGATTTATTCAATTACCTGCAAAGGAAGAGCATCACCACACAACAACCATGTTATTATGGAGAGACTTTGAGATAACCCTCAGAGTTATCTCTCAGAGTGCAGCACATTTATACAAGCATGGTCAATAATTTTAAGGTACGACTCCAAAAGAAGTCCTGTTTAAAAAAAAAAAAAAAACATGTAGCAAATGGTTAAAAAGAAGCATAAAAAATTATTTATTTCAGTCAAATTCACACATTCCATTGGAAAAAATAGTCATTATGTTAAAAGAATAAGAAAAAATAAAACCAGTCGATGCCAACCTTTAAATAATTTACTGCTGCACCTACAACAAAAATAAATTGAACGTTTTGGTTTTAATGCGACAAAATTCAACGGATGTCGCCCGCATTCGACTTTTATTTTGAAGGCGAGACATTTCGCTTCCTGCTGCTGCTCATCTGACGCCAGGTAAGGATCCCTGCACGTCGCTTACACCTGACAGCCTTTTAAATCTGGTGTGAACAAGTTTCAGCAGTCATTGTTCAGGTAACAATGCCGCACTGCGAGCAGCGACAGCATCGATCTGAAGCGTCATCTGCGTCGTTCAATCCAGTCCGTTCACTCAGTCTGTTTACTTCCTGTTGACAAACTGAAAAACCAAAAAACCAACTAGAGACCAACAGGTTTGAGTGAAATTAAACGTTAAATTTGACAGAGCAACAAGTTAATACAAAGGCTGCAGCGAGATCTGTATAAACAGGACAACGGAATCAAATGAACTTTGACCCACTTCTGGGACAGATTCGGTCCTGTTCACCTGATGTTTTTAATTTTATTAAACGGCTTCACAATTAAAGCCTTGTCAGTGTTTATCAGTTAAATAGTAAAGGCAATTTATACTCTTTCCTCTCTTGTTAATCTTATATATATATAAAATAATGTTATATATTTATATGAAATGTTTACAAACCCAGTTTCAGTGTAAGGGCTTGAAATCACCTGGAGAATCCAGAGATGGTCAACCATTGTCCATGAAGCTGTTTTAAAGTAATGTTCCTCTGGTAAACACTTGAAATGAATTTGCATTTGTCTGCACTTAATATCTCTGTCATCATTACACATTTTTGGAAAAGGACCCGGCCTGAACTCTCTGGGTCTCAAGGACCCTCAGATACCAGTGGCTACAGAATTCATCTCCGATTAATACAATGACACACAGGAAGGACCCAGGATTATTATTGTTAGACTAAACAGCTACAGTATCTACAAAGCTAACTGCTATAGACTATGCTACTGCAATTAAAGATTCATTTATTTGCAGGTTTGTCACAGAAGCAATTTGCCAGTCCTCTTGTTTCTGTTAGCAGGTACATCCTAAGGCCATGGCTGCGTCCTCAGCCGTCCTGAGCAGACGTCTAGCTGGCAGCAGGTTGTGGTGTGGCGTCACTCGACCTCTGGTCCACATCAGATCAGCCAGTGCAGCGGAGCCCGGAGCAAGAAAATCTGATGAAGAACATCTGTGGGAAGCAGCATCGAATGCAGCAGCTTCCCTGCCGTTCGGCAGAGCCAGGCTCGGATTGTTCTTTCAGGAACAGCCAGTCCTGAAGAATCCGTTTCTGGAGGATGCCTTGCTTAGAGGATACCTAAAGAGACACCTGCCTCAGGAGGTATTCTGAGTACACCCCATGCAATGTTTTTGTAAGATTTGTGAAAATTACAATAATCCAGACATCCTGAAAACAGCTCAACTAAATAAGGGAGACTGGATCCTCAATTTTAAGGTGATTCTGTGTGTTTAGTCTTGTTCTCAGGCTATTTTGTCTGACTTGAATGCCTTTGGAGAGCGTGTGGCGAAAGACATCGACACGTGGGGTAGAGAGTGTGAGCTCAACCCTCCTCGCCTGGTGCATTTTGATCCCTGGGGTCGGAGAGTGGACCACATTGTGACCTCTGAGGCCTGGAAGCGCCTCAAAGACCTCTCAGCGCAGGAAGGACTGGTTGCCATCGGCTACGACAAGTCATTTGGGGAGTGGAGGTAAGCCTATTCCTCTTACTTTTTCTTCCTACTTCAGTTTAAAAACCAGGTTTGATCCGTTCCTGTTGGATTCATTTTGTGTGTGTGTGCATTCCAGGCGCGTTTACCAGATGAGCAAGTTGTACATATTCTCCCCGTCGTCCGGCCTCTACTCCTGCCCTCTCGCCATGACAGATGGAGCCGCAAAGGTCATTCAGGTAAGTTTAAAATCCACAGACCATGAAGATTTATGCTCCGTCCCATCAGTTAGTGATTGTGATGTCACAAAATGTGAACATTTTTGCACATCAATTTGTTTTAATAAGGTTTTCAGCGAGGCTGCGTCATGTTAAAAACAATTAATCTTTTATTTACACTTAAACTAAACCCACAACAATAACTCCAACATGTTTCTGCGGCTTTTAGAGTTTTAAGAAAATGTCTTGCATCAAAGCAAAACTCATTTCAGTGTATTTAAAATATACTAAGTTTTGCAAACCAGATCTCTCAGGGATTGAGTGTCTGTGTATATAAAGTCTGTAGGGATTTCGCCGCCAGTGGAAGAAGCGTATCGTCGCTTGACCAGCCGACAGCCTGAGCGTTTCTGGACGTCTGGACAGTGGATGACTGAGAGACAGGGAGGATCTGATGTGGGTCAGTAGAAATGCGTTGATCTGCTGTGAATCAGTGTTGCCTTCATTCTATAGTTGAACAACAGGGGGCACTGTCTGCAACGGAGCGGTGGCATAAAATTCAAACTCAAGGGAATGACTCCTGCATATTTATGAATCACCTAGATCCCACTGTACGATTAACAGCAGAGGAACTTACTTAAATATCTACTTATCTAATGATGCCAGGACTCAGGAATCTTTTCTCACTGAGTTCGAGGACTGTCGAATTTTTCAAAATGGCAAATAAAGCTCTTCTCTTATTTATCTCCGTTTCTCTTTGTCTTCAGGCACTGGCACGGAGACGGTGGCTGTTCCCCAAGCAGACGGCTGCTATAGACTACACGGCTTCAAGTGGTTCACGTCGGCCACAGACGCAGACATGACTCTCACCTTGGCAAGAGTTCAGGACACATCTGGATCAACAACCCCAGTACTGCAGATTCCCACCAAAATCACCCTGCAGTTAGTGAAGGCACCATTTCTAGCAGACCTTGTCTCTGTCCGCAGGGCAGCAGGGGGCTGTCTCTGTTTTACGCAGAGGTGAGTCGATCTGAGGACGGCCGATTGAGGGGTATTGAAGTCCAGAGACTGAAGGACAAGCTGGGGACACGACAGATGCCGACTGCTGAGCTGCTGCTGGACGGCCTGCCTGCATACAGAGTCAGTGGCGTTTGCTTGATTTTTCACTCAAGCAGCACTTTATTAATTCTTGCAAGGATGAGAACAACAAGCAGACATGTTCAGTATTCATTCAGTTTGATCTGTTCTAACTAGACAGAGAGTCATTGTGTCATACTTGGGTTTCTTGTATGGAAACCAATGTTCTGACTCATCATTGCACTTTAACAAAGACCTTTAAAGCATTCAAAATGAAAGCTTTCTCCACCTTTATCTAAACCCTCCATAACTCCTAGTAGAGAGCAAATACAGAAAATCTGTCATAAATGTAGCTGTTGCTGCTCTATTGTAGCTATTTTTCATTCGTAATGCAGCGCCTCATGTTCTAGTGCTGCTTTGCTACTCTGTCTGATCCAGATATTGTTCCTCTGTCACCAGCTCTCAGAGGAAGGCAGAGGCGTGGCCTCCATTGCCAACATGCTGACAATAACCAGGATTCACAACAGCGTCTCTGCAGCCGCTGCAATGAGAAGGCAGGACCACACATCACATCCCTGAGTTCTGACTCTGTGGAGGCCTCTCCTCAGTAAGCTGATTAAATGGTGTGTCTGCTCACAGAGTGCTCCAGTTGGCGCGTGACTACGCTACCCGCCGCACCGCCTTCGGAAAGCTTCTTAAAGACCACCCACTGCATATGCAGACGCTTGCAAGAATGGAGGTAAGGCAGCAGAAGTGGAATGTAATAATTTACAAAAATAAATTCAAAAATAAAAACACCTTGAACTTTTTCAGATTTTGTCACTTTTTGCTTTGTGTGTTCTTAGGTAATTCCTGGATAGTTTTCCAGAACATTACTAAATTAGTTGTGAAATACTTTTGAATTTGAATGTGAATTAACATTTTTTTTTTTTAGATGTTGAGGTTTATTGTCCTGCTTTTAAAAAAAAAATCATCCGAACAGCATAATGGTGCCACCACCTTTTCCTCATCATAGATATGTTGCGTTTGGGCTGCAGTTTTAGATTTTTGCTAAACACGGCCTTCAGCATGTGGGCCAAAAAGTTTCAGTTTCACTCTGACCTGACCAGAGGACCTTCTTCCATGTGTTTTGGTTTGAACAGGTGGAGACGCGTGCCGCTTTTCTTCTTGTGATGGATGTGTGCCGTCTGTTGGGTCGAGAGGAGAGCGGCCTGGCCAGCCAGCTCGACCTGCACCTCCTTCGTCTGCTCACCCCTGTGGTCAAACTGTACACCGGGAAGCAGGTGAGCTGCTTTTGCAAATATAAAACCAGATTTTGATCTCACTATTCCGAGTATCTGACCTATCTGTTTCTCTCAGGCTGTGGCTGTTGTGTCTGAGGGCCTGGAAAGCTTTGGCGGACAGGGATACATCGAAGACACTGGCATGCCTGGAATACTCCGTGATGCTCAGGTGGCGTTGCTACCAACCACCTTTTTCTGCCTTTTTATGGTTTTCGAAACTCACATATTGATTCTCTTGCAGGTGTTGAGTATATGGGAAGGAACAACAAATGTTTTGTCTCTGGATGTGCTGCGCTGCGTGGCCCGTAGTTCAGGAATGGTTCTGCATGCTTACTTTGCACACGTCAAGGTACGGAGTGGATACCAGAACCTGTTGGGCAAGGTGTGTTATTGGACGTAGGTGAAATAGTTGTGGCTGTTTTCTTGCAGTCGCTGCTTGCGGGTGCCTCGGGTGTTTCCTCACTGGACCCGGCTGTGAAAGCAGTTGGTGGTGCTCTGTCTGAACTGGAGCAGTTTGTTCAGATAGCCGCTTCCAGATCACCCAGTTACCTCGAACTGGCAGCCAGAGATCTGGCATACAGCCTGGCTCGCATATATGCGGGTGAGTGTTTCACAAGCACTTGTGACGAAGATGTGCAACAACTTCAGTTCTTTTCAAATGTATTCACACTACTAGAACCGTTTGCATTTTGTAAAATCAGGACTACAAATTTGAATGTATCCTATTCTGATTTTTCTCCTGAAGGCATCTGGTTGCACTCATTGATTTTTAATTTAGGATTATCAAAGTAAAGGAGGCTAAATACAAATGCACACAAAACTCTTCAGATTTCTTGTAGATTTTTTCTTCTGCTTCACAATTTGCTTCAAATGTTTTGCAAGCAGCTGGAGACTCTATAAGGAATACATGTCTTATCATTAATTTCTGCTTTTGCATTGATCCAATAAACCTTGGTGTTATATCAGTGCTTTGAAGTGGCCTTCCTCACTGTGTGTGAACAGGTGCTCTTCTCACTGACCATGCATGCTGGAAAGATGCCTCCCCAAATGACACCTATGCAGCTCTCAGGTCTGTCAAACCAAAAACTGACTGATTAAAACTCAATTTCAAACATCTCAGAAAAAAAAAAAAAGCACATATTGCATGTTTATTCATCGTGTTTTTGTTTTGCTTTATTAGATGGTGCGAACAGGAGCTGTGTCTGGTGGCATCTAAACAGAAGAGAGGCTGCTATGAATCCAGCAGTGCATCCATGGATGCTGCACTGGTTTATGATAACCTCATTCAGAAGTGAACATCCTTCATATGCTGATAGATTTATGGTCTGAACTGATGTAGCGAGCGTATTATTACTATTAATAAAGAAAATTTTGGCTTCCATCATCGCATCAAGAATGACGTCCCAGATAATAAATCTTTCTGTTTTTAGGATACTGACCTTTTTGATAGTAGTAGTCATGATTTTCTGCCAAGGTTTTACTCAATTAGCACTTATTAAAAAAAGCAAAACTTAGATAACACATACAATAGAAGAAGGACTGTGACTGATGAAAATGCATGAGGCATTTTTCCTAGTTCCGGTATGAAAAAGTGTTCTTATTAATAATACATAAGGATAATATTGATATTTACATGACCTGATTCATATTCCTTTTATGCCTTGTCACCATAAATTATATCAAAAGATGCACAACTTTGTATTTTGAATATGCAATAAATAGTAAAAGTATTCATATTTGTTTTTAATTTTTCAGTTCTTTATGCATATCGAGTGAAAAATATGTAATTAAATCTGCAAATAAAGTCACCTGGAAAAATATTCTCGTTATGTCTTTACAAATACAAATCTTAATGCTTTGTTTGCTGAGATTTTATGATGAACACAATGCTGTGTTCATCATAACTTTGTAATAGTTAATAACTAACAAACTTGCATAAATGGATACAAAGTACTAAAAGTCTATTACAGTTTTGAAAATCCTAGTTTGGAATTTTATTTCTTTATTTTCTGTTATTTCTGAATGAAATCCAGAACAGAAAGAAATTACCTTTGGAAAATCACACAACTGGCAAACACTCAAATTTTGTGCAAAATGTAAAGGCCTCAGAAGTTTGTGATGAAAAAAAAAGCATTTTGAAACTGCTTGACAAAAAACGACAGGAGCATAAAAAAAATGTTATTACATTTTATTGACATCTTGACGTTTTCCCCGTTTCAAAGGTCGGTTCTCGGTGTTTTCGACGAGCCATTGAACGCATCACGGGTCTGCAGAAACAGTGGGAGGAGCTGCAGAGGAAGGTGAAATAATGTTCACCGAATCTTAGTGCTCAGTGTTCACAAACAAGCCAGTGTCAGCGCGGCGGAGGAAGGCTGCAGGAAGATAAACAACAACAACAACAACAACAAAGCTGCTATTTTTAGATTGTGCTTGCAGCTTCTCTGGTTTAATCAGAGCACATAGGAGGACTCCACCAGGGTCCCGTTAATCCCCCAGCGGCAGTATGGACGCGGTTCCAGGATAAGCAGTGGATCCCCATGTCTGTCAGTGGCTTCCTGGCTCTGCTGCTGGCCTTGTCGCCCGGCGGCCAGCTGCTCGCCTCGGGCGCAGGGAACGTCAGCACCCAGCCTGGCGTCGGACTAGTTGGACCGACGATGTCTGGAAGCAGCGACGCGGTGGGTGAGACTCGATCACTGGTTTTCTGAAGGGAAACAAACTGACAGAATAAATACCTGCAGTTTACGCTCAGCCGTCACCTGGTTAATGCGAGGCGACAGGTGTGGAGGAAGCGCTTTCTGTGACGACGTGTTCGTTATGCGGCCCTTCCTCTCTCAAGCACAGTGGAAGAAGTGTCAGGTGCATGGTCCTTTTTCCAGAAAATCATGTCTCTAGCTATAAATAAACTATTACAAACAAGCTGAAGTGCAATTTCATCTTAAAAATAGTTTTGTGTTGTCCCTTGAAATTTAAACTGGTGAATTTTTTTTAATTTCACAAATTTAAAGTTGTTTATATATATATATATATATATATATATATATATATATATATATATATATATATATATATATATATATATATATATATATATATATATATATATATATATATATATATAAAAAAGAAAGAATATTGTTTATGCAGTTTTTATTACGGGAAACGTGACTCACTGCCCAGGGCATCACCATATGGGGGGCGGCACAGCCACTTATTTTTACATGTCCAGAGGTAAACAGATTTCCCTTGATGCACTCTGAAAATACTTTGCGTTAATGGCACTGAAGTTGGTATCCAATCAGAATAGTGCAATCCTGCTCAATAAATGAATTTATTCAGGCTTTTGACTGCATTTCTTCAAAGATCTGAAATACTTGGGCAGATCAGGACTTGCCATAATTGATGCAGCCATGAGATGTGCTGCTCAGCAGTAAGCCCTGCAGGAGAATATCCATTCATTTACTTATGACCTCTAATAACTCCACAGTGCTTTGGTTATGCAGCAGGACAGTGATCCAAATAGTTAAAAATATGACGATTCTGGACTGACTTTCCAGTCTTACTGAATTAAAGAATACAGATAAAAATATGCTTCAGTGACTGATTACATTTGTACTTAAGAAACTTTAGAATATGATTATGGCTGCTCATCACGAAACACATTGTTTTTAGGCTAAAGTGCTACTACTGTTTGCGTTATGTGCTTTGTGTTGCACTTTTTTTTGTCATAGAATCAATAAATCAGTTTTGATGGTGAAACTCGCAGCGATGCAGTTCCTTATTCTTTTACTTCATCCCGATGCTCCTGTCTACATGTTGAGAAAGTTGTTTATTTGTGCAGTGTGACCGTGTGATGAACTACAGCGCTGCAGAGCGATGTGCGTTCGTGAAGAGGACGCCGGACTGCTCCATGGAGGACGGCTTCATCAACTACCTCAGACTGGTCTTCTGCTTGCTCCCTCCCAACCTCACTCCTCTCACCATCACCCTTTGTGTAAGACCTGTGCATACATCTATGTGTGCGTGTGTGTGTGTGTGTGTGTGTGTGTGTAGTTGCACGTGAAGCAGAGTCATAAAGCAACAGGAAAATCATCAGCAGATCATGAGGAAGTTGACTGTTGACTGTGGAAGAAGTGGGACTGGTATCTGATTTATAACTGTAGTTTCACTGTTGGCTAAATCGTGTAATTTCACTTGGACTCCTCTGTATCTTCACTTCCTCCAGTAAATGAAAGAATGAAACTGTCTCACGTGAAAAACTGAAGAAGTGATGATTGTGTCAACAGAAATAATCCTGTTGAGAAGGGTCATTTATAATAACTAATCGCTGCTGATTTAAAAAAAAAAAAAACATGGTAAACAGTGTGTAGTTAACCAGTTATTCAGCATGAATAAGAACCACTTTCCTGTTTGCATTTGAGAAAACTGAGTGCAACCAAACATTACAGCAGCTTGTCTTCACTGTGTCCCTGCAGATTGTTTGGCTGCTCGTCTTGTTTCTCATTCTTGGACTTGCCGCGTCGAAGTTGTAAGTATTTCTCAGCGGCGTGTTCCTGTGGCTGCTCACAGTTTCAGACAGTGAAAGGGCTCGTGAGCTCACTTCACACACATATATACGCTCTTAGCCCTGTCAGCTTTATGGTCACATGAGTCCCATGACTGTAGACAGCTTTCACTATTCAGACATGGATTTAAATCTATGAAAGGAAGCAGATACTTCTGCTCTTGGTTTTGTCCTACCTGTTGTAACGCCGCGCCGCTGTTCAGCCAGTTGTTGAAGGTTTTGAAAGAAACATTTATAAATACATTTTATTATGTTTTTTTTCCCCCCTCTCCAGTTTTTGCCCCAACCTGTCGGCCATCTCCTCCATTCTTCACTGCTCTCACAACGTGGCTGTATCCTTTCTCCACTTCTTTTGAGAGTGTGCAGAGAGTATTTGGTTTCCTTTTCTAACTTAATTATGTAGATAATCATGTTTCTGTGTGTTTATGTGAACTAGACATAGTCCAGTATGAAATACCTTAAACTATAATTTAAGGTATAATTTCCTGGTACTTCTAAAATAAGCTGACGTCATAATTTAATAATGTAATTATCTAACATGTTTTATTTATTTTGGTTTTATACATCAAAATAAGAGATCCTGTTCAATAAGCATCTGCATGTTTCTCAGAATATGAAATCTTCTTGCACTTCTGCTCTTTATAGAGTTACACTGAGATCACAGTGATATTAATTAGGCAATCTTCTTCAACAACTAGCCTGCAGTCGCCCGATTTACAGATGTTCTCCTCCTATTGACAGCTCAATTTCCTCACCAAGACTTTGTGTTTTTAGATATTGAAAATATTTCAAAACAGTAAAATTTGGCTTTCTTGTAAGTGCAGCTACCGTTATTTTGCCAGCTGACCGTCAGAACGTGAAAAGAGCAATATGACATCGCTCCACGCTTCGTGCTAATGTGTTACTCTGATACATTTCCTGGGATCCCTTTAGCATGACTTTAAGTCTTAAGAATTGTTTAGCTGGACATTTTGCTGCTCTTAAAGTGGCGCTTTTTAAAACCTTGGCAGAACTTGATACCAGTAATCAGCGAATGCTTGGTGGTGAACTGTTTCTTTGACTGCAACACGTGCTGAGGGTGTGACGTTTCTTGCTTTGGGAAATGGAGCTCCAGACATCTTCAGTGCCATGGCAGCAATCTCCCATCCGCACACTGCCGGGCTGGCTGTCGGAGCCCTGTTTGGTACACGGAGGCTTGTTGTGTCATTATTTCTCTGACAAGCAGAAAGCTAAGTTAACAAAAATATTTAAATGAGAAAATGTATGTGTCCCTGCAGGAGCTGGTATATTTGTCACCACAGTGGTTGCAGGAAGCGTCGCACTGGTGAAACCATTTACCGTGGCTTCTCGACCATTTCTGCGTGATGTCGTCTTCTACATGATTGCAGTGTTTTGGACCTTTATCATCCTCTACAGAGGCACTACAACCCTGGGAGAGACACTGGGTAAACACAAACAGTCTGAGAGGATGTCTTGAGTGGAAAGGTGGTTCTCAGTAAATTTTAAATGTTTCTCAGAAGATTGGGACTTTACAAAATGTAAAGAAAGGCTCTTAATACAGAAATGTTTTGTCAGCACAGTCATGGGAAGATTACTGAGTTGGCAGGAGTTCAGCAAACAGGTTGACAAGTTGCTAAAGAGGCTGTTTGCTGTATCCATTTATATTAATGGAAAGTTGAGTGGAAGGAAAAAATTACATGGTCTTATTACATGTTCTTATTATTTTGTTCCTGCCTGCACAACCAAAAGCATCAACACCTGCTTTAATGTCCAGTAATGCATGCAGTAATGTTGACATTCTAATTATTTTGCAAGCCTTTTCATCATGTTTCATTCAATGAGTCACTGTTTAACAAGAGAACCTCCAGCAGGTTCAAAAGCAGAGAGCCTATTCTGGAGTCTCTCAACCTGCTGTCAGCACTTTACCTGATTGTCTGGTTTGTTTAGTTGTTAGAATATTCAGGGATTTGTCTAAAGTTACAACACAAGTTAGGAATTTGCAGTTAATAGAGCCACTGATACGATCAACATGTCATCAGAAGACCATTTGTTGGGTGTCTGTGTCAGTTCCAGAAACATTTAAACCCAAATGAGACTCGATTAAAAAGAATACCATATATATTAGGAATCTCTTTGCACTGTTGGCTTTTTTCCAGATCCAAGGCCAAGATATAATCAACATCTGAGTATTTTTCAGAGTCACCCAGCCATGCTTTTAATGCCAGCCTTGTAGTTTAGTTTCTCAACACTGAAGGCGGTTTTCAAACATGCAACTCAGTGTTGAGAAACTGAAAAAAAAATAACCTCTTAGATGAAAGTTTAGTGGTCAAAATCATATTTCAGTTTTTAAAATGTTAATGAGACAAATTTTAAAATGCTCAGACCTTAGATGAAATGATATTGTATATTTTCTAAATATTTTATACCATATTTCACACAAATGCAGTTCTGATCCCTGTTTAGACATGTCAATTCTAAGCAAAGCTATGTTTGACCACTTGTATTTGTAGACATTTTAGCCATTATATTAAAAAACATTTCCATGCAATTATCGAAACTGCAGCAGTACAAGCAGTTCTGACTGACCCTGTTTTTCTCTCCTTGTTTTCCAGGATACATGTTTCTCTATGTGGTTTATGTTCTGACCGTTCTTATCAGTTCATGCATCTATAACCGGCAAAAAAATTCAGCTTTAAACGGCATCCAACACGTTCCACAGATTCCAGGTTAGACCTTTATATTCAAATGCTCCACGTGCGTTTTCTCTCTGCTGTCATTTTACTGGTGAGTATCTTTCCTTGAAGCAGAGCTGAACTCGTCTGACTCCTCTGATGATGACGATGTTCCCAGGACGAGAGGCGGGACGATCCAGGAGGAATACGGTAAGAGTGCATGGGCACCAGCGATTATTTCCTGCGTGATTCACACCATACAAAGACAGGCGTTTGTGCTGCTGCTGTAGAATCTGAGTACAGGCCTCTTCTGCCCTACTCTGAGTCCACGAGTGAAATCCTGCTGAACTCTTTGAACCCGGTGGACAGCAGGAAGTGGAGAAGGAAACCGTGGACCTGGAAAGTTGTTAAAGTAGTGAAGGTCCGTACAAACCTGGTGAACAGAGCAACAGGGAGAACTCCGATTTGTTGTCGGTGTTGTAATGTTGCGTTCCTGTCGTCTGGCTGTAAGACTCCACTGGAGGTGCTGCTCCTGCTCTGCGTCCCTGTGGTGGACCCGGATAAAGAAGATAGAAACTGGAGGAGACCGCTCAACTCCCTCCACATGATCACTGCTCCTCTGCTGTGTGTCCTCGTCTTCCAGTCTGGAGCGTGTGAGCACTTTTTTTGCCACAATTAATTGATGACATTACAAAGAAGTTACTACCATAAAGAATTATGTAATCTAAATACTGATTCTTTGTAATCCAGATGGAGGCGTCATGATCCAGGGGGAGTTCCCTGTCTGGCTGCTGATTCTCCTGCTGGGAATGTTTTTGGCTGCTATAGTTTTCTGCACCACTGCCAATGACCATCCTCCCAAATATCACCCTGTAAGTGCTTCTGTTAATCCAAATCAGGAGTGGATAAAATTGTATCTGTGTAAAACAGGAAAGAGAAAAAGAAATCGGTCGGATTAAATATGTGAAAAGCATATATTTATAAATGCCTTGTAAAAGTAGCCGTTGCTCTCTTTTGAGATTACGACCACAACTGTGCATTTCATTCAAATGTTATTTAATAAAGTAGCTATAACTGTTAGATGTTTAAATCTTTTGTCAAATCATAATTTGGAAAGTTATGATTGGTTCTAATTTGTAGAACCAGTGTTTATTTCAGTAAACTCAATGCAATCAACTCTCTATTGCTGCTACATGTTCACTCAGGAGGATGTAATGTTTGTAAATCAGCCTCATCACCCTCATTGGACTCAACGCTATTTATGAGTCAAACTGCACTTAACTGTGTCGTTTAATAACTGGAATTGATTTTTAATGTATGTAATCGTCTCTGAATTTGATTGGACTGAAATTGCTACGTTTATTTTGTTTTTGCTTTTAAATACTTTCAGCTTTTAAATAAATACTTTATGATGTTGACTTGTTGCATAAGTCAAAGTCAGGATGAACACTTTCACATGGCAGCTGCCTCAGAATCTGATTACCTCTCTGTTCCCTCAGCTTTTTGCATTTTTGGGCTTTGCGGTGAGCGCGGTGCTGATTAGTGCGGCAGCATCAGAGGTGGTCAGTCTTCTGCACATGCTCGGTGTGGTGTTGAGACTCAGCAACACCGTGCTGGGCTTGACTCTTCTGGCCTGGGGCAACAGTATCGGAGGTGATTTCTGATAAGATTCACAAGAGTAAATCTAATTCCCATTTAACTGTCTAATGAGTGATTGATGCTCTCTGTTTCAGACCTTTTTTCTGACATCACCATTGCTCGGCAGGGATACCCACGCATGGCCATAGCTGCTTGCTTTGGAGGGATCATCTTCAGTATCCTTTATTTTCATGTCCACTTGAAGACGTGCACATCTTTCTGACATGCATTGAATACATTTTCGGAAAGAGACAAGGGACAGAGTTTAAGTTTGGAACAGAAATTCAGCGCGTCACAAAAGCCTTTAAGTTTGGCTATTTTCAGGGATAGAATTATGGAGTATTCTGCTGAATTCTGAACAAAGTAAATGTTTTTAAAAATGAGCCTTTTTAAAAAAAAAAAACTAAATGCAGAGGAGTTGTTTTATCCAGTGCAGTAATAAAGATTCAGAAATATACTGGGGATTTTTTTTTTTAACTATTACTTTGAAACTATTTGAAAAAAATGGGCAAAGAAGCTGTTCAAATGATTCATGTGATGTAGTAATGTTTATGCTTAGTACTTTTGAAGCATGTTTGAAGATATTGGATAGCTGAAAGATGAAACATTAACATTATGCCAAGGACAAAAAAGTGAAAGCATCAGTTCCAATAATACACGCTGAAAGAACAAATAAAAATGGCAAGATTTAATATTTTTTCTAAGTCAAGTTCAGCCAGCTGAAATGTTTCAGAACAAGTTTAAAATTTCAAAGTTCATTATTTACTCCTGGAGGAAATAATGGCGTTTCCATGTAATGCCTTGTAATAGCAGTTAACTTGTAATAATAGCCTGTTTTATTGAACATCAAAACCTGCTTTTATTAGTCATTTTTTTTTGCCCCTTAATGTTTTGGAAATACTTTATCCCCTGAACGACATCAAACATGTTTTAAATGGATATAGTTATATAAAAGGAAAACTATTGGACCTTGACTGTACATCAGACATGCTGTTTGGGGTAGGGTCGGGATGTCTGATGCAGATGTATGAAACACACTCGTCTGTGGAGGTAATCCTCTCCTTCGATATCGAGAGACAGCGTTTTGAACGGTATGAAGCTGATTCTCTTGTTTTCCTCCTCAGTTTGAGTCAGAGGGCTTGTTGACGTGGATCCTTGCAGGAGCTCTGGGTTCGTCTTTGGTCCTGTCTTTTCTCATCGTTCCGCTCAGCCAGTTCCACTTGGGTCGCTCCTACGGCATCTTCCTCCTCGTCTTCTACTGCATATTTCTTCTCATTGCACTTCTCACAGAGTTCGGGATAATCCACACTTGAGCTCATAGCAGTGACGTCATCTTCTGCTTGTAGAAATAAGCAGCAATGTACTCCGTTGCATTTACTTGATCGGACTCTCCTGTGTTTAGTCTGTGAAACTAAGTAGCTAAAGACTCCTACAAGAGCTCAGGGTAAAACCAATCACAATGTGCCTTTATTTGCTTCCCTCTCCATGTCTTGGAGCTGGGATATTATGACCCAGCTCATGTTGTACAAGGTCTTTATTTAAAATACTGTAAATTTTCTATGACTCGACCTCTTTGTGAATTTAAACAAAACAGTTTTTCTGGGTTCTCAGAAAAAAATAAATAAATAAAAAAATGCTAGTTTTGTTTATTCAATTGCCATCATGATGACAACACAGCAACGATGCATTCATGCGTCTCATTATTTGAATAGTTTATTCAAATCTGCTGTTACTTTCAAGTACATTACAGATTGAGAGCTTATATAAAATATCGGAGCCTGCTGAGCCATTTAGGAGAAACCTTTTACATGGTAGGTGGTTGGACTGTCCTTTAAGGAGTGTTTAGTGTTCTCTTGATCAAAGTACATAACATAAGTACTGTGTGTTAATACTAATCAGAGAAACTGTTAAACTAAGGCAACAGATTTAATTTATAATCGTTAAATACACAAAGAAATGGTAGTAGCTTGTTTAGGGGATACTTGAAAGTGTAGCGACACTTCAATCAGCTCCAGGAAGAAAACGGCGTCATTTTCTCTCACCAACTTCAGTTCAAGAGACTCCAGATTTTTATACCCCCACAATGGGTATCATGGTGAGGTTGGGGGGAACTGGAGGTGCTGAGGTTTCCTCTGTTGAGATCATGTGCATATACGTCTCACTGCAGCCGTTTTTAGTTAATGCTGTGATGCTCGCTCTGTGAGTTTAGCTGACGTTCTTGGACGGGAGCCGGGTTGGTGACGGGACTGTTCTGATCCAGGTTTAGGTTTTCATCTTCTTGAGGCAAACCTTCCCTTGAATACTCTGCATACCACTCCTGATGAAAATAGGCAAAATCGATTACACACCAAGAGCAGCTTGCAAAAATACTTACACTCCTTGAACATTAACATTTTCTCAACAGTTCATCCTCAATCTTCAAAGTATTTAGAGATGCTATGTGACTGAACACAAACTAGTGCAGGATTCTGACGTGGAAGGAGAGAAAAATATGTAGTTTTGGTCATTTTTAGGAATAACCTGAAAAGTGTGGTGTGCACTACTAATCAGCCATTAGGGGTCAATACTTTGTAGAATTGGTGCGACATTTTCCTTCCGCTTTACAATGACGTACGCCTTTGCGTTGGCCTGTCAGATCAAATTACAAAACCACACATTGAAGTGTGAGCATTTTTAAAGGATCCGGCACAATGCCTTCAGTTTCTCACCTGTATCTCCTCCTCGTACATTTTCATACTAAGGTCACTCTTTGTTCTTGATCTTCGTCCCAAGTAAACCAGAAATGTGTGCTGTACAAAAAAGGATTGAGACGGGTTAGCATGGTGAGATGGAGACGACGAAGGGTCTGGAGCTCATGTTCTTACCCCACTCTTGTCCATAGCTTGCAGGACAGCAGCCAGAGAGCTGAGCGAAGACAGTGTCGGGGACGTCTGTTTGTACAACTCCAGGGTGGCCAACGCTTCATCTCTCCTCACCTCGACATCGAACACTATCCCATTTTCATCTGAAACACAATCACACACATTAAACTGACCCATCTTACTAAACACCAATAGATTGGGAGGGGGGGAGGGGGGGGGATGAAGAAAATCTTAAATCCTGTATGTATGTACATTAAACATGCAAAATACCACTTTCTGAATACTACACAGTAACTCAAATGCACCCTCTGGATTGACCACGGGGTCCCGGTTCTTGCGGCTGTAGTTCATGCGGAACACAAAAGCATCCAGGATGAAAGCCACAATGATCGTCATCACAACCTGACAAAGAAAGTAGAAATTATGGTCACGTTCACACCGAACTCAAAAGAGAAATATGCAAAATAACGAAAACTTCGCTCACCATCGTAACAATGTAAAAAGTCATGAAGTACAGGCGGCTCCAGTGGCTCGTCATAGACGTCACTCCTTCCTGGGAGAGAGGAGAAATTCAGCAGCAAGTCAAACAGCGACACCCACAGGTCAGCAGTGAAACTGCAGGGTGGAAAACTCTGAGCAACAATTAGTTAAAGACTAAATCTTACCATGGTGATGTACCAGTTGTTGACCACAGTCAGCTCAAACAGCGTCACTGCAGGGAAAAAGTTATGTTTTTTTTGTTTTTTGTTTTAAAGCCAACTTACAGATCATACGACTTCAAAATGCTATTTTCGATATGAGACAATGGCATAAGGAACCATTTATTCGTTCATATTTACATTCATAAAAACAGACTTTATTTCAGTTTTCTTAATGCTCCATATTTTTTCAAACCAGTGTTTTATAAGCAATTTCTTATACCGGTAGTTTGTATTTTTTAGATAACTAAATATTTTAACACTCAGTATTAGGAAAAACCATCTCAAAAGACTAGCTAGTTATGTCTCCTCATAACTAAAGCTAACTAAAAGCATGCAAAGAAAACTGTGCAAAGAAATTTGTTTTTTTAATAGTGAAATGTGTTCAAATATGCAACATAAAACAAAAGTTGTACATGCAACTACGGTTCTATGAATCCTTGACGACCGCCAGAAGGGTGTGCTCAAAGCACTGAATGACTAATAGCAGCAATATTGCAAGGAATCCTGAGCACATCCCTCACCGAGAACGCCCAGAGGACGCTTACAGAAGGACCTGGCTCAGAGGATGAGCCAGATTTTACAATGACACTGACATTGTAAAATCTGGTGAACATGTTTGGGAAAGCCCATGACGGAGCAGCACATATTGTTTCCTGCAGAACCAAAACCCATTCCCGGCCACTCCTTACCCAGGCCAAAACTTTGCCAATTTTGATGGATGCTTACAATGAGAACGTGATAAGACTTCAGGCACCACAATGACAATCTAATAACACTTTAGACACAAATGCAGTGTTCTGCATGGGTCATGCAGGGTCACTGTAAAGGATGCAGTGACATCAGACTTATGGGCCCAACCAGTGACTGACATCAGTCAGCCCAGCAGCTGTGAGAAGATGACATACGGAAACTGCCTGACCCAGCCAGAACCGACTAACCGTTTGGATTATTCTGTTCATCCTTCAAACAGATGAACGAGTCTTCATGGAGGCTGAATCCTAATTCACCCCAAGAAAAGTGTTTGTCTTAGATGGAATCAGGAAACTTCTCCAAGATGACTTTGAGGAAGGAGAAGCACACTTTCATCATTGATGATTGCTGTCACCTTCACTGCAGTCAAAACTAGCTGCCTCAAGGCCATCCTCATGGTCTCCTACATAGAGCTGTAGGAGAATGACCCAGTCTCTGAAACACTGTCTCCTCACTCTCAAAGTGAGAGGCAGAAGCAGCCAGAGACACATCTGGCTGGGTGGAGAAGAGAACCCAGACATTGAAGTATCCATCTGGCGTGCATGAAAAAGGGATTTCATTTCTGCAGACAATTGCTCAACTCTTGTGGAAAGAGCTGGTCAGACTTAGCTTGTCTCTTCTTAGAAGGAGCCACAGTGACTGTGGCCTTATTCCAGCGCTTTAAGTGCCTGTAGGTGGGGCCACCAACCCAGAAGTTGAAAGGTCATTGTCAACCTCAGGACGCAACTGGGCCAGCCGAGCCACCCTCACAGCACGGGGACATGGCACTGCAGTTCATCCAGGGAGTTTCTGACTGCGGTCCCACAGTCTGCACAACGGTGGGAGACATCCAAGTTAAAAACTGAGCTGTGTCCAACCGCAAGCAGAAAATATAGGGAGAAGAGATATGACTGCTACCATCGCCGATCATTGCTAAATAGTGGAAAATCAAGAGGCCGACATAGTCAGCTACATTCAGACTGCAAGGCGGAAAAAAACCCAAAAACAAAACAAAAAAATATATACTGACTCCGTTAGTGCAACCCAAAACTCTTATCTTGAGTTGGCTAAAATTTACCACAATGCGTAAAATAAAGACAGTGGTCAGAAGTCGTGATTGGAATTAGGTGAAATCGATGCCAACAATGCAGCCAGCAGTCAAGAATGTCCGATAACAACTAAATGATCCAAGGACTCCAAGCTGAAGCCATGCAAAATGAAACGCGTACGCGAGAAAAAATGAGGAACAGAGCCTCAGATGTTCGGCTGGCTGAGGTTCAGAGAAATCTGTGTCACAGGTGTGACTTCTTGGTATTACTACTCGAGCGACACATGCGCAACTGAAACATTCAGTGCTTAGAGCAGCGCCCTCTGGCGATCCGTGGAGGATGGAGTAGCTCTTGTCAGGCTCCCACAGAAAATTAAGGAAAGTCCAATGACTTCATGAAGGCCCTGAAAGGTAAAAATAATAGAAAGAATTACCAAAGCTGCTGAGGATGTCGTTAAAATTGTTGAGATAATAATAGCCTTCATCCAACACTGTCTTGTTGCCAAATGTTTTGTTGATCTGTCTGTAGGAATCTGCCACTGTGCTGGTGCTAAAATGACAATAAAAAAAGTACAACAAAAAGGACATTTTGATATTTATCCACCAATTTGCAAAATTAAAGTTCCTCAGACAACAATGAGACTCACTTGCAGCAGTTTGGGAAAACCACATCTGCAAAGAACTCCATACCCACTATGGCAAAGGAGTAATAAAAGATGATTAAAGTCAGGCCCAGACTGGCCATCCTGGGGAAGAGCTCAAACATGGTGTCCAACACGTTGCGGTACCGCAGCTTTATCTTGAACAGTCTGGGAGAACAGGAGCATGGAAATTTGAGTGGATCTAAATGAAATGAACCATAAACATGTGGCCTGATTTTAAAACGAGGAAAACAAACCGGAGCAACTGGAATGGTCTAAGAACTACGATGAAGTAGAACGGCTCCATTTTGAAAGCCAGAGCGATCAGCCCCAAGAAGGCGAACACAGTCACAGAGAAGTCAAACCTGGACAGCAAAAAGCAGAGGAACACAGAAACAGAACGTTTTCTATACCTATTCATAAAACAATTAGTTTTTCTGCTTGATTTTTGTCAGGCAGGGTTTCACTCACAGGTTCCAGCCGGAGCTGAAATAAGCCAATGGCCCCAAACCTGCTATTTTCAGCAGCACTTCCACACCGTAAACTAAAACCAGGACGGAGCAGAGGAGGAATAAGTGCCAGCTCCAATCCCTTACATCCAATCGTGCAGTTTTTAAATCTATGCTACGTCTGTCAGCGAGAGGGATGCAGCAGATTTCTACTCACTCGTCAGGAAAACGATGTAACTCACGGGAACGGATTCAGACCAAGAGTATCCACCTGCAGAACCGGAGGAAGGTCGGAGGTCAGGTAGGGTTATGTTTTCATATGACGTGTCTGTGTGTTTGCTGGAGAGGTCTTACTGTTCATTCTGAACGTCTCCACGAGGATCCACACGCCATTAATGGCCACCACCACATCTGCAGACATTGAACACCAAGGTTTCAGTGTGAGTTTGAACAGGTGAAAGCTGGGAGAGCGGTGATGATGTTGATGATACTTACACATGGCGTACTGGAAGGCCTTAGACTTCACCACCAGGTGGATGCCTGAAGAGGACAAAAGCGCTTATACAAAGTGTCTCGTAAAAGTATTTAAACTTTTTGTTATGACCACAAACTAAAGTTTGAGTTGTGAAGTAAACTGAAACTGGTGGGATTCTCCTTTTTTTCCTCCCATCTTTGTATGAGGGCTAGTGGATGTTAAAAGCGATATACTTTCATATTTTCTGCAAACTTATGCCAAATCTTCTCAGCATTTCATTTGCAAAAAACAAAATTGCATCTTTTTCTTTCCACTTCATAGTTGTGCATTTTTTTTCTGTGTTAATTCTTCACATTAAACATTGAGATTTGAGGTTGAAAACCGAAAAAGATGAGAAAAATGTCAAAAAGTGTGCATAAATTTGCAAGACACTATTTGGGGAATCATGGCATTTATTTTGTTACCTCTTTTCATAAGAACTGAGAACCTACCCTTGAAAATGAGGAAGGCTGTTTGAGGAAGATCGTCAAACCAGTGTTCTCGACTCCGTCGCGGCTGAAAAACATTCAGAGAACAAGCAACACTAAATAAAATTGTTCTCATCGCAAAACAAAGCATACAAACATAATTACCTTCCATTTTAATCCAGTGACCTCATAAAACTTATAAAAGTCTTGCAGGCTGTAACAAAAAAAAAAAAAAAGACCTAATCAAACAGGTAAATTTCAAAGTAGGACATTTTTATTAAAAAATAAAACAGCCAGACATTACCTAAGCTTTGGAGCCCCTGATGTATTCAGAGCTTTAAATGTGAGAAAACGGTCTCTTGCAGACATTCGAGGCCTGTAGAATCGCATCAAGCCGTCAAACTGTTTCAGAGACACTCCCATCGGCCTCTGGAGGGAAAAGAAAAACAGCAATGCACTTAAATCTTAGCAACAACTTCCCAGAGCCTTAGAGAACAAAGCAAAACAAATTCCTTGTACCAAAATCCACCCACATACCTGCCGGCTAACCAGCAGCTGGAAGGCGTGGTCAATCGCAGAGCGTTTATGAAGCAACAGAGACTTAAACTTCATCTTCTCCACGTCATTAAATGTGTCAAACACAACTGCGAGGAGCTGGGTGGGGAATATGAAAAAAAAAAAAAAATTCTATTAAATAGTTTTATTTGCTGCCTGGCAAGAAGTATTCATACTCTATTCTGTTTGCATTTTGTCGAATTGGAACCACAGACTTCTGTGTATTTTATCGGGATTCTTTTGTGATAGAACAATGGAAATGTAGTGAAAGATTACAAACTGAAAGGAGAATGATGTTTTCAATTTTCTGAGCCCTCCTTCACTCTAATATCTCAAATTAAAATGTGAAATTAAGCACATCCCACTGCCAGATCCATTTTAGCAGCAGCAAAACTTGAGATAAACGTCTACAAGCTTTGCACATCTTAACTTTATTTGGGGGCATACAAGTAAATAGGGGCTGAACACAAATGCATACAAAACATATTAGTTTTTTAATTAAGCAATTATGCACTATTTTGTGTTGGTCCCATTGAGGTGTGTGGATTTAACATCAGAAAATGTCTCCAAGAGGTGAACAGTTTTGCTAGGCGCTATATGTATGGTGGGTTGCAACTGCAAACTACTTCACTACAACATCTAACTTTAGTGAAATGAACAAACAGAACTTTTTTGTTTCTTACAGGTTACTTTAAAGAAAAAGGGGCTGAATACAAACGCTCATTTTCAGATTTTAATTGTAAAAAATTGTAACTGATGTATTACTCTCCTTCCTTTCTCTTCATGAATCAACCTCAACTTTATGTGGCTCCATCATAAAATTTCAATAACATGTATTGAAGGTATAATTGTCAGAAAGGCATGATTGCTTTGATGTTTAATGGAAGTGAAATCTGTCTTAAAGGAGTGAAAATGTTTGCACCAGGTTCATGATGAAGTAGAGCTCTATGGAAAGGTAAACGATGAAGAACACGCAGGACCAGCGGTTCTTAGAGTACGCTGGCATCATCACATCAGGAAAACTACGAGAGAAAAACTCAGTCATACCGACCAAAATCAAAAAACACCACAAACATTCAGAAAATGCAATTGTGGAAGAATCAGAAAATACATCAGGTATGGAACCACAAACATTAGAAAATGCAATTGTGGAAGATTTTCTACTTACTTTGCTGTGGTAAGCAACACAAACAGGCTGACGAGGCTGTTCTCCAAAGAGCTGAAGTACTGTGGTGAGAGGGCAGAGTCTGAGTGAACACATGCATGTTTGTTGCACAACAAGAGGGAAATCAAACCACAGTGGCATAACGATTATAAACTACCATCAGGCAAACCAGTGAGTTAACATACCGGGTCAGCTGTGTTTGTAGAGAAGAGACAGAAACCTGGAGGAAATTTAAACCAGATCACGTTATTACCTCCGTTTAAAAAGCCGCATAGGCGAAGTTTAAATCAAAACCAATTCTTACCCAAGATGGCAAATATGACCATGAAGAAAAGCAGGAGCAGGAGGATGTCAATGAAAGATGGGAGAGACTGGAAGAGCTGACGCAAGTTTCTGTTTGAACGGAAAGATACATTGTCAGCAGAGAAATTGGCAATAATCAAACATATGAATTCAGTAACATCTTTAGTGTGCACACTTGCGTAATTCAATAAAGCACATCAAAGAAAGGAAAAAATGGACTACAAATAATTTTCAAATTCTACATTTTTAAAGACTGCATAGGAATCCTGTAAAGTAGCAGCTGCTTCGCCTGTGTGAGTATGTTCGCGCGCGCGCGCGTGTGTGTGTGTGTGTGTGTGTGTGTGTGTGTGTGTGTGTGTGTGTGTGTGTGTGTGTGTGTGTGTGTGTGTGTGTGTGTGCATGCGTTGAGATAATCAGCCACCTGCGCACAGCACCGCAGTATCTGCAGTCCACCAGGAATATCGGTCTCAGAGCTCGGGTCACTCGCATGTGAGATGTCTGTCTGATCAGAACCACGATGGCCTCCACAAACTGCAGCAGCAGCACACACGCCTGCGACAGAAAGACAACCCAAAACAAACACAATGCAGTAACCAAATGTCTACCAGTTACACATGTATGAAGAGTGCAGATACAGAAAATATCAGAGATGTCACGGCACCTTCACCATGGTCCTCTTGTGTCGTATAAAGGTGTGGAAGCCTAGCCAGCGAAGTTTCATGCAGAGCTCAAATGCCACCAGAAGCAAAGCCAGCAGCTCCAGAGTGGCATGAACCTACAGACGAGTCACACACACACAACAGCATTTACACACAACTGGGTCTAAAGAAGTGCTTGAATACAATGAAGCTGATTTCTACAGATAATTAAGTAACAAAAAGAATGCTTGAAAAAGTATGCAAACTTCCTGGAGAATTTTGTCTCTACAGGAAATGACTTCAACAAGGAGGATTAGCGTATGATTGTCAAAAGACAAGAAAATGATGAATAGTTTTATAAATAAAAATCTGAAGAGTGGCGTGTATTTCCCTTCAGCCTCACCAAGTCAAGCTGCATATCTTTTATTTGTGTCTACCAGCTTTGCATGTCAATATACTAAAACCTTTCCTCACTCCTCTTTGCAAAACAGTTCAAGCTCTATCTGTGAATATGAAGTGTCTAAATCTCAATTGGTTCTAGATCTGAGTGCCATTCTGACTCTTACATTTACTTTAAACTGTTCCATTGCAACTCTGGCTGGATGTTTAGGGTCATTAGGTTTCTTTCTGGTGTTGTGGATCTCTGCAGCTCCTCCAGAGTTACAATCTTAGCTGCTTCTCTGATTAATCCTTTCCTTGCCCAGTCTGTTAGTTTAGGTGGAAGGTTATGTCTTTGTTGGTTAGCGGCTGTGCTAGTCTTTCTCCGTTTCCAGATGATGAATTCAACAGGCCTTAGTGACATATTACAAGCCTTTGTTTCCTTTGAGGAAAAAAGTACTTCACAGTTTTCAAAATTTTAACTCCCTTTACTTCACAAATATGTTGTTGACTTTTGTCACTGTATGAAAACTCAAAGGCCAGTTTTGGGGTTATTTGGGGAAGCTGGAGTTGAGACGATGAACTGTAAAAGAAGTCCAATGTCAGATAAAAACTCACATAGACGTCCAGGCGCAGCGAGGGGACGGCGGGAGCTTCACACAGCGACAGCATCAGCAGCAGCAGACCCGTCACCAGCTCCATCATGTAGAACAGGTGATTGTGGACAAACAAGTACGCCGCCAGTGCTTTTGGGTTTCGAGGGTGACTGAAGAACTTGTCATTGTTCTCTCCTTCCTGCAAGATCAATTCAAAACATAGAAAGTAAAACATCTTTATCTGACAGGACAAAGGAAAGTTTGACATAAAAATAATTGGGTTTTTTTAATTCGAATGGCCATTTAATGGTTTCAAATTCTAGATGGACGCTTCTTGATTATTAAATATTTGAGCTATTGCACTTTAATTTGTACTTAGCAAACACTTCTGGTTCTATAACTGGATGTATTACTTCCTGTAGTCCAAGGTTTATCCATCTGCAGATTATATTTAACCCAGGAGCGATCATAAAGCTGTTGACTGATCATGTGAGTGTGTGCAAAACCCCCAGTATAAGGCAACATGAACATGTTTGTGATACCTGCAGGTATATGGCTGCCTCTTGGTAGTTCATCTCCCAGCTTTGCTTTAAAGACACATTTTGGGTTTTGTTGCTCTGCGCTCCAGGTGTGGAAATCACAGCATTGTTCACTAGGTCATAATTGCCTCCTCCATCTGAAAAATAAAGAAATTCAAGTGTCAGCGTGGCGGAGCAGATATAATTTAGATAAACTGACACAAACACATGCAAGGGATCTCAACAACTTTGAAATTCCAGACTCAAAATATCTGGTTGTATGTTTAATAAAATCATAAAACAACTAAATGCTGAAGTTAGCTTCTGATCTGGAAGAGGCATCAGTCAACCGTTTCTATCATAGACCATAACTTCGTACAATCCCCTTTCTGGATGTAAAATCTTCACTTTTTGTACTTATGTAATAAGAATAATAATCATCAGCTGGAAGCATCATAATTAGAAATAAACACTTAAAATATATGACCGTTTCATTAATTCTTTTTAAAAATGAGTTGTATATTACATACATATATTCCACACACACAAAAACTTTTCAGTTATTTGGTGAAATCTAGATATGCACTCCTGTAAAAAAAAAGCTTAATATTTTTTCCACATATAGATTTAAACTGTTGTATATTGCAAGAAGAAATAAAAGTCTGAAAAGTATTTTTTACATACTAATCCTTAAAAAATATAAAGTCAACATTTTGCAGGAACCCTGAATATAAGCAGTATAGAGACGGGTATAGGCCTACCAATGCAGTCAGGCTCTAACTGTAAGCCAAAGGAGGAGATCGCAACTGGACTCTCATCGTTACAGGACTGATTGCCATGGAAACCAGTTTCCTGGCCACACAAGGACGCCATTGGTGAAGCTATGTGAATGTATCAAGGTTGCTGATGTCCAACAAAAAAAAACAAAACAAAAAAACTGTGTAATTAGCAGCAGACCAATTGCATTGCAGCGCTGCAGAACATCTGGAGATATAGATGGAGAAACATTCCAGTCTCCCTGATGGAAACACCAAAGACAGTCACGAGTCGAGACCAGAACAAATCCTCACAGACGCTCAAACATCCTGCAAGTTTAAACAGTCCTGGACACAAAACACGGTCTCGGAAAAACAAAGAACAGTAACAATCGCCGTAAAGAGACACTAAGATTTACACGATGAAATGTGCCTCAAGCTGAGGTTGAGGTTTGAGCTCAACAACTCTGATATTTAAAAAGAAAAAGCTGAGTGTGCAGCATTGACATGCCAATTTCTTCTCCTTCCTGATTTAAACAGGATACTCACAGAATGCACAGCCACCACAAGAGGAATTGATTCTGCCTTATAGCAGAAACCGACATAAAAAGTCACACAAAAACTCAATGCCACGCTTCTGTAAATTTACTCTTCGAAATAATACCAGAGCTGCAAATTGTTTTTAGATGAGCAGCTCCTGCAGGTGATCCTCTGCAGCTGCACATTTTACTCCTCCTTCCTGTCTGGTCGCTCTCATCCCACGCACAAACAAAACACAGGCAAGAGTCTCAGAAATACGCTCCCAGATGTTGGCCGTCCGCAGCGGATTGAGCTCAAGTGTGAAGAGGATCACTTTCGGGCCCAGCAGCAGCCTGAGCGTCCTCCTGACACCATCGGACCCCGAGTCTGTATGTGAGCCATTCAGATCGCTCATTTGTCTGAGAACAATAAAACATTTGGAGCTCCGTGTAAAAAACACAGTGAAGTCAGCCTCTCAGAGACACAAACAGACACCACAGTGCCAGTAAAAAAAAAAAAAAAAAAAAAACGACAAAGAAAGAAAGAAAGTAAATCCGCTTCTAGATCAGCTCTATCTCTACTCCTGAATCCAGGCATGTGACTCCTCACTGAGGCGATACAACTGCATTATCCTTCAAACTCCCTCCTGTTTCCAGAGGGTTCCAGCAGCAACAAGTAAAACCAAAAAGTTTCACACTTCTCTCTCATAAATAACTCCTAGATGTCCTGGAAGGAAATACACATTCCTCTTCTTCCTGTTCGTCCGCTGAGCAGGAGACAGTGATCCAGTGAGCTCAGAGGAGAAAAACACACACACACCCTGCAGACACTCATAAGCACAACACACACATGCCCCCCAGGAACATCCGGGAGGGACTGGGGGAGGGGAGTGGGCGGTCTGCTGAGCCAGCTGTTTCTCACATGGTTATTTTGTAGTTTATGTGAGGGAAACAAAGGCAACATGAGGATTGTAACACTGCATTTCTTCCCACCAAGTCTTCTGGGCAATATACTGCATTTATTTTTTAATCGTTGAGATCAGGATTTGCAGAATATTTACAGCTGCAACATTAGAAGGCTTCCAACCTAATCCCTGCAATTATGGTAAGCAGACAAGGATCAATATATATATATAAAAGTATAATATCTATACATCTTAGAAATGCACTGATCACAACTTTCCTTCACATTGTTGATTTTTGGTTTTGTTTGATATAACCTTTTGCCCTTTAACATAAAGTACAATAGCATATAAAATAGTGAATGTGTTGTGGGTTCTTTGATACAGGTAGCTCTTTTGAATATAAAATCAAATTGAAAAATAACATCACAAAGCCTTTAAACTTAAGAAAGTGCACAAAAAATATGTTGAGAGTAGTGGGAGTTTTTTTTTGGTTTTTTTGTTTTTAATGAAAAGGGAAATGCAAAAACCTGATTTTTCACAATATGTTTCACAATATTCAATCAAGAATTAAAAAAGGAAATCAAAGTCTGAGAAATTTCAGGAATGACAAACTGTGTTTCAAAAAACACAGTAACCTTTAAGATTTAGAAAAGTACGGGAATAAAGACGGACAAATTTCAGCTTTCGATTAAAATGTAATATAGCAAAAGCATTGGTACCAAAATAAAACAAACAAACAAAAAAACAAACAAACGTAGAACTAGTAAGCCTATACTATTGCATTAAAATTCAATTTGCTTTGGTAGGGTGAATTTTCTAACAGGAAGTGCAAACACTGACAGCAGATCAGCAGCTCCACCGCTCAGACTTACTTTGGTCTCCTCTGTCCGCCTCCTCTTCGTTCAGCAGTCCGCTGTTTGCCTCGTCCCACGTCAAAATGAGAGGCACGTCGTCGTCAGACTCCATAGTCACAAATAAATAGGTTCAAATCCGCTTTGAAAGTCACAATGAAGGCCAAAAGTGACTAAATAAACACAAAGTTTGTGTTGCAAACGCACATTTTCAGTGCAAAAGAAGAAGGGGGGAAAAAACCCCCAAACAAACAGGATTAACAGTAGTTTGTTAGCTAACAGAGTTATCTGTCTGCGTACTCTGCGCCGCTACAGGTGCACGTATCTACAGTCAAATGTCCAGTTAGCGCGGGTTACGTTCGGCGACAGAGAAGAGAAACGGGGTTGTTTACCGATTCAAACATATGTTACCGATTCACTGGGTCCCTGTCCCTCAGGCTAACGAGCTGAGGCTGTCTGTCTGGGTCCATCTCTGCATCATAATTAGTTCTCAAGCTGCCTGCTTCATAACAACAACTGCTGGGGCCACCTGTCCCCGAAAAGGGAAGACAACACCTGGACACCCGGTCTAATCCATGCGGCCCACCTTTAAACCTCCCCCTTTTCCTCTACGATATCACGAGCGTCGAAACAACAATAGATGGAATCCTGGATCAACAACAGATCTTCCCGACACTAAAGGAATTTACGGCAGAAGATTTTTCAAAATAAAAGTCGAAGAGGATTAATTGCTTTTAATTGACAAATTTTAAAAACAAATTAATAGAGTGTGTGCCAAATCCACCCTCGATCATTTGACAGAAGACGTCTCTTGAAAACAACGATTCTGAGCCGCAGGGCACTGGATCTGGTTGTGAAAGAGAGATTCGTCTTTCTTCCTTTCTTTGTTTCTGTGTTTCTTTCTTAAAGATAAAAAAAAAAAAAAACCTGAAAATAAAAATAAAAATGAGTGGGATTTCATGGCGTTATCGACCTTAAAACCTTATAAAACGTCTAGGTCAAGTTCAAAAATAAAAGCCGTGTACAGTGAGCCTAATTCGAAACCACAAACCGGAAGTCAAGAATAACGTCGCCATAGCAACATAAAAAAATAACAACAACATTGACCCTCGGAGCGATCCGGGCGGCAGGAATAGATTTTTTTTCCACCCTTTTGTCAGAGTTTGGATCATAAGACCGATTTAAATAGGCGAGAGAAAAAGACCGGAAGAAAGAAAGGAAGAGAAGAGAGGGCAAAGTAAAAGGTCATTTGTCTTTAAATCGAGGTAACTTTACTGAATGTCTTTAAACCTCAGTTGGAGGCCATTACCAAAGATAAATCCTCTCAACAGCTGTGGACACGTGCAAAAATCTGCTAAACTTTCAGGAGTTGATTGTTGAGGTGATCACAAATCATCTTCAACTTCCACCATTTTGATAAAAATGTTAGAACTTTTGAAATCCACATTTTGTTTTTCCGCATTCAATTGTAATTGAATCAGTCTCATTTTAATTCCAAATTTGTCGGTGGTGTGAATAATTTTGGCTGGATAACCTTCCAATGTTGTTGAGATTTGAAATGAGAAGACCTACTAATCATGAGCATCACAACTAGATCCTTTGCACAGAATCCTACTGTTTCAACTACTGGTGGTATTAAAAGCATTTAAAATTAGTCAAAACAATTAGTGACCCTATATATAATCAAAAAACTTGCGTGGCCAGGCCAGAGGCCAGAGCCAGCCCTCCATGGAGATTTAGAAAAGTTTAAAATAAACCTGAAATCAGTGGATATTTTAAAAGGTTACAGGTCAAAAATATTTGTAATATACTGTATGATTTAATAATCTGTGTCTCTCATTCTTGTAATCGTAGAATACTACCAAGCGGCAACATGTTTGCTGACGAAGCAACAACAACTACAACTACAACAACAACAACAATAACAATAACAACAACAACAACAACAGAAGACTCTTCTGTGAAGCCAACCAGGAAGCTCTCTTCTGAAGCTCAATGTATTTCAAGAGCACTGAAAAACTGCGTCAGTCAAGTTGAGATTACAACAGCTCTAGGAAACATCATCCAGTTTTATGCTGTGTCCGGTGTCGTGGATGAGGTCTTGAGTAGTCTTCTTCAAGCCCATCAGGTGTTAGTGGAAAAACTGCTGATGCTTGAATGTCAGAAGCTCGAAGGGCTGAACGACAACCAGACAGAAGAAGTAAAGAAGAGAGAGATAGTTCAAGTTAGAGAGAAGATAAAAAACTCAGTCAGAGATGTGCTGAGATTTTTCAGAGTCCACCCAAACGTTTACTGGAGCTTAAGAGAAGAGATTAATATGGAAGTAGACAAGAATGAGCGCGTATTAATCAGAATGCTTCAGATGTTTCATAGCTATGTGGAGAAAAGGTTGTGTGCTGATTATCAGCTGCGGGTACCCCACAGAAAACAGCCCTTGTTTCTCGACAAAACTATGGAGCTACTGAATTTAGAGGAAGAAGACTCGGCTGCAATCTTGAAGAACTTAGATCAAATGGTGAGTAATCATTCTGGATGTCGCAAGCCACTCGTCTTCTTCAAGAGTTTGTTTTGACACATTCAAGCCCCTTTTTGCCATTCCTGCAGATCTTGCAGAAGGACCGTGAGATAAAGAACCTGGAGAGATACATAAAAGAGCAACATATGCAAGCCGAGCAGGAGTTGATTCTCCAAGAGGAACAGGAGAAGCTACATTTGACTGTATTAAGTGCTGAGAAAAAGGATCTCACAGAAAAAAGAGATCAACTGAACCAGGAGCTCCTCACCTTGATGACTGAAAACAGAAAGGCAGAGAGAATTCTACAGGAAGTGAGTTTGCAGAAAACGTTTGTGGACATTTTTACTGTTGCATCCACAAACTATGTGGGCCAACACTATTGTGCAATAATGTAAAGTGGAGAGGACATAATGCATGTTTTTTTTTTTACATTTTTTAATACAAAAATCTGATAGTGGCACTCATTCAGCCCCTCTTCTCTGTTACTTCTGAATGAAATCTGGTTAAACAAATTATCCTAGTGACCAGTTCAGTTGAAGAAAAAAATGCAGATAAATCAGAGGTGACGTTCTAGAGAGGTTCAAAGCAGAGTTAGAATAAAAGATATTCTCCCAAATGTCAAAGATCACCATTAAGTATTTCGTTCAAAAAAAAAGTTTAGCAACGTAAATCCACAAAGATGTGGAAGATTTAAGAGATTGCAGATGTTTATTTGCTTCTTATTTGCTTCTTTCCTTCTACTTCAGTATGATGACGCACTTTGTGTTGGTGTATCACATTAAATTCAATTAAATATATTCAAAATTAGCTGTTAGGAAAAGATTCAGAGGATATAAACACCTTTTAAATGCACTGTAGCTGACGCTGTTTCTTTATTTTTGTGACAGGAAAATGACGGTTTGAAGAGAGAAACTGAAAACATTTTACAAACCTTTGACAGGGACATGCATGAAATTCAGGTAAACTAAAACAAATCAGCTGCTGTCAAGTGCCAAAGTTTTCCAGATATAAAAATGTCTGTTTTTATTTAACAATACATTATATTCAAAACTTTCACATCCTTTCACATTTGCCTCAGACCAAGCTGGAACTGATGGAAAAGAATTATGAAATGGAGTTGGAGGAGGTGAGGAAGCTGCAGGAACCCTATTCTATCCTAGAGGAGAAGTACGTTGAGATCCAGGAGAAGAGGCGTATAGCAGAAGAGAAGAGACAGGAGGAGATACGGAAGCTGGAGCAGAAGATCAAAGCTGCTCTCACTATCCAGGCTTATTGGAGAGGGCACATTGTCCGCAAGGCCTTGAAGAGCAAGACCAAGAAGGGCAAAAAGGGCAAAAAGGGGAAGGGCAAAGGAAAGGGCAAAAAGAAAGGCAAATAAACCAACCAGTTTCACACTATTTGTAGTTGTCTGTAGTTTATACTTTATATTGTTAGTTATCGCTCTTAAGTGACAGCGTTTTGGTCAAGTTTCAAACACTTATGCTCTCAGTTCTGAGCTGAAAACAGAATTGCCACGATTCCATTTTTTTTAAACTGTTGTTTTATGAAACAGCCACAAGGTGGCAGCGCAGATCTCCCAAATTCAGACATAGCAGAGGTCATAATTAAAAGGAGTTGGAGTTACCCATGGACCTTACAGGGCCGGCCACATTTATTGACCATGCAGGTAGTCATATGTAAAACGCCTTAAATAAAGTTAGCCTTTATTACAGAAATATAAATTTAAAAATTTTTTCAGTCTCTCCTTTTCAATTTACTCATAGGATTTTCTGTTCTTGAAGAAGAAAACCATGTGAAACAGAAATCTATTTGTTTTAGCTACTGACCATAAGGCTGGAAGAGAATCTATATTTATCTTTTCAGCTATCTGGGTTGTCAGATTGGTAAGTAAAGTAATACATTTCAATAATAGTAATAATAATAACAATAATAATAATAATAAACAATCTCTAGTGTGAGAGAACTTCATCAAAGGTTATCTTCTTTTGGTCACCAGATGTCCAAAACAAATGCTAGATGTCATTTACATTTAAAGTGATTGGGAGAAATGCCACAAAAAAAGACTTTTCCTTCCTACCATCACAAACAAAAATGTATGAAACTTTCCCATCTTTATATAGACTTCACTTGGAACCGGAAACTTTGGTTGGATAAGACGTAACGAGCTTTTCTGCAGCAATAATTGCAAGAGGATTTTGTGTGAAACAAAGAAAATGTGGAAAATCCCCTTGTGCCCTTTGTTGAGTACAGAGGCAGAGCTATGATGCTGTGGACCTGCATGTTTCTCACATTCACATTGCCTTCAGTCTTAACCATCAGGGCATTATGGGGGAACTTTACTGCAATAATTCGAGAGCACACATTTTCAATCCGAAAGCACGATTTAATTTCTTTTGCTCTGAAAATTTTAAATACTTTAGCTTACATTTTTATTTTGAAAGCAGGACTTCCTGGTTTCTTTTTGGGAAAAAAAAACATGAAGTTTTTTCTCATGCTCAGACATAGTCTCTACTTGCTTACAAAACATTTTCTGCTTGCTTCTGGAACAAAATGCACTGTGCCTGGCAACCTCTCAGCCAGCAGAATGAAAGCGTTGTACTGGGTGCGTTTGTTTCCTTGTAGCGGGTGTGCATGTGTGGCTACTATCGATTGTTACAACCTGCACCATCTGCAGGTTGCGCATATATTTTAATCGTAATCTGTGTTTCATTGGCGGTAAGCTGTATGGTCATCATAACAGAAAACATCAGTCTATGTGTAATTAATCAATATAGTGTGTTTCACTCATAAAATAATGAAATTTTTGATAATATTTTAATTTATTGAATGTGACTGTAGGTAAAAAAGATTATGTTTCTATTTTTGAGGATATTCCTCCACATTGTTCTATAATTGCCTGTGTGAGATTATGCAGGTGTCATCATTGGTGAATAATTTTTACACATTTTTAATGCAAAACTGACTGAATTAGCACATTTTTGACCATATTAACCACATTAAAATGAAAGAAAAAGCAAGAAAGCGTTGTATTATTTAGCTTTATTCCACCTCAGATTTTCATTAGGGCAATATTTGACTGTACAATTCTTTTGTTAAAGCAATAAGCCGGAGATATTATTAAAAATTTAAGCAGAGTCCAGATCAGAGCATTTATTTCACCTGAAAAACAAAGCTTGTAGACGGTGCAGCTGTTGTAGATGGAGGGAATGCGATCAGACAGTGAGGGCCGTCCCTCTGACAGTGAAGGCAGCTGACAGGAGGTGAAGGGGGTCCTGCACAGGGGTACAGTGGGGTTGTGTGCATGTGTGAGTCAAGTGATGAAGAGGATTCCTTTAGACATTACATTCAATTGTGATTATCCACACCTTTTATGTTTTACCAAAATTGGATATTGAGATTTCTGAGTGAACTTAATGATGACATTACAATTCCAGGGAATCTAATTGTTCCTGGATTTGTACTTAAATAGTGCAGACACTTCAATATCCAGTCGTACTCTCACACATATGGTTTCTATGGGCATCAGGTTTGAGCAGATACCCAGCTTGTGATGTTCATATAGGTGCAAACAAAGTTTTAGAAGTCAGATATCAGCCCTTTTTGTAGTTATGTTACTGTCTTCTCTGCGCTTCTGGATTTAATCAGAAAGCAAATTTTATCAGGGCTCTCAGGTTATTCAGCAACATTGATCTAGCACAAGATATTTGAGATGCAAAAGGGTAGAATAAAAGATATGGTGAAATGGTGAAATGTATATATTTACAACTCTCGGTTCCTCCCTTTTCTCTCCAACTCTCCACCCAGGATCATCTGGGTGAATCTAAGAACTGGCCATGAAAGAAGGTTAATTTAGTCTCCACTTGTTCATTTGATCATCTGTTTCGGACCACAGTTATGTTAAAAGTTTCTGTTTTGAAGTCTTTGCTATTTCTAAGTCGTCTTATCTCCATTTGTTCCAACGAGGTCCACAGGGCATTTTGAACAGAAACGGGCCCACAGCACCACACATTCTCCACCCCGCTTAATAGTGGATATATGCATTTCTGATCAACATGTTGTTCCACAGCAGTTTCGTCTGTTTATTTCTTCTGTAAAAGTCTGACCTTACCCTAAAGAACACCTTTTCGGTTAAAGTCCCTGCAAATTTTAGCAAACTGATGGAAGGACAGAAGTTTTTCTTTGCCTCCTGAACGGCGAGTTAGCATGTGGATAAGTGACCAACAGCTGTTTTCAAGATAGTACAAACATGCCACTTGTTTGTACTATCTTCTAACAGTGAGCGCTGAGATTTTTATCTTTATCTTCTTTACCACCCTGCTCTCTGTTAAATATGTCTGTATGCATTTCATTATATTGTTTTTAAAGGTTCCTAGATAGTCTGGTCAGCCTACAAAAAGTGAAGTATAATTCAAACGTGCTTTAGTTATATTAATTCTTGGAGCAGGCAATAATTTTGACACCAGAAATCTAAAAGCAGTTATTTCGAGAACATGTAGCCATCAAAATTGAAGGTTGAATTTTTTTTTCTTCTTTTATCTAGATAGTCCTACGACTATAGTTGGTTAATTTATTTAGGAGTTTATCACAGATCTACCATGGATGCCGTCCGATGGCAGTTGAGTTTGCTCTATCTGCATTGCAGTATCACATTATCGCCATATGCACCGCCTCTTTTTGTCTGTTTCTGAAAGGGCAGATCATGAACTTTGGTTTTGTCAGCGTCAGCTGTCTTTACCGACAGGTGTTACCACAAGAAAATGTGTGATTTTTTCCACTTTAAACACCAAAATCACACTTTATGTCACACCTTTCACAGCTGACTCCCCGACATTACACGGCGATGCACACGACTCCTGTGAATAAACACCAAGCTCTTCAGTATTCTCTGACCTCACAGACTCAGGAACACATGTTGATGCTGTGTTGCAAAATTTCAAGAACAGGTGCAACATTTCTTGAGCTACCTTGGATTAAAAACTCTTAAGATGTAGGAGAGCTGCATGTTACTTAGAGCTTTCAAAATCTTTAGAAATAAATTCAAATTGAAAATGTGAGAGCAGTAAAAAGGTGGAGTGTGGAAAAAATCGGAACGTGAACACTACAGAATTTAGTTTCTTCAAAAATGCTCTTGGACCTGTTTACACACAGTTGAAAATAAACAGTAGAGATGAGACAAAAAATATATCAGTTCAAATATTCATGTGAACTGAATATTTCCTCAACGTTAAATATTCAGTTCACATGTTGATGTTTTGTCTGGTTTTTATTATTCTCTAAAATATTTTTTCTAAACTGATGCCTGACTAAGGCTTTCCATCCATCCATCCATCCATCCATCCATCCATCCATCCATCCATCCATCCATCCATCCATCCATCCATCCATCCATCCATCCATCCATCCATCCATCCATCCATCCATCCATCCATCCATCCATCCATCCATTCACTTCTTTTAAGTATTTTTCAAAAGGTCAAAAGTAGGAATGTTAGGGGGAATAATAAATATTTTTATGACATTTTATGAAGTGAGCTCCCTCTTCATTTTTTTAAACAATTATTTATTTTGTTAATGAAAAGAATGGAGATATTATTACTATTATTATGCTTATTTTAATTATAAATGAAATCCCTTGTGGGCAAAATCCCAAGTGACTCGTGCCTTATGTTTTTTTGGCCTCAATTTTGTTCAAGGATCTTTTTGCCAATTTCAAGAATCATAAAATGCTAATTTTCACATTAGATGGTGGTTACACGATGCCTCATGGTGACACATCAAGGTGGCATCTGCACAGTTAATGGAAATGCTGTGTGTGGTTATTTTTGCTTTATGATTCCCAGGTGTGGTAAAAACCGTAACACTGACATTACTCTACTACCAGGAAAATGCATCAGATGTAAATGTGTGGTAAGTATACGCACACACACACACACACACGCACACCCCCCACGCACACACACACACACACACACACACACACACACACACACACACACACACACACACACACGCACGCACACACCCCACGCACACACAGTATAAAATAAGCGACAAGGAAAAAAAAGATAGGACTAAATCCAATGAAGGGGAAAAACAACAACACAGACAGCTGCAGGCAGAGATGCTGCTCTATCCATTTTTAATGACAGCAGTGACTTCTTGCACACACAATGCACTTTATTAATACTAATGGAAGCAGAGCATGTTGTGTCAGGTGATGAGTTGAAGTATCACACCCATGTAAACACAGGCAAAGCCTTTAACAGGTCCATGTGCATCACAGTAGTTCAAGTTAGATGTATAATTTATTATTATAATCAATGCAATATCCAATGAAATAATTTTTGAACGTTTTTGTGCTTGTGTTCATATAAGAAAAGATTGAAAGCAGTCTGTACTGTTGAGAACATTTAGAAAAACTTGTTTAGGAAATTAATTTTGTTTTTGTTATCTTTTGTGACAACTCTTGTCAACTATTCTACAATATTTTTTTTTTTTCATTTAATTTCCCTTTGGGATTAATTAAAGTATCTTTGAATTTTGAATAACTGGATTTTGTTTTTTGTCAATTAATATCAAAGCAACACTCCTCACCCACTGACCATATGTATTTAGAGTTTATTTAGCATTTAGGCCATTTAGATCAACTTCAGTTGCTTGTACGGAGTTCCTCAAGGTTTTGTTGGGTCCTAATTTTATTCGTGCTTTATTTATTTCCCTCAGATCCTATCGTGTAAACGCTGATGGTATTCAGCTTTTCACCAATTTAAAACACAATGTGCCTTGAAATTTACAGTCAAACCGTTTGAAATTTATCCTAGAGAGGTTGTTGAAATATTTTGTACACTTGAAAACGTAAGTTAAAATTTTTATGATAATTTATCAATTTATCTGTATATCAGACATGCCATTAATTCCACTTTGTATAAGTTAAGCAATGTTGATAACCTAATGGTTATTACATCCAATAATGCACAATAACTCATGTTTGTATTTCCTCATATGTTCTTTATTGTGACTAGGATTTTACTTACCTCAGAAAAAATTAATCTGCAGCTTGTCCAAAGTCCAAAATGCAGATGTGAAGTTTTTTGACTGGATAAAAGCTTTTGTTTTGTGGACCCAGTGGACTTTTTTACAACAGAAATCAGAGTCAAGCCTTTAGATAGCCTTGTGCCTTATTTGATTTAACTTCACCGTTTTTTTGTCTTTTTGTTAATGCCATTTTATTTTATTTTTACATATCTTATCTTTAATGTTGTTTTGTTGCAAAGTACCTTGTGGTTTTAAAATTTACAAGTATATTTTCTAAATTGAGCCATAACGTTACATTCTCAGTGTGAGAATGGATCTTTAGCATCTCCGTGAACAAACTTTAGCCTGCTCTATTAGTTCAAACTTGTTTAAGATGATGTCACTGTTGCTCAGTCAGGCTTAAGTCCTGACTTTGACTTGGCCACTCCAATTTGTTTGGTTATGTTTTTGAGCCAGGCAGGCAGACTTTGATTAATGTCCTGCTACATAACCTTGGTGCACCAAAGCTAAAGTTTGTAAATGGATGGCTGTACATTCTCCTTCAGGGTGGTCTGACAGAGGACAAATTTCATGTTTCCATCAATGACAGCAAATCGTACAATTCCTGAAGCAGAAACACAACCCCAGACGTCACACCGCCGTCACCATCTTTTACTGTTGTTATAATATCCTATTTCTGTTTTCATGTTATACCAGGTGTAACAAAGCAAACCCCTTCTAAAAAGCTCCACTTTTGTATAATAAGTCCCCAAAATATTTTTCCAAAGATCTTCTGGATTATTCAGATGTGTTTTAGGATGTGTAAAATGGGTCTTTCTGTTATTTTTGCTCAATTTAGAGTTTTTAAATCAGATTTCTCCCGTTGAGATTGAACATTTTTACCCAATCTATTCTTTACTGCTTTAATTGTTGTTCTGGTTTCCCTTGTGCTCTCCTTCATTTAATTCAATAATTGTGAAAAAGAGATCACTTGACCAAGATAGATGCTACCTGCTAACATTCCCCAAACGGCATCCTTTTCTTGTTCTGCTAGATTTCAATTGATTTCCCCAAAATATTTTGGTTTTAGAGTTTAGGGTCTGGTTCGTTTATTATTGCATCAGTGCTAAAAAGCAAGTAAAGGTTCGGTCGCAAAAACCTTTAAGTTCCAGTTTTGCTAGCATCAGCCCACACTCTCTTAAGTAGAAAGGTAGCAAACATTTGTACATGCATAATTAAAGGTCAACAGGGTGATGCAAAACAGAAATTGAGAGGAAGACTGTGTTTATGCTAATAACTTGTCAGACAGTGAGGCCAGCGACTTTCTGACACCATGTATAAATAATGAGACAAGATCAGAGGAAAGCAGTGGGTACAGGGCCAAACAACGCTGCCTCTGGCTAACAATAGGCGCTGACAGCAGGCTGACTGAGTGCTCTAAAATCCGCCTGCATGCTGGTGGCATGTCTGAGTGGATTTGTTTGTTTATTGATGTTTGTGTTTGTTTCACAGCAGTAGTCTTGTTTGGCCTGTTAGCAAACATGTTTGTACACGAGTAGCAGCGAGCTTGTGAGACTGGGAATCGGCGAACGACTGAAATGCAGAAGATGTGGAAGTTCCCAGGTGTTGTTGCAAGCACTGACAATTATATTCAATCTTTATGGTTTCTGATCACAGGGAAAACAGCTTGGTAGTTAGATCATTTTTAAGTTCTAAAAAGTGCTGCTTTAATAATAATAATAATAATAATAATAATAATAATATGTAATGTAGAAGAAAATATTTCCCAATTCTGTTCAATTGAAACTCAAAACTAAACTTTAATAGAATTAGACCAAAACAAAGTGCAATATAAATGATAATATGGATCAGGGATAAAGTTATGATGAGTTTAATATGGGGGTAGAAATCAATTTGCCAAGCTTCGAACCACTCACAGATTACTGATCAGTCAAACCTACCAATACACGGTTATCCATCTAAAAACTGTCGGGTTGTTTAGACAAGACGAGCGTTAATCAACATTCAATATTTGTCTTTTTTCTGTTGGTACGTTCCCAGTTTTAAATTTAATGAGTCCATTATCCTTTTATAAGAGCATGTAACAAATTGAGGCAGGTAAAACACAAATCAATAAAATACAATAAGTGCAATATTTGAAATATTTGTGGCCCTTCTGGGCCAGTCGTGAGCACAAACATGATGACATTGGCAAAGGCCTGTTAAAAACTGGGGGACATCGAAGCTTCCGGCTGTCTCTTTACAGTGACCAAACATGGACTGAGGCCATGTGAAGTCCTGCTACTGATATCATTATTCTATGTCCAGTCTAGACAGAGCCTGTGAAGTCAGGGTGGGCCATGTGTAATCTCTTGATTTTGTGTGCATGTGTGTGTACATGTCCTATTGTCATGCTGGCTGCTTGTCTTGATGTCCAGTAGAGCGTATATTTGTGTCTTTGTGTGCAGGATTAGCGTGCGTCTCCAGTCCTCTGGCTGTAATCGGACAGGACACTGGCTCCATGATGGCTTGAAACCCCCAACACCACCCACTGAGGGAACTCCTCCGTCTCTTTTCACTCCGTCATGCGTGCTTGGCTGCGACTTTGGCAGTATGTTAGGAGTTAAAACAATTATTCTAGCTAGATTCATAGTGCCACTGCTTTTATTTTTGGCTTTTGTGAACGAGAGCAAAATTGTTTTTTGCTCTGTGCTTTTAAAAACTATTTATTTTGTTGAGCAGTTCTGGAAGTGAGAGTGTAATTCTGAGGAGAGATGCCACGGCAGCTCCATCAGGGTGATAGTTTGGAGGTTTTTAGATAAACAGCCTTCGCTGATCAGTTTAGCCCGAGCCCTCTGACCCTGGACCAGCCAGTCCGCTGTTAGTTTGACCCCCAACCTCTTCTTTTGTCTTTGAGACTCAACGCCCAAGCGCACACACTCACCAACACACACCCCTACTTTGCCTATTATCTTTGACAGCCCTTACGCTCATATTAAGATCTACTTCAGTGATTTCAGGGCTGTTTCAGCCATAAACTCTCATTTAGGGGAAATTAGCTTGGGCTAGAGTCTTGTTACTATACAGTCCTTAACAGCATTAAGCCTTTATTGTGGCTTTTAAATACCAACAAGGATGGATTGTACCATTCAAATAAAACTCCAGCATCCTACTCTGTTATACCACATGTAATAGCCACACATTTATTGTTTACATTATTGTATTGCTATTGCGTTGTCCTCTGAGTGCCACAGTGATTCTAATTACAGATACACACATGCTTAAAAAGGGGTTTATGCTCACGTCCCACTCAGACTAGATCAGATGAAGAGGGCAGCAATCTCTAAACTAAGTTTATTATAGACAGCAAAATCTGAAATTAAAGGAAATTAACAAAACTATAAATCAATAAAGAGCCTCAGGTATAGTCTCTGGCTGAAGTATTGGTACTTCCTAAACATTTTCACATTTTGCCAGCAACACTTCATTGGTTCTTCAAGGGAGTGACTGTGATGGACCAACACAAAGAAGGTTGTAATTATGAAATGGAAAGAAAATGATACATGCAAACATAAGTTTGAAAAGTGTGGCATGCATTTGTATTCAACCCTAATGATTGTGACAGCCTTGAATAAAAATCTGTGCAATACATTGAATTAGAAAGTCTCCTATTTGGCATAAAAGATTTTCTGTGTGTTAATACCCAGCTGTTCTGTGAAGGCCTCAGAGATCTGCTACAAAAACACTGGTGAATAACTTGATGAACTCTTTGAATATCAAGTAATGCAGCAGACAGGTCAGGGAGAAAGCGGTGGAGAAGTTGAAAACAGGATTCGGCTGTAAAAAAAAAAAGGCTGAAGCTTTGAACATCTCAGAGCACGATTCAAACCATCGTCTGAAAGTGGAAAGAGTATGAGGTATAACTACAACCTTCCAAGCCATCTCCATCCAGAGGCCTATGACTTTCTTAATTACTTTCAAGAAAGTAATTCTCTTTCAAGAATTACTTAAAAAAGAATTCAAGTAATTCTTAAATTACTTGAATTCAAGTAATCACTTGAATTATTTGACTACAGCACTTACAGGAAGGAGCTGTAGTCAGATGAGATAAGCATTAAACTTTAAGATCAAAATGCAAAAGCTACTGTGGAAAACTGACACTGTCCATATCCCTGGAAATGATAGAGGTAGCATCATGCTGTAGGTATGTTTCGCTTTAGCAGACAAAGGGGGATGGAAGGTCAGAGAGATCTAAATACAGAAAAATCCTGGAAAAATCTTTTATGAGCTGAAATTATTTTTTTTATGAGCTGGAGGTTCCTCTTCCAGAGTATCTCTCTTCAGTCATCTGGACTGACTTTGAGATATTTTATAAAGATGAATGAGCAACAATTTATGCGTTTGAAAGCTGACAGAGCAATACATCAAAAAAGCTGCAGCAATAAGAGCGAGCATTGCAGGCAAAGAAAAGGATGGCAAAGTTTTAAAATAAACAAAACATGTCCTTCTTCACCTTCACGACTGTGCACTACTTTATGTTGGTCTATCACATAAAATCCCAACAAAGGAAGTTTGAGATTGTGTTGTGAAATGTAAAACAGAAAGGAAGACTTTGACCTAAAGAAAGGTGTGAAATGCTATAATCAAACTTTCTGGAACACAAATTCTAGTCTGTTAGTGTCCGGCTATTGGAGGGGGGAAAAAAAAGCTTCTTCTCCTTTTCCCCTTTCCGGTGACCGATCGCCATCAGAACGATGGAGACGAACCATAATCATCTTTTCCAATTACGCTCCATCTCAGAGCACTTATTCCACACAAAATGACATCACTAATGCTAAACACCACGCAAATGCCTTTAGGAAGGGAGGCCAATTTATACATTCAAACAAATACTTCAGACTGTAATGAAAATAGCTTTTTATAAGTCCGTAATATCTTTTTCAAAGCACTCATGTAAGAGAAATTGCGCTGCACAAATAATTCAGTTTACAGCCTGTCTAGTCTGATTCAAAGCTTCAGCTCAAATGACTAGCAATTGGGCATGCTACTCAAGTAACATGTGAGAGGCTTCTCTGTGCGCATACTTCTGTGACAAACCACCGCAGTTGAGAAGATCTGGGTACATAACTAGTGTATAGATGCAGAATAAGAAGGAATAGTGGTAGTTTTATGTGCAGGAGTGGTGCAGAGGAGATGGGACTAATGATAAACACCACTTAGGCTCTTTGATCACAAAGCTTCATCAATCTACTCTCCGACCAGCGTGTCTGAGAAAGTCCTCCACCGATAGATTGAGGTCCTGCACTCCTACGCAATCCACACCGTCTGTGTTTAATATTAGTCCCACTTCACCCGGCACTTTACTCACTTCTTCCCTTTTTTGCCAAAAACATGTCAGAAGGTCCTGTTGCTGTACATGCAAGCATGAAGAAATGCATTTTCACATGTGGAAACTTGTGGAATTTGGCTCGCTCTCCCCCTTCTGGACTGAATCCGCCCGGAGACAAAGGGTTAAGGAGGAACAGAGCCTCTGAAGAGGTGCCTGCTTAACCCCTGACCCTATGGTGTATGTGATGGAGACGGGAAAGAAGAAAGAGAAGTAAAAGGGTGAGAGAAATAGAGGGCTGACAACTTCTGAAATGTGACTAGCTCTATCAGAGCTGCGGCAACATGTTGATAAAGAAACCAACACATAAGAGAGTCTGAACGGGAGTTTCTTTGTCCTCCATCGCGCCGGATCCCCTTCCCTCTCAGGGCAGCAGGTTGTCAGAGAGACGGTCCAGCTGGTGGAGAGCGAGACGCCAAACAACCTGTCAGAGATAAAGAGAAGGACGAGGTATGCACGGCACATCCAGAACCCTCTAAGGGTTCCCTTCAGAGTAACCGCTCAGTAGGAAACACATTCAACACAACAGAGTGAGGCTTTGCTGCTTATCAGCTCCTTCATATCCATACATGCATTTGACCTGATAAAGATAGCGGCGCTCAAAAGAGTTTCCACAGCAGAGACGTTAGACGTGCTTTAAATAACCCACCGATAGAGTTGAACACCACGTGAAAGAGGAACGTACAACCAGTTGACTCTCTCTTGAAAAATTTATTCAGTTTCTGTTTATAAATCTGTATTTTTTTTCCCTCCAGTAAAACATGTTGTTTTCTTCAGTTTTCGCAACTATTTTTCAACACTTTGGGATGGAGAGTAAAACTGGAGATAAACCCTCAAAACTGTTCCACAAGTTAACAACAAGCAAACTTTACAAACCTGGAGCAATAAATACTATTAACAGCAACAACGCAAAAAAAAAAACACACTCTAAAACATCTCATTTTCATACACACACACATACACACACGTAGACGCGCATTCACACTCACCGGCCACTTTATTAGGTACACAACGCTAATAGAAGATTAGACTTGACTTTGTTTTGGCTTCTGATCTCCCATAATTGTTTGTGACAAAGACACAACAAGGCGTAAGGAACTTTCCTCCGACATTTTTGTCCGTACTGGCGTGATTCGCACAGCTTCTGCAGATTTGTTGGCTGCACCTCCATCATGAGAAACCCCTGTGACCTACTGGACTGAGATCAGTTCCCAGTAGAAGCCATTGTAGTACTCTGAACCAACCTCAAGTTCAAGAATGGTACATGAGGTACCATGTACCAAGAAGATAAATGTAGAAAAGTAACACTACATTCAGTCATTCACTAATTCATTCATAGACCGATGGTCATGAGATGCACTGTAGCCACAGCTGCCCTGGGGAAGATTGACAGAAGTGACGCTGCCCAGACCAAAGGGCCCTCTGACCACCACCACCACCAGGCCAGGCGGGTGAAGTGCCTCCCCCAAGGACACAAGGTTACAGTTGCCCACCATTTGTCCTACAGTGGCAGAACAAAGTCCTACCACTGTCATTGAGCTCTCCAACAAGGGCATTATCTGGCTGCAAGTTGCCATAAAGGGAAGAACATGATCAGCAACAATATTTGGGTAGGCTGCAGTTGGCATTAAGAGGCCCAACGACAAGACAATAGTCCCAACACAACAATGGCCCCACCAGCAGCCTCAATATCAACTTTAGATACTTAAAGGCATCGAGTTGTTGATATGAGATTGGCTTATTCAGTATTTTCATTTATAAATGGAACTGAACAAGTGCACCAAATAAAGTGGCAGACGGGTGTGCAAACGCATGATGAGGCTGTTGTTAATGTCATGTTAGAGCACCTTATAATAGGTTACTGCATGTTAAAACATCCGGTAAGAGAAATGAAAACTGCTTCAGGACACAAACATAAAACCAAGCTTTCTGTCAGGAAAAGGATACCAATGTTTACAGTAAGCTACAAGGGAAATGTACTGAAATCTAATCAAAGCAAATGTTGGAATAATTGTGTGTGAATATGACAGAGACCAATTCCAATCAAAAGCAAAGCATTAATGTCAATGCAACAACACTGGCTTGATATTTTTATATGCAGAGGATCATTTTTTTCTTCTTCTTCTTTTCTTCTGCTTTTTTCTCACCTGTCAGAAATCAGCATTAGATTCATGAATAATTCACAAGCAAACAAAAAAGGGCCAACACACACACACACACACACACACACACACACACACACACACACACACACACACACACACACACACACACACACACACACACACGTGCGCACGCATAAACCTCTCCGGTCAGCTGAGCATAAGTAAAAGCTTAATGTTCATTTGCTGCTACTCTGTGAACAGCGGACGCTGATTGGTCAGTTGGGGGTGACTGAGAGGACACCAGTGACAGCTGTGTGACGCTGACTTGTGCATTTACCCAGAATGCAATGGAAGCAGTGTTTACAGGTCTTTCAGCCTGTAGCGCGATCTAAACAAAGTGTTTATCTCTGCAAAGGGGAGCCTGCAGCTATCGCTGGCTGTCTCATTGGAAATTAAACTCTGAGCATCCTTTAGCCGAGCTGACACCGGGTTTGCATGTACACTACCACACATTTGGACAACACAGTGCCTTTTCTCCTTCACTGAGACTGAGCATGGAGCAGCACTTTGCTCCACTAACAAGAAAGGCAAGTCTGCCCTGGGCTGTGTTGTGATAACTGAGATTACATCGGTGGATAAATGTTGCTGTCTGACTGACAGTGTGCACAGTTTACATCCTTCACCATGCATAAAGTAGCAGATGTTGAGAGAGAATCAGCCAAGTGCTGTTCAGGGGTCTGGCCTTAAAAATAAAACACAGTGCAAATGTTAGAATGAGCTTCAAATAGACGCAAAGATAACAACGTCACTGATCATCAGGCTGCCTGGAAGAGGCTACATTTCACTAATGTCCTTAATGTTAGGTCCTTAATAATTTGCTGCTCCTTCTAGCAGAGAGGAGGAACATGACTTACACAGCACAACATCACAGAATTCACAATAACTTTACAAAAGTATCTCAGTTCGTTCAGTGCAGCATCTCTAAGGAGAGCAGGGAGTTTATGTTGAATCTGTCTTTATGGTTCGGTTAGGAGGCTGCACTCCATTCTGGGACTCCACACCTGATGTGTGTGTGGGTGTCTAGTGTGTGATAGAGAGGCGGCGACAGGTTGGGCGTGTAGCGGGGATACTCTCTGAGAGGAGAGCCAAGCTGTCTGCTGGGAACGCTCTGGGAGCTCTGCGATCGAGGTCCGGAGCTCTGGCTCTGGTAGGGATCATGTGGGATGTGCTCTCCCAGCGACGGAGAGCTCTGATGGGCCAAAGCGCTTAGTCTAGAGCCCTGGGGGCTGGAGCTGTAGGCGGGATGAGGAGTGTAAGGTGGGTAGGGTTCCACGGGGGTCATAGCGGTTGGGAGTGGGCAGGTATAAGACCAGGATGTGCAGTTGAATTCATCCATTCTGGGCTCTGAGCCGGCAAACATGCATGCCTGACGCTGTCCCATGTCTGAGCTGTAGGGGGAGTCAGTGAGACCAAGAGTGGGAAGGTTTGACAAACCGGGTGGAGGAGCAGGATAGGAGGAGGGGTGGTAGTAGGACTCCTCCTCGCTTAGTGAACCACCAGTGAAGGGTTTCTTGTATGGAGGCTGGTGGTTCCTTGGAGAGCAGTTCTCCTCTGCTGCAGAGAGAAAGAGAAAATATTGGCTTCATTCGGAATTTCGGACACAGACGATAAACATCAGAACTCCTGACTTAAAGCTGCAGTATGCAACTTTGATAAAATACATGTTTTTTACATATTTTTTAAAACTGTCACCATGTTGTGACATATCGTCTGTGAAAATATCAAGCACCTCCACCTATTTTCTATAAAAGCTAGATGCTGCAGCTTTAAGCTGCTGAGTTGAAAAGAATTATTGCACAGCAGATAGATTTTATTGTTTGGCAGATTTAGGATAATTACATCAAGGCCATGAGTCAAAAAGATAAATGCATTCTGAATGTAAAATTGTGGTTTTCACCAAAATTTTGTCACCTAATGTTTCCAACTTGTTGTAAAAACTGCAAACGTGACATTATTTCATAGGTGTAATCGGCTGGGTTAGTGCAAATAGTATGTACTTCTATACAGAAAACAGTTTTACCACATTAATTGGCATCCTTGTAAAGAATCAGACAGCATTAAAAAAAAAGCCTTTAGCACTGTCTCATACTGACGGCATAAAAAAAAGGAAAATTCCAGCCTTTAATCTGTGTCCATTTATTGAGAATGGAAAATTGATGGTAGGAAATAGTTTTTCAGAAGACCACCAGCGCCACAACCTCATTTTGCCAACAGCGCTGTGGTCTTAACCATCCCAGGGCGTTTGGTCCTGTTTGGCTTGATTCAATACATATGGTTACACTTAAAGTCCTAATAGAGCTTAGCAGTCTTATGTTTGTGATGGTAGGGTCCAGAAACCCTTTTCCTGCCATTACTTTAAAATAACTGGTTGGTATGTGCCCAGGTTTTGCTGCGAAGGCTTGATAAACCCATGATGCTTCGCTCTGTGGTCAATCTCCATATGTGAGCTTTGGAGATGACTCTCTTCCCTCGTCACGGGTTGAATTCAAACTGAAATCATTCATATCTCATTGAAGGAACGAGAGGTTCTCTTTTTTTCAATCTAAATATGCAGGCTACTGATGTGGTTTCTACATTACTTATTTTACTGCTCTTAATTATTATATCTGAGTATCCATAGAGAGTCAAATGGGTTCACATGAAAATAACTTATTTATTTATTCATTCAGCTGATGTCCTTGTAAACCTGATGCTAATTAGATTTGCAGACACTAAGTAAGGAAAAGAATGGGTCAAATTAATATAAATCTGTTTTTCAGCCATATTTGCACATCTTTGTTAACCACTGATCTGCATTCAGATGCAGTTAAAAAAAACTGAATAAAAAGCACGTTAAGAGTTCTGTTTAAAACTCACACGATCATTAAAATTTGCAATTTTCTCATATTTAGTTTTATAAATGTGCAGAATCTTTTTGTGAAAGCTGAAGTGCAAATGTTGCGCCCACCTTTCTTCTTGCTGTAGCTGTAGCCCTGCAGCTGCTGGCCGGGCTGCAGGTGTGGGTGAGGATGGGTGTAGTGAACCGTCGGGGCGCTCAGCAGCTCCTGAGGACTGCCGCAGCTCAGACCGTTCTCACAGCTGAAAGGGGACCCGATGGCATCGGGAGACCCCCGCAGACCTCGACCCTCCCCACTGAAGGGACTCCCAGCAGAGCAGGCTTTCTGCCGGACAGTACTGCGAGGAACGACGGGGTAATCTTTACTGCAAGATTAAAGAAGAGGGGGACTCTGGGATTAGATGCACTTGTTATAACATTAGATTTTCTTTGTAAATACATCCGTTTTGTTGTTATTTTCTCTCCGGCCCATTTAGTTGTTCCACAACCTTTCAGCTGTGATTTTTTTTTCTCCCTGCGCTCGCTGCCCTCTGTGTGAACTCTGCGGTATGTAGGAGACAGCGGGCCACATCTCCCTGACTCCTGCTCTCTCACACACACACACACACACACACACACACACACACACACTCTCTATGCACGCACATGCACAGGCTCAGCCAATGCTCTTGTGAGATAATTCACCGCTCTAAAAATAAACATCCATCCATGTGTCACTTCAGATAGACTCTCCTCTCCTCAACAACACGAAAACATGGGTGCTGCGTCTCCCTCCCTCGCCCCCTTGCAGGGTCTTCTTCTCCCTCCGATCAGTAACAGCTCACTAAAGTCTCTGAAATGTCTTTGCGACTCGAACAGAGATTAGCTCGGCACACAATCTTACACCGTGTAGGACCGTCATCAGCCAATCAGCAGCGACAAGCCAAACGACCTGCAGCAATGTGATGTCATATGTTTATCAATCCAGTGTTTTCACTGGCCGTTTAGTCAGAGTTCAACCTTCAGGTGACAAAAGCTCTAGTCTTTTCAAACCGCTTGGCTATACCATATGCATGCAATCACAACATGCACAGCATCACCAGTGAGTTAAAATGGATAAAGATGGGAACAAAAAATGGATCTGCCTCTTATAAATGCTTACGAACATGCAGAAGCGAAAACAAATTGTAAACACTCACCCTTGAAGCTTGGCCATGCGATGCAGCTCATTGTCGTCACTGCCTCTGAAGCCCTTGGCAAACGGATTATTTTCTATCTTCAACTGTGTGATCTGAGTGCGTTCAAATAGGACAGAAGGCAGACAAAACACAGTGCTGTGGATTCACACAGACCTAAACATACATCCCTAATGGAGATGATTGAAACTTTAAGCAGCTCAGTTTGAGCACTGGACAACCAGCATTCCTCGGCTGCTGGTGCTCAGATTGCAGCGTCCTCGCCAGCTGACCGGCTGACGCAGAATAAACTGTTTACCCAAACAGTCACTGGGCTTTTAGAGGTCTGAAGCTTTGAGCTTTGAAGTCGAGTCTTCAGATTTTTCTTGGTGATGTCATGAAAGTAAACCTTTTGCGTTTTGAAGGATTTCTTTTGGCTATGGAGCAACTTCAGCAGGACAAGTGGGCCAGAGATCAGCTCCAAACAAACTTTGAAGTGCTGAAAAGACTGATGGTCGCTGCCAAGGTTTAGCCTCAAGAGCTCTGATTTCGACACTGGAACATAAAATATTATTACACGCTGGTGTGAGTGCCTTAATTACCTCGAAATTATTTTGATTTTCTCAACTGCTTATACATTGAATAAAAACTTTAAATAAAATTCAATAAATAAAAGTAAATAATGAAACTTGAAAAAATAATAATTTGAATCAAACTGAAGTAAAAGTAATTCACAACAAAACATTTGTAGCTAACATTAGCAAACAGTATCGTTTATAAATCACATTTCTACAATTGTTTAGAAATAAATGATAACTATATCTGCTGGATGAAGATTATAAATTAAGTTTTTCTTGTTGTTTTAATAATTGACCAATTGACTTGCATTGAACCGTACAATAAAGATAATCAAATTTAACCTTGGCTGAATTGAGATAACATTTACTGTGAATTGGCAGCTTAACTGAATTGAATTTTGATTTATTTTTTATTAGAACTGCATCATCTATCCATTAAAAATAACATACTGAATTATGAGATTAAATGAAAGTTTTTATTTATTAATAATAATAATAATAAAAAAGTTCATATTTAATGCTATCGAGTTTAATGTTTTTTTTTTTCCTTTCTTTTTTATGTGAAAGTGCAATCAGATCAAAGTGAGTCTTTATGAAAATGTATTGACCTCAAAGCTCAAAGCTTCAGCAATCTGTCTTTATTAGGTGTCAGAAAAACTGAAGGACTCAAGATCAAGGGAAAGAAACAGCTCATAAGAGACCAGAACTCAGATGAACACGCACACACACACACACACACACACACACACACACACACACACACACACACACACACACACACACACACACACACACACACACACACACACACACACACCCACACACACACACACACACACACACACACACTCAGAGGGATTTATGTTCACAAGGAAATACTAATTAAACTTTGTAGAGACAAAATTTAAACAACAGTCGGGTGCCAGTGTTAAACTTCAAATATACTGCAAATATTAAAACAATTTTGAAGCAATAAAGAATGCACTTCGTAATAAAACGCCAAATTATGTTTAAAAACCGAAATGTTTGCTTTAACTGGTGATGGGTGGGAAAGGCCTACCTTGTGGTTTTGATAAGATGTCACAGCAATGAAGGCAGTTTCTGGGAACACATGGGTGCAGAAAGCCGTGTTCTTTGAGCCGAAGCCATTGTTTTCATCTGCTTTGACAATGTGGAGACGAGGCTGGTATTTGTGCATGGAGTTGAGTATTATCTGCAAGGGAGGAAAGGAGAAGATGATGCCGACACGCCCGTCATTCTTCCAGCAGATGCTGGTGTTTGGACAGACTTTAATGAGATTGAACCCATCTGATCGAGATTCTGTAGTTTTTCAGATTTCTCTGTTAATGATTAAAATACAGCATTTGTGGTCGGATCAAAGCGATGAACGCTAAGAACAAGACCAACTGATTTTAGTTTTTTTTTTTAACAAACATCATCTTAATCATTCATGGAGTCGTTTTAACTGTTGACAGTTATCCATAATATTGTGACAGACTACATTCGAATCACATATTCCCATCAAATGCTTTTTATTTTACTGGATTGATGTGATTTGTCTTATTGAATAACATAGAAGGAGAAATTCAAAACAAGTCTATGTATTCAGATTTTAGAAAACTTTTCAGGCTAAGGACATCCTAAAGAAAGTTTTACACGGATTCTTCAAATCTATTTTTGAAACAATAATCTGTAATGTCAAACTGTAGAAACACTGAATTAAATAGCCCAAACTATTTCCAGCACAGTGACCACCACTCTAATTAGATCAGTCTTTCTGTGAACTGGAACCTTTTGTTTATCCACAGGGCTCAGTTTAATATTACCACTGATAACATCCATGAGCTAATGGACTCTGGATTCATTGAAATCATTATCCCTAATGGGAATACTGGAATTGTTTTAGTTTTTTCATAATGTCAAAAAAAAAAAAGAAAAAAAAAAGAAAGGAAGTGAGCGAGAGAGCGCGCGCTTGATGTGGCCTATGACGTGTTGTTTTCTTTGCACATTAAAAACAGAAATGCATATTATTAAAAAGAAATCCTAATCGACTAATTTGGCCAACAAATCACGTTCATTAAAATAGCTCATTCTTTTCATACACGCAGTCGCCTTTCAAGCAGCGTTTGTATGTTTTATCCCCTTTAACATTTCTGTCTTTAAATGATCCGGACCAGTTTGTGGTCGGACAGGAGGAGAGCTGACTCACGTGTCCAAAGGGGTCCAGATGATTGTTGGTGAGTTTGAGCTTCTGGAAGGAGACGAGCTGGCGGCTCCAGTGCGCTCCGGTGGCGGGAGAGTCCGGGTGGACGTAGAGCCTGCCGGGCATCGCGGGCTCTGCTTTGCCCGTTACAGACCTGAATGAGTCCCCCCCAAAAAAACAAACAAACAAACAAACAAAAAAAAAAAGAAAGAAAGAAAAGAAAACAAAGAAACACCGCAGTGAGTCTCAGGCTGTTGCAGTGATGTGCCGTGCGCCCTGTGGCGCACTCGGCCTCGGCTGCCTCCGGCGGGAGGAGGCCTGCGTTGGCCGGAGCTTTAATTAGACTCAAATAATGAGCAGCGTTTTGTTGACTCGACATATATTTAAAGTGTAAAATAACACTTCTGTTTTGCGGGATGTAGCTGAGATCCATTCAAGTGTTGCAATAAAATAGTAAAGGGGAAAAAGTAAAGTATTCTGCATTTGGTATCCTGATCATTTTAGGCCTTCAGACTTGAGGTTTGCTGAGGTTAAAAGTCCAAAAGAAGAAAAGGAGGTAATGTTTTATATTATTATTATTATTTTTTTTTAAACACTGATTTTACACTTAGATATTTTAAATTTAATACATCCCAAAATATGTTTTGTGTATTAGCCAATAATTAAAAATAAAAGCAAGCTGGATTTAAAACGAAACCTATTTAATGAACAAATGTATTTTTATGGAGCGAGTGGCAAACATGAGACCTACACAGAGAACAATGAAGTTTTGTTTAAAAATGTTGTAATGAATGCATCACCTTAGGCTGTGACCTCTCATGAGGTTCAGAAAGTTTGTGTTGGAGTAAAGATTTCAGTTTTTATCTGGATTTGCCGACTTCAGAACTGCTAATGTTCAAGTTAAATGAGTTAGCGTGCGAGTAACTTTGACTCTTCCTGCAAAGCTGAGGCAATTATTGCTAATGAATAGCAGATTTTAGCTGTGGTTGTCACGGAAGCTTTAGCATACAACCTTGTTAGAATACATTTCAAACTCAAGAGTACTTTATTGATCCCAGAGGGAAACGAAATGTTGCTGCAGGATCGCCTGTAACATTCTGTGTTACAACAAATATCAAATATACGAAGCCTCTAACTGAAGACCTTCTGTTGTTATATAATAGTCTAAAGGTGGTCTGTAATTTTCTTCATTTTATGAAGAATACTTGAATCAGGTTTTAATTTCCTGGTTCTGATGCTGCCACCCTGACAGATAATGGCAGATAACACTCCCAACAACAGATTCATAGAAGATCTGCAGCACTTTTCTGCAAACCTAAACAAACCTAAGCTGCCTCAGCCCGCTCAGTCCCTTCTCATAGATAGTTTTACCATTGCAACTCCAACCTAACCTGATGACTGAGTGAACCCCAAAATATTTATATTCCTGTCACCTCCACTTCTTTTTCCATGATGGAAATTGTTTCTGACCTAATCTTGCTTCTCTTGAAATCCACAACCATCTCCTTTGCTTTGCTCACATTCAAGATAAGATGATTGTTTTCATGCCGTGCCAAAAGACGATCCACCAGCTCTGTGTACTCAGCGTCGTGACCAAGTCTGATACACCCAATGACTGAAGAGTCATCTAAGTATTTCTGCAGATGATGGGATTCAAACGCTGCAGTGCTAAAGTAAACTTGAAGCAATCTGAGGCCTTTAATCCATAGTTAGTGTCAGGGAAAAGTTTAACATGCCACCATGATAAAATAGATTAATAATATGTGCATCCAGCTTAATGAGTTGAGTGATAATGCTAATGCTAAACTCAAACTTAGTAGAATGTTAGCAAGTTTGTCCAGTTGCTCTTGGCAGCCTTTCTCGATGGTTCCTAAATCTCCATTTGTAATTCACATGACTGGAGCTCGTTTTCCCCATGAACCCACTTCTAAGATCTGTGAACTTTGTTGTTTTTTTTCTGCCTTGCTCTTCAAAATGTTATTGTCATCTGATATAGATTCATCAAGTAAGTGATTCATTCTGTTGTTCCTGTCATGGAGCGCACAATGTCTGGTCAGCTCACAGAAATAGTGCAATCCGTAGGGACGGACATGTCCCACCTGAGGACATAAGCCCCACTGCCAATCACTTTCTCAGTCCTGTTCTGGTGCCACTTGTCACTTGAATCGACAACCATTCTCCGGCACAATGCCCAATAATTCAGGTAAATCTCCTTCTTGTGTCTTTATTTTGCAGCCTTTATGACTAATGGTCTGTGGGAAGCATGCCGTCTGTGGAACGGCATGCTTCCCACAGACGGCCCATCGCAATTCTTTTGGTAGTAGCGAGTTTTTACTGCTTGGTCCTGATCGTTCATTGAGTCCTGCACTCCACAACCATGAGTGATGATGATAATAATAATAATAATAATAATAATAATAATAATAATAATAATAATAATAATAATAATAATGGATTATTATTATTATTATTATTATTATTATTATTATTATTATTATTATTATTATGGCATTTGGCTAATATTGCCTGTTGCACCTGAACATTAATTTATATAAATTAACTGCTGTAATAGCAAAACGACCTTTCAATGATTAATAGAATGTTGTTGTAAAATAATAGTAATTTAAAAGACTGAAAGAGATTGAACTATCTTTGGCTAAATGTTTTTAGAAATATTGATTCAAATCAATTGCAGTTTTTTAATAAGATTTAAATACCCCGACTCCCCCTTTTTTTTTTCTCTTAAAAATAAACTTAACATAAACTATGGGTTTGGCTGTAAAGTTAATTTACAGACATTCATAACACCAAACGGAAAAAAGGAAAAATGTACAATTGGGGATAAAACAGTTCCACTTCTTCTTCTTTTTTCTTTTTTAAACCGCAAGTTTCACAAACTTTTCCAGAGAAAGCAAAAAAAAAAAAGCTTGATGTGGCTTCCACAGAAACCTCATCCTGACGCTGTCTCCCAATAAGGCCTCAGGGTTGCACAGCACAAGGATATAAATAAAAAAAAAACAGAAAAAACATTTAGACATCTTTTACGAGCACTTTATATGTCAGCAAGTTTATCCACAGTCGCCCCTTCCTGTCTTATTCTCAAAAGGAAAGCTTATTTTTTGGCGTTGTGGGGTGGCAGCAGCGCACTGATGAATCTCATTAGAGTCAGTGGTCCGTTCGGGTTTTAGCCTCAGCACAAGCTGAATGAGACTTTAATCCGGTCTGTGCCGTCTGTCCGCTCCGTGAACCCGTCATATTCTGATGTAACCGGCGGGCAGACACAGAGGGAGAAACATGGGGAAGTAGGCCAGCCTGAGCCCGCGTAAGGACCCGACCTTTACGCAGCGCAGAGACAGGGTCGAGTGGAGGGTAGAAACTCGGATCATCTCGGTTCAAACCACCACTTGTATAAGTTTCATAATATATATATATATATATATATATATATATATATATATATATATATATATATATATATATATATATATATATGTATATATATATGTATATTTATATATATATAGTGTTTGAAATTGTGTACCTCCTTTGAAATTAGTTTAACCATTTTTTTCTTCAAGCTCCAAAAACACTGCTAAACTATATGTTGTGTAGTAAAGAGATTCAATAGACAAACCATTTATTGTCTGCAAATTTGTAGCGATGGTCATCTCCGGGCACGATGTCCATTAGGAGTATATACTTGGTCTTTGGATTGAGTCCTGTGACTTTGACCTTGTAGCTGGGAAACATTCTCCTGCAGGGGAAACGTGGAAATAATAATTATAATAATTATAATAATAATAATAATAATAATAATAATAATAATAATAATAATAATAGTAATAATAATACAAATAATAACATTGCATTTCTAGCATAATAAAATTAAATTATATAAACAATGTGACGTTGCAAACTAAAACGGACGGAAAAGTAGGTTGCAGAAATTCCTTCCCGCTCTCCTGAGAGAAACATCCCTGGGGGCCCCTCTGTGACATGCGTATTCCAGACCTTATTTTGTTAGAATGACTCATAGCAGTTTTTATTTTTATTTATTTGTTGGGTTTTTTTTTTTTTATATAAGACGCAGAGTTTTTGTTTCGGTCTTTTTCTGGAGATTCGTGCGTTCTGGTAATTGGACATCTCCACTGCAAACAACAGAGTAATGCCTCCTACCTTCCAGCTTTCGTGATGATCATTTCAGTTCCCACTTCGTCAAACTTGGTCCAAAGTTCCCTGTCATGAAGGACAACTTTGATCCCCTCCATTCCCTGCGGCAGAAACACAAACGCTGCTTTACAAAAGGAAAAAAAATGAAGACATTCAAGAGAAATGTAGCTATCCTTCAAATTTGTGAAATCAGAAAGCTCCAAATTAGTTGCATTTCAGGCGAACTTGATTCTGCTGGATCCAACAAGATTATTAAAATGCAAAATCAAACATGATGTTCAAAATGCTCAGTACGCGTTAACGTTTTGCACACTAAACCACAAACCTATGTTCTACCGAATAAGCGGCAGTTAGTGGTGATAAATATTTCATATTTACATCGGGGTCTGCAGCAGAGGCCGCTGCATGCTGGCTGGAAGCTCTCTGCGGTGAGGCAGCTGCTGCTTTTAGAGTGAAGCTGAGATTTTCCTGTTTCCTCTCCTCTGGAGAGTCCAGACAGTCCGAGTCCGGGCGATCCGCGAGGCCGAATTGGTCCCCTCCGTTCGCCATGACGCACTGGACAAACACGCACACATGGACGCACACATGGACGCACACCCGCACACACACATAGAGCAAAAATGATGTTGGACTCAGTTTTTAAATATTCCGTCCAAGAGCACGTTCAGACACACACAAAGAAATTATCAAGCAGTTTAGGCATGCATTGCAATGTGTGAAACACCCAATTAATAACGATTAAAAAAAAGTAAATAATGCAAAATAAAAAATGTAATTAAACTGTATTAGAGATGCGTGCGGTGGCTGGAAGTCAGAGGCTGTAACCACATTGATTTAGTGATGCACTAATAATCAGATTCCAGTAAATTATGAAGTGTTACATTAGATTACAGCGGCTCACTGTGAGTTACACCGATCCAATAAACTAATCACAAGCTTCACTTAAAATTAGATTACATATGTAGTTTGAACTTTTGCACCCATTTCGAGGAAACAGGAATATTTCTGTGTTCTTCCCATCTTTCTACTTACATAAAATGCCGTCAAAACTGTGTTTTAGTCACAATCTGACCTGTTTAACTGTGTGATTAAATTACCTGACAGTTTGCGAGCTGCACTGCTAAGCTCAATTTAATTTATTTGAAATCCCCCAGAAGGAGAACTGCCCGACAAATAAATGCGCTCACCGTGGCCTAAGTTTTGAGTCAAACTTTAGAAGTGCTTCAGGAAACATATAATCTCAAATTGTCTTGCCTGCGTTTGTGTTTTGAGTGGTTTCTCTGGGGGCCTTCACCTCGGTTCCCTGCTCCCCGTAGAAAACACGCTCATCCTTTTCCTGCGATCAGCGTGCACGCAGTTTATTTGCGTGTTTTTGCGCGTGGTTTTCTTTTCTTTTCTTGTTTTTTTGTTTTTTTTAAATATGTATTATTATTCCCAACAAATTCCTTCTTGGAGACGCAGACGAGGAAATGTTGCGCCGCTCTTTCTCCAGAAAGAAAATCCACCGCTCCTGTGCCGTATGGGTGTCTTTTCTCGGTCCTCTGTCCGCCTCTTCGCGCACAAACCGCGGCTCCTTTCCCACGCAGTCCCCGGTGCGTCCGCAGATGAGCTGCTGCTGCGATTTCCTTTTTGTTTGCTTCGCTCTCTCCTTGTAATCCACTCTGACCCGGCAGCGGCAGCGGCTCTTGATCTGAGACCCCTCTCCAAGACCCTTCATTACAAATGGAGTAATGTCCGCCTTGCATTTCGTGCCCTCCCCCCTCCTGCAGCCCTGCTCCGCCATAGGTCTGCGTGATGATTCGTTACCCCCAAATGATCCGCGGCTATGATCCTGACCGGTGACGCACGCACACACAAAGCACGACAGAAATCCCATACTCGCATCGTATCTGTTTCTATTGGAATCATCCTCAATCACGTCCATTTTACCCACAGGTTCTTCTTATGCCGCTATCTGTTGGTTTGGTCTCCAAGTCAGGCAACAGTAAGCAGAGCCAGACGGATGCATATACGACATATGCAGCAACAAACCACAAAGGGGCCAAAACGCTAAAAAAAAAAAAAAATGTCACACAACACAGAACCCAAAATGTCGAATTTGTTCCTTAACAATAGAAATGATAAGAAAAGACGAGTTTGAAAAACTCATTTAAAATATTTGAAGCTGCGTAAAATGTTAATTTGTTTGACATTTTAAACAAACTGTTTAAAGAGCTGGAAAATACACATTACATACCAAAATCGGTAACACTTTATTTGACAGTGATACTTTTATAACAAATTCATGTCAGATCATGATTTCTTGGTTAATGTCAAGTTGTCATAACAACGACATTTTGAATAATGTCAACTTTGTATTAAAAGTGTCATGATTTACTAAATGGCACTTTATGACAACAGTCATAAATATTCATGAAGACTTACTCATGTTCATGACAGGTGCTATGTCATGTTTATGACAATCTTATTCACAACCCGTCAAATAAAGTGTTCCCCAAAAATCTTTATTTCTTGTTCTTTGGGACCCACTTTTTCTGACTAATTGCAATCCGGTTCGTAGGTCTCGTTTGGTTATTGATAAAACCAGTTCAAATAACTGGGAATTGCATTTTTAAGACTCATCTGAGTCTGTGGCTTTACCTGGAATTATCCTGCATAAATTCTGCATGGGAAATGAATTAGGAATCGTTGCAGAAATCACCTGTTGACATTTTGAACTCTGGCCAGTGACTCAGCTCATATATAGACCCTTTATGTAAATATTGGCCAAGATGTAATCATTTTAAAAACAGTGTCATCAGAGGCTCATCTCAGACCTAACCACTGGCCCCACGCACATCAGACGTGACATCAGTCAGCTTTAAGTGGCTTCTGCTGTTGGGTTGGTGTCTTTCAGTGACAAGGTCAAGTACAAACTTGGCATCGTTACAAAAACAGTTTGGGTTTTCATTCTTTAAAACTATTCAAAATAGAAATGTTATTCAGATTTTCCTAGTTTGAAGCAGATGTGCATCTAACAATCACATATGCAAAAAAGACACTTCCAAAGTTAGGGGTCTCGCTCAGGGGCCAGGGGCCCACATCATCCTAAATCCAGCCCTGGTTTGTCCTTTTAATTTTTTTTATTCAACTGGCTTAATATTTTCTGCCATTAGTTTGCGTGACTCATGTCACTCATACTAATAATTGTTAATTTACCTGCCCTTTCGTCATAACTGAATCAACTTTATTAGTGGTGACGATAGAGGATTGATTACTCAGGATGAGCTCCCAAATTAATTTCTGCTCTGGGGCCTATACATTTGTCCGGCCCTGGCAATAGGAGCAATGGGAGGGAGTGCGGTGGGGGGTTTTCACCATGTTGGAGCCAAATCTAATCCCGCAGAGCCTACTTGTTCAGAGCTTTATGGGGGTATTATGTGATGCATGTGCCATATTGAAGAATAATACACAAACGTAGATTAATGATACCCTCCAAAAATCACACACACGAAATGCGGAAAGGGAGAAGATATCTGGTTATGGTAGATTATAAATTCCGCCCTTTAGCAGCAGCAGTGGCTGGACGCGGGTGCGCATCACTTTGACTGGATTATTACAGATCCTGATAACCACAGGCACCCAGAGTTGAAAGTTGAAGCGGTCACTGGGAGGTCACGCCGGATTCCTCCGTTTCACGCAGCAGCTCCAAAGCTGCGCAACCGCGATCACCCTTACTTCTGTCTTTTCTGTTTATCTTTAGTGGTCCGCTAATAAACTCTCTTCAATTAATAATTTACACAAAAATGAAATAATTCCGTCCACATCGCAGCATGATGACACACTGGCAGGTGGCCTTAAATAGGCAGCTATTAAGCGTATATCGAGCTATTAAGTTTATTTGTACTGTAATGACGAAACATTTAGACAAGGCTACTTTACACTTAAGCATGTGATTAATAAAAGAAGCGGAGATATTGGGTCTAAATGACGCGCGTAAAATCTGTCTTTACGCACAATAGCTTTTCGTTTTTTTGCCCTCTGTAACCCCCATCCTCTCTCTCAAATAAAAAAAAAAATTCACTACGGCATTACATACCGTGTACAAGCAGATAACGATTCCCGCTGAATGATCTCAGGTACCGCAGCTCGGCGCACAGCTCCTTCCTCAAAGCGCGACAAGCGGCTGCCTCAGAGAGCGCGCCGCCGCTCCGAGACTCTCGACTGGCTCTCCGCGTCCTCCGCGCCCGGGAGCGCGTGCACAACCATCCGTGCGCGTTCCTGTAAGATCGAATCCGAGAAGTTCAAGCTGTTGAGATATATCTGTCTGTCCGTGTCTATATTTAATCATTTTTATGCAGAATCTTTCGGTATTTTCCTAAAATGACAATTCACAAACAGCAGTCGCCATGAAGAATTTGATGCGTCCCAGCAACACGTGCGCCGTGGCCATGTTTCAGAACCTACTGCATTACGTACCATTTTCTTCAGTCCTCCTCCAGCAACAATGTGCAACAATGTACACAGAGTTCAACCTCCGTCTAAACTGCATTATTATCAGTAGTACATACATATATGTTTGAACAGACTACCGTGACTCTAACTGCCTATCGATAGCCAACATACACCATCAGATCAAAAATATTTGTTTACATGAAACCTAAATATATTGCATGTGTCCCATATAAATACATAAGGTTGCATGTGGTTTATTTGACACTGATCTCACTCCATAAGATTGCTCTTTCTGTTTTGATTTCTCCAAAAGGGGCGAAGATGTTGAGGCTTGATAGTTTGTGTTCATCAGCAAAAACAATTTCTTGTGACAAACTCTCTTCCGACTCCACAAAAAGTTCCTAAATCACAGTTTTCTCTGCTGGAAACTATTGAACTACTGTGGAAAAACGGGGAAAAATATTAGAAGGTTTATATTCTAAAGGATTTAATGTTTTAAAAATAAATATTGGCCAGATTAAGCAGTTGAACATCTGTCCATCACAAACTTGGAAATAAAACTGCAGGCGGGTTTTTAATTAAATTTTGCACATTTTTATTGTCTAAAAAAAATAAATAATTTTTAAACAACTGGACCCATTAAAATATAAATAAAATTAATTGTGTTGTCTTGTTGTTTAATAAAAAACTAAAAAGTTAAATTTGTTTCTCAAAACTCAAAATGATAAGAAAGTTATAGAAATAGAAATATTTACTGAAATTAAATTAAATATTAAAATATGTTTGTCTTAAAGTTTTATCAGCTCTCCAAAGAAGAAAAAAAAATTAATTTCAAACAAAAATAGTAGTTAAAGAAAGAAAGAAATCTTTATGTACGTACTATTTTTATCCCTTCAATGTAAACATCTTGAAACATTCACTCAATGTTCAATATAAATGCTTTTCTTTCTAATGATATCTAGTGAACAATAATAATAAAAAATCAGCTCAACAGCGTACCTGAAAGGAGGTGGCTGTGGCCTCTGCAAGGCTCATTATTGGCCCATCGTGGCTTCAGCTGACTCCATCCTCTGTTCTCTGTCTGGAGGAAGTGGTGAAGGGGTCCCAGACCTCCTGCTCTCAGCAGGGCTGTCTCACACACCTTCGGTCCGGCCAGAGTGAGTTGTGCATGTGTGTGTTTGTGTGTGCGTGTGCGTCTGTGTGGCAATAAAGGGCAAGGTCAACCCATTTCTCTGCAAACAATCACATCACACAGGGCAAAATACATTCCAACAGCCTCCCTCCCCCTCCTTTGTAAGGTGGCCTGATGTGGGAACAGCGGATGGTGGAGAAGGTCTGGGCATCTGGCCAGACGGGCCCCTCTGAGTCCAGATGAAGGGAAACCTGCTCTACATTATAATGCATTTATTTCACACAAGTTGTGGGGGGGGGGTGCAGCTTCCAATACTGGCCTACTTAAAGTCCTTTTAGCATATCGCTTCACTCTCCAACCTGTTGCTAATGTGGATTCAGATCAGAACACTGAGTGATGTCAGATGACCCGAGCCAGGTACTTTTAAAACTTTTACGCCATCACAAATGTTATGCCATTTGCTGGCTGAATCAGTTTCATCTCATAAATATTGATTTTAATGCAGTACAAAATATATTTCCAGATTATTTGGGGGATTTTATTATTGCTGGCAGCGGACATAAATAAAAAAAGAATATTACTAAGCATTTCTTTCATAATTCTTTGTTATTCAACTCTTTGGAGATGTTGCACATTAAAAATAAGATGAAGCCTTAAGACAAAGTGTTTATTTTCTAAGCGTGAGAGAACTAACTGTTCCTCAGTGTCTTTTTGTCATTTACTACTGAGATGTGGTGTATCATAGCTCCCTCTAGTGGCTTTATCACAGAGCTGCCTCAAGAATAAAAATACATTTTTACAAAATCTAAATGCACATTACTTTCGTTCATCCCAGAGATACAGTTGTGATCATAAGTTTACATACATCCATTAAGGACATGCCAGTTTGGCCTTTTAAGGGGCAACAAATATTTTCAATGACGCATAAAAACAAAAGCTGGTTGTACCACTTTTTAAAAAAATTTCACTAAGCCACAAATGGTCAAAGTTCATATATATATGTTAGCAAACTTACATCGTTCTAATATTCAAATAAAATCTCAGAAGCAACGTTCACCGTGATTACATGATTTTGCAGCCATAAACAAGCTGACCTCTCTCCTTATCAGCTTATTTGAACTGTCATCTTTATAAAAGCATGGTCACATTTTTAGTGCTCATAAATTTCCCCAAAATCTGATATTTGCTGCTTTACCTATTCCCAAAACAGATTTGATAAATGTTATGTTGCAAAACTCAGCTATGCCCAAGCGTCCAACATCTCACCTGTACTGTAACATTTACATAAAAGAAAATTGATTAGAATGATCAGAAGTTATCCAGTTATCACCAAATGTCAGACACCGGAAATTTTAGGGACACCAGTATCTCCACAGTGAATTGGGAAATAAAACCTGATCAGTTTGCCCACAATAACAAGAAATAAGTTTTAGCAATGCAAGATGAGACTTTCTACAAAAATTTAAAAAAAAAGTTAACGGGATAAAGTTGTATATTTTATCCCATATTGCACCATTTGGAGTAAAGAAGATACTTAATTTCAAATCTTTGCATCAATCTCTTATTTTTCATGTTAATTATTCGCTCCCTGAAAAATCAAAAAATAATATTACATCCCCAAGCACGATGAGTTTACATAAACCTTGGACCAGCAATGTGTCTCTTATTTCAGGCTACAAGCAACACAATACGCCGACGTTTAAACCTCTGGGCGCAGCGACTGTATTTTCTAACATTTTAATCCAGCAGAGTAACATCAGACTGTGTTGAAGACTGAGCAGTGCAGTGCAGATGCATCCATGTGGGAATATTAACATTTAGGAGAACGGCGTGTCTCTGCCCTCAGAGCTGCCCGTCACTCACAGGCGTCACACTCGAGTGCGAGGTGACCTTTACGTTACGCACCGGGTGACAAGAAATTAGACCTTGAGGGCTTCCAGAGGAAAGCATCATCTCCAAACATTTAAAAATATTGCATAAAAGCAAATCAATTCACTTTCACAAAGATATGATCATCCAGTCAGGTCCTGGTTAGTCATTTCTTCTAAGCTTAACTAAGTTTCTTCATCTTCACACCGAGGTTCTCCTTTGGCCTGTCTGAGCACCTAGAGGGGATTCATTTCATCAAAGCCAAAACCAATTTCCACACAGCTGACATTTCACGAGGCCTCATGGCCTTTAATACAATTTAAACTGTTCAGTGGAGATGCTTTTACTGTCCAGCAGCTGAACCGGAGGACAGAAGCTGAAGTGGACATGTTGGGTCTTAAGGCATTTTACCTGATAGACTTTGCACTGCATGTGTGAAAGACTTCACTTAACACAGCCTCTGGTCGGCGCAGAGGCATCTGTATGCCTGATCGCGCCCACACACTGTGCTTGTGTAAAAGGGCAAATTTGTTGTTCGCTCTGACCTCTTGTCCAGCAGCATTTGTCTTTTAGAGACCAAACACATAAAGGTCAAGACGCCATTTACTCAGTCAAACTGTGTTTTAGAAAACTTTGGTCCAACATAAAGACTTGATCAGAAACAGCCCAAACAAGAAAAATATAAAGCATTATTTAATATTAGAGAAAGAACTACCATGACATGCAGGTAGATAAGTGCACACACTTCAGAGAATGGAAACAGGAATGAACACAGTACCACATCAATGAAGTATCAGCATACGCTAGTGTAGCAACACTGAGCACATGAGGAAGGTATAGTTAACCACTGTGAAAGATCAGTCAAAACTATACAAAAAAAACCCAACAACATACACACACATACATGCACGTACTAATGCAAAGTGCAGAATTACAGTTCAATTACCAAAGGTAGTGGCAAAAACGTCCCACGTAATGCTGCAAAACAACAATCACATTTCCATTTCCAAAGCAGCTGATGCAATCATGAGCTGCGGTTTGATACCAGCAGGATGTTTTACAAGTACCACTGCAACACTGCAGCATTCTCATGGTACCGAGCTTCAGCCTTCAAACGGACTCACAGTTAACCGACAGTTGATCTTTAAGCAGAAATTAAAAAAAAAAAAAAAAAACAGAAACAGAGCAAATATATGAAAGCTGTTAAAAATACAAATGCGCAAAACATAACTATATGCAGATTTTGTTATTGTTTCTTTGTGAGAATGTGTTTCAGGAATGAGTGACTGGAAAACACTGCTGGCATGGGTGAAACAAAGTGTGAAAATAAGCTGATAGTATATTTTTGAAATGTCTGAATATAAAAAAAACAAACTGATTTTTAGAAGTGTTAGAATTCCTTTAAACATTTTGTTTAATAGCTGTCTTGCAAAGCACAGTCCAGGTGTCAGGGATTCGAATATGAGGCCAAGTGCAGGAGTCTGAAAGCATGTGCCGCCATTTTTAAGTTTAAAAAAAAAAAAAAAAAAAAGGAAAACTAACAAGATTATTCAAGTTTTCAGAGGAAGTTGCACTAAAATACTCCATCACTCCTTTTCACAGTCCTTGGACCAATAAAAACAGTTCCTTCCTTCCTTCCTTCCAGCTGGGTGCATCCTTCGTCTGCAAAGCAGTATCACCACCAGCAGGTGGACCCCAAACTCATACAATAGAGCACGAGTGTCAAACTCCAGTTCTCAAGGGTCGCTGTCCTGCAGTTTTTAGATGTGCCACAGATACAAAACACTGGGAGGAAATGGTTAATTACCTCCTTCTTGTGGAGATAAGTTCTCCAGAGCCTTGCCAATGACCTAATTATTATATTCAGGTGTGGCGCATCTAAAAGTTGCAGGACTCTGATCCTTGAAGACTGGAGTTTGACACCTTTGCCATAGACACATCGTCTCTTCATTAGCAGGGTATACTACCATTATCAGTCACATTCATCACTTAAAAAAAGGTACCAACACTTTAGTCCACACCAGAGTCTGCACAGACCGCTCAGCGTTACACGTCTGTTGTGCGGATGCCGTCGTCATCCAGGCTGAAGGGGAAGGAGGAGTGATGCTGAGGGTGCGAGCGGTGTCGCCGCCGGCCGCTAGCAGCGTCTGCCGATGCTGTGAGCATCCCCAGCCCGCTGGTCGAAGGCACCTGGGCCGCACTGGGGCACGGGGTTGGCGTGGACAGGGAGTTGGAGGAGGATGAGGTGGATGAGGAAGTGGACGAGGAGGAGAGGGAAGGCAGAGTGGGGACAGGACTGAATGGGCTGTCTTCGTCCTCCATGTCCATGATGGACGGCTCACCCGGAGGAACGGGGGTCCAGGGCTGCCAGCCTGGAGCCACAGAGCAGGACTTGACCAGCTGGGGCCGTGCCTCGTTACTCTGCTGACGAGAGGCATCGCTGGGATTGTGCTTTTGATGGAGAGACGACACTCGCTTAAACTGAAACAAAGTGTGAAAATAAGCCGATAGTATATTTTTGAGATGTCTGAATATAAAAACTCAGTTTTAATTAGAAGACAACAAAACGGAAGACGATCACTATTCATGACTAAAAGCTTCACTCTCCATGTATATGGTGATGCACAAAAACTTACTCCTGCCCCTCGACTTTTCACACTTTGTAATATTACATCCACAACATTCCCTGTATTTTAGATTTTTGATAATTGTGACTCATCTTTAAAATAATTATCCTACGAATGTGACACGCATGTGAATGCAAAACTTAATTGTTTCAAAATTTTGCCCATTTTCTTTGGTAAAATAGAACAACTTCTGTCATCTGGATTCAAAATACATTTTCAGAAAGATTGTTAGACTGATTGCATTGAAAAGCAATTTTTTAATCCTAGTTTTAGGTCTAAACTTTGACTGGACCATTTTAACACATTGCTATGCTTTGGTCTAAATAATTACATTGTAGTTTGTTTATGATGTTGTTGCTAAGCCCCTTCCTCCGGTACAATTTTTTTTCCAGGACTGCCCAGTATTTAGCTGCATCCCCTTTCCTATGAACTCTGGTGATCTTCTCTGTTCCTGCAGATGAAATTCATTCCCATGGCATGACACTGCCACCTCTGTGTTTCCCACCTGAAGATCATGTGACTTTTGACCTGACTTCTAAAGACAGCGGGCGTCTCTGGCTCAAGATACATATACATGTAAGGGTGAAAGAAATCTGGGTTACCCGTGGAGGTCCTCTGAATTCCCGAATTTTCATGTCAATATCCCTGATCCAACCGTGCATTTCCTCCGGGGTGTCTGTCTGTAAAATCACCAGAAGATAAACAAAGAGCAGATTTTCAGAAATTATGTTCATAGTTAAAAAAAAAAAAAAAAAAGGTATATTCTGTAAACTCAATGGATGTTATTTTACACTTTTTGCATGTTATACATTGACTGGGTTACTACATGTGCAAGTTGAGGGGTATGTGCCCTGGGCAAATGGGAGCAAGTCAAATTTCATTGTCATCTATTATCTTTCATATCCACCTGTCGATATAGATTTCAATATAGATTTCTGATGCAGTTTGGTTCTAAAATTATAATTAGGGAAAAAAGAACCGATTTGGCCTTATTGTGACAAACAAGTCCAAATGACAAATTTTCCCACTCTGTCTTCTCTCTCCTCCTCGTCCACCTTGGCTGATAAAAAAAAAAAACCCTTTGTAATAAAATTTGTAACAATAGCCTTAAATGTTATTTTTTAACAAAACCTTTTAAAACTTTCACGAGCAAATTCATAATTTGTTCCACTCACAGTGCAACAAATTATGTGTATCGTATTTATCAGATTAAAAGTTTTGCAAAAGCCGAATTTACCTTCAGGTTTTTCCCCATCGTGTCTTTAGGCTGCAACATTAATTTCCATTTCATTTGTTTTTGTTTATCTGAGATCACCAAGTCTTTTTTTTCACACTTCCTTTTTTCTCTCTCTCTCTAATCACAAACAGCGCTCGCCTGTCTCGTTCTTTCCCTCCACTTCCCATCTGATCCGGTGCTGACGCCTCGGTCAGCTGCTCTCCCAGGGGGAGGAACAGGATATTATTGCTGTTATGGTAACACATGGCTGCGTCCGATTCTCGAAAACAAATTGTTGAAGGAGCCAAAAAAAGGAGCCTGGGCCACACATCAGCAGCAGAGCATTTCAAGACAAACATTTCAAAACGTCAACACAGAAACACCTGGGCCAGTGATTCACAGAGAATCATTGGCTTTATAAACAGAGGCTTGCAACCCGTTTGCACCCTTTGCAATAGTTACAACACAGAGAGGTTTATGTGTTTCTATCACATAAAATCCCAATAAAAGAGGGATTTTATGTGATAGAAACACATAAACCTCTCTGAATTGTTTACACCAAGTCACTTAAATCCACATAGATTGTCATTAAATTGTTAGACTGGATCAAGATCATCTGTGAACATTAACTTTGAAATCTTGCCACTGGTTTGTGATTGGATTTGGGTCTGGGCTTTGACTGGGCCGTTCTAACATAAACATGCTGAGGATGTTCAATTGAAGGTCTGCAGGGATGATGAAGGTCACGGTAGGTGTGCAGCAGAGCCATACGCTTTCATTTTTCAGACGATCGATTGAACAGAGATCTGTGAGGTTTTCCAAGCTTTGGATTTGTTTTATACACAACCCTCTCCCTGAGAAAGTGTGTTTTTAGTCTTCATGTTGCTTTTTATTTCAATACAAATCCACACCACAGATTGCTTTTATTTGTTGTTGAAAACCATGAAAAAAGGTATAACTTTCCTTCCACTTAACAATTAAGCACTACTTTGTATCGGTCTATCAATTAAAATCCCATCATGCATTGAGGTTTGTGGCTGTGATTTGATAAAATGTGAAAAAGTTCAAAACTTTTGGAAGGCACTGTACTTTTTTTTTTCTCCTTTTGTTTTTACCTGGATGTAGAAAGTTCGGGAGTTGGTGATGATCTCAAATAGATTGTCTCTAAACAAAAGGTCCCTGGTGGAAAAGAGAAGAAGTTTAAGTTAATTATTCTTTTACAGATCATAAAAAAACTGTTCTATCTCAAACATTTCACTCTTTAAAAGTTTACCCGAAAAATAATATTTACCATGAACAAAAACCTAATAGATCAGCTAATTAACTACTACCATAGATGAACATCTGAGACACAGAGTCAATAAATATAATGTGTCAGTTATAGGGGAAAAGTGAGTTTTAATAATTAAATTGTGATGAGAAAGTAGCATTTATTTGGAAGAAAACTGGAATAATTCTTGATCTGTTGTGCTGATGGAAACTAACTCCTGTGCAAAAAGACTCAAGTCTCTTCCGCAACAAAGTTTTGGGGGGATAAAAACAATTGTATTTACTGAAACTTTCCCCGAGATGAAAACGTAATTATGTTTGTTTACATCCGGTTGATAAACAGATTGGTAGAAAACACAGTCTGACCGGACTGAATGAGTCTGATTGTTTCATGACTCACCCTGACTTGACGAGACATTCATGGACCTTTTGAATGTCTCTGAGTGGAATACTGCGGAGAGGCTCCTTGTCCTGGCGCATAAGCAGACACAAACCACAGTCACGCCGAGAGCGTCAACAGGAAATCAAAAAATAAATGAAAAATCATGCTGGCTCGTCACCGTGTCAGACTTGTAGTAGCTGACTGCGTTGTCGCCCAGGGTGAAAAAACGCCTCTTCCAGCTCTTCCTCTGCAAATGCACAATACATTCTCTTTTTTTTTCTCTCCACTTATTTTAAGTTTTTGCTGAAGAGAATATCGCTGGCAATCAGACAGAGCACTCACCACATTTCCTTGTTTGACACAGAAACCACATCTCAGCACACCAGGCCTGTTTCCCTTCTTCTCCTTCCCCTCTGTCTCTTCGGTTTCATTCTGAAAGATTTCATCAGAGTGATCTCTTATCGGCGTCATTGTGGTAGCCGCCGTCAGATAAACTCTTCAATCACTACAAGTTTCTGGTGATCACCAGAAACTACATATATTAAGCATATATGTTTATATGCTAAATAGTTTTAGCATATAAACATATTTTCAGCTAAGTCAAGCAATTATTTATTCAGGTTTAAATTTGATTAACGAGCCTTTCCCTACTGGAAGAGACATTAACATTTTGAAATGACCCAAACCAAAATCCATTGAATCTGAATGAGAATCTGAGAAAGGAGCAAAAGATTAAGTCCAATGAGGCCTTCCGACGTCAAAGACAAAGGAATCATCAACAAAGATAAATTGCAAAAGTGTCAGTGGAAACACACAAAAAGCTGATCCTTATCTTTTGACGTGCCACTAAATATAAATAAAAAAAGATGTCCTTTGTTTGTTCTAAAAGAGTTTTTACTTTTTTGACAGATACCTGTCTAGTTTCCTGCCAGAAAGAAAATTCTTGGTTAAGTTAAAATAACTTTAATTAAGCTTGATTTTAGGAAACCGTGCTCTTTAAATGCTATTGCTGAATGATTATCTCCATTATAGTTAACTCATAATATTAGACTGTGATTCAATATATTGGATAACTCTAGCTTTAACTGTAAATCTTACATTGGTTTGACTGAATACAGACTTCAGTCTGTATCACTCTTTTGGACTGATTACAGCTCAGATCTCAGTCTTACCTGGATTGGCGTATGGACCACCACACCTCCAATGATCTCCGTCTTATAGGCCTGTTGTTTCCTCCCTCCCTGAGAGTCACTGATCACGGCGCTAGCATCAGATTTGGGCGGCGCGGGGCAGGATTTAGGAACCTGCCAAAAGGTAGGAAAGTACAAGCAATTCAGGCGACAACATTCAGGAGAAAATGCATGTTAAAAGCCAGATGTGTGCCTATCTTCAAAATGTACAGCAGAAAATGTACGCAAGAAACTGGCCTTTACTCCCAGCCTTAAAAGACATAAACAGATGCAAATTCATTATTTTTAAAACGGTAATATTAATTGTACTAAGCAAGACACAAGTTAATTTTTGGAGCTGCAATTTCTTCTCCTTAACAAAAAAACCATTTCCTTCTTTCTGGAGCTTTAAAACTTATAAACAGCCAGAGTTAGAAGTCCCTCAGAAAGGGAAAATTTAATATAAACCGTATTATTTTTAGAGAGAGTTTTGCAATGTGAGAGTGAACACTGTGACTAAACAATGGGAACCTGAGTCTACGCCCAGCGGTCAAATCAAGAATAAACAGTCTCCTCAAATTTATCTGACATGGCAGAAAAGTGGTGAAAAGTCACCTTGGATAAAAGGAGCGTGATGAGCAAATTGTACTCTTTAGTCCCATTACAACTGTTAAAAAAAAAACAAAACTATGCTATAAACCAACACAAAAATAAGAGCTGGGTTCATTTTCTACAAATAAACTTGTTAAAAGTCTGGAAACTTTGTAGTCATTCCCTTTACTCTAGTCTCCCAAATAAAATCCTGTGCTTGGTACAAACTCCCCCACCCCAACGCTGTGTATAAATTAATCTCAGTATTAATCCGGTTGTTCTGTGAAGGCATCGGAGAGGACATTGGTGAACAAACAACATCATGAAGACTAAGGAAACCAGCTGAGAGTTGGGTTATAAAACTAAATCTCAAGCTCTGAAAATAAATTTACCGTCTCAGAACAGAAAGAGCGTGGAAAAGCTACAAATTTAGCAAGGCACGGCCATCCACCCAACATGACAAGCTGGTAAAGGAGTGCAGAGAAACAGCCATGAAGCCCACAGTAGCTCTGCAGGAACTGCAGAAATCCACTGTTAGGATGACTTTAAGAAGGCAGAAAAATAGCAATCACTGGCAGAAAGTTGTCAAAAGACCTGTTTGCACTGCAGTTCACCGCAAGTGATGTTGACGATACAGCCAACGTGGTAGAAGTTGCTTGTGTCAGATTAGATCAAAATAAACATTTTTTTAACCAACATGCAAAATCGCATGCGTGTGAGATTACTAGTACTGCACATTCCCATGGTGAAACACGGTAGTGGCAGCAACATTCTGTGGAGATGTTTTTCCTAAGCTGATTGGATGGAAATCAGCTGAGGATAAAAAAAAAAGTTTATGGATGTGATATGAACAAAATGACACAGCAGATATTTCTATTTCAACCACAACATGCAGATCATACAGCATGTTGATCTGCATGCAGAAAATTAGATCATTTTCTGATCTCATGTGTTTTATTGAACTGCTTTAGTTAGGACCCACTGAAAGTGCAGATGTTACATAATGCAAAAATGTTACCAAGTTTAGGAAATAAAAGGTTTGTATTGTATAACAGAGATCTGCAAGAGGCGTATCTTGTTGTCAAAACTTGAGAGCTTTACAAGACCCAACAAACTGCAATAAAAGTCACATAAACAGTTTTTCTTTCCTACTCTATCAACTGTCTAAATTTTGACGTCACACAGGATCTGGGTCCTCATCTAAGTCTACAAAAATATACGCTCATCTACCACAGAGAGCAAGATAAAAATATGAATGATGATTTAATGAGTCAAACATTAACCACTGCATTATTTTCACAAGTCATTTCCTTTTTAGGGCTGCGCTAACATCCCGTCCCTTGTGCCTCGTACGACTTTTTCATTGAGGCCAAGACTGCGCAGGAAGAAGGCAGCAGCAAAGAAGCAGAGCAACGACGGGGAAGTGAAAGAGAGAGCAAGCGATGTCGCTTCCTGTGTCGGCGAGCAGGTGAGCGCGCAGCAGCAGCAGCAACGCTCTCCTCTCTGGCACCTGCGGCTGCCATCATCAGACATCTGGACGACGCTGGTCACAAAAGCCTCCCCCTTCCAGCTGAATACACAAATATTATGCAAACGTACAAACTAGATGTTAACACCTCCACCGCATTGACGTCTGAGTGTTATCTCTGCTGCTGTCACGCATTCACAATTTCCCCATTCAGTCAGTGTAACAGAGGGCATCTGTGGGTGATGTGCTGGCATCCGCAAAACTGTTGGGGCCAAACTGGTTTTGGAGCTGCCCTCCTTCAATACCTCATTATATGCCGTTATATAAGCCGATACATAATGGGGTGATGTGTGATGTGTGTCAGCATGTATATGTGTTGCTCTTACGGTGATCTTGCTGGCCTTGTTGAGAGCGTCCACCCAGTCCCTCATGTCGACTGCATCATTGGCTTGAAGGTAGTACCGCCGTGAAACTGCATTTATGACTGCCAAAAACATAAAATGAGAAACACAACAGAGAGGAGTTCATGAAATCCACAGCGACCGCCGCTGGGGGATTTTCTCATGAGTAACAAAAATTAAAGCAGTTGTGTAACGGCGCACAAGCACGAGTCATCGTTTCACGACTCCGAGACGAAACTCACCGAAGCAGAACTCGGTCTTCGGTTTTTGCTTCGCAGTGGCTTCACTCACCTGAGGAAAGAAGAGGCAGGGAAAGGGAAGACGGAAGAAAAGAAAGGAGGAGAGAAAAGAAGAGAAGAGAGGAATCTTTGATGTCAGGGAAGCCAGATGTCATTATCTGTGCGAGCAAACTAACATCTGGAAAACTTCACATCGCTGCTGCATGTGACTGCAAACTGGAACTGCAGATAACCCTGAATTCTTGAGTATCTCAGAATCCTTGAGTGAATTTCCACATTATTCGTGGGTGTAGTGAGAACAAACACTACAGACCTGACCTCTGACTCACAAGAACTGCTTTAAGACTTTTAAGAATACTTTTGATGGATAACAGATTCAACCACAACAACCTTTTCCCTCATATCTCTAGCATTCTGAATATTTTCCTGCAGGCAGTTGGTATATTGGAAAGATCTTAGTTAGATAATTCAGAATATATGAAAGGTTGTTTAACTTATCAGTCTTAAGAGTGCAACAGAAAATAAATTTTTTTGTTGTTAGCTGTCGAGTGTGACACATATTTCCAGAAGTTCGCCTCTGATTGGCTGATCAGGCCCTTCTGACGACGCCTATGTGCTCCAAAGCAGGCACTACCACAGAAGAAGAAAAGAACATGTAGAAGACAAAAAGAAGCCGAATCAACTTTTTCAGATGCACAAGTTTATTTGCATTTGCACGCTTTGCTATGTTCACTTAAATGTATGTGAAGTTCCTCCAATAATTTCCTTTGGGGATTTCCTTCAACCTAGATGAAAGTTCTTAAAGCATGTCGCTCTGCTCCAAATCAAAAGTGAGACTGCTTCAGACATCCCAAAAGCCAAGACCAGGATGCCAGAAGCTGACTTATTAAGTCTTTTTAGATAACTTACAGCTGGGTTTAGTTAGAAAATTGTCCCTGGGATTGCAGTTTCTATAAATAGAGGGTGGATTCGGTGCTATAAACACAAACTGCATGACACCTGCATGTGTTCACATGTCATTGCTGCAGGTTGGTAGGTCTGAGCAGCTGGCAGGGTCCACCTGAATACTGCAAAGTCGTGCAAAGTTTACTGCTGCATCAGACATCTGACTGTCTGGTTGAACACAACAGGTTGAGAAGAAGCCTCTTATTTCCACATCAAACTGAGAAGGCTGAGCTGGATCAAAACCAACTCAATGGTGAACGGAGGTGAAAATAAAACTAATTAGATCATTTCCATATTATTAACTTACTAGCTGAAAGAGTACAAGAACCAACGATGCTTTGTTACATAACTGAATGCAGGAGGGGATCAAAAAAAAACAATCAAGAAGCAACGACTCATTACCGTAATGGAGTCAATCTGAGCCATGCTAAGATTGTTATCTCTAAGATTGTTAAATAAAGTTATCTCCTCGCTTTCTAATTTTTGCATTATTGATTGTTCAAGAGGGAGGAAATGCTTCAGATAAATGGTTAGTAGATTATAGAGCTGTTTAAGTACAGTAATACTGTTGAATGTAGCCTGCATGGGCATTATATAAATTCTTGACTGTAGTCCAAAAATGTCTGAAAACATTTTTTACCTTAGAGATGTAGGTTAATCTCAGGCTGCCAACAAAGCTGGCTCCGCTGGCCAGGTTCTGCATACAAACAGAGCAGTCATTAGCTCAGAGTCCAAGGTCCCACGGCCTTATATTGATCATTTTTCATTTCCTCCTGCTGCTTGTGCAAACGTGCTTCCAGTTTGGTGGTGTGTTGTGTGTGAGCACCTGTGGATTGTCCATGTACCATTGCAGGACATTCCCCTGCGTGTCGAGGATGAAATATCGCCTCTGGAAGCGGCAGCTGTTCTCCTTCTCCTCGATGTCCAGGAAGCCGCACACACGGTTCAAGCGGTCCAGATACGGCATTGCTGCCACTATCACATAATCACTGAGACACAGAGGCAGAGGCAGACAGATGTGGAGGGTAAATCATCTCTGAGTTAAGAGTTCAGACACACACACACACAGGAAGAGAGAGACCCACTCGCACTCAGCAGTTTTTCATGTGACGTGATTGAGGCTGAGCTGCAAAAGCTGAAAGCCCGAGGCTGAGCTGAGGCCCTCCACCACAGCCGAAAATTACACACTACTCTCCAGATCTGCACACAGGCACATTTCCACAGGACAGGGAAGAGGAAAGAGAGGAGCTCAAGTCAAAGAAGTGTGGCCTGAAGAAGGATGTTTATTGAAAATGAAGAAGAGCATGTAAAATACAGAGCTGCTGGCAGATTCCTAAAAATAATCAGGACTAATTCGTCTCAGAAACTCAGTTATTCTCGTCATATTTATTCTGCTTGTTTCTGGAAGTATCAAGTTGTATTTTATTTCATTTATTCATCTCACTGCAAGCCAAAACCAGAATTAAACACAAAACTATGTGCAGGACATGTTCATGTTTCTGTTTCTAGATATTTCAGCCTGGCAGAAACCGGCTCCTTGTTCTAAGCTTTGCTTCGTACAGACTGGACCCACAGCTGTTGAGAGGTGATTGCTTCGTGGAGGGATGGACACCAATGAAGTTTTACATTTTAACCCAATCACTAACATTTGGCCATAACCTACACAATGCATCTGTTCAGTGCCTGAAGCTAACCAGGAATTGCCTGCACTGCAAACAACCATCGCCGAAGAGAGAAGTGCAAAGCAAGGGCGGGCAATATGCATGTGGAATTTTATTTCAGTATTCTGTAGTGCTACTGAGATATTGATAAAAAAAAAAAAAAAATTGTATGACTAGGACTGCATGGCCCAGCATTCATAGTGCCCCAAAATGCAAATACTGTTCTGGAAAACATTCATACTCCCGGTGTCATTTATGCTACTAAACTGTGACATTAGTCATATAAATGTATTTAATTCTACTTTCAAATGTAATAAAATTTTTGGAAAAACTGCATAATTCTGGTTTTGAATTTAATGATATTTATTGATGCTCTCATGAAGCAAACAATGAAGAAAATAGTAAAACTAACATTTTTATTTTTAACATCAATTATTTAAATTTATCAAGAGAACAATAAATCTAAACTTTTATCAGGATAGGAAATATTTCACAATATATGACAAACGATACAATAAATGAGCAAGGACCGAGCCGAATGTGATGGTCGTTGATGTTAAATTCAGTACTTGGCTTCGTCGCCAACACGGACTGAAGCAAGAAATGCCATCAGGCACACAGGTCACACCTGCTGGCTGGAACTCCTGCAGAGTTATTTTTAAACCAATGCTTAAGAAAAAAAATGCCTCATTTTGAAACCGCGTCGCATGCGTCAATCTTGCATGTTTGCTACTGAAATAGGTCAAAGATACTGAAGGCATTAGCAGAAGCACAGGCTGTGATGGAAACATGAAGGTGGAGGTGCATGGGTCACACAGATGCCATCACCGAGACACACATCCACACAACTGTGTGCACGGCACACAAGCTATTCTGGGCATCAGAAAACATCTGGTTTAATCATTGCTGGGAGAAACTGTGGGGAGGTTTTTCCATCTTTGGTAAAAACCAAACCAATAAATAAAACTTGGATGATATTTTAAATGCCCTGTTTTTTGTGTGTGTGTATGTGTGTGTGTGTGTGTGTTTTTTTGTTTTTTTTTTTAAATGCACGAAAGCAGCAAACATACAGTAGCTTACGGAAAAAATGATTGTGTTTAGACAGGGGCTGTGGTGTCACACATACTTCACACAGAAGAATGGAGTGAAACATTCCTTCCTCCACAAACAATGATCATTTGTGCACAAGATCAACCAGCCTAATAAACAAAACCGGATAGTAAGCATTTCAAAAGCAAAGACGGTTAGTGATTTATAATGGTTTTATTTCCATCTTGAGGTTTTGGGGTCTAGTAAAGCAGAAAAAGGGAGGGTTGAATAATCTTGACTAATCACAGGCAGGTTTCTGGCCACAAGTTACCAAAGTTTTAAAAGGTTACGGTTTCAAAACCATAAAATGTTCCATCATGTTGGTTTAAAGTCCAGTTCAAAGTAGGACAGAGAAAGTGCTGCAGCTACCACAGTTTTCTTCAGCAGCATAGAGTAAAGCAGAGCTACGATAACGCGGCACTGCTGGTCAGCTGGCTGAAAGAAAGCTACCACACCTTTCTTCATGGTTAGAGTAAAAGATCAGTTCGGCTCTTTGTGAATATTTCTGGTTGCAAATGAGAGACAGTCATGCAGAAGCTAAAGGAGCACTAGCTGTATTTATTATTTAGGTCATGTTTTAAACTACAGCTGAGAAACTACAAGAGGCATTTCTGTGAAGCAACAGACTGCAGGCTGGCTCCAAGAGCATTTAGCTCTACTAACGAACCAGCTTGTTAGCTGAGTCTGCTGAGTCGTGTTATTCATCTGTTTTATAAAATATCCTTCCTCTCATCTTAGCAATTGGGCAGATCTGAATCAGTAACATTTTTACGTATTTTCTATTCCAGTTTATTAAATTAATGAAAACTAACAACTTTACAAATGCACCATAATTGGATGCAGGTTTTTAGTTACAAAAATATCAGATAACAGTTACAGATATGAACCATGATGCATAAATCAAGGCATTGTTGTAATTCCTTAATTTTATTTTGGATTATAAACTTCCATTTCTACTCGTAAAACTTGCAGCAGATTTGTTGTGTCTTCCACACTGAATATGGCATATTAGCAAAATTTCCATAAGTTGTTCATGTCTACACCAACAGTTTCATCCAAATAGCAAAAGAAGACCTTTAAAATGTCACCAAAAGCATTTTTGTAGGTGAAATAATAAAAATTTCTGGGGGGTTTTGCCAAAATTCTGGGGTCATTCATGTCACTTGATTGAAATGTGTGAAAACAGTGTGATCCAAATGACAATCGTGTTAAATATAAACATAAATATAAACATATCCCCTTTGAAGAATGATCTGCATGTTTAATGGGTGGATTAAATATCAGTTGCTTCTTGGAAAAGGGGCAAAAAATATCCAGCTTTCTGAAAGTGTAACCTACAACATCAAATATGAAAATGCCTTTTTTTGTTTGTTTGTTTAGGAAGATGCAGTGAAGCACCAAAGACAACTCACTGGTGGTAATGCATGTCAAGGTCAGTGCATCTCCAGCTCAGATCAGTATTCAACTTCTTGTCCAATCAATGAGAGTTGCTTTGAAAAAAAAAATGCTTTAGTCTAGAAAGGAAGACTTCATACTCTGAGTGAATACTGTGAAACTGGAAGATCCTGTGAGAGTGGTAGACCAGCCCCACGCCTCACTTAAACAGGGAGCAGAAGGGACAACTCAGTTTTTAACCCTTCACTTCTTTGAGCACGGTTCAGCTCCGTACCATCAACTCTTGTGTTTCCTTTGTCTCAAACCAGATATGTACCAATCCATCGGCAGCAGATCGGAATTGGTACGTTTTCCCTGAAAAATCCATTATTTCACCCATTCATCATTAAATGCATCAAGAACTAAGAACTCCCGATATTTTAGAACTGAAATCGTCCAGGAAAACAAAACAAACACAGAAATCAACTAACTGTGCATCCCTGCGTCTGTCTACTGCTGCAACTATCTGAAGTGGATGAGTTGTGCCAAAAAAAAAAAAAAGAGGATTTCTGTGAAGTATGGAGCCAGAAATCATCTGGATGTTGCGCATTTGTTGCCAGTTCACAGAGCAGATAAAGACTTCAGCGCAACTTCCCACTGAAGTTGAGTTCGAGCATGCACAACTCTCCTCAATCCGAGTTACTCAACAACACCTGACATGCACGGCATTAGTTCAGCTCAGATGACCTGCGGTGACTCACTGACACCAACGAGTCCACGGATTGACACACCTACTGCAGCTCCGAGCTCCGGCGCTCACACAAAAGCGACGGCCAGAACCACGAAGTGGCCCTGCTGCTGCTGCTGCTGCTGCTGCGGCTGCTGCTGCCGCCGCCGCTGCTGCCTCCAGGGCTACTTACCCGCTGTGGAGAGTCAGAGTGCGCCACAGCCAGCGCCCCGAAACCAAGCGGAGAGCGCCGAGACTGCCTCGGCGGCTGCGATCATCCTCAGAGGAACTTTCAAAAACAACTTTTACAGACTTGCAGACTTTACAGATGGACCCGGCGTGCACGACGCCTCTCACACTATCCTCTATTTGTTTGCTGTGATCGGGTTACAGGAGACTTGCCTTTTTTTTTTTTTTCTTCTTTTTTTTTTTTTCCGGGTTGGACGTTTCGGTATTAGAATAAACCAGCCCCGGATGTGATCTATGCGTCCCCTGAGCTCCAGCCCCAAACCTCCTCTTCCTCCTCCTCCTCCTCCTCCTGCAGCTGCTGCTTACTTTTTACCCGAGGGAGAGAAAACCGAGTTTAACAGGCCTTTATTATGACTTCAAATTCAGTGTCATGTTGCACCTTTATCAACGCAATCCTTTTGCAAAACACAATCTCTTCTTCATAGAAGGCTTTGACTGCATCAATAGTGTGCGCTCTTCCTCTCTGCACGTCATGTGTCATCTAGACTTCTTCAAGAACTAGGTCAAAGTGCTGAATCGGGTGGTTTATATGAAAGAGCTGTAAAAGAAGGACGCATGCACCTGGACAAACAGGAGCACGGAGACAACATGGCTGCTGTCCAACATGCAGGTGCAAAACTGTGGAGTCAAAATCAAATAAATGAACCTCGCTTATTGTGAAGAATTGACTAAAATCAGACATGATTGACAGATTCATACATTAAATGTTTTAATTAAAAACGTCCGAAAACAAAAATTATGTACTTTATTATAAATCATTAAAATCGTACAAAGAGCATTCTGACACCTGATTGGTTAAAATCCACAGTACGTCACACGCAGACCAATGATCCTGAGTAACTCTGTCTCAGTCCCGCCCCCTGGCTGTGATTGATGGGACACACAGATAGCTGAATGTAGAGTTGACATTGTCAGCAGGTATAAACATGAGATGAACCAAAGAGTTTCACATTCATGCTTTAAAAAGACAACAACAAAAGAAACATTAACAGTTATATAGATATGCAGATAGATGAATTTGCTCTTGTCTCTCCAGATTTCTTTATCAAACTTAAGTCACGTTGAACCCTTTGTTGGCCAATTTATCCTCACTGAGGATCTTTTGGAGCTCTCTAAAGTTATTTTGTGGATTATTAGTCACATTTATCACTTTATGGCATGCTTATGTTTGTTTAGTCTACCTCTTGTTACATTTATGTTTTTAGATCCGTTTAATCTATTTTGGACTTTTTTGTTGATACACTTATATTTATTTTTTAATTCTAATACTTATTTAGTGGCGTCACAATAAAAGAAAACAAACACACATGCTGTCATAGATTTCCAATTTTTATTTTTAAACCCTTTCTCTCACTTACAGATGTGGACTTGTGCTGGTCCATCGCACTGTATTTTATTGGGGTTGAGGTTTGTGTGAGAAAATGTGCAAAGGTTAACATCTGCGCAATTCTACTTCTTTGCAAAGCACTTTATAACACATATTTATTCTCCCTACTCCATTTTGTACATATAACCCATATATTTCAGTTTTTTTAAAAGTTTTTTATTGTTTGAATGAGATCTGTCATCTTAAATTAAATAAATGAACTAAAACAAAAATAAGAGGGTCAGGCTTTTATATTTAAAATTTTTGTCTTTATGAGTTATGATTGAGATCTTCAGGTATTGGGATATTGGGGATTATATATATATATAGTAAAGACACATCTCTTTATCTTTCAAATTACATTCTGTGGTTTTTCATTTTGAATGTCTTCAAGGTTTTCGCTGTCGTTTTTTCCACTTTCAAACAAAGATAACCACAAATTAGCCTAACTTCCTTGTTTCACCACCCTGCTCGTCTTCTTGAGACTTTAGATTTTATTTTTGACACATTTGCAGACTCCTCTGCAAATGGAGTCTCTCATCAGCTTAATTGCTAAATATTGGTTTTGCACAGGTTGTGGTTTTGCTTTCCGTCATTTTTCTTTTAGTAAAAATGTATGTTCTCCCTTGTTAAGAGGAAGTGGTTAAGTGTCATATGACCTTCCTGAGGACAGACACCTACCTTGCCGATTTCATATCCAGCAGTAACTGTGTAAAACATTCAAGAGTCATTTCTGTAAGGGGAAGTGTTAAACTTTCCACAGACCCTCATGAGAATAGTCTCAATGTTTTTTTGTTTTTTTAATGCACATCAAGAAAACAAATTTTCTAAAAGTATAAGGGGATCAGAGACACTACAGAAACTGAGGTGTGATTGTGTCTTTATTCAGACAAACTAGAAAGCACAATAAATGATCGAAGTGCCATGGTAACGACAGAGAAGAATAATTTAATTCTATGTGGTGAAGCGAGCTGTCACGTGTTCCAAAACCACACCTGCCACCCCCTGTCTGCACCAGAGCTGAGTAGGAGTTATTGACTTTTCACATATTTGTGCATCATAAACACTCCCAGGTTCACATGTTACTTTATAGCATTACCTCATTTCATTGTTACCTCATTTCATTGTGAAACTATAAGAAAATGTTTTTAGTTTTCAGTGGCAGTGAAAACTGCTGAACTGCAGCATACATTTGTAGTCCCGAAACATCCCTGCACCACTGCAATCATAAGATGATATTCTTCTTGTTTTTACACCAATTTCAAACCACCGTAAACTCTCTGTGCCTCAGATCCTCTTTGAACGCGGACGGAGGCAGGAACAAACTAGGTGGAGGAGTTTAAAGCTGACAGAAGGCATTGTGCAGCAGCAGGAGCAGCGGCGTCATCAACGCGAGTGGGCTGGTTGACAGAGCTCCTGCCGTGTTGACTTGTTGGCTGTGACGGGGCCCGTTGCAGTCATCAGTGAAGCAGCACTCGATTTTGGCTCCTGGGTTGTTGCTGTTAGCTTTCTTACAGAAGTCCTTGTACGAGCATGACTTTATTACGATGTCTGAAAGAAATCGAGACGCAGACGCTGAGTCAGATCCCAACTATCCAACAGCAGAAACAGACAAATGGCAAGAAATGCACAGAAGTCTGCAATAAAACAATCAGCCAATTAACAGTAGTAGGATGTAGAGACATCTTCTATGGTTGTCTTAACACAAACATGCAAAAGTTTTATACCATTTTTACATAGATACAAAATGGCATAAACCACCAAAATATACTATAGCTGTGAATTGGGTCAGCAAAAGCGTCGATTGTCAACAGAAACAGTATGCTTGCTGTTTTTAAGTGCTGCTGATGTCCTCAGACATTCAACTGAGACAGATACTTCTCTGGAAACGGTGTTGGTCCGACCTCCAGTGAGGCAGATCCAAATGGTTGCATATGTGTTGGGAGTGTGTTTGCTCACTCGGGCTTGTGATGGTGGCGCAGGCCTCAGAAAAAGCTGGACAAGAGACGGAGCCCTCGTTGTTGCACTCTTCCTCGCTGGTTGTCGAGCAGGTGTAACATTTCAGAGCTTGGCCTTCGCAGACAGAACAGGAGAGAGACCTGGCTTGAGACTAAGCCTGAATGTTTACAGGCAGATGCAACTCCCACACACACACCCACACACACACGCGCGCGCCACCTTTAGTTAACATCAGCCAGCTTAGCCCAGGGTGCATCAACATACACAGGGACTCACTAAAGTCAGGTAGAAATAAAATGTCCTGCAAAAGTCTTCAGAAACCTTGTGGTGTGTAATTGGAAAGTGGAAGGGAAAGGATACGCAATTTGAATTGTGCTTTTACAATAAAGTCAATTGTGAAAATGTGGTGTGCATTTGTAATAAACTTCCCTGAGTTTTAAAATTACATTTTGTAGCAACTACAGCTGCAGGTCTTTCGGGCTACGCCTCCACAAGCCTCACACATCCAGAAATTTTTGCCCGTTCTTAATTTCAAAATAGCCCAGCCTGAGTCAGACTGGATGGAGAGCATCTGGGAACATATTTTTAAGTGTTTCCACAAATTCTGAGTTAGATTATGGTCTGGACTTTGACTGAACCTCTCTAACACATGAACGTGCTTTGATCTGAACCATTTCAATGTCTCTCTGGCACTATGCATATTGTTGGAAGATGAACATCTGCTCCAGGCTTGTGTCTTAACAGGTTTTCCTGCAGCATTACTCTGCATTTTGTCTGTTCTTTTCTCCATCTACTCTGATGATCTTTCCTATCCCTGCTTGCTAAAACGATAATTCCCCCCAGCCTGATGCAGCCTCCGCCGTGTGGATGACGTAGACCTTTACTTTTTCTCTACAAAAAAAAGGAAACAATTTGAGTTTCTTCCTGCCTTATTAGCCTAAACCTGCTTTAAACTTCTCCAAAACTTTTTCCCTGATCCATCTGCTGTATTTCTCTGTCTATATGATGCATTTAGTTCTCTAAAGTTTTCCATTAAAACTCTGAGGCCTTCACAGATCATCTGGAATTAACATTGAGATTAAATTACACAGATATAAGAGCAGTTCACTGATTAAGTGGACAGGAGTGAAAAAAAAAATTGAAATTCCAAAGTAAAACATTGGAATGAGCCTTTTATAATTACACACCATCTGGGTCACTGTTAGAAAAATTGTAAGAGATGATTGACGGCTTAGCCCTTTATCTGACTACAAATAATCAGTCAGTTACCTACTGATTTATATTTTAGACTCCTACAAACAATCTGCATCCAACTGTGGAAACTTACTGTGGCAGGCCAGAGAAAAAAGGCAGAGCAGAGTCAAAACAGTCTTCATGGCAACTGGATGATGGGATTCTGTCTTCTAGAGTCCAGAGATGAAGTGGATGAGTGAGACGTTTGGGAATCGGGGACCATGGTGACAAAAAAGGAGGGGAGGGAGACGGGGGGGTTTAACATTGGGAAGATGTCTGAACCATTAAGCGTCTTATCCCTGTAATCTCCATCTATGCTGCACAGGCAGCATCCTGCACTAATGGACTTAGCAGGACGAGCTTTAACAGGGCAACACAGTTGCAGTTTTAGATCATAGTCTAGAATAATAGAAGTGCTGTCCTCACAACACGTGGCTAATGTGTAGCGACGCAGACAGCCAACTAATAAAAGGTCTCCGTCCCAAAAAATACACTGTTGGCTCCACTCATCTTAAAGCGACACTCTAAACATATTTTGTAAATGAAACAAAGATATTAGAGCTCACTCACATATCTTAATGCTGCGCTCAAAACTATGTACATTGTTCTACGTTTTATCAACCAACGGAAAAAAAAACAACAAAACAAAACAGTACAGGCTTAAGTGTCTTCCAAACATGAAATACTTACAAACACGAAGGTTTTTCAATGTACAAAGCGTATTTAAAGCGTATTCAGCGTCATGAATCGTTTTCCCTCTAATTGCCTAAATTCTTGTTGGCCAGGTTACCAGATAGTTTGCTGTCAAGACCTCTCACTCCGTTATGTTTCTGCAAACACAACATGACAGATGGAGGTATAACCGATGTCACATACTGAGCACGAATTTAATCGTTAAATTTGCCGACTATAAACTTGACTACCAAGCTTATTGATAAATGGTTTTCAAACCTTTATGTAAACATCTAACACTATTTGTTTTAAACTTCTGCGATTCTGTTTTCCAGCCAGATCCAGGGAACAGAACCATTACCATTGCTTGGATCATAGATTGAACAAATATCTTGAAGAGGTTCAAAGTTTTATAACCTTATCCCTTTCCTCATTGTGGTGCTCATTCAATACCACAAAGTGCTAGGTCCATTTTATATAGGAAGTAATGCATGGTAATAAACAGAAAATATTGTAGAACAAACTATATTAATGTTTATTCAGGAGGATGTACACATTATTCACACTGATTCAACACAGATGTGAGATTGTCATTTATGAACTACAGATACAAATTTATATCCTATTCAAGCAAAGTCGTAAGTTACAAAATCATACGGCAAAAGCAAAACAGTCTAGTAACGAGGTAACAACATCAGATTGGCACAAATATATATACTCTTTACACATCTGGGTTTGTGACATTAGTGAATTTCACAGACATCACAAATTTACAATGAATATTTAATAGATTTTAAATAACCACATAATGAGCCCTAAAAATTCCTTCAATGCTCAGTCTCTCTCTTTAACCAGCTGATTTATTGGAATATTTTAAACGTTTCATATCCTGCATTGGAAGGACAGGTCAATATTTTTTCCTGGACAGAAAATCTCATGTAGAAAACCAAGAGAGAACTAAACACGCACACAACATAAACACTGGTTGTAAGATAGAGTTTTGTATTGTGATAAGCCGCCATAAATTATGTTATACTTATGGCTGTGTTCAGCCATGTGCTGAACACAGATTGTGCTTGTTGGTGTGATAAAACATGTCTGAAAAAAAATTGCAAAACTGAAAAAGTGTAAATAAACAAGAACTCTGACAAGAATCACACATTAACAGCAGGCTAAAGCTCTCTCTAAGACATTAGGTTACTTCACAGGGTTTTGTAAAAGGCAGACAAACGATATTTAAGCAGCAGCATCTGCAATTTGTAAAATCTCCTCTCGAAAATAGCCCAGTTACAAAAAAAGTAAGGGTTATGGTTTTGTGGATTTGACAGATCAGCTCCATAAATTACAGACTGTTATAGAAGGATGGTAGTGAAACATTTCTCAATTCATAGAGGTTTAATTATGTGGCCTTGTCTGCATGCGCACAAAATAATTTGTATGTTCATGAAAAGCATGTCCACAGCATGATGCTGCCAACATTATGCATCACTCGTAGGCATGAAGTGTTGAGTTAGTTTACCTCCACGCAGCTCTTTGCTTGACTACTGTGTCCACGTGATTTTGTCATCTACATGACTTATAGTTATATTCACATACAACTGTAAACAAGACATGATTTCTTCCTGCATTAGTACTATAAAACAGACAGATTTGTGGAGAGGATGACTAAAAGCTGTTCTGTTGACAGATTCTCCCACCTGAGCGGTTGACCTTTGCAGTTCCTCCAGAGTTACGGTGGAAGTTATAACTGTTTATCTGATAAAAATGGTCTTTCCCCAGACTGTTAGTTTAGATAGAGAGGGCCACTTTCACACTCAATCCGGCCAAACCAATAAACTAAAAAAAAAAAACTTGAAGTTGGTATAAAAATATATTTCAATTGTTTAACCATTCATATTAAATCTGTTCTCGAAAGCTCGTCTAAGCAGAAGGTTGAAAGTATTTTCAAAATCAAACCCAGGAATGAATTAAACTTGATGTCACTCTGGAGGCAAAGTTGGTCGGAGTTATTGGAAATATCATTATATCTGTTGTTCCCTGATATGATGGAAAAACACTTGATAGCTCTAGATAACCTCACAAAAGGTGCAAAATCCAAACAAAGTGATCTCATGTGATTAATATGCTGAGAGCCTTGATGGTTCAGGTCATAAGTAGTGCAAATGCAAATTACAAGAGGTTATTTCAAACATCTGTACATAAGCAGTCTCTTAGGTGCAGGGCAGGTACAGGGTACAGTATGGAAGCTGCTTCTTGGTTGGAGGCATATGCACAGTGCATCTCTGCAGGACTGGAGGGGCGATGCAGGATGATGAGCTTCAAGCAAATCCTCAGTCTATTTTTCCCATTTTGGCAATCAGCTCATCACAGATCTTTGTGAGCTCCTCGATTTCTTGATTCTGCAGGAACACCAAGAAGGAAGGTAATTAAACACTATCCAGTAATCACAGACAGGAAATGGTGCTGGATGATGCGTTTCCTGCTACACTGCCTGGAAATGATGAGTGTTGTACCTTCTGCAGCAGGGCTTGTTCCAGAGACTCGTTCCTCATCTGCTCCTTCCTCAAGCTCGCGGTCAGCGCTACCGTTTCTGAGCTAGCCTTGGTGCGCACCTGAGCAATCTCCTCATTGGCCCTGCAAGAATGAAGAAAAATAATATGTATTTTTATCCAACAACAAAGTTTTTCTCCCAAACTCTTCTGTTGCTCAGACTCTCCATACTTGTCTAGTTTCTCCTCTGCATGAAGCTTCAGTGTCTGGTATCTCTGCTCCTCCTGCTTGACTCTGGCCAGATAGTCCTGAGCACACTTCTTCAGCACTTCTTCATTCTGCATGAAGAGATAAAACTTCATGCCATTTACCAGTTCATGTGCGCACACACACAAGGCAGACAGAAAAAGCTGTGCAGATGCTCTGTTTTAAAATATTAATTTTAACTTTAGTGTTTTGTCTGTGTTCTGAATTGCAACATATTTCCTTCCAATGTTTCAACAGCAGCAGTAAACGCTAAAGTTAGACTACTTTGTTTCATTAAATCCTGCATATTTAGGATTTTGAGTAGATATAAAAGCCTGTTTTTCTGTTGTTTTTTTTTTTTTGTTTGTTTTTAACAATTACATTTTATGACCCTTGGTTGCTCTCAACTTGCTCTAAACTTGACAACTTTGGCCCTCGTGGCAAAAGGTTTGGACACCAGAGCTAAATTAAAATTGCTTTACTTTGCTATGGTTTCTGTTAATGTCTGCAGCTATTTGAGTCAGATCTTTCACCTTATGCCTGGTGTTGGTTGTACAAACACAGCTGTTAACCCCAAGACATACTTCCAACTTTATACATAAATTAATCATCAAGTCCTAGAAACGTAAACTATTTTCAGGGTACTTCGGAAACAAGACATTTCAACAAGATGTCCTCAAATTGCCCACCTTTTTAAAGCCCTCCAGGGTGCTTTTCATGTTTTCATAGCGGCGAAAGATGTCCGACAGCGAACGCTCAACGGAGTTCAGGTCTGCCAGGGCAGCATCCTTCTCCACCGTCACCGCATGCAAAGCCTTCTGGAAGTTCACACTGTTGCGTTGCTCGTCCTCTAAAGAAACACATAAATGGGTTGTTTTTTCTATCTCACAATAGCAATATGCAACATAAAACACTTTTCACATTGCAATTTGTACATTTCTTATTGCATCAAAGCACTCACAAGATGAGATTACACAAATTAGGGTGAATTCAGTGCTTGAATGTTTTCCCGCCGTGAATTTAACTCACCAATCATCTGAGCTATCGTCTTCTCATATTCTGCAACAATCTTTCTGAAATGAGACACACCAGCATACAACTCAAACGTTTGTCTAAAAGTTACAAAAATCACAATGCAATAAAAATGACATTTTTTTTGCTGTACACAGGACCACCCTCATCTGCAACGTTTGATCCCCATGACAACAGCAGCATGTTTTCTAACCTCATCTCATCCACTTCTTGTTTGCAGCGCTCATACTTTTTCTTCCAGTCATTAGTTTCAGCCTCCTTAGTGATGATCTGAAAGGAGACCATTTGCGAGTAAAAACTTCCATCAATGACCTCTGAGTGACCCAGCGAAGCCGAGTCCAACACGAGAGCCTACCTCCTCTCTGATGAGGGTGAGAACTGCTTGTTTCTCAGCCTCACTGATGCAGATGGAATCCAGGACCTGACTTCCCGTTTTCTGCATCTCACTTCCTTCTGATCTCTTCAGCTCACATGTGTCTTCATACTGGCAAGAAGGAAATCAGTCATCACCATCATTTGGTTTTGGGTTTTTTTTAAATCAAGTTTTCAAAAGTTTCAACTACTAATCTCAGAGATGAGAAATGATCTGATAAAGTTTGCCAAATTCATGCATTCATCTGTGAGCGGGTTGAAACCTCAAAATGAAAGCAATAAGAAGCTTCTAAAAAGGGAAACTATTTTCTACATAGTCATGCTAACGGTTCATTTAGGTGCTTCAACAGATACAGGAAGCTGAATGTTTTACTGCAAAATTGCTTCATTTTCTTCCAGCAGTCAAATTGCATCTTTAAGGCAGCATGTTTTATTAGCAAATGTTATCAGGTGAGGGTTTGTAAACAGAGATTACCTGTTTAGATTGATGTTTAGCTAATTACTAATATAAGACAGTAAAGAAAGTTCAAAGCACTAATCATTCAGTGCCACAATGTGGAGGATTTGCTGCATTTATAAGAGACAAGGGTGTGGCGTTAGTCTAATTTTGATAAATCAATATTTTATACCATTAAACATTTTAGTAAGAATATAAAATTTTATATTTATTCAGAACAGAAAACTGTATTTATCAAGACATTACAAACATTGGTGAAATTAGAGAAACTTTTGATTCATGCTTTTCTACACTAAATCTGTCAAGATTTGGAAAAGTTTCCTAAAACCAACTGAATTATACTTGTTCCTTTTGGCATCATGTTGTAATGTTTGGATAAACTGATCTTCTCCTGCAGCTTAACGTTCAGCATATATCATTCTCATCTTTGGGTCAATGTTGTCATGCCCTCCTCTGCTCCAACCATGTCTCTCCACGCTCTCGTTCTGTCCTTTGCTGGATTATGACAGTCATAGGCTAATCTTGAGGGTGATAATCTTAATCCATGTGTCACCTGAGAAGACTGACACAGTGGCAGGCAGGCACTAAGTACCTTGTGCTGTCCTACACCTCAATACTGTCATCATATTGCATCTTACAATGCAACTTCCTTAGCTGTAACCGAATCAATTGTTTCTTTAATTCAAAATAAAATGATCAATTTTGCTATAATTGATTGTAAATTACTATGTTAATGTCTCAGATTTCAGCTGCATGTGAAGAATCGGATGCAGATGAAAGCGACACCAGCTGTAACTTGTCATTCCTTTCATTTGTGAACAGATAAAATGCCCCACCTAGTGGCAGAATTGCAGTTATATATAAACATTCATCCAATTTTCAGTGACAGTTTGACACTCCATTGATGAGGAAACCAAAACCTGACACCAAGTTTTAGAAAGAAGAAAATATATCGGGTTAAAAGAGACGGAGGCTCACCACAGAGCAGCAGCCTGACTCATCTGGTTTGGATGTCAAATTGCATTCCTGGTCTGTGAAAGAGAGAGAAGAAAGCCTTTTGGGTCAAAGGTCCTATAAATATGCTACAGCACTGTTTAGCAACATGACCAGCAGGTGGCAGCAAATTAAATCCTTAGGCCAAAAAATTTCATAAAGATATTTAATCTGAAAGAATCCAGGAATTATATTTCAATTTATTAGCATTAAGCCACTACAGCCAAAATTAACAGAAACAATGACTTGGAATATATCTCTATGTAATAAGTTCGTATAAAATAGGAGTTCTATATTTTTAACTGAAATAAATAAACTTCCAGAAAACTCTGATGTGACTCATTTTAGCTGTATTTTGTCCTTGAATGACAATTTTTCCTGAGAATGAACTATGTGAGTGACTGAACCAGTCACATAAAACTCATAACATTCAGTAGAAACTGAACTGCATGCCAGAAAACATCCGTCATGTTCTCAGCATAAGTTACAAACAGCTCTGTACATAAGGACAGCTCTGTCCCAATTACTCACCACATTGTAATTCTGCACATCTCCCTTGTACAATTAATAATTAAACAGGCCTGTGTTTGCAACAGAAGAGGAAAGGACATTTAATGTGACTGCCTAACCATGACTATTGTTTAACCCACGGGTCAGATAGTGCATACTGATTTAAATAATGAATATCTAATCTTTGATGTCCTTCGTTTGAGTTAATATTACTCTAAAAAAAATGTCACCATTTTACTCACAGTTTTGCTCCTTTTCTGATTTGGTCCCAGCCAGTTTCTCCTCATCTGTAGCATGGCCCTCATGATGGTCATCCTTAATCAACATTAAACTTCGTTACCATGCTGGCTTTCTCTGCATAAACCTGTTTTTCACTCATTGTGTAGTAGGCATATTATTATCAGAGCTTACCTGTCCATTTAAATCCTTCATCTCCTGGTTTTGCTTTAGTTTGCAGGAGTTCCTGAGGACAAATGACAAATCACAACATCAGCTTCAGCACGACACATTTCAGCTTTCAGTGCATTTAAATGAAGACAGATGGAAAAACATGAAGAGACGGGGAAAAAACACAGATAGCTTCGCTACTAGACCACATAGTTTTTCTTTGTGTGTGCTGAGCTGGCATGCTCTTCCACAAAGTGCTGAGTTATGCAGTAGAAAGAGCAGAATAATGAAATGTTTGTGGATTAGAGGGTTTCCTCTAATACACGATATTTTTCCACTATGCAAAAGTACTTGTGTCTTTTTCTCCACCTTTGAGTTGAGATTCTGAGTTTATGTCAGCTGCAGAACCGGAGTCACACAACACAGTTATGCAGTACTTACAACAGAACACAGAGGAAATGGACTTGCTCAGCAGTCCTGATGCCACACAAAGAGAAAGGGAAACAGAATGACATGTTGAGCAAAGAAAAGGAAGGAAAAGACACATGGTGAGACAGGGGTTAGGAGAAAGACAAGGGGAGGGAAGAGGTCCTGATGTTGAGGAAAACAAAACTGGAATCAGAATCGGAGTGTTACTGGGAAACGTCAGACATAACGTATTGAAAAAACTATTAATGTTGCAAATATAATGGGAACATTTCCTGACTAATAAAATTTAATTGCTAATTTCTTTCAATGCTTATCAATGCCTCACTAGGTTTTAACTCTAGATATCCAAAAGTTTGAGATGATAAAAATTAAAGACGCACCAAGAAATCAGCTGATAAATCCTGCAAGATTTTAACTGGATTAGTTTAATGACCGGCCACTGGTAAACTAAATGCAACATTTTCAAGCAGTAAATGCACCATATAAAAGTCCCACCAGGTGGCATACCTGCCGTTCATTCAGGATGCCACAACAGGGATACGGAGTTCAGCACATTACAAAAATAAAAATGTATCGCATCTTAAAACAATTATCCGTTTCATCATTTTATTCTGTTGTAAATCATGACAGAAAAGGAAGCAGTGTAAATGTTTTGGAAATCTGACATAACCACGAAGCATCCATTGAGATGTAATGTTCAATGATTTTGTGAAACAAATTTTCTGTGATAGTGCCATGATGTATGCAAAGAGTTAAAATGTGCTCATAAAAGTAGAGGATGAGATGTCCTGTAACTTCTAGTTTGATTTTATTTATAAATATCTCCATTTCAAAACCTGGAGAGTTTTACTGTATTTTGTAGCAGAGATACCTTTATATTATATACCTTTCCTATATACTTCATTATATTTTTATAACTCTATATAACACTTTTAGTTTTTGGATACACCATTGTTTTATTAGACTAGTTCACATCAAGTAGTAATTGCATGTCTATATATTGCAATGTTTAATTAGATACATAGTTAATTACAAAGATCTTCCACAAGAGGGCAGAGTTTGACTGCTTAATAGTTGAGCAAAAATGCAGTAGCAAAACATACAGGTATGTATACCGAATGGAATGTGTAAACAGTGCTTCACAGGTGTGTGCAGATGATATAAAATAAACTTCCTGTACATTAAGTGGCCCATTTTAGTGCAGTGACTCAGGCTGGAGAATCAGCTGACGTGCCTTAGACCTGCACTACACACGCAACACGCCAACACAGTTCGTACAGACAAGGACACTTTGATCATTTCAGGGTAGATGTGAACAACAGCTTGCAGTCACTGCAGTTCTATACAGCCATTTATAGAAACTAGCTGAAACTTAAACTCTGGGTTTAATGTGTGTAGCTGTGACCAGTAGAGTCCACAGGCCTTTATTTGGGTTTACTTACTTAATGATTGAGTTGCTGGTCTCACAGGCCAAGTTAGTGTTTGAGCTCACAGGGTCTGATCTCACGTTGCCATTCAGCAAATCGGGGTCCAGACACTCATCACAACTGATTGTGTCTGGACTAGAGTCTGAAGTCGCCGGAGCTTCATCGTCCACCTCTGAAGGATCCGGTTTGTTAAGCGGTGAGAGAACGGGAAGGGATGGCGGTCGGAGAGCTGCAGTCTGGGGAAGGTGGCCGGATGGAGATGGATCGTCTCGAGAGCCCACGGTCAAATTGAGGTTTTGATCCAAATCAAAGCTGCCTTTGTTAGGTGTGGAGCCGGTCAAGTTGTTCAGGGAGTCAACCTGCTGGGATGGAGCTGAGAGGACATCATGGCATCTGTCCTGAATGTGGTTTGAGCCATCAGTAGGAGCTATGGGGAAAGAAACAGGGATCAAACAAGTTGGGAAAGAAAAGACTTATGCAAAAACTAATCTGGATGCGTCTGTCATAAACCATATTTGTTAGTTATACATAGCTGTGAAAGAGTGAGCTTGGGGCATACTCAGTATTAATAAACAATATTAACTTTTAATAAGAAATAATACATTTGAGGTTAGATTTCCAAATAATTTTAGATCCTTGTTGAGATTTTGAGGGACGTTTTTCTCTCTTTTTGCCATTAGTCAGTGAAAACAGGTGACTTCCATTCAATTTAAGAAATTATCTAGCCAATCTCTTGGCTGAAAATTTCAGGCAACTTTGAAGGAATCCTAAAATGCTCACACAAAACCTGCAGCTTTTAATAATGTCATTAAAGGCTAGATTAAAACGACAGAAGCAGCATGACTACTAAAACATGCATAAATCCACATGAACACTGCAAAAATGCAATAACTGCAACAAAAACTTACCACTTTTCAATGACTTCTTTCTAGCACTTCATCTGACAAAATGCTGTTTTGCTCTGCAAAAATGTTACACATCTTCCAAATGTTTAAACAGTGCATAAATATTTGCTGGAAATTTACAGTCTAAATGTTTTCCAGCATCAATGATCTACACTTCTGACGCAGTTCACCAGGCTGCCATTCATTTTTGGATGCGTCAAAAAAAAAACAGTTTGTCGCATAAATACCGAAACTTAGAGATTCAAGTTATACTGAAATTTACAAATAATTTGTAATAACTTAGCGACATTGATAGTTGAGGTTCTTGCTCATTGCTTTGATTTTTTTTAAAAAATATTTTCATTACTAGGCTTTATCATATTTGTAAAAAGAGATAAGAAAAATTAGGCGTTCGTGTTAAGGATTGTTGTAAGTAAAATGGATTGGAAAAATATATATAGAAATCATAGGAGTTATGGTGGCAACATTCACTGGGATTTAGATAGTTCATATAATCTCAAAACAACATTTGATATGTCCTTTTGTTGCCAACTTGCAGCCGCAGGGTCGATTGTTCGTCATTCATTAATTCCAGGTCAACATCATTACCACTTTAACCCCACCTACACACATTTTTGTTCCTTTTCTAGTTCCCACCAAATCCTAATTGAAATATCTCACTGTGGAAACTAAATGATTTACTAACAACCAGTTAGGTGTGTAGCCAGTTGGCATCATTCAACCCAATTACAATAATATCAAATCCTTACATTGTTAGAATGCATCTCTTTCCTGAAATGTTATTATTTAGGTTTTAAGCCTTCAAAGGGTTTACTTAAAATCTGCTGACTTCCTCCCAGAACAATCCACTTCCTGTCTCGTCATACATCCCGTTAAGCATCCCGGCGGGCTGGGCTGTGTTGTTGAAACACAGGAACCCCTGTTACTGAAAATAACCATCTCCACACAATGTAAACGTCAAACAATTATAAACCAACACCACCCTGTTCCTTCTCTACACCACATGTGGATTGTTATTTTCTTAAGCTGAATCAAAAACTTTATTACTTTTTTTTTTTTTGGTACTTCACGTGATAGATAAAACAGTGCCTGACTCTGAAGAAGAAGAAAAACAATTCAGTATTAGCTTTTTTTTCAATGCAACTAACTTTTTGTGAAGGTCTTAGTGGTTTGAGATCAGTGACAGCAGACAGGTCAGAGAGTTCATAAAGTAATTATTAGCTTTGAACAGCTCAGAGAAAATTTCAACCAATCACCTGAAAGTGTAAAGGCTATAAGGCACATGTAGGAACAAATATTTCGCTGGGCAAAAAGAGCATTAGCAAGGGATTCAAGAGGTCTATGGTAACTCTGGAGGAGCTGCAGGGATTCATAGCAGAGATGGGAAAAATTAATAGGACTATCAGTGGTCTTGCACTGCACAAAAAGAGATGAGATACAAAAAGAGGCAAGAAAAAAAATCCACTGTAGAAATAAATGATCAAATTTATTTGGTTTGCTACAAACCAAATGGAGCAGACAGAAGTCAGATGGGAGAAGGTGGTTTAAAAACCTTAAACCAAAACGTTGTACAGTTACCAATGGCAGCATCATGCTGTGGAGAAGCTCATCTCAACATCACTTAAAAATCATAATCATTAAAGTGGAGCTCAGTTATTATACCGCCCATATTTATTAGACGTTTTTTCTTTCATCTTTTCTTTCCACTCCAAAATTATTCACTACTTTAAACTGATCCATCACATACAAACCCAGAGAAACTCCTGAAAGTACAACAGGTGTAAAAGGTACATTATGTCAATGTTCTTTTGAAATCAAAGGGTTAAAGTCAGCTTATACAACCTCCAGCTCTAAATCTCTATAGTTCCTCACACTGAATACACACTTTGTAGACGAGGAACAGATGCAGACAAACCACACCCAGTCATGAAGAGTTCAACCCATCACGTGTCCCAGCAACACAAACAACATCGGGCTTGATTGCCATTTCACAACTCTGTGAAAAAGAGGAAAAGACAGCAGAGGGGGAAGTAAGAGTGTCAGAGAAACAAGTAGATGCAAAGCGAGCTCAGGTTTCTGCTCTGCCACCGTTCAGAGACGTTTCGTCATGTTCAAGTGGTTGTTACCATAAACGGTGAACTGTTTGTGTCTGCTAACTATAGAGCCCATTTCTCCAGAGTCAATCTTTTACGTATGAAAGAAACTCAGCATGCGAGTTGTGTAGCATGACATGACACATAAACTGTCACAGATTGGCATAATTTTACCATGAGCAGCGATTCAAACCTCGTAAACTGATCTAACCAGGATAGAAGAGCCTGATGTCAAACCCTGTTGCTCCCAGTGTCTGCTGACATCCCTGCACAATCCAAGTTTGCAAACACATCCGACATTCATATCTGTGGTTGAACTGAAGTCTGGATTATCTGTTACCACAGCAACGGGTGCTACATGTGCCTGTGTGGCTGAAAGCTGGGCAGTAAAAGCAGAAGAGGAGGAGAAGGGAGTGGAAACTAGGGAGCCTGTTTGGAAAAGCAGGACTCAGCTGCAAGCCTTTTTTCTTTTTTTATAAAGGCCTAACCAACAGAGAGCTCATTTCCAACTTTTAACAGCGTTCATAAACACTGCTCTGACCCTGTATAACATTGCTTAATGAAGTATGTAGCCCATTGCTCCTAAAATGGTAGTAAACAGCACCGAGTTTCAAGAGAAATTATTGCTGAGGCACAAGTAAATTCACACGAAAGATAAAGGAAGAAATGTTCTTTAAAAGGTTTAAATTTCTTTGTCGACTGTCTCAAATACTGTATGATTTTTTATTTAAGATCACACTCCATATCAGCCTTTCTGGATATAAAATAGAGCTGTACAATTAAAGAAATTATAGGATAGGAAGGTGTTTTTATATATATATTGCAATGACGATGTCACTTGTTCTAAATTTAAACTTTCCTATCACTTTAAGTATGTCGTGTTCAATCACTTTTGTGATTCTGTAGGAAGATTGTCAGACAGATCTATCTAATGATAGATTCAGATTGCTGAATCTGTCATTCAGCAATCTTATAGCACTTCAGTCTTTTGTAACATTCTTCTCAATGTTACCAAATGCATATTTTGCCAAACTTCGGTCACGTTTTAATATTTTATGGTAATGAATGCGCACACAAACAAATCAATGCATACTGAAGTTTCAAGAAAAAAAAAATTACATATTTATTTGCAACTAAAAATCTGAAGTATATGGCATGCAACTGTATTCATCCAGCTTTGTCTGATAAAATGAAGTGGAATGAATCTGTTAGTTGCAATCTCTTCTCTAAACAAACCTCGAATTGCTGGATTAAGTATGATTGAATAAACATTTACAAAAAAAACATAAAAAGTGATAAATTTATCTCAACTTCCATCTGACCAATCAGCAAAGGTTTTGATGATCCTGTTTCTGAGCTTTAATGGCATCAAAAATGTTTTTGATTGGAGCCAGCAGTGATGTATTAAGTGTGTACTCCAGGAAACCATTACTGTAATAATAAACCCCTTTTCCAGGCATTCAAGCATGCTCCCAAATGATACTTCTACAGTAATAAATCTGCACAGATTAACCCAAATCAGGGTTTTCAGCAAAGCATAAACAAAAAGGCTGCAGACTGAAACTGAAAATAGGTTGACAGCTGGCTCACATACAGAAATATGTAGGTCTGTGATACCGTGTTATCTGCTGTGCTAAAGGCATATTACTGTTGTAAACAGTGGGCAAGATACCAACACTTCGCCCACTATAAATGAAATGCACAAGTATAATAACACAATACTTAAATATGTAATGGAAAAACTTTTCTTTTGCTGTTCCTTCTGTGAAGCCTGATTCCGTGTCAGATATTGTTCGTGGCAGACATGGTAAGCAAGTATTGCATTTAAACATACAGTCAAAGAAGAAATATAAGATAAAACCATCAGGATTTCAAGATTACTAGTTAAACATTACCAATATATGACCACGGTCAAATCAAGTGACCTACATCGGAGCACTAACTTGCCATTGGCTCTGAAGTCTCACCTGTGTTATTTGAGTTGTCCAATCGGCTCAGTAGATTCACAGCAACTGGAGATTCAGATTCTGGAGTTTCGAAGGCGCCCTCAGAGTCTGAACTGCAGGTGAAAAGAATAAACTGTTATGCGTTTTATTTTTGATGAAACATTGCATGAAATAACAGAGAACCACAAACAGAAACTGGAAGAGAAAACTAAACTGAAATTTGATCAAACCAACAAGGGATGATTCGTTATTCCCATTTTTTTACACACATTGTTAACTCTCTTGCAAAGGTATTCACATCATAATTTAAGAAATAAAATAAAAGTCTTCATGTGGAATAAATTTGTATTCAGTCAGTTACTGTACAACAATAATTGGCCTCAAAAGAGTTACAGCTGAAAGTCCTTTGGTGTACAACCTTAAAAACTTTGAACATCTAGAGTTGGAGGTTTTTGCCAATTCCTCCTGGCAGCTGAAACTAACCTGGATTGAGAGCATCTTTGAATATTCATGTTCAGGTTTTGTCTCAAAGTTTTTATTAAATTGTAGCCGCCCATGTGCTTTGATTAAAACAATTTTATTGCTGTCTTGGCTCTATGTTTAAGTTTGTGGTCCTGCTGGGAAAAAAAACCCTCAGCTTTGTTCTTTTGGTGAAGAAATGCTTTCCCATAGTGCAACACTACACCATCACCATTGTTCATTTTGAAGACGCTGTGTTCAGATGTGCAGTGTTAGGTTTTTTTGCCACACACAGCACTTTGGATGGAGGCCAAAAAGTTCAGTTTTAGTCACATTTAAAGAGAACACCTTCATGTTTCCTGTTTGCTCTTTTATGACTTATGGGAAACCTGCTGGAAGACTTCTGTTGTTTTTTCAGCCACTAATCTATAAAGAGAAGATTAGCTGAATCCACAACCACGTTATCTTATCAACAGATTCTTGTAAATATGTGTAGGTCTCCAAAGCTACCACAGGTTCCTGGGCTGCTTCTCTGGCTTCATGTCTGCCATTTTTGTTCAGTAGCCATATCTTTGTAGATTTGCAGTTGTGCTATTCTTTTCACAAGATAAATTGATCAGTGCTCTGTGAGGATATTTATTGTTTAATAAATTAGCTCTGCTTTAACATTTCTCAACAGCCTTGATCTCTAATTGCGTGTCGCGGATAAGTTAAATATAAGTGGACCCTACTTAGAAATTAGTGAATGTAATAACATTTTCCTTCCAGTTCACATTTATGCATGACTATCTGTTAGTCCACTGCCTGAAATACCAGTAAAACACATTGAAGTTTGTGATTCTACACATATATAGAAGATCATGGGATGTGAATACCTTTGAAGGGCACTATGTGGGTTTCCAGATTATCATGACAACAGAGTCATAAGCTTTCCAGGATCTATTTTCTTGAAGAGGCTTGAACACAGTGGCGTTCACAGATCAAAACAAACGAGCTCCTTTCATTTTAAAGGAAGGAGAGAAGAGGAAGCAGGGCTCAAGCTGGGACACATGCATCCTTTGCTCCTCGGTAACCGAGTCCCACAAACACTCACAGTTTTTGGCCTGCAGTCTCGGCTGCCTGGACACCCAGCTCTGGTTTATTCCCAAACAACAGAGACACGAAAAGAACGGGGAGAGGCATCAACACAGAGAGCATGTGTATGTGTGCTCGTGGGTATTCCTAGCCACTTGAAAGCACATCAAAACGTCCGCACTCTAATGAAAAACAGCACAAACAGGAGTTCACAGTGCCAGCACCCAGGACCACACCATTTCTGGAAACCAGTTCTCACAGACACACACTTAACACCAATTTAATACAAATATAAACCCTCCACTTCCCCACACACAGCCTGAGATTCCTGTCCCACTGACGGCCTTATTGGCTCAAGATCAGAATGGTTACTAAGAAACTAGAAAAGGAGGGGAAGCCAAAAGTATCTAGAGCTTTGAAAAGTGTTGCATTTTAATCCCCTACTTTATAGTAACCATTGCAAAACGGCCACACACAAAACAGGCTTAATTACATCCTCTGTGTTTGAAAGAACAGGGTGGTGCATATAAATAATCTCCTCTTAATATAACATGGCTATTTTAACTCAATATGTGCTTTGATAAGATGACAGACTGAGAATCAGAGAATAAACGACAGGATGGGACCGTTGGTCTGATGATCTACAACCTGTCAGTATGACTCAGGAGAATCTGCAATCACAGCATCCACAGTCACAATCCATATCCATCTGTTCACACACACACACACACACACACACACACACACACACACACACACACAAAATCTCTTACTTGTCTTCTTTGTCATCCCTTCCTGTATGTTGTCCATTGTCTCCTGCACCTCCGGTCACTGCCGACCACGTCCACTTGGCCCACTGGACCGGAGACAACCAGGACATCTGTGCAGCACCTTCCAACACCACGTCTGAGATAAGAATTGTAAACTTGTCTTTTCTCTGGGTGAGTCAACTCTGTGATTTTCTAAAGTTTAAATCACACTTTAACTACTGACTACAAGAAGCCCTTGATCTACCAACGTATTTTCTGTGTCGACCTCACTTCCTCTTCTTTCTCAATTTCTGTTTTTACCCATCCTGCTCTTCTGTCCTGTTGACACTCGTGCGAGAGAAACGTGTCTGTCTGTGCTGCAGCTGGATCTGTTTGCGGCTCTGCTCTCTGAACAGCACTGAGTCACGCTCTGCAGATTGCAACCAGAGCATCAGTAGTCACTCCCCCCCGCCCTTTCTGTTCCCCTCCTTCTTCCTCCCAGCAGCCTCTTCGTCTGGGTGAGCGACCAGCTGATTAATACGCATCGGCTCGCTCTGCTGCTCCTGCAAGTCTGCTGACTGGCTCGCTCCCTTTGTGATGTTATCCAGGGATTTTTGAAAGTTGGAGACACGAAGAGATGAAAAGGAGAAGTACATTTCTGTTTTACAAAATGGGATTAGTCAGTTTTGTCTTGGTTAGAGAGAATATCAAATATGTTTGTGCTTTGGGGATCAGGTGGGGAAAAAATCATGGTGGGAAGGAAATGCCACATTTATATATCCACCTTGTGCAGGTTATATAAATTAGGATGGCTTTTTATTTTTCAAACAACCAGATAAACAAGTGTTGTCAAAAGCTGGGTCACTGGTTAAACTCAAGGTTTTCAACTATTTGATAATAAGCTGTAGATCTAAGTTTAGTGATTCTTTGACTATATCAGCTATTTAAACTGAACAATAAAATGTTCATCACATTACCAGAAATGTTATATATTTGACAAAACCCTACATATCCTTTCATTTTATGCTTCAACTTCATCCCTTTGAGACAGAATAAGCTCCTTAAGATTGTTGCAGTGAAAAAAATGGTCAGATGTGTTAAAAATCCCATATATGGAAACTGGTGAAGTTATAACAGCTTTTTCACTTTCACTTTTCCAAAAGAAAAAAAGATTTTTGGATTTTCTTTTTTAATTACAGAAATGCATCCAAATCAACAAAAGGATGACTTTGTGAGAGCAAATAAAAATTAAATCTTTGGACTGGCTTGAGCTAAACAAAATCTGCTGTGAATGTGAGATTTTCTCAGATGGTCAATATGACTGAAGTGTTTTGGGGTTTTTTTTGGACGAACATTTCCAAGTCAAGAAGAGGGGTGATGCTGTCAGCCTCATACTAAATGAGACAGAAAGCTAAAATTTAATCAAAAGGTGCTTTAAGTTCAAGGGTGTTCCTACAAGGTTAATGCATCTTTTTTATTTTTAAATGAAAACAGGTTTACTAGTTAGTCAGTTCAGCTGTATGGGCTCTATGTCGCATTATAGGTAGAAGAAAGTTTGAAATAATTAATAAAAAAAACCTGGAATCTTAACAGGAGTGTGTAGACTTTTACAAGTTGCTGCATGTCTGCTCCTGTTCAGAGGCGTTATCTTTGCTATCCTCCATTTCCTTTACTTTCATAAAATGTTTTCCTATAACAGCAGTGATCTCTCTACCAGAAAACTTAAACTTTTGTTGTTCTTCTAGAAAGAAAAGGTTTTAATCTGAAAAAAACTGTTTAAACTGGTGTTCTTGACACTACTTGGCAACATTTCTAAATGTGAAATAAGCTGTGCAATGTGGTTTGTTTTTTTGTAAAATTTTATCATTAACATTTTATAGTTTTGAAAAGTGTGATATTTTTACTATAATGGCCACCCCACATTCATGCATTTTTCCATATCTCTCACCCATATTTTTATTTACTTATGCCTTTCATATCTTCACCCTTTTGTTGCTAAAGTTTCTTCCAAACTTTGTGTCAGCCGTGAATGTTTCTCACACACTGTTCTCTCTGAGATCTGATAGGGTAATCAAGATGAAGTCCGAGTCGTTAATAGCTTGTTTACCCAGCAACAGATATGGCTGACAGCTCAGCTAAACACAGGCAATTAAGCCGCCTGCCTCTTTTCCCAGGATAAACATAAAAAAGTGAAAACAAATATTGCCGAGACAGAAACTGTTCCCACTGAACTCACATGAGCTGGTAAAGCCATGAGGTGCAATTAAAGTAACTGAGGCTCTATTGTTCACTGAAACTATCCAGGCCAGACAACAGACGGATCAATAAAATAAACCCAGATACAGATTCAACGATGCAGCAGCAAATCCCCCTGGAAGAATAGGGTTTTAATTAAATGCTCTCATCACTGAACATACACACTCACATCTTTCTGTGTTTATTCATCAGAAGCTTATGTAACTCTACACAACTCTTCCCTCGGACTCACACAGAGACAGAGGATCTAGGCTGGATGAGGTGCATTTTCTGAAAGAGAGAACATGGACCGTGACTAATCCAATAACAGGCAGAGGATTTAGCCACTGTGAAAAGATGGAAAGATCAGGGGAAGGAGGCACTTTCCTTTTTATTTTATGCTTTCTGTTGCATAATTACCACACATGAAGACGTGTTACCACACTCTGCTCCACACAAACAAGAGCAGAGAGGAAAGACGACGCTTTCAGAAAGCCGCACATAATGTTTCACACTGGTGAACGCAGAGAAAGAGGCTCTGTTCAATCTCTTACAGAATAAAAAATAATTCTACAGTTAATTATCACAGCACAGAAACAATGGAGGGATTTTTCTGAAAAATAAAATTACTAAAAGAAAAACAAACTGTCTAGAGATTTGTTAAGATTATAACCTCAAATGTTTTGCATTGTCTTCTTTTTCCCTTTAGTTAACTTCTGACAGTCAAAACACATAAGAAGACCAACCGGTGACAGCCTGGAGGCACACAGGCATCCTTTAATCTGTTACACAATAAGGCTCTGGCTTCTGGCCAGGCACATCAACAACATGTGATTTCTTAGCATTTAAAAATGAAATAAAAATATTAATTACTCCTATTGAGACAGAGCTAAAATACAGAGAAACAGAGCAGAGAAATAACTGTGGAAATGAGGCTGCTCTTATGTAATCGCTTGCAACCACAGATACAGCGTCAGTAGTGCAACCCACACATGCCTTCATACAGACGGACATAGATGCACTACAGCTGCTACCTTGGTCCTCATACAGGTTAAAATGCAGCAGATAAATAAAACGTGTTCCTTAAATAGACTTCGCCCCATGAAACTGATGTGTTTGTGGTCTGTTAATCCAGTAGGAATGTAGATGTCTACTCCTCAATTAGATTCTGACTAATAGCAGCATGTGTCGTTTATGAGCCAAGAATAAAACCAGACATGGCAAACATGTCTGCAGCCTACAACAGAGGAAATTAGATACCTGATGTGATAATTACTAAACTCTGCATACTGAAAGAGGATTAACAGAGGTATGTCAGTAAGTGTCAGGTGTAACTAAAGGTAACTTTAAAAGATATAGACTTTATTTAATGAAAGGCTACATGGACTTTTTTAAAAATCACCTTTATACAATAATGCCACTCCCTCTGTTGGACAAAATCTCAGCATACAGGTAAGAAACCTATCAATTACTAAATCAGGTATTTAAAGTCGTTAATCTTTGCCTCTGGATTGGTATGAAAATGTTTGCGTCATGTATTCGTGTAGAGATAACGTATGCACACAGATCAAATCCACCCATGTAAAGCCTCCAGTTTCACTACTTCATATCCAGAGATGCACCTCCATAACTAAAACATCAGCATCATGTCTTTAAACATCTGTTACTGTGAATTGATCTGTCTGCCATGCTGCCCCAGATTTCTAGACATGCCAAACTTAGAGACCCGATACATATACCATATGTATGTGCCAGTGCTATAAAATGTCTATGTAAATGCATCTCTAATGTTGCTGTAATATACAAATTATGCCACTCAATCTCATGCTATGCTGTGTAGAAGTTCTACAGATTCACTCACATCAGCATGTTAAATGCTTCAACTAATCTCTATTTAACTACATTGGGGCCCCGTGCCCTCTTTCACAAAACCATCATAGAATTGATGTCTCCTTTGAGCCATCTAAGGCCATTCATTAATCTCAAATTTTGATGGGGACGGCTATGAGCCGGCAGTACAAGACAATAAAAATCTGTTACAGAGGTCTCCCCATACTAAGCTTTTCAAAAATAATAACGGCAACTCAATGTCACAGTCTTGTCGGCTGAGCAAACACTTCAATTTATTTCTCACTGCTTCTCTACAATAAAGACAACTTCACTTTAAATCCAAATTGAAACCATAATCTGCATCTCTGTGAAATTTATCTTCAGTTATATACTCCTTCCTTTAATATAATTTCAGTCATTTATTATATGAACTAGACATCTTATTTTTCAGCTACTTTTTACCAATATTGTGAGCTTTTAAAGTAGCTTGCATATTTTTAATCATGTTAAAAATATGCTTCAATAGGAAACATAGAGTTGCATTGAACTAAATTTAATATACACTTGTGAAAAAAGTAGGACACCCTACAACTGTCATTTTTGTTTGGACATGTAGAAATTTAATAATGTTGTGTAATATAAAGAAAATAGTTTTATACAAACTGTCATAAAACATACAATTTTTGTTGAAGAAATGTCTCCATATTAATTCCCACTTAATATCACAAAGGTGTATTACAACAGGTGCACATAACAGCATTAGTTAGCATTTTAAAGGAAATTGATGTGTTTAAACTTCAGACTTATGTACTCTTGACTGTTATCAGGAAACACTATGATAACATTAACAGAGCTGTCTGAGGCCTTCATAAACAATATTGTGGTGATTCTGGTACAGATTCTGGAAAAGGGTTTAAAAGAATCTAAAAAAATTCAGTTACAGATAATCATCTTCAAGGAGAAGATACTCAAACAACTCCCAATATGCCGAGTTGTTGCTGTCACTGAGAGCAGACTACATAGTGCTAAAAGAAATCTCCAAAAACAACAAAATCTTCTCATGTGAGCTACGGCAGCATCTTGCTACTGTTGGTATGAAAGTACATGAAAACACAAAGTCTAGCCTGAGGTGTACCACAGAGTGCACAGACCAAGGCCAGGATTTCTGAAAAAAGATTTTTGGACAGATGAGTCTAAAGCACAGGACTCAAACTCCAGTCCTGGAGGGCCACTGCCCTGAAACTTTTCGATGTGCCCCTGCTGCACCACACCTGAACAGAATAATTAGGTTTATTACCAAGGCTCTGGAGAGCCTATCTACACAAGTAGGAGGTAATTAAGCCATTTCATTCCAGTGTTTTGTACCTTTGGCACATCTAAAAACTGCAGGACAACGGCCCTTGAGGACTGGAGTTTGACATCCCTGGTCTAAAGATAAAAACTAGAAAAACAGAAAGTGTCATGGACTCATTATTAGGCTGATAATGAACCCATGTCCATCCTACTATTATAAATAAAATATTTCTTTAAATATCTTTTTGTTTTCATGTTAAGCACTTTGGATTCCTTTATGAAATAATGTTGCTTTGCAATTAAACCTGCCAAGTCAAGACTAGCGTCAGATTGATGACCATTTGGCGCCACCTGGTGGTAAATACGGGATGTGCATTTTGCATACAAGCAACTACTGAAACAGTATGGTAGTTGCCTTTACACCCAGCCATCTATTTAGTAATACAGAGCGATGTGAGGAGAGGAAATGGTCAAGCTGCATGTGTGAAAAACATGAGCTTAAACAGAAATGACAAACCTCATCACCATGGCAACAATGAGGAGTGAGTCATGACTGTCCTAATCTATGCAAACGCCCATAAAGGGATGACAGGGAGAAACTGGAGCAGCTGATGTCCCTCTGTCTAAATTCAGTATGGTGTTATCCAGAGTGAAGCAGAAATAAAATAAGCCGAGAGGCTGACATTCCCTGATCTCATCTTCTGTGGAGGGCGCTCAACTTAACTTCAATTAGTGTAGAAAACCAGTGGAGTCATGGTGATCACGATGCTACAGCAGCTGAATCACTCAACTGACTGTGGCACACATACACGCACAAAAACAAAGAGAAAGAATGAGAGAAGAGGAGGGCTTAACCCCAGAGAGGCATGGACAGACACCAGCCGAGCTATTGTTCTTAATTCTGAATGGAGCTGAAGGTCACAGTTCCCACGCAACAGAATATGTACATTATGCACCGTTTGGGTACGTTTACAGGACCGACATGTGTATCAAAGTAAAGCAAAATATACTCAAAAAAGACATTTGTTTCTAATTCCACAATTTCCTAGATTAAGATTGCTGTATTTTCTTAAGCTATTTGACCTGCTTTAAATTAAAGTGCCTCTCATTGGGCTAAAATGTTATTCTACAATCAGTATATAATTAGTTCAGATGGAAAGCATTCCCAAGACTAAGTAAAACTGACAAAAAAATACTGCAAAAACACTGAATGAGCTTTTTAAAAAAAAAACAAAAAAACGTTTCCATTAAATAGAGAGAATCAAATTTTTATTCATCCAGCCAAGACTGATGAGAAGCCTTTCTGGTATTCTTTTATGAGTTTCATCATCATGCATGACAGCTTTTTCAGAAGCAATGTGTTGAATTATGAATCTTCAAAAAATGTAACGATTTCTCTCTTCTTTGTCCTGATATATTTTTATACACAGGATATATATGCATTGGACCTGTCTATGTTTTTCTCCAAATACATTTCTGATGCGACATAAAATTTCCACAGGAAGTCAGAAACAACCCAAATAAACTAAAGATAAAAAAATAAATAAAAAAATTACTAAATAAATTGTGTTTAGTGTAAAAAAAGTGAAATGGCACAGGAAATATGAATTTACATGGTCACCAAAAATGTATTGTATTATTTAAAGCTGTTTTTGTAATTACATCTCCTGTATGCACAGTTTGTAAAATGTATTTCTGAAAACAGTTGTGGGTTTTTCCCTGGATCAACTTTGGACATAAAATTCTGAAAATATTTCATTAATTCTAAGTTCATCAAGAATGTCTCTCTGTAAAAACTACTCCATTTGTCATCACCTGATCTACATGAAATCTGCCAAATGGTAGGAAAATCCCACATCGTGACGATACTACCTACAAATGTCTTGGTGTTTGGGGTGATGTACAGTGATGCAAGTCATCCTCCATTTTCTTCTCTTCAATATTATTAGCATAGATGTTCTCAGTTTATTCCTCTGCAGCAAATCTTAATCAAGGCTGAACACCCCACACCCATTTTGTGGATCATTTCCTTCTTCTAGATATACCAGTTCACTGAATCAGTCAGTTTTTTACATAATACATAGGTTTTTGCATCATCAACTTTTACAAATATAGCTACATAGAAAAACATTGACATTATCAAACCTTGTTTTTACTGCTATATTTATCACCACTAAGAATAGCTTCAAATGCAGGTCAGACTGCTTCCAGCTGGGTGATTGTGCCAATGCTCTGGGCTTCCAGAGAGCAGAACAACCATGACTGCTCCAGTTAGCACGTAAAAATCAGAGGGGGGATGATACAGCTGCCTAAAATTAGTGCAAAAGATGAGAGCTGCAGACCTTTTGTGCTGGTCATGGAGTTTTCCCCATAGAGAAGACGCCAGCTCCCTCCTGACCTAACACAAACACAGACGGATGCAGAAGATGGAGATCCTTTCTTTTAAAATGTTTTCTTCAGAGTTAATTTATCTGGTTCTCTTTCTGAGCTTCCTTAAAGTAGTCATCTGTCTTCTCTTTCTTTGTGCACACTGTAGCTTTAAAAGCCACATCAAAAACATCCCAGCAAGGCTTTTCACATCTTATCCCAACTCCTGTCCTGCACGACTGGAACTATTGAGAAATTAAAGGAACAAGTGTCTAAATTTAGAACAGCTCAGACTTTTATGTGCGTCGAGAGAAAGAGATCCACTTCAAGAGTCTCCTGGGATCAGTAATGAAAAACATACACGAGGATAAAGTAAAAGCACTGAGAGGATTAATGGGGTGAAGGAAGAGTGGTTTATGTTTGTGCTCTGTCAGATGCCTCAGGGTTGAAACATTCTTTATTCACTTTTCCTGTCTGCCGCAAAGACTTTACACATGAATTAGACAAGACTAAGAGAGGGATAAACTCCATGGATGAATTCATGAACACTCTCCTGTTAAATTTGGGTCGTGGATGCATAATTAACAGCAGAGCAGCACAATATCAGGAACATATGCAACTGCAAAATTGTAGCTCAACAACAGTACAAGGACGATTTCAATTCGCAAAACCTTTTCTTACCCTTTGCTCCCTTTATAAAATGTTTTCACCACCCTGATTGAGCTTTAGCATCTCGGCCACTAAAACCACATATCATCAGGTCTGTTAGAGTCCATCTCATAATATCAGCATGTAAGAATTTGAGACAGTATATCATATTAAACATTGCATCCAAACAAGTGTGATGAGGTAATCTGAAAGCACGATGACAAATGGGGTTAAATACATTGTGCACCTATTAATAATCATCCCCCTCAATACAAAGATTACAGCAACAAAACCTTCCTTCCACTCCTCAGTCTTGCCCTCTGACTTCCCTCAGCTTTGAATAGCTAAACAGTATTAAAATCAGCAAATCAGCTGACATTGTAAACAGAAAGGCATGATGGGGCTCATTTGCCTTCAGTGAATGAATCCAGACTCTTCCCTTCTGGCTCTTTTGCTTTCCGTCACGTTTGCCTCCAACACAAAGCTTGCACACCGCCATACAAATAAGCATTTAAAAACAATAAATCTGTTCTTACAAGCTGTCCTTCTTCCTAAGGGAGCTGAGCGATGCTCTCCTGTGCTGGCTGAGGGATCCCCCCATGGCAACAGCAGGACGTGCGTTGGTTTCAGGTTTATCCCAGAAGCTCCAAAAATCCTCTTTTGACAGGGTTCACTACTGCATCAGCTCCTGACTGCCTCCAGCAGCACCACAGCTCCACAACACATCTGACCCAGCAGCCTGTCCTCTCCTCATCTCTCTACATGCTCTGCAAGATCAGGAGTATTACAAGTGAGCAGCTCTGGTGACAGTCCCGCCTCCTTGCTGCACTCCACATCTTCCTCTCTTTCACGCACTCTAACCAGATTACAGGCAGAACGATGTCCTCAGATTGAGAACAAAATAGAGGTTCTATGAGTTATAAGTAGGACAAACTGCGGCAAATGTCTAGCCCCGCTTAAATGCCTTCATTTAAAGACAAACTGTGTGCTTCATGGGAGGGTTTCATGTTTGGAAGTGAAAGAGTCTCTATTGTTAAATCCAGGGGAATGGAGGAGGGTAAACACAGCTCCACTTACTGAAGCGCTCCCACTACCTGCTGGGTCCCAAACACACCAACATTTTTTTTTTTTACTTTTTCTGACTGTTTTTCTATATTTAGGTAAAAAATGTTTAAGAAAAAGTTTTCTTTTGTCAGTACAGGGAAATCTTGGGTGGACAATGTGTTAAGTATTTTTTGCGTTTTCAGTTTGTGCATATTACAACTTCATTTCTCTTCAGCAACATTGTGTGACTTTCATGGCTCGTCTCTTCATTTATTTATTTTTTTATTTTTTTTTTTTAATAATTTGGGTTTAAAAATAAACTATTGTGAACCATAAGCCTGAAAGCAGCTGAAACAGCTTGAAAATAATACATTTCCTATAGATGTATTAAAATTCTGAACAGGAACTATCTGATCAATGTATTTATTTCTGTAAAACAAATATTTCTGCAAAGTGAATGCATTACAGTACCCTCTGGCTCTGCTTTCCACCTAGCCTTTAAATTAAATGAATAGTTGAAAACTGAGTCAGTGGGGTCCAGGACAAACCAGCCTTTGACAACTACAGAGGAGCTTTTGAGACGCGTTTCCTCCCACTGAGCTGAATCACATGAAACTCTGCGAGTTTGAGGGTCAATATCTCTGAATGACTTCTCAAACTCTCCCCCACCACTGATGCAACCCAACATGTTGCTTCTGATATTGAAATATTCAGAACTTACTCGTCAGCTGCGCCTCATCCGGTGGATTATTAAGCTTAATGATTTTGTTTCTAAGTTCTGATGAATACACAGTTTCTTTTTCTTTCATACAAAGGAATGAATGGGACGAAAATCTTTACATGAAAGCTTTCCAGCTCAACTCGCCTGATGGTCTCCAAACTCCTGTAAATTCACCGGCTGCAAGCAATCACGTCCGCGCTACTGCGCATGCTCCAGTTTTACCGCAATAATTAGGTGATTGAAGAAATTGCATTGATACTTAATGACCCAATGTGCGATTTCAGGTATTTACTTTTTGTTGACCCACTTTCCTTCTGTTGGCATTTGTACCAAACAAATATTTAAAAACATTTTATAGATGACAGGATACAAAAAAAAAAAAAAAAGACAGCAACATTGAGATCTGTTACACATTCATTTTGTTTGTTAAAATTAAAAATAAGAGATTGAGAGCTATCTTTGGTTACTAAACCAAATTCTATTTAAGAGAGGACAATAACGCTGACATTGTCCTATATGTGGATTCTGTACCTCAAAAGCTAAAACTCAAAAGTATAATCTGACAAATCAAAGATAAAGCAAACAGTAATTTCAGAAATCGCTTACATTAAAAAAAAAAAAATTACATTTTGTAAATGCCTTGAAACATATTTACACTGGATATGAGAGCGTAAAATCATTTAAATAACGTCTAAAAAAAACACTAACACAAATACACAATAATATCTTTATTATGGCACATAAGACAAGTTTTCACATTTATAAAAGCTATGTATTTAAAGAGAATATCACCTTTCTGGCCTGAATAGGCGACTGCCATAACTCAATGTAAGAGGATTACATCGAGTTAAAACACTGCTGTAGTTGAAATGACACTGAAATTTTAGATGTTATCGTGAAACTTTTGTGCTTTCTTAACACAAGAAATCAAGCAACCTCAGTAGATTTAATGATTTCATCCAAAAGACTCAATTTACAGCTTTGGTGTTGGGCTGTGGTTCTGCCATCAGTGCATATAAAACATTACTATACATTTATGTCATAACGACAAAAAGGTTTGGAAAGTTAGCGATGTGGGACCGTTTTTCCAACATCCCCATAATTTTCCTATAAAATGAACTGAGACTACTGGAAGATAACACTTTTCTTTTTATATAATAAAATAAATAAAAAAAATATTTTTATTGCTTGTTGCTAGAAAAACTGAAATCTACAGATATAAAAAAGCAGGGGAATCTACGTTTTAAACAACAGAAATACATGCAACAGAGACATGACAAATAATGAATTTTATTCACGAAGACTAGACTGACATGGAAATGGGTATAATTTTGAGGAAAGACATAAAAAAAGTCTATTGAATAGCATTCTGTTTTTAAATCAGTAACATTATAAAGCACATAGTGCTGGTCTGGACTTGAGATAAAATTGTCCCGACTTGGAGCATTGGTAGAGGAAGCCTTTTTGTAAAATCTATACAAACTTACTTCGTAGTAGATACAACAAGGAGATAAGTTGCATAGTACATATTAAAGAGACAATCCTGTTGTCTTCCGAGGAATCCTCCTTCCCACACGACAACAACTCTTCATAAGGATTTGTACTTTAGATTCCTGTGATGAATATAACCAAATACAAATGTAAACAAACATTCGGCTAAACATGAAGGTGCACTACATTTTGGTTTACATAGCACTGTATGCAAATTGAGAGGAGATGAGTGTAGTTAGCATGAATAACTAAAATAAAGGAGTGGCAGCTTTAGGCTTCAAGCTGTTTATTACATAAGTAGAATAATTATAGCTGCCAAAGAAAACTTGTAACAGAAACAAAACCTTCATTGTTAAACAGAAAACAAAAAACTTCCGCTGTTTCTTATGGGGCAATATACATTTTTGGTCAACGTAGACTAAAGTGTCAAAAGGTCAGATAATTGTATTTATAAATCTCTTTTTCCACAGAAGGGCAAATAAATGACAGCTGAAACTGAACTACCTTCTCACGTGCATTTTTAGTAATTATGATCATAATCTTTCTTTACATGACCATGAGGTCATGACAAATGTGAAAGTGCTAATAAATTATAACATTTAGTCAAAAAAGTGCATTGTTTTGATCTTGAAAAACTTTCAGGACTAAATTGAAATATCTGGATAGCAGGAATGGCAGGAGAGCCGCCACTACGGCAAACAAGCTTTGACAAACACACGTAAACTAAGATCACCCGACTGCCGCAAACCGTCCAGGCAGCAGTCCGGTAAAACACAGACGGTAAGGCATTCTGGAGAGGATTGTCTTTCAGTTTCCGGCTCTGTCGGCAGTCCTTCACTTTCAGATAACGGTCACAAGAGCAGATCTTCATTCATACCAATTTGTTACTGTTGCGGCTGTTCTAAAGCCACGCCGAGGTTGTCGTAAATTTCTTTCAGCAGCAGCAAAGCCGTGTCCTCAGATTCCCTAACACACACAGATCATTTGTGAGAGTGACAAATGTATCAAGAAAACGAAAACAGAAAATCCAGCGACATATGGCGGTGCAGGTATTTGTGACTCACCAGTAACAGAGATGAGACTGGATGGCAAACAAGTATTCGTTGAAGCTCTCAATGGGTTTTTCCTGGAGCACACAGTCGATCCGCCGCCCTCCATTCAGCATCCCCATTTCAATCTCGGGTTCTTCAATCTGCTCCACTGACTCTGAGCACTCAGCTTCTGCGGATACTCCTGCTGCTACAAAAGGCAATACAAACGATTTCACATGAAGACATCAAAACTATGAGCAGCAGCGTCCGGCTGTTCTGACCCACAAAGAGAATCAAAGAGGAGACGGACGGCTAGTTCAGTCATTAATGTTAAACTCATTGATAAACTGTGCTTAAATAATCGGCAAGGTGAAAATTACTCAATTATTTTTACAAGACCAGGATTTACAGATGCTGAAACAGAGCTGACTGAAGTTAGTTCATACGCTACAAGAGGAGAGAAATAGACCTCCACATTAAAAATTTGAATAATTCGAATAGAACCAACAGATAAGATCTTAGTACTATCCTGGCAGGTTGAAGGCCCAGACAAAAAAAATATGTAGAAATGATGTTTACATTTAGAATGAAAAAGTATTTACTGCTAATCCTGGGACCCGGGGTTTAAAACTGCAGTCTTCGAGAGACGGTGTCTTACTAATTTTAGATGCATCTCTGCTTCAGCATACCTGAATCAAATAATTATGCTATTACCAGGATTGGAGGAAAATGGCTGCATGGAGGAGACAAGTCCACCACATGTGATTCAGGTGTGTTGGACGCCTGCTCTAAAGTGACTAAAGCTGAATAGCCGAGAAATCTCTGCATCACCAACGCACTTCAGCAGAGCAACACCCAGAAACAGAGAATTATGACCACATGAATAATGATTGTATGTCAACATAATTCTAATGATTTATTACTTTATCTTTCATTACTAATAGTTTACAGAATCTTACTTTTGTACACAAATCTTTGATGATTCAGTCTTCCTTGTCATTATCACACACCCTAGTGTGAGAAACACTGTAGACTTATCCAGTTGATTTACTGATTCAGCAGTAATTCGCATTCATTGTATGTGATGGGGTAAATGACAGGTAGCTGTGAATCATGCTGGGTCATTAATTCCTGAATTACCTTCAGGTTCTTCATCAGCCATTTATTTGATTCAGCTTTGTCAAACTTGGGAAACATAGAAAACGTGTCGGACAACGGCTCTTGACGGCTGGAGCTGGACACCCTTGATCAAAAATATCTTAAAACTGGACAAAACATCGTTGAACCATTGTTCGAGTAAAGAGCTGCTGTTGGATGTTCACTACGGCTGAGCACCCAAAGAAAATATATATTATAACTCATAAGTATTATTACCTCCAGAAAAAAACGTAACAAATTGCACTGACACTAAACAAAACGTAATTAAAGCTACAGCAACCATTTTTCACTGAAACTCACAAACATAATATAAAAACAGAAGAGAAAAAATGATCAGAGACAGTACAAAAAGCCTGAAATGGGTGTAAGTATTATGATTATTTTGAGGGAATGAGTGAGAACCTTAAATTTGAAGACGCTTTAATAACAGAAAAATCATGTAGCAAGTAGCCAAAATTTAGCTGGAATGCGCTTCATAGTGAGTCACTGAACATACTTTGTGCCCACTGCTGGCATCAAAATAGTTTTCCCAGCTAGATCTGATAATCCACGATACAAGCAGTGACTTGCAATCATGTGGTGAAAATCCTACTTTCAACTTTCAAGTCTATCATATAACATATGCAAATGAAAAGCAGTAAATGTGCTTCAAGGGATTGGCAGAGAGGAAAGAAAACATGACTGTGAAATGAACTCTTTTCTCTGAACTACTTAAAGACATCTAATGACCTGACAGACTTTTCCCATTACATGACTGAATATGCACCAACATGTAGAGAAATTGATTGGAAAAAAGCATAGATTAAAGTGAAGCCTTGCCTATAGCTAATTAATTACTTAGAAAAACAACTGAGGTCATATAAAAATGTGCTTTAGGCCAGATACTGCAATGTACAGTACATGATGTTGATAATCAGCGAAGCTGTGAGTGAATCAGCCAATGAGAACTTGCAGGTGGAAAGGCATGCATGGACCTGAGAGAGGCTTTAGTAAATTAAACTTTCAGTTAAATGACAACTTGTTCAGCAGGTGATAAACTCTTGACGCACAAGGAGAGGAGAAGAAGGCAAGCAGAGAAAGTCTGTGGTGATAATGGCAACCATTACGTAAGAGCCTCTCTCTGAGCATGTACAAAGATAAACCATTGAAGATGAACAGATTTTTTTTCCTGTGTAAAGCTTTACCACAAGATATCTAACAGGTAAAGCAAGGCAATGGTGTTTCATTTGTTTTGTTAGTATAGAATAATACTAGAAGACAAATTTACACAAACTCAGGCAGTCGACAAATCTTCAGGAGTTCATTGAGATTACTCTTAGTGTAAACTGAATCATCAATATGATCAAAGTGGCAAAACTCAATTGTTTTACTTTCTATCCTGGCTTACCTTTTAGGTAATGCTTCTGAAGGGCCTTTGCCCACTCCTGTATTCTAGTCCAAAAATCTGTACATTTGTCCTCCCTCTTAGCAGCAGCAGTGTCTACTGAAACTGGAGTTCACAGTGAGGAGGCAAGAGGTGTGTACAGAAGTAAAAGAACAGAGAGGAGAGAAGGCAGCAGCATGCAGAGAGGAGTGAGAGTGAGAAGGATTCAGGAACAGTGGGTTGGACACCAGCATGTCTTCTCTCAGACAGCTCCCAAAGTGAACCAAGTCAAATCCAGATGAAGCATTTGGTACCTTGATCCTCCTGCGGGGTTGTGTCATTTGTCGCTTCCCCTTCTTCCACTGGGGGCAGTGCAGCTACTGGTCTGGTAAAGGACTGCCAAGCTGTCCGTAATGATCCCAAAACGTTGTTCTTCAAGTCCGTACTCATTCTGGTTAAGCTCTCTTTGAGCTCTGCAGGAGATGAAGAATTACAGATGAACATTAAACAACTGTTTCCAACTGTGCAGATGAATAAAGGGAAACTGTCTGACCAAGGTGCATCCTCTTTCGGCCTTTGTGGTGCGGTATAAGCATCGGCTCCAGATCCACCTCCGAAACAATCATGGGCTCGATCCGATAAGCAACAGGGTCATACTAAATGGGGATTGAGACAACATAAGGCGAATGCAGCTTTTGAGATACCAAACTCTCATTTAATCCTTTAAAACAAAAGTTTTCTCAATTGATATGAGTTAAATTAACATCAAATGGAGGCAACGTGCCTCTAAGCAGATCTCAATTTTTTTGCTGAAATATTATTCTTTTTTACGTGGTCATTCATACTGCTAAATAAAGCCGACTGCAATCAGACTTCTCTGTGAAAGGTTTTTGTCCCTAGAGAGACCTGCATGCAGAGATAATCTCCATCTTAAATCAAATGTCAAAGCTGAAGAAACTATGAAGGAACCACAAGATACTCACTGGATGGTAGATGTTATAGAAGCTCTTGCAGGTTGGGAATGAATAGTTTGGATCAATGCGTTTCAGGCCTCGTACAGTCAGGAACATTCCAATCGGAGACCCAAAAGCAAAAAATGTCTCAGGGTAAATCGCCAGCTGAGGGTAATCGATGGACACCTGTGGGAGCAGAGACAGGCGCAGAAATGGGAGGTAGTGTGAGAAGTTAGCTAAAGTGGAACTTACAAAAACATGTACATCATTTGTAACTCATGGACTCGTTTCTTCAGTGACATAAGTCGAGAATGAAGAGATGACCACTCATGCAGCATAATACAAATATATGAGCACAGATACAGAGTGTTCTCTGCTACAACGCTTTGCTTTTTGTTTGAACAAACTGTAACAGTCATGGGGATTGCTATAAAAAGCTGTCACTTCAATTCAGTTGCCAAGATTGCACTGTGTACAAAGGAAACATCAAGTCAAAGTGAGGTCAAACACATCAAGAGACGAGGCCTGAGGAGAACGTGGACACCATGTGAGACACACCTGTCCCTTGGCTATGCCTCCATTGGACTTTCCAGGCAAGCAGGGAGAGGAAAAAAGCAGCAACGGTGACGAAAAAAAGCAAATTATACATTTTGCGTGCTTATCTACTACCTGTCCAATGCCGACATCAAAGTATTCGTAGTCCACAGCACCGGTGGTAGAAAGTCTTTTGTGGAGCAAGGATTCTTGATCCGGCGGTTCTGAAGACTGGTTGCCCTCCCTGGTAACCTGAGGTGGACTAGACTCCAAGGTCTGATACCCTGGTGCCATCCCATAGTCCTTATAGAACAGAAGTCATCCAACTTTGTAAATAGCCCCAAAAACAAAACAGTAAATGCTAAAAAATAAATAAAATTACTAACTGCCTGTTTCTCACTGATTTATCCATTATTCCTCACAGTATATGTTAAGTAGGGTTAAATATAAAAAGTAACACCTCCTAAACCCAACACCTGAATAACGGCTGACCTCTGGAAGCCTCTTCTTCCTGATGTAGTGCAAAATCTTCTTTCGGGGTCCAAGAGGAATTCCTAAATTTCGAAGGTCACTGTCTTGGCAGAGAGCCTAAAGAAAATAATATAAAAATGTGCTTTTCAAAATTTGTACAGTATACATAATCCAAAGGTCTCAGTCTTATATTTCCATTTCCGCAGTATTCATTTGACATGTACAAAGATTTGCAGAAGGTTCATAGCCAGTGAACTGATTAACAACCACAAAATTCAGTGCTGCATCAAATCCCAAAACATTGAAGTGTGTGGTTCTAATTTAACAAAAGTTCAAGGTGTTTGAATACTTTTTCATAAAAAGTATGAAAAAGTAGACTGATGCTTGTAATACCAGTGATTCCATGTCCACATTTTCTGCCTGTAGAATTTGCAGGTACTGCTGGAGGTCTAATTTAGTCAGCATCTGCTCCAACGTGTCACTGTTCAGAGCAAAGTGTTCTCCTGAAGGTACCTTAAAAACAGAAATAATTCTCTTAGGAGTGCGCTTTTCAAAACAGAAAATAAGATGAAGACATTCATAGTAAATTTATTGTCATACTCCTTTTGCTCTGGATCTATTTCTCTGATTGGTTAGCAGGTCAAACAGGATCAGAGAACCTGAGTAACAAGAGAGATGACACACTTCAGTAAAAAAAAAAAACTTTGCAGATTACACCTGCATGTGAATGTTTGTGATTCTGTGTGGGTAAAACTCTGACCCAAGCTGTGTCCTACAACAGAAGTTTTTCCATCAAACTCTGGGTGTCTCTGCTTAAAGAGGGCATGTAGCCGGTTGATTTCTGAGGCCACTGTGTCCACTATGGTCTGGCAGTAGGTAGGGCTGTTGTAGAAAAATAAGTCCAACAGAGTGTCGTTGGTGAAATGCCGGAGGCGGCTGATGCTGGGCAGAGTGATCCTTTGAATGTCCCTAAAATATGGGAAAGGAGGGAGAAAACAAAAACAAGAGCACAGAGGAGTTATATTTTTTTTTGGCAGTTGTGACAGACCTTTTTCTTTTCTACAATTTCTGCTTATCAGGTTACGTACTCATCCACACCGGTGGCATCCCCGTGCAGAGCGCTGTGCCAGTTGACAGGAAGGAACTCAACTCGACCCACATGGCCTTCATGCTGAGAGCGTCTGTAGTGGGAGGCCAGGAGGGACAGCGAGACACTCCTGAAGTCATTCACTGAAAAAAGATGAAAATCGAACTGAGTAACTGATGCACATTTAAGGAAATTCATGCGCAACCACACACACACTCAGACTCACCGCACTGTATGATGGATCTAAAGCGTAAATCACATGCTGGACCAATCCCATGCACCATAAAGACCAGGTGATCCACCTTCTCCGGTTCACCTGAAAACAAACTGATATGATAAGAGCTCCTGGTAATGAGTTTATCTTTCATTATGATCTGACAGCAAAAGAACACACATACCATCAGGTATTTCTACAGAGATGTTCTCCACTCCTCTCTTGACTGTACAAGGCCGTGACTGATCCGAAGGAGAGGAAACCCATTCATCCTGCAATCCTATTGGCTGATAATGCATTATCAGCTGAGAAAGGGACAACAAATATTGAGGTTGTTTTTATTGTTTAAAGAAATTAAAAACGTGTAAAGCATGTTTTGCTTTACACATGTGCTTACATCAGCTTTCTTTAGATTTAAAACCATTTCCATTGAATTGGAATTTCATATACAGTCATGTATATACACTCATTATGTAAGGACAAAATGCATTTATTAAAAGAGAACTAAAAAAAAAAAAAATCAATGTGTAATATAGTTTTATTTCTCTGGAAAGACATTTAATTACAGGTAAAAATCAAAAGTAAGTGCCAATAAATGACAAAAATTTCTTACAGCTGAGGCAAAAGACTCCTTTCCCTAATAGCTAGCGGTACCATTTTGGTGAAATATTACAGTGAGATGTTTCTTGTGACCATCCAGCTGTCTCTCACATTGATCTAAGGAAAATTTGTCCCACTCCTTACTTTCAACTATGAGATATTTGAGAGGTCTATTGCATATACAGCCCATTTGAAATCACCCTCCAGTATCTCAATGAGATCAAGATCTTTATTTCAACATAGGACTTTCCTTTTCTTTTTAAACCAAATAAACCACATTTTCTTTTCAGTTATAAAATCCAGTATGGGGTCTACATCATGAACCGACTCTGAACACCAAACCTCACCTTAGGATTGTGCAAGATGACAGTTTCTCCAGTGGGAAAATCCAGCTTCCTTTTCCATTCATCTAAGGTCACTGCTATCATATAGGCTTCCTGAAAACTCAGCATAGTTGAGATGGATTATTGGTGGGAGAAAATAACACGCATGTCACAAGCCAAAGTTGGAGAGTAAAGAAAGTCTGAAGGAGAGTTTAAGAAAAGCAAAAAAATGAGCGTGAGATTACCTCCAAACGACTGCTGAACTCCTCGGAGTAAGGAAAGAATCTTGTGTCTTTATCTCCTTTGTAGAACCAGGTGCAGCGGCGGACCTCGGTGGGAGCTTGGTCCCAATAGACAGCAAAGCGCATCCTTTTCTTGACATGTACATCGTAGCGCTCCCCTTCCACAGCAACCACAATGTCCTCTTTCTGTTCTTTTACTGTGAAAAAATGGGAAATTATTTAATGTTTCTATTTCAAAAAGGTTAAAAAATAAGTACTCATGTGCTTTTCTCTGGTAATAAATAAATACATCAACTGATGGTAAAAAAAATCTGATTTTTTTTCCACAATTGACTAAACTATTGTACTGTATCAAACAAAACTCTTCAGTAAAAATAGCTCCAAAGACAATAAAAAATACTATATTTATAAAGCTCTTCATTACTGATATTGCCTCTTGTTATTCCAAGCTTTTTTTTTTTTTTACAAAATGCCAATGTCATTTGGAAAGCATTTGTGCATTGTTAAAGGAAACAATAATAACTTGACCCAACTATTGAACCTATCGACATTTATGTTTCTAGATAAATATCGTCTAGAAATGTTACGTTTCTAGATTTTTACTTAGTCAATTGACATTTGTAGTCCTATAAATTGGAAAGGCTGAAGGTACACTAAAAATTGGGTCTAGTGCCCTACCTTGGTTCTAACGTCATATTTCAGTCATGGGTTTGATTTGGAGGAACATTTCCTTTTCCAATTTAACTGACTTAGTAAGAAACCTTAATGATCCCAAAAAAGCAGACCAGTGTTAGCTGGGAGAGCTCTATGTATTGTTTTGGTGTTGCATTTCAATATTGTGCAGACACAACATGACATTTTTTACTTTAGTTTCACACAGTACTATATTCATTCTGTAAATGTGTGTTCTGAAATACAGGTGGTGTAACTACATGTACTGTTTCACCTATAGTAGACACTTATATAAGGACCAATTAAATTCAGACTAGAAATGGAAAAATCTTCCACATATCAATTTCACTACAAATGCTTAAAAATTCATTACAGTGGAATTCATCAAAACCCCCCAGAAACCAAAGTTCACCTGATAGGACTACGTCCAAACATTTAGAGACAAAGGGGTGGGGGATGTGTCATCTGGACTTTGCTTCAAGAATCACAGGACTGTTTTCCAATTGTATTTTTTTTCCCAACACCGATTTACAAGGAAAGAAAAACAATAAATAACAAAAAAAATAGTGGAAGTGTATAACACTTCAAGTAAAACATAACTTTATTTCAAACAGCTATTAGTATTTATAATGACATAATAACAGTTTATGTCTAAGACGCTTATTGTTCCTTACCAGTATGGAAAGCATTTTCTAGTTTGTCAGAGTCCTCTCTGCTGAAAGGATGCCAGGAGTCGCTGTCATCTGCCTGACGACAGAAGAACCAGTGAGGCTGCACCTCTTGGTACGGAGGTGGCACTGACTCCATGTCCAGCATCTCAAAAGAGGATGTAGAGGAAGGAGAAACCTCATCCAAAACAGGAGAAACCTGAAGAAAAAGAAATACATCGAAAGGCATTACCTCCTCTTGATTGAAGCTATAATCCTCTGTAATGACAAGGAAAATACCTCCTATTGACGGTTATTTTGTGTCTTCCTTTTTGCAGAGCGGTTCACTGGTCAACCCTGCAGTAAGTGACCAATGTCTGCTCCCTCCTACTAAGACCCCCATCAAGTGAGCTCAGCCCATTACATAAAGCAAAGGGCAGTCAGGAAACAAAAGATCAGCCCACCTCTGGATCAAATGAACAAAGCCTTGCATTCTTCCCTCATCTACAAGCTTTGTCTTGTCTGTTCTGCTGATTCCAAGGTGGCCACCGCTTGGCCACAGAATTTCTTATGCCTACAAAACAATACAAGCAATAATACGGCTCCTGTTTCTGCGTGCTGAACGGTAGAGCCTGCCACTATTTGACACAACATTCACCCACTGCGCAACTGCCAGATCATTCAAGTTGTTTACACTTTCCCAATCTTATTAAATAAGTATGTGCACAAAGCACGAAAGTACACTCTTTCGTAAAGATTGAGAAACTGGAATGTGATTGGAAAATACTTCCTAAGAATTAAATCCCACTGATTCCTTGAAAAATTGTACTTTTTGTAGGTGCATTATTAATGAGCTGCAGAAAAACAGCTAATCATGTGTTTTGAACTTCTCGAAAATAACAAACTCAGGACTGGTAATTAAAAATGCTCCAGCCCAGCTGTAGGCATGTGCTGTGTTTGCTGTCTCTTATGGAGCTCTTGCCAACATTTTTCAGAGTGTGATCATCATAAAACGAGGGGCAGCATGTGATGTCAACTTTTCTCCAGTCCCCAAATAGAAGCTCACAGTTTCTTGTTTAGCCTGTGGTCATGCAGTAAAGCCAGGATGCTCAAAGTTATATTTGCTCTACAAAGCACGTTTTCTGGTAAAACTGTACTAATCTCTTTCTTTATTTCTCACGGCTCATGTCATTATTGCAACATTGACCAGTATCATCATTTTTTGCTAGTTTAGCCAACATCATTCAGCCTGAGGCTGAACATTTCGTGACCCTAAACCTTTACATTTTCAGATGGAAAATAAGATAACCAAATGAGCTTAAAGTATGATTATTGATAATAATGGCTACAAGGTGAGTTGGCAATGCTACAGAAATGCCTTAATATATATTTTTTCAAAACAGACTAATTAAACCCAGAAGCATCTGTCGGAAATAACGGAAATAAGACAGGACATCTAAAAAAAAAACGCATTCAGTTATGGAAGCGAAACATGCATGAATCATGCAAAACGCTTTGTGAAGAAGGACAGAAAATAAACATACTGCAAGGCTTAAAATAGAACCATTTGCATCATTAGATGAAATCCCATCTGCAGCCTCACCTGTGCCTCTGCAAGAGACAGCTCGGCCTTGCTGGCCTCAGGTGTGTTGCATGTTGCAGCAGTCTGAGTAGAGTTGGCAAATTCGTCCTGGGTGGTGGTGGTGGTGGTGTTGTTGTTTGGGGCAGCCTGAGAAAGACCCCCACTGTCACCCTGACTGGATGACATCGGCCCGACCCTCAGCTCTTACCTGAGGGGTGGAGCACTGTCACAGGACCTGGAACAGCCATATGCGCAAGGATTAACAGGTTAACAGACGACTGCTGCATAACCTGATGTTATCTTGAAAGAGCATAATAGGTGGTGAAGCTGAGAAACAAGACAGATTAACAGCGACTAACACCTTACTTAGAGTTTTAAGGTGAGGTGTTAACTCCTAATCGTCTGATTCAAAGCCTGCTTAACTTCTGCCCTGTAAGTGCATTGAAATGGAGGTAAACAGTTTGGTTTCGACCAAATATAAGTAATAAGGGACGCATTATATCCTCGAGAAATTTTCGGAATAGCCTTAGACACAACTAGCTCATTTTAACCTTCACGCACGTATTGGCCCGAAATGTTTTAAACAACTCCAAAAAAACCCCCAAAACAAACATAACGTTCAGGCCACGGGTTGATGAGTGCCATGCTAGCTGCGAAACAGCGACACGACAGCTAAGTTATTTATTGTTCTTGTCTTCCAGATGTTTTAACGTCACGACATTAACAGCATTAAGTAACTGACAAAAACTCACCGCAACCGTCTCATAGACCGAAAACAAACGGCTTGAGCGGGCGTTATGTTGCTCGGTTTGCTAATGCGGCTAGCTAAGGACAGCCTCCTGTCAACTCAGCTGCTGCCAAGATATGTTTAGGTGTCGTCGGAAATACGGCAATTCAGAAAACGTGTAGTCAAACGTTTTTCGAAAGATTTACCGCACAAAACAAACAAAGGACAACGATGTTAGTTGACATGAAGTGCGCTTAAAATGAATCTTTTCTAAAAGCTATACTTGTAATGTAATGCACGATTAAATGCTATTTCAAAAGGAGTTGACACAAACCATTACGCAACTGTAAATTTTTCTGGGGGGTAATATTTCACCGTAACACATTAGTTCAACAAATGTGATAGTAACAAACAGAAGGTGAAAACATTTGAATTTACAAGAAACTTTAAAGCCAACATCGACAAAAGCAGAGTTGCAGCAGCTGTAAATTAGTCCGTACAAAAAATTATTTGTGAAGTAAAAGCAAAGAGTGAATGTACAAAGGGGAAGAGCCAAATTGCTGGACAACACTCCAGTTTCAAATTTAGGAAAGAGAATTGTGGGATTAATGTGAAAAGTCATAACTAAAAAGAAAAAAAAAATGACAGAATGGCTTAAACACATTCTGAGTTAAAATGACACAGGGATATCTTACGAGACAATAGAAATAATATATTTCTTCTTTTTAATATATATCTTAACAAAAGATGGCATGTCAATAATTATTTGTGCTATCTCAATAACTAATGGAAAAGCCTCACTCAATAATTTTAATTGCTAAGCAACTTTTGCATATTTCCACTGGTTTTCTTGATGACTTGTCTTTTGCAGAGATTTTTAAGGATTTGAAATGCCTTTTTGTCAGCACTCTAATCTTTTGTTCCCTTCTCAGCTTCTCCGGGTGTGAATAATTTAGGGCTTGTGCCGTAGGATTAATGACAGAATAATACAACTATTTAAATTATGCCACCCCTTAATTTTCCTCCCCCATCTGGGAACTACTTTTATATCTTCATGGAAGCGCCCATGGCACAGTCATTTCCATGCTCAGCTTAGATGTCATGAGGTCAATAAACTTTAGTCTAATTTAGATTTTTTTTTTTTTTTTTTTTTACTTGGTCTGGTCTCGACTTACCTGTCCTACAACTACAGCTAATTTAGACAACGCCCTGCTTTACTTCTGCATTATTCAAGTTTATTTTGTCGGATACCAGTGAGAACAGACAGGTGACATTTGTGACACACACATCATCAGTTTTGTTTAAACTGAGATACTCTTAAGTATGTGTGTGCTGAAATATAACGTAGTAGGCGTAGTCCACTACACAATCACAAGGAACCGCATCACACAGAGATACACCCATCTGTGGAAGTTTAACCATGCCTTGTTGTATTTTCTGCAAACTGACCTAACGAACAGTGCAGCATGGTGAATCAACTTTGTGTTACAGCGGAAGGATTCATGCAGTTTGAAAGATACATTACAACTGTTTTGTTTTACTAGATGTGTCTTACTGCATTATGTCTTCTTCCGACAAATTGAAATGACTTTCAAAACTCAACGACAGCATAAAAGCTGAATATGTCAAAAGCTTTGTGCACTATTTTCACTTCTACTTGCAGGCTTATAGGGGAGGAGTGAAACATGCCTCAGGGAGGAAGAGTGAGAGAAGTTACAACAAAGACACACCCAGTCCAGCAAAGTTTTTGAGGCAGTCTGTGGAGCAATAAGAGGGTGTGGCTTTTTTTGCACACTGGGAACAGATAAGTTGAGTTTGCCTTGTAAAGAGGTGCATGAGTCACAGTCCTGAACAGTGAGCCATTTACTTTCACTCCACTGGACTCTCTCTCTCACACACACACAGTCCAGCTGCACAAATCAGACCCCCTTTTCTCCGCTCTCTTCTGCTCTAGCAGTTTTTAGACAAGACTTTTTCAGGGAGTAACAAAGAAGTAAAACTCTCAGCCATGAAGGACAAAGTGAAGAAAGGAGGAGGAAGGAATCAAGTCAAAACTGGTGAGTAATCCCTGTAGTCACAGGTTTTTCTCTTGTCCCTTCTTTTCCGTTTAGTGGATTCTTCTCGTTCGAGAAGAATGTGTGGAAGTAGGGTGGGAGATCTGGCACAGCACTGACGCTCTAACATGGCTGGTGCTACCTTTCTAGCTGCTTGGGAGAAGTGCAGTTCATTTTTTCTGTTTTTAGAGCATTCCTGATCCTGACACATTCCTTTCAAAATGGCTACCCCCCCTATAATACTGTAACAATCTAGTTATAACAATTTCATAGAGTAGAGTTATTATGATAAGAAGGAGCAATGCTCTCCAGTGTGACTTCTTCGCGTTTCTGAACATTTGCCACTCCCCTTTTCACAGAGTTGAATGATTGAATTAGAGTTCAGTGTAAGTTGGCTCATCTCCAAATTAGACCGAGTCAAACTTTTCTCTGTAAAATAATAAAATGTTGGCACCACAATAAAACTGAAAGGTGGTGAATTTAATTACCTGGATGCTTTGTGTTTTTACAATTACACGTAAATGACAATGCGGTTTTGTATTAGTTTGTTTATGTTATTTTAAACTTTCTTAAAATCTTTAAAAGTGATCTCGATTCTTCAAAGTTTTTAGAACGTCTCTCAAAGTTGATCATGCAGAGGAGTGTTTGTCAAGCAATTTAACACCGACTTATGGATCATTCATGCATAAAAAAAATAACAACAATCAGAGCCATGTTTTCACATTAGAGACGTTTTTTAAACATCTTTAACCACGGTGCTATTAGCAGTTTTTCACTTATATGTGTCAAATTTCTAAGTTGCTCCAATTTGAGCAAAAAATGACACATTTTTGCAAAATGAAAACTGTTTCAGAAATTGAAATGAGGCTCTCAAAGAAGCTTTTTTTTCTGTTAAAATAAAGAAGCAACTCCTGTAGAGAAAATAAAGGATGCCTTCTTAGCTACCACAGGGGAGGCGCGTTCCTCCAGCCAATAGCAGCTACTTGTTGACTGGAAGCGTTCCAGTAGTAAAACAGATCCAGATTGACAGCATGAGCAGATAATCTACTGCAGTAAGGACAACAGTAATCACACACAGATCAGGATTTGTTGTGTTGTGGGCCTTCAGTATTGAATGGAAGAAGTCAAACTTTTTGTGTCTCTCGTTACACTGTACTGTCTGCTGATGTCAGATCTGGGTGTGGTTGTCATTTCACCTGGAGATGACATCAAGACCAGCAGGCAAATGCAGCAGGTTTAGTAACAGATCAGTTTGGGGAACACGCCGAGTCCTGCTTTGCCTCTGGTTCTACATGTGAGTGTAAATCAGTAGCTACGCCCCATTTATCTTCTTCTTGGCATGATCTTCTCTTCCTATTCATTTTTTTCATTAAGACTCTTCAAGTTAGCTGACGGGGATCTTTGAAAAGGTCTTGATAGACAAAATAAACATAAACGCACTGATAAAATCAGAGCATATCTTCTCAGTGTATTCAAGTTATCTTTTGATACAACTATCCAGGTATTTTCCAGGAGAAATTTCCCATCATTTCCTCCTGTTTCTACAGAAACTGTAATTATTCACAGTTAGTTTGGTTTTGCTCCATCTCATAGATGTAATCAGTGCAGCCAGCGGAGATGATGCTGTTGATGTCAAACAAGATGAAGGCACAGCGTTTCCAGTGAAGATCCAAGGAGCAGGAGTCGAGTCATTTGAACTGCAGGTACAAAAACAACAGTGAGAGGCGAGACGGCATTTTACTTTCATCCTCAGCCATAACCCACAAATTCATTTTGTGTTCATGTTTTGAGATCCAGTCTGTGTTTGTGCTGTGTAGGTGAATGCATTTTGGCTCGTTCAAGATGCAATAATGGCCTTGCTGTCAAGGAATGAGGTGTGCCCTCGTTCGAACTTGTCTCTATCTCTAGCTGGGACAACACTGGATCCCCACTCCGATCTGCAAAGCATCAAGGGCCTTAAAGCAGGGGCTCTCATTCGCCTGGTGGAAGGTATACTCTTTTATTTCAGTTTGTTTCTTCTGTGTGAGTTCTCGCTGTAGCTGCACGATTGAGTAATGATTAAATTTAGTGACATGACATATTTGTCCTATTGCTGGTTAGTATCTTACACCAGTATTTTAAAAATATCCTCACCCCATGAACGTTTTCACATTTTGCATATAAATGAAGTCTCCTTAAATCCACTGTTTTAAATTTGAGCTCCCCAATAAGTCTAACTGAATTTAAGCGATGTTACAAAGCAGAAGGGGCAGAAAATACAGCTTCTAGATGTCCAAAGCTTTTAGGTAGATACTAAAAAAGACTTACTCGGAACTGCTCTTGTACACAAGGGTACAGAAAATGGATTAATGTTATTATTAAAAGGTCAGATTTAAACTATCTCAACCATCTGCTCACCACAATGTTCTGGATGCTTTGTTAGCAGTGTTGTTCATTTCACAGGTTCAGCAGACCTTTCCCACATCACTGTGACTTTCATAAAGACGGTCAGGCTACACTGGATGCTAACTAATGCATGTCTCTGCAGAACCTTATACGTCCCACTCCGCCAGGGTCCACTTGGCTCAGGTTGTGGAGCTGCTGAGAGCGTCCGGACCTCACGATGCACTGAGAGAAGGACAATCACCAAGTGTTCTGGAGGCACTCACACACACACCTGGTAAATGCACAAAGAAACAGCCCACTGAAACGAGAAGGCAACAAAAAGTCACAAAAGGATTTCTGACTCATACTGAAATCTCTCTTTCTGCCCCTACTACAGACTCGAGCCTACCAAATGGAAAGAGCCTGAAGCGCTCATTAAGCAATTCAAAGGGAGAATCAGCCAACCAGAATGGACCCCCACCTGAGTACCTCTTGCCTGGCTCCTCAGAAAGACCCCTTATGGCTCTGCTGCCACACAGTTCTCAACCAGAGGTGGATTCATACCAGAGTCTGTCTGGGAATTTGACTTGTTTGACCCAAAGAAAGCACAAGTTTACCATTTTCCTCTTCATCTGTGTTTCAACAGGCCCCCAGTTACCTGAAGGACTTGTCCCTCAGCTGCTGGCACCCCCCACCAGGACACAGGAAGCTGCAGGGGGACTTCATGTACTTGACAGTGCTGACAATAGAGGGTCGGCATTGTGATATCACATCTTGTCCCAAAGGTTTCTTCCTGAACAGGTGAGCACAGTTACAACAGAAATTATCCTATTTTCTGACTTGACAGCAATAATTAAATAACTAAGTGTTTTAATACTAGAGCAATATTATTATGCAAAAATATCCCATGTTTTTTAAAAAATAAACATGTTTCAGGTTTTTTTGTGTGGTGGATGTTATTAATAACACAAACCGATAATCGTGAAGTTGGAGAAAACGAATGCAGTTTTTAAAATGTCCAGTGTGCATTTATTTGTGTTCAGCCATATTTACTTTGATTATACTAAATACAATTATTAGTAAATAGAATTCACCTGTGTGTAGCTTTTGTCAATAATATCAGTTCTGTTAGTTCTTCAGTGTTAGACAACATAGTTGAGCACAAAGTATCGTGAAGAGTGAGGAACACTTAAGACAAGTCAGAAAGAAGGCTGGGGAGAAGCTTAACGCACAGTGAGGTTATAAAACAACATCCCAGGCTTTGAAATGTTAGGAAAAGCTGCGTAAAGCATGGCTTGAAAGTAAAAAAAGGGTGACATGTCTGCAAACCGTACAAGGAGATTAGTAGTTATCTAAACTAACATGCCAGGCAAGGACAGCATTAATCAGAGAAGCTGCCAAGGTTTCAGTGGCAATTCTCATGGAGCTTCACCATTAATTCAGCATTTAGGAGAGTCCTGAAAGAAAAATATTTTAGAAGCTGGATAACACTTGAGTCTGGAGAGGAAGTTCCCTTTCCAACAGGACAGGACACTAAAACACTGCCAGTGGTACAACATAACAGTAGATCAAAGTATTTCCAGGTCATGGTCCAGAGAAAATTTACTGAGACCTTTTATAAAGGGGATTCAGTCTCATTAAGTTGGACATATTTTGCAAAGAAGAATGGGCAGCAATTTTAGTTTTTACATGTGAAAATTTGTTAGATATACTTAGAAAGATTTGCAGCAGTGATTGAATAAAATATTGCTTTAGGGGCATGGCAAAAATAACCAGATTTCTGTTTGGAAAAACAATCTGAAAACCATGAATCAATTTATTTCCATTTAACAATTATTCCTTAAAATGACATGTGTAAATGTTCTAAGGATATATCTGGCTTTGTTGGACGCTGCATGTACATCCATCCATATGCGCACTATATGGATGGATGTTCATTATTGCAAATGAACAGTTTTGACGTTGTTTCATATTTCTTTTTTTATGTCTAGGTCCACCCATGATGTATTTGACCCTCGTCCTGCGCAGTCTACTCCAGTCTGTCACTGTCTCACCGACTTGCTGTGTCATGTCAGTCCTACTTTCAAACAAGCCTTTACCACACTCAAAAACAGGTAAGTAATATTAAATACCACTGGATGCTGTAAGAACTGCTGTGGCTGAGTGCGATGGATGTGAATCTGCATAATGCCTCTCATTCTTCAGGCCACCACAGCCGCCAGTAGAGGCAATGCCCACTCCTTACCACACGCTGTGCTGGCTCGGACCTCCCTGCGCCTCTCGTCTCCACAAGAACACCTTCAGTAGATTGGGGGTGGATGAGCAGGCGGCAGCACAGGTTAGAAAACCACACAGCAGTGGTTTGCTGTTGATTTTAATTGTGGATATATGGCATAAAACATAAATATACCAAGCCTAAGCAGCTTTGTGGGTCTCACCTGTAGGCTCCAGACTGGAATGAGGAGTTACAAGCAGCCAGAAATCTTTCCCAGGGGAGTCTGGAAGAAAGGCTGCAGAGAGACAAAGTTTTGCTACAAGTAAGAAATAAGTCAGTGAATTTTTTGCTCATGACAGAAGTACAGTTTCTATATCTTTCTGGATTCCTTTGTCGGTCCTCTTCTTTTTCACTCACACCTCAGGTTAACAGTGCTTTCGTAAGGACTGTTATGCAGGCAGCTGAGACGGTTGTAGATGGATTTGTTGAGCCGGTAAATGGAAACCCTGAGGACCCAGCATTCCTTTGGAGAGGCCTGTTCATGAGTCAGGGGGCCGCAAGTCCAGCGTTTGGTGGTGAGAGAGGTCGCAGGTAATAAAAGCCTAAAGTCTTTTTGCATACATGGGAGAGAAGATGCACAAAACTGTACATTTATGCAGACTCCACTTTTTCTGTCACTCCTTGCAAAGATTTGCATAAAAACAGCACAATAAATTGTGCAAGTCTGAGATGCAGGTTCTGCATCTTTGCTGCAGTTCTCTAAAAGTGAGCTTCGGAAATGTTTAGCTTCCTTACAGTACACCTCACAGTGTGTGGAAAGAAAATAAACTTTCATTCTTGACCAGTTGTACTTGTCATATTTCCACATGATCAAAGCTAATTGAAAATAAGCATACTTCGACTATCTATGCACATTTAGGAGAGTTATTTTCATTTCCTGTTTCCCTAATCATGAATACCAATACTTATTTGCCTTAGTGAAGTGATGTGCTATTCTGTCTTCCCCACATTGAATACCAACTTTTATATTACACTGTGGGAACAGCATTTGTTCAGCAGGGAACAAATGCTGTTCCCTTTCTGTTGATAGGAATTAATAATGAAATAAACTGTTATCCTGTGTTACATAGTATTACTTTTTAACATAATATGCATTATTGTTTTTGGTTGTGACATAAAAATTTTAAGGGAGATGAATATTTTTTGCAATTGTAGGCATTATTATAGACGCCGAGTGTGACACTCATAACTCCTATAATGTGATTTCCTCAGATGACAAGTATTTCAGTATGTGGAGTTTTTCCCTCTGAGAAAAAAGTTAACTGGATTTTTAATTAAATATTTAGTGTACTATTGTTAAACAAGATTAAGGCATTTTACAACTTGGGCAGGGGTTTCGAATGGATTTTTAAAAAATTTAGTTTAGTATTTTCTGATCTGCTTGCAGGGCCGCTCAGAGGTTGGAGCTTAAATGCGTGCAGGCTTACAGTGACTTAGTGGGGCTGCAGGGGCTGCATACTTTACCCACAGCCATCGTGGACTACAGAGGAGTGCGTCTGTCGGCCCAGGGTCTGGCCCCCGGGTTTGAAAGCTCAGAGCAGGACCAAAAAGATTCTCCTTCTTCAGGGTACTTCTGACCTGTGACCTATATTTGAACTGTGTGAGCCTTCTATTGTCCATTTGGAGCTAAATCTGTTTCTTCTTCTCTCCTCAGAGGTTTGCTTTATGGGGTGAACGCAGGGCCCCAAGAATCCCGTCAACGCAGACGGCTGCTAGCCTTATTGGCTCAAGCCGCCAAAAGTCTGTTCATCCAGAGACATGTTGTTGTGGCCCCCAAGGGTCACCAGGTGCCTCTGTTCACCTCCCTGGACGCTCAGGGCCTGCTGGGGGCTGATGGGAGGTTCTACCTGCTAGATGTATTCAGAAGCTTCCCAGTTGATGCCAATTTCTGTCCAGAGGAGGAAGCACAAAGTCAGACAGCTGCTGGGGAGGAAGAAAGCAGCAAAAGCAGTGAAGAGAATGAGGAAAAGAGCAACGGGAATGAGAAACAAGGCTGGCCAGAGAATTATCAGAGCACTTCTGGGCTTCCAAAGAGGTTTCCTCACAGTCTCTGTCGGCTGAGGCCAGAGCTGGTGCAGGCTTTCATTCAGCACAAGTCAGTCCAATGTGACAGAAAACTTTTACATTCAGTCACAACTTTATTTATTATTATTATTATTAAGTTTAATACTCTTTGTTTATTTTCAGACATTGTCAGTTTACCCAACGTGTGAAGGAGAAGATGGATGAAAATGGAGGGTTTGAAGAATGTGCAACAGCTTGTAAGGAGTGTTTCAGCACATCCTCGTGAAAGGAAATTTAAATCCTGTTTAACACGAAGCACACATTTTAATTGTGGACCAATGTTACTTTTTCCCAGGTGACTCTCGAGCGACAGATGCCGTACGAGCTGCATGCAGAGACGTAGGCTCTGTCAGTGACATCATCTTTGAGATGCGCTTCAACCCAAATGTTTTCTCTCCAGGTATGCACTTTAACTGTACCTTCTCAGAAACAACAGACAGACAATAGATGTTTACTGGAGCATACATTTCTTGTGTTTTACATTCAGGAATAAGTTTTCCTCCCTCTGAGAGTGCGTCAACAAACCTGCAGGAGAAGTTGCTGAGAGAAGCCGCAGCTTTCATTATCACACACCAGATACCAGACTTTGTGCGTGTCTTCAATGTTTCAGATTTTGTGCTACAGGGAAATTCTCTGGGACAACAAAATCAGTGCATAATACGTTTTAATGATTGTCTTTACAGTTGCAGGGCTGCCTACACAGCAATGAGGCGCCGATGGACGGAGCATCTTTGAGACAGGCGCTGCACCAGCGAGGCATCAACCTCCGCTACCTGGGGCACGTGGTCAAGGCTATTTCCCAGTCAGAACACAAGGAGCAACTCAGGCACATAATGGTATGTTTAATTTCCTCACATTTAATTCACAAATTTAAAATGGTCTTCTTGTGACTATTTTTTTAATAATGTTCTTCTTTCTCCTGTTTCATATAAAACAGAGATCAACAATAGGTGAAATTTTCACCCGCTCAGCAAAAAGAGTGTTCAACCATTTCCTACAGGTACTTTGCAGCATTCAGTAATAACTCCAATAAGTTCTGATGTCTGGAAACCTCAGTACATGATGGGTGGTAAAAGCCTTTTCCAGTTGGAAGTTTACATTCATTCCCTGTCAATAGTATGATTTGTGTCAAACATTTTCGGTATCATTCTGCAGGTTTCTCACAACGGTCTGCTTTAAATTTGAGTCTTGCAGACTTCCCCCTTTTACCTCCAAATGTAACAACTATCACTTGGCCTAAAACATCACTTTATGTTTTTATAAGACAGATATATTTCCAAAGAAGGTAAATGATTCTGGCTGTATTTATGTCTGCTTTCCTATAATGTCACACAATGAAGCAGTGTGACACACTGCAGAGTGTAGGTGACCTAATGTCACCAACACTTAAGGCGACACCTCAAGTTTTGTATCAAATGTTGTGAATCATCCTTACAAAGTCTTGAGTTGCACCAATAATGGCCCAAAATGAATACGACAGTTTCTGTCCGTGATGAGTGCATGTAAACGTCCAACTGGTACTTTGATGTACTTTCTGTGGTTCTCCACAGAAAATGTAGCTCAGCATCTCTTCATGTCTGCATAGGGTGTGGACGTGCCAAGCCTGTCTGCAGCCATCAGTCATTTCCTCAGTTGTCTTTTGGTTCATCACTTCACACCCTCTCCTGTCGGGGAGGAGGCTAAGAAAAAGTCACGGAGGCGTGGCCGTGGGGCCGGGGCCTCCGAGAGCACGCCCTGGAGCATGCTCACTGGAGCTGAGCTCTGGAATCTGGTCTGCCAAGATGCTGTTGAAACATATGATATCTCTGACTGCCTGGGGTGAGAAGTCACAGACCTCGTTCATTCACCCTCTTTGTGTGTTAAGCAATGATGAAGTTAATGCTTAATCCCAGCCCTTTTCTCATAGTTCAAGTCCGAATCACTTGGTGGAGAACTATGGGCTTCAAAAAGTCTCTTTGCTGAGAGAATTCTGTTTGAAGACCGGAGTGCAGGTAATCAAATATTCAGTTTTGTTTCTTTGAATCAGTACTTTGCAGTTCTAAAGATGCATTCAGGATAAGACACAACGCATATATTAGAAACACCTTGAAAGCAACATAAACTCTCTGAAAACACCACTGAAAACTCTGTATCTGCACCAGCTGAGATTGAGAGACTTCGTCCTCGAGAACCAGAACAAAGCGCCCTTCAGTCCTGATGACATCCTTAACATCTTTCCTGTCGTTAAACACATCAAAATGCCGACTGCTGATGCTTCAAAGGTACACCGAGCTGCACAGACCTCCATCCAGAAGGGTATGTCTAGAAGAAAAGAAAAATACTATTGAGCATACTGTATGTTCAACACATGCTTTTGAGTGGCTCTTATGTTTATGAATCCTCCATTCTGGTGTGTAGGTCTGCTAGATCAGGCCCACGAACAGCTGAAGGAAGCAGCATACCTGTATGGCAGAGTGTGTGATGACCTGGACCCTGAGGCCTGTAACTGTAACAGCTTGTTGGCCAAAGTCACTTTCCTGCAGGGGAAAGCAGCTGAGGTATGCTCACAACTTCACAGCCTGTCAACTTCTGACAGTCATGACAGAGTATCAGCAGATTTTAAAGTATTCCAGTTATGGATAGCTGTGGCTGATTACTTAAAATATTGCTTTGTGCTTTGCAAAATATTAATCCTCTTGAAATGTTTTCACCTTCTGGCACATTACACCCACAAACATAAGCATACTTTAATGGTGTTTTAAGTAATTAACCAACATAAAGCAGTGCATAATTGAAATGAAAGGAAAACTATGCATGGTTTTAAAATTTGTCAAGTTTACTCTAATACTGTACTATGTACAAACAAATGCCTTGAGAATTGTCAATTAGTTAGTAAATGTAGTTCCTCTGTGTGCAGGTTTATTTCAGCATAAATACACATTTATTTATGCAACGTTTTACAAAACATTTCATCTAAACATTAAATAAATATGGCACAATTGCAGACCTAGCAAAACATGGCTGCCCACCTAAATTGGAAGGTCTTGGAAGGAGAGCCTTACCAGAGAAGCAGAGATTAACAGCTCAAGAGGAAATATCAGCTGACAGATTCTGAGCTCCACAAAACGAAAGTAACAACGGTTCCATGCATCCCGGATTGACCTTGATTTTTTTTTTTTTTTTGTCCTGAAGGCTCGAAGTATTCAGCTGAAGACAGTGGTCATTAGTGAGAGGGTGCTTGGCTTTGACCATCCAAACACTATACAGCAATATGTGAGTACAGCTCCATGTAGATATTTGTCATCACTGTTTACTCATCCGAGTTGTCACAGTGTGAATATTGTCACTGATGTGTGATTTATAGGCACTCCTAGCCGTGTACGCGTATGCTGGTGGGGAGACGGCCCTGGCTCAGAAATGTCTTCTCAGAGCTCGTCTGCTGATGTTGACAGTGCATGGAGAGGACCACCCGTACACCGCAACACTAGATGTAAGTCAAATCAAGTCATTAAAGTCTCACAAAGAAGAAAACACAGGTTTTGCTCATGGTTCAGCTTTTCCTCCTACTTGTTTTCTGGTAGAGTTGTCTTGGCCTGGTGCTGACAGAAGATCAAACAGGGCAGTTCCTTAAGAATGCTCTGAAACTTAACACTTCATTTTTCGGCTCCACTGATCTGCATACCGCTCTTAGGTATGTTAATTACAGCTCACAATAAAAATGTGGCTTTGACTCAGTAGGTTTACTTACTACTTCCATTTTTTTTTCTGTGCAGCCACCACCTCTTGGCCCAGTGGATGTGCAGTAAAGGAGACTACAGAAGTGCTATGACACATGAGAAAGAAGCCCTCTCTGCCTTTACATCCTTGGTTCGTAACTCTGCGAGACTGAGAGAAAACGTCAGAGGGCTCATTTTCTTTGTGCCTATCTGCTTAAATTAACTTTCTATTCCAGTTTGGAGAAGATCACCCACAGGCGAGCTGCAGCAAAGAGTTCCTGGGGACCATCACCAAGCAGGCAGTCAAAGTGGAACGCACTCTCAGACAGACAGGAAGTGAGTCTGCTGAGCAAACCGTTGAGGTAAGTGTAAGAGCTTGTATATATATATATGTATATATATGTATATATATATATATATATATATATATGTATATATATATAATCTAAAAGGTGTTAAAACATACTCAGGTTGTTGTATGTTCTTCTCTCAGTGCCTAAGCCCAACATCTGAAACTGTTCTGGAGCAGATGGTTCTGGTTACAGGGATCAGGAGGATTACACGCAGGTACATACATTTCTAAAGACTATAAGGTGTGAAATCAGAGATAAAAAAAATGATTATTAAGATGACTCGCAACAAATCTGTAGTTTGATTTATTAAAAAGCTTTTCTAGGTTTTCTATTAATACCAACTTTTAATCTCTTTGTGTTTTCATAGTGATAGGTTCCAGGAGTATAAGCAGAAACACCTGGAACGAAAGGCTGCAGCAGCAAAGGAACTGGGATTCAAGCTCCCAATCTGGAATGTCAACTCACATCTTGTTAGCAGGGAAGATAAAAGCTTGGATAAAGAAAGTGGGAAGGAAGGTGGTGACAAAGGAGCCGAAGCAGAGATAATAGACGCAGAGAGTCAACAGGAGAGTGTGTCTACCGACAGTGGTGCAGGTGTCTTAGCTAACGGTCATGTGGCAGAGCCAGCTGAGCGAAGCAAACATGAAGAGAAAGCTGATGTGGATACTAATGGAGAAGTTGCAGACGGAGAAGCACAGACAGTGAATGGTGGTGAAATGCAGTCAGCTTCAGGGGGGAAAAGTAGGGAAATAAATGGAGATGCGGAAACAATTCCCAGCCCATCTGCCCTGAGTAGTAAACTAAGCTGGGCAGATATCGTTTCAAAATCTAGCAATGGAACTGGAGGCAAGGCAGTAAATGGAGTCACTGCTAATGGAGCAGCTGAAGAGTGAAAACACTGAAAACACACACAGGCTTGTAGGGCCAAGCTTTCTAAAGACACTGCTGTAAGATGAAACTAACCTTGGATTTAAAATGTAACGTGCTCAAAACAACAGGAAGGTATTTTTAACGAAGACGAGTATTCTTTCATATTTGAGATGTTTCACTGTCACGGATGCTGTGAGAAACTTGTTTGGCTGCAATTTTTTTTTTTTTGTTTCAAAAATAAACTTTTTACTTTGCTGGTAATAAACGAATTTAGTCTTCTAGTAATAAAGCAACCTGGGTTTTGCTGCTTTTCCTGAAACTAGCATGAGCACAAAAGTTAAAATCTTGTTCACCAAGCGAGAGAAGTTATTTTCCAGCAAATATTTGAACCATATTTCAGAAGTATATTCTGCTTTCTTGACAAAATGAAAGCATAGTGAGTTTAATATCAAGATTATCTTAAAGTCAAGTATTTTTTAATGGAACTCTATGAAGTGATTGTGAACAATAAACACAGGTGTCTCTTAGCATGATGTTAACAAGGAAAGACAACATAAATCGCTGCTGCCCACGAATCTGGGAAAAATTATGAGACAATATCCATCATTCTATAGTCAAAATATATTAGCAACAGGTAGAAATTCTTTACGATGGTGACCAACTTTTATTGGAAGTTACCCAAGTAAAATTCACTTGCAGGTGGGCTTGAGCGGTCCACAAAGAACCTGTAAAAAACCTGGGTGCCAACTCTAAGCATGTTAAGTGGTAAGTATACTGCAACAATTAGAAAAAGGCTGAAAAAGTAATACCTCAAAATGCTCTTCAGTATTTAGCAATTACCCTTTTTAATTAGTTTAATTAGATGCGCTAGTTCTCGACGTACTTAGTAGCGATGTTAATATTTGTCAAAATTTGCATCTTGCATATCTGACATTTAGAACATAGTTCCTTTCAAGTTAGCTTTTGCAGAAAATATTGGTTGTCAGAACTTCACAGAACGGAAATAATCTTTTTGGTAATGCTACTGCAGTTCAAGCAAAAGAAACATTCAAAAATATGAAAGTAGTTCATAATAAACATAAATAAACACTCAAAATAATAGGCATAAACTAACCCAATGAGAGTAATTACTGCTAAATGAAACCAAACCTGAACTAAATATTATCCTTTCTTCTCCCGGAAAGCCTCAAAACAAACTTACAATGATGCTGATCTGTCAGATTGAGCATTTATTTTTAAAAAAAGGTGTGTAAATGTTAGGTTTGAAAATACATCCATTGTTAGCTAAGACCTGTCTCTGGAGAGTCTGAGACAGGTGTTTGTTTCAGTATAATTTCTAAATCTGAACAATGTTGGTATTGTGGTTCAGGTGAGTCCGCCCAAGTAGATGAAGGGAGTTTGTTAAGTCGGTCTGAAGGAAAAGTGATAATTGCTGTATCACTGAAGACGTCTATCAGACGGGAAGGACAAGGCAGAAGTCTCTCTTCACACAAATCCACAGCTTTGCTGATGTAGCTGTAATCCCGCTTCAATTCCCTCTCGATGGTCCTGCAGGCAAAAGAGGAAAGAACATCACGTCATCTCTGCCATCATTTGCAATATGGTCTCACTTCATTAATTCCTGGTACACACCTCTCTCTGATGCCGCTGAAGCAGTTTCCGATGATCGTAACCAGAGACAAGCAGTGTGGGTTCCAGTTCTGCCACAGCAGATTGTTGTAAAGGGCTTTTCCACAGTGCATTAGATAAAATAAGGTGGGCTTAGAGGCCAGGCGCTTCCCCTCCTTCACAATACAACAAAATAAGACGTTGTTTCTTCCATACAAATTGTTATTAAGTTATGATAAGGTGCAATAGCTGTAAATGTTGATGTCTGCTTAATCTACTATTAAAGTATCATTATAAATCACAGGCTGAAATACATGGAAAACATAGAAAAGCTGATTAGATCTGTGATTTGATTCAGCTAAGTAGTAAAATGTAATGCAGCTACCTTTAATATACATCTAACAGTGTCTGTCAGATGTGTAAGTCTGAACAAATAAAATGCATAAGCAGCCAAAAACTAACCTCATTTTCTGTGAGCACAGTCAAACCCAGCTCTCTTAAAATGTCCTTTTCTGCGACAGAGAATGCAGGATCATAAAGAGAGCAATCCTTCAAGGGAATCTACACAAAGAAAGAAACAGCAGCATACCATCTTAGATTAAAACACCATTTAAGAAATCTGAGGTATAACACGTATGAAATTGATTCCCTCACATGTCCTGCATCCAGTAGCAGCAGCAACATGGCAAGCTGGTAGCGGGCTGAGACACACGAAGAAAAGGAGCCGAGGCCATAGCACACACACACCAGCTGCTGGCCTACGGTCGCCTCTGTGTCCTCGTCCTCCTGGCCTTCAGTCTTTATACTGTCTGAAGGTCTTGATGGGGATGTTGAAACTAGAAGCTGATCTAAAGACAAGATTTTCATCAGGGTGCTACCTAGATCCTTCAAGAACAAGGGTTCAGTCCCTGATAGAAGTATTCATTCCAACTGAGCCCTGGTTTGTGCTGGTTCACTTGATGAAATCCTCCAAAGCGCGCTTAAGTTTGTGACTCAATGTGACAATATCTGAAAAGGCTCAAAGGAAATAAATACTTTTGTAAGGCACTGTAAATACTTAGCTGTGCACTACACTTACTTTTCCACTGTTGCCAAAACTCTTCAGCTCTCAGCTCAGACCTAAAGGAGAACAAATAAAAGCAGTTAATAGTGTGTGATGCTAATCTGCTGAACTTTGGAAAGATTTAATCTCACAGACTGAGGATATTCATTGGGTTGCAGCTGATCTTCATTTCTTACACTGTATCTCTGATCCGTCTGACAAGTTTCTCAACATCCAGCTGCTCCTGAAGACATACAGAGGGGACTTGTTGGTGAGATCGAAATTTCCTTGATGCACCTTTTCCCCGTCGAACCACCTGCCACTCTTCTACAGAATCCGACATGTATATATTACTATGCAGAAATATGTGCAGAAATGTCATAAAAGGTATATTTTATGATGCATATTTTTATTGCAATCGTTTTCTGCTGGAGAGCGTATAGGCTGGGAAGCCGCCAGCACGAGGGATTATTTAGAGAACACAGAAGTTCCTCTTCCGGGGTCACGTCATTTTTTCAGTTTAAAATAAAATGATAGTCAACAAATCAAAGGAGTCGCAAAATAACGTAGTGTAAAATATTGTGCACACATGCGAAGTAACTAAAATCAAAATAATAATATATTCAATCATTGATCATTAATATATATATATATGTTTTCGTGCTTCTCAACAGAATAACTGGAGTAAAAAAATAAAACCACAATTCAGTTGTTAGCAGTAAAAACAGAACTTAAAACCTAAGTCGGGGAAACAGAGACTTTTATTTTGTTCGTATTCATGCCTATGCTTTCATTAGGAACAAGAATTGATGTAACACCTGTAAACCGGAAGTACTTGGATCTGCTAAAACGACCGTTGTCGTTAGCAGAATTGTTTCTATTTTCTAATTTTAAAAAAACATGCTGTTGATCTCGAATAAGAATACTACATAAACTTTAACGTGAGTATGATAAAATAATTAAATGTTTTCCAGTTTAAATTGTTTCAACGTACAGACGTATAGATTATGGCCCACGTTAGATTTTGCTAGTTTACATTAGCTTTCAGGTCGCCTAATTGTCGCTAAATAGCAATGTGTAAATATAATTTTTTAACACTTGTCTTTTTTTGTTAATATTTTATTGTGGTTAACTATGAGCAAATTTCTGCTACAAAAACAATATCCTATTTGTAATCCTAGTTGTTAGTTTAAGGCAGTAACATTTATATTATTTCTGAAGGGAAACGCAGTCTTTTCTGACACACAGGTACAAGATTTTGTTTTCCCCTCAGTTTTCAATCAGATGTTTTCATTACCATCAGGTCACCAATTTTCACATATTCTTCTGTTTTTTTGTGCGTGTGTTTCCTGCCTCAACATTTAGATGTCCATGTCTCACCTTTACGGGCGGAGGGAGGAGGAGGAGGAAGGTGTGGAGGTAGAGAGCTTTGAAGTGACAGACTGGGATCTGGCCAACGAGTTCAACCCGGAGCGTCGCAGGTTCAGGCAGACCAAGGAGCAGGCCACCTATGGCATCTGGGCTGACAGGGATTCAGATGAGGACGAGAGGCCAAGCTTCGGAGGCAAGAGGTAGTGTCACCTAATCTGATTTCTGTTGACAAGTAGTAATAGGCTCAGTTAATGTGTTTTGTAAAAAATATTAATACCTAGGCCCTTTTTACATTACAACCACTAACTTAAGTACCTTTAATTTGATATGTCAGACCAACACAAACTAGAGATCTTGTTTTTATACAAATAAAAATCTTAAAATGTTACATTCATTACTACTACCTAACCCAGGTCCAACTCCTCCACGACTTTCTCCCTGACTTGTCTGCTGCGTTACTTGTTCGTTAGCTGGTGTTGGCTGAGGCCTTCACAGATCAGCTGAAGTCATGCTGACATTAATTACACACAATAGGCTCTATTTGTCAATAAGCTGACATCTGAATTAATTTTCTTTACACTAGATTTCCTTTAATATGTTGAATACAAATGTAGCAAACAAGATTATTTTTGCCTAGCATGTAAAAACTTAGTAAACCTATTAATATGTAGACATTTGATGTAACATTAGTAAACTGGAAGTTCTTGGAACTGGTAGGGCGATAATTGTCATTAGCAGAATTGTTTCTATTTTCTAGTTTAAATAAAAACCTGTTGTTTTCTGCTAACAAAATCATTCGTGGCTGGACAAAAATGTGGAACATTTTTATTATTCAAGGCGCTGTAAATGGTTGTGACATTTTTTTTTTCTTCTCCAGGTCTAAAGACTACACTGCTCCAGTGAGCTTTGTGAGTGCTGGTGTGCGTAAGACTGCAGCTGAGGAGAAACAGCAGCAACAAGAAGGAGGTTCTGATGACTCTGATGATGATTCCCCTCCAGTTCCTCCTCCTCCACGTGCGACAGCTCCCAAAAAACTTCAGATGGTGAATTTATTTATGTCTGCATTTTGTCCATTTGCTAACCATTAATTTGAAGAAAATATAGGGAAGACTAGCAAGGCCTTCTTTTAAAGTGTTTTGTTTTTCTAGGGTACTTTTGGTGGGAACCAGTCCCAGAGGTTTGCAGGTGGCATACAGTCTGGTAAAGGCATTGGAAACTGGGAGAAGCACACCAAGGGAATTGGACAGAAACTTCTGCAGAAAATGGGTTACCAGCCAGGAAAAGGTTTGGGCAAGAATGCTCAAGGTGGGTAGAACTGACAGTGATATCGTCTTGTTGTGTAATTTTATTTACATTTCAGAGGAGAGGTGGTGTAGTTGGGAAACTTTAACATGAAGTTCTCTGCCATTGCTGCAGGTATTGTGAACCCCATCGAGGCCAAAGTTCGTAAGGGAAAAGGAGCAGTCGGTGCTTATGGCAATGAGCGAACTCAGCAGAGCCTTCAGGACTTCCCCGTGGTTGACTCTGAGGAAGAGGAGGAAAAGGTAAACTACTGGAAAAAATGTCGTCATTCACACTTTTCCCATTTATATCCACTATGGCTTTTGCTTTCAAAACCTGTATCCTGATCCTGCAGAGCCTCTTTAGCGTTATTTGTTTTTGCTTTAAAGGAATTTAAGAAAGAGTTAGGCCAGTGGCGTAAGGATCCGGCTGGGACTGCAGGAAAGAAGAAACCAAAATACTCCTACAAAACTGCAGATGAGCTAAAAGCTAAAGGTAAAATGGCTTATCGGAGCACACCGGCATCTGCAGGAGAGCTGGCACAAGTCAAGGTATGTCAATGCCTTAGATTGGATTTCTTCATATATGTTCGCATGGATTACACAACAGTTTTGGGGGAATTGGGCTAATGTGTTTAAGCTTAAATATAAAGTTGCACTCACATTTATGGCCCTCACACACTAGAGTATTTTGTGAAGTATACATTCTTACTTTTTCAGGCATAGAAATCATTCTTATTTATTCCTCCCCTCTCTCGTACATCATTGCTAGCTTTGAATGGTTTTATATGGATTCTTACTCATTAAATTTAGAAGGCAGGATTTTTTGTTTATATGTTAGCGAATGAGTCATAGATGTAACAATGTTCATTTTTCACTGGGAATACTACCTCTGGAACAAAATGAAGAGTTCGGGCATGAATATCTTGAACATGTGAGTCCATTGAAGCCTGCTATTTAGCGTTTTAAATGTAATTTTCCTATGTTTCTCCTGGTTAAGGTCATAGATATGACTGGCAGAGAGCAGAAGGTTTACTACAGCTACAGCCAGATATCCAACAAACACAGCGTTCCAGATGAAGCCCCACCAAGCCTGGCCACTCGCGATCAGAAAGGATCCGGCTTTGCTCTCCCTGAGCTCGAGCACAACCTGCAGCTTCTGATAGACCTCACAGAGCAGGACATTTTACAGGTGAGGGGAAACGGTGAAGTGCATTCAGCAAGAGCAAGACTTAATCTTCATAAAACATTAATAATCTGAGGTACAAATGTAAGCGTTACCAAATGGTTTCTAAGCTTCATTTCTTTCCCTGGTGCATGTTTCGCAGTCCGCCAGGCGTTTGCAGCATGAAAAAGACGTGGTTGTTTCTCTGAGCCACGAATCTCGAGCTTTGCAGAGTCGACTGGACACAGAGCAGAATGCCATTAATAGAATGGAGACTGTGTTGGCCTTGGTGGAGCGATTTCCGACGGAGGAGACGGCCCCGGGCGAGGGGCCAACCCTGCAGGTTTATGTTACACTGATTATACACTGTAGACCCTCTATCGTCAAGCATTTTGAGTTTTATCGTCCCAACCATGTTCTTTTCATCACTTCTTCTTCCTCTGTGTTCAGGAGTGTGCCCGTATGTTTGAGACCCTGCAGACTGATTATTATGAAGAGTACAAGACAATGGGACTGGGGGACCTGGCTGTCGCTGTTGTACACCCGTTACTCAAAGAGAAACTCTCCTCCTGGGACCCTCTCAAGGTATTCTTCTACTATCGTCACAGCTGAAGAAAATGATGACATTTTTAAGTGGTGTTGCCAACATGTTTGTCTGATTATTTCAGGACAGCTCATATTGTCTGGAAGATATTGGTCAGTGGAGAGCAATCCTCGAGTCCCAGGACATGCACTCCAGTGGTCCACATTCAAACATGGATCCATACCACAGGTGATTTTAAACAAAAAAAGAGAGACTCAGATGTGCCTGGTGAAGAATTTGTGCCAAACAGAATTTCTATCTAGTCATAATTGACGTGAGTTTCTCATTAATGTTGAGCTTTTAACAAAACAGTTAAAACTTTATTCTCTTTTTGTGGGCAGAGTAATCACACAATTAGAGAATTTTAAATACAAAAAGTAAATGCACACATTAGAATTTGATGATATTCTTTAATCCCATAGTCTGCATTAAAATTATGCATGTAATCTTAAACTTATAAATAATAATATTTAGGTAAATCCTAATTAGCAGCTTGCAGATAAATTTTGCACCCATGAAAAACTGGCCTAATTCTGATATATTTGATAGCTCTTTTTATTAAACTATTAGTAAGGGTGAATGTATATGCATTTCTAAATAAATGTAATCCTATGTAGATTAGAGAAGTCCTCAGTCAATTAAAATATGTCAAATTAATTCTTGTTTGTAAAATTCAAGTTGTGTCAATGTTTATAAACATGCATTAAAACACCTTATTTAACAGCAGTTGTGCTGATTATAAGAGGATATCAACTTCTGCCACTATGTTTTAGTTTGTGTTTGTAAAGTGTGTGATGTACGTTTATTCATCCAGACTGTTATGGGAGGTGTGGATCCCAGTGATGCGCTCCTGTGTGTCCAACTGGCAGCCTCGACTAGTTGGGCCCATGGTGGACTGTTTGGATTTGTGGGCCCCTCTCCTCCCCCCGTGGATCCTAGATCAGCTGCTGGAGCAGATGATCTTACCCCGACTGCAGCGAGAGGCAAGACAAAGACCGTCTCACATGATTGTGTATTCTCCCTAATATCAGCATCAGAAGACAGATTTTAAGAGCTTCTTCCTTGCCGACACAGGTGGATAACTGGAACCCTTTGACCGACACCGTCCCGATTCACTCCTGGATCCACCCTTGGCTGCCTCTGCTCCAAGCCCGCCTGGAGCCTCTTTACCCACCGATCAGGAGCAAACTGTCCAACGCTTTGCAACGGTGGCATCCAAGCGACGCCTCAGCCCGCCTTATCCTGCAGCCGTGGAAGAATGTGTTCACGGCAGGCGCATGGGAAGCCTTCATGGTGAAAAACATCATCCCTAAACTAGGTATGTCCGCAGGGATGCTTAGGACAATGTTTGGTAAATCCATCAATGAATGTGTACTTTGCTGCTCTCTGTTCTCCATTTGTTGTGGCTGCGACTAATGGCAGTCTCTCTTCTGTGCACTGGGGAAGCCTTGTGTCTGGAAGAACTGGTTATCAACCCTCACCAGCAGCAGATGGAGCCATTTCACTGGGTGATGGACTGGGAAGGCATGCTGTCGCCCTCCAGCCTGGTCTCACTTTTGGATAAAAACTTTTTTCCTAAATGGTTGCAGGTAAGTGAATGCACTTGGAATCAAACAGATCTTATGGACATATAAGCAGATCATCTTCAAGTCTGTTCATTATTAGGCTAATTATGTAGTGAGATGTAAGTAGTTTAAATAACATTAAGAAATTTGGAAATTTCAAAATATTTTTCTGGACTATGATTTGTTTACAATCAAAGGTAATTAAACTCCAGCCAAAAAAGTTTAACTACCAACAGAGACAAGCAATATTAATTTTGTTATACAACTGTAAATGTAATTGTAAATTTAGGAAAGGAAATTATTGTGAAATACTGCAGAGTAAAATAACTTTTATGTTCTGTATCTGTGTTGGTTAAAGGTGCTGTGTTCGTGGTTGAGCAACAGTCCAAACTATGAGGAAATTACTAAGTGGTACCTCGGCTGGAAAAGCATGTTCAGTGACGTCTTGTTGGCGCAGCCACTCATTAAAGAGAAATTCAACGAAGCTTTGGACATCATGAACCGAGCAGTGTCTTCAGGTATGGGACATTGTCCATATTCCTTTAAAAGATGTACTGAAGAGTCTTAAAAAAGTTGTTTTGCCTTAAAAATCTTAATATTGCATCTCAGCTTGCCTTTCCACTGAAACCTATGGTAACACTTGTTCACTTTTGCAACCACAGGGGGATACATGCAACCAGGAGCAAGAGAGAACATTGCATATCTCACACAGACAGAAAGACGGAAGGACTTCCAATACGAAGCGCTGCAGGAGCGCAGGGATGCTGAGAGCGTGGCTCATAGAGGCATCAGTACTGGTGTGCCGACAAACTTTAAAGATCTCATTCAGACCAAAGCAGAGGAGAACAACATCGTCTTCATGCCCTTAGTGGGCAAACGGCACGAGGGGAAGCAGCTCTACACATTTGGCCGTATTGTGATCTACATAGACAGGGGCGTTGTGTTCGTGCAGGGGGAGAAGACTTGGGTTCCCACGTCTTTGCAGAGTCTCATAGATATGGCAAAGTGAACTTGGACAGGCGAAGCTTTTGGTTTGTTTTTTTTATAAAACGATTTAAAAAGTAAAGCAACTTTTTCATGTAATTTTAGCACAGTGGTTATTTGTCATGTATATAAATTTAAAAACTGTCAGACTGAATAAAAATGATGACCATTCACAGACTACTTTCCACAAATAAAACATGTTTTCCATTTTTCTTTTTTTTTCTTTATTTATGAATGACCTCTCAGTTAGAATTGACATCCCTTTAATGTGACTTTGGACTTTTTATGGAAAGACAACGTACACGTTTGGTCTTTCAATCCCTTTTTTGCAAGTTTATGACAGATCTAGCAAAAGCCAACTCATTACTTTCATCATTGGTGGAACAATAGTGGGAATTGTCTAATGAGCGGAACATCCTGGAGTTAGCCAACTTGGGAAGAACTGCTACATCTCCCTCAAGAAAACTTAGACTTTAGAAACAAAGCTGACCATCCATAGCAGTAGCTAGGAACTGTCATAGAAAGCTGAAAATTTACTTTGATCATTCTCACCAACTTTAATAGAATAGCATAAAAATGCTAGAGCAACATAGAAAAGACAGTAGAGTCACTCTCTTTTTTGGAGACCAAATTCTAGTAGAGACAAAAAGACAGCCCTGTGAACAATAAGACCTATCTTAATCTGTCTATAAACTGTTTACTTCCTGTTGATAGCTATAAGACAATCCTGGTTAAATTAATCAAGAAAGGTAGAAAATGTACAATAACTTAATTCCCCCGATGTGTCTTACAAATTTCCAGTAATACTCATTTGGAAAAGTTTCATGTTTTGTTTCCATATAATTTATTGTAATACAACAAACATGACAAAACATTTTTGACACTGAAAGAGGTACTCCTGGTTACCACATCATGACAGTAGGTGGCAGTCTTATTTCTGCTTATTGTGGTTCGGTTGTTGATTATTGGCTAATCCAGGCTTCCGTCGACATTCGGCGCTTTGTGGTAAGACGGCATTATAGCTCTTTTTGTTGCTAATTTATTATTAAACTATTACGGTGCCATTTTTTTCAAACAAATTGGTGCATGAGCGTGTTTGAAACACAATAATTGACAAATCCTATTCATTATAGTCGTCAGGAAAGACGACTATTTGCGGCTGAACCTGTTAGCAGCTAAGCTATCACAGGCTATGTGGCTAGCATTAGCATACTTCTAACATGTTGCTAAACTGAGGTTTCGTGTCGTTTCTTTTATCCGGTTGATGCACGTAGGTAGCCATGTCGACCGATGCCTTAAAGAAGAGAAAGTCGAAGGTTCTCCGCGGTGAAGGAGGGACCCCAGAAACGAAGCGAGGCCGGGGGGATGTGGACCAGGTAAGCACAACCAGAGAACCGACGCTCTGCAGACAGTGTGTCTTCATCTGACTTCATGACCATTTTAATAAAATAAGAAAAACAACAGATAAAAAGATTTGTGTTTTAAATTAACACGAAAACCCCTTTAACATTTTCTATAAAATATGACAAAAAAATAACTTCTGTAAAGGAATAATTTAGGACACCTCTGTATTTAGCCCCACGTACAATGTCAAAAACTAGTTTTAGTAATTTCATAATCGGAGCAAACGATTCGAACACGTTTTCTCCGCATGTTGGTGCAGGTTTGCCCCTTTTTAAGTTTAGGATATTTAGTTCTGAAGTGTTGGTGAACTCAAAGGTAAGATTAAAAGCTGTCTGAGGCCTACAGATTGTTGCAGGGATGTGGAAAGGCTGAGAAGAAGAACCTGAAAGCAGCCTACAGGTGGGGGACATTCAAAACAACTGTCAGCACAAACTTGACATCCATTAACATCCATCAGACATGCTCATCATCACGCCATCCACCGTGAATTCTTGTCAATGTTAGAGTCTGTCGGAGGAAAATATGAGGCCTAGAGGAAAACAATTAAAGCCGAAGCAGAACTGCACCTTTATTATGCATGTATGATTTTGTGTCCTTGCTTTATTGATTCTATCTTCTCATACCCACATTGCCGCATGCTTATGTAACCATAACCAATCCATATGTCACATATCCAGTCACATATAGTCATGGGTGTTAGTCTTGTAAATTGCCATGAAAGGTCAAAGGAGAGTTTTCCAACTTTTGTTTTCTATTTAATGCATCAAATTAGGTTATTTTTTGTATTATAGTCCAATTAAATTACTTTCTTTTTTAGATGAAATTCTGATTAGCTGTTGATGTCTGAACAGTTTCTTACAAAAAACTATATTTCATAGGGTGTCATAATGTTTTTCACAAGAGATATTATTGACACTCATTTAGGACAGTGTTGACATCTTGAAGGAAACAAAACAGAGGAAAATATTGTTTAACTGCAACCTGTATCATCATGGTGTCACAAAGAGGGGACAAATATGAGGAATTATAACCAAAAATATTTTGTTTTTCATTTAGATTAATTGAAACCATTTAACATTGATAACACAATGAGAGCAACAGGGAAGAGGTGACCTATAAATACACGTGGATTCCTAATTTTTTAACTGTTGCTTCATTCAGGACGTTCGTGTCTATAATGAGGAGGGGGAGCTGGACGGCAGGGACCCGGAGCAGGACTACCTGCAGTACAAAGAATCCTGTGAGAGTCTGGCTACAGTCATGAGTGAGATCCAGGAGCTGAAAGCCAACGGCGCCAAAGAGGGGGTAAAACAATCAATTCAGCATAAATATTGTTTCCCATCGTTCCTAATGGAGAGTACCTTAATTCGATTCAGTGTGGTGTGTTTTGTTTTCTTCTCAATTATGTATGGGGTTGATTATTTCGCTTTTGCAATTCAGTAAAAAAAAAAAAACGAGTACTGCTTATACATAAACGGCACCTTTATACAGAATATGTATTCTGATTAAAACTGAAGTTTTAAGTAAGAATTTGTTTAAAAAAAACAAACAGAAAAGGAAAAAGACATTATGCCAAAATTAGACATAATGGTTTCTATGAAAATTATCCAATAAACTGACAAGAAAAGGAACTGTCATATCAGCATAAGCGAATGAAGAAATCTTTTTTTTTTTTTCCATCAAGCGTAATCATACACATTGATCAGTGACTAACTACTTGCTACATTTAAAACATGTCTCTTAAAATTGATATTTCTTCAAAGGAATCAATAATTAAGAAGGGAAATATCTCCAAGATGTCTGGAAGTAATGCTGCAGATATTTAGCGTCTCAGATTCCACTCCTCTTGTATCTGCAGTGTATGCAGTAAGAGGACCTTAAATATCTATATATCTAACTGGTGTGTTTCTCCTTAGAATGCTGAGGTGGAGCTGAGACGCATGCAGGGCTGCATCCACTTCATGAACCTGAAAAAACTCAACCGTTTAGCTCACATGCGTCTAAAAAGAGGGCGAGACCAAACCCATGAGGTAATTCTTCCACAGATCTACAATGGAGTTAATGACAGACAAAATAAGTTGAGTTGTACTGTTCCATATATTCTCAAAAAAAAATGCTGATGCGAGTTCCCTTTGTGCTGATCACTGAAGGAGTGTTGAACTAAGCACTTTTGTCCTTGCAACATCTAACTGCAGTAGATGCTACAGTCTGCAGAAACAGTTTGAGTGCGCTTGTGTTGGATTGTAAATGTTCGCTATAGATCGTATTTAAGCTCATTAATCTTTGATTTCACATAAACCTGGCTCTCAGTTTTGGCGTATTGTCAGGTATAAATGTATTTGTGTTTGTTTTGCGTCCGTCAGGTGATTCTTCTGGTGGAAAAGCCTCACCAGCGATTTATGTTTCTGTCCTCAGGCAAAGCAAAAGGTCGATGTGCTTCATCTTCAGCTGCAGAACCTCCTCTATGAGGTTATGCATCTTCAGAAGGAGATCAGCAAGTGTCTCGAATTCAAGTTAGTGTGAATTACTCTTTGTTAAATTAAGCATTTATAGTTTTATTGAGACAATGTACGTCACTGACGTTGCGCCAGTTTACCTTGGCATAAAGGACTGGAAGACGGTGCCGTGCAAAAATATTTATTTTGTCATGTTACGACCTCAGAGTTTGATGTGTTTTATGTGATAACCCGACAGAAAGTAGTGCATTATTGAAAATAGATGATGTATTAAATTTTATTTCTATTAAAATCCTGAAGTGCAGCGTGCATTTGTCTTCAGCCCCCTTTACTCTGCTACACCTAAATAAAACCAAGTGCAACCAGATTTGGTCACATAGTTTTATAGAGTCCACATGTGTGTAATTTCAACTCTGTTCTGAAAAGGCCTCAGAGAACATTAGGCAGTAAACATCTTCGTGAAGATGGCGGCATCATCGTGCTGCGGGGTTTATTTTCCTCAGCAGAGACAGGAAAGGTGGTCAGAATTAATGGTAAGATGGCTGGACAACACAAAGCCAGAGAAACGGAGGAACGGTTTAGATGAAAATGTTGGAATGTGTTAGAACGGCATCTTCGAAGCCCAAACCCGGTTAAGAATCTGTCGGAACATTTAAACATGCAAGTTCAAAGATCCTCTACATTCAAACTAGCTGAGTTTGGTGTGTTTTGCAAAAAAATAATGGATAATCATGTAATTATCTGTTTCTTCTGGTTGCAGCTGCAATAAGAAGGAAGTGGCAATAAAAAGGTTCTATAAAGTCAGCTCTATGTGCTGTTTCTTTTACAAAGAACAGTTTTCAGGCTTTTCTTTGTAAAACATTTCCAAACCCATATTTTCTTTTCTTGCCACTTCATAAATGCATATATTTAATGAAGTTCAATAGATGTTAACACTTTTACATGGAAATGTGTCTGAAACGTTGTTACAGTAAGCTTTTATGTAATAAAATGAAACTTTAAAGACTTTGATCAAAATATATATGAACGCCGCAGTCCAGTTACACTTAAAGCAATCTTCGACTGTTTCACATTTTCAGATTTATATTTTGTCACATTGATTAGCATCTTTCCTGCTTCAGATCCAAGCATGAAGAAATTGACCTGGTGAGCGAAGAGGAGTTCTTCCAGGACGCTCCGCCGGAGATTTCCAGGCCCAGCCTGACCAAAAATGATCCCCACCAGCTGACACTGGCAAGACTGGACTGGGAGCTGGAACAGAGGAAGAGGTGAAAAACTGGAAGCAGAGTCGCCCAGAGTTGGAATAGCTTGGTGTTGCTTTTATTAACTCTTGGAGAGGTGAAAGAAGTTAAGCGAAAGTTTTTGGAATCCAGGTTGGCGGAAAAATACGAGGAGTCACAATCCACAAAGGAGAAAATTCAGAAGACCATCGAGGTAAAGAAGGAGCATCTGAGAAGCCTTCAGCCTGGACTGAATGCCATCATGCAGGTGCGTTATAAAAAGTTGAAGGAAAACAGACAAATTGTGTTATTCTGTTTATGTTCTAGCCTAGAATCAGTTTGAAATTCTCAGCTAGTTTTTGGCGACTTTATTTGCAAATTCAGTGAAGACCCCTTTTCCCCTCATGCGCTGTCTCCACAGGCGTCTCTCCCGGTGCAGGAGTATCTGTCCATGCCATTTGAAAAGACCCAGAAGCAGGCAGAGATCGCCCGTCACCTTCCTCCTCCGCTCTACGTGCTGTTTGTTCAAGCAAATGCTTACGGCCAAGCCTGTGGTGAGTCAAGACGGAATATATCACAAATAATCAAGAAATTTTAGTTTGACAGCTCACCATGCAGTTTCGATTTGATAACTGATTAATTTTTTTTCATATTTTAGACAAGAACCTGAGTGTGTCGATCTGCGGTGACGTGGACGAGGCCAGGGCCCTTTCCAAGCCTCCTGATGATTCTCAAGGTACATGCAGCGCCGTGTTGATGCCGCTGGAGTCTGTCCACATTAAAAACTCAGCTTCTGTTCATTTAGTTGGATTTTCTTTTTCTTTTAACGTGTCTGTTCTTCAAAATGTGACATTTTTGTTTCCAGATGATGAGAGTGATTCAGATGCAGAAGAGGAGCAGGAGAAAACGGTGAGTTTCAGGACAGGATGCGCACACACACACACACACACACACACACACACACACACACACACACGCTCAGAGGTTAGTGAGTTCAGTTGTTTTATAAATATATCCGTCTCTGGGTTGGACACAGAAACCCTTGCCTGAAGTTTTGCTTTCCACACACTGTGGTCGGGTGGCTCAGAGAGTGGCACCGATCGATCGATGTCTACATCCGGAGGCGAGTGGGGGATTCTGGGAAATATTTACCCAGATCGGGGAGGTGACTGTAACCTGAGTCCGTCTGGGACGTGCACTCTCAGCAGCAGAGCAAAGCTGGATTTTAGCATCTAAATGGATGAAGGTTTAGTGGTGACTTAAAGATATGATTTATGAACTGAAGGTTGTGACACAGTTTTAAAAAATAGTATTTGAGTATTTTTTTCCAGGCACAACAGTGTTTGAGAGAGAGGGTGAAAAATATGTATTTAATGACTTTATTTCCTGAAAGTTTTAGCCATCAATCTGCGCATTTTTCATCTGTCTGTGCATTGGTTTTTCCATTCATCCATCCATTAGTTTGTTTATTCTTATAACCGTCTGTCCATTGATTTGGCCGGCATTCATCCATCATCCATGTGTCTGTCTGCCCGTCCGTCTGTCAAACCAAGCAGTGAAAAGGCCTGCGTTGAAAATCAACCAGCTCCAGTCCTCAACATGCACTGTTCTATATGTTTGTCCTTAGTCCAACACAGTGACTCATTTGTCTGATTTACCTGTTCATCAAGTCATCAGACTCTAGTGGAGCCTTTTAGTGGGCAACCTAATTGCTTCATGTATGTTGAGACAGGAAACATGGATGACTTTGGGTCTGGAGGACTGGACTCGGCCACTCCTGCTGTTGTGGGCCTGCCCTGTTATTGTGCACCCAAACTCCCTTTTTGCCTTTCTCAGTCTTTTACCATCAATTAATTTCTTATCTTTTTTTAAATTTTACCTATTACTAAACTTCAAAGGTAAAAGTTAAACTTTTGTGTCATCACGTAGTGCTCTCTACATCCTTAACAAAAGAAAAATATTTCTTTCCATTTCTCCAGTCTTTTCAGCTATTTGCTTCTCTAAGTGCATCTTATAAACATCATGAAACATCTGCCTTTTTGTGTTTTCTAATGTTATGTCTTGGTGGCTGTGTGTTTGACAGAAGAGAAGGAGGCCGACAACAGGTGGACAGCTGGACGACAAAAGACGAGAGATGCTAAAAAGACACCCTCTGTCTCTCAGCTTGGACCTTCTGTGTAAAGGTAAAGATTTTCTCCATTTTTTTTTTCCACACCATACGTCTTAATATTTACAGTTGTTTTCTCATGCACACTTTGTAATGTGACCACATATTTGCTGTGCTGCGATGTAACTCTATATTTATGGTTGCATGAGGGAGAAATCGTGAGCGGCTCTGCCGTGGCATGACACCGCTTGACCCTAGTGTTCCCTCTGCTGGCAACAAAGGGAACATGGTGACAGATTATGGGGGAGATCTGCATTGCAGGCGTAACTCTACCTAATGTGGGAGGGGAGGGGAGGAAGTGAAGGGAGGTAGATTCTTGCAGCATCGTAGGTCTGCAGCACCTACAGCATCTTGTAAGCGTTTTCTCTCTCTGCTTTGTTTCTACCCCAGTTTCCCTTCATGATCCCCCTCTCCCCTCCCCCCGCCCCCTCGCTCTGCTGCCAGCAGCCTTTTTAGTGCAGGAAAAGCAAAAAGAGAGTAGCATAGGTGTGAGTGATTGACAGCGTGTCACTGAGTTCAGTGTTACTGCAGAGACGGTATGTTAAAAGATGACCATCAGCATAGTGCGTGCTCCCCAGGTGCGGTAAGCTGCCACGCTGACCACGCCCTATTGCTGCTCTCCAACACCGTGCAGAGTGAAGTAAACCCACGAGGGCTATCATTGGGAGGATTAATGAAGGGAGGATGAGAGCGTGTTACGATAGCAGTGAATCGGCTTTTCAGGATGATTTATTTCCCTCATTATCCCTACAGATGGCAGCACTCTGCATCTCTACTTCTTCTACCTGATGAATCTGAATATTCTGACTGTGAAGACAAACGTCTCTACCTCCACAGACCTCAACGCGGCCATCAGCGCCGGGTGTGTATAAACTCGACTCTGTGTGAGGACTCCAATTCAAACTGGAAAGCTCTCAATGTTTTTACCTCGTCCCTTAGTCCAGTGAAAGAAAATGGTGTGGGAAAAATATGTTTCCCACAATGATGTTTTTAATAAGTGATATCCATCAATCTGTCCTTTTATCAGTTGTTGGTCTATTCATCTTTTCATCTGTTTGCCCCTTATAAATCAGATTGTCCATCCAATTAGCTGTTCTGAATGATTTATCATTTCTATTTAAAAAGGCCTCAACTAAAAAAAGAGGATGCAAAGAAAAAACTAATATGCTAATTCCATGCATCTGTCAGTAAAGCTAAAAAGAGAAGTGTTTATTAATGAGAGGTTGAATATTTTACATACCAATTAAGTTGATTTACATACAAATTCAATCAAATGTGTATTTGTCCTTGGGAGTTTAAAAGGTTGGTATGGATTTTCCAGGCACACGGTGCCATTTTCTATTACAATCAACAATGTTAACTTCCGTTGTCATAAAAATGCTGTATATATTAAACGTTAAGAGAAATTTTACTTAGCAATTTGACACCTTGAAATTGGGACCTGTCCCTTTAAGGAGCTCCTTCTCTTTCTGACACTTCGCTTTCACGGTCATCACATCAACATTCGTCCGTTGTGCCATTTACAGCCATCTTAGGAATGTTGGACTGAGAGAAAAGTAGTTTGTATGATGAGCAGCAGGCATGCAGTTTCTCCAGGTTTTTGCTAATTGCTGCTGCCACTAGTCTGAAGGAGCTGAGAACTCTCATCCCCACGGAGAAAGGGAAATTTCTTTCCACCCTGATTGTTTGTATTTCTTCTTTAAAAAGAGGCTTAAAAGGACTGAGAAATCTGAAAATTCAAGCCTCATGAAGTGTTGGATTTGTCAGACACTTTATCACACTTTCTCATAGAAACCCTGCCTTTAAGAGCCGAAAGATACTGGAACAGTGTTTTCTTTTCTCCAGAGAGCTTCTTAAATCTGAAACTCTCCTGAGCTGTCTCTACACCAGTGACCAAGGAAGAGAAACTCCCAATCCAGCCAATCGCTACCAGTTTGACAAAGTCGGGTAAGGACATCGAGCAGCAGCGGAGAATAAAAAACGAGCTCTAGATTACAATGCCACTTGTCAGTATATTCAAGAAGGATTAACATGTAATTCTACTTTAGGATTGTTTCCTTTGCTGACTATGTGGAGGAGCTGGGATATCCCTACATGTGGGTCCAGAATCTGGGAGGACTTCATTTCCCCACTGAATCATCAGAGGTGTGTGCCGACACCCTGAGGTGCCTCAGGAAAGCAAAGCTGCTGCGGTTAAATGCCGGTGTATGTCTGTGTGTTTCCAGGGCGTTCTGGTGGGCAGTTCTCTGAGCGCCAGCCACATGGAGACCACCATGAAGCTGCTGAGGGGGCGAGTCCTGTCCCGCTTGGCTCTGCACAAACAGTTTGCTTCTTTAGGTGACTCGCTTTACAACTTGTGTTAAATAATCTTAATTGTGGATCGCCGTGCAAGAGGTTGACTGTGTTTGTGGCTGCAGAGCACAACATCATTCCGATCTCCGCCGAGTGTCAGCACCTGTTTCCTGCCAAGATCATCTCCCGTCTGGCTCGGTGGACCACCATCACTCAGCAGGAGTACTTGGTAAATTCAAGAAGAAGCCACTTCAACATTTTCATTACAAGTCCACAGTGTTCATGCTCAGTGTAATCTCATCTGAAGGAGCTGCCCTACACTCATCATGTAACTGAAGCCGGACTGGCCAGAGAGACAGACCTGTACTTCATGGCAGTTGTGGAAAGAGGAACAGGTGAGTCCAGTCACTGACACCATGCATGAAGTAATTTGTTGTGAATCTTTTAAAAAAGAAAAAACCCGCCATGGCTGCTTTCCCTTTAGCGCGTCTTCACGCCGCTGTGGTCCTGAGTCCCCGCTACCCAGAAGTCTCTCCTCTGTTCTCTCTGTCCCTCAACTGGAAGGGAGAGTGCAGCGGGCGCAGCGATGACAACCTCAGAGTATGGACATTTCAGCTTATTATATCCTCAAATTCTGTTCTCAGTTTACTGTTTTGCTCCTGTAATACAATAAGTACCTTGAAAAGTATTCATCCTCATTTAACCTTTTACCGTTTGTCCCTGTCGGGAGGCCTAAATGTATCTTATTGTCGTTGGCAAACACAAAGTAGTGCACAACATGAAGTGGGTGAAAAAGAGAATTTTCATACATTTCTATTAAATATCCGTCCATACTGAAATTGGTCTTTGCTTGATTTTAAGGGATGTGAATTGTTTTGCAAGATTGTATGTAATGTTTTGTCGTCTAAACGTCGTTTATATTTTTAGGCCATGGAGAGCGAAGTGAATGTGTTCAAAAACGAGCTCCAGGGCCCAAAGCCTGGGCATCAGCTTCTGACCAATCAGATCGCACGCCTGTGCGTCTGCTTGGACGTGTATTTGGAGACAGAAGTGCAAGATGACAGTGTGGAGGGACCTCGGGAGTTCCCACGAGAAAAAATGTGTCTGCGTACTGTCAGGTATCCAATTTTGTAGAAATGATTGATATTTAATTATTATGTAATTGTATGCTAAATAAATTTACCTTTAACGTCCTCTCTCTTTGTTTTTTTTTGCTGTTTTTTTTTAATTCAGGGGTCCAAACCGCCTGAAGCCTTTCAAGTACAACCACCCTCAGGGCTTCTTCAGTCACCGTTAGACCTGCGTCCACGTTTGTCCTTCTGAAATTGTGTTTGTACCTCTTGGCAACATAAAGTCCCGTTTTAAAGATTTTGCAAATAAAACATTTCCTTCTTGTCATCTTTAATGGTCATTGCGATTTGTCTATGACTAGCAGGCTCTGTTTCACACATCGTTTTCCATTTAGTGTCTTGATTGTCCTCTGTTCTCCAGCCTTTGTCTTTCCTGCTCTATTTTTAGCTATGTTGGAGCAGGACGATTATTATTCCATTGTGGTTCAGTGGAGAGGTAAGCTGAGTCATTTCCACAGAGACAAATGCACACAAAATGCAACATTTTGCATTGAGTGTGCAGGAAACCTTTGACCCCTCTTTCACTGTCCAGGCTTTCCTAGTGGCAGGGCAGCTTTCCACTAGGCATCTCAGCAAAATTCTCAATTTTGCTGAGATGTTTTTCATGTTTTTTGATCAAACAAATGAGAGAGGTTCTTTGTAATTTTGGAAAAAGGAGTTTTCATTCGTCAAATGTAAACAGTTCTGCAGAAAGCTTAATTAAACCTCACCCTCCCTCGAATTAAAAAAAGTGTTTTAAAGAGAAAATGTGGAGACAGCTGAGTGACGTCCTAGAGATATTAAGAAAAAAGTATTCAAACATCTCAACCTTTATTTCAAAATGTCTAAAGAAAAAACAAAGATTTTACATAATAGCTGAGCACAAATTAGTGTGTAATTTTGAAGTGGAAGAGATACATTTTTTTTACAAATAAAAATCTGAAAAGTGTGGCATGCACTTCTTTACAACCTTTCTGAAGAAATATTTCACAGAACCATCTTTCCCTGCAATTACAGCTGCTTTGTCTTCTCTCCATGGCTTAACACCATTCTTTGCAAAAATACTTAAAGCTCAGCTTTTTTGTTTTCTTTTTTTACAATGCAGATATCAAAATTTTATGTTTAGCTGAATTGTAATGTTCTCAGATGTTTTGCTTGTGTGTGTGTTAACTGGTTATGCTATATTAGTGTACAAAAGAGCTGTAGGGAGGGAGGTTCATTTAAATAGCTCCATTTATGCACTAATTGGACATCAAATTAAAAAACAAAAAATAAAAATGTACTAAATATGCCAAACATTTAAAAGCTTTGCATGAAGTAAAACAAAAATGCTCATTTAAATTCAAATTTACGCTTAACACACGCTTCAGTAACTAATGATTGTGCAAACAGGTAATCAGATTCTTTAAAAAAAAAAAAAAAACTGCTGTTTAAACAAAGGGTTAAACAAATGATGGCACAATGCCACTGAGGATCCAGTCTCGTATCAGTGATCAGGAATCTATTTTTAGTATATGTGGAGTATGCATCAAAAACATGCTGCTGTGGTGGGAGGGGCTGGAGGCAGAATAGCTGAATAGCTGCAGGAGGAGGAATTACTTTGCTTCTAATTTGGTGCTCTGCAGCTTTAGTGAAGTATTGTTTGCAATGAGGACAAACCTGCCGGAGCATGCATCCTCAAGAGTCAGCAAAAAGTGTGTCCAGTGTGTCTCAGAGAAAGGTGAGCGTTGCCTGCACACCTAATTAAAACTACAAAGGCATGTTTTCTTCCTTGTGTCAATTTTGCAATTTTTCCACATCCGACAGTTTGAATGAGGGAAACCACACCCTGTTTCTGCAGCAGCTGCACACTCAGTGGCACTCGAGCTGGGAATTTCCTACAAAGATAATTGTCTCTTATTCAGTTGACATAGACAGACATAATCAATTACATCTGTCCCTATTGATTGAACAAGCGTTTTCTGAAAATGAGCAGCCTCTGCTGCTGTTTTTACACGCTTATCCCCTCACCTTGGTAATAAGGAATCAATAGCACTAAATTGGATCATAAAGGCGCTGCTGTTACTTCGAAGTTGCTCCGTGAAGACAGGACTACTGATTTATCCATGAGCGTGATCCACTGCATGTGAGGCAGGGTGCAGTGGCTGCTGAGGACGGGCACAGCTCCCCCTCTCTTTAGCCGCAATGCAGTGCAGTAACTCCCGGCGTTTTACCTTTCTATGGTCTCACACCTTGTATGAGAGCTTCTGACGCCTCATTAATCTTTACAGAGAGTTCTTACATTTCTGCACATTTCTGCAGGACTGTAATGTTAAAAAAAGAGAGAAAATGATCCCACACAGACTTTATGTTTTTTTTTTTTTTTCATTGTTTATTTACTGTTTCATTTTGCATATTCTCAGCAGTTTATACATAGCACAGTCATCATTGTCTTAGCATTTGCAAACTGGAAGAGTGAGACGCCACCGTTCACCTGTCTGGAGAAGCAGCATTATTGGTGCACAACGAGCAAAACTCAAGTCTTCCTTAAATTATTCATCTGTAAATAGAATATAGAGATTTCTACCTCCCTTAATAAACATATTTATATATATATTCAATATTGCTCACAATCATAAGCTTGACATAGTTTTGACATCTCTGTCCTTTGAAGGCTCATGAGGGCCCTGCAGGCCCCGTCAGGATTCAGTTTAAATGCACTTGATGTCCGTTAAGGGCGGTTGTCACATTCACATAAGGAGTTTAGAGCATTCTGTATTCACTACAGCCATACAGTCAGAAGCATTAGGGAGTGAGGGGGGTGTAGATGGCCATACTTGGGGAGCGGTGGGGTTGTTTGCTAGAGAAATCAATATTGCTTACATACTGTTACCTGCCTGAACAGCTGGGTGCGCCCAGCTCCTTCCTGCTGCTCTGCACCCTTCTCCTTCCTTCCTGCTCAGTTCTTTGGCATCTCCTTCTCCTCCACAGGTAAAAATGCAGCGACTGGTCTCACTTCTTGGCCTTCTCCTCCTTGGCTTCCTTTGACTCAGTGCTAGAGGACTTTTCAGCTTTTTCTGCCTTCGCTCCTTTACTCTCCTCTTTACTCTTCTCGTCTGGCTTCTTCTCCTCCTTTTTGCTCTCGGTTTTCTCTGGTTCTACCTTGGCTGCGGGTTTCTCTTCAGGCTTTTTTTCCTCTTTCTTGCTTTCAGTTTTCTCTGGTTTTTCTTCAGGCTTCTTCTCCTCCTTCTTGCTTTCGGTTTTCTCAGACTTTGCCTCAGGCTCTGGTTTCTCCGGTTTGGGAGCAGCGGGCTTCTCCTCTTTAGCAGGAGGACTGCTCTCTTTGGGCTCAGGTTTTGGAGCAGGTTTGTCCTCAGCGGGCTTGCTGGGAGTCTCGGGTTTCGATGTTTCTTCCTTTGCCTTCTCGTCCTTCTTCGCATCAGATTTGTCCACCTTCTCTGGCTCCTTTTCCTTGGGTTCCTGCTTCTTCTCCTCCTTCACGGGTGGCTCTTTCTCTTTCTGCTCCTCTTTGGCTGGCTGAGACTTCTCCTCTTTCTTCTCCTCCTTTGGGGTGTCTTTGGCAGCAGCGGGCTTAGCGCTCTCCTTTTCTGGAGATTTTGGTTCGGGGGTCTTGGGAGCTGGAGATTTTGGTTCGGGGCTCTTGGGAGCTGGAGATTTGGATTCGGGGGATTTACTAGGAGGGGATTTTGACTCGTCTCCTGCAGGAGACTTGGCAGGGGATTTGGGCTCGGGGGATTTGGCTGCTGGTGATTTGGTTTCTGGAGATTTTGGGGGTGACTTAGATTCTGGTGATTTCACAGCAGGAGATTTAGCTTTCTCTTCTTCACCTTCTTCCTCTTTCTCTTCTTTCTCCTCTTCCTTTTCTTCCTCTTCCTCCTCCTCCTTCTGCTCCTCTTCCTTTCCCTCTTCTTCCTTCTCATCTGCTTCTTCACCCTCTTCGTCCTCTTTGGTTTCCTGGTCTTCCTTTTCTGCTTCCTCCTCCTCCTCCTCTTCCTCTTCTTCTTTCTTTTCCTCCTCTGCTTCCTCCTCCTCTTCATCATCTGCCTCTTCTGTCACCTCTGTCACCTGTGTCTCATCCGTCTGTTCCTCCACGATCACAGTGTCTGAGATCTCCTCGCTTTTTACTTTGACATGGGCTGAGATCCTGCTCTCCAGGTAGGTGTAGGGGCTGCCGCCTGACACAAAGCGATTCTCCTCTCCCTCCAGCAGTTTCCTGTTTCAAAACCACAGTTGGTACAAATATTGAAAACCTTTGGCAGGAGTGTCTAAATAGTAAAAACAAAACAAAAAAGACGTGTGCACTTTGACCCTAGCAAACCTGTATGCAGCAATCTCAATATCCAAAGCCATCTTCACATTCAGGAGTTCCTGATAGTCCCTCAGCTGGCTCGCCATCTCCCATTTGGTTGTTTTCAACTCGTTGTCAAGCTGATTGATGGTCTCCTGCGAAAACGAAAACACAGAGGCCTTTAGATCAGGAGTCACACTGATCATTTGAGGAGATTATGTGTGAGTGGGAGGAAAAAGTGCCTGTCTAATACCTGGAGTGAGTTGATGTCATCCTGGTGTCTGTCTTCACTCTCCATCCGCTGCCTCTCCAGAGACTCCTTGGCTCCTCGGAGGGTCTCCAGCTCGATGGTGCGGCTCTGGAGCTGGCGGCGGTACTCTGCGATCTCCTCCTGGGAGCCGCGGATCGCATCCTGGTTGGACCTGGCAGCATCAGACAGGCGCTCCATGCGCACTGCAGGTGTACAAAATAAAAATAAAAATCCAACATTCAGAAGCCACGTTTCCGTTTTAGTGTCACAGCGCCGATTTTTATACATGTCAGGTCAGATGTGTCGTCTTCAGACTTGTTGGCAGTCCCTTCCTTCACCGCTGGGAGCGGGAGTAACCTTGACTCTGACCATCTGTCATTCAGTCTGACTCAGCGTCCTCCCCTTAAGGAATGATGCTCTGCTGCAGTCAGCTGGACTCAGAGGTCATGCAGTTTGTTCTTTTTACTCACTGAGAGCAGCATGGATTCGGCTGCACAAGTTTTAGGGCACGTTGTTGGATTTGCAGCACAATAAAGGCTTAAAGGTCAGACGAACTGTGACTGTACTTTTTCTTTTCTTTTTTTTTGTACAAAAGATAATAAGCCAATTGATTATAGCAGGTAGTTACAGGTACACAAATTTAGAAGAAGACGCACTGATCAATTTGATTTTAATTTGACCTGGTGTGTAAGCAACGCACTGTGTCCTTGTAGAGGAGTTTTATTTTTTGCATCCATTAAAAAATGCACTGCATGCAAGGGCAGCGAGCCAGAGTGCAAATGAGTCTCCTCTCTGTGTGCCATCTCACGCAGAGCTGTCCTGTCTTTCTGCGAAAATTATCATTATGCGGCGTCGATGCGGGCCAACAACTGCGGCGCATTTCATTGAAATCCGAATTGTACGTTAAAATATGTTTTTCTATTTTTATTTGTATTTTTTTTTTTCTTGGAAAGTTTGCAACCAGATAACCGATGCGTATTAATTAGACAGCGTTGTTCTTATGTGGGGACGAATCACTGCAGCTTCTTATCTGACCTGCAGAGAAACGGCTTCAGCACCATGGACAGAGGGACTTTGCAGCTTTTGCTCTGTAACTTGGCCAGCCTCACCTTTGAACCACTCCTCTGCGTGCACTGCGCTCTTTGACGCGTGGCTGTCCAGTTGCGAGCGGATCTCTCGCAGCGCGCTGGTAACGTCCGCCTTGAGCGTGTCCCTCAGGTCGAAGCTCACCTGCGCGCCCTGAATCTGCGCCAGCAGCTCCGCCACCTCCTCCTCGTGGTTCTTCTTGAGGAAAACCGCCTCCTCTTCCAGGGCGCGGAGCTTCTTGTCCAGCTCCAAGCGCGCCAAGCGGCACTCCTCCACGTACTTTTTCATGGCGCGGGCGGCCGCCTCCAGCTCCTCGCGGTTGCGCGCCTCGTCCTCCAGCCTGACCCGCAGGTGCTGGATGTCTTCCTCCAGGTGTTCGTGCTCCAGGGCGGCGCGGGTCTTCTCCCCGGTCAGCTGCTGCAGGAGCCCCCGGAGGTCGTTCAGCTCTCTCTCGTAGTGCTCCCCGACGGAGATGCGCCCCGCCTGGCTCTGCCGCAGCGCCGCCGCCTCTGCCTCCAGGTTGCGGTTGTGCATCTCCAGGTTGCGCACCTTGTCGATGTATCCGGCGAAGCGGTCGTTGAGAGCCTGCAGGATCTCCTTCTCGCTCCTCCGCGTCATGTCGCTGCTGAAGGTCTCCACGCTTTCGACGGAGGCCGGCTGGCTGTAGGTGAGGCGGCGGCGCTGCTGGGAGTGGAAGCCGCTGGAGGACACGGACGTGGGCCGAGCCTTGCGGTAGGAGCTCGGCCCCATGAAGTGGTGGTCCACTGTGAAACTCATGCTGGCCCGGCCGGGGGAGAACTGACTGCAAAGGAGCGAGAGCGCTGCGCTTTTATAGGAGGGAGGGAAAAGTCGCTAGTCAGCACAAGGGCAATGTATTTTTAAAGAGACAGCCCCCAAAAGAAAGAAAGAGGAAAAAAAAAAAAAATGTACCGGCTGCGCAGAAATAACTTCGCACTGAACAGCTGAGATGCTGAAACTACAAACCTCAATATTAACTTTATATCATGCAACACGCATCTCAGAAATCACCTCATCTACTTTATATATATATATATATATATATTTTAAAAAGATGGAAAAAGCACCACAATTTAAAACATGCAACCATGTCGCATTTCATTCCAACACTAATATGTATAAACAGCTCAGATTATTATAATATATATATGTTTTTATGTTTTAAGATGTAAAACCATGGTGAGGGCGAACTGGGGGGGTTCAGTGGGTTCTGCTGATGCTTTTTTATTGTTTGCTGCTGCAGTGAGTTCGCAGATCAGCCCTCCTGGGGATCACCTCAGCTGCTGGGCCATTGACAACTTTCACACTTGCAACGTCTGGCAAAAGTATTCACATCCCTCCTTTCTGTTTTGTCAAGTTGACATAAGCTTGGCTTTATGTCATCAGGATTTATGTGGAAGAGCAATACAAGGTTCAAATGTGTAAAACAGAAGGAAAATGAAACATGATTTGTAATCCTCTCCTCTGCCCCTCTTCAGTGGTCAACTCCAGCTTTAACATTTTTGTCTTTTTCACTGTGCATCTCGCGTCCAACTTTTTCTGCTCTCAGAAGGCAACCAGATCAGTTATGATGCTATTTGAAATCTGCCATATTTGCAAACATAGCAGGAATTGTTTCATTTCAGTCCATGTGATTCAATCAAAATGTGTTATATGGTCCACGCCAGACGGTTGGCTTTTATTTTTGTTGACTCATCCCTCCAGCATCCCCTTTCTGGAAATGTCAGAATGGAAAATAAGGCGAAAAATCTAAACATGCAAAATATTCGCTCCCTTTCAACTCGAATGTTGCCATAACAACAGCAGACATCTTTGGTTTTTATTGGGGTTTTAGGTGACACAACAACACAATTAGCACATTGCTGTGAAGCCGGAGGGAAATCATTCATTGTTTTCAGCAGAAACTTGAATAGTTGCATAATGTGTTACGTTGCGTCAACACTTCTTTTGCTACAATTCCAGACGTAAATCTTTGGGAATATTTCTCTATTTCTATGAATATTCATTTTCAAATCACCTTCAACAAGATTTAGTTCTGGACCTCAAGACTCTTCCAACACATGAAGATACTTGGATTTAAATCATTCTATTGGACCTCTGCATTTCTAGGGTTGTTGAACGTGAACCTCTACTGGCTCAAGTGTTTGAACCTCTACTGGCTCAAGTGTTTTAGTTTAATGGATTTTACCAACAATTTAAAAAACATTTCTTGCTAACATTTACAATTTCTTCAGCATAATGCTCCCACCACAGTGTTTGATGTTGACCAAGGGGTATGCTGTGCTCAAGGGGATTTTAGCATTTTGTCGCAGGGAGGTAAAAATGTTATATTTTGGTCCCTGCTTCTCCTGCAGCTCAGGCAAGCAGGGAAACTGAGGTGACTAATTAGCACAGACAAAAACTGCAAAGGAACTACGAACTGAGGGGAAAAGACTAACACAGATCTGAGAGTAATGAATTCAACATCACAGAGAGCAAAACACAAGAATAAACTCAGAAACTGAACACCATTCAGTTTCTGAGCTGGCAAGACCTTTCTAATGATCACACAGAAATAAATCAAATATAACAAGACCTGAAGAACACAAATGAAAACTAAACAGCAAACACTAAATGATCATAACAATTAAGCACTATACAGAGTGTTGGTCTATCTAAAGATACCCAGGACAAAATCTGAAGGCGTTTAAATACTAGAGCAAATCATTTTCCGGACATGCGTACAAGCAAGGGCTACATTTCAAGCTTCAAACAAAAATACTTTTGTATAATCTAATGATCACTAGTATGTTTCTGCATGTCTCTGTCTGGTTTAAGATGACGCAAGTCACCACATAATGCACAATATTCTGCAGCGCCTTTACAGTGTATGTGTCCGTGTGTGAATTCTGCTACAATGACACAGCATTATCCCAAAAAGTGAGCTGCTGATGTGAAGAGCTCTCTGCTCTGAGAATAGAGCTCACCCTGAAGAGCATGTGCAGCACCTATTGATTAACTGGGGGTGAACGAGTTTACCCGGCGCACCTCAATCTGTTGAGATCTAAGATGAAGAGCAGACAAACCAGCACTTTGGTGTCTCCTTTTATCTACTGTTCGTCTGTGTAATGACATGTTTTTATAGCACTGACTCTCTAGGCAGCCTGGGATATATCAGCATTTTATGCCTTCCACTAATATTCTTTAAATTTCCTGTGGCGCTACTCTAATAATCAGTGACACAGTCATTTCCATCACTCATGTTTGGGTGGCTGAAGGACAGACAAGACGTGTGTCTCTCTCAGGGCTACGTGGTTTATAAATAGAAAAGAATCGGCTGAAAGCGAACGTGATGTGAAACGATCTCATAATAGCATGTAGATGTATTCAAACCTCTTCATTGGCTCAGTGTATTTACTCCACAAACCTGGATACTACGAAAGAGGAGGCAAGAGGAAAAAAATGTTTAAAAGATAGCATTAGATGTGCACATCATCCTGAACTTACCATCCTTACTGAAGTAAGGAGGTGGCAGTGTCATGCTATGGGGATGCTTGGCCTCAGGAGGGACAGGGAGAACGGCCAGAGGGATGAAGCTGGATACAAGACATCCTGGATGAAAAAAGAAGACATAAAACTCCTGGGAAGGTTTACTTTCCTGCAGTTTTAACCAATATAACTTTATATATAAGAATGAACCAAAGTCCAGACATAAATTTAAATGACAAGAACTGAAAACTGTATTTTTTTTTTAGATGCTTTCCATTTTATCTGGATTAATTTCAGCTGATTTGCAAAGAGGAATGGGCAGAAATGTCAATCAAAAATACAAAGCTTGTAGAGAAAAGTTCAAAAAAACAACAAAAAAAGTCCTGGATCTATAATTGCAGTCAAGGGTGGTTTTTTATCATAATTTTAACCAGTTTGTTTGTATGGTTTACAAAATGTCGTACTTTGTAAAAAAATTCTGCATTATGCACTACTTTTATTGGTCACATGAAATCCCAGTAAAATACATAAAGTTTAGTTTGTAAGGTTGTGAAAAGGTTCAAACTACTTTTGCAAGTGGCTATTGGAGTGAGATAAAATAAGGAATAAGCAAAACAAAACCTGAATTGTAAATGTTCAAGACAACTTGCTTAAAGAGCTGTGGCAGGAGGACAGGGGGAAGGAAAGACCTCGGGGAGAAAAAACATCTACAAATGTGGGAAATGCCTCAGGAGAACAATGTGTTATTTGCTTCAATTACATGCAGCAATGTAGGCAAGGAGGATGTGCTGAGGATCATAGCTGTCAGGTGTGCCCTTTAGACTGTCCAGTTATTTGAGTCTATGAAGGAATGTGGGGGATGCTCAGGGTTGAAGAAACAGCATCAAATTGAGCCACAGCGGCTCTGGCTGATGCAGGGATGACAGCAAACACACAGAATGATCTAAGATGGATGCATCTGGGTGAGAGGACAGAGGGTCACCTTGTGCAGGGACATTTAGAAAAATGGCTGTCCCAGCAGGCTCAAGGGTGACTCAGCCATAATGCAATTAAAATCTGGGTTTGTGTGCAACCAGATTTCTATATTTGTTTAAAGTTTCATTTTGTTGGAATCCATCGTTCTGAATAAAGCTACACATTTAATGAAACTTAAAAATGGCGTTTATTTTTTGGAAGATTGCAAGCAAACAGCGGCTCTTAACAGCTTGAGGGCTGTTGCAGGATAGACTGATTGAAGTTTCTGGAAGAGGAGCCGGGCCTGGCTTCCTCACAGCACCACCTACTGGACAGTCAACAGAACTGCTCGTGCCTTTCACAGATGGACCCACCTGGGGCAGCAGAACCGCGCAGCTTCTAACAGGTCTTCCACCAAAACAAACCCAGCAGCTGCTTTACGGGTGGAGGTGAGTGAACTGTCCATGGAACTGAAAAGATTACATTAATTTATAGAATCGTAGTCAGAATCATCCGACACAGACAGGTTTAAAATACAGCACTGAAAAGAAACAGGAAATAAGATGTACATGATTCAAACAAAGTTTGGAGAATTCAGGAGTTTGATAAGTTCGAGAATTGTATGTCTTAGCCTTTGGCAAAGACATACTAGACTTAATGCTGCATAGGATGGACAAAACCTACAGGAAGGTGTAGGGTTTGTAAACAAATAAAAAAAAACAATTGAACTTGTAATGATTCAGTGTAAAAGCAAAAAGGAGAAAACAGGGAAATTTGGAAAAAATTGGGAAATTTAAAGAAAAGTTAACCTCTATAATCACAATATTCGTCAACCACAAATGAAAAATGTTACAATTATTTTTTAATTTTGTGGCTGTGGTTTGATTTTTTGTTTCTTTGGATCCACACTCTTTACAGGCATTTACCTTATTTGCCAACTTGACCTGACAACCTGACATTACATTATTTTTCCTTTCTGTCTTGGTTAGCAGCATTTGGTTCTGTGCCCCACACTCCAGACTGGACGGTGGCGCTAGTGCGCCTCTCGGGCTAATGCCAGAAGAAGAAGTCTTCACGGCAGTGAGGTTTTGGACTTCCGGTTGTGAACGAGGGAAAGTTAAACAACCACCAGCAACTTTTTTTTTTTTTTTTTTTTTTGACCATAAACAATGTTGTAATTTCTGACAAAATGATTCAGTCAACAAGTTTATTGGAAAGCTGGACTCTGGAAAATAACCAGCTAGCTTCTAGCTGTAAGGTAAATCCCTGTTATATTTATTTTAACGGCTAAATGTTAGTAATAAGTTTTAGCTGTAGTGTTGCTAATTTTCTTCTAAGTTGTGGTGGACCAAGAACGTAAAGTGGCATGTCTGCAGGTAGAAAATTAAGATGCATCCTTATGAAGTTTGTCGATTGTTTTGGACTGATTGTTTCAGCAGCAGGATGGACAAGACGCACCGAACCGAGAGCACAACCTGTTCAGGCAGAGACGATGGTCTTCTGACTTCCACAAACTTCTCAGAAAAATACAAGGTGATTCAGAGTCCTCTATTTTTATTTTTTATTTTTAATCGCACCCCACCAATTACAATTTAAAATAAAAATCCTCTTTCGTTCAGCGGAGTGTCTTTCTTGGAACTTTTTCACATCAGGATTTTGAAGACCAACAAACCCTCATACTCAGTATTAGCATTTTTTAATACCACATTGATGATTATAAAATGCACTTTAAAGACTTTTTCTATTTTTTTAGATATAACTTAATAAGAATAAAATAAATGACAAAAAGTACCTTAAGCAAATGAAATAAAGTGATCAAAGTTCACTATTGTGTTTGAATAATGCAATGATTGTTGCCAACTCCAGAGTTTGTTTTGCAAGGACAAGAATAGCAGATTTTAAAATAGGGGCTAAGTTGGTTCTGATGTAAAACAACCCCCAACAAAAAACAGCAGGAAAATGCAACATACCCCACTAGGAAATATAAGACTTCTAATTTAAGTTAATGTTTTCGGCTTGAGTGTCCAGAATGTTACAAAACCTGCAGAAACAATTGAGAAATTTGACTCTATGAAAGTATAGAATTTTGAAATGAAAACTCTTAAGAAAATCTGCATATTACTCCTCAAGAAAAGCTCTCATTTATAGCTCATGTGTTTCTTGTCCTGCGTTCATCTCTTTCAGGCATTCCTCCTCATTTGGATCGTGCACAGCTGGAGCTTTCTGTCGTTTATAACACTTGTGTGTGCTTTACTGCTCAGTCTCAGTTTGATGAGGCTGAGCTGCTCCTCACACAGAGCGCCCAGAGACGTAAGTTTCTGTCTGAAGGCACAGGAACCTTTACTGTACTGTTGATCACACCAGCTAGTGCCTTAAAGGTAATCTTAATCAGACAAGGTTTTGCTATAACTCCTACTGTTTACGTTTGTTCCTGGTAGTGCTTCTGATAGCAGGAGATGATCCTGGTACTTCTGACCCTTCTGTGCTTTGGAGAGCAGCTCTTAAATCAGTGACTGGGACAGCTTTGCATCGTTATGTCCTGAGCCTCCTCTGTTTGCAGTGGGGAGTATGGCTGGCCAAGAGCCGCCTGAACGCCGTGCAAGACTTTCAAGTAGGTTTTGAATAAATGTTTTTTTTTTTCCCTAAAGATTTTAGGTGGCAGGTTATTTGTTTGTTTTATTTTCCTTCATTATTTCATCACATATGTCCAGTAATTAATGAAAACTTGGAATGAGTAAACTTTCATTCAACAAATGTCTTCATCCAAACTTTGTTGACATGATCCATTTGTATCAAAAACGCTAAACAGTCTTTCTTCAACAAGACTATTAGTTTTTTTTAATCTGATAACTAAAATTTTATTGTTCTGTCTTTTTTTGCATACAACATGATAAAGTGTAAGTAAAGACTTGTACTTTATAACCTTGGTACTTAAGGCATTGCAAAAATAAATGAAATTAAGTTATTTAGGTATTTATACATAATTAGTTGGGGTTTTTTTTTTAACCACAGTGTAAATGTCAAATATGATCAAACTGAAGTGGAAATAAAAAGAAACGGGTTGAATTTTAGTTTTGAGAGCAGCTCCATAGGGAAATTAATCTTAATCTTTTAAACACTTTAATTAAAAATAATGTGTAGAATTTTCACTACACACACATATCACTTTTATTTATTAATTGTATGTATTTTTAATGGATTAATGAGAATTGGAGTAATCAAGAGTGATCGTCTAAACATTTACCACTGGCTTTAATAAAATGGATAATATGAGAACACACTCACAGTCACCGCATTGTCCGAAAAGCTGGATGCTGTTTGTTGTGGAAGTGCTATATTCAGGACAGAGTAGAGCAAACGGGACAGACTTATAGCATACTTTAAACCTCTTCATGTGTGTCAGAAATAATTTCCTGCAAAGTAGCGGAAAAAAACCTCAGTTGGCGTTTTAATAATTTTAATTTCAAGGATTGCAGCCTGGGATGGGTTATGCTTTCTTTTTCTGAATTGTTGAGCAGTTTTCCAGAACTTCCTTTAGACCAGTTAGAGTGCTAACCCACAGACTCTCTAAATTCCTACAAACCATCCAGTCTGCAGCCATTCTGCCCACCAGATATCTGTGTTGCTTCAAGACTCCCCTGAAAATTCAAAACCCAAATGCCTCACTCTTCATCCTAGTCTATCATTTGTTTTCTCAAACTCTGCAGTGTTTTATCTCTGTGTAGTTGTTATCAATGGAAAAAACTACAGAACACTAAATTTCTTTGCTGCAGGAGGAGATGTCTCTTTTGGAGGCACAAAGTGGAGCAGTTTGGAATGAAACAAATATTCCCGTACTAGTTGTAGACCCAAGAAGGCTTGTTGATCTGTTGAAAATCTGCACTGCAATTGTCCAAGGTCAGCAACATTTATACTGGTTGAGTTTTTTCGATTCTGATTCCAGTATTTGTGACTAACATGTAGCATTTAATAATATTTTAGCTCTATGCTTTCTAACACACACATTTAATTGTTCCATAATTGTACTTTTTTTTCTCTGAATGGCTAAAGCTATGAGATGGGTTTCTTATAGAGAATTATTAACTATTTCCTTTTATAATGACCTCAACTGAACTTTGTAACTGGGAATAACAGTTTACGGTTAGTAGTAAAGTGAAACCAAAGCAAAATAGTGCAGCATGTTAGAAGAGTCAAGCTGTTAGAAGACAAAAGCAAGAACAGGAAGAATGACATTAGAAAGATAAGTCAGTCTTTCCAATGTTAGTTATTTTAAAGCTATTTGACTCAAATAGAATAGAAGAGAATAGAATATTCTTTATTGATCCCCAAGGGGAAATTGCTTATTAATGAATGATCATATATTAATAAAAACTATTATATATCATCATATATTTCTGTAGTCATTTAGGTTGTTGGGATGTTTAAAGCCCCAAATTTATGTTTCAGATTACAGTAAAAGTAGTGTTTATCACAATTTCTTTGCTTGTAATGCTTCAAAATCAATTGAGACATTTGGAAATTTTAATGCAAAAAGGTTTGGAGTGTTAAAATTAGAAATTTGTAAGAATCTCTTGTTTCCTTCTTCAGCTAAAATGATCAATGATATTCCTCTCTCCTGTTAGCGGGTGTTGATGAATAACAATCCAAGTGGTTTTGCTCTTCTTCCTTTCTTTTAATAAGGTGCAGAAAGGCTGACAGAGGGTTGGAGTGTGCTTTCTGCTCTGCAGGCTGCTTCTGCCTCGCCTGCTCCCAGAGCTCTCATCGCTTACACACACCTCCTCTCAGGTTCCTGCCTCGCCCTTATGGTACATAAAGCCGCTCATACAAGCCATTGATAACAGAAAACATAGAGTGCTGGGTTGTTTCATTGTCGTGAGCATGTGTGTGTTTGCACTTGACTCTAGAACCGCCCTCAAATGGCCCTGCAGTGTTACCGAAAGGCTCTGGAGACGGACCCCCGCTGTGTTAGTGCTCTCTATCAGAGCGCGCTCATCTACAGGCAGTTGGAAAACTTGCAGGCGGAGATACAGGCTCTTCGCATACTGCACTCGGTGAGTAACCTAAATAAGAATATTTGCCCAAATAATAGGATGCTTTTTGTTGTCTTACATGTTAATGGATACAAATAAATTGTTTTCATAATAATTAGTGGTTGGCTTCCAAAAGCATTAATATCCTTAAATACTTCCATGTTTTGTCAATTTATGACCAAAATACCTAAATGTCTTTTATTAGGATGTTGTGTAATAGCTCAACACAAAGCAGAAAGGATAATTACATGTTCTCATTTTTAACCAATATAAAGGTTTTACAAAATCACCCTTTTATAGCGACAGGGACTAAAATTTAGGTCTAGATTTTTGACTGGGTCAGTCCATGAATTCATGCATAAACTTTGATCTAAACCATAATCTGATTCTATGTTTAGCATTGTTTTCCTCCTTTTTTTAATTTTTTATCCTGTTGCAGCCTCTAACAGGTTTTCTTCCAAGATTGTTCTGAATTTAGCAACAACTATTTTCACTTTTCACTCTTCCATCTGATGGAATACATCCCCACAGCATGATGCTGACTCCACCATGTTTCTCTAAGGGGCTGGTATGTTCAGGGTGATGTGCAGTGTAGGATTTTTTTTTTTTTTTTTTTGCGTCATACATTGCTGCTCAGGCCAAAACGTTCAACTTTGGGTTACAGAAAAGCAGTCTATAATGACATTAAATCACACACAGGTTGATTCTAGAACCTAATCAGGTGTTTATTTAGGCATTTCAGTGTAAAGGGGACTGAACGCAAGCTTTCATCATCCTTCTGAGATCTTTAAGTTGGATAACAGTCCTGGATTTCCTTCCACATATTAAATATGCACTACTATAGAACATATAGTAGTGGGTTGTGGAACGAATTGTAACAAAATTGGAAAATGCTTAAAGCATATAAATGCCTTTCCCCAAAAACTGTGTTTTGTAGTTGACTAGATGAGCAAAGAAGTGAAAAACTAACTTTTTATCACTGAAAAATATTAAGTGAGTTCCAAGTCTGAATACTGAAACAACAAACCTCTTTTCTTCCGTAGATTTTGCTGTTACCCTCGAGTACAGAACCTGCCATGGCTGCAGGCCATCTCCTCTCACCGTCCTTATTTCTCTGCAGCCAATCACTGAGCAGCCTGCTCTCTGTCCCGTCTGCCCTCAGTGTCCTTCACAGTCTGGCTCTCAAATGCGTGATCCACGGCAGGTGAGAGAAGCAGCATGGTGTCCATGTGAATTCCTTTCATCGGCACAGATCATGTATTTGAGAACATGTTAACTTCGTTGTTAAGAAATGACAGTATTTCTGCTTGTTTAGGGTATCAGAAGGCGTGGAGTGTTATCTGGACCTACTTGCTGCTCTTCAGTCAGAAGATCAGCATGGAGTAAGAGCAAACATGTCGACAGACCATTTCCAAGAAGTCATCAATGAAGTAGTATTTATGAAAAGTGTTGCTTTGCATGTTTATGGCCTTAGGTTCATGCTGCAGTCTCCACCCTCCCCAAGTTACCAAGACTCTACCTTGAGGCTGGAGCTGCCTTACTGATGGCCCAGCGGCCTGCAGACTGTCTGGCGCTTTGTGATGAAGTCATCGAGGCGACTCTGGATCTGATTCCAGAAAAATTGATGTTGGAGGATCCAGGGGATGGGAAAGTGGATGGGAGCAGAGAGACGACAGAGGAGACAGAAAATGGGTTGGTAAGGCTGCTCTGGACAGCAGCAGCCTACCTCCTTCAGGGTCACTGCTACTCTCAGCTGAAGGACTGGAAGCAAGCAGTAACCCACTACACAAGGTCTGTGGTTCTGGTTCTGGTCTGAATTCCACTCAGACTGTTTCTGTGTGGAATTCTGAATAAATGCACAACATGGTTTTCTGCACTGTAGGTGTATCAACCTGTGGGTGAAGGTGCACACAAAAGACACAGGTGGAGTATTTTTAAAAGTATTTTGAAGTGGATCTCTAGTCAGTCTCTTCTTAATTGCATGTTTCATTACAGGTTTCTCCCTACAAATGCCCTGCACTGATGAAGATGCTAAGCAGGGTGTAGACCAGTCTGTCCTCCAAAGACTAAAGGGACTTTCCTTAGCTGGTAGGGGGATCAGCTTCGCACAGATAGACCGGCTGAGAGAGGCTCTCAGAGACCTTCATCTCAGCCGGCAGGCCCACCCAGGTATGCACACCACAGCTGTGAATAAGTGAGTCCAGCTATGATTAAAGGTGTATAGCTCACAGTGTCCTCTGAGTTCTGATCCGAGCGTATATGATAGTATGTTAGTGCCCTAAAATAAAATATTTGTTTGTTTTACATGTCAATGTATGGGGATTTTGGTTTGTAAGTAAGTAATGCCATGTTTGAAATATAAATTAGTATCATAAATGCCTTCAAGTTTGTCATCAGATCAGGATCTCAAAAAGAAGGTTTTAAATTTCCATGGTAAACTCTACTAGACCATCTCCAAGTAGTGTATTGTTTCTGTGACGACAGTTATTGGTATTACAAAAGAGTATGAGGTTAGCAGGATTGTGGACACAAAAGGAAAATGATCCAAAATCATCCAGGCTGAACTCTGAGGTTAGCAGTGATTGATGCAAATAGTTCTGCAATGGAGAATCAAGTTACGGGTGACATTTCATCAAGGCCATTTTCATTTGTTTATATATAAGCTTCAACTGGCCCAGTAATCTAAAACAATGCCATTTAACGTTTGTTGATTTTTAGAAATGTTTTTGTTTGCTGCAAAAAGTAACCATAAAGGCACTCAGGCCTGCTGCTGTTGTACAGAGGATGTGATATTACAGATGCAAAAATAACCCGTGTCTATAAACAAGAAACCACAAAATACAGATCAAATGTCTGTGGAAATACTCAGCCCAACTGCAGGCTTTGTAAATGGAAAGAGGGCTCCTTACTAGAGGTGAATATGTCAGATTGTGTATTTTTGTGATTTGATGATGTCATTGTGTCACAATAGAAGGAAATATGTTATTTAAAACCACCGTGTGTGTACTTGTATTACATTATCCTGTTTTCAATCACATGATCGTCCAATCCTTTCGGCTTCAGAGGGCGTGAATGCCAGGCGGTGGCGTGGGGAGGTGCTGTGGAGGCTGGACAGGAAGCAGGAGGCGGCTGCTTGTTGGCAACCGACCCAAAGCCATCCCATCCCATCCTTATCAGAGTGAGATACTTTAAACTCTGCTCTTGCACAGGCGTTTCCTTTTTACTGAAATTCATATCAACCAGTAACAATCTGTTAGATTGGAGTTTGGGGCTTTAAAAGGAAGAAGTGAAAAAAGAAATTGTATAATTTGAATTATTTAGGTCTGATTGAAAAACTATCTACAAATAGGAAAACCTATTTGTCGATAGGTACTCCCTATCTACAAATAGGGAAAACCTAATTATAACCTGTTTACTTTGTTTTGTTTTATGGTGGGAACCTCAATTCTCTTGCAGGGCTCTTCCAGTGTATGCACAAGAACTTCAGTCTGGACCGTTGCTGGATTTGGCAGAGCTGCACCAAAAACTACAAGAAGCGGGTCCTGCCTAGTTGAAGGGGAACTGGGTCCAGGAGTTGTGCCTCAGGCAGACACTGAAACCTAACCTGGAGGAAGCAACGCAACTTTTTCCAGTTGAGCCTCAGACTTAGAAGTCAATCCTCATCCAAGTCACTTCATAGGTGGCTTCAAACCATTCCTGTGTGCCTGGAGGATTGCGGTTTCAAGATTCCAACAGAACCATTTTATTTGCAAAAAACAAAACATAGCCTGATTTTCCAAAACCAGACACTCTACAGATGTCTGAAGGAAACATCACAAACAGGAGCTATGGACACTGGCAAAATGTTTGACATTGTTCTGGATTTTGTTGATTCACAAAACTCATAAGGATCAATTGTGGCATAATGTTCTGTTTTGCTTTATCCTTCAATATGTGACTGGATAAAACTATTTATTCCTGGTTTGTTGAACACTAACCACTGAAAAAGCCAAAGTTCTAATGTCTAAAAATTGTAAAATTATACAAATCATGGTGAAGGTCAGTAAACCTGGATTAAGTTCAGATGAGCTGTTGGACTACATCTCCTTAAGCTTTAAAGTTGGGACTGGAAATGACATGTTGTCAATCACTGTACTCAACCACGAGATCAACTGTCTGATTTTAATTTCAAAAAGCTTTGTTTATTGTTTTCTCTCTTCCAACGTGTTTTCTGCCTTAGGGAAAAAATTGGTATCACAGTCTGCTCTGTAGAAGTACAGTAAATTGTATTGTTTTAGACAGAATTATTTTTTAAACAAAAAAGTCAGGCTTAATTTTTGAATATTTTCAGGAGAAAAAAAAAAGTCAATTCCTTTCAGTCACAAATAAAATGTGACTGATTGAGGCAACATCACTGTTACTATGAGCAAAACAAAAAAATTACAGGATTTATATCAACGCGGTGAGCGTTAATTGGATGAGTGGTGTTTAATAATAGGCCAATAGAAAATAAACTTAACGACCTCTTCTCTCTTCTTTGTAACTGGCTAAACTTCACAAGTACCCTTGGTGACGATAGCCTCTACACGTCTGATTGGTTCCCGAATTTCACAGAGTGGTTCCAGCCAATCAGAAAGCAGATTGTGTATAACTCATGGTATAACCGTAAAGAAGGCAAAGGAAACTGCTGCTCTTTCGTGTGAATGCACAGAGAACGTCTAGTAGCGAAACCGGTCCAGCTCCTTTAACATTTAGCTAGAATTTCTATATTTATTACCAGCAAACCAGGTGGACGACCATGGCTTCGGGAGGGGAGTAAGTATACAGAATCTTCAGATTTGCTCAAAGGCGTATTTTTTGTTGCAATGGCAGCTAAGTATTACCCTTTAAATGTCTAACGTTCAGAATGCTAATACATGACGAATTTGCTAGCATGAGAGCTAATGGGGTCAGTTACTTCATTCTCCGCAGTATTTTCTGTAGGTTAAACTCGTACTACCATTTGTATGTTGGCTTCTTTAATTGTTATTAAACTGTTGTCACCACACACGGTCCTTCCTAGTCGGTTAACGGTATTCACTAACTCATTTGTATGACTTCACAAAGCGCAGTCATCGCTACTCGAATGCTAGCTTTAGCTTAGCAACACTGTCAAGGCCAAAGCCATCCACGATCAAAATTGGCCTATTCACCGGTCCTGGTTACTCATTATTTAAAGTTTGTACTAAAAAGGGAAAACATTATATTTCAGCTGTACAGCTTGTCAAAAGTTTACCCGACAAGCTAACGATTCTACGGGACCAAACGGTTGTGACGAACTGCTATGCTAAACGGTGCACCAACGCAGGCTAATTCAATTTAGGCGATCGGCAAGCCTTTATGGATCTATTCAGTTAGAATAAAACTCTTGAAATTAGCTTTCTGATCACGACATAAACAAGGTCACATTGAGATTTTGCCGGTGGTAATGAAATTTTAATGGGATTTCTTAAAAGGACGAAGGCTGCTAACAAAGTTTTTTTCCCCCTCAGATTCTTTTGCTGTGTCATCTGCGTTCCCCTGCTCGCCAGCCGGCTAGCTCGAGGCTAAAGTTAGCATGCTGTCAACGTAAAAAAGAAACTACCAAAACATTCAGCGAAGTTTCTAGAAAAGGGCGACATTTTAAATTTAGCTTAGTGCTTGGTGTGGTCTTATGACTGTAGAAAAGTATTATTGAATTTTCTGTGCGTAACGTGATTTGGTGGTTGTTGGGATGTTGAGCAAACGACCTGTTTGCTCATATCAATACAACGTGGGCCACATATCTTTAGTAGGATTATCAATAGAAATGTAAACACTCCGCCACAGAGGCAAATTAACATCCGTCTTGTTGTATGTCTATTTTATATATTTGAACAATAAGGTAAAACTGAAACCAAGCATTTGTTTAACAAGAAAAACGTCTCCATTATAAGACATTTCTTACCAGTTGGCGTTGTATACTCAACAGGCTCGGATTGCTCTGCATGTAATTAGAAAAGAGTATGATTGATTGGTGATATTTTATGGGTTCAATAGGTCTGAGTGGAATTTGAACTGAATTTTATTGGGTAGAGCTGGACCTTTTTCTAAAGTGGTTTGAGATCCCAGCTCAGATTTCTTGTGGGTGATGCTAAAGAAGTGAATTGCCCAAAATAAAACAAAATCTATTTCACTCATGGCCAATTTTTCTTTTCTTATTGTGCCAACAACTCCCATGTGAATTTTATTGTTTAAATATTTTTATCAATAATTTGTTTCGTCATATAAATGATTCAATTACACAAAGTAATTGTACTTTATTATAAACAGTTTTACATTATCCTCCCATTTAGCTTGATTTTAATTCCTTTTTGGAAGTTGACTTACCTAAGATATGGAAGATTATGACTAAATAGCAAACAAAATAACACAGTTTCCTTAATGCAGACTATTAAGAAATCAATTTTAATTGTCAAAATGAGTAAGAAGCATTGCACGATTTTCTACCAGGTCAACATTTGAATGCAAAATCGGCAGGACACAAAAGAAGCCGTATACAATGAGGATTTTGGTACACACAATTCTTTAATTTGCATCTACTTTCGGGATGTTTCATTGAGCCCAGCTGTGATCAGAACTAGGGGTAGAGCATGTGGACTCATAATGTTATTACAATAGTTTCACAGAATATAACAATAAAATGCTTAAAAACGATTTACTTCTATTTTAGTTAGTTTAGTGTCACAGTAATCATTGGCCCACAAACACAAATGCTGCTCTTGAATAATAGAACTATTTGTATCACTAAACTGCGCACAGAACCTTGATTTAATCAATATTTTCAACTATTTTTCAATAGCGTCATATTTTATGAGATGCTGTCTTTTAACAAATGGTGAAAATATTAATTAGAATTTATCATAGCAATTACGAATCAAAACTTTTGCATCCCAAACAATACACAATAAAATAAATGCCCACCCCTAATCAGAACCATAATCAGTGATATTGATAAGGCACAGTTCATTTTAAATTCAATATTAAATGGGATTTGAAGATTTTGTTTGGATTGATATTCAGTATTAATCAAAAATACCAGAACACAGCAACTACTAAACCTTCGTACAATATTTATTATAGATGTAATCTGAATGTTTTTATTTACTGTAACAAACGGAATCAGGTTGGGATGAAAAGACAAAAAAATTATTTGGCCTTGAGCTAATCAAATATGGCACTAGGCTTTGGAAATTACCATGTTTTCATACTGGAGGAATTCTGTATGAAAACATGGTAATTTCCAAAGCCTAGTGCCATATTTGATTAGCTCAAGGCCAAAATAATTTTTTTGTCTTTTCATCCCAACCTGATTCCGTTTGTTACAGTAAATAAAACGTTACCAGATTACATCTATAATATTGTACGAAGGTTTAGTAGTTGCTGTGTTCTGCAGTATTTTTGATTAATACTGAATATCAATCCAAACAAAATCTTCAAATCCCATTTAATATTGAATTTAAAATGAACTGTGCCTTATCAATATCACTGATTATGGTTCTGATTAGGGGTGGGCATTTGTTGTATATTGTATTGAGATAAAGACCTGTCACCATTTCATTAAAGAACAGCATCTCATAAAAATACAACGCTGTTGAAAAATAGTTAATGTGATTAAATGGGTTTCTGATGCACAGTTTGTGATACAATGGTTATTATTGTCCAAAAATACCAGAACACAGCAACTACTAAACCTTCGTACAATATTTATTATAGATGTAATCTGAATGTTTTTATTTACTGTAACAAACGGAATCAGGTTGGGATGAAAAGACAAAAAAATTATTTGGCCTTGAGCTAATCAAATATGGCACTAGGCTTTGGAAATTACCATGTTTTCATACTGGAGGAATTCTGTATGAAAACGAAATAAAAAAAAAAATGTAATGTCGTCATTGCAAATGTTATTTTCTGCATAAACATTTGAGTATTTTGCTATATAAAAAAGGGCCCTTATGCTGAGGAGTAACATTATTCAGTCTGACCCTTTCTTCTGTTTCTCCTCTGTAGATCCAAAAATGATGACCTACAAACTGCCATTCTGAAGCAAAAGAGCAGACCCAACAGACTGATTGTTGATGAATCCATCAATGAAGACAACAGCGTGGTCTCTCTTTCTCAGGTAAACATTGAGAAGTTTTCCACCCACTCCACAGCTGGAGAAGCAAAGTCGGATTGCGATTTGGTGAGATTCAGAATAACGCAAGTTATCAATTCAATGTTTTGAACCTTAGGCCAAGATGGACGAACTGCAGCTCTTCCGTGGTGACACAGTTCTGATGAAGGGGAAGAAGAGGCGGGAGACTGTGTGCATCGTGCTCTCAGATGACACCTGCTCTGACGAGAAGGTCCGGATGAACAGGGTGGTCCGCAACAACCTGAGGGTCCGTCTTGGTGACGTCATCAGGTGAGGGAAAACAGAATGTTGTCCAGCTTTCACCTGCATATATGTGTGAATGTGAAGCCATGCTAAGTAATGTCTTCCTCAGCATTCAGCCTTGTCCTGATGTGAAGTACGGAAAGAGGATTCATGTCCTCCCCATAGACGACACAGTGGAGGGCATTACTGGCAACCTGTTTGAAGTCTACCTGAAGCCATACTTTCTGGAGGCTTACAGACCGATCCGCAAAGGTGACTTCCACACCCCATTGTTGCTTTCAACTTGTACAGATATAAGTTGGCATGTAGCTTGGATGTAACTTATTTTTTTCTTTGTTTTGTAAAGGTGATATTTTCCTGGTCAGAGGCGGGATGAGAGCCGTGGAGTTCAAGGTAGTGGAGACCGATCCATCCCCCTACTGCATAGTTGCTCCTGACACAGTCATTCACTGTGAGGGTGAGCCGATCAGGAGAGAGGTATGAACACACTTGTCCATATGCTTTAATTTTTGTTATAAATGACGTAAACACTAAAATGTTGAGTCTTCCCCCTGCAGGATGAGGAGGAGTCTCTGAATGAAGTGGGCTATGATGACATTGGAGGAGTTAGGAAGCAGTTAGCTCAGATCAAAGAGATGGTGGAGCTGCCTCTCAGACATCCTGCACTGTTCAAGGCCATTGGAGTCAAGGTCAGGCACTTGATTTTTTTTTTTTTTTCTTATTCAAATATGGAGCAAAACTTGACCGTTTTTATTATAACTGCGAATTGGAATTCAAACAGAACTCGCATTCAACAGATTGATTACAGTTTATTTGATCAGTTTATTTGATCTTTCAAAAAAGCCTCTTAAACCTTTGTATCACAAGGAGACTTGAGTTATTAATTTACTCTTTGAATGAAGCTGGATCTTGAGAAAGTTGTAGTCTTCAAATGTTTCTGCCCTTTCAGCCCCCACGTGGCATTCTTCTATACGGACCACCTGGAACTGGAAAAACCTTGATTGCCAGGGCTGTGGCCAACGAAACAGGAGCTTTCTTTTTCCTAATTAACGGTGTGTACACTTGGCAACATTTCTGTTTTAAAAGCTGCTTGTATGTAGTAGAAATGCTGCCTCTAAACCTGAGCCTTGATTTCATGCTTTCAGGCCCTGAGATCATGAGTAAGCTGGCTGGAGAGAGTGAGAGTAACCTGAGAAAGGCCTTTGAGGAAGCGGAGAAGAATGCTCCTGCCATCATCTTTATTGATGAACTTGATGCAATTGCTCCAAAGAGAGAGAAGGTGAGTGTAAAGTGGTGCAATGCCTGCCTAATAGATTTCAAAACCTTATTAGAGCTTGCTATAGACTGAAAGTGCACAGTGATTCTTCTGTAGGACATTCTTGTTCATTATGCACAGCTATTTTTTTGCTCCTGCTGCAAAATCTGTTCCTTCAACATCATTGCATTGTGTGTTTTGTGTTTGTTTTCCAGACTCATGGGGAGGTGGAGAGGCGCATAGTTTCCCAGCTGCTGACTCTTATGGATGGTCTGAAACAGAGAGCTCATGTGATCGTCATGGCAGCCACCAACAGACCCAACAGCATTGATCCCGCTCTCAGGAGATTTGGTAAGTCTTCTAAATTTTTTTCCATGCAGATATGCGTGTTAATTTGAGTCTTTTTTTTAAAGCTGTGCTTCTGTTGGTTCATGCTGAGTAGAGCTGGTAACGAGTACTTGTTTCCCCTTGAATATTATGACAAATGCTGTTCTCTGTAATGAACATGAACTCCGTTTAAATAATTGCCGCATCAAAATGGTCATTTTACTCCCTGACAGTTTTATATTGACAGGTTTAAGACGTGGTCCTGATTCTACAGGTTATTGTTCCTTGGCGCTAAATTTCAGTTTCATTTTGTAATGAAGATAGGGGTTTTCCTACAAAACAAAATATTGCATAACAGCGCAGGCGTTTATTGTTGTTAGATCTGGAGATCAGAGCACACTCTGTCAGTCAAGTCCATCTCTATCCTTCTAGTTCTGCATTTTTAACACGTGACTTAATGTTTATGACGGGCTTTATGGAGGGCGGGATATGGATTTTGCTCAGTTTCAAATACACATCTAGTGCTTTGTCTGAGAACAGGGTTTTAAATGATGTTGCTATCCGTGTCAAATGTTTATCATTTTAAAACCACTGAGCGCTTTGCACCGACTTCCACTTCCAGGACGCTTTGACAGAGAAGTGGACATCGGCATCCCTGATGCAACCGGCAGGTTGGAGATCCTGCAGATTCACACCAAGAACATGAAACTAGCTGACGATGTTGACTTGGAACAGGTTTGTGCACATTACACCCATTAGGTAATATGACTAGCAAAGAGGAGTGCTTTTTATGTTTGTTTGTTTCTTTTTTTAAGAACTGCACCATAAGCAACATTCTGCCATTTATATCCTAACTTTTGTTCCAATAAACTGGCTTAAGTAAACTTGATGCATATGGATAATTAGTCTAAGCATACTTTGGTATGTCATATTTAAATTTCCCTACGTATTTTGTTTTACTAAAAGTTTTAAATGAGAGAATATTTCCATATATTGATGGCCCTGAAAGAACTAATATGCAATTCCCAGTTTTGAAAAATCAGTTTTTAGGAACTAACAAACCATTTACTTTTGATCTCATCAGTTCTTATATTCAGTTTTATTAGATATGACTGCATTTTCAAAAGTTTCAGAAATTTGTATTTTTACTGAATTTTAAATATTGTCTTAACTGTGGCGACCTTTTGAACCACAATTACAGTGCCCTCATTGAGAATCTTAACGTTTTTGTTTGCAGGTGGCCAATGAGACCCACGGCCACGTCGGTGCGGATCTGGCAGCTCTCTGCTCCGAGGCCGCCCTGCAGGCCATTAGGAAGAAGATGGACCTGATCGACCTTGAGGACGAGACTATTGATGCTGAAGTCATGAATTCTCTTGCCGTTACCATGGACGACTTCAAGGTAAACCTGTAATCTGATCGCTTCAAATGGATTTTAGGTGCCTCAGTTGGCCAGTAATGGCCGTCTTTGTCGATATTAACTCGGTCAACACTGTGTTGCAGTGGGCTCTGAGCCAGAGCAACCCATCAGCTCTGAGGGAGACGGTTGTTGAGGTTCCCAATATCACCTGGGACGATATTGGAGGTCTGGAAGATGTCAAGAGAGAGCTGCAGGAGCTGGTGCAGGTGTGAGAGAGATTATGCTAGAAAGGGGTTCTTTACTCTTTTCAAACTTAGGGAATTTTCCTACTGTAACACTGTTGTCTCTCTGCGCATAATTCAGTACCCTGTGGAGCATCCAGACAAGTTCCTAAAGTTTGGCATGACCCCATCCAAGGGTGTGCTCTTCTATGGTCCTCCTGGTTGTGGTAAGACTCTGCTGGCCAAAGCCATTGCCAATGAGTGCCAGGCAAACTTCATCTCCATCAAAGGACCTGAACTGCTCACTATGTGGTTTGGAGAATCTGAGGCTAATGTCAGAGAGATCTTCGACAAGGTATGTCTTTATTTTTATTATTTTTGTTTTTTCTTCCAGGTCAGTCCATTTAAATCCAAGCCTTCAGAGGAACAGTCTTTAAAGTCAGTTTCCACATCAAAATAAATGCATAAAAAAAAAAAAAAACGGAGTATAAAGAAAGGTTGCATTAGTTTTATTTCATGTAGAGCAAATGTAGGTGCTTCTCATGTTGACATATTTAATTCACCTTTTTATTTGCCATGTCTTAATTGGAATATTTGCTAAATGTAATTTTGTTTATAAAAATAGTTATTTAGGTAGAAAACAAATGGCTCTGAAACACAATGTGGATGTTTGCGAGGGACCAGTTGCTCAGATGGATGAGAGAATCTGTAAGACAAACATTAAATAACATTTCACAGCTTTGACGGCATCTTGATCTCGAATCAATTTTTCAACTGAGACTGTTTTGTGACCAACTCATAGAACTCTTTTTTTCATTAACTTTCACAAGTTGATTAAGTGAATGAAATCCTTAGCTTTGCTCTGAATTAATTTTTAGTTTTGGATCATTTTGTATGTATCATATAACATGCAAACGGCATATTCATGTTCTCAGTGTCCCCAAGTATATTTAATTTGAATATGAACACATGCAGAACTTTCAAATAGAAAATGTACCCTGTCAGCGACTTGCTTCTTAAAACCGTTGTGCCCGTGTCCTCAGGCTCGCCAGGCCGCTCCGTGTGTCCTCTTCTTCGATGAGTTGGACTCCATAGCTAAGGCTCGCGGCGGCAACGTTGGCGATGGCGGCGGAGCTGCCGACCGTGTGATCAACCAGATCCTGACCGAGATGGACGGCATGTCGAGCAAGAAGAACGTCTTCATCATCGGCGCCACCAACAGACCAGACATCATCGACCCGGCCATCCTGAGACCCGGCCGTCTGGATCAGCTCATCTACATCCCCCTGCCAGATGAGAAGAGCAGGATCAGCATCCTGAAGGCCAACCTGCGCAAGAGTCCCATCAGCAAGGTGATTGCGCCGTTTGTTTATGGCCTATTTACTGGCATCTTTGAGTTAAGTGTAATGATGTTGCATTGTATTCTAGTAAATATCTCCTAAATAACTTTCAGTCAAGTTCATTTGTATAGCACATTCCAGAAAGAGTTCAAAGTGCTTTACATCATAAAAACATAAAGTCATAAACATTTCCAATAGAGAAGCCAGTAACAAACATTACGTTTTGTGCGGTGTCATCATCAGAATCAATGAACATCAAATAATCAGCACACAGCAAACTTTAACATTTATGTGTTTAGAAGAGACTTTTAGGCTGACTGTGAAATCAAACCCAAAACAAGATGCTAAACAATTTTTACATTGTTTTTTTTGTTTTTTTTCCCTAAAGGATGTGGACTTGGACTTCTTGGCTAAGATGACCAATGGCTTCTCTGGCGCTGATCTCACAGAGATCTGCCAGCGGGCCTGTAAGCTCGCCATCCGAGAGAGCATCGAGAACGAGATCCGCAGAGAGCGGGAGAGGCAGACGAACCCATCAGCCATGGTCAGGGCTCCGTGAGGCAGAGCGTCTGCTCCCTGCTGCTCAACGCTTCATGATCTCACCCAGAACTCCTTCATCTCTGTCCTTGTAGGAGGTAGAAGAGGACGACCCCGTGCCAGAGATCAGGAAGGACCACTTTGAAGAAGCGATGCGGTTTGCCCGTCGCTCTGTCAGCGACAACGACATCCGCAAATACGAGATGTTTGCTCAGACACTGCAGCAGAGCCGAGGCTTTGGCAGCTTCAGGTATACTTTCTGATGGGTTTGGCCTATTGTTCTTATTGGAGGGCATAAAGAGATTGATGAGTGATTAGCACATTATTTGGAAGTCATAGCCGTCATTACAAAAGATATTCTTAATTAACAAATTACTACATTCTTAAATTCTGTTTTATTAGTATCACAATCCCAATCAGTTTACATTCTGACTCAGTTTATCTGAAATGATTTGATGCTGGAGCTGAATATCTTTCTTCTTCTTCTTCTTCTCCTCCCTCCCAGGTTTCCCTCCAGCGCTGCAGGTGGCAGCGGTCCAAGTCACGGCTCTGGTGGAACTGGTACTGGCCCAGTGTTCAATGAAGATAATGACGACGACCTTTATGGATAAATACCTACTGCCCCACAGTGGTCGGTCATGGGATCACACCTGTACAAATTCTCACCAGATTCCACATTTTTAGGACTTTGTGCTTCTTTCATGTGTTCCCTTCTTTTTTCTTTTTTTTTTTTTTTTTTTTCCCCTTTGTTTTGTATAATTTCTCTTGGAGACAGCATGTAGCCACTTGGTTTGCCCTGACTTTGATGTGGGTGGGGGACTGGGATGACGAAAATGGAAGGTGAGTGACTGCAAATGAGGAGCAGAGAAGGCGGGGTTGGCGTTTTTTTTGTTTTGTTTTTTTTTTGTTTTGTTTTTTCAGTGGCTTCATTGTCAGTATATCTCAAAACATACATGAATGGCTATAGTGATGGGGATTTCTGCTAGACTCTGAATGAAAACATTGCTGATGACTTTTTTTTTTTCTTTTCTTTTTTTAAAATAAACAGTAGCATATAATGTATTACAAATTTGTCAAGGTTATGTTGTTGCAAATAAAATCTCACTAAATGGAGACGTTACTCAAGTCTCTCTGCTGTTTGTTTAGATTAGTTTAAGGTTTTTAAGGCTTGACTGAGATTTAATTGCAATTTCTATCAGGTTCCATGTCATTTGCGATTATTTTACTCTCATTGTTTTGTCAAGTACAAAGTCACTACAGTCATCCATCAGGAACTTCAGAGTTAAGTTTAAAAAGCTTTTCTCTGCTTTAGAAACCCTGAGTTAATATCCCAGCAGAACTTAGTTTCTCCTTACTTTCAGTATCGTGTAGCAGAAGGCTGCTTGTGATTCAAGTTGAATCTTTCTAACGCCTCAGCAGAACATCAAGCTAATCATCTCCATGCTACTTGCCACTGATGCAATAATTCACATAAAAGAAGAACCAATCAATACTGTGGAGGGCATGGACATGGCCTCCAGGGTTTACATTCTGGTGCCAGCATTCCTTGGTTTTAATGCGATATTCAGAGTTTTTGAAGGGAATTTAATTCACTGGAAGTCATAACCAAAAGGTACAGAAATGATCTAGAACTAGATCTCTTGTCACAATAAAACTTGAGTTCGATCGTGTAGGAATCTTTAAACAACTGGTGGCTGAGGCAGTGCTGTCTTTGGCCACATGGTGTCGCTCTCACCATAACTTTCTCTTCTTATATGAACGTCAAACTAAATATGTTTTCCATAAATTTTGTGAATGTGTCACAGGGGAAGAAAGACGGCACAAATTCTGATTGAGGTTCAGTTTTGTTTATTTTTCCCACGTCATCTATCTGAGAATCACCTTTAATGTGTTTCTTGAAGGCTCAGTAAGGATCATGGAAGGGAAAATGAGGATGTTCTCCATCCCTCCACACTTTCTTGCCATCCCTCTGTAGAGAGAAAAATGAATATATTCTCACAGAGATTTTTTTCTTAATACATCTGCTACTTCAGTCCTGCATGGGGAGTTGTAAACATGTCATTAGGATCCATTTCTAGATTTCTACCAGTTATGTCTCACCTCCACTGTTGGGATAATAAAACGTGTGTTGCGGTTAAAGGAGTCGATACGTTTCATGTCTTCTGGAGACAAAGAAAAATCAAACACCCTTAAATTCTCCTGGATCCTGGAGGCCGTCACACTTTTGGGGATACACACAACCCCCCTCTGGATGTTCCACCTGCAGAGTGAGACGATGGTCACGTTGCCCACAGTGACATGCAAAGTGATACTTTGAGGTGTCTGCCTTACCTGAGTATCACCTGAGCAGGAGATTTCTGGTACCTCTCAGCGATGGCGGCGAGTTGCGGATCTGCCAGCAAACTGGGCTCATCAGGAGAAGCCCAGGGTCTGTCTCCGCTGCCCAGAGGACTGTAAGCTGTCACACAAACCGCTGAAGACCTGGAACAGAAGTGAGCATGATTTCAGCTGCTCTGAATGCCCTTTATCTAAAGTGTACTTAACTGACCGACAGTGTGACAGGAGGTCTGCTTGAGACAGATAAGGGTGGCACTCCACCTGCAGAAAAAACAGGAGATGCAGTTCATTGAAACTGACATGAAAATATTAAGTTGTACAGAGCCGGTCTGAGATTTTATGGGGCCTCACACAGATTTTTGTTTTGGGAACCCTTTCCCAAGTAAATCCAACATACACCAAAATAACCACTCATTAAAGTGATCAAGCGGGTGTGTTTTGAATTTGACGTGGTGTACAGCAATATCATGTTACTGAAATGTTTTGCTGTGCTCCTGCATTCTTCACATCGCTGGTATTTAATGATGTGCATGAGCTGAGAGCCCAGCCCAGACACAAATAGTTTAATTAATGACCGAATTGTTGAATTGGAAATATTTCACATTAAGCATAAATAAGATTTTTTTTTTTTTTTTAAATGTACTTTTTTAACAACCTTCAAAGTGATTTTAAATTTGAGTCGTTCCTGACAAAAGTGATGACGGAACCTGAAGTTTTGAGATTTGCATTGTTAGAAAAGTCAGGGTCTTTCCGGGGCTGCTGGGTAGCAGATTGGATTGCTTTCTTTGGGTCTGCTCTGGATTTTCAATTTGCATTATGTTCTGTTTGAACAGCTGTACCTGGTTCACCACAGGTTTGTGCTTGGCAATGGTGATGATGTCATCAATCTGCCTTGCATTGAAGTTGGACAGACCGATAGCCTTAACCAGACCTTTATCTACAAGGCTCTCCATGGCCTTCCAAGTATCTCTGTAGTGAGTGTCAGAGTAACAAATACTCCCATCGTCTCGTCGAGGCATTAGCTCCTTCCCTCTCCTGAAACATCCACATTGTGTTTCAGCATAGAAATGAATGGGTTTCACTCTAGAGCACATAATACGCACTGGAGGAGGAAACAGTGTTTTGCAGAAAGAGCTGCTACTCACTTAAAGGCCATGGGCCAGTGCATGAGGTAGAGGTCCAGGTAGGAGAGACCCAAGTGGGTCAGACTGGACCTGCAAGCCTCTTCAACATCCTCGGGATCATGTTTAGTGTTCCAGAGTTTGGAAGTCACAAACACATCGTCACGAGGCAGAGCCTGGGGTAAATAAAATGAAAATGTTCAGCATTTTATGTCTCATTTCAGAAAGTGAGACTCATATAACTTAGAATCATTTAATTTGGAATATCCTACCTGAACCAAAGTGGGAAATCATGTTTAACAGTGGGAAAAAAATGCCCATGTTTGTTAAGCTATGTTAAGTTTGTTAAGAAAACGTCTGATTCTAACTGATACTGAATAAATCTCAGTTATTTATTTTGCTGTAAATTAAATCACAATAATTTGGTAGCAAGGAATTATTTAATTTTAATGAAAAAAAACACTTTTGTTTTTCAAAACACTGAAAGAACATTTTCAAAATTGTCTTGTCTATTGTGTGTTAATTTTTAGAACCAAGAGCCAAGCTGAGTTTAGGCAACCTTGTGGACCGAGATGCAACGTCTTAAACTTGTTTCACACTGAGAAACAGACGAACCCTCTTCCACTTAGACAAGTGATTCAGTGAATCATAGCACTTGGATAAACTGACATTAAACAAGGCCAATAAAATACTGATGAAGTGCAAAAGGAAGAAGAAATTACAGCTCCTCACCTTCCCTGGACCCACCCGAAGAGCCAAAGCATCTCCAACCTCCCGTTCGTTGCCGTACACAGCCGCACAGTCAATATGTCTAGCCACCGTCTAAAGCTGCCAGCACTGCCTGCTTCACCTGGCAGTACATATATACACTTAAACAACATCCAAGAGCATCCTTTGGATCTGTCTGTTAAATCTCTATGAATATGCATTGCTCTACCTGACCTGGAGCGCTCTTCCATGTGCCGAGGCCAATCAGAGGCATCCTCTGCCCCGATGAGAGAGTCACAAAGGTGCTCATGTTTCAGAACCAAACGGAGGACAAACGAGTGTGAGGGCTCCTCTTAAGTCCTGTGGAAGTGGGCACAGTGATTGTCCAGTCATGATGACTGTGTTAATATTCTGTTACTGATTATCATCTGGATTCATTAACTCTGCCCTGCAGCATGTTTTAGTGGGTCTCACATAATGCAGGAACTTATAACAGAGCAGATGCCGTTTCTCATGCAGGCAAACTAAATATTTACTGACCTACTTACCGTTTCGCGCTCGCTCTAGCCTCAAAGTAGATCTTCTCAGAGGATTCATAAACCTTCTGTGAACCCAACCTTACCACTAGAAATAGCTGACACAGCTATATGCCATTAGTCACAGCGCAACGTGGCTAATGGCATGCAGCTGACCTCCAGGCTGAGTAATCATCAGCAACATCCTTACCTACCATGTGCTGCACACAATTTGTTCATTAACCACGATTCCAGTTTCACGTGATTTTTCTTCTTGCACAAATAAGCGAGCCTGACTCGCCTCCTGACCTGGCAGCAGACCAGAGTGTAATTCACTCAAGTCATTAAAATACTGACCTTTTCTGTTCCTACCTGAGATTGCTCCAAAATATTCTCGAAGGATCCAATGGGGCTCTTGTGTCCCAACTGAATTTTGCCAAGTTGAGGTCAAAGTGTGTGTTTACCTATCAGTGATGGAAAATGTCCAAACTCCACTGTGTGCTCAGAGACACCAGAGAGTTTTGATTCTGTTTTGTGCTTAGAAGAAAACATCCTACCCTGTTTATTGAGCCTTGTCAAAACTTGCCAATATCACACTGTCAGCCTGAGCTAGAATAAAACAATGGCACAAGCTTAATTTCACACATTTGGTTTATTTGTTACATTATTAAAAGTTAATAAATAAGTATTGTCAAATGCAGACAAGCAGTGACGGCGAGTCTTTCAGCAGCAGTACATTTACTCTCTGGTTGCAGCCACACTTTAGTGTCCTCTGAGGGTTTCAGAGGCAGTACAAACAATCGCACAATCAGACATTCACGTCTCTCCCGTCCTCGAATTGTTTCCACAATATTTGTACAATATAAAAGTGCATTTTTAATGCATTTAAACATCCCAGGAAGAAAACATTTTTTATATATATGTATATATGTAAGACCAACATCCTGCATAACTCATGCTCATATAAACATCTCTGTGTCTTTACATCACTGATGTAAAATACAAAATGATGAGGAGGCGACGGGTTTCAGCGCCCCCTGCTGTTGAGAAAAAGGTAATCTGCTTCAAGGCCTGGTTCCTAAACAGGGTGTTCTACTAGCTGTACACATATAAAACACAGAAGCCTTATCAAATCACAAAGCAGTGTGGTTTATTGGTGGCACTGCTCACTTTAGCACCAAGACATGGCCTTCAAAAGCCACAAGAGAACAAAGATATAATACACAACAGAGCAGGGGGCTGTCAGAGTAACCGCCGTTCAGTCCCTCGGGGAAAATCCCACCTCTACTTGTTTTGGCACTTTGCTTTAAATTACTTACAAAAATCCTCAGTCTCATATCAAATTGCTCCCTAAGAACATTTTGGCTTACTTACAGTACTTTATAAACTTTACATTGCTTACTTACAGTTCTTCCACCTCCAGATGGTAAAGTCTAACACAGCATAGGGCATCATCTGTTGTGGACTCATGGCTTTTTGTATTTATTACAGTGTGGCCTGTGTTATTGGTTTGACACTGGGCTAAGGCACCTGTATGTCCCTTAGAAAGTGAGCCAGCTAATCGGTGGTGAGCCGCTCGGCGTGAAGGAAAGCACCCTTTGTTGCAAGCAGATTGTTATCAAAGCTCCCGCTGCAGTTGCAGGTTGTGATTGTCTTCTCAATTCAACCAAGATGGGCTAATGTCAACGAGGCATGGGCTGGTACGTAATCCTCATGGTATGACAAATTTGAGCCAAATGGTAATTACCAGAAAAGCTTAAGCCCAAAATGCATGATGTAATCGAATTGTTTTAATTTGAATCGTAAAAAAAAAAAAACGCTAGCCCCATTGCATCTAAAATGCCATTACATAATGATCATTATAGGAGAAGTTATTTATTTCATTTATTTATTGGTAAATTGGTTGTCTTAGATAAAATTAAATAAGTGTTGTAGTTTCTTTCAGTAACCGTGCTTATTTTTAAAAATAGCGCTCTTTGTTTTTCTGCTTCTTAATCAGGGGTTGATGGTTTATCTGCATGAAAAGTTTTGGGATAATTTCTCTGAGCTGTGAATTTTTCACACACTGGTTGCACAGCCATGACAAAAACAGGTGACATGCAGGCTAAAGGTAACATATTTGTCCTAAAAGGAGAAAGAACTATAGTTGCTCTCATGCTGATTCATATTGAAAAGTGCATTATGTGGATATAAACATGTTGAAATGAAGGGTATTTATTTAAAAATGGTTTCCCATTCTGGGTATTGCGTGTGTTTTGGGATCAGCGATGTGGAATCACAGTGTTCTGGGTATGTTATCATGTCACCATCTATTCTTATATTTAAAGATCAACAGACTATGTTGGAATAAAATGTGATGGTCAGAAAATATTTAACAAAATTACTCGGAAAGTAGGCCCTGTAATGAGTTTCACTTTCATTTTCAAGCATCCAGCATGCTGACATGAATGAAGCATCTGAACAGCTTACAGTGTGATATAAAGTGATGTTGTCGTGGCTGCTATCTGAGTTGCTGTTCTTTTCAATTCTGTAGAAAAACAGAAAAAAACGTCCAGTTGGACCAAAAACATCCACAGCAGCTCTGCTTATCTGGCAACCAAATTCCAAAAGCTATAGGATTAAATGTGAGTCATCAAGAGCCAAAGTACTGAAACTTATAGACAAATCCCTGATTCAACACACCTGAATCAAATGAATGTCTCATTATTAGGCCTCTGGAACTTGATGATATGCAGAAGAGATCATTTGGTTATTGGATCCAGGTGTGTTGGAGAAGGGGGTGCCCGCTCTGGATGCCATAATCCTGATTACACTGCTGATTCTGTGGGCAAGCAGTTGATTACGACATGCTGAAGTTTACCAGATGCAGTTTTAAAAGAGTCTAAGAGCTTAATAACAATAATAAATGACGCTTTTCGAGTTTTCATATGATGACATTCTGTGTTATACCGAAACTGCATCCAAATAGCTGAACTTCTCTTTCTTTTAAACGATGAAAAATGGTAGTAGCATACCTTCAAGCAGCTGACCGGCAGTGCGCAGCAACAAACGAGGGAACAGCAACTCTGTTTTATTCTGTGCTTCAAACAGCAAGAAAAAGTTTCTTTTAATGCCAGTATTTTCTCATCTACCTCTATAGAATGACATTAAACAGTACAATCAGAATGAAGGAACGGTTTGGGGGTTTTGAAACATTTTAACATTTTAAAACCTTGGAATACCTTGAGACCAGAAACCGGCCCATGCCAAGTCTGAACTGCAGTGCTATGTGGAACTTCATGTGAAATTAGACCTAGCAGGTGTCTATTAGTTTGAGGAAGGTCGACCACACTAACAAGTCTACAGATTTAAAATCTATGTTTCTTTAGCATGGAGTCCAAGTCAAGGTGGAGTTATGTCAAAACTAGACTATGCACTGAAAACACTCAAGATGCTGGTACACTTGAGGTAAGAATAACAACAACAACAAAAAATCCTAATTAAACATTTCTTTTAAAAAATATCTCAAACTTCATCCTTTTCACAAAAAGACAAGGATTGGAGAGGAGGAGAGCTTATAAAACCGTTGATAAATTTGTAAAAAACAGTTCAGAAAAGAAGTTTGGATAGAAGCCACAGTTGTGCACAGCCCAGCCTCAGCACCGCTTCACTGTCTGGGGACTCATGTGTGCGTGTGTGTGTGTGTGTGTGTGTGTGTGTGTGTGTGTGTGTGTGTGTGTGTGTGTGTGTGTGTGTGTGTGTGTGTGTGTGTGTGTGTGTGTGTGTGTGCTTGGACCAAAAGACAGCACATACAAAGCTAAATTAAATCCTGATCCTGCCAGTCTTTGTCTGTCCTTCTACGATGTTGTGTGCATCAACACAAGACATTAAAACCGTAACTACCATATATGGGAGGAGCAGATGAGGTTGTATGATGGGTAGTTTTATTTGCCGGCGGAGGGCTCAGAGGGGTCCTCCTACGACTGGGGGAGGTGCTGTCTGATAATCTCTCGGGACTGCGGCGGGATCCTGTCAGGAAAACGGACAGAAAACTCCACAATGAGGTCACCGCGCTGCGAAGGGTTCTTGGGGAAAGGCAAACCTTCGCCCCTGACCCGCTTCAACGTTCCTGGCTTGATGATGTCGTGGCAAGGGAGCGAGATGACGCGGTTTTCCAGCGTGGGAATACTAACAGTGCAGCCACACAGCGCCTGGAAAAGAGAGAGGAAACACAGAGGGTTAAAGTCCATAGAAAGAAATGAATTCCAGAGCCATGAATATCCTAATGACCTCATGTTTCCATGAGGTAAAACTGGAGTTTATCTCTCCCCTCCCCCAAAACACAACATCATGCTGTTGTGTTTTCTGTGCTGTGTGTGTGGAAAACAGAGCGTGTTCCTCTTTAAAGATCACTTAGCTTGGACTACAGCGCTGCCGGGTCTGGAGAACCGCCTCTGGAAAAGAACATTAGGAACTTGGCATCGGAAAAGTTTTCAGGTCTTTGTGTGTTGTGTGAGTGCACAAGTGTGTCAGCATTGCACTGGGGACTAATTTTAGCAGCACCCTCATATCTTGGACTAATGAAGTGAGGCAGGAATCGGCTGAGCTCGTGAATAGTTGGAGGGCTTGTCAGATCCACACAGTCATGGCTGGCGGCACGCACACACACACACACACGCACACACACACGCACACACACACACACACGCACTCACACACACGCATATAAGCATAACCTCCTTATCACAATGTACCATAAATCCAGAGACATGTGGGTTTTAACTACTTCACAGGCTTTGTGGTGGGCATCTTTCAGGATATTAAGGCTGAACAGAAAACAACTATTTTTAACTGTGTGACTGAATATCTGAATGAACAACAGACTTTATTTAACACTTAGAAGCAGGTGCTACAAAGAAAAGCAGTAAAATAAAAAAAAGTCAGGTGCGAAGAGACACAGATGGAGTTGAGCGCACAGCTACAAATCCGAAAGGTTCGGGTCAGGAGCGTAAGAGTAAATAAACAAAATAGTAACTTTGAAATGTATATGTAAGTGAAACTTGTGTTTATATTCGAATATAGAATAACATATTTCAAGTAGGTTACAGGTAATGACAACTCAGAGTTCAATTGATCAGAAAATTTGAATAAGACCAAAAACATCATATTTAGTAAAGAAGTGTCATGTTGTGACCTGCAAAATCACGGGGAAGGTTTAATAGTCGTTCAGCAGGAAGATATGAGCCATGAAAGTTCGCTGATAGGAAATCAGATAGTCTACAAACTTTAAAATAAACAGTTTCATAGTTACTATAATCAATACAGAGATGTTTTTGAGAATGCATGTGTCCCGCAGCATCCTGAAGCAGATTCTTAATGCCAAACATTAAAGAAAATAAACTAAGTTCCAAGTACTATTAACTTCCACTCCGCCAGCTTTTCATAACGTAATTGTGTCTTTGCACAGGCTTAACCTCACAGCACATCTATGTCTGTACTTGCTAAATGTTCTGTTAGGAGCGTTGCTGGGTCTTCTTGTTCTGTCTGATAGAAAGTAAATATGGATCATTGACTTTTGGGTCAAGCAGAGCAGCTGTCTCAGAGCACAGACAGTGTTTTTCCAGCCATGACATCAGCGTCCCGTCACCCATTACATACGTTGCCCTTTGACCTGGCCTTTTGGCTGCCTCAGAGACTCATCCTCCAGTTCTGAACACTTTCATTCACTAATGCAAATCTTACACACAGACACAGGTTGCCATAACACTGAGAGCACACCGCCATCTGATCATTGATTGCATAAGGCTCTGCTCAGACAACAGCACCACAGACTGGCACACACAAACAAGCACTGACATTTTTTACGGAAAGTAAACTCGCAAGATTTTCTCAGAGCCAAACGTCCATCGTGCTTAAACCTAAAAATTCTGTTTTGCGTTTGGATGCAACTGATAAATATCCTCTTAATCAAAAGGGTTGGACTGACGTCGATGATGATTTACATCGGAAATTGAAGGAGGTGCAACGCCGCCTATTTCAAGAAGATTTAATGCATTCATTTATTTTTTGGTCTAGCAATACATTACTGCTTAATGGAAATGAAGTAGTGAAGGAGCTTGTTGGATGAAGGCTGTCGTTTTTCTATTTTTAGAGTAATATTTGTGTATTTGTATCCCAGGCTATGCGCAGTGACAGATGCTTTAAAAGTACTTTTTGTTACCACTTTTTCTTTCATTTCAGTAAGTAAAATATAATGGCAACATTTTAACTCCATAGCTGCAAACAACATCACTGAACCATACAGAGCGGCCTTGAAACATGACCTGAGTTCAAGCTTTCCGTGGACTGAGGGGGAGATGTTCTGACGCAGAAAGGAGCATTGAAATACGCTACAAAGGATCCCATTTTGTACATTTGACATGCGTTTTTTCAGGGAGGAAATTTCTTGGCTCAATACTGTTACAGGGACAGAAAAGTGGCTCTACTGCATGACGACTAAAAAGACTTTAAAAAGGTTTACCAAACTAAAAAGAAAAGAGAAGCCAGCGTTTCGTCCACTTACATAAAGACGGAATAAAAACTTTTAGTACATTATTTATCCAGTTTTTTGTCCACACCTTGTAATTTGGCTCCGTATTGACTTGTGGTATTTTCTTGCAAGAGCACTTGCAATATTTTGACTTTTTTTTTTAACAAACCCAAGATATTTCTTTCTCTTTGACAAAAATAAATTGTTTAACACAGATTGATTCAGAAATATCAATGACGTACAGCATCATATTCATCATTTGCATAAATTGCTTTGACTATTTTGACACTAGAGTTGCTTAAAGATGGTTCCTGTGGAACAAGCCGTTACCTTCAGCCACTGAGTCCAACTAATCTGGATTTACACTAATGGAAATGCTATGAGAAATCGCTACTGCAGGTAAGAATTTAACAAAATATCAGTTCAAACATCCAGAGCACAAAATCTGCGACTATTAAGTTGATGGAAGACAGACGTCCCATTTTGACTGGAGCGCGCTGAGCCATTCTCATCGCTGCATTCTGGCCTCCTATGGGTTTGGAAAGAATTTGCTTCTCGATAAATCAGAGTGTCAGATTTGAGCTACATCTCCTGTCGCTTGTGACTTTTGGAGATGCTGCAGGGATGAACGTCTCCCATGAGTGTCACAGCATGGAAAAGCAGAACTGGCAGCACTACACTGAGCTGCTTAGCGAGGGATGCTTCTGGCAGAAAACAAAACCGAGCAACCTCATAGCTCGGGAAGAATCCAGCTGTCAAAATATGACATAATATTTAATACTCAAACCTCGAACATCAACACATCCAAACGGTTCTGTTTTGCTCCTTAGAAACAACAAGCTGGCTTTCATTTATGGCAGCAATTATTCCTGTGACAGAACTTGTTTTATGTGTTGCATGACATATTTCACACTTTGACAGACTGGAGTGTGTGCAGCCCGCTTTTGAAGCCGGGTTTTTCACTGCAGCATTCCTCTGCATTTTTGAAGAAAGCAGAGCAGAAGGAGGAGAGATATATGAGCTCATTTTTGCTTAGGAAACTAAATCATCTGACCCACTTCCCTAAAACTCCCAGGATGCAGCCCCCACCCCAGACACATTTCCCCTACTCTGCCTCATCTCATGTTTAACTCCACCAGACCTAAGTCTCTTATCTGGCTGTGGAAAGATGAGAAGGTTTTAGCTGTGGGAGTTGCAAAGTGCAAACTTAATCGCTTGCAGGTTTGATTAAACAACATCTCCAGCTTTAAATATGACTCAATAAACTCCTTTGCGCTCTCGTCTGTGCAGAGTTGCTGTGTGAGGCCATTGCTCCATTAACTCGCTGGTTATTTGGAAAAGCTCGCAGAAAAACCATAAAAATGGGCTTAAGCTGAGAACAAAGAACTGCACTGACGTCCCTGGTGCTCTCGGCGAACCAACCATCAGGTTGACTGTCAGGACGTGGGAACCTTAATGGAAACACTAAAGCAACGGAGCACCCAGTGCCCTCCGCACTGCAGGAGCGGCCAATTAAATATCCTGCCAGTTGCAATAATAGAAGCTGGGATTGTCACCACTGTAACGCTACAATCCATCTTTATCCGAATGTGTTTGCAGGAGGTGGATGCTTGTGCGCTGTCTTCGGTGTTTATGAATATGATTTCATGCTGATGCACATAACGAATGAGGATGGCGGTTCTACGCCTGTCACACCAGGACACCACATTCCTGCTTCCTCTCTCACATGTGGGTGGCAGAGACTACTGCTCCGACTGATCCTGTCCTCCAGCAATGACCACATGCAATGAACACATCTGGGACTGAGGAGCAGAATGAAGTGCATCGTAGGAATATGCACAAGCCTTCAGCGCGTTTACATTTTCTCACATAGCAACCACAAATATGAAGTGTTTTATTAAAATCTTATGTGATAGGCCGTGGAGTTTGCAACCTAAAGAGCCATTTTGCTCTCGGATTAGCCAAATAAAACTTGTTTAGAGCTTTAAATGTCGCCTGACTTTTTGAAAAAAGACAACTTTTTCGACAAACATGTACATATTGTCATTTTTAAAGAAGTGTTTCATTTCAATTTGTAGGCTCTGATATAAAGATAAACTTAAAAGTGGATGAATTATTATTATTATTATTATTATTATTATATTAAAGCACATAGATTTCAACCTACACACAAGAAAAAGAGATCTAAAAACATATTATTTGTACTTTGTGAGAATCCAGTGCAAAAACTGTGTTGTTGAAGATGATACATGCAGAAAGGATTTAGAAAGTCGCTGTTTGAGGCATTTCCGTTTCAACGCTTCCCAGCTGTGTGACTGCAGTGAGTGTTTGCCTGACTGGATCCACCAGGAATCAAAATCCCTCTAAAGAATTAGCAACTAATCTGCAGGTAGAGCTACAACGTGAGAAGATCAACAGAGATGAAATAAGTCGGACGTACCTCTTTTAGGGTAATCTTGTAGTTATAAATGATATTGGAACCGTCTCTTTTGAAGTGGGCATGCCCCTTGTCTTTAAGCACAAACACTATGTCAGCAGGAATGTTCTCAGGGGTCTCGTCCCCCTCCTTTGGGAACGTAATCTTGGTCCCCTCCTTCCAGCCCTTCTTGATGACGATGTTGAGGATCTTGTCCTCCGTTCTCATGCTCCTCCCGTCTGGATTCAGCCTGCGCCGAGTGATCTTCATTCGTTTGGTGCAGCCGTGGAAGATCTCCTCCAGTGAGACCTTCAGCTCGTGCACCACCGGCGCGTCCTGGTGCTTCCGGTTGGTCCCCAGGCGCTCTGACGGGGTTGGCCCCCTCCTCCTGCGAGCCTCGCCTGGAAAGCCGTTGTTCATTCCTCCGGGAAAGCCAAACTGTCTCTCAAAATGAGCAAAGGGGTCATCCTCATCCATTTCTGTGTCCTGCTCTGCGCCGTTGCTGCTGTGGTCGCTGTGGAAGGGGAAACCGTTGGAGCGGCTGTGGCTGCGGCTGGAGCCAAAGAACATGTCGAAAGGGTTGGAGCCCCCGAAGAAAGAGGCAAAGGTGGCGTGGGGGTCTCCATGGAAAGTGTAGTGGTGCGTCGAGCTGCCAGGAGCGCCAGAAGAGCTGCTGCCTCCTGTCTTCAAACCTGCAACAGATCAGAGGGCTAAGAGATGGTTGACTGTACAAACACACACTACAAACCCCGTGTACCTGCGACCATCTTCTAACACACACATGGCTCTGACCCCAGCATCAAACACCCTGGAGCAGTATCATATTTTTATTACCATTTCCAAATCTATATTAAAACTTCAGACGTAAAAAATGTAGAAAAATGACCTGAAAACGTGAAAATTTTAAATAAAAAAAAAAAAAGTTTTGGACGTCTGTACAAAATCAGATACCAGACAGAGGATCTCTCTCAAAAAGCAGAGAGAATGTGGGCGGACAAAATCCCACAGCATCACCGATCTTCCAGCAGTGACTGAAATACGAGGTCACTGCAAGCAACAAACTCACACAAATACACACACGCATGCACAAAACGCCCACAAATGCAAACTACAGCAGTTGCCGCTATTCATATCGCAGCGGCATCATGATCTCGGGGCCATCTGTCTGTCAGGGCACTCACACACACATTCATACCCAGATCACAAAACAGCAGCTGAGGAGGACTATGAGTTATTGGACCTGGTGAAGGTTGTTGACATTATAATAACCAACAATCGCACGTAAAATACAAAAGCACGAAGGAGATAGCATTATTACTTGAATGACTAAGGCATATTTGTGTGATACCAGACCTGTGCCTGAGTTATCTCAGTAGAAATGCCTGCTCACTTCTTGCTCCCCAAAAGTTTTCACAGCACCCGTTTTCTCCTCACCTTCCTCTCCAAGCTGGTCGTATATGACCCTTTTCTTGGGGTCACTGAGAACCTCATACGCCTCTGCAATTTCCTTGAATTTCTCCTCCGCGCTTGGATCTGTGTTCTTGTCCGGATGGAAGCGCAGCGCCATCCGTCGGTAGGCCTTCTTGATCTCATCCTCGTTGGAGCCTTTGGGGATCCCGAGAGTCTTGTAGTAGTCCTTCCCCATACCTGCGCCTCTCTTCAGCTCAGAGTGTGCTGTGTTGTGTGTGAGACACAAGGACACAATAAGAGTCTCATAACAATCCTCAGAGACGGATGCTGCTGAGAAGGACAAGCCGGATCCATCTCAGCGGCTTAGAATTATGTTAAAAAGTTAATTTATTCAGCTTAAAAAGTTTGACACACATGAATCTGTTATGGTTTACAGCAAACGAAAACCCACAATTCAGTTTCTGGCATTATTATAACATAACATTGGAGCAATAAAAGTTCAATGGTGGGATAAAGTGCGGTAGAAAAAGATGCAGAAATAGAAGGAATAGCCACACCATTTAGACAATTACAAGGCAAAGCATATTTAAGGGTTTGGAGGAGATTTACAATGTGAGGAATGCAGCTGGAGTTAGAATCTCAAGGACCGTCACGCCCTTTGCATGCAGGGATCGAGGATGTTGCACACAAAATGTCACATTCCTTGTGTTAAAACTTCTAACTGGACAAAACCGACTGTTGCTTCTTGGTTCAAAGTCCTATTTAAAGTAAATTCTGCATTTGACCGCAGAAACACAAATGGAGAGTTTGCATCTAGATACAGACTCTAGATTGAGTGTATCAAGATCACGGAGCCCAGATTCGGAGTGGAGAGAAAAGGTTGCTGTTAACACAACCCGGGCTTCCTTAACAACCACAGAACCACAAGCTGATCATCTTCAAGCCAAAACTGCGCTGATGCAGTAATTCATGCAAAATGAGCTCTGGTCATGAATTCACAGCAAAAAAATTTAAATATGTCACATTTCTTTATAAAAAGTACTTTTTTTTTTGGTTATTTGCAATTTTACAGTTTTCTAAGTAGCCAAGTTTTTAATTAATAAGCTCTGAACCAATATCTATCAAGATGAGTGTGGTGTTGAACTGTGGTGTTGCAACAAGGTGGAGATGGCGAGTGGCTTTTAAATTTTAATGTAAAATGATGAACAAAAAAAAATTAATAAAAAAAATAAATAAATAAAAAAAATCACAAGGAATGCAAGGAGCCATAGTAAAACAAAATAAATCCAAAAAATCACAGCAGGAACAAGCAAGCCAGCCAGGTGAACGGGGACGAGATTAGATTTAACAGGAGAAACCATCAAGGAGTGGCTGAGAATGGGATTTATGTATTCTGGGGATATTGATTACTGGACAATGAATATGAATAGATGGATGATCAGAGTGGGCTGACGGTGTGAGGGGAGAGAAAGAGAGAAAATGGCACACGGGTCAAAACTGGATAAACTCAGTAAAAAATGAATCTAATACCAACAAATAACCAGACATTAGGAACATAGTTAAAGTGGAGTAACAAAGAAAGAGCTGATCTAAACAAAGAATTGAAACTAAGGAACAAATAATAAACAAACATAAAAACAACTCAAACAACCCAAGACCCTGGCAATATCATCAAAACTGACAGAAATAAACACTCTAAATGCATGAATAAACAATCTATGCAGTGTTTCAGTCTACCTTTCTGACCTAAATTATTGAAATACAGATATTTGTCAATTATATTCAAAACTATAGAGAACCACTTTATGACCTGGCCAAACAGGCCTTCTTTACATCTGCTTATGGCCCCCTGCTGGCCTGGAGGACTTGCACCAAATCTTGAAATTACACATGGTAGATTTATAAAAGAATCAGTTGGAAAAATCCCAAGAGTTTTAAATTTGTAGCAACACTTAAGTTTTAATTCCTGCAGAGTTACATACACAGATCAGAAGGCAAGTTGTAGTTAAGTGCCTCACCTCGCAGCACACCAACATGTGGCACAAGGAAGCTGGAATCAAACCCACAACTGTCACCACAGTCGCTACGTTACGTGTTGAACTGCTGAGCAACAAGAACCAGCATTATTTGAGTGGTTGCTTATGGAACACTTTATATCATTACAAAAAGACATGCGTGGTTCTTCAAAATAATAGCCCCACATGTTTGTTTCATGTGGTGCTGATTAATTTCTGACTTATTCCTTCTGTTATCTTTAAACTTAAATGCCTATTTCTAATTGCAAAATGGTGAATATTACACCCGGTTAACGCAGAGCAGTTCATTGCATTTTCATATTAAAGTAAAAAAAATAAACAAACAAACAAAAAAACATTAGTATTGAAGTGTTAATTTAAGTGTAACAATAAAATGTTATGGTTTCATACAACAATGCTATGCAATATCTGCTATCTACCTGTAGTGTAACTTTTACTTTTAGTTACACCAAAGACTTGATTTGGTGCAATTAATTTGAAAATATTAAACTCACCCTTTCTCCCCTAATCTCCTAAATCTGTAAAAAAAAAAAAAAAAAAAAGTGGTAATGGGTTTTGCTGGAAGGGGCCCTGAAATTAAATTCTGCTCAGGACCTCAGACACCCTCAGGCCGGCCCTGGATCTGCCATGCTCCCTCCAGATATCTCACTTGGAGACTTAGTGTGAGATCCATTAAGTGATATTGAAGGGAACAGAGAGTGCTGGTTTCACCAACTGTTGCCATGGCGATATGGTGATGATGTAGTCTGAGATGGAGAGCAGAGGAATCCCCATCATCTTACTGTAACCAGAAGGGCTTCTCCACATCAACTCTTGCCTGGTTTAGCTCCAGAATAATTTCCCCCCTTAATCACCTCTTTTTGGAATCGCAGGAGATTTTGTGTGAGGAACAGAAGGAAGCAGCAGCCCACTGCAGCCCACGATGGTACAATGCCTGAATCTATTGTGTTCAACCCAGCCTGATGGGCAGGAGAGACCCCCCCTCACTGCAGAGCCTCTCAACAGGGCACGGCAGTCTCCCGAGAGCAAAATGAGGAGGATTTATAAATCCTTTTTTTCTTTTTTGCGTGTGCCCCCTACTTAAAGAAACAGTTCCAATTTGCGATGCGATGCCAAAAATCCAGCTCAATACTTCCGACACATACACGCTCCCATGCAGGCCCGCAGACCGCGCGAAACAAGCGAAGACAAAGCCCTACCAGAAAGCCCCTGTCAGCGGAGAATCAGATCAGCATGGTCCGGCTCCCTTCAGCCTGTCTCTGCGCTCCTTTCTCCCCTTTCAGCCCCGCTGTCTGCCCAGCCGCTCCGGTTCCGTTGCCTCCTTATAATAACCTGACGTCAGGACGCAGCAGCGACCCGGCGGGGATCACAGGCTCTGAAATAAACCGGTGACCAAAACGCTGAGGTCCGCCCGCCCGCTTGCCTGACGTCTCTGTGGAAAAAAAAAAAAAAAAAAAACCCTCAGAGCCAAATCTGTACCAGTGCCGTGTTGATGGGGAAGCAGGAGCAGACTGGTTCCAAGAATCGGGGGGAGAAACGCGCGTCTAGTTATCGATTGAACGGCGTGAATAACTTAAACTCTGATGGTTGTTTGGGAAAAATCGAGCCCCTTCTTAAACTTTGAGATCCTTTCAAAGTAAAAGCTGTATTTTAACACGTCCTTACCGAGCCCTCTGCTGCGGTGTCCGTCCCTGGACTTGTGCCTGAAATATGGAGCCAGACCACACCAGACCAGACCAGACCCAGCCCCCTCAGCCGGCCTGCAGTAGACCCCCCCTCTCCTCCCCCAGGGGTCTTTGAACAACAACTAAAAATAAAAGTTTCAAAAACAATGTATAGTTCTTTCTTTATTTCTTTTTGCTCTCATTAGATCGGGAAGATGATTGCTGTCCACAAACGAGGTTCCCGTTTGGATGCTGATCTGAAAAAAAAAATAAAAAATGTGGGTGTGCGTATCCGTGCGCGCGGCGCTCCAGTCGTGCCTCGTGCCTGGGTCTGAGTCATGAGATGACTCCACTCACACCCGCATCACACCCGCATCTTTACCTCCTATCTCTATAAAGACTGCAACCATTAAATCACAGCGTGGAGGCTTTAACTGAACCAGACATCTCTCTCTGTTCCACTTGCCTTCTATGCATTTAATCTAAGGCTTCATTTCCCAGCACTGGCTTCAAAATCAGAACCAGACACATTTCCTTACAGGACTTTGACTAAGCTGTTCACGACACAGGGGCTGAAACAGTTATAATAACACTGCATATGCATTTTGCAACAATGTAACTCTCAACATTGTTGCACATTTATGCCACCCCTGGATACAATGGTGCCCTGGGTGTTGAGCCATCCCACCCATATCATACTACTGTCACCAGCTGTTATAGTTACAGTTACACATTTGTAGTGTGAAAGTTGTGTTAAATTCCTCGTTTAGTTATTTTAGCAATTTCTGCTTTTTGTTTTTGTCAGACTGGAGCATCTTTACTCCTACTACTGTTTCTTTGATACTGTAAGTGACCGATTTTGACAAGTTGCCCTCTCAGTTTAGTCATTATTCGCCCACTAATTAACTGTAAAACATTGTGAGTTTAAAAGAAAATGTGAAAATGACCAGGCATGCACAGCATACGAAGTGGATCTGTGGCACCGGCGTTGTAGCTGCCGCTGGACGTTGCTGTGGGTGGACACCAAAAAGATTTCTGCTAACCACCAATCAGGAATGCCCTATACAGGCGCAACACTAAAACCTTACCCCCCACTTAAAATCTAAGTTTAGACAGCTCTGTTAAAATAACCAAGCCTTGACCCTTAGGATGGACCCTTAAAAAAAGACACTTGAGTGGGACTCCTTAATAAATACACAGTTAAATATGTGGTTAATTTAACACACAGGGAAACCATTAAAAAGTCATTATAAAAAAAAAAAAAGCAGCTTAAGGGCTGATTGCAAAGTGACACTTCTGTTTTCAACAATTTGTGTGTCTTCACTGTATAAATTGCCGTGCTTTCTCCATGACTCTATTTCACAAAGTAGTTTTCGACACAAAACATTAAACAAAAGATCACAAAACAAATTCAGTTTGAGTGCATTTATTTAGTTAAACGACACAGAAATAGGAGAGGATCCAGAAGTCCAGAAAATCCAGAAATTTAGAAAAGATAATGATCCAACATCCTTCTCTCTCGATGATACAGCGTTACATATCAACGTGAGCTGCAAGACACAAACTATGCATTTTATTAAGTGGGCTAATATTTGTGCTGTGATGATTTTGTCAAAAACAAAAAAAACATTTTTAACATGTGAATTTCATTGATATTTCAGAACGGTTAGAAAAGATGCACTTTGTTTTATGGAGAAAACGAGCAGCACAGTAAATTGTGGACGAAGATTTATATGATGCATGAGAAATAGAGCCATGTGGAAACGTCACGCAATGCATCACATAACACTAAACATCATCTTTGGATGAATATGAACTATTTCTACTGGTTTTCTCAAACATATTTCTGTAAACTAACCCCTGGGAAACAAACTTGATGCATGCTCCAAACCTGCTGACCTACAGAAGCCAACCTGTTGGCCCGGTGGCGGTCCGAAGTGTTGGACTGCCATCAGCTCCGACTTAGTCTGGGACTAATTTTAGCTGAATTTGACACCTTACTTTTATACTGAGCTTCTGACTCATCAGCCCCATTATATAGAAATGAGTCAACACAGGCTTTCTGAGCAAAATGTTCCCTCATCAGAGGATTTTCTTGCTTGTTTACAATCGAGAGGATTTACTGCTTGCAGCAAAGTGGAACGATAAACATTTTGCGGGCGAAACACTGAATCTATTTCCCTTTGGCTTCATCAATGTTCTCCGCAGGGTCGGCCCAAGGCATAAACAAACTAAGCAGCCGTTTAGGGACCCAAGGCCACTAGGGGGCCCCTCAGTGGAGGTGAGATCAGCTTCACATGTAAGTATCGGCTGATCACAATCCCCCAAAATTAAGGAAATCGGGTCCCAGAAATCAACTCGTCGATAAATCAGTTGGCCAATAAATGTGTCCTATATTCTACATGTATATAATATAAACAGCACTGTCAGAGATTCAATAAGTTTATAGCAGGTGTGTGAATGATCTAATGACCAGGCTGCTGATTGCAGCCGGTCACATTGTTTAGCAGAACTAGAGGGCCCCAAAACCACATTTCGCTTAGGGCCCCATGGAGGCTTGGGCCGGCCCTGGTTCTCAGTCCTGATATAAATAACAACCAGTCTGTCCTGTTCTCAGACAAACATCACATTAGAGCAGCAGTGCTGAAGGTCTGAGTCATTATTGATGACTTTTATCGTTAAGTGCCCATAAAGGCACGCTCAGCAGGACACTCCTGCTCTGATTGGTCGATGCCAGAGGAAGAGCTGGAGAGAGAAATAAAAACAAATTTAAGTTTGAGTCACCGGTGAGGCGAGGAGGTGTGAGAAAGGTGGGCGTCTGAATGGAGGAGTCTGTCTGACACACGCAGATATGCTGCAAACAACACACACACACACACACACGCGCGCACGCATACACACACATTTAACATTCAAAACAATGTGAGCATGGAGAGAAGCTGCTATGCAGAGGGACGTTCAGGGTCATTCTTGTGGGTCCAGCTGAAGAGTCTGTGTGCTTCAGCAGCAGGAAGGGACTTCTGGTCACTGCAGCTGTCATAGAGGAGCAGCTGCTTCGCACCAGAGTTTGATTCATGCAGCCTCAGCTCAATCTGTGAGGCGGAAATGCAATGAGGGAAGCTTCATGAAATTTCAATTAGCCTGAATAAAGTGTCACCAACCGACTCATGGGCCACAAAGTAAACCCACAGAGACGCTGGATTTGGTCAAAAGAGGAAGAATAGTGAGACATTGTGCAGCTATGTATATAAGCAAATAGAGAGTGCGTATGTGTGTGTTTGGAGTGGAGCGTTAATGTACAGACAAGAAGAAAAACCAGATGGAGAGACTGTGGTACAAACAAGGACCGAGGACAGAGGGCACATGGACGGGCTTCTGGTCCTGATTGGGTCGTCCCCGTTAATCCTTCCCCACCCTGGCATATTTGGACATGTGGATACTTAAGGTTATTATAAAATGGAAGGATTCAAGCAACATAAATAAAGAAAACAACCTTTGTTCTGATTAGCACACACACTTGAAAGCAGCCGGTAAGAAGAAAAAACTAAAAAAAACAAACCTAAAAGCAGAATCACAATAATCATATTCTCTTCACGTACGCCTGATGTGACAGAGCTGGATGTTATTTTAACTGTTTTCAGCAGGAATAAAAGTCCAATTTTATCTGGACATGCCCACAACTACAGCTCTGGAGAAAATGCAGAGACCACTTCAAATGATCAGTTTCTCTGAGGTAACTCTTTATAGCTGTAAGTTTGAGTAAAATGAACTTCGTTCTTTTATTCTACGAACTACTGACGACATGTCTCCGAAATCCCAAGCAAAAATGTAATATTTATTTGCAGAAAATGAGAAATGGTCAAAATAACAAAAAGATGCAGTGCTGTCAGACCTCAAATAATGCAAAAGAAAACAAGTTCATATTCATTTAGAAACAATAATACTAACATTTTAACTCAGGAAGAGTTCAGAAATCAATATTTGCTGGATTAACCAGGAGCTTTTCAATGGGGTTCAGTGCATTGGGCTCTTAATTTTTTTCCAGAGCTGACAAATAGTAAATATTGAAGAAAGTTATAGGTCCTTCTTTCAGTTTTAATGAAGTTAAATACTCAAATTGTTAAAAAAAACAAACATAATTGTTTCCATATGAGCTCTTATCCAGCCAGTGTGTTTAATTCTGACTCTGTGCGTATGAAAGAAAATGTGCAATAACTTGACTCAACTTGTGTGATGCAAAGTTGTTTTAAACTGGAAAGAGAGAAGCTTAAGTGCTTTATTAAAGCACAAAATTAGTATTAATAATAATCTCTGAGTAGCAATGAAAGCACCAGAACAAAGAAACCAAGAGTGCCCCGTCTGTCTCACCAGTCATAAGATCACCTTCTCTTACTGCAGATGTTTTTGCATAATTGATAACCTTTCAGAGAATGAAGTCACATTTCTCAGCTCTAATGACCAGCGACCGATGCGAGTTCATTCAAATGCGGCTCTGATGCTGAGTGTGCACTGAAACATCCTGGGAGCGGCTATTCCTGACCCAACTGCGGGTCTGCACACTGACAAGAGGAACGTGCCAGACGGGCGCGCGTCTGCCAGGAATCGCAGCAATGGCTCCTCTGAGAACGTACATATGTACACAGTGTGAGCGACGCATCCTGCGAGGCCAATACTTCAGAGCAAGGTTTCTCTTGGATCCAGACTTCTTCAGAGTCCTTCACCAGCAGAGCTGTGAGACGGCAGAGCAGACGGCGGACTAAACGGCGAGAGACACTCTGAAGCTATTTTTGAGATGCGAGAAGAGGCAGCAATGAGTGTCTGTAAGCATCTCCTCCTCTTCCTCTCCCCCCCCCCCCCCCCCCTCACTTCAGCCATTCTGTAACCATAGAGACCGCTGGTGGCTGAGCAGAGGTTTCTCTCTGGCAGACGTGTTGGTGTCAAATGAGGTGGCTGGATGGAAGCATGCACACAAAAGCACAAAGCTCCATTTGGAGACCGCCCCCCTGATTTTCCTGCGTGAAAGCTCTCTTTTTAAATTTGCACTGCACCTCGGGAACATATGACAGCATGTGAAAGCCAGTCACATTGATGCTTGTCAGAGAACGAAGCTGTAACGGCTTTATGAACACCAGAATGGTTGGGGGTAGAAAATTAATATTCTAGGTTCTAATTAAAAACACAGGTGCACAAAACTGTGAGCTGTGAAAAGAACAACGAGGAAGTAAAGAAAAAAAATGTTGGCATACAAGCAGCACCCTCCACATTTATTGGTGGCCCAGGCAGACGTGGAAAACACCACAAGCAGAACCCTGCTCTAAATGTTTACATATTGTCTGGTAACAAAGAAAACCCTCAGCTTGGTGAGGGATGAGGATCTCCAGGAGAATGCAGATAAAAAAAAAAAAAAAATCACAACAAAGTTTCAACATCAGACCCAGAGATGAACAAGTCTTCCTCAGGTTATCTGAGTCACTTCTACCCAAAGAAACCCCCACATTTCCTGCCTTACAGAACCTCCTTGAGATTTTCCAGACCTTGATAATAAAACTCTTGCTATAGGAAAATGTGTGTTTGGAGCTGTGCTGTTGACTTTTGTAAATATGTCTGGTAAGAAATTTAGGTTTTTAATTTTCAAACCACAAAATGTTCATCTGACAGATCGCGACTGACAGTGATTATTTCATGGGATTGATACAATATGAAGACTCATTTGTTCTTATAATTGAAGAACGATGTTTTGATTAAACTTTTACAATATGAACTGATGTCCAGTTTCCTGTCAAATCAGAATCTGAATTAGTGTTAAACTTTTGAATGATTTTAGAAACGCTAAAATAAGATGCTAAGTCACTTCACTGCTGGTTACTTGTGAGTTTTATTATTGAAACTTTTTTCTGAATCTCCAGACCACCAATTTCATCATTTATTTCAAACTTATTCCTGCTAAATTAAAACATAATTTTAATGTTTGATCAGTTGAACCTTATAAAGTATCAAACCTCTGCTATTTTAAGGGTTTAACTCCCTCAGATGTTTTTCCATGTTAGTGTTACTAAAACGTTTAGTAAGTCTCAGAAGTTTCTTCGCATAATAACGCAAGTATAATCTCGAAACAGCAGGTTGCACATGGAAACACAGCGGCGATACATTCAGTCAACTTTATTTACTTGTCTCGCCTCCTTTGTGCAGCTTGGCTCTGTAGCCTTCCTGCAGAGCTTTTCTCGATCAGTGACTCATTACAAGGGGGGAAAAAAACAGAAGAGAAAAGCTTTCGACATTAACAGTCCCCATATGACACCGACATCGGCGACGAAACGAGCTCCAGGTTGCAGAAGTGCAGCTCTGCTGTTCTTCAGATGGCACAGAGCAACAGGACAAACGAGCGGGGGAGAGTGATTAAAAGTTCAAAACAGCCTGAACGTTCGCTTCGATTTCACAATCTACAGGTCTGTGAATGTTAGATTGCATGAAAGCTCAGACAGTTTCCCCATCTCGCTCTTTTTCTCCCCATGAGAAATACCTGCAGCATTAGCCATCTGTATAACATTGTGCACACACTACTTTATAAGGAAGCCAAGTGGTTGGGCACATTGGAGGTGGTGCTTGGTGTGCTTTCAGAACACAGATGGATGAAAACAGGACTTAGGCATAATGAGCAAAGGAAAAACAATAACTACTCTTTGGCAAATGCAAGTAGAGCACTTTTGGCTGAATAACACTGAAAAAAGGATGAATCATTTGAGGCATACAGTACAAAGAGTTGAGACGTTTCAGACTGACTTAGAGCTAAAATAAAAACTATCCAGCTTCCCTCAAAGATTCCCCACCATATTTTAAGAACACGTTACTAAACTACCAACCTATTAGCTCTATGCTTCCAGTGATCTCTGGACCCTTCATCTTTTTTCTCTGCTGAGATTTCACATGTCGGTGTAAAACTCGCGCCTACACCGCAGCGCTGAAACTCTTATTCATCAATAAATATGCGGCACGTCCTCTCCAAGTCATAAAAACACATGTTGCTGAAAGCAAACAGACGAGGCATGAACACAAGAGACACAGAAGTAAAGTGCTAAAAAGCCAGAGATGGGCACAAAAATTAAATATTTTGATTTCTGTCAAAAGTCATGATGCGGTTTCTATCATGCACAGCCCAAACTGGCAGAACAACAACAGGATCAGCGTCACTTCTTGAAAACTTTGTGCTCTATCACCTTTTCATCTCCGCAAATGTTTACTCTCCCACTTTCAGCTGCGGGAGGCTGAAGTCTTTTATATTTTGGCTGCTTGCCAGAGTGAAAAAAAAAAAAGAAAGATCCAAGGCTAACGGATGACGTGCAGATATCTGAGGTCCGAGTACAGAAGGTTAACCAGCAGGGCCAGGAGGCGGGGTCCATCTTTGACACAATGCCCTGGGTATCGGATGAACTGGATCGCCTTATTTAAAGCCTCCTGGAGCTCAGCGTACTGCTTATTGCTGGACATGATCTCCAACATCCCCAACATCTGCATCCACAAAGGGGACAAAACAGGAAGTCCAAATTATGTTTAAGAAACTATTGCAGAGTGGCATAAAAAAAAAGCAGTTATTGTGCATACCTGTTGTGCTTTTGGAGAAAGCTGTAAATCTGCGGTGGGTTGGAGTCTCAGCTCGGTCTCTGATGGCACCTGGATGGACAGGAACGCTGCCAGGCTGCGGACCACCACCCTGAATCTAAACAGAGATTAATCACTTATCGATGGTGTCACATCAGGATTTCTGCATCTTTCTGGAAGCAAAATTCAAGGCTTTCTAAGACTGTTTTAAGACTACCACCTACTAGAATGGAGTAAAAATGGCTAAAATTGCTTAGCTTAAATTATTTAAGCTAATTAAAAATAAATTGATGCCAAAAACTCACATTTTGAGCTTAATCTCAGAAATTTATTTAGAAAAAAAGGGGATTTTTTTTTAGTTTGAAATGTCAAAACTTTTCAAGCAAATTTTTGACTTTTCAAACTCAGAAAAAAAAGTTCATTTCTGCCAAAAAATCATATTTAAGATTGAAGCTCACTCGATTATCAAAGCCAGTTAAATATGATTTGTGAATTTACTTTGGTTTTATCTGTATTATGCATCAATAGATTTAATCTGCTTAAAAAAATAATATACAAATTTAAGGTTGACCTAATTATAATGGAAGATCTAGTATTCAATACTATTTAGTAGCCCCTTTAAAAGCCTAAGATGACTAAATTATCTACTTTATAGAAACCCTTTTAACCAGCACAGACTCTAAGGGTTTTTTATCCATTAATACAATAGATGGAAGCTCACTTATTAGAAACAGGAGACCTCTTCCCAAGGCCTATCGCTCCCAACAGGCCAGAGTTCTGCCTTTCCTCTCCCAGCTGAAGCAGCCTGGTCTGCAGCCGCACCAGCCCCATGACGACCCCTGACCCCTCAGTGTTTCCTGCCTGCGGCTGCAGCTGCTCCACTGACAGGTTCAGGGCTTTGTGCCACCAAAGGAACAGCTTAGCTTCATCGCCTGGACCGCTGGAGACAGACAAGAACCTCCACATGAATGTCTCCAACAGGCTGCAGGATGCAGAGAACTTCAAATCAATTGGTGTCAAACCTGGGGAAGACCTGCGTGGTCCATGTGCTAATGAGAGCCAGGATCCTCCTCTGATTGGCTGCTGTGTACTCGCTATTGAGGCGTTGCAAGATGAAGGCGTAGAGCGTCAGGAAGCTGCCTCCTGATTGGCTCTCGGAAAGGAAGTCGTCCATTGTGAGCTCAGGCACCTGCAGTGATGCCAGCACCGGGCCCCAGCCAACAGACTCTTCCTCAGCTTCAACAAACACGACAAACAGGAAGTTCAGAAATTAAGATGACTTGAAGGGAAATAAGGTTTAGTTGATGTGTTTTAACCACCAGCAAAGGGGATTTCAACCCCAACATCCACATAATTCTCAACTGGAAGGTGGGTTATTTTTTAATGATTTCTTTCCAAATGAAAATCTGGAAATGTGGTATTTTTATTGTCTTTTTTTGTAGATATTTACCAGCTTTCATAACTGAAATTTCAAGTTTTTGCCCATTCTTATAAAATAAAGTCAAGTTTATTCAGACTTAAACTGTTTCTGTGAACGGGTGATGTTCAAGTCTCGGCGCAAATCCTCAGGTGGATTAAAGTCTGGACTTTGACTGGGCCCCTACGACACATGACTATGCTTCAAGCCAAACCATCCCAATGAAGCTCTGCCTGCATATTTAGGGCTTTTCTCTGACTGGTATGTGAAGCTCTGTCCCAGTTTCACATGTTGCAGCTCTGAACACGTTTTCTCCCATAATTATTCTGTATTTAGCCTTTCTGTCTGTTCGAAACAAATCCTTCAATTCAATGTGGGGACGATGTGTTCAGGGCCACACGTCGTGTGCAGAGGTGCAATGTTGGCATTTTGCATGTAGACATTTTGTTCTCACTTGACCTTCTCCAACAAGCTTTTTTCTATTTTCTCAATTTCACAATTAAGGCTTAAAATAATCACAAAAAAAAAAAAAAAAATCTTAAATTGAACTTTGTGCTTACAATAGGCCAAAATGTGCAAAAGTTGAAGCAGAACTGAATAAATGAACAACAAGTAAACCAACTCTTGCTCACCATTGTTGAAGTACGCTGTGATGCAGGCCTCCATGATGCGCGTCATGTGTCGCACCGACGCCAGACACCGGGAGCAGGCTGTGAGTAAAGGCAGGATCGGACAGCCCCTCCCCTTCCTGTCCAGCCAGGTAATGACGTGAGCAGCCAGCGCCTCGCCTGTTGAGACCCCGACTCCATTGAGCAAAGTCAAGGCGTCGCTGAAAAGGCCACAGAACGCCATGTGCCTCTGCTCCAAGTCCACGTCTGGAGAAGGAAGACCGAGAGAAACGATTAACCCAAGACAGTGAGAAACAGAGATGATGTCACTAAGAGACTGTTGAGGACAGGTGGACAGGACACCTGGTGGGTTGAACGTTACAACGCTCTCCAGAAGCGTCTCCAGCTGAGCCTCCAAGCTGCTGAGGTTGATCCCTCCTCCTTGCTCCAGGGTCACCAGTGACTTCACAGACCAGGAGACGTAGCCTCCGGCCTTCAGGGTTTCCTCCTGACAGAACAAACAGGAGGTCAGATTTTCTCTGGTTTCAGCTGAAATTATTCACAGTGATGTGTTTTCACAGAAACAGATTTATTGATGTCAATTTCTTTTTTATGAAAAGGTAAAATAAGACACAAAACATAAAATATGTCCTACATTCACAGTAAGTGAAGTTGTTTTAAAACTGCATTTCTTGAAAGATTTTTATTTATTTATTTTTTTTTGCTGATTCTGCCTGTTATTAGCAGCATGCTACAAAACAAAGAATTGGAGCGTTGCATCAGCTGGTCTCCAAAAATAGTCAGGAACAAGGATTTGCTGTTGCAGCTATGAGATGCGTTTCTTTCAGGGCTAAATTTAGTGTGGGTGATGCAAGACTCCAGCTGAAACAAAAGATGTGCCAGTCTGGGGCAAGAGCCATGCAATAATAAAATATTAATGACTTTTTATACTTGTAGCGCTAAAGCCTTTTCCTTTTCCCGGTTTTGTTGAGCCCTTATACTTCTTATAATATATCCATAAATATTCTAATTTCCTCAAAATATGACATAAAAATGATATTACTTTAATGTGTAAATCATGTCATGAATGACAGTGGTGCTTGTTAGCTTGTTCAAGATGAAATAAAAAGAAATCTCTCACAGCTGAATGCGTTTCTGTTAGTGGTACTGAACTTTGGTGCAATACACCCACCAACTTTTGCACGATTATCAAACTTCTATCGACACACTACGTTTGTTTATTGAAGCATTAAGACCAGAATGAATCAGATTAACAGGGCTTTCTTGAGCTGCACTGTGTAATCAGATTATTACCCCATTTCTTTGAAAAATTAAATTAAATTAAGAAGATTTTAATTTATTTGAACGCTGAGAGGGAATTATTTTTAATGACTGCTTTAATCTTTTCTATACTTTTCCACGCTTGGAAAATGAAAAGAAAGAAAAAAAAAATTCTGATTTTGTTTATTAGGAAATAAAGAGCCTCATTTTGTCGGACCTGGTGTGGAGCTTCACTGGGATGTGGATGGAGCCCCGCAGCACCACGAAGTAACTTCAGGAGCAGCTGGGGGGCAGAATCACCACTGAGCAGCAGGGATGGAGGATAGTGGGTGCCTACGTATCCCAGAATGCCCTGGTATGAAGACAGGTCCAGCTGGTACCAAGGCAGGGATGTGGACTGAACCAGCAGGCTGAGCAGAGGGGAGTCCTGGAGAGAGAAACATGAACTCAGTAAACAGTGACACCAACTTGATGTCTACAACATCTGGACTCACCTGTTTGGTGAGGAGCTGCTCCTCTTTGGCCAGAAACACCAACATGTATAACAGATAGACCAACATGGTGTGCGAATCGTTCTGCGTTGCCACGGATGACAGAGCCGGGTATGATGTAGAGCTGGGAGGCGCTTCTAAGTGGTCGCTTAAAACACTGACCCAGTTCACTTCACACATCAGCTCACCCATGAACAGGAAGCAGCTCTTGGGACTTCCTCTCTCCACCTGAAGGCATAAAGTTCAATGAAAGGCTGCTCTGTCAAAACACTTCGAGAAACATGCAAGAAGTGGAGTTTTAGTGGAGACTATTTACACTGAGACACTGACAAATTTGTTACAATAATTAGTAAAACGTCTGGAAAAACGGGGGAAGAAATCTGGTGCAACGTTTAGTATTTTGAATAACTTTATGGGTAAGAAAGAACATAATCTATTTGAGTTACGTTTAAAATGACATAAGTTAAACATATGTAAAGTTAATGCTTCATATAACTATTGAAATTGACAGATAATGTGATTTATTTTCCAATTATTAAACTGCTACAGCTGTGTCTGGACTGTAGAAACCTGTGTATTTTACTGGATAACTGCAGAGTCGGTGCATTTCAGGATCTCCCGCTCATATTAGAAGCTGCCTCCCAGTGTCATATTAACAAGCAGGGGTCAGACTGTGTCTCACATTGAATAAATGCTCCATGAGCTGCGTGTCAGGATGCAGGTGCCTCCAGGGCAGGCTGCGGAGGTGTGTGTGGTACAGGTACAACAGGTACTCAGGCGTGCGGGGGGAGGTGCAGCTCTCACAGTACTGCATCAAACACAGCCACAGAGCCCCTCTCTGCCCAGGCAGCAGGCGATCTACAAGCAAAAAAAAACAAAACACATGGGGTCAGATTAGGGAGAAGAAAGATGTTTGGATTTATTCTCCCAGTAGAGAAAAACTCACCTCTGAATTTGTGATAAAGTGTGTCGGTGAGCTGGACGTACAAACTGACCAGACATCCTGCTGCGGCTGCGTCCGTCTCCAGCCACGGGTAGCACTTCCCATTACTGGAACACAATCATGTCTATCTTGGGATTTTCTCATGACAGCCTTTAAATCAAGGTTCCACCTTTAATTTTGTACATTTCGGTCATTTGTGGTATCGTGTGTAGTTCATTTTGTTTGTCCAGGTTCTATTTCTTTATAGGTTTTTAGGAGGAATCACTAAATCTTGCTGCAAATTTCTGTTTGCTGAAAAGAGGTTTCCTTCCTACTACGTTTTATTGTATTCTCAGTTACTTTAGAAATAAACACTTTTTTCTTTGAGACCTGAAAAGAGCGGCTTTAAATAAAAAGAGGGAGGAGAGATATTTTAATATGTGATGACATATAAAATCTTAGAACCAGGAGATTTATTTACCTGATCGCTTTATATACAAAATATTTCTAAAACAACAGATTCCTGACTAGATAAAACAGTAAAGAAACAAGAACAGGGTTGTGAAATGTTAATGTTTTGCCACTTCTAGAGTCTATTCTGGTTCACACAGAGCTCTGATCTTCGTACAGGCAGAGAAGATCAGATGCTGTAACGCACTTACCCTCCATCAGTAGTGTCCAGAGGAAAGATCCACGGCGTAAACAAGTTCACCAGCTTACTGTGCAAATCCTGCAGAGCTGTGGGGAGGAATGGCACATTTTCTTTCATGATGACAGCAAACAAAAGGATCTGTGCAGAACTAAAAGGTCAATCAGTCCCAGCTTTCTCCTCTGTGACATGCAGTAGTTTGTATTTTTACCTTTCATTACTTTGCTGCTGCCTACTGGCTCTCTGGCGCAGCTGCTGACCTTTGTGTTGATAAGGCAACCAATCAGATGTTCCCAGAAGGTAACGATATCACCGATGTAGGGAACCCAAGCGGAGAACAGGCCAAAGCTGCGGAGGTCGGCCTTACTGAGACGACTCCGCAGGAAGTAGTCACTCAGCCAGTTCACAGTCTCCTCCACCTGATGGCAATCAGATAAGAAATTCAGAAATTGTGGATTATTCCGAAAGCATTCAGTCATCTACAAAATAGTTTTCAACAATAAAAAAAGGTTAAAATAAAAAAAAAAAAAAACAACAAACAGGGATTACCTGCTGAGGAGAGAGACTTATGGGGGATCGGTAAGGGGAAGCTGTGGCGCCGACTGTGGAGCTGAACGACGATTCAGGTTTGTTCTTAGAGCTGCGAGTTGGAGGCAAGCAGCCCAGAACTCGCAGGGTCACTTTCCAGCACTCTGGACTCAGCAGCTGGTCTGCAGAACCTGATGAGATCATAAGATGATTTAAACAAAGAAACGACACATCAAACATCAATATGCATCAATATGTCTGCAGGATAAAGGCTGCAGACGTTCTATTCATTTTCGTGATTTTTCTCCAAATTCTTGAAGATTAGGGTCTGACTCCTTGGAATGATTCAGCCTCCATCTTGTTTATTTATCAGTCTAATCTTCTGCTGGTAAAAAATATGAGTAGGAGGCACAATTTCAGGGGGATAAATGTGGTTTTCTGCCTGGGCTGCAAGGAAGAGTGATGGCTTGGTTAAAATCAAACATTACAAACAAGAAATGGATACAAGAAATAGTCCGACATAAACTGACATTTTCAGGCTTCCTTTTATTCTAATGTACATACAGAGAGACATGCACTTTAAAAAGTCATTAAAAAAACTTTGAATTCTTTTCCTCCCTCTTATTACAAATTAGTCAAACCAGTGTCCTTGTTTATAATAAATAAATTCCAATAAAATACATTAAAGTTTGTGGCTTTAAGTCTAAAAACTAAAAGAAGTATTTATGCTTTTGCAAAGCTAACACATCACCTACTGGAAACATTAACTATGTCTTTACGTGAACAACTGCACTACGCTTTATACAGATTTAAAGATTTAGTTTACAGGAGGACAAATATGAAAACATAGCTACATATAACTAAACCAAGCATTTATCAGTGTTTAAGCTGAACTTACTGGTCATTAGCAGACGTAGGCAGTCGCTGTAATGGTCGGGAAAATGGTGGCGTAGAAGCAAGGTCCAGTGTTTGGCGAAGAGGTGAAAAGGCGTGAGGAGTTCTGACTCGGGGTCTCGGCCGCAGACACACAGAGCTCCGTGGACCAGCTCCAGCAAACGGGTCCTCTCCGAAAACACGGGATGAGCCTCGTTCAGCCACTGGGAGAGATCGAACTGCAGGAGCAAACAGGCAGGCTGCGGGGTTATATCTGTAGCGGATTTGCCATGTTTCATTTTTCAAGCGAGAGCAAACCTTAGTGAGCAGCATGAAAACGATGTCGCCAGTGTCGAGGTGAAGGGACGTCACCACGTCTTGGTAGAGGAAGACAAACTGATCCGGAGCTGCGTTTGGAGTGAAGAAAGGGGAGAGGAGGGGGCAGAGGAGCCGCTGCTCCAGGATGGTCTTCAGGACGCGGCCGCACTCTTTCGGATTGCCCTGGATGAAAACCTGGACAGCAGAGTCACAACTATCAAGCTAAACACATGAGAAATTCTAACTACTAAAAGAAAAAAACGTGAACAGAATAATTCTCAGTTCAGTCCTTGTAATCTCCAAATCACATGCTAACAATCGACACCTTAACAAATAACCCACTTAGGTTAACAAACTCTCAGTGTAAGGATGATCTGTACTTGAACAGACTTGCTGGTTTCAGTGTGTGTGTGTGTGTGTGTGTGTGTGTGTGTGTGTGTGTGAGTGTCTAGTTCCCACCTGTCCGAGTATCTCCACACACGAGGAGAGATACTGGCGCGTCGGGGGGTGTCGCAGGGTATCCTCACACACAAAAGAGACCACCTGGTAAAAGGCGGACACACCGACTTGCTGCACCGCCGGCGATTTCTGAGCTTTATAAATATTCACCAGAGCTCTGAGTGAAGAAGTTAGAACAGGTGTTTTAAACTAATGAAGCTCTTCCTTCACATTTGACTGCCCTTAAAGTACTGTTGATATTGTGTGAAGTAGGAGGGTGTATTTCTACTGACGTGATGAAGTTCTCGGTGTGAACTGCAGCTTGGGCCAGGCTCTGAGGTGGAGGAGCCATAGCATCAGTCTGCAGCTTCTTGACGTCTCTACGCAGAGATGTTATCTGGTTGTGGACCGCCTCCTGTCTCTGGACACGCTCACACTGCACAGATACACACACTTTCAGAGGGTGGTTTTAACAAAACGATCCTCTAACGTGATTTTTCTCACGCAGCGACGGGTCGTACCGTGACTGTGATGTTGGCGGCTCCCTGACACGGCTGGCCTCCCTTCCCTTTGCACTCCAGAGCCATGCTAACTTGCTCTGGTCGGTTCTTGAAGAGCAAAGGGAGGCTCTCCAAAAGCTCCTGCTCCATTGCCACCTGCTGTGCCTCACGTGCGACCGCAATCCTAAAAACGAATTGAAATATTATAAAAACAAAAAGAAATCTTTGGGGGAGTTTTTAAACAATTTGTAAGTCAGTGCAACAATATGCTTGACTCGTTTTGACACGTACCTGGCCTGGTCCTGTAGAACGCCGAGGTCCTGCTGTAAAAGTCCGGCAGCAGCTTTCGAGTCTGTGAGGCAGGAGGGGGAAACCTCGGCCACAGGAGCCTGGAGCTGCTGGAGATCAGGAGCTGGAAGGGGAACCGGGTGCTTCTCCAGGTTGGACATGATGCGCTCTCGGGCTGAAGCCACAGATTAGTACACGGTTATTCACATGTTCATAGATTACAGTTGACAAATGGATGAATGGATGGATGGACAGATGGAAAAAGTACTTCACTAATAGCAAGAACTTTTTCATCAACGTAAAAAAACTATTGACTTAAAACAACCTCCATTTCCTAGCTGGAAAGTTATTCTTATTTCAAGTCAACTAAGATATTTACACTAGAAAATAGACCAGAAATACGTGGTAAGATTTTGTGTTTCGCCGTATGTTTTAAAATTCTAAGACATAAATATTTGTCCACCATACTATTATCACTGCATGCCTACTGATGCAGATCGTTTGCAATTCTGATGGGCTCAGATTGATACCGTTGCTCAGGCCGGTGTAGTCAACGAAGCCCGGGTTCTGGGTCTGCAGGAAGGTCGGCTCACTCTGCACCTTCTCCCAGAGAGACAAAACCTCCTGCTCATCGTACTGCAGACGCTCCTGGTCCACGTACTCCAGCCACAGCTCCTAGGGAGAAAAAAAATCCAGTTCAGCTGAAAAATAATGACCCACTACAGGTTAATAAGAAAGTCACTGACCTGCTGCCGCTGCATGACCTGAGCCAGTCTGTGAGGCTCGTACTCTGGTGGCAGACAGGGAAGGTAAACCTCCTGCTTCTGCAGGGTCTCGTCATCCAGCCACAGAGCGAAGACGCCAAACAGCCTGCAGGAAAACCGTCAGGAGATTCACCAGAAAACAGCAGCTTTAAAACGACAGCAGCTAAACTCGCTGCCAGGAACTTACCGGACCAGTTCTGAGTGGAGCTGGGGAGAGGTGAGGTAGAGCGGCTGGGGATTCAGGGGGCTTTCGTCCTCCTGGCTCTCAGAGGACGGGGTGTGGGGTGGGGGCACCCTGAGCGCCTGGCTGGCTGTGTGGTGGAAATCTGACACCTCTTGTATCCTCTGCCTCAGATCTTTTAGCAAAGCGGCCTGAGAAGAAGTCTGGAAGAACCTCCTACCGATGCATCCCCCGGCAGCCAGTCTGGTGGGAGTCCAGAAGCGTTTAATTTTTTTCCTTATTGCACATCTTTTTTAAAATAGAAAATTCATCTTACCCGTACTCTGGTCCAGGCTGTCGGAGATAGAGCTGCAGGAACTTCTGCCAGATGAGGGGAAGGAGGGGGTGGTCCGGTGGCGTGGCCAAGGCCTGGGAGGCCCAGCGGTACAATTGAAGCCGCTGCAGAGACGGGGCTACAGGCAACTTCAGCTTCTGCTGCGCCTTCTGGCTCAGACACAGAAACGGTCTGGTCACGTACCACAGCGTTATAAAGCTAAATTACTAGCACAGTATTTATCTCCAATAAGTTCATATTTTGTTTCTGAGGAGACAAACTTTCTTTGAATCACTTAAGTAGTCTTGATCAAGAGATTTTCAAACTTTCTAAAACGTTTTCAAAGTTTAATCTGCTTTTCAAGTATCTACAGCGAGAATTACCTCAAAAGACAACAGAGACGTCATAAAACTTCTGCAATGTCCTGTATCTTTGCATGTTGTTTGTCTGTATCCGCAGGAGCAGAGCTGGTCAAATATTTACTTTTGTTCGTTACAGTCATGGATGCCATTAACATTGATTGTGTTGTGGTTTGAATGAAGGAACTATTCCTCACACAACTCCTGGTACTTTTATAAAAATGACTTGGGCCCACAAATGAATGCAGTCTAACTAATGCTTGGCTGAAGGAACCAAAACTCTTTCTGTTAATCATTAGCATTATTCAGGCTAAATATTTGACAAGACTCATCCTTTAAAAAATGGCACAGTTCATTTCAAATGTTTGGGCTTTTCTGGTATGGACCAACATTTTAAACATATCTGAAACATTTTCAATACAGCTAATGTCTGCATTGACACAGAAAGTTCATTTACAAACCAGAACATTTCAGTGTGCATCTACCTTTAAGGCCTGATCCGGGGAGATGCTGGGCTCGGACAGCAGCTCATTCTCAATGCAACGTCTTAACTGACATTCCTCCTCAAACATGGCCTCCGTGTTCAGGACGAGCCAAGCAAACCAAACCTGTGGTGAACAGCAGCGCGGTCAGAACCGGGACAAACACCACTTGCAGCACCTCTGTGGATTGTAGCTTTGGGAATCCGTACCTCTCCGCTCAGGGACTGGCCCTCGATGAAGGATGGCGTGGCATTTCCAGCAATCCAGCCAACCAGAGAGGAGAGCAGACCCCGATCTCCATGGTAACCTAAAGCATTCTACGTAAACGGAGAATATTCAGAGATTGATGGTGCAGTTATTTAGGATTCCTCACCACCGAAGGCATTTTACAGAGCTGCATTTATCCCCAACTATTGGCCTCACAAGAATCCCTCAGTTATGTAAACACTGCAGATACCTTATGCTGCTGGTACAGGAGCTTCTGCACACATTCCTCCTGGTGGTGAATAAAGGCAGCACAGCAGATCTGATCCATGAGGAACAGAACCGTTTTGTCACGATACCACAGATTCTGCTGGGTCAGGATTCCCACCCAAAACTCCAAAACGGCAGCGGCACCGACACGACCGGGCCGGGAGCTCTCCGTCACATGACTCTGACAGAAAAAACAAACGTTTTCAGATTTTAGCTTCTTTTTTTCTTCTGAAATATCCAACACCCTCATTACAGGTTTTCAAAAAAGCCTGTGGGGAAAATAAGACCATGATACCTAAAATTTTTTTCGATCTCAGCGTTCTATCATTCAGTGCTGGTATAAGACTTTGCTACCATCTATCCAGAAACAATGCCAATAATTCACTCAGTTTTTACTCAGTTCTCAGTTTGAAAAAACAAAAAAAGTTCAAATGTATCAAGAAAACCTTAAATGTATGTACATTTCTGCTCATAACTAAAAATTTCACTTTAAATAGTTTGAATTCATCTTTTAGATCTCACTTTTTTATTTCCTGACAACTTCGGATCTGTTGTGTTCTCATTATAAAAGCCATAATGATGTACCTGAATGACGCTGTTCAGCAGACGGACGTTGTCCCCGTAGTTGGTTCCTGTGAGCAGCGGCGCCACCCGGTGGGTGACCTGCTGCGTCACACCTTGAGGACACACGCTGTCGTACTGCAAGAAAAGCTGGATGCAGCTCACAAAGCTGGCAGAGGACGACAGTTCCAGGAAAACATGTTAGTTTGGTGGAAGATGCAGCTGTACTCTCCACATGGTGCGTCACAGATCTTGCTGACTTACTGAGAGTTGTTCAGGAGGTAAAAGCTCAGAGGGTAGGTGGGGGGCAGGATGTTATCCAACAGATGCACAGCAGCTCTCAGGCAGCGGGACTGAATCAGATTTTTTAGCAACTCAACTCCATCCGTGCAGAAGTTTTCCAAACTGGAACAATTAAATACACAAATGACACCTAATTCAGCTCCTAAAGGTAAATCTTCTACCAGTGGGAACAAACCTGTGTCCCACAGTCGTCATAGCGAGGGACAAGTAGCAACCAATAGGGAGGCCAGCTTTCACCGCCCTGAGAACAGAGTGCATGCTGGGAGCATGCGTAAGCTCTGGAGGAGGGTTGGAAGCCAAGGCCGGTACCGTCCAGCCCCCTTTAGGGTTCTGGGCGTTACCATGGAGCTTCAGCCTCAACAACAGCTGCCACGCCCACTGACTAAAGGACGCTTCTGGAGACACACCCAGGCGAAGAACGCTGGCTAGATAAGACACCTTCAGGTGGAAGAAAGGAGAGGTTTTTGAAAGTAAGAAATGAATTCAGTGCTTTTGTTGGGGGGGGCAAACCCCCCCCCCAAAAAACACATCAGACCGTCACCTGTTTGATTCCCTCAGATATGAGGCCGCTGTATGGTTTGTCTGTGAGATATTTCTGATAGGCTTCTGCTACCAGCAGAGCCACCTCACTGTGGAGGACGGAAGCCAGCGCCAAAGAGCCGTCCTGTAAAATAAATTGAAAAAAAACAACATTGTAGACATTTATAAACTTCCAACAAGTTTAGAAACAATTCAGTGCACATGTGACCACCTGAGTGTAACCCCAGTTCAGACCCTCCAGGATGACACAAGCCAGTCTGTTCTCCACCGCAGACAGCGGGTTCTGGAGCAGCCAGGCTCCAATCACAGATATCTCCTCTCTCTGCGGCTTCCACAGACTCAGGGGGAGCTCTTTGCACAAGTACAAAGCCATCTGAAATGCACAAAACAGAACATAGTGTATGTAACATCTGAGAATGTATGACGTTTTTATACATTTAAAACAATTCTGTCATAATTATTTAATGGACTAACCATTCCCACAGACTGGATGGTGTCTCTCAGTCTCTCCAGGAGAACAGAGATGATATAGGGATGGGCTGTTGCTATGGCAGCCAGCAGCTCCCTCCCCACCTTAGAGTAAGTTTCCCTGGTCGACAAACTAACATAAGACACCTGAGGAATGCCAAGAGAAGGTAAGTTAAAGGAGATTCTTATTGTTGGTATTAAAGGAGAAGAGATAATCATTAACCAGTTATGCAATACAAATAGTCACAGGAATACGATCAATTGTTCTCTATGCAAGTACAAGAACAGATAAGATGCTCTCTGTTCATAAACATAGATAGCAAATTTCATTTTAAGCTCTAATTAAAATTACATTTTAATTACAGACATTACGGCTGGAAAAAAGAAAATGTTAATATGTAACAAGTACATAAATACCCTTCCATTCAGTTTTTACTGTGTCTTTTAAGGGTTTTTATGAGATTTATATGTTCTATAATGTTGTAATTACAAACTTTAATGTATTTTGACATGTGGTAGTAAATTAACAAATGGGGACAAGCTTAAAGACTATGAATACTTTTGAAAAGCACTGTACGTATTTACCTCTGTACATGAAAAATCTAAATTTTTTTCCCTTCCAAATAGATTTTTAGTTGCTTAACTAACTTATTTTTTCATTTAATTATGAATTTCCTTCCCAAACCTGATAAATCAGCAGAGTTATGGTTGTGATGAACATGGGGTCAAAGTGCTGAGTCGGCGTCGCCATGTGTGCCAGTGCAGTGAGGAGGGAAATGCCGTCAGAACTGTTCACTTCACACAACCACCCTTCAAATCTCTCCTGGTGCTTCAAGTCTGGAGCACACACAAAAAACATTAACTCAGGCTGAAACCTATAACATCCATTTTTTAAGTCCGAAAGCCGAAAAAAAGCAAAATGCATCAAAGTGTGGCTGTGCGAAAGAATTAATCAGAACAAAGTGTCTGTTATTTAAAGGTGTTGGGGTGTGGAGAGGTCACATATCGAACTGTGTGCGTAAAAATACCTCTGAGAGCCTGAATGCAGGATTGTGTGTCTCCAACAGTGCTGAGAGTTTCTAGACCTGCCGTCTCTGCACACTGCATGACATAAAGGACCTTCCAAAGCATAGAGCTGGACAACGTCCCGTAGGGCATCTCAGACATAAACAACCAAATGCCCAACCTGAGGAGAGAGGAGAAAGATAAGAAATAAAAACGAAATAATTGTTTCCAACATGGGACGGAAACCTAAGAATGGCTTTTCTCACCTTTTGTTTCTGAGAACATGCAAAACAGCTCTGAGGAAGAGGTGATCATATTCCAGCTGCAGTTTTTCCAGCGTCAAGGAGTGAACGTGAGAGCTGGAACCACCGGCATCAGTCACACTCACATACTGGGCCCAGTGGTCACTGACGTAGCATACTGTCATTCTGAAGGACACAAGGGATGCAAAACTTTTAAGTTATTGTTTTATCTGACACCATCAAGCAGACAAGCAGAATTTGCCACTCCGGCACTGACCGGATGATGTGTCCTATTCGTTTGACCAGCTGCCTGTAGCGAGCTCTGTTGTAGGTCTGGAGGCCACGGGCGAGAATTTCAACAAGCGAGGAAGCAAAAGCAAAGACACGCATCATCTTCTGACTGGAGCAGGCCTGAGGCTCGTAGACACCTGGAGGCAGAACGTGGTGTCGCTTAATCGGTGCTCACAGTTCAGAACATTAAATAGGCTCATTGTCGGAGCTGAAACCAGCAGTTTACATTCACTGAATAAAGAGACACATAACCCTTTTTTCTCACTCTCTGAAGTTAAATCAGACCAAGGTTTTTCTTGTTTTAGATGAGATGAAATGATCAGAGTCAATTAGATTTGTTAAATGCCAGAAAACGTTATGAGAACATTTCTTAGATATTTATTTGTAACCTTTTTTTTATTGAAATGTTTACATACATTTGGTCAGTAACAAGGGTAATTGTCTTTCAAACTGTATGACAATCACCTGGGCTTTCCCTCATTGTTTAAAGGGACAGTAATCATTCTGGATGCATTCTTCTGGCTTTAAAGACATCAATAGATAAATCTCTGAGATATTCTTTCTCTCAATATTGTGCCTTTTATCAAATAGAAATTATAATTCAGGTAATTCCAATTGAACTAAAACAAGGAAAGTTTAGTCTGATTTGCTTCACAAAATAAGAAAAAAGAGTGTATGAATCTTTTTATCCAGTGTATGCAAACGTTGGGTTTTAGCTGTATATACCCACACCTCTCTCATAGTTGGATAAATGCCTTAAAAAGTTGTACTTTGGCCAAAGGCATTTTGTAGCCAAACACAATCTGCTTTATCACTCCTCCTCTTTTCTAAACAGTTTGAGCCAATTAAAAATGGGTTGCTTTATTGGCAAAGACGCAACATCCTTCGCACATGTTTGAAGTTGCGGCTTTGCTGAACCAGAAGCTTAAGATTAGTTTAATTCATCCAAATAAAATCAGTTAGAGGTGTGTTTGGATTATTTTCCTATTGACAAATGCAACTCTGTCAAGATTCAACCATCTCGATATCGTCTTAAAATTAGGTCACTCTGAACTTCAGATATACAGCTGGTCAAGATATTTACAGCATGTGCAGCTAAATTTCTTATTTTAAACCATTGAAGCAGAATGCTGTATAAAAATTTAATCCTGGACAGGGTTACAATTAGCATGACATTTGTACCTGTGATACATGTTTTAAAAACTCCGTCAGAGACGGACAGGACTGCTGAATGTCCTACCCTGTTTGCTCATCCCCAGCATGTGTGAGTAGAGCTGCTGGAAGGGGAACTGGCTCAGCAGGGAGATCAGATCTTCCTCACAGAGCAGGAGCCAGCTGCTCTCTGGATCTTCATCCTGAACAGACAACATTTCTAATTTATTTTTGAAATGTCTGGAGGAGCTTCATCCAACACTTGTTTATTTTCACATAGAAACAAGACAGGTACAAGATTCTTACTTTTCTTTAGCATGCTAATAGGTGTGTAAATATACAATAAAACCCACATAACTAAACATCTTACAATGGCATTTGCTTCCTAGCAGTGTTTAGTGCTGCAGAGATCATGGTTTAAATTAAAATGGCAGATAGTTAACGAGTCTTTAAATGTGACTCAGTTCGTCAGAATGAATATTAAACATTTGATTTAAAAGAAAATAAAATCACAAACTACATTTCTAACTTCCTCTGATGCAACTATTCTTCAAGCATAACCAGCCTGTAGATTTAACTGCATCACAACATGTTAAAAATAGTCAAATTAAATCAGTGCAAATAGTGTCGTTCTCATATAATTATAATACTTTTGCATATTAAGACAGCTATTCTTTTGAGATATTTTTCAGTTACAAGGTAGGTATTTTTCTTTATTAAAAGTTTATATTTGAAGAGAAGATTGAGTGTTACCTCTTCTCCACCTTCGTCAACGAGGGTCCAGTTGCCAGACTCGGGGCCTGAAGCTGCAGAGCTTTGACTCTCACAGGGCTTCATGTGACCCAGAAACTCTGCACGGTGCCTGCAAAACATACAGAGGACCAAATGCTAAGTGAGCAAAATAAGTGTTTTCCTAGAAATCAGAAGACACACTCATCCCTGTCCACGCCCACAGGCTCGCATGTTAAAGAGCCTTAGAATCAGTTCACATTTGATTTTATACAAAAAAAAATTATATTATTATGTAGGGAAAAAAATTCCACTTTACTAAAAAACTGATTTTACCAAAATCATTGCCACACTTATTGGCACTTATAATTATTCCTTAAAAATACATTTATCTGAAGCTTTTTGTACGTTCAGAATTTATTAGGTTGATTAAAAGTTTCTAGGAACTCCATAACTTCCAATTTCCTTGTGGTATTAATAAGTCGTGACATAGAGATCTTTCTGTTTCAGCCAGTAATCTCTTTTCCATCCATATTTCCAGTCTTCATTACATTATTGAGTTTGTGACCACAATGATTTTGTTAAAAAAAAAAACATTATTTCTGAGCCTGAAAACCATTTTATTTACAACAAAGATTGAATTGCCTGGAGTTTTAATGCTAGATTTTCCTAATAGATGTGGATGGCTCAGTACATGTAGGTATATTTACCTGGCAGGTGACATTAAGATGGCTAATGCTTGCATAAAATGTTGCACTCCAGAGTTCCCCGAAACTTGAATCTGGTGCAAATAGAAATAATTCATGAACACAATTCATGAAAACACCAGTAGGTTAAAAGCTGAAATGCGTGTTTTTGACTTACTTGAAGGAATGGAGCTGCCCACTTTCCCACTCCAGCAGGACAGCAGAGAAGATGACACAGCAGGTAAAGGTGCTCCCCCGACCCTCCAATACGCAGCAGGACAACAACCTGGCAGACAGGTGATCAGACATAACCATGAAATATATCAAAAACAAATTAATTCAGCTTGAGAAAGTGGTGCAAAAAAAATATGATTACCAGCCTTTCCAGCCACTGATGGATGTCTGTCTGGAACTGTGTGTCATCAAGGACTCTCCGGGTGAAGCTAAACAGGACACTGATGGCCTCTTTCAGAGGTTGGAGGGAGCAAGGCTGGGTTTGGCTACCAGAGCATTCTAAAATAAAATAAAAATAGGAAAACTACTTTGTCTCCTGTTCACATTAGCTGAAGTTATGTCTGGAACCGTCATGTTGGAGTTACTCTGAGGCCAGAACGCTTTTAAAAGCCTCACCTTTTAGTAGGCGGTACAAATAGGATTCAATCTGCAGGCGTGACAGCAGAGCAGTGTAGGCATGCAGCACCACCTTCTGGTGGAGGAGCTCACTGCAGGCCTCAAAGAGTAGCCGCAGCTCCACCAGAACAGTCTGACTAAACTCTGCCTGCTGGAAACGATGGTATCCACAAACCTTAGCCTGGTCTGCACACACGCCCTGTAGGAATCGATGCATACGATACATTAAAACAGAGACACAATGTTGGCTTACTTCACTGGCCCAAAGGCCTAACACTAATGAAACACCTGAAGTGTGAGCTGTTCGTCTTTGAAGCTCCAGAGACGATTCTGTGTGCTCTTGCAGTCAGATGACTGAGTGTGCAGCTGCGTGTGTGACTGGTTCAGCTGTCGGCGGCAGCGCCAGTAGTTCTGCAGCAGTTCTGTCAGTTCATGGTTCTCCTGATGGGCCAGAGCACAGAACTGGGTGGCACAAACCTCAACACCTTCCAGCCAAGTCCGCAGCCCTTCGCCTGGCTCCCACACGCTCAGCTGCTCCAGTGAAAAGGCCTGTCGAAAAAAAAAATGACACGAGGTAGCGACATGGAAAAAAATGTAAGAACATGAAAAAATAAGAGAAAGAAAAAAGAAACTGGACTATAAGCTATTCCTCTGACTTAACATATTGTGAACATTTAGGAGATTTATTTTAGCCATTCCCTCAGAAACCTGCCTCCCTTGAATGACACGTTCGCTCATCTTTCCCAGATTACATCTAAAAGAATTAGGCCTCTGTGCCACATTCTAGAATAGCCACTAGCTAGAGGTGCTACTAATTATTTCATCAGTTTTGTTTAAAACATGCCAAAAGTGAATCAAATGAATTGCTTGTCACCAGGCATCTGCTAAGGCAGAGTTAGAGTTACAGGAGAATATCTAACTTACGGAAGTTGGAGAACTCTGATAAAAATGCACTAATAAGGGTATTTCTGGTTGGTACAAGGTAAAATTGACAAAAGCATTTAAATTAAAATTTTATATTATGACCAGATATAGGCTGTTAAGCTGGAAGAAGTATGAATATCACCTTGTGGGTCTGTGAAATTACCTGCATCTCTGGGGCTGTTTTGGGTAACTCTGGGTACAGTTTGCTCCTGGAAAGCTCAGCTACAGCCTTCACAGGCTGCAAACTCAGGGGAGAGGATTCCTGTTCCGGCAGTGCCAACACTGCAGGTTCCCTCGCACAGTTTTTCACAGCTTTCTCGTAGATCTGCATCACAGAATCCTCCTCCAGTGCTGGAAGAGACGGGTACAGAGCAGGAGCACTTGAGATGCCAAACTGAGTCGTCACAAAAGGCTGATTCCACAACTCCACGTCTTTCTCAGACTTCTTGGTTTGTGGGGCAGTTTTGAGCTCAGGAACCTGAGCTTCTGTCCCCTCATCTTCTCTTTCTTTTTGGTTTGACTCTTTCTGTTGCTCTGTCACTTGTGGCGTCTCTGCTGACAGATTCAGACCTGACAGTAGAGTCTCAGTCAACTCTGATGTATTTTGAGTCTGTGCTGATGAAGGCTCTTGTTTCTCAGATGGCTCTGCTGCTGTGTCGGCGGTCTGAACAGGATCCTTCTGATCCTCTTTGGTCTCAGCTGGACAGGGAGGCAAACTGAGAGGGATCTCGGAGAAGCCATCGCAGACATCGGATGGAGCTGGGCAGTTTTTGTCCTCATCTGCTTGCTTCTGCTTCTTGCCCAACTGAGAACATAAAAAAAAAAAAAAAGTTTTTCCTTGCTTAAAACTCTTCTTGTCCAATAGCTGCGTGCATATTTGTCACATAATGCAAACTACTACTAATTTACAGACAAGTTCAAGCTTGATCACATTGTCAACTTTGCATCAAAAGTGTCATTATTTACCAAATGACACTTAATAACAACAGTCATAAACATTCAAGAAGACTCCTTCATCTTCATGACAGTGTCATGTCAGTTTTATGCAAATAGTGCTGCCAGGCAGTTTTATCTATTAACCATATTATTATTTGCATTTAAATTAAATTAATTGAAAGAATCAAGCACCACAGAGGTATAAGGTGGAAACACAGGCGTCACTGTTTGCAGTTAAGTCAGGTCAATATAATTATTGACTGTGAAGAAGCTGAACAAGATAAAACCTCTGTTCTAAAATCCATACGTTTAAGCTGGATTTACATTTACTGTGTAGGAAGAGCAATGGTTTCCTGGAAATATTTGTATGGTGAGAAGTGATAAAGATTGAACTACTTGAGGAGTCAACATATTTAAACCTTTCCTTAAATTCACCTTTCTTTAAATTCACCTCAAATCAACAGGTAGATTTCTGAACGTGGACACATTTGCGTAACCAACAAAACAATGATCTCAAATACACATCCAACTTGGTGTTGGAGTGGATAGACAGGCTTCCTTTATGTTCATGTAAAGCCCTGACCTCAACTATACATGAAAATTGTAAAATGTACTTAAAAGTCCAGCCACTTCAAATGATTTCTAAAAAAAAAAAAAAAGAAAAATAACAAAGAAGTTATTAATAGCTAGAAATATCTTGCAATCTGTGTTAAACTTACTGGGGAATATTTAACCAAAACATAAATGTGTATGTTCCCTTATAAATAAAACTTAAGTGTTTTCCAAAACTACTTCTATTGTTTTGCAAAAATAACCATTCTTTTCCTGAATGTGGATAAACAATAACACTTATCTAACACTGACAGCTTAATCTAAGCTGTATGACTAATGATAATTGATTCAAAAGATGTTTGTGAAATAATCAAGGAAATTCAGTTTATTCTCAAGATTATAGTTTGGCTTCTAACTTAACAAAAATAGCATTTTGCTGTGTTCATCGGATGACGGATGCAAACACGTGTCATTCGTAGTTAGTTTAAGGAACTGGCCCTCTTATGATGACAGAACAGGCTTCAGAGATGACAGTGCTGGGTTTGGGGTAATCACCTGAGATCTTCCGCTGGTTTTCGGCTTACTCTTCTTTGGTCTCACAGCCTCCATTTTTTAGCGGCCTGGTCCCATCAGCTCAAACCACAGACACACGCAGTCCTCTGGTCAGCGTCCCGGTGGAGACAGCGATCACCAGAGAACAACAGGTCATCATCTGTTTTCAGAAAGAAAAAAAAACAGCAAGAAGCAGCAGGAACAGCGAGTCAAGTCCCGTCTGTGCTGCCAACACACAAACTGTCCTTTAAAAATATATATGAAAAAGCGACGTATATAGTCCCTGTTGGAAAGATTCTTCAGTCAGACACCCACCTGAATGCCTTATAGGATAAACATTGTATCCACACAGTTGTTAGGAAAGCGAAACCAGTGTTTGTTGATGAAACTCCTCTTAGCTAAGCTAGGCTAATCCCCATATCCTCGTTCGTAAAAATGGATTTATCCTCATTTATGTTTCTCCCGCTCCACTATGTGTCATCCCGCTTGTTTTCCACATTATTAAAACGCCATTTGTGCTCGTCAAATAAAGTGTCATGCGACGGCAAGCCCAGGCTCCTGGTCAGCTGTCATTTGTTTTGTTTTGTCTCTTCCAGGAACTACAAGATGGCAATCTGTAAACACGTGACGACTCCACCTCTCTACGGGAGCCGAGAGCGGCCTAAAGTCACCAAACGCAAATGTTGTCCAAGGTGTAAACTGTAGTGTAGACATTGTATACGTACGTATCATGTAATTATGCACGCATAATATCTGTGGGCTACCATGCCTCTCATTCACTGACCGCTAAATATAGGCACGTACCTAAAATGACTTATAAAGATTATGAGACATCATCTGAGACAGCTTTTACTTTTTCTACATCTGCTGACAACCTCATCAGATGATACCACTGAAATGTATGGTATGTAAAACATGAAAAAAAAAACCCAAAAAAAAACAATGACATGTCAACAATTTATTTAAGTTTCAGGTAACATTTTGTACTGTAAAAGACACATGAAAACATAGTAACAACGGCAAAGCTAAACTAAAATGCAACATAGTCTAAGAGTAAAAGTGTGGCAATGGTAATGTGAACAATCTGCTTTATAGGGTTAAAGCTGCGCATGCTTTGAATTTAGGATTTTATTTTCAACAATTACTTGTTTCAAAGTGCTAATGATTCACATTTAAAATGTTGTGTTACTTTATTTCTGTTTAAATCTATAATGGAAAAACTCAGAAAACATCATGGCCATTGACATGCGTCATGATTTCTGATGCCTCTGACATTTCACAAAGATGTCATGTACAATGCATATTATTTTATTTCCTATTCATTGTATTTAGGGTTATATAAAGGCACAAACATGCACTGTGAAAATAGTAAGGGGCTGTTAGCAGGTGTGTCTGTGGAAGTTTGCATGGGGTCATTATACACTGTGTGCTGAAACATCTGGTCATCTGAATCCTGGCTGTATAACACATGTAAAGACAGCTGCTCATGCTGGTCTGTGTGACTTGGAGTTGGGCTGAAAACTCCTGGTGTGTGGTGAATATATGCTTGACTGAGGGCCAGGCCGAGGATCTCTGTTTTTTCTTTGTAGAAGCGCAGCTCTATGCCTCGACGTCGCGCCAACACCAGCTCTCTCTGCGCCATTTGCTGCTGCACTGCCAGAAGTCCAGGTGACTTCTGCTCCCGCCCAAGCCAATCCAGAGCCATGCTGCTCCGCATGCTCTCGTCCAGCCCTCGCTGGGAGTAGTAGGTAATCACACTCTGGGAATAAAGAAAGAAAATATGCAGTTACGACAATGGATTAGCAGATAAAGCATCAAGACTCCTAACAACATAACTTTTATAAAACAATAATTTTGTGATTTACTGGTGATAGGATTTTCACCTGTCGAGAGCACTGCTTTTCCCTCAGAGCCCTCAATGTCCCGTTCCAGTGCAACAACTGGAACACTGTCATCATCTCCTGAAAAAAGATGAGAAAGGGTATGGGAAATCGTTTTTTAACAAAGTAAACTTCCAAATCAATGCTTTTAAAGCTCTATTGTAAAAGTATTCCTACCTCTTAAACGTTTTTCACATTTTGGAGGTTTAAAATCACAGACTTAAAGGCAATTCATTTGGATTTGAAGTGATAAACCAGATAAAAGTACAGTGTAGCAGAAGGAAAATGGTACATGGTTTTTACACACAAAAAAAAATCTAAAAAGATCATTTCAAATTAGCAGTATAGTGATACTTCTAGATAAAATCCAGTGTAACTAATTACCTCCAGAAGCCATTTGACCACTGATTAGAGTCCACCTGTTTCTTAGTTTATCACAGTATAAAAGCAACTGTTCTGTGAAGGCCTCAGAGTTTCATTTGCTTTTTATTGTTTATTTTTTTTTAGAGAACACTTGTGAACTAACAGCATCATGAAGCACAAGGAACACAACAAACAGGTCAGGGAAAAAGTTGTGGAGAAGTTTAAAGCAGGATTATTTTATAGAACATTATTCCAAGCTTCGAACATCTCATAGAGTGAGGAAGGGCGTCTGGCCTTTATTAAACTTTGGCAAGAAAGAAGCCGTTTTTCAAAAAAAATATTTTTACCTTGTACCATCACGAGACATGCAAGGGACAAAGCAAACATGTGGAAGAAAACCAAAGTGTATCTCTTTGACCTCAGTGCAAAGTGTTATTTGTCGAGGGAGCGGCGCACATCATCCTGAAAACGTTACTTTGACAATGTTGATTCAGCACCGGTTTGACCATGACACGTAAAACAGCACCTGGCCGAACAGCTGCCATACATTAACAGCATTAACATTCGTGTGAAACCTCGAGTCTGTACATTGACAGACAGATTTAATGAGACACACATGGGAGACATTAGATGTAACTTGCATGATACTGAAGCCTGGTGTTTTTTTTATGGCAGTACACGCAAATATACGACTCATCTTGCGCTAACCGGCTTCTACTTGACATCGTCAGCCCGACTGCATGTCAGCGTGCAGTCATGTGGATGTAATGATGACAATAATGAACCCATTTCCTCTGCCTATTATCCCCCTTGTCTGCAGATGTGTTTATTTACTCAGAGGTAGAAATATGAGGTGTTTCATGCCTCAGTTCAGCTGCCAGGGTCAATGAGGGTAGACTAATATTCCTACTAAAAACAAACTGGTTGTAATGATGCAGCTACAAGGTGAAAATAACACCACCAGTTGAGCTACAAGGTTAAAATTAGGCCCAAAATATAACATTAAATAGATACAATGTCTTTGGAAAGTATTCAGGAATTATAAAACAGTCACTGGTTGAGTCACTAGAGCGCTGTTACAGCGACTGATCATAGACCAACAACAAGGCGCAAATATTTTTGTGCCATAGTTTTCATATTTTTACATAAATCACATGACACTTTATGATTTAGAAGCACAGCTTAAAAAATATAATTTTTGCAAAATGGTTTGTAGCTGTACCTGGAACTCCAGCATGGTCCGTCCCATGTAGGACTGAAGCAGAAAACTGTAGGTTCCTATGCTGGTGCTTGAGTCGCACGAATCCTCCACAGGAACCTTTACTCAGAGACATCAGGGCAGGTCAATGTTTATCAGGTGAAGTTAAACCGAAGGGATCTGGCAGCAGCAAATACTCACGGCGCTTTCTGTGGCGGCTTGGTTCAGACTGTGAGTGATGAACTCAGCGGTGATGCGTCGACACGGCAACTCGTTCACCAACGAGTTCATTAGAGCCACACGAGCTGCGTCCCTGCGAGCCTCTGCTTGGGTGTCACACACCTGAGGAGGCAAGAAAAGGCCTGAGGTGTAAAAAAAAAAAAAAAAAGTGCCATTTATGATGTTAAGGAGAAAAGAAAACAAGTCACTTCAAGGTGACCTTTGAAAGAGATCTTAGCTTACACTTTGACATTGTGGGATCAGATCTTAAATCACTGTTGAGATTATTAGAACATTACAGGCACTAAAGCATAACCATTAAGAAGACCTCCCCTAAGGTGGAGGCTGCTGGCTGGACCACAATACGCCCACTGCAAAGCAGAGCAAGAGCTGATCAGCTTAGAGGCTTGGTAATGGATTTTCAGTGTTTTTTTTATTTCTGTCTGCTTTTTCGCTCAAGTTCTGCGTTTGCTTATTATAATAAGATTTTTGAGCAGCGTGTGTTTAAAAACACAAGTGATGAAGTGGATGACAAAATAAAAGGTGCCAAGCTAAGGAAGCTGCCTATGGCAGATAAATTATATCTGAAAGTTATATCTTTCATAAATACAACACAAATCCTGAAGCAGGATTCATTATTCCTCAGTTAATTGCTCACCTTGTTGATGTTAAAATACTTTTTCTGTACTGAACTGACTTGTTCACGGCTCTTTTGTTGGTCTATGGTTCAGTCAGTAAAGCAACAAGAAAAGTCAATCAAATTTCTATTAAAAATATATAGCTAAAAAGGAATAATGTAATAAAATAAGAACAAAAATTGATTACAAAAATAGTTTTGAAATATCTTATGTAGGCTTTCGGGCCATTGGTGTTATTCTCTGCACACTAATTTATTACATTTTAATAATTTTCAGTCTCTTTTTGATGAAATAGAAAAGATCAGGATTGTCTCAATAGAATGTGAATAAAGTATTTTAAAACATGTGACAAATCACACTGCTGACAGTTTTAACTTTGATAACAATTTCTATTACAATTCACACTTTTTCCAGCTTAAGCAAAATAATCAAAACATGAACATCCCTTAAAACGATAACTATTCAGATGTATTTGGCCGATATGGGACTTTTTGCAGTGAAACTATTTGAAAGTAAAGATATTTTTGCTTAAGAGAGCAGCAGGAATGACATCACCTTGTAGTTGCCAAAGCAGCTTCCTCCCGGCAGAGTGACGTAGCAGACGTAGGGGGGACCAGGCGGAGGTGCTGACTCGTACAGCAGCAGGCTGTCAGTGTGGCTGCCAGGCTTCCCACAAAACCTGTCCGACTCAGAGGAGGAGTCGTTACGCTGAGCTGTCTGTTTCTGCTCCCAGAAATTATGCAGGATGCCCACCACATTAACTGCACACAGATGGGTGACAAAATGTTAAAACATTCATGGAGCAACTCAGTAAAATCTTGCGTTAGTCCAGAATCTTGGATTTAACGAAATTACATTTTTTAAAATCCTTTAACGATGCCCAGAATACTTAATCCTAATATATAAAGAACTCTGTCTATAACATGGCAGCATTCCTGTGTATCTTTATGTAAGCAGAAACCTACACTCTGACATTTCGCCCAGATCAGCTTATTGTGACCCATTAAAGGGTTTTAGTTTTCCAGCATCCTTTCTTTTGTGCAGTGGACGTCACTGCTGCTCAATTTGTAGCAGCGCTTGTGATTTCTATTCCACCCGTGTGAAAACCTGCGATCACAGTTAAATCCTGCCAAGTGAAGAACTTAACTTTTCTTTTAATTTAGAGTGTACTTTCCAGAGTAGTGGTACTTTTTCAATAACAAAATGTGCACTGACAACAGTAATGCAGCTTTTGGCACGTGGATGTTTTTATTTTGGTTGTTTTCTCTGGAATTGACTGAAATGATGATGATGTACTGCAGATGAGGCTAATTGATGGGACAAGGCTCGTTAATAGCCTTCATCATAGTGTCCTGGTCAAGCCTGTTTCTCAAAGATTAGCCTGAGCACCAGACTTTTTTTTAAATTATTTTTGGTTAAATTGTAGTTTTTGATATTACCCTTCAGTAAAAGCCTTATCAACCATCGTTTTAGGCACAAGAATTGAATTAGTCAGTTCTATCTTAACATCTATAATGCTTAGATTGGTTAAAAACCGAACTGGGTTATTCTACCCAGCACTCTGATTCTTTGAAGCCCAGCTTGAGATTTGTGGAATTTTTTTTCCACCATTTGTGAAAACACAAACATTTTTGATGTTTTTGGCTATAGGACCACCTTTGGTTGTTGGGCCAAAGAATACGGGATTCACCTAAAAGTGCCTTTAAATCTAAAACAAGTCAAGTAATTTAGCAGTATACAGTATAATTAGAACCTAAACATATATTATTTGAATTAGACTATACAAATTTTATTAAAATGCCCGACATAAATCTGCACTGTTCCCTAACAAAAAATGTTTTATTGTTGCAAAGTTGTCTTGAAATTCATACAGTTTACACAATTCAAATGGTCTGCTGTTCAATAAAATAGAAAGTGAAGAAAGCAAATTAAATAGAAATTCTCAACTAAAAGAACCCTGATCTGCGAGTTCAGGGTTAAAGTAACCGATCAGGATAAAGTAACTTGACTTTATCCCTCATGTAATGTCACCATAGCCATTCATGGTTGGCTGTCATAAAATAGATTTTACCTTGACTAAAGAACAATTCGCAACAGAATTACAAAACTCAATGAGTCTGTTTCACCTAAAGTGAGATTAATTTTACACAATCTGAGGTAGTAGCTTTAAAAACTAACTTTTCCCTTCGTCTAAAAGTTACTCACAGTCTTTGGGGCAGTCATCGGTTTCACTCTGTGAGAGGTACGAGATGATGCTTTCCTCCAGTTGCATGTAGCTCATCTTCATCCGAAGTTTAGTTCTGCTGCTGCCTCAAGAGCATTCAGTCATGTTTTAACTGGTCCATGAAAAGTAAAAACTGCATAAGTGATAATACATGGAGAAAGTAGAATTTAAAGGAGTTTTCCCTTCTCAAACTTCATCCTCTTCTCCAGTGTGAACATCTCACCAGGATTCCTCTTTTTTTGAAGCAGACCACCTTTTGTCACTTTCTGCACCAATTAGCTCAGAGGGCCCCTCAGCATATTGACCCAGAGGTTCAGGGCAGGAATGCCGAGCCCCTCCCCTCTGGGCTGTGCAGCTGGCTAATCCCTGAACAGAGCTGCACAGCTTTGCCAAGGAATCAGACTGAACTATTCTCAGAGAGGAAAAAAAACACATTAGATTCACTTATTTTGGTTGAGGAACAAGCTGGCATCAAAGGGACAAATGTGCATTCATCATTATCTAAGACGAGAGGGGGCTGGGACATTTTTGACTTCACATTCAAATCTGAACCCGCTGAGTTCGGAGGCTGAGCTCCATTCATCCCCTTCAATATGAATGGCTTTTGTTCAACTGTGAATTCACCCCCTTTATAAGAGCTGCTTACACATAACTTAGCCAAATTCTGACAAAAAGCAGTTTCTTAGCTACCAAATCTTACTTCTTCCATCAGAGTAACTCAACAGGTTTCATGTATAGCAGGTGTAGGAACTGCATCTTGTTTCTATTGAAGGATCCTAGCTGACTGTAGGATTGAAACTACAATCAGCCATTTCATCAATAAATCTCTTCACAACCATTCAGTCTTTTGCAGCCATTTTGAAGACCTACTTAGGGATGTAACAAAACTGTTTGAAAGTTTCAATTTTATAAAACTAACAATATGTTGACATCACTTCATAATTTAGTTACATTAGATCTGTTAAAAAAAAAGATATTTACAGTTGAATGAACTTAAAGTAAAAAGCAGCTTAAGAAGAAAAAGGATCTGTTTTGAGATATATTTTTATTATGCGATTACTCTTTGAATACTATTCATTGTATGAAACAATTTAAAATCGCTGTGCAGAGACTCTTCTGGTGTCCTTTTTTTCATCATTGATGATAAATGTTCAGTTCTTCGGCTGAAGGAGCAGAAGATCCGAAAATATATATACATACATGTAGACATAAATTACATTTGCTGGTTAATCCAGGCCTGCAATTGCATGCTATCCCCAGAAGGAGGCACTCTCCATGCTGGATTTGATGTTATTTTGGTTATCCCTTCTAGATTTGGTGACCAGGTTAGCCTCGCCCTTCTGCAGACGTCTCCTCTGTGCTGCCTTCTGCTGCTTGGTGAGTTGCCGCCGCACTTTCTGACGCACAACTTCCTGCAGTACAAACAACATCAGCAGGTTATTGTCTTAATGGAGTCACAATGTGTATCAACAAGCAATGTAGTTTAAAAAAAATTGAAAAATGATGTGGAGACTCTGAAGCAAAGCTGGCAAGACACAACACATTTTCCCCAAAACTGATGCTACAATTAATCAGGGAAAAAAGGTTTTGTATCTATATTGATATAAAACCCGCAGGGTCTTTACTTACTGGAGGAATAGTAGAGCAGCTCCCTATGCTTCCCATGGTGGCTTCACTGTCGGTTCTCCTTCTTCTGTGTTCTGCAATTTGTTGAAGACTGTCCGAGTCTCTGAAAACAGACAAACAAAAAAAAAAAGGTTTACAGGGAATGCATGGACTGCTTGCAATTCCAATTGTTTTCTTTAAACTCAGGATTTCCTCAAGTGGTTCTCAGGCACCACATTAGGGCCTTAACGGAGGCTTTTTAAATGATCAGTCAGTATTGGAGACCCTGACGCTGCTGATTTGGTCAGCATATGCCTGAGCTTACCTGAACGGTTTGAACTCTTTGTTGGAGGCAGACAGTTCTGCCAGCTCTGGACATTCATCTTCAGCTTCCTTCAGCTCTGCCTCAAACTCTCCTCCTGTTACCTCCTGGCCTCCAGGTGTGGGCATCACCTCTGGAACGTCTTTTGATTCATCACTGCTTTCCTCTTTCTGATCTTGTGTCACTGCAGGCGTTTCGCTGACTTTCAGTCCCTCCAGTTCCAGCATTGCATGTTTATATTCATCGATGTCAACGCCCTCTTCCACCTTTTCTGCCTCCTCATCTGATGCCTCTTCTTCATCATCCTCCACCTCTTCATCTTCGGGTCCAGCAGGATGTAGGAATTCAGCATCAGTCTCCAAATCTTTGGTAAATCCGCTGGCTGACACTTCAATATCGAGAGAACAGGACCGCCTTAGGAAACAAGCAAAGATCTTGTAAGAATGACTTTCTACCCATGACTCAGCGCAGAAAACTCATATGAACTCATGTTAGCAAGGCCAATTTAGTTTTAGCTTCTTTTTGGTGCGTAAATCATTATAAAACATACAACTGCAATACATTTTTAAAAGAATTGGATGCAATGTTTATGTTTATTGTGGATTTTTTTCTAATGAACACAGATCAAATCAAATTCATATAAAAACTCAAACATTCATTTTTTAAAATTATTTTCAGGTATTTGAGATGTGTAATGTTAGTTTGCGTTATCAATTTCACAACCAGTTTTGATATGTGTTCAGAATCATTGTCCTATTTGAAAAAATAGTGCCTGAATTAAATCACCTGACCCAAACCGTCTCCCTCAGTTGAAGGGAAACTGGTTAAAATGTAAAAACAAACTAAACACATTGTGCAACTGGGAAGTCCTGACATGGTATGGAGGTTTAAAATCGACCTCCAATAATACACTTCAGATGGAACTCGTGAACTTGCAACTACATTGAACTTTAAGAGATACTTTAAGAGGTGTCAGGGCTGTAAAATATGTTGATCAGCAGAACCTGGGGAAAATAACAGGTTGAGGAAAAGCAACAACTTTTCCTTGTAAAGAACTGAATACAGTTAGACAGATACATTGGACAATATGCTGTGGAGCTCTTCTTATTTTGACACAAAGTGTACATGCTCTGTGAATCCCTCATATGAAGAATGTTAAATATTTTAGCTCGTGAAATATTAGAAGGTACCTGATATCTTTGAAAGTTGGAAAGAGCTCGCTTTCGTAGTTAAATCTCTTTGCAAAGAAATCTCTGATGCATTTAACGTCACGGTCGAAGTACCTGTAAAACAAAGTTGGAGATGTGAGCAAAGCTTTTTTTGATGATTTTTTTTTTAGTCTTCAGGAACAGATATTCACCATTCAGCATTGGGGTGAGACGTAGAGACCATCTGAGGGAAGTCAATCATTGTTATGTGATCCTGGTCATCCAGCATGAGGTTGAACTCATTGAAGTCTCCGTGAATCAGGCCGTGATTGGCCAGCTTCACAATAAGCTCCATGAACTCGCTGTACAGCGCTGACGGGTCCTGCAGCTCATGCACCTGACACCTACAAAAGTGGGAAATACACTCAAATTATGAGAGGAGAAGACATTTGAAGCGTATCACTATTACTGCGGTATGCAGACAAATATGGAGGCTGGCCAGCTTACGCACAGAGGATATCCATTAATGAGCTCCATCACTACGGCATGTCTGTTGTAATCCACAGGTTTGGGAACAGGAAAGCCTCTGTCATACAGAGCCTGGAAATGGAGGGAGGAATAATTTAAACTACAACTTTTGTTACATTTTCATTTTGTCAGCTCCACCTGACCTATATGCACTGATTCAGTCCATTACCTTCATGTAGGCGAACTCCTTCATGGCAGAGAGGCGTGAGAGGTAAAGCCAGGACATATTCTTCCTGTGTTTGTGATAATCCCTTTTGTTTTTTAGGTTTCTGAAGGAGGTGCGACCCAGCCTGTGCAGTTTCAGAGCGTACTGCTCCCCATTTGGATTCGCTACAATGTAAATATCTACACACAGTAGAAATTAACAAGAGAAAAGAAAATTCTTAATTCCTTGGAACAAAAGTTCTTTTTTTTTCTTCTTTTTCTTACATTATTTTGAATTTGTAGACAATGCATTACAAAACACTTCTCACAAAAACACAGATTCTGTTAAGAGTTTTATTTCCAGCATAAGTTTTGAGACTTTAAACATAGTAATAGTTTAAACAGTACTACAAAAAAAAAGCACGAGTCGTGTAACTGAATTCCACAAAACCACTTCAGCTAAACCTAATTTATGGTAATTTATGGCAAAAGGCAATTTTCTCTCACCTGACTCTTTGCCCACACCCATCTGGTTACCAACCGACAGAATCACTTCTCTGGCGCAAAAGGTTTTTAAAGCCAAGTAGTCGTATCCTCCATAGTTCAACCTGTAGCCCTGCACAGCTACAACCAATGCAGAATGGACATCAGAATAAATGACTGAGAAGTGAACATTAGCACCACTATAAGTGAGACAGAAATCCAAGCTCTTACTTTTGGAGCGTTCATACACCACAAGTTTGTGCTTTACGAGTTCTCTGAGGATCTTGTTGCAGCCGCCATGTTTAAGGCTGGCAATAGACGACAGAAGACTCACTGGAACAATTTCATGGTTCTTCATCCCCATCTCAACCTGTGAAGGAAACACAAGGTTACACTTTGAGTGGGCAAGCATGATGGCTGCAAATAACCGACTACTATTTAGGGAACATTCTACCTTCTGTCAGGCTACATATGACAATTTAATTCTCACCATTACTTATTCTTTAGCTGAATAAGATGTTTACAGCAGTTATAAAGTCTTGATTATTTTTAGAATTGTGAAAACAATATGCATTATAAGATTATTTGTGTAGTTTATGTTCACAATATTTAATTTTTCAAAGCAAATAACTGAATTGAAGCTAACATGTACTTTTTGTCGATGTGACACATAACATTATTGTCTTTAACTATTTGAGATTCTGGAGGCTTATCAGGCTTTATCAATCTCTTTCCCTCTTTGTTTCAAAGTGCAATACTTTGAAATAGGATACTTTCAGGGAGGAGAAACTTCAGAGGGTATTGTCGTCTCTAAAGATAATGTCTCCTCTTATTCTTGTTTTCTAAAAGCGTAGAATTAGGAAATAAATCAGTTCGACTTTAACCGAGTCATTTGCGTGGGGACATCAGTAACAGTATCGTTAATGTAACATTAACTTACCATTGGACAGATATCCTAACAAACGAAGCTAAGCTAACTCATGCTAACTCGTTTAAAACCAAGCGCTAATATTGTTACTTACCGCGGTGAGGACTCTGAAGTCATCTCGAGATAAATACCTCAGCATTATAACATTGAGCTTCCCCATATTACAGTTAGTGAGGTGAACAAAATATTATAAACAGGTTTTCCACTAACAGTACAGAGCACAGTTTTAGTAAACACATGTGCAAGGCGGACGCTCTTCTTCTTCTGTAGAGTCAACCAGCTCATGAATGCATTACGCCACCTACTGTACAGGAGTCTTTTAATGAACCAGTGCGAGTAACGCAACAAAATAATTTGTTTGGTTTCAGAAAAATGTAGCGGATGTTTAGAACTAATTAAGTTACTATTGCCACTAAATCATTTGTACTTCATTGTTATGACATATAGGTCAGGCATAACAATGATTTTTTTTTCTTTCCTCACAATTCCGAAAATGAGCTATCATCGTTTGATACTTTGAGCCAGGTACTACGAGAGTGTCAAAATTTCCTTAAGCACTTGAAAGCAGCTCACTGGAGCCGACGTTGTGGCCGCTTCTTGTTGCTAGGTGACCGTTTGTTTGGCGCATTCTGAGTGCCAATTTGACGGCGGCTTTATCCTCTACCACTTTAAATTTTGAAAATATAAATTAGCGAGGCCTTTGTTTCCACTCTTTCTGATTCACACATTTGACATGGATGACAAGGATGATGAAGCACAAAGCATTCCCGAGCTGAAGTTGGAGGCTGTTATCGGTTTTAACGGTAGGTTCTGTGGGGAGTTCAAGGCGGAGGACAGGGTCTGCTTTTTACTGTTGTCCGTGAAGAAATTAAACAACCGTTTGAAATTGAAATGCCATATTTTTTTTGTGTCCATTAACAAATGTACACTTGCAGCAGAACATCAACCAAGTTGGGTTTCCACTGCCCGATTTTCCTCAATTTGAAGTTTTTACTCTAAAAAGAATGTTTGTTGGTAGTTGGGTTGATGACGCCACAACAGGCAAAAGAACCGGAGATGGTTACTTGTTGTTTTCGGATGATTTTTCCCCACCCACCTAAATGTTTGGTTTACTTTTTCACCAGAATTTTTTTTTTAATTAAATGTATTTCACAGAAAGTTTCAAAAGTTTTATTCGTATTTGTTTGCTTAATAATACTTTTATAACATTTTATATTGTACTATGGAATTTACTGTGAATCAAATAGGAGAATCAATAAGTGAAAATCTATTGGATAGGATATTGAATTTCTACACAAAAAAATCTTCTTTAATACTGTGTAATATTATGCAATATTCATAATATCCTAAGATATTTAAAAAAAAACAAAAACAAACTTGTGCATATTCCAGTTCCAATGATTCCTCTTTCACAGCATTTGTCCTCATGTCATGAATCAGGTCATGTGCCCTTTGGCCTGAAGCTTCATCCAGATAGGAAGTATCTGATATATCCTCTGGGAAGTCTTGTTATCCTGACAAGAACCGACGATGGGAAGCAGGAGTTTCTGCATGGACATTCAAACAATGTATCCTGCATTTCTTTGTCCAAAAGTGGAGTTTACATTGCCTCTGGGCAGGTCAACCTTGTGGCCGTTAAGGTAGCCACACTCAAAAACCTGTTGATTGCACATTTTTTTTTGACACGCTTAAAAAAATTTAATGCTTGTCTGCAGGCACCAGTGATTATCTGGAACTATGCAGCGAGAGCAATCCACTGCCAGCTACTGCTCCACAAGGTGAAGGTTGAGGCAGTTGCCTTCTCTCCCAACGAAAAGTACCTGGTGTCTCTTGGGGGTCAAGATGATGGCAGGTAAACAGCTAAACCTTTAAAGATTCAGAGCCCTGTAAACTCTGACCTCCATGCAGGATGGACATTTGATGAACAGGACCTATGCAAGGTGTTTGCTGTGTGTTTCTTAGCATCGTTGTTTGGAACATCGAGACCAAACAGGCCATCTGTAAGAGCTCAGCTTCGACTTACGGTTACTGCCTGACCGTGGAGTTCTTCCACACCAATGATAACATCTTTGCTTCAGCTGGCAGGTGGGTGAACGACATCCCCTCTCATTCTGTGACGTGTCGGAAATGATTTTGACAAAGGGTCCGTCATAGCAAGGAGGATGAATACCTAGTACAACAAGACTTGGAACTTTTAATTTAATAAATAAGTGTCACTATGTCATTTTTCTTATTGGTACTGCTGTTGTTTACCAGTGGAACACTGCGAATCTGGGAATTGGATCTTACCAACAGAAGGATCTGGCCCACTGACTGCAGGACAGGCAAGCTGAAGAGGACTGTGAAATGTTTGGAAGTATGAGCCCATATTGACATAAAGCTGGACATTAGGGATCTCTATTACCCTTGAAACTTTAAAAAAACCATAGTTGGAAATAAAAAAAAAATTATGAAATCATAAGAAGCACTGTAATTAGAAAAAAGTGAAGTGGGTGCGACGTTTTGAAATTTGTTTTTTGTGCAGATTTCAGAGTGTGATCAGTATATGTTCTGTGGCACTACAAGTGGGGACATAATGAAAATCAACACGAGGTTGAAACTTTTGAATAACTGTGGTCCAGCTAGATCAAAGTTCAGCGGGGTAAGTCGTCACAGCTACATGCCCTTTTTTTTTCTAAGACTGCACAATTGCTGACACATAACGTCTGGAGCGTTATGCTGATGAAATGCTCATTCAGGAGATAGCCACTATACTTTCTCCATCTTTGTGGCATAAGTTGAGCGAGTTTCTCCCTTACCCATCTGCTGTGCTCCCTGGTGCTCATAATGCTGTTTGTTTACTAGTGTTCTCTGAGAAGACTCTGATTTGACAGGTCTTTCTATTTTCTGTTCAGGGTATCAATGTCCTTAAGGTGTTGAATTCTGGAGACATGCTTGTTGGCACTGGATCGGGTACCTTGGCTCTGTGCTCCAAGAATAACTTCCAAACTGTCAGGTGAGTCTCACTCTCATGTCTTTTGGGTCAACCTCAAATAGCAACATATGACTGCTAAACCAGCTAAATGCACAGTGTTTGTTATGCAGATGATTTTTAGTTCTCTCCTTCATCTTCCCTGATAGGGAAATCGAACTGGAGGATGGAGTGACCTCCATTGCCTTCAGTGAAGAGGGAGGGCACCTCTTAGTCGGCACAGAGGGAGCCCAGATGTACCGTGTCAGTTTTGAGGATTTCAAAGCTGATCTGCTATGCACAGGCCACAGAAGCGCTATCCACGACATAGCCATTCCTATGTAAGTTTAATCTATCATGTCCACGACCACTTTTCTGTCTGAGTGAGCTCCAGTGTTTCAGAAGAAGGTTGTGTTGTATCAGACAGTTTATTTCTTTTGTTTGCCTGTCTCACATTAACATTTAGACAGAAGCAGACGTGGTCTTGGTTTTTTTTTTCTTAACTTTACAAAACAGAGGTGTCGAAATTGTGCTAGGTTAATTACTTTTGACCCACAAAAATAATTCCAAAATTTCTACTAGAGATGGCCGGCCACTGGACAGCACATGCACTGCTAATGTTACAAATTCCTGAATGTCATGGTGATGGATTGGCAAATACTGTATGTCAGAAGGATCTACAAGCCACCTGACCTCTGTTTGCAATTAATAGTGACCTAATGTTACCAACGGCCACATTGATAGGAGAAGAGATTACTGGTATCTGGCTCAAACTGAGGGCATCGATAGATCAAAACTGCACTGTGATGAATGTTTTCCACATGCCTCCTTCCTTGCAGCAGCTGCATGCATATGGAAGGAGAACTCCAATGTGGTGGCTGAAAAAATTCTGAAGTTATGAGGACTAAGTGCAATAAAAGTCTCTAAGACTTTGTGATTTTGTCTTAGCAACTTTTTCCAACCACCGAGTGGTTGGACTTTCATTTAAATAAATGATTCTCATTATTGTGAGCCTATTAAAAAGAGTTACCAATGAAATTTAACTCAGAAGGGTACAAATGAAGAAAATAACCTTAAAGGTTCTTAACATTTCTACTCTGCTTTATTTTATATTTGATTTAAAACGGCCCAATTTCTCCAGTATATATCAAATTTTTTAATTTTGACCAACTGTGTATTTGAGTGTGACATCCCTTGATTTAAAAAAATAAATCTGTGTTTCTCTAGTTTGCTCACACGAGGATGACACGTTAATGCAACAGCTGTTGTGAAGTTGGGCAAACTGCAGGTCAATACTTCTTACTGTGTTTCTTTTAATGTATGCTAGTGGCATGTCCCAGGTGTTTGCAACCTGTTCTGAGGAAGACATCAGAGTGTGGCGCATAAACAAGCCCAAAGAACTAATGCGTCTCTCTGTGCCCAACCTGACCTGCAACGCCGTGTGCTTCATGAGTGATGGGCACGCCATCATCAGTGGTGAGATTCAGGCAATGCATCTGAAATGTCTTGTAAACATATTCGTATTTCTTTAACAATTTTACATTTTGTCACATTACAACCACAAACTTCCATGTATTTTATTGCGATTCTATCTGATGGATCAACAGAAAGTTGTGCATACCGGGAAGTGGCAGGAAACTGATACATGGTTTGATTTGATCCACTTCGTTAGTATTTTATAAAATCACCTTGAGTAAATCTCTGTCAGTTTTTGGGCAACATTCTTTGCAATTTCCCATTATTTCCTTTATGCTGTGGGGATAATGTGTTTATGGTAATGTGGATCATCAGTCTTGAGTTTTTGACTCAAACTCAATACCTGCTTCCTGAATACCTGCTTCCTCATGTTTAGCTTTGTGTCCTATATGGATTGAGGCAAACTGCACTCCTCATGGTTTTCTTGTAACAATAAACCAAAATTATTCATTTGTGTTCCTCTACACACAGAAGAACCTGAGTGACATTCCATTCTAAATCTATGGGATTTAATATGATGTTTGGTCACCGTTTGCAGATGTAATGACTTGACCTCACCTGGGAAGGCTTTTCACAATGTTTAGGAGAGTTTATGGAAGTTTTTGTCCATTCTTCCAGAAGCACTGGAAATTCCTCCAAAAGGTCAGAGTTCACGTCACAACTCTGTGCAGAGCCGTCAGCTTTTCCACACACAACTTGTTCCTTTATGCTTTTGTGAACATCGCTTTATGTACTAAAGCACATATTCAAACTATTCCCACAAAATTAGAAGCATAAAACTGCCCAAAATATCTTGTAAAGCTAAATCAGTAAGTTCTGTTCAATGGAACTAAGGAACAGGTCCAACTCATGAAAACAAACACACCCCATGATTCCCTCTCCATCAAACTGAGATAATGCGGTTAGGCAAGTTCCTGTGTCCGGGCAGATGCCAATTAAAGAAATGCCCATTAGGCAAGAGTTGACTGTGGGGTATCTAATTTAGTTTAGTTTAGTTTAGTTTAGTTTAGTTTAGTTTAGTTTAGTTTAGTTTAGTTTAGTTTAGTTTAGTTTAGTTTAGTTTGTTAGGAAACTGGACTTATTGCACTGATGGCATTTTATCATGCTGTCACAAACTATGGAAGTGAGTTAGACATCTTCTTTCAGCATTTTTGATGGGTGACCCAATACTTATGACAGTATAGTTCTGACAGTATAGAATAAACATAAACTCATGCCACACTATTCCAAATTTTTCTCTTTTAAAAAAGAAAAAAAATTGCACAAATGTGCATAGTGTGGTATTTGTCTACAATGTGAAATCACAATAAAATACATAGAAGTATGGGATTGTAATGTGACAGTAGTCTCAATACTTTGTGAAGTATCCATCTGAGAGAAACATAGAGCAGCAGTTCATCTGTTTCTGTGTCAGTGGTGCTGAAGTTACCAGCTACAAAACATCGCTCATCTTCACAACAGTAGAAATGCAGATTTTTCTTTGGGTTTTAGGATGGAGCGATGGTAAGATTCGCATGTTTGACCCGAAAAACGGAAAGCCGCTGCTCATTATGAACAACGCGCACAATATGGGTGTGACAGCCATCGCCAACTCCAGAGACTCCAAGAAGATTGTCAGTGGAGGAAGAGAGGGACGGGTCAGTAGGTTCTAATATTCGCTCTACAGATGCAATGTTCAACTCAAGAGATTAAAACAAGTGTCTTCTCAGTTTGAACAATGTGAGACGTTATTTCTTTACAAAATGCTACAATGAAAATGATTGTAGCATTTGTACTGGTGTGACAAAATAGGGAGAAGGAATGGTGAAGAATGAGTTTATTTCCATTTGCAGGTGCGTGTTTGGGAGCTCCAGCCTCAGGGCCACCATTTGCTGGATACGCTGGCGGAGCACAAAGAGACAGTGACTTGTATCAAAATCAAGAGCGATGACAGAGAGTGCGTCTCAGCCAGCAATGATGGGACCTGCATCATCTGGGACTTAGTGTGAGTAGTACTTCTGGAGAGTACATCAGTGGAAAGAATGCACAAAAACAAACTTCGTGCTTCCTCTCTTCATCTTTAGATTTGTATTGTAGCCTTAGCAAAATGTTGTGGAGATCAGATAAATGGCTGGAAATGTAAAAGTCAAGCTACAACAAATTTGTGGAAAAGATAAATCGAAGTACATTACTCCATAATTTCATCATGCCATTCAATTTAGCAATTCTTAGTGACAGACAGAGAGCTGCAGCAGTGCATGGGCTTCCCATGCTGTCAGGAAAAGTGTAGAACTGAAGTGTTTTTCAGATCAGGATAGGTGGGGACAGTCTATCCATGCATATTTAAACTCTGATTGTTATAGCACTAAATGAAGCTACAAATTATTGTCTAGATAGAAAAAGAAGAGAAGTACAAAGAGTGCTGTTAAATGGCTGTCTTTAAATATTGATGCTCTTTATGGTTTGTAGAGAATGAAAGAAAACGGTCTAAAAACAGGTTTTATGGTTTTTAGAGACAATCAGTACTATCTGTAATAGCACTGATTGTCTATTAAATCAGTATCACCACTTTAAGTCAGCACTATTTAATAGTGATTATGATCACGCGTAAGATTGTGATCGTGATGTGATGACATCACGCGAGTAAGATCCCGCCCCAGTCTCAAACTACTGGCTGATGATGACATTGGTTTTAGCTGTTGGTACTATTTAATAGTACTGATTTAAAGTAGTGTTTGAAATACTACCTTGAAACACTATTTTGTTTCAAGATAGTGCTTATTATCTTTAAAAAACACGCTTCTTTCAGTAAAGAGAATCTTTGTTGTATCAAGCTGCGGTCACAGTTTTTCGTTGTTTATCCATCCCAACATACTGTAAATTTTCTTTCCACTTAATTTACAACAACAATTTTTGTGACTCTTGTCCAAAAATTGGACAAGAGTCCAATTTAAAGCTACTAGAAGTAGCTTTAAATGTAATCATCAATAGAAATCTGACTTGGAGTAAAAAACAACATTAGCAAGCATCTTCTCTTCTCGTGTCTTTATTGAACTGTTCTTCTGTTTTTCTGTTTCCCTGTTCAGACGATTTGTAAGCCTTCAAAGGGTAATTGCCAACACTCTTTTCCGGACTGTGTGCTACAATCTAGATGAACACCAGATCATCACGAGTGGAACTGACAGAAAGGTGCAGTCAGACCCTATGGACCCCTTGCAGGCCCAAAAACTACTGGCTGACAATAACATCGGTTTTAATTGTTAAAATTTCAATATAACATTTTAAGTCTTAAATGTATCCCTGATATATACAATAAAAAGAGACGCATTGCTTTCCTGCGACAACCAGATAACAAGGTCAGGAAAAAGATTTAAGAAAAAAATAGCAAGGGAGAGGGAAAGTGGTCTTAATATTTCATTTATATGTCATTTATTCTTGCTTGAATTTGACAACCGTATCGTCTAGATGTGATGTGGAATTTAGTGCGGTTCAGTTAAAAAGTAAAAAACAAGGCGATATAACCACCAACTCTGACATATCATCGTGTTTTAATTGCCTAATCAACCACCGCGGTAAAAGCAGCTGTATCTAATCTGCCACAGGGAATTCTTATTAATAATTGCAAAATAAACATTAAGCCTAAAAACATAAAATTGGAAAGGACTAAATGTTCCGTTCTTTTTGTGGGAAATGTTTGAGTGGTTTTTTTTGTGTGTGTTGAATTCTGAAAAACATAGTGGTGTTATTGTGTAGCGTAGCCAACACAGAGAGCCCCAAAAAAGTGGTTTTGAGTTGTTTATCAATGGTTTTTCTGCATTATTTTTTTCCCCTTTTTGGTGGCGCATTGCACTGAACGAGTCATACCTACAGCTCCAGGTTTAATTTAGCGATGGATTTCACGTAAAAATGCAGTATTTTTGCCCTTCAGCATTGTGCGTATGTGCAAAATTCCCGGACGTGAACAAGGGGTCCATAGAGAAGATTCTGAAACAGTTTTGCTTTGTCTTGCAAAGGTCTTCACACCTATCGAAACTTTTCATGACAACCACAAACTTGAAAGTCGAGATATCAAACACAGCCAGTGGTAGAATGTTTTGGTTCAGGTTTAGATTACTGAAAGTTTGCAAAGTTTTTGCCATTTGGTCCAAAGTCATCAAGTCAAAAGTAAAAAAAATCTGACAGCTCAATTAAAACTCCAAAATTTTTATTTATGTGGCTTTTTTTACCAGCTTGACATTAATGTGCATGTGCAAAAATAAAATTTTAATAAAACAAGTAAAATCTGTAAATCATTGTAGATCTACAATATGAGAAGGGTTTTGTTTTTCTTCAAAAAACACTTATTATTTTTCGCTAAATCAATCAAGTAAATGCAGTTTTTTTTTGCAACCAGTCTGGCTTTTGAGTAAAAATTGCTAGATAATTGTGGTCTTATTGACTAGTAAATTAAAAAAACTTTCCAGTATGAGAATAACTGCGGGAGGTTAAAACATAAGAGCTGTAACCTCGGTTTGTCTGTGCTCGTCTGATTGTCAGATCACCTACTGGTACGTGTTGGATGGCTCTTCCATCAGAGAACTGGAGGCCTCCCAGTCTGGGCCCATCAACACCATGCACATCACAAATGACGGCAACCACTTTGTGACAGGTCTGTTGCTGTCTGTGTTGAACCTTCGTTGTGTCATCAGTGTTACTGATCTGAATTTGATTAGAACCTGGACATCGAAACTGGTTTTAGACTGAAGGAAGCAGGCTGACGGCAGGCTGACGTCTGTGATGCCGTCCCCAAAGTCACAACAGAAAATGTCACTTTCAGAGAAAATTTTTAAAGCCTTTGATGAATCTGACAAACATGTCCAAGATAGTAACTTCTGAAAAACAAATTGTAAATAGCGGTTACAATCATACATTTGCTTCTGCTTCCTTGCACCAGATTGTGCTCTGTCTGATCAATTGAGTAAAAAAAATAAAATGGTATTCGTAACTTTTTATGACCATTTTAATAAGTCATATTATTTCATCTTGAGCATGTTTTACTCTCTCCTGCTGACAATGTAAGTCAGTTTTACAGTTTTATTTATTTAGTGTTATTAAGATATTTTTCTCTGTTTTGTATGGTCAGGTGGAGAAGACAAGCTGCTGAAGGTGTGGGACTATACGCTCGGAGACGTAACCCATGTAGGGATGCCTCTGAGTGCAGCAATTACCGCAGCCAAGATCTGCTCCAACAACAGCATCCTGGTGTGTGCCACTGCTGATGGAGGCATTTGGCAGTGGCGGTTTCCTCATCCTTCCTCTTCCTAATAAACTCTTAAAGTGGTCTTAATATTTAATTGCAAATTTTACATATGAGATGGCAGAATGGATTTAAACTGAGAAACAGAGAATTGCACTCGACTCAAACAGTACTACTAATTATACATGTCAATGTTGATCTCGTCTCTCTGACTCACAAAAATATTTTCAGATCATAAGTGCAGTTAATTGATTTTGTCTCTGCAATAACATTGTGTCAAGCAGATATGGGCAAACAATGTGACAGAATCCCCTTTTGATACTTCAAGTACGGTACTCCCCTTATTGGAAAATGTGTGCCAGTGTCGCGGTATCAAAGTGGATTAGCTGCAGAATCGTCATGAAAGCAACTTCTAAGATCACCTGAAAACAAAAGTAAATCCTCTGCAAAACTATCATGTCACAGAGAGTATTTTGATGTAAAATACACTTGGAGAAATAAGTTCAAACCTTTCTAGATGTCTGTCTGATGTATCAGAACAATCTGCATGTTCTGCCATGAAAAGCCGGTAATGTGAAGCTCTTCGCTTTGAAGCTAGATGGCGCTGTAGCACAACAGCAGTCATATGAACAGTTGTTTTTTTTGTCTCCTGCATGATTGCTTAATTAGGCATGTCTTTAGAAATCAAGACACTTTTTCCTGGAAACACCAAATCATTTCCTCATGTACTTCAGTCTCAAATGATTTCATATTTGATGTTTAGTGTTGATTTATACAGTTAGTATTATAAAGTATTATTAAGTAAGTATTTTAAAGTACTGGTTATAAAATAAAAGAGCAGGGTCTGTAATTGTGGTGCCTGAATTTTGGAATACTGCTGTTAATGGATTTAAACATCATTTTGGGGGTGGAGGAGCTCGTGACTATGTTGGGGAAGTAAGCAATTTGAAAAACAGAATTTTGCAATGATTGTTGACGCAAATGAATCAAAACTGTGTAACGGTGCCTGTTGTCCTCTGGTTTAATTGTCTCATTTGTGGTTATTCTGTACAGTAACGAGAGCCGGGATCACAAACCTCAGCCAGAGCTACTTTGTTAGTAAGAAGTTGAGAAGTGAGAACTACATGCGTAAATTCATACTCAGGGCTGATTGTCTCCTTTTACATTCTTTTAAAAAATAAACTTGTCAATGAGTTTCTCTTTGTTCTGGTGTTTCAAACATTTAGAAATATGTTTTCCTGTGATCTGACAAAGTTTCAAATATTCTTTTCTTTCATATCATGGTGACAGGAAGCCGGATCACATGATAATTCTCTAACTTGGTTGGCTGAAAGTAACAGGAGGCCACGTCTAATTCAAATTGAATCATCATATCATCCCCTAACTCAATTTTTCATCAGTCCTCTCTCTCACTGTTCTGTTAAGAAAAAAGCCCACATTCAAGGCAGAAATTTGACCGATTCATTTATGTGACTGAAGGCTCCAACTCTCAGCAGCTGCAGAGACGAAGTTTTGAGGTGAAAAACTGATGCGGCCTCTGACACTGGAACACACCGAGGCACGGCTTGTTTGTGAGTCTGGATGGATAAACCAGTGGTGTGCTGGTGGGGTTGAACTGGGAGCACACAGCAACAACCTGGCTGGCCCCCGCCTGTGTGTGGGATTATCTGGAACGTGGCGTAACAGCCGTTCCTGCACATGTGCACACAGACTCACGCACACTTAAACAGTGAGTGTCTTCTTTCCAGATGTGCTGAAAAAAAAAAAGAAAAGAAAGAAAAAAACGCTTCTTGGCATACTTCAGCTCTGAGCAGCTTTGTTTCCAGGCTTCATCTCCAGGTTGCATGGATTGAAACGCCGCCAATGGGAGTGGATGGACAGGATTCGTCTTTATTTTGTGTTTATGGCAGTTCTCACCACTCCTTGCTCGTATAAAACGCGATGATCCCATCCGTTTTCTGTGCATAAATGCTTGAATATTGTCCACAGACGTACAGCGAATCAGTCTCCTTTGATAAGAAATTAATGAGCCCCACGTTGGTGTGAGATGAAAGTGAGAGCAGGGCAGGTCAAAGTGATGAAAGGATCTGTGCTGCACTGACTGGGGGGATCGCTACATCAGATACACACACAGTATATCAAAGCAGTCAGCCCTCCTATTACTACATTGACTTTAAAAAGCCTTTTATGTTTTAATAATAAAGCAAAAAAAAAACATTTTAAAGTAGTAAAATATCTACTGTCTCATTCTGTACTGACATCAAGGGCTTACGACCTTGCAAAAAGTCTTTACACTCAATGAACCTTATTGTAATTTTATGTGGATTTCATTTGTACATAGTGGTAAAGTGGATAGAAAATGGAAAACTATTCTCTCGGCTGAAGGGCTCAGGGATTGTCAGAGAACAACAGCGAAGAAACGACAGGAAAAGTGGTGGAGAACTTTTAAACCAAGGTTTGAGTAATAAGCAGTATTACAGATTTCAACATCACATGGACGTTTGGTCAATTCGTTAGTTGAAAACTGAAACTGTTCAGCAACTCTGACCTGAACTGACAGGCTGAGCAAGGAGAGCAGCGATCAGTGAAGCAGCTGAGAGGTTAACTCTGGAGGAGCTGCAGAGATCCACAGCACAGACAGGTGAATCTGTTTACAGGATGCCTACAAAACTGCTTTTCGTGGAAGAGATGCAAAAAGGAAGCGATTGTTTGGAAAGCAACGTCTGGGAGAAGGCCCATTTAAAGTTCGCAGCAGTCACAAGCAGAAGCTCTGGCCTCGTTCCGATCTAACTTATAAACAATATAAGTACATTACAACTATTACTTGATCACAGGTTTTGAATACTCTACCCAGCTCTGGTAACACTTAAATAAATGACAGTGAACATGCCTACTAAGACGTCACAGATCACTTCCGGTTCAGAGTTGTGGAAACTGTACGCTACTTTCAGGTTTTGATTAATGGAAAAAAAAAAATAATTTAAAAAAGATTCTCCACTTTATGAATTGTGTTGGTAAATCTTGATAACATCCCAATGAAATCGATTTTGTGGCAGTAATGAAACAAAATGTATCAAAACTGTTTAAGGGGTTTGAATATTTTTGGGAAACAATGGATTTAAGAATGACCGAAAGGAAATATATCATAAACATATGAAGATTTCACAGCTGCTTGTAAAAAGATGGAGTATTTATAGAGAGGCTGCAGGCATTTCAGCTTCGATTTGTGTCTCTTCGTTATAAAGTGGCAACATGGAGGAAATGCCCCCATAACCTCACGGCCTGCTACACAAACTATATCACTCACACACACACGCACACATACCTGCACACGCACACTCCTAGAGCAGAGCACACACATGCAGTGTCACCCGGTTAAATTGCTTTCATGTTGTTTTCCAGCTCTTAGCCTTGGGGAGAGAATGCTAAATTGAGGCAGGAATTGGAGAAGCTTAGGTAAGTCTGCAGCAACAAGCGTGGGCTTTGTTCCTGGGTTATCATTGCAGTGCCTTCAGCCAGCCGCTGTGTGTTTGGAAACATCAAATTTGATTAGATTAGAAGAGAAGAGAAGGGATCCACTTTCTGTGCCTGCTCTGCTGCCAGTCTCCCAAACAATAATCTGCTCTCAGGTGCCGCTACAAGAGGCTTGTAAATGAGGGGCCTGAGGATAATTTGAGCAGGGGGAACATAACCTTCTGCAAGACACAGATGTACAAAGTCACGTATGGCGTCTGTGAGACACGACACTTACCATCTCTGCATTTCTAGCTGAAGCTTGAGCTCCATAAACATTCCAAAGCTTGTATGTATGGAGAAGCCAGAGAGATTTCACAAATCACCACTACTACCTGTAATATTTGAAGGTCCTTATTTAGATTTTTTTTTTTCAAAGAATTACCAAAATGCATAGGACAGGAATACCCATAGTGCATGTGAGCATGTAATGCATCAGTATGTTTGCCGATGGAGCTACATTTACAGTCATGAACTGAACGGACCTGCTAAGCAATGCGTAATATCCTTCCAGGCAAGTTGGCAATCGGATCAACAAGTCTGGGCGTCACCAAGAAATCGTCCTTCTCATGTTTTGCAGTGAGAGGTGGCGAGGGAGACGCACCTCAACCGGGTTGTTGAGAATGAGATGATGATTTAAATGATGATGTCGGCAATACAAAAAGTCCAGGCAGCACAGATGAGCAAAAAGCCTAAGAGCTCAAATACTGGTAGCAACTGGTACAAACAAATTGACGGCGGACTTGACAGCAGACAAGACAAGGAACAGGTGTAACTAATCAAGGGAAAGACAGGACAACACAGAGACTCCACAGAACTCGGAAACCCAAATAAACATACAGTCTTATATTGTTATTTTGCTTACAACTTTAAAGGGTCACATTTATTTTTCTTTTAATACTAAATAATTACTGACATACCTTAAAAAAGGGCTATTCATTTTATTATGTAATCGCAGCCAGATGTGAAGCTGAACAGTTACATTTGATCAGGAAATATAAAAACAACACAGATCAACTGGAATAAAGATGCAGACAGCAAAATTACTGGATACGTGGCTGAGGTTTGCTCAAAGCCCAGATCGCGTCGATGGCGTCCTTCAGATTATCTGCGTCTTTGGGTCTGTTGTCTCTCATCTTCTTCTTGACAATGCACCATAGATTTTATGTGGTGTTAAAGGTCAGGGGAGTTACTGAAGCAGCTTTTGGGATCTTTGACAGGATGGGCAGGTGCCAAGTCCTGCTCGAAAAAGGAAATCAGGATCTCCATCAAGCTTGCCTGCAGAAGACAGCAATAAGTCCGTCCAAAATGTCCAAGCAGACAGCTGCATTGACTGTGGACTTTAGAAAGCACAGTGGACCAATGCCAGCAGATGAGATTCATGAAATCTTTATGAGAAAACACAAAAAGTCGATGTTCAATACTGTTTTGTTTTTTTGGCTCTAGATCCACTTTAACCAAGCGTAAAAAAAAAAAAAAAAAAAAGGAATAAATTGACGATCAAACCTTGACTGGAATATGTTACACTGATTACAGATTGTTTTCAAAACAAATGAATAATTTATCAAAATAAAAATATATATATATTTTTGAGTTTTCCAACATTGCTAGAATCTGGCGTCATCTTGTTTTCTTCAGTTGGATGACTATCCCAGCTATTTGCCATTTATTTCATGCCTTTCTGAAAAATTACTTTTTTACAATCCTAGGAATTTTTTACCACGGATGTTTCATTTGAGTCAACCTTTTTTTTTTTTTTCCAAATCAGTTTTGTGCATCCCCTTTTTTAAGATCTGCAGCTTTTCCAGAGCTGGAGGTTTCTGGTTAGTGATGAAGGATGAGAAACACACACACACACACACACACACGCACACACACACACACACACACACACACACACACACACACACACACACACACACACACACACACACACACACACACACATTGCAGATATATGTTTCTCTGACCATGTGCTGTTTATTTGGATGCTCACACAACGCCCCAATGTGTATGTGTAAGCATGAGTGATGAAATGTAAACCCCAGCCAGATAATAACATGCCACAGTGATAGAGAGCGCTGCTAAATAACTGCAGTCCTGAGATGATCTTCTCCATCAAACACACACAGACCTATAAGCCTTGCTTCTCAGGGTGTTGTAATGGGATCAGTGGAGACTGGTCAAACATCTGTCACACCAAAAGATACAAATATGTACTCACACATACAGGCAGAGAGGCAGAACATGGCTGTGTGCGACATGAAAGCTGTCGTTTATAATAGAAGTGGTCTGATGGTTCCCTCATCTTGCTGCTGTAAATTTGCACATATATCAGAAGATGAGGGCATATGAGTAAATATGTACATCTAGTTTAATGGCATTAACCATTGCAAGCGTGAAATGAGACGACCTTCACTATTTGTCTTTGAGGGCCAACGGAACAGTAGCTGAAATTAAATAATGGATCATGCAGACAGAGGTGGATAGTAACTCGTTACATTTACTCAGCTGCATTTACATTCGCCATTTTCTTAATGTACTTCTAAAAGCAGTTTTACAGCATCATACTTTTTACTTCAAATAATACTTAAATAACATTAGTATAACATACATTTTTTAATATTATCTGAGTAGCAGAATGTGCAAATAATTGAACATTTTGTCTGCATGACTACATCAAATTAAATCACATTAAGTAGCTTTTTTACTAAATATCTTTACTCTTACTTTGGTAACTTTTGAATGGCTACTTTGTACTTTTACTTCAGTAATATATGTTGTAGTAGTATTATACTTGAGTACAACTTTAGCAGTTATACTGTTTTTGTTAGTCTTAGCGTAAGTATGTAGAAATGTATATGTAAACTTATTAAAGCTGATAAGAGAGAATCTTTAACTACTTGTTCACTTATCGAAAGTTAGGTAATTCTTTGCATGTTAACATCATTAATCCATTTGTTTCTACTAACTTGCATGAATCAGTGGGTATCATAGTTTACGTGGACTTATAAAAAGTACAAAGAAGCGTCTTATAGTCTAATAAAATTTTCTGGGTTTTCCAACAGCAGCTCAGACTCACAATCAATCGTAATAAAGCTAGAATATTTCGTTTAACCGTGAATAACAGCTTGCACAAACTGGGACACAATTTGAAAACTGATCTCAGAAGAAGCCTCAAAGCAAACACATTTTCTTCTTTAGCTTTACATCTCCCGTCTCCAAATTCCTCTTGCAGATCTCCATAAACTGCAGCTCAAAGTATAATAATGTACCCACACACACTTTATACACGGACAGTGACTCTACATCTCAGTAATCTCAGCGCAGAGGATGCTGGGTAATTTGGTTAAAGATGTCAGCAGAGTAAATCACTTATAATAAGAACAGCTCTCTCATTGGTCAGTTTGCCCTCTTTCTGCACGTCTCAATTGGTCACTTGTCCATGCCAGTGAAACTCACCACAGAAAGAGACTCAGAAACGACTTTATGTACGTCTATGAAACTCGCTGCTTGGCTGTAAAGATAAAAAATGAGACTACTTTCCTCCCAGACTCCACGCAAACGTCACTAAAAGAAATCATTCTCAATTAAGCAAGAGGCTTTTACATATCAAAAAAAGCAGTAAAAAGGTCTGCTTTCTGGCTAACGCTTTGGAACTGGATAGTTTTTCTTATTTGTCTGAAGTATATGACAGAATGCTACCTCATCCAAAGTAAAATTCCACAACTGTCGTTTTAAAGTTATTTCTGATGACCTTGTAGTATTACAGATTTAGTCAAAGCAAACTCTTATAAATGGCGTCTCAGTAGTTCAAAGTATCTGCAGTTTATCTTGCAGTTAGTCTGCTCTGATGTTTCCTGTAAAGAGCATCAGTCCAGTTTATTTTTAAGGCGAACTCCCAGATTCTGATAAGAGTTTCTCAATGTCCGCTACTTATTTTGGTTCTGTTCCTCTTCATATTAGCAGATTGAAACTCCGTGGTGGCAGCGTTGCCTTACCTCAGACCCAGGCTGATCCTATAGCTGTTTGTGCTGAGATTCAACCCTCATCACACACACAGAGCCCAAGGTCAGGTCCATGAGAGTCAAAACAGCACTGATCACGAAGGCGGCTCTGAGAACGTCTCAGCATTTCCCTCTGAGGTCAAACTTTGACAATGTTACTTATAATTAGGCCATAAAATTCCTACCTTTCGACCCCCGAGAAACAAATATGTTCCTGGTAATTCATAGACTCATAAAATCAGTTCCAATTATATCATAAAGAATTGCTTTTCTCGCTATTTCCCAGTAATTTACTTACCAAATGTTCCAATGTAAATAAGCAGCAAGTGTTGCAAGAGTTTTATCTTTTCATCTGTGGCCTGTGTGGATGTCTGTAGCGTTTGGAGAAATGACTTTGCCAAAATGAGTGCAAGCATACAAGCTTTAAATGTTCATTGCTTTGATCTTCTTGCTTTTGCTTCACAACACAGACAACTGGAGATCTTCAAGCAATATCTCAATAACACAATAACATCCTCCCTGGAAACATATTGCTAATGGTTTCTGGTTAAGCTCAATAAATACGGACACACACACACACACACACACACACGCGCACTCAGGAAAACTTACACACTCAAAGGCAGGAGCCTGGACTTGGTAATTCTGCAAACGGCGCACATCTCTGAGCTCGCAGTGTTTGGTCTCTCTACCCTCAGGCAAAGACCTTCATCGCACATCATCATCGACTGGGACGGTACACAGCATCAATAAGTGAAGTGCGGTGCACTTTTCTACGCACACAGGTAGAAAAATGTCTGACATTCCTGTGTCAGTTGAAAAGGATGATGAGAACATCAAGCTGTGACAGTGTGTGTTTACTTTTCTGCACCGGGGGCAGGAGAGCTGACCCACAGTGAAAGGGGCATACAAATGAGCAGCCACCCACAGGGTGAAACTCTTCCCACCTTGAATGTTTACTGCACAGGGACCGCGCTGTGTGAGACTGCGGTCCTTCGTAAATATTCCAGGTATGTGTGTATGTGGTATCGCATGCTCCTGGGAGGCACTGCATGAAATGCAGCAGAAGAAAAGACGCTATATGCATGTGTGGGCGTGTGCGTGCGTGTGTGTGTGTGTGTCCTGTCCAGGTGGACGTGTTCTGGGTCAGGCTGTTTGTCAGAGCTGAGACCAGATCGATGGAGCTCTAATCTAAAGCTGTGTGATGTGATTGATCACCCCATATTCTGAGAACCTGCACATAGACCTACCAACTGAGATGGACGCTAACACACATGTACACCCACGCATTCCTTGGTCAGTTCATCCAAGCACGAATTGATTGCTATGAAATACAATAAGAGCAGATTGCTTTTGCAGGCCATGAGGTCGGACAGTCCATCCAAACGGGTCAGAAAGGATGATGGGAGCAGAAAGTGCCCATTGATACCATCTTTCATGTGCGTGATGTCGACTCGCATGTTTCCTCTGAAATTGGTTTTCCCTAGAAGAACCAGTCGAGCCATTCCTTTTTGTCTGTCTCAGCCCCCCGATGTGCAGCACGCCGATGTAAATGTAAAAGTGCGCGATGCTGACAGGATGTTTGTTTTTGCGGAACATTGACAGATGAGAAAACAGTTCCGTCTCAGCGGCCGGACGACCAAGTAAAACGAGCAGAGCTGCTTGCCATCGCAGCACGCGGAGTGTTTGCATAATTCCCCATGTTTGAAATGTTAATGACACCTGCAGGCTATGTCATGGTGAATCTGCTCATAAGTGAATGAAATGAGATAGAGAGGCGTGAATATATTTGTTGGCATTAGAGTTAGTAGAGTTTCTGGGTGACACTCCCCATGTTGTTTTCCTCTGATTGGTTGTGCTTGGAGAGTGGAAGCCTGTGTGTGTTTTTACCCACTTGGGCTTCACCTTCTACTCATTGACATGCATAGTGCCAAGAGCCTCATTTGTACCACCGGTAACGGGCTCTGCTCTGTTTGCTTGCCTGCCGGGCTGTGCCGCTCCGTCTCCTCTGAGAGCTCACGCATTGTTTACTCCTCTTCTCGTTTCTGACTGTGGACTCAACTAACCATGTTTCATAAACTGGTGCCAATTAAAACATGCCTTTATGGCAATTTGTCTTGTGACATTCAGCTTTATTTATTGATTTTACAGCAAAACCTTAAACAAAATGAACATGTTTTGCAGAGTAATTTTATTAACTAACCTACTTGGTCTCTCAAAAGTCTAGATTTTTCAAGTCAGAAAACCTTCTGAAATGTCTCCTAAAGACATGATTCTGCCTTTGAAAGTATATGATTTTTCATATACTTTCATATATATGTTATTTAGCAATATTTACTCCTGTTTGTGTTGCTTTAGAAATCTGTTTATCTGTACGTGTGGCATTTTGTGTCTCACTGAATTAGTCACAAACATATGAAAGTACATCAGTTTTCTTTTATGTCTGAAAGCATAAGATACTGCAGAATATGCGTTTGCCTTTTAATGCAAAAAGACATTAAATTCTAAAATTACTGCACTGCAGCTTCAGAGGGCATCCTTATTAAGTTAACATATTATGAGGTAAGTCTGGGTTTTATAGTCAGCTCTGTAAACCAATTGATTAACATGCTCTATTTTTATCTGTGCAAAACAGTTCTTGTTTACTAAGGATTTTTTTCTGACAACTCAACAGTACTGACAGTTTTATTAAGGTTAAAGAATTTAAGTGCTAAATCGTGCTGTTTTTCTCAGTTTTCCCATTGGAAGATTCTTTGCGTTTTTTTCTGCCTTTTCTTAGCAAGCGGCCTTTTCTAGAGTCTTTATGAAAATCATTAAAAATCAGGATCTTCAACAATCCTCCCAGGTAAGCTACCTGGACCAGATGGACCAGCAACAGTAACAATGTCCTCTTCTCCCACAGTGGTAGTCTTAAGATCAGTATAATCATTACCATTACTATTACAGTATTTTTCAGACTATAGAGCGCACATCACTAACTGTACCCACAAAATTTTTGTTTTAATAAAAACTGGAACGTACATATTTAAGCCGCTGGCGTCTCCGCCGCTATCGGTTTTCCACAAGGACGCCATCACCTGAATACAGCTGCTAAGGACGCAGCTCTGTGTCATGGATGGAGTCATGTACTGCCAGATCGATAGCCTCCAACTTAAAAGCTGCATCATATGAACTTCTTTGTGTTCTTCCCACAATGAGGGGCTATGAGATTGAAAACATTTCTCCATTGTGTAGAACAAGCATGTGCTTGTTCTACATGAAAATTAACACTTTCTTCTTTGATTTACAATTCTGACTTCACTTCCAGCTGAAGAGCCCGCTGGTTTTTGAAGAAAAATCCACAGAAAAGCCACACCGGTTCTTAAGCCGCATGGTTCAAAATGTGGGAAAAAAAGTAGCGGCTTATAGTCCAAAAAATATGGTAATTGTAAAATTGTCACTGGGTCACACCTGTTCCAAGATGACTCCCTTGAGTAGAGTCAGAGATACTGCACTTCCAGTTTTTGTTCTTGCTTTGTAAATTATTTTTTCCCAATGCTTTCTCAAGACTGGATAGTGTAATATATATATATATTTCTTCAACCTTAAAACAACTTTTGTTCCAATTTACAACTCATCGCCTGAAAGGAACCAAATGCAGACCAGCTTCACAGTTTCAGTCGCCATGGTGAACAGAAGAGTCTCTCAGATCAGCAGCTGGACAGATTTCCTCTGTCCGCCTCGCTGAAAAACTCTTACCTCTGGCAAACACACATATCAGCTCAGACATAGCCGTCTGGAGGATTCATTGTTGGCAGTTTCTCTCTCCAAATGTGTGGCCACACCCTGTCTGTCCTTTGTCACTCTCCATCTCTCTCTCCTCTTTTTCCCTGTCAGACCTGCCTTCATGCCTCCTCATTGTTCTTTTATCTGACTCTCCGTGTCCCATCAGTCACTCTATGGGAGGAGGAGGATGTCCCTTCATGTTGTGCCCATTTTTCCCTCCCTGAGCTAGCAGTGTGTGTGTGTGTTTGAGTCACTGGCCATAGAAGAGACAAAGTGTGTAACAAAACATCATTACTGAGCAGGTGTTCTTCCATCTGCTCTGATCACAGTTAACTTTTTCCTCTCTTCCTTTTTGCAAGAAACATTGTTTTCACATGTTAACACAAAAACACCTGGCTGCGTGGCGTTCTCCACAGCAAACTGAGAAATGTGAAAATCATGTAAAAGAAAAGGGAAGTGAAATGAGCACAGGAGGAGTGATGCTGTGGCAAATGAAACATGGGGGCAGAATGGCAGATAAGGAACAAAAGAGAAAACATGAGTAAAAAGAAAAGAAAAATAACCTGTATTTATGGGATGTGCGAGATTTGATATGGGAAAAAGCACGTTTTTGAATAAAAAATACTGGCGATAAGAGACAACAGGAGAATAAAAATGAGATACAGGCATTGGTTAGGTGACTAAGGCTGATATATATGCTATTCAGTACCGCTGGGTGTGGATGTGTGTGTGTGTGTGTGTGTGTGTGTGTGTGTGTGTGTGTGTATCTCACAAGAACCAGAGGAGCCAAAAGTTCAGGCTCACCATTAAAACATGTCTGAAGGCTACAGGAGGCAGCCGGGGCGCTCCCAGAAGACGAGAGCTCACTGTTTGGATGAATGGACTGATGCTGGAAATCTTTGAGATGCACCCCGCAAACATTATGGGAATAAAAAGCACTTTATATCACTTCACAATACCTCTGCAAATAAGAGACTGCAACAAAACCTGTTTTTGGTCACAAATCTTTTTTATATTTCAGCTTGGTTCAGATTTCATTTACACTAATGGGCAGTCAGAAGCATCAACCTATGGAGTGAAAATGGTCTCAAAATATCTTGAGACCATTTTCACTCCATATAACCCTGAGTTTAATGGATGTGAGCGTGAAACTAGTGGACAGAGGTTGCTGTTTTAAATGATTTCTGGCTGTATATCTTCTATACAGATAAATATATCTGATGGTTTCAGATCTACTGAAATAAATGATTACTAAATCTTTGAATCAAGGCACTTATCATTAAATTAATCTACACAATTAAGAGATTCAGTTTAACATGATGAAATAACCCAAAAAAACATCTAATATCAAAAGAGGCTAGTAATATTTTTTCTGTTTTGTAATATTTATTTTATATGAGGTCCGTCTCATTGCTTTGAGCTTTATGGTGCATATTTACTGTTGTGTTCTCTTTAGTGTCTTTCAAATTCTGTTCATTTGCTTCTTGTTTCCTTGTTATCTCTCTTTCCAATTTATTTATTTTTTTTGCCACCTATTAAACCAATTTCTTGACTCATTTTCTTGTTAGGTTTTGTTCTGTTCCTGATCCCCCCCCCCTTATCTTTGCACCTCTTTGTTAGACTCCTTACTCACAGATTCTTTAGGCTTTACTGATCCAGGGAGCATTTCCAAAAAATGAATCACCCTGGTCCTGTTCTTATTGCTGGGAATAAATAAAAAGGTTATAGATTCCAAGAAATGACTAATCATTTAAGACTTGGACCTACAATGATTTACAGATCTCCTCCACTGAAATGAAACTATTGTTTTTGTTCAAATATTCCATCATTGTTAGGCTAAAGAATATGAATTTTTGTGACCAATTGCTTTGGCCAAAGGTTTGGACATCACAGTGGAAGTTTTTTTTTTTTTTTTTTTGTGATTTTATGAAATTGATCCTCCACCAGGAAACTACTTCCGTCCTGCCTGGATTCGGATCCTTTCACCTCAAACAACAACTAAATGAAAGATATTTTGGGATGAATGCCTTCCCTACACAGCTACAGTCATTTTGGAGCGTAAAGTGCTTCACTGCATCTCTGCTGGTCTTACAGCAGCTTTGTTATCCTGTTTGCTTTCACAACCGTGAAGGTGTGTATACAAGGCATGCATGTTTATAGGTTTTTTTTTTCTTCCTTTAAACCCACTGACTTAATTTATGATAGAGTGTGATCTTAAGCCGCAAGTTATCAAGTTTGATTTTCCTGCTTACCTCTTGTTATAATTGAGATGAAAAAAGGGACCAGGAAAATCTGCAGTGTTGACACAGTTCTTAAATTCGAGCAACTGAAAAACAAAACTATGCACAGTGTTAATGCAGGCCGGCGGCAGGCACAGATAAACCAAAGGACAAACTTACAAGAGGGATGGAAGGGAAAATGAGATATCAAGCGTTTAAAAGGAGAAACTGTGGCAATAGGTAGAAATATAGGAGGTGGTTGCTGGTGAATGATTAAACGATGTAAAACAGCTCAGAGGAGAGAAGGAAACAAGGCCACTAATGAAAGATGAAGGGGAGAAATGACTAAATAAGTACATACGTCCATAAGTACAAATAAACATGGTGATATGAGGTGTACCAGAGCTGGTGTACACATTCCCACAAAGACAGGAATGTGGGAGCTTTCGCTCCAAGCTGAAGCACTGAGGAAACATGACCAGGAAATTATTTAGATCTTTTTCCAGCTACACTACAAGAGACATTTTAAGGAATAGAAACAAATAAAATGATTAAATATCACAATTTTAATGAGTTTGACTAAAGATGAGTATGTATTTTGTACTATGGTGTTGTTTTCTTTTTTCTTTTTTACCTCTTTTTATTTATATTATCTATATTGATTCTCAAGAAAGTATCACTTGCATACTCCTAGGCATCTACATCACAAAATCAACTCCAACATTTGAAAGAAGGTGCACAAGTAGACCATTGTCTTATAACAGTCAAATCAAAAATGCAACTACATTCCTTGAGAAAGATTATAAGGTAAGGAGTAAATGAGAGTGTAAGAGAAGAAGTAGAGAAAACAAAACAAAAAAAACTAATAAAGTTAGAAATGTAAACTGTCTGTACACTGCATTGGCCTTCAGTAATCATCAGAGAAGATGGACACATCTGACTGCCTGATGCATTAGTTCACACGACACAATTTTTCGACCCCAACGTCAATCTTAGAACGTCCAACATTGTAAGATTGCCGCTTGTGTTGTGTGTTACGGTAGATCATCGTGGCAAGCGATGGTAAGCGTCTCTAAAAAAGAATAAAAAGAGTAAAGTCTGATTGCTTCGTGTTGGCTGATTTGCTGCTCGTGTGCTTGCACGTTTTTGGTCTATTGGTTTAGAATACATGATGTTTTTCACAAAACCCGACTGGGAGCATTAACGTAGCCTGTGGATTGTGACCGGTGGCCAATCAGAAAGCACGGATTCCCCTCCGTGATTTCTGAGGGGAAACGGAGGAGAATCCCAAACGGCTGACACGGCGCAACCCGAAGTCCAGCTGACATCGGAGATAATATGTAGAAACAACATGAATGTTCATTCAACATTTTGTGCAAAGAAAATATAAATATAAACAAGGGGATAAAACGTGCTTTGCAAACTCAGAGAAATATAAGGACTTGTATTGTTTTATTTCATTACCATAAAAAAAACAAGGCTTTCGTTTGCTTGGCTGCAGAATCAGATTCCCCTGATTAAATCTTTAGAGACTTTATTTAGCATCTTGCAGTTTAGTATCAGGGTCAACAAGTTAAGTTGCATTTAATGTCCTTCACTTTCAGTGTTTTCCAATGATTAAAGATTCTGTTTAATAACCCGTCAGGCTCATGAGATGCTAAAATTATCCTCCAATGCCTCTGTAAATCCCACCATGTTGGACCTTTGGGTATAAATAGGGCAAGCCTCCTTCAAAATGCTGAGTGATCATTTTTTAATGATGTGACACAGCTGTGCAATTTTAGCTATTTGAAATTTGAATATTGCAAACCATGAAGAATTTGCAAAAGGTTTAAAAACATAATCTCTCTCATTTCTGTTGTGTGGTTATGTTATTTAAAATTGTATTTGTTGTTACGATTGAGATGACGTATCCAAATGCATAAACATCTCAATAGAACAAAGAAGGTTTTGCAATTTTTCACTAGACAATTGGTGGTTTACTGACTGACTGAGAAGGCAAAGAGCAGCAAACTTCTTTTTTACTTGAATGCACAGCAAAATTTTCACATTTTCACTGTTGAAAGACTCACAAAGCCACACTTTCCCCCACCAACCACATACAGGTTCTTGACCCACTTCCTGGCACGTAAGTGAAGCCATCAACATGAGCCCAAATGACGTTCCACCAACCTCGGAGCCATGCTCCACGTGCCGCTCTCCACGAAGTTATCTTGAGACGCACATCAGCTCCAGGTCACTCAGAGGCCGGCCAATCACAGGCCTCACAGCCTCGTCCTCACCAGAACCCCCTGGCAGCAGCGTGCAGCATAACAGTGTATCATCGTAATCAGACAGACGTCTGCGCTGTGAATCTGCCGCTCCTGCGTTTATCTGTCTGACCTCTGGGGTTTTATGACTTCTGCTGATATCTGTTACAGAGACCCAAATGCAACACCCTTCTTTTATGTGCAACGCCAAACAATCAAGGAAACCTCTATTAAAGACGGCTGTAAGAAACGAGTCGCGCTGTGGCCTGGAGTAAGACGTCTGAATGCGTCCTCTCAGCCGTGTCTGCGCGTATGACTGAATGCATAATTGTGAGCGAAGCAGCACAGCAGGCACCTGCTGGGGCACTTTTTACGAGCCTGACCTCACAGACACACTCTCGCTGTGCCCCAGGTTTAATGCATTCATTTGGTGTTAGTGAAATGGAAAAATATCCAATGCTGCCTCAAGCAGAGCATTTTGGGTTATTTGTGCAAACAAGTTCCCTTATTCACTCTTCCAGGCACTGAAAGCTCTGCTGGTTTTATGCATTTTCATTACATTAAGACTCACATGAGAATAAATGGGAACATCTGTTTTCCTCTGTTTCAGATGAATGTTGTCGTTTCAAGAGCCAGTGTTTATTTTATTTTGTCTGAAAAGATGTAGCAATAAAATCAGTGGCTCTTTATTGGGGTGACACAGTATAAATAAAACTCAATGCAACAATTTAAATGGTTTTGGTTGAAAAATTTGCAGCAGTTGTTAAAGATTAACACGGTTCAAAATGGTTGAACAATCTCAGTTTATGGAAGCAGAATTAGCTCTAATAGAGAATTGAAGACTCTAAGATAGAGAGAAAAAAAATACAGCATGAACAATGTTTTACACATTTTGTTTCATGTCTGAAATCATTATTTATATTGAAATCTGTGGTTATTTACTCTGAAGACTCCATTAGATAATTTTGAGGACTGTGCAGTAATTTACAAAACATTACATATAACCTCGCAAAGCAAATCAGAAAGAAAATATAATGTGATGCAAAAACTAAAAATCACAACTTCTGTTAAACCTTGCTGAGTCAACAAAGTTCTGATAAGATAGGTGAGACAAGAAGGCTATTAAAATAACTTGGCTTGGAAAAAAACACGCAAAAATGTGCTTTTCTCTCAGTGCAAAGACGTTAAAGAGCATGCAGTCGTACAAATGGTATTTCCTAATTTAAAAGCAGGCATAGTGTGCTCTCTTGTGACTCCATCAAACGGGAAATTGGCCAAAGTGGAGGTTTAGGAGGGATAAACAGAGAGTGTGTGTCTGAAAGAGAGACAGAGAAAAAGTTGGCATGCAATGTCTTAAAGATAGATGCTTTTAATCTTCCTCTGTATCTGTAAGCTGCCATTGCAAATCATTGTTTTGCACAACAGAAGCGTGCTTTATGTTTCAGTATCACAAATAAGACAAAACTAACTTACAAGTAACTTTTCAGCAACATATAAAAGCTTGTTTTAAGTGGAAATTACCTTAATATTAATTTTAAAAAATGCTATATTATAAGAAGACATTCTCCCATGTGAATGAATTAATGAATTGAAAATGAATTGGACAAACTCTTAAAGCTGACAGCAGTAATGTCATAGGTTGTTTTTGTAGTTACAATTTCTCATAGACACAAAGTGAAAACCAGAATGTTAGTTTGGGGACTCAATGAGGTGTTTAGTCTTGGCTGTATCTTGGTAAAGAGATGTCGGCTCGCATTTTCTCTCTTAAGGAAAGAAGAGCCAGAGACGAGGAAAACTACATTATGCCTTTATAAATTCCATGAGGCATTTAGAGTTATTTTTTACTTATGGATCCTTCAGATTTGCTCAAGAATGGTGTGTAGAGCGTTTCCTGGAATTGTTTTCCATTGCTGAGTAACTACATACAAGCCTTACATCACCAAGTCCAATGCAAAGTCATTGGATTTGGAAACATGCTCTCCGGATGATGGATTTCGCCTCTCGGTCTGGAAGTTTGGGTTTGCCAGGAAAACATCACTTCATAAGCTGTAAGGTCTGGAGGGAGGATTATAGTGTGGGTTATTCTCAAGTTAGACTCATAGTTCCAGACATTAACATTAATATTTGTGTAAAGTCAGGTTTCCAACAATGAGGGAACAGTTTGAGTGTGGTCCATTCTCTTCCCTGTGTAAATTAAACTCCATAGAAACATAGAGAAGCTACTTTGGTGAGGAAGAATTTAGCAGCCAGGTCTCATCCAACAACGGTGTCTGACCTCACAAATGTTCTTTTGGAAGAATGACCATAAATTTCAACAAAAACAGGGATGTTAATTGCAAAGGATGGATTCACAGTATATTGAACCGTATGGATTAAACGTGCGATGTCACTCAAGTTCGTTAATACGTTGTTAATTTAATGTAAATCTCAAAGTTTTGTGCATATTTTCAAAGTTATAACCTTATAAATGTCATAACTATTAACCTTAAAGAGTAAAACAAAAATACATTTCTCCTCAGTGAAAATTACATTAGACCATCTTTGGTCTTATCAGTGTTTGGAAGTGATTGTGCCTTTGGTCTCTTCAGTGAGTGTTTTCTAGTGTGGAAAACACGTTAATAAGAACATTTATCACACGCATATTCCCTGGAGCAATCACTTGGGACCAATTAATGCAATTAAAAATTCCATTATGGGGATGAAGAAAATCAGTTGCTGCAAATTTAATGAGATTTTAATTAATTGCCCATTTTCATTAAAGGAACCCGGAAAGGCCACCAGATAAACTTTGAAATAAGGAGCAGTTTAAGAAAATGGCGTCATTGCTCAATGCTCCATGAGAAATTATTGAGCCACTGAACGCAGACGAAAAATGAGTCTGTGGTTCAGTGTTGGACCAGGTTTGTTTGCAACTACTGTCTCTTACCCTGGCATGTTAATAAGATGTGACATTACAGTATATCTCCATTTCTTCTTTCCTTTTTCCTATCCCATCTTGTTCTTTCCCATTCGTTTCTTTCATTTCCTTTTGCTTTTATATTATTTTCCTTTCAATTGTTTGCTTGTGTTATGTTTCCTATATTGCTTTCTGATTTCATTCTTTCCCATATTCTTTATTTTTCTTGCTTGGTACTTCTGTTCCTTATCCTATTATGCTTTCCTTTCCTTTCCTTTGGCAAATGTTTATCGTTACCTCCTCTCCTCTCCTCTCCTCTCCTCTCCTCTCCTCTCCTCTCCTCTCCTCTCCTCTCCTCTCCTCTCCTCTCCTCTCCTCTCCTCTCCTCTCCTCTCCTCTCCTCTCCTCTCCTCTCCTCTCCTCTCCTCTCCTCTCCTCTCCTCTCCTCTCCTCTCCTCTCCTCTCCTCTCCTCTTGTCCTACTGTCCCCTTTCTTTCAATTTAATTCTTTTAATAACTTATTTTTTCTTTTCCTTTACTTCCCTGCTCTATCTTATTTTGACTTATTCTTTTTCTCTTTCCTTTTTGTTTCCCCACGTAGGTTTTCCTGAGTGCATCACACTTTCTGCTTCTGCTCTTCTCTTCTGTACCCAGGCTCTTCCAGGCCTTTATGTTAGTTTCATCTGTTTAAAAGCCTCAGAATGGAAACAGAAGACGGAGAGGAAGATACGAACAAACAAGTGAAGTCTTATTTTCTGTCTTACTGTCTTTTCGGTCCTCCTGTACATCACTGGCCTCTCTTTTTCCTTAATGTCTAAAAAGGCTTTTATTCCACAAAATATCTCTCCTCCAATGAATAAAACATGAGCATCTATGGCAAAAGTCTTCTCTTCTCCCTATCCTGTCCTCTCTTATTGCTAAAACACAAAAACACAAACACACACACACACACTTCCAATCACAGATGGCCTGGGCCGGGTCATTTCCTCCGTGGATGGAGGGTAACTGGATTTACCAGACTGTCATGTTCTGTTCTTCTGTCAGATCTGTTTATGGAGAGAAACAGGAAGAAAAAAAAAACAAAAACAAGCATGAGCAGACTGTAAACTGCAGTGCAGGGTACGACTCTGTTGGTGCATGTGCTTGGAAACCCATGAGGAATGTTACATCTGCAGGAGCAGAGCTCCTATGGATGATCACTCTGCTCCTGTAGCCCAGTAATAGTACCAGTTGTTAATAGTGCATCAACCACCTTGTGACAGTGTAATGTTTAGTTAATGTGTTTAGCAGATTATTCCATTATGGCACTCTGTGTTCTGCTGAGAAGGCATAATGGTGTTGTTTCTCATTTTTGTCACAGCGTGTGGTTACTAGTTCTGGGCTGCACACACTACATTACTCTGCCACTGAAGAAGCTATTTCCCCCATCGAGTTTGATAGACTTTGCAGAGATACTGCTGGTACGGTTTAAATCCAAGACGTGTTACTTTGGAGAAAACGTTTCAGGTCGACGTGACTTTATAGCTGAGTGAAAAAAGTTCCCCTGAAACGACTTTGTGGTGCCAGAGGAAACTAGTTTGTCCATTGTACTGTTTTTTTTGGGGTTTTTTCTCAGCTTAATTTCAATGGAGTTGCTGCTCATAAATACTGCACAGGGACTTCATTAGAGTAGGATGTCATCCAAATGCTATTTCTGCGATGTACACAGAGAGTGAAGTGTACTCTGGTTCTGATGAGGAGTTCAGGCAGCCCAGATTGGTTTACGCTCATATGCTTTACTGCTGCTGCTGCTGCTGCTGCTGCTGCATTTCAGTTTCCTCTTGGTGGAACGCCATAGATGTTCTGATAGTTTAGGTCAGACCAGTTTTCTCTCCAATCAAACACAATGAAACAATAGTCATCAAAGTGGGTTTTACTGGAAAATTAAATCAGTATCTTCACGAAGCTCGTCAGCAGCAGGAATCACAAAATGCACTAAAATCTCTTGGTAAACAACTCCATTGCTTTTGGACTTGGTAAAGAACGGTGAACCAACCAAACTGTTTTTGATTCTTCTGTCATTCTTTAATTTCTGTTCATGGCTTTAGTGTTTATTGTATTTGTCAGGTATGATTTTAGTGCATTCATTTTATGTTTATTTTTGTTCTCACTCTTGCGCAGCCCCAAAGTTTTCTTTATTTTAGTTTCTGCCCAACATCTGCGTTCCTGGTAGCAGATCGCATCCTGACTCTGCTAATAAGTGTTGCACGCAAATAACCAAGTTGGCCCATTAACTGTGTCTGAATTCATCCTCCCACACACAGCCCTGTTTCAATATTAATGGCCCTTATGCCTCAAAATAAACACACAGAGACAGATGCACACACAACCATGCCTCCAAACTAAACAAATCATTAAAGTTAACCAACCTTCCTCAACGTATCGCCTGTCAGGAGCTGCTGAAACCTAACATATTTTATATTTTTTGACTTGAGTTGTCAGTCAGCTGACAGCTTTTCCTGCAAGCTTCGTTGCTCCACATGGAGATCACAGATCATCTGCCAAGCTGCTGGGGATTCACTTTTCCTGTAATTCACGCAGGGCTGCAGGCATGCTGCGGGAAGCAAATGCAGACGTCACAATGACACTGCTTAATCTCCTTCTAGTGTGTAATTACAAGGATGAACGGGCCACTATCACAGGCCTTTTTTGTATGAAATGGCTCAACAACAACAAAAAGAAAAGCATTTCTGATGGTCGATATGTTGCGTGGCAGGTGGAGAGAGGACGGGTCAAACCCAGAGTGATTGTTTTTTGTATCTGAGCAGCTGCTTCTGAGCAGGAGATGAAGCGCCGAGTGAATTCCCAGTCCTATGTGTGAGCTACATTATAAATGCATACGTGGTGTTCAGGGGTCCACAGCGCTCCTTTCATATGGAGATGTGTCTGACGACGACAGGCTTCAATCTGCGATTGCCTATCTCTTACAACGTTAAACCCACAGCTGCCCCTCGTGTCGGTAATACATTTCTCTTCCTCTGAGTCTGTTTCACATATATCAATGACTGATATCTGTTACAAACTACACTTTTAAGAAAAAAGGAGCATTTTGTCATTACAACCACAAACTTGAACGTGTTTTATTTGGCTGTTATGTGACTAGCAGTATTAAAAAAAAAATCCAAACGACACATTTGCATTTTTATTCAGCCCCCATGAATGCAGAAGCACCTCTTGCTGCTGTTACAGATTTGAGGTATGTTTGACTGTCAGCATGTTTACTGATGTCCTGCTAGAAGGCAGACCTCTAACAAAGCCTCTACCAGGCTGTGAGAGTCTGGTAGAGGCTTCATGCTGCCGCCATCGTGTTTCACTGAGAAAGATTGTGTTAGGGTGATGTGCAGTGTTACTTTTTTGGCAAACTACAAGCCAGACTTTCACATGAGTTTCTTTCACTCTTAGGCTTTCATTATGCTCTTCCAGGTTGAACAGCTAGTTCAATCTGCTAACAGATTCTCCCATCTGATGTGTTGCTCTGTTCGGCTCCTTCAGAGTTACCGTCAGGCTCTTGGCTCCTTCTGTGAACTCCTTTAAATACATTTTAACCTTTGCTCAACTTTTTAATGCTTCTTGGTCTTCATGATGAGATTTGTTGACTAACGTTCTCCAGCAAACCTCTGAAGTCTTTACCAAACAGCTGAATATATGTCCTGAATTATATGTCGGTGGACTGTAACCAGAGTAACTTCTCTAGATGGATGTTTGCATTGGATTTTATTTAGGGACATTTGAGTAAAAAGGGCTGAATGTGAACGCCTCATACACTTCTCCTCCCCGTAGCTGTTTGGCTGCCTCTATGTTTTACAATTACCCTTGATGATATGCATAGCAAACTGCAGTGACTATAAATAGTAAAAACATAAACGCTGCCCCAGATTCTTCTTCGTTGATGAAGAAGACAGCAAATAAATTCTAGATTACAGAGCTGTTCTTCAAAAAAATACTGATAAAAACTCAAATGAATAGAAATTTTAAAAATGAGCCCTGATGACAAGAGGAGTGTGTTTCTGTTTGCAGATAAATATGACTGAGAAGTCATAAAGGTTTCGTTGTCTGGCTGCCAAGGGAGATGTCCCTATTATGCATCTCTGTCTGTGTGTTTCTGTGTGTCTGCATGCCAATTATGTGCGAGCTCCAAGTCCTGCTCTGATTGTAAGTCTGGCATGTGCTCACCTTTGTCTGAGGAGGAGGGGAGAGGAGGAGCACAGAAGGAGAGCAGCAAGAGCACGAGAGAGAGAGAGAGAGAGAGATGAAGATTCAGAGGAAGTTGAACAAAGAGCAGGAGGCTCTGATCGAGTCTTTGTCGAGAGATTTGTGAGCCTGTCTGTGTGTCGGAGAGAGAGCGGGAGACAGGAGGCGGGAGATGAGGCTTCGCAGCGGCAGAATGTATCCGTTGCTTACCAGGTGCAGCCTGACCTGCCTTACTCTCTCCTTTTCTCTCCTCTGCATCTCTGTTTTTTTCCTCCATATCTTCTCACAGCCAAGCGGGAAACAGGACGTCTGTTCCCACTGAAGTCGGGCTAAACAAAGACGCAGGATGAAACGCTCGGCTTTGGGAATGTAGCCTTTGAGGATTGCTTGGTTCCATTTTTACTTTGCTGTCAGAACTGCTACTTTTATTTTCACCTTCATTTGGAGCGTTTTTTGTTCAGGACATCACCTCAAGTTCTGAAAGCACATGCAAAACAATTTTAAACACAAGCCTGTATAGTATTTGTCCCATCAACTTTCACTCATCTCCTCTGAGTGAAAAACACACACAACCTGGCCTAAAGATCAGTCATTGATCTTCTCTCCCACCCCCTCCCTGGGCAATTATCTGCCTAATTATTCACAATCCATCTCCAGCTCAGTGTAGGCCGTGAGAGTGGGGGAGGTGACGGGGGTCGGCGCGCTCTGTGGATGTGTGTCTGTGTGTGGATATGTCTCTGAATCAGACAGAAATTGTGATCCTAATTGTTGTAAAGAAGACAGGGAGCCATCATTGGAGCCTATTTTCCAGCATCCTGCAAACAACACGGGTAAATCAGGTGCTGCTGTATGCACAGGTTTCTCTGCTCAACACCTAGACACACACACACGCACACACACACACACACACACCTCAGGACAAGACAACCACATGACGGCGCGTCAAGCCTGTCAAATTTGGAGGGCCATTATGGAAGAGTCAGCACCCTGGCACTTATTAACGATGTCACTGTGGTCGGCATGCTGTATTAATGATGTCACAGCGAGGAGCTGGACACAGCGATGGGCATTCATCAACCTGTGTGGGTGTGTGTGTGTGTCGTTGTGTGTGGAGTGGACAGGAGTGGGGTGGAACACTGCTTCACTGGAAACATGTTCCGACCTTGATGTCTGAGGATGAACAATGGGGGGAGGGCGAGAGAGGTGTAACATCTCTTCTTTGTCATCACTCCTCTCCGGTGGTTTTTCACAAGGCCCCACACTGTAAGGGCTTACACCAACACAGCCTCCAATGTTTTTTGTGTGTGCGTGATTACATCCCAGCCGCTGTCCTCTGCTTTTTGAAGCCAGATCTGTGTGTACAGACTCAGACACCAGAACAATATTGGAGCATTCCTCTTGTCTGAGAGGGATTTCGACATGAAGTCATGCAGAATGAGGCCAGAACAGAATAAATCACAATAAAGGACATAGAATGTGTCTACAATAGCTTTATATTGAATTCCACCTTGTTTTTTATACGTTAGTTAAAATTGTCACATTGCTGTGACAGTATAATACAAAACAGATAATCTGTGAAAAACCCCCAGCTCCTCTGCCTTCTCCCTCTTGTTTTTCTGTCATCTGAACAAATACAGTCAGAAAACTCAGTCAGAACCAATCAGTCAGTCAGAATGAGTATCTTAGCGCTGTTAATCATCTTTGTCTACACATCACTCACATCTTCCCTCTTTCTCTCTGCTGGTTCACCACAATGGAGTTTGCTGGTTTATCTTTCCAGTTTTTCTGTAAAGTAAGTTTTTTCTCAACCATTATCTTCCTGAGCGTACCTTAGGATGATTGACAGCAGTAAGACACTTCTCCTGGCTCTGATTGGTTGTTTTTGGACAGGAGCAGTACATTTCTTCAGGAGGAGCTGGGTCTTTTCACAGATTATCTGTCTAATATTGCAGTGTCACAACATGGAGACAGCTTTAACAAATGTATAAAAAAAACATATTTTTATAAAAGTTACATAGCTTTAGAGGAGTTATGTAACATCTAAATTTAAGCACATTTGTGCCTTATGACTCAATGTCAGTCCGTTGCTCTGGTACCAGTGTATGACCCAAACCTGGCAAATGACAAACTGTCTGGAACCCCACACTGTCCTTTAGATTGCTGCAACACAGGACTTTCCTGCTGCATTGCAATGGAATGATCTCAATCCTAATTCTAATCTCAAGTGAATGCAGAGTTTTGGAGATACATCAAGTTTACAAACTTGGGGTTGTAACCCGTCTCCCAGAACCTGTAGACTTTACTACTCAGACCCTCTCAGTATTTTCCGGATATATTTGAAAAAGCTGTTTTTCACATCCTTCTCTGAATTCCAGAGTCTGATGAGGAGAAGAGAGACAAAGCTGGGATTGTACAACCATTTGTCTCAATAAACTTCACTTAATCAACTGCATTTGCCTATTTTCGAAATCTGGTTCATTCGAGTTCTGAGATTTTTTTAAAGGAAACACATGGACTGACAGACAGACAGACAGACAGACAGACAGACAGACAGACAGACAGACAGACAGACAGACAGACAGACAGACAGACAGACAGACAGACAGACAGACAGACAGAGAGAAATGACAGAAACACATGACATGTTTAAACAAAATGGATTCACATTTTTGTTTGTCTGTGCTTGTGTTTTATAGAGGCTGTGCTCACACAGCTGCTGACTTCACAGATTCAGGCCACATCAAGGTTAGATTAGGTTGAACAAACACAATTTACAGTGATTTATGCCTTAATCCATGAGGACAGGGTCACAGACATTGTGCTATTTTGTGGCTTTGTTATAGACGTTTGCACAAATTCTCTTACTCCCTTCGTCCCCCCATAGCTGGTCACCTTGACTTTTCTTTGTCTGCATTGCTAATCAAAATAGATCAGTTTTTAGGTTGAAATATTCCAGCGGGTTTGTGTCCGTCAGAAAGAACGGATGGCGTCTCAGAGTCCGATTGAAGCTAAGAACCTTAGCCTATCATTATTTTAGGTATTTGTGCCGCCACTTATTTTTTTCTGGGTGGTGCAATAGTTGCATTTTAGCTTTAGTTGAAGCTTTTGCCAAAATCCCTAGGAAAAGGATTTTAGTTGATATATCCGGGTAGAATGAGTGTTTTATGTTGCAATCCTTACCCTTTCATATGCTTATTAGGTCGCTGAAATCCCAGCTTTGAAGGCCCGTATGGCGCTTCTAAGTCACAGACATCTGCAGCATGTTTTAGACCCCACTCTTCGTGGGTTTGCACACAATACGCCCTTATTTCATGGACTGCTCTCAGCCTGAGTGCATAACATACATTTTTACGCTTGGCAGCTGCGTCCCTGTTGAGGACTCTTCACTGAAATGCACCAAAATTATTTTCAGCTTCTGAGGCAGCGTGTTAAAAAGCTCTCTACCCTTTGTGGAGTCTCTTCTGTTTCAGAGTGAATGTTGTCATGACAAAAGTGCGTGCATATGAGTATTAATGCGCTAAAATTGTTCCGGGATATAATCTCCATAAGTGATGACTTGAGGCTACAGATGGATTTTCAGGTAATGATGTCTATTGTTCAATATCACACACAAAGACTCACAAGGTGAATGGGGAAATAAGTGCTTCAATATACAGGGTGTCATGCTCATTCAAACCAGAGGTAAGAATCAACAATAAATGATCAGAAATTGTCTTAACGAGGAAACAGCCAGAAACACAACATGTGATACTTATAATTCTACATAAATATCCAGGGGTCTGATTTTCTTAAAGGAAGTTAAACACTTGCTGGCACTCACTTCAGTTGAGGCACAGACACAACAAAATGTTCTTTCTCACCTTACGTTACCCAAAATTGTCACCAATGACCAGATTGTGATAAAGTTAAATCCCGGTAGAGCTCTGTGGGATTGGTTTGGCAGGTAAATGGATTAACCATCTGTTCATCCATCAATCCATCTGTATTTATGTTTCCCAAGTAATAATCAACCAAACAGTAAAATCCTCTACTTATCTCTGCTCGTAGCAAAACAGGATATATAAAACAGAGATAACATGAGGTAAAGGGCGGATCTCGCAAATGACAGGAAGACAGTTGTATATAACAGAGGAGGGATGATTAGTGAATGGAAACTGAACGGTCGATTAATCACCTGGAACAAATGCTGAAAGAAATGCCTAGAATAAGGACAAGTGAAGACATCAAGATGCTTCAACAAGAATGGTCTTCCTTAACGATTTAGGCCCCGATTACCTGAACCTGGTCTCAGTGAAACCGTAACATTTTGTTGCAACTCATCACACATTTCCAGAAATCTGAGTCTCTCACACTGGCACCTTTTGAAACCAGGAACACCCGTGTGGACGGATGCTACTTAACCTGTTCAGTCTAACATATCTCCTTATGTGGAGTTCACTTGTTACGTGACAACGTTGATCTTGGTAGACAGAGATGCACTTTGCATTTAATGCCGATAATGATTTGTGAAGCCAAGAATAGTTGTGACGAAGCGATAAAATCACTGTCATATATTACCCTGGCAGCAGAACAACTACAGCAAATTATAAACAGTGATGTTTCAACCACCATCTGACAATACCATCAGTTTCTAAAGGCTTTGAGAAAAGTTTATTTATGTCCTCGACTGTCCAAGACATAAATCCAAAGGACAAGTTTTCCACTGATTATTAAAGCAAATTTTCATTGACAAAAATGGATAATCTTCTGCCTGCAGATGTTGCTTTCTTTTTTCTTTTGCAATTACACCAAGCATTGTGTTGCCAAGTTTTGCTTAGTATTAAAATAATAATAAAAAAACACTATATGTCACATCTCCCGATGCCAAAGCAGCACTGCTTCATTTCCTGTGTGGATTCTGATGTTACATTCTGTCTGAGAGTTCACAGCTGTAAAGGATCTATCTGATATTCATGGCCAAATTGTTATTTTTTTCATATTTGTGCCGTTTTAATTTTAATTTTAATTTATTTTATTTTTTTTGTGATACAGACAAGTCAGGTAAACAAACATGCAAACGGTCAAAACTTTAAAGGATAAATAGTTAACATGGAGTTTCATTAGCAAAGCATTTCTGCATCCCTAACTGCCCTGGATATCGACTATGCTGTGAAGTAAATTTGTTTACAATGGCTTAATTCAGCAATTATAATAACTGCAGAAAGACTATAAAAATTCTCAGTTCATTCATGTCGCAGTTCAGAAGTGTGCTGTAAATGCCGTTACTAATCGAGAAAACCCCATGTTGTTTATTTCCTTTAGCATTCATCAAATAAGAAAACACAGAAAATGAATTTCTCTGCAAAACACTGATTTCATATCTTAAGTGAGTAAATAAGCTGGATTCCCACAGAGGTCAGCCACTCTGTGAGTTCAATCAGCTCAGTCTTGTCTTTGTTGCGTCTCAAACATCTTGTCCTCAACTCTCTTGTGCGAAAAGACAAAAGCAACATTTACTTGATCGTTCCCTTTTCTGTCTCCAAAAGCAATTGTAATTCTCCTCATAATCTTTATCAGAGAAAGTCATTAGGTCGCCATGTTTACCGCTGCCTCCATACGCCACACTGGCAACCCCAGGCCAGCAATTTTTTTGCTTTTATATCTTTGTCAGATTTATGCTTATGTTTTTACTTCAGCATTATTAGGGAAACTATTTAACCACAACTAAAATCTTTCCTTAGGCCAATAATAAACATGACATTAAATTGAACAGAAGTACATGGTGGTTAAATGAGGCCTTTAAGAATCTAACTGCATCTTGCCATCTGGGACCAAAGATAACGGCAAGTAGTGTGTGACCATATGCATGCTTTATCTTCAATTCCTGCTTTTTCTTTATCAGAGAACAAAATGTGTTGCTGAGCCCTGGACTCCAACATCTGGTCTGAAATGTGTGTGTGTGTGTGTGTGTGTGTGTGTGTGTGTGTGTGTGTGTGTGTGTGTGTGTGTGTGTGTGTGTGTGTGTGTGTGTGTGTGTGTGTGTGAGAGAGAGAGAGAGCGTGTGCATTCAGCGATGGCTATGGGAAAGGATTAGGATAGCTTCAAACGGGCTTTGTTTAATATGCAACACAGCGGCTGCTCCCGTTGGGAAACTACCTTCCTCCAAAAACACACGTGCAAAAACCTATCAAAACACCACGGCCGCACAGAGGTGATACCAATAGGCCAAAACAGCTTTGTCCTATGGTGTTGTTATGGTGAGGACAGAGTTTGCACGTTGGTGCGTGTGTTTGTGTGCGTGCACATTTGTGCCGGTGTTTGGGTTAGTGTTCCAGGGATCGGGGTTCCTGGCTGTGGTAATTGGGACCGATGGAGCTGAAAGCGAGGGATGAACCAGGGGATATAGAACGGATAAAGAAAGGATGGTACTGTGCACATTGCCCAAGGAGCTCAGCGATTGGTTTAGGGTTATTGCATGTGTGTGTAATTGTGTGTGTGTGTGTGTTGTATCTCAGCAGATGTGAAAGGCTTGGCCATTTTCTCAGCAGACCAATTAGATGAAGGGAGTTTTGTCCCCAGGTGTGAAAGTCTCCTCCTGCTAATGGGAGGCTGATTAGTCGGTGTATTAACTGTATTTTACCCATCGTGTGTGAATGTGAGTTTGCCAGCAATGTTTTCTATTAACATAAGAAGATTAAATTTGCCTCTCAGCGATTTGTGCTTGTGTGGCTATTTGTGTAAAAGTGAGAATCCAGTCAGTGAAGTGATGCTAATTAAACTATCGGAGCTTCAAAGAGAAAAGAGTTTAAACTCAAACTTCAATTTAATTTATGCAGTTGGAGTCCTCTGCTTCGCATCCAGTTTGGGAAAATAAGATGCACCACAATATGGCATATTTTGAGGAAGGCATTAGGGTCACAAACATTTTGCTAGTATCAACAACAGACACAGAGGGAATGATGGCGATGGTGTGAAAGAGGTGAATAGGAAATGTGAGCGAGACTGAAAGAGCCAGAAGATAGAGGTGAGGCCTCCTTCTGAGCTCCACTCCTGGGAGCCTAAATGCTTCTTCATCTGTAAGCAGTGAATAATTCATATTGTTACCATAGAGAGGACACTCAGACATATTTGCATGCACGTACACACACATGCACACATGCAGCAAAAATCATATTCATGTCACAGACAAGCCATTCTTACAGCAGAAAGACAGCCCAGTCCAATGTGGAGCTTTTATTATTCACTAGCTTATGAACTCCACAGGACCCTTCACTCTTTGACTGTCTGCATGTGTGTATCAGGTTGTGTGTACAGTCGCTGCTGCTGTCTGTTTGTGGCTCATACAAGTTTCATTTTTTGGCATCATCATGAGGGTGAAATGGAGGACGGAGAAGAGAAACACGTAAAAAAAAAACCAATCTGTAACCCCAAGGCACACAAAGATGTTTACATTAACCTTAAAGCTGCAGAAGGGAACTTTCATTAAAAAAAAAAAACAACAAAAAAACGTTTTTACATTTTCTTTTTTTTTTTTTTTTTTTTTACAAAACTATCACTTTGTCTTGACAATATAATATGAAACAAATAATCTGTGGAAAAAATCCAACTCCTTCTCACAGTACTAATTACAGAAATACACCGCGTTGTTAGAAACAACCAGAGCCAAGAGGAGGGTGGTAGCACTGGCAATAAGGCTGGTGTACACGCTGCTCACAACCTCCGCCTTTCTGTCCGCTACAGCTGTAGTATGGCCACCGATAATGGCAGATAAACAGTTCTCCTGTAAAGGGAAGTTGTTTCTCCACCTTTACCACATTTAGCAGCACATATGCGAGGGTAATTGACAGCACCAAGATGCTCCTCCTGGCTCTGATTGCTTTTTCTTATGACTGGGAGTGGTGCATTTCTTCAAATCACGATAGCAGCACTGAAAGGAGGTGGGGGAATTGATTTATTTACAGATTTTCTTCCTCATAAATTCACCACATGGTGACACTTTTAACAAATATTAAAAAAAACAAACATATTTTTATAAAAGTTATAAAACTTCTTTGAAGTTACCATAAGTTATACTCATATTATACCACTATGTGATGTCAGTCTTCATTACCATTGCTTTGCATGGTAACGAAATACATATTCATAACTGTCACATGTAAAAGCCGAACATCTACATAGAATTTTTATGTTAGCCGCAAAATGAAAGAACAATATTTTATTTCATCTTCACTGTGACTGTGGTCACTGAGTTATTACTATGCTAATGTTGTCTGGAAGCACACTGAGACAGCTGCCGCTCCTTTTTATGAGTCGAACAGAAAAACAGTGAGAGACAATAAGCCTCAGAATGATCAGCGGTAAACTGTTTATAAAAGTAGCTTGCGTCGCCTTTCATTCCCATTGTTTGATCACTGTGGTGTTTTCGCATTTAAAAGCAGACCCAATATTGAACACAGAGCAGTTATATTGTAATGAGGTACGGCAGGAGGAAATTGTTTTTTCTGGGTAATTTCAGCTCCACCTCTGTGCGCATATGTGTGCGCATGTATATGTGTTTGTGTTGCGTGGGATAAGCTGAGCATAACCTTTGTCCCAGACTACTATGGACACCTGTCTTCCCACTCAGGATCCTCTGGGACTCTCCTGTTCAATGCAGGCCTGATTTACTTGACCCCAAGGGCTTCCCCTCTCTTTCTTTTTCCTTTTGGTTTATCCTCTCCTTCTTTCTCTCTGTCACTCTCTGACATGCACCTCTCCACCCATCTCCTCCTGAAGGGCCGCAGAGAGAGAAAGAGAGAAATGGCTCCTGTCATTTCCCCCTCTTTTAAGTGGGACTCTGCAGCGCTCTCTGTCACAGAGCCCCTGAGGGGAGGACATCCAGCAAAGGAAGAACCTTTCACACTTTATTGTATTTTGCTACAGAGAGCTCATATCTCTTTCCACACGCTCTCAATCTGTCTTTCTACTTCTGGTTTTTTTTTTTTTACACTTCTCTCACATCCCCACAATTCATCTTTTCGCCCTCCTCTGTTGCCGCCCCTGCATCTATTTCTAGTTCTATATTTTATGAAGTTTGAAGGCTTGACAGTGCCCTTTGAGCACGCTGGCTTGTCAAAAACACAACGAGGCCAAAGGGAAGAAAGAGACTCGGCAGAGCAGCGGAGAGAGGAGATGGACGGCTGTCTGAAACCCGAGCAGGAGTCTGCCAGATCACACAGATGTTTGAGGAGCTCAGGTGGAACCTGCACCTGGACAGAGAAAGAAATAAGTCTCACATGTAGAAAACATTCCTGCTGATTTTCTGTCTAGGGTCATTGCATGTGTTTGACATGTTAGACTGCCTTTCAGACATCGGTTTGAGAATACCCATGATCTGATTGTGGCCTGTGTGAAATTAAGCTTGACTTTTCATTTGATTTTTGTTAAATTGTCTCCTTTTTATAATGTTTCTGTGACTCTTTTTTACAAATCTGGTTTCAGTTTGCTGTTTTCTCCACACCTGATGCTCATTTTGGTTTCTTCTTACCTCTACATTTAGTTTCTTACCCATTTATTTTTTTCTAATTCCCATGTTGTTGCCTGGCATTTTATCTGGTTCCTGTTTCCAGTTTGGTTTCCAGTCTTTTGTCTTTTTTCTTTTGTTCTTCTTGATTACAATGTCTTTTCATTCATCCTCTGTGCAAATCCTGCCTTTGACAGGATTTGAATCCATAAAACTACTCAGCACAGTTCTAGAATTACAAATGACTATTTAGTAGTAATTTAGAACTGTATCTTTATTCCAGTTTATGTTTTTTTGGCCACAACTTTACACATCTGCACCGTGCAGCAAAAGAAAATATAAAAGGTGTCAATCCCAGACCAGAACATTTCTAAATGAATGTGTCAGATTACAATGTGGAATCGCAATGACTAATTGAAATAACACTAAATTACTTTTATTACAACCAAAAATTCAGGATATAAACAGAAAAATAAAAGAAAGTGCCCATTTTTACACCAGTGTTTTCTTTTACTTACAACTTGTTTTTTCCCGTTTAGTTGGAAATTATGTTCAAAATTTGGTGTTATTTGTCTTTGCTTCATGACAAACTGGATTTTTTTTTTTTTTACTGTCTTTCTACACATTTTTCTCTGTTTTAAATAAAAATAATACATTTTCTTTATTTTCTGTTTATACTTTTGCTTTAGTCTCAGCTCTAGCGTGTTAACATGCTAAGATTGTATATAAGAAGAAGAGCAAATCTAACAGGCTGAAGATCAGAAAACACAGCACAGCTGTCCAACCAGCAGCATGAAGCTGATTGCAGATTGAGTCTCAAATGCTTAGAAACAAAAGCAAAGTTGGAGAGAGGAAAATTCAAAAACTCAACTACGTCTTACTGTATTTATTGCACAAAAGCTTCTATGGCACATACACATTTTACGCAGAACAAAGGGCAGAGGTTAAAAAGAGCTCTGAGCGACCTTCCTCAGAGGCGTCCCTGTGGACTTCCTGCCCTTTTGCAGCCCGCAGAATTTCTCTGAAAGACGAAGCTTGCGGCATCATTATTTTCATCTTCCTCTCAGGAGGGGGATGCTTCAGGAACCAAACGGCTCGACACAGCTGGTATCTTCTGGTCTGAGTTGGGGGTTGGCTGATCAATACCGCAGAGGGAGATCAATCCCGCTGCGTATCTCCTGAAGGTTTTCAAGTTGAGTGTGCGTATATGTCATTCCCCATGTGGCCGTGGTGTTTCAGCTTTTATAGCACCTAATAGGAGACCACCTGACGGCAGACTTTGGGAGCCATAATGCAGAAACTCAGAGGTTAACTCAAAGTCTGGCCAGGTGAGGTATCATAGCGTTTGTGGGAAGGTGCATGTTGGTTCTCTTTTTATTTGCAGGGGAAATGTCTGTATCTATGTGTCTTTGCATGTGTGAGTTGTACCCAGGTGCATCGCCTGGAGGTCGGCGGGGTGAGAGGGGAGTGTGTGAGCGAAGAGATGACAGGGAGTGTCAGGAGGATTCTTCTCCCAAAATCCCAGAACAAGAAATGAGGTCAAATTCCAAATATTGAGTCAGAAAAAGAAGAAAAAAGAAAGAGCTCATGGGTATTTCATTAAACTGAGAAGCACCACCATTAAACTGGAGCAGAAGACCTGAAGGCAGAAATTTTAACCAAAATCAGCTACTAGAGATTCTTGTGTGCAGGCATGGAAACATTTTGTTGGTACTCTTGCAGCTTGTGAACTTCGCTGGAAAAGCGATGCAGATAAAGGCGGCAGTCCAATTTTCACCAATTTTTCATGTATTAGATACACTTGTTTAAGTGCTACTTAAAACAAATAATAAACCAATTACCAGGCAAGAAATGTACTTATTTTCCTCTGTTACTTACTAAAAAGTGTTATAAATTTATAAGAATTTTCTCCTTAAGTTTCATTGCTTTATTTTTTTTTTAACATATAAGCTTTTGATTCATATTTTGGTTTATCGTATTGATCTTTTCAGCAAAAATGCTCAAACAGAGCTTAGATCTGGAAAATACCTGACGATGAACCCTTTGTATAGGACAATGGTAATCTCATATACATTGTATGCATGCATAAAAAATGAATCTAAATAAAGGATCTGTATTGCCCTTGCTCTCTCATATTATGAAATATTTCACTTTATCCAAAGCGAGGTCTGAGTTAAATATGGAAAAAGCACCAACAGATCTCAATAACTTAAATCTTCTCAGAATGAATTTATTGACAGCTTTAATGCGACTTTGCATTAAAACTCTCATTACCAAATGATGAAAAGTTGACACTTTCAATGCAACTTTTAATGCAACCTTGCATTGGAAATGTAATAATTTACTGAATGACACTTTGTGAAAACAGTCATAAACATAAAAACTCCTTCATGTTTATGTCTTATGCACATCTTCTTCAAATATAGTGTTACTGTTTTGTTTTATCTATGCATATATATGTATATATATGCACTTTATTGAGCTTATTTTGAGACATACCAAGCAAATTAGCTGCAATTATGTGAACAATGTATAGATTTAATGTTTATTGCAGCTTTGTAAGCAAAATTTGTACTGGAAAATATAAAACTAAACAAAAAAATTGATGCCATTTTATGACAGAGTTGATCTGAGTTTGTATTTCCATGTTGTTCCAGTGTTCCTCTGCTTAAAAGTAATACATGTACATAAATTGTTATAAATTTAATGCTCCATGAAAACTTCTAATGGAATAAGAAAAATAACTGGAGAAACGATGGAACAAAAGCAAAATCTATTCTGTAAGGGTCTTTCCCTAACCTGCCACATTATTCAGTTCAGTCCTCTGGTGACTGGGTGTGTGCATGCGTGTATTATTGTGTGTGTGTGTTTTAGCATTTCTTTCCTTCTAAGGCCCATTTTTACAACAAATGCTTACTTTGAGAGGAAGTATAGGTTTAGTTTAATGTAAGCGTCAGAGTTAGGCTTTAGAAATGAACGAAAAAGTCGATGTAAAGTCCTTTTGAAAGAAGACACAGTGATGTGTGTGTGCGTGTGTGTCTGTGTATGTGTGTGTGTGTGTCTGTGTATGTGTGTGTGTGTGTGTGTGTGTGTGTGTGTGTGCTTTTTTGAGCTTTCTCGTGAAGTATTGGGAGGACACACTGGAACACACGCATGCACACCCACGCAGCTCCATACCCACACACACACAATGATTAATGCATGGAGACACAATGGTGTCTGAGTATTTCCAAACACCAGAAAAGCAGGATGAATCATGTGCAAATATTCAGTTTGCATGTGCAAAGTTTTGCTTATAAAACTTTGCTCATTGAGTTACCTCCATATTCCTGATGTAAGCTTACAATATTAATGCACTTGTATTATTTAATGTTGTCAACTAGAAGAGAAACAAACATCAAAGAAACAAAGTGTGATTTCATATTAGATCAGCTATCAGATTTGCATATTCTCTACTTTTTATAACCTGGGTTAAAAAACAATCGGTCTTCATGAAGTAAACAAACCTCATATGGTCTTTTGATGCATAATGCTGACAAATGCTCAGTGGCTGTTGTTCTTTTTTAAATGGAGAAAAATGTGAAGCTCATATGTGAGGATTTCCTCTGATGGATGATATCTTTTGATTTTTGATCAGGATCCATGCGCCTCTTTTATTTAACTGGCCCGTCCTCATTTGTCTTGCCTTAAACACCAAACAAACCAATCCGAGCTTTAATTAGTTGATGTTTCCTGCTGTATCTGGACTCTTTTTTTGCCAATACAGACAAAACTCTGGTCTGAATGCAGACGTATATCAGGAGCTCACTGCCTCCAATAGTAACTGTGTTATTAGTGGATTCTCCCCTGGCCTGGGTGGGCCTGTCTGCGGGGTGCCAAGGATGGTGTCTGTGGCCACTGATGTGAATTGACATGCTGTTTAAAGAGGGATCTATCTAAATTATTCAGTCTGTTTTCTTTAGCAGACATCATTCAGAGATGATGTCTGGTTGTCACGGAAACATAGTCCCATGATCCCGAAGCCACAGCTGAGTTCCCCACTGAAAGCAGGAAGAAGGAAAAATCCCAGCCGGCTCATCTCAAAGAAAGTTGAGATGAAATTATAAACGGAGCTGCCACTGTGTGTACAGAATGCGTTTGTGTAGAAACGTCCCTCTAAATTAGGAAAGTTGAATATAGCTCTGTGGCATTAAGAAACTAAATTGTCACAAAAACATCACTACGCCTCAGCTGTTCCTTTCATTCCTGGTTTGGTAAGTCTATTTAAATAAATCATCCCTCCATCAACATGAAGCTGCTGTTTTCCTGCCTATTGTCCTGCTAGCAGGTGACCTGCCACCTCGCTCTCAAGTCGTTTGCCTCTAACACAGGCTACATGACTTTTACGATTGTACAGGACTTGACTCTGTCACATCTTGCAAGTTTAACATCATAAAATCTTAATGGTAACCTGAGTCACAATGTACATTTCTGTGGAGTTCAATCAACACCATGCCGAGTCTATTTGGTCCTTACCAGAATTGGTGTTAATTTAACTCTTCTCAGAGTTAGTTCAACAAGAAATTGAGTCATTTTAACCATTGAAAAAGTTATAACTACTCAAACTTTTTTTTTTAAAATAACTGTAAGAGTTAAATTAAAACCAAATCTGATAAGGATCAAATAGACTCGACATAGTGTTAATTTAACTTTGCAGAATTTGTTGTAAATATTTTCAGACTGCAAAACTTGCAGCTTTGCAACAAAAATCAGTTCAGAAAGATCCAACCGAAGTTCTAGTCCAGCTCAAAATAGCCTGCAAATTACTGGTGTCAAAGCCGCAGCATGTAACTTTTATGAAAATATGTTTTTTAGCTTATTTGTTTAAACTGTCACCACATCATTATAGCGCGGTGTGAGACTGTGAAAAACTCTTCCACTTCCTCCCAGAGCTATTATTGCCATCTTGAAATGCACCGTTTTCTGGTCAAAAACAACCAATCAGAGCCAGGAGGGAGGTCTTAGCTAGCACATCTACCAGGGCTAAGCGCTAAACGTACAAAAGGTGGAGGAATAACTTCACCAACAGGGCGACTGTGGTTGTGTGGCAGAGTTGTCGTCTTGCAATCGGAAGGTTGTAGGTTCGATTCCAGCTCCCTCCTGCCACATGTCGATGTGTCTCTGGGCAAGGCACTTAACCCCAAATTGCCTACCGATCTGTGTATCGGTGTATGAATGTGTGTGTGAAGGTGACTCCAGTGTAAAGCGCTTTGAGAGGTCAAAATGACTGGAAAAGCGCTATATAAGTTCAGTCCATTTTACCATTTAACTTACAGTTCCATGAAAACTGCTTATCTGCCATCATCAGTGGCCTGGCTAACTAGCCTGAGCATCCATGGTTGACAGGAAGTAGATGTAGAGCAGCAGAGAGAAAGGCTGAGGGTTTGAGCAGCGCTTCCACCAGGGAGATTGACAGCGCTAAGACCATCCAGCTGACTGATTTGCGGTTTCTGGCCAAGCCGTGTATTAGTGCAGATGAAAGCAGGTTGATAGTGAGAAGGTCAGATGGTTTGATCTCTTCACAGATTATTATCTGTTTTTATGGCACGACACAGTGACAGTTTTAATAAATATGTAAAGAACATATTTTCATAAAAGTGACATGCTGCAGCTTTGATGTCCATATTGTAAGAGTTGGATTCTGAAAGGAGAGACAGCAAAAAAAGAAATAAAACATACTCACAGCAAGGCAAAACATTACAGTGTCTGTGGTAGTTCATCTTTGTTACAGAGTGCTGAATCAACAGTCTGTGTGTTTGTGAACCTAATTGACGACAAGTCATTTATTCAAGCTCACAACCAGGTATTTTCTCATAACTGTTTTTTGACAGCATATTTGGGAAAAGACAGAGAATATTTTCACAGTGTGAACCTGGATTAATTGGTTTTCTTCCCAATATTGTCCATTAATTATCTCCATCCATCTTCGCTTTTCCTGCTGTTGGCCAGAAACTTCAACTTTGGTGTCTTCTGATCAGAGTGTCTTCCTCAACATGTTTTCTGCTCCACCCTATTTCTTTTGATGAACTCTGGACTTCTTGTCACTTTTTTATTGATTAATCCACCTCCTGTCGGTCTATCAGATGAAATAATTGTATGTGTGTATGGAATAAAAAAAAATCAACATGCATGTTTTGTGCTGACCAGATGACAGTGAAGAGGAAATGCAATATTAGTCTAAAACGTATGTGTTCACACATGTTATTTTCTGCCTTTTTCTGACTTTGTCAGAACACACACACAAACACGCACACACAATGCGGCCGAGGCCGTCATGGTCAAAGTTTATGGATCTCCAGTGAGACACGAACACATGGAACAGTCATCAAGCTTCCAGCTGCTGGTGTGGAGCTCCTCTCCATCTCCCTCTGAGATCCTTTCTGGTGGGATGAGAGGCTGCATCTGGGGGCTCCCTCTTCACTCTCTGGCCTGCATCCTGTAAAAAAAAGAAAAAAAGAAGCCTCCTATTCATCGACAGAAAGCTCTCTGTGTGCTTGTGTCTTCATGCCTTAAAGTCTCCATGTGTCCCAGTGTGTGCAAAGCGAAGCGCCGCGTCTTTGTGAGCGAGAAGGCAGAGACAGAGCTGAGAGAACAGCTGCGGACTCAGACGGTGATTCTGTCTGCCTCCTAAACGCTGGGATTTACACACCGCCCTGAGCCCAGACACACAGCACTCCATGCCAAGGGGGAACATGCATATGCATGCAATCATGTGCACACATTCACACAAAGACCTCTCCTGCTTGCACAGCTTGCATCATAGATTTCAGATTGTTTCATCATCTGTTAGTCATTTTTCATCCTAAGCTTTTCACCTTAAACAAACAAATACCAGGCTGATTTATTCAGACAGGGTGAGAAGAAGCAGTGTTTGTTGTGTACAAACTGATCTCCCCAGTTCAAGCTTTTACCTGTGATGACATGATGTTTGCTGCTACTGATCGCTGAACAACGTTTCAGGAGCTTTTTATCCCAGTGAGGATTATTTCTGTCTACAGTAAGCAGGAGAAACGTTCTGGTTTCCCAGTAAGCCCATTGCACATTATTCGATGATAACAAGAAAAGGCTTTTTCTGGATATTTGAATTGTCTTAAAAATATATATATGTATTGGAAAAACTAAAAACCTATTTTGATTATTTGTTTAAAAAAAAAAAAAAAAAAAGAGCACGGTACTCTAAAGATTTCACAAATCCAAAACTGTGTTTTAAAGTTTTAAAATCTATAATCACTAAGAATATTAATGTCTACATTTGATAAGTCCATCGTCTGATTTTTGAAGATTTTTCACATAGACAATTAGAAATGGTCTTAAACAATTTTCTACTTGTGTAATTCTAAGATGGTCATACTACCAAATAATGCTACCTTGTATTTATCTCTTCACAAAAAACATTTTTCTTTCACAAATCTAAATTTTTTAAGGAATCTGTTCAGCGCAGGTTTGTCCAATTTAGGTTTGAACTCAAGACAAACCTCAACTGTTTTGAGTTCAAAGCGGCTTATACAACATAAATTTGTTGTATGCCATAATTGATGAATATGGAGCAACACAAGCTTCTATCGTTCATAAAACTTTCACATCCAGTGGTATCTAGACAAGATAAATATCTAATTCAAGGCTTGGGATCCTTTGTTTGGCAAAGCACACAGCTAAATGCTGAATACATTAATTCCTGAGGAAGCTGTTTGGAGATATGCCACCTGCTGTCTTCACAGTGTGATTCCAAATCCCTCTGTCCCGCCTGTGCTACCTGTCAGCAGACAGAGCTCCTCACACCTGCAGCCATTCACGCTAATGTGCGTATGTTTATGTATGTTTGTGTGTGCTCACAAAGGAACTGCGCAGGCATATTTACGGGCAGCGTTTTAGACAAGCCTAATGAATCTCCTGAGAGCAGCTACCTGCCAACTTTCTCATGTTCGTTCTTGTCTTCACTGTTCTCACACTCTGTTCTCGGCTGTACGTCAACCTAAACCATGCCACTCCTCTCAACGCAACATTTCTTCCACCTTGTTCATAACTCCCTGGTGTTTGTGTTCATGTTCGGTGTCACTTAAAGTTCTGCTGTGTGTTCTTTGGAGTGTAAAAATTCTCCTCTTTGTTCCCATAATGAATATCAGTTTTTCTCAAAATTCTGCAGTTGTCTGCTGATCAGGTAATTCGACTCAGTACAGACTCCAGCTTGCCCCATTACTTGATGAAGTGTCCTTGGGAAAGATTCGGCACTCAAGGTTTCACTGACTCTGCAAATTGCTACAAGACTTTTAAATGAGTGGATGCGGTGTGGACATGTGCTTCGAATATATAAATGTAGTTTTCAGTGATTCACTGGGATCTTGTTCTGTGACTCATAGCTTTTATAGGCACATAAATGGTTTTTGGTCTAAGATACAGCTTTCACAATGCATATGTCTGGTAAAATCTTCTGCATTACATGGCATGATTGAATATTGTACTGGTACGATGTGGCACAGTGGAGTCGGGCATCGTTTAGTGTGTTTCAGTGTTGTGTGCCGTTTTATGCTTTAACGTCTTGCGGTAGGGTATTGTTTAGTACCGTTGATGTCTCATGGTACTGTTTGGCTAGATTTGCTATGCCTTGGTGTCTTGTGGTATAGAATGGTTTTGTTGGTATTCAGGTTGCAATTATTTTTTCCAAAACTATCTTTACTGGATAATACACCAAACTTTTAGTGGCTTTGGTCTAATTTAAAGCTACATGACAGAAATAGCTTCTGCTGACTTGTGTTGAAGTCCTCAGTGAGGATCTATTAGGAACCTGCAGTGTCGTTAAAAGTACTGGCTAAGTATTTCATGGTATTACAGCACTGCAACTGCTTTGATAAGTTTCTCAATACTTGAAGCAAGTGTGGTAATGTTGGTGCAAAAATGTAGTGATCTTTGACAGGAATTAAGCGCTTTTAATCCGACGTAGCTCACATCATGCTAATCTGTTTTTTATGCCCGAAACATGAAACAACAGCATATCATCCCAGCAGCTGCGCTGGTGAGATACAGAATCTCCTTCTAGTGAAAAGTCTTTAATTATACTTACCCGTTTTAAATTAGTCATGCCTCAGCTCAGCTTGTCTTTCCAAAATCCATTACCTATGCCTGAGGAGGCCTTGTTAGGTTACAATGGATTGCTAATTACACGGCATTATGATACTTTGCTGTAATCAGAGTAATTAGGGAAATAAAAATCTACATGAGGTCTACATGATCGAGGAAGCAGAACAACCATGTCTGAGAAGAACAGCACAGTCAACTGTGAGCTTAAAAAAAATTCCCGTTAATGGTGAATGTCCCCCCCTCCCCTTTATTCCCCCGCACAACAAACACAGTTTGTGTTTATTTACATGCAGGTTTCAAAGTTGTGACAGAGTGCACTGAGTGAGAGTAATGAAACGTTTCACACTTATTTGGCTTTTGCACTTCAAATGAGATTGACACGGTGCAGGCGTCTAAAACACAACCATTAGATCTATAATGACTTTGCAGCCTAGTCCCAACAGAGAGACGACACACACACGCACACACACGCACACACACACACACACGCACACACACACGCACACACACAGGCACAAAAATCATCCCAGCCCCCCAAAATCGTCTCTGTATTATGCATTCGACCCATCTGCCTTTCTGTGAGCGCTCTATCCCAAGGGGAAGAGATGGGAGGAGAGAGGGAGGAAAAGAGAGGAAGACACTCACAGCTGGATTTGGGAAGGATGGGGGGAGATTGGCGTTCAACCCCTCTCTGTGTCTGCTTCCCAATCTGTATGTCTGTCAGGTTTTCAAGCTGAAGGAATGCAAGGACCTCACCTGTGTTTGTGTTTCCTCTTTACAGACAGGTATGAGCATATGGCTGTGGAGTATGAGTGATTTATAGTTACCTATAGCTTCTGTGAATATGTGTGCGGACAAAGGTATGTGTTTACTCCCCGAAGACGGCAGGAGCAGAAGATGCAAGCTAACCATCTGTAGATTGAAAACACCCACAAGGCTTAAGTGTGTACACATGTGTGTGCTTGCTTTAAAAGAAGAACAATAAAAAAAACTAACCAACTTTAAATCGTATGGGTAATTGAGGTGTGTGTTCCACTGGATGAGAGGAGAGATTCAAAGAAAGCAGAATCACAATGATGTTCCTGTTTTTAGATGCCCTGAAGTGGTTCACACATAAAAAAAAAAAACGGCGTTTTTCATCACTAGACGGTTGTTGATAAAATCACAAGACTTCGGTTCCTTGAAGCTGGCAGTGAGTGACAAAACAAGTTTGAGTACAGAGCGAGCTGGAGGCGAGAAGGGAGAAGTTTTAATAGCACGTCTTTTGTCTCGCAGCTGCCAAACATTCAGCCTGACCCAAACCAAACTGCAACCCCATGATCCTCATCTGCCCTATTACATCCTTCAGCTGTTTCCGTCTTACAGTTCTGTGTGTGCAAATGCGGACGTGCATGTGTGTGTGTGTGTATGTGTGTGTGTTTGCTCAGGGAAAACAAAGGCCTCGTTGTGACCGCGCTGTCAGATGCAGCTGTGTACGGTTCAGATGTTTCTACACAAAAGGATGAAGTGAAAGACGAGTGAAGTCTGAAGTCTACGAAACAGGACCGATGCAGAGTTTAATAAAATAAATAACTGTGTTCATAAAGTCTTTTAATCTCACATTGTGGTCGGAGCGCTGCTCCAGTGAATCATCAGTATATTTTCTTTGTCAAAGAGCAAATCCGCCGCATGCTAAAAGTGGAAAATGTCTCTGGGGACCAAGGATACTTTCAATGTCAGGTGTTTCTGATGCTGCTGGAACCTAAAGACACATAATTTGAATTAAAACGAGCATTGAAGTGTTCATTATTGGACGCGTGACTAAAAGAGGAAGTCAAATGTCAATACACTGCTTCAGCAAGATGACGAAATAATTTAATTTAAGCTTTTTGAGGATTTTATTAACATTCATTTTTTTACTCTGTACCGTCCAAGTAACCAGGTTTTGACTCTTTGGTGCTTTTCGGTTTCTCAGAACAGATTCAGAAGCATTTATTGAGACATTTTTCTCTAAGCCTATGAGATAATGGCTTCCCTAAAAATCTGTAATTTTTTTTATTGTTTTTGTACTGAAGCAAAAACCTTCATTCAGTTGCTGAAACTGTCATTTGCACACCCAGAATATGCAACTTTAAATCCCAAAGGTGCTTGACTAAGTTGAGGTCTGTTGACTGTGGGGGCCATAAGAGAACAGAGAACCCATTCACATGTTGCATTGTCTGGCAACAATCACCATCAATGCTCAAAGTCACATAAAATTGTTTTTCTCCCCCCTCCTGATGCTTATTTTCAACGTCAACAAATTGTTTTCAGCAGGTTTTGGATATTTAAATACATTGAAGTGTGATTAAACACATATTTGAACAGGTGTACACAACTGAGTGGCCAATATGTTTTAATGTATATTTCTTAAAAATTGAACGATCAGTATCAACCAGGTAGGTATTGTTTGTTTGTCGTTTCTGTGACTTAAAGCTGCTTTATGTGCGTGATCAAAAGTTACCGCTTTGATCTGTTGGGACATTAGACTTTGTTATGTTCTGTGGTGTGGAGCACCATAGGATCCCATTACCTCACTGTGGATCAGGGTTGTTCAAACACACCCCACAGATGTTTGATGGGATTCACATCTGGGAAGTTCGGAGGTCGAGTCCAGGCCCTCGGCTCTTTTTCCATGGGCAAATCTTTATGCAGTTCGACGCAGAATATTGTTCTTCCATCATTTGCACATTGCACTGCAATGCATTTCAAATGTCTGAAAACATTTTTAAACATAGGCGTAGATCCCGATGGGGTCGGGATTGGGGTTGCGGAACTTCCAATCTTGGAAAGTCTAGAATTATCCCCCCACCCCCCCAAAAATATATATATATATATATATATATATATATATATATATATATATATATATATATATATATATATATATATATATATATATATATATATATATATTGGAGAAACGTTTGCATTTAAATAATATAAATATGAAAAGACAAAACAAACAAAGAACGAACTAAATCTGCTATTTATCCCAGAATAAAATAAGAATGACTTTTTAGATCCCCCCTCATATTATTAGGACAATGGTTCAGTCCAAAGTGTGGGCGGAGCAACAGCAACGCTGAACGGTACAGGCTCCGCTAGAGCCGTTGAAGTGAGGAGCGAGCTGTTAGCTGTGAGCCGTTAGCTGTTAGCTGTGAGCCGTTAGCTGTTAGCTGTGAACCGTTAGCTGTTAGCTGTGAACCGTTAGCTGTTAGCTGTGAGCCGTTAGCTGTTAGCTGTGAGCCGTTAGCTGTTAGCTGTGAGCCGTTAGCTGTTAGCTATGACTCTATAGCACAAACATAAAAATCTCTCCAGTAAGTAAATACTTACAGCAAAAGACATGTAAACATTTATTTACTTTCACTGCTCAATAAGAAGAAACACATTTACAATAAAAACCAGTTTGCAGTTCGTTATTTCATTACTTTGGCTGAATCATGATAAACTGCCTCATTAGCAAAACTGCTACACTGCTTTTATAGACTTAAGCTTTTTTGTCAAAGGCAGGAACCATCTTATTCATATTTAGGTCTTTAAGTTAATTACAAGAGCCTGAACATTTTTCCATATAAAACCTGGTGCTTTAAGTATTGTGTTTAAGTTATAAAACCTCCCAGATATTATTTCTGTCTCCCTGTTGGTTCTCAGTCATCCAGAACATGGCAAAACTAAAAAGGCTTAAAAATAAAGCAACTTCAGTTGTAATTTAAACACACGACCATAACTTGTATTGGGAGGCATTACAATAAATCAATGTTTATGAGGAATGTTATTAAGAGTAGTTACTCATTAACGTTTTTTTTATTTAGAACCTGACATTTTTGTAAAGGTGTGGCAGAGATTAGATCAGTGAGACTGAACAAAACCCGTATCTAAGCAACATTTGAAATTTAGTTTTGCTTCTCAACAGGTTGCTAACTTAGAAAAACACGTTTGATGTGCATTGCGAGCTAATCATTTTTGGTCCTGCAGCTTGAATGTGGTTTAAAAACGTTTTCAACCACATTTTACGTTGCATTTCACTCTTAACTTTGTAAACTGTGGTGTTTGTGTTTTGTTATGGTCTTTGAGGGTGAGAGAGACCCATCATTGTGATAATCTATGTTTCTCACACGGATCTTAGTTCTCTAAAAACACTTCCACATTTTTATTTTTGTAGTTTTTCCTTTCTGGAACGCAAATCCAATGGCGTAACTGTTTGAGGACACAGGATGGCCTGATAAGATCCACTCAGGTAAAACACAAGGCAAGCTTGGTCCTGGAGAGCCATAGCTTTCAAACAGGCTATTAAAGGATGTTGTTTCCACTCACGTTACCACGGGCTTTGATACTTTGATGTTATCTGTTTGATTTTCATCTTACATCAGGAATTTAACCCCACACACCTGCAGTGCCTCCTTTTAGCTTTACCACACATGTGTTACTGTTCAGGTGGTTGAGTGCTCTGTTGTCTCACACCGAGAATGAAAAGATGGGCTGTGCAACTTAGCGTAATATGTGGAGTTGTGTGAAATAGCAAACCTAATTTAGTATTTATTTTATTATTATGGTTTATTAACATGTGTCCTGCCTCTTCCAGTGGCTGGTCCTGAGTTTCTCAAAAGGACTGGGGATGGCCAACCTCTCCTTATCAACTTATTGATGTGAAATATTGAAACTTGAGTCAATATTGATACCTTAGGTTGTCCACATTGTTCAGACGTTGTTGGTGGAAAGCTCTTAAAACACGAGAAGCTCTTCTCATTAAACCTTCCATTTTAAAGGTCTTTCAAAATCCCTGTTCAGATTTTTTCTGAACTTAGTTAATAATAGACTTTTTCTTTTAGACAATGGTCTTTTGCAAAAAAAAAAAAATTTTGCTTTTGCAATCCACTTTTTTTTTAACTAATGATGCAATACTGAATGAATCACTCCACCTTGTCCAAACTCAGCCTTTGATGTGTTTGCAACAATTCAAGCTGTTAGCATTTGCACACACATGCAGACAACACACACAGGTGCGTTGTGGAATTGTGCAAACTGTTGAGCGACGGTCTGTTTGGAGTTGGGGTGGGGTGAGGGGGGTGAATAGAGGTGGAGAAAGCAGGCAGAGGTGTGGAGGTGAAGACAAGCTCAACGTTCAGAAACAAACTGTCTTTGTGTCGAATGGCAGAAAACGAGCACGTGAGGTGTTGCAGAGGGAAGGGGGGGGGGGGTGCTGTTGGCATCCTCCGCTGCCTTGCCTCAGCTGTGTACAACTGATTAGTTAAATTAGGACAGAATATCGTATTAATCTTAATGGACAGAGCATCATTTGTTTTCTGTCCATTTAAGCAGATGTGTGATTAGAATCAAATGTGAAATTAGTGCTGATTAATAACACCATGCATATGCATGTAATTGAATTAAATCCCTTGTGTTTATTGTGTTAGTGTGAATGAAACGTTCACCTATTTTTGTGGGTTTGGGAGCGAGCTGCTCAGCTTGCTGACATGCTGGAGAGAGAAAATGTCAATCTGTCGGATCATGACTTGTTTAATGCAGGCCCCAATATTTGGTTTCCAGGATTTACAGCTGGCTGGCAAATTAAAGTTAAACAGCACTAAGTGTCTCAGCAGGGTGTCGGAGTGGACCACCAGGAAGCTCCAGACTGCTTTTACTCCGCTGGAAAGATGAACACGTTTCTTTTATATGACACCCAAGCAGATCATTTATTGACTTTACATTCTGTTTCTAAAACTAATGGATACTTTATCATATCTAAAAATTTCCACGGGCTTGGTTGAAGGTAAGTACTTTTAAAAGATTACAAAGGAAAGACTTGTAACGGCCCTCTGCCACATGTGAAAAGTGAAATAAATACAAGACTGAAAGTTTTCAATATTTATCTGAGTGTATACCAAGCCGCCGTTTTGTCTGAGCGAAAGGATTTTACTGCCAGCAACACCAGCAAGTCCAGGCAGATTCCTCAGACATTGTCACCGTCTGCCACATCAGCTCTTAGCTGCTCGGACCCTCCGAACAATCGTTCAAGGTATCGTTCTAGTACACTTAATAAACAAACAGACGAAAAAGGAAAACAAGAGCGATACAAATTTGGCCTGCCTGCACAGGTGGTTGACACAGATGGAGACTTTTTATTTTTAATGTGGGGAAAATGATTATCAACAAATTGCATTTTTTTTTTTTAGAGAAAAAAAAAAAGGCCTATGAAAAAATGTTTCCATTACAGCATGTGGAAGTGTTTTCAATTATCTTCACACTCAGTTAAAAAGGGAGACATTTGAAGATGTGCACAAAAAATGTTTAATAAAGACAATTTAATTGATTTAATGTCAGTGTTGGATCTGCATCTGCTCAGCAGACTAAAGACTCTTTGTCAGCTTATTTTTTTTTATATCTCTGTCACTAGTTCTTCATATAAAAAGTTAAAAAAAAAAAAAAAAAAGCATTTAGGTTAGATTAGGTCTCAAATACAGAGCCTAAAATTTCCAAACTCACTGACATGTTAACTTGATGACTTTACTTGAGTAATGGTTGATTTCCAATCATTATACGGGCTTTGTCTTCAACCCTCAGGTATTGGTCAAAGCTTTGTTCTTAGATTTATCAAAATAAATGATAGTATTGATGTTAACAGTGTAAAGGAAATTATTTCGTGGATAGGAACACACTGCTTAATACTATCTCTTGTCGTTTTATTTATTCCACAGATGTTCCCGATTATCCCATTAAAATGTCATAGTTATTAGTTATTTAATTAAAATAATACATATAATAACCTGACATGTTTTATTTAATATAATTCATACCTTGAAATATTCCAGATTTGTTTGAAAGTATACACGAACATAGACATAATTTCTTTGCACACTGACACACACACACACACACACACACACACACACACACACACACACACACACACACACACACACACACACACACACACACAGGCAGCCTTGTATGCTGGTGAGATCAGAGAGCAACAGGAAGCAAATATAATCTAATAGGAGAGGCTGTTTGAGCTGCACACAACATCTCCTCTGGCCACACTTACTGTGAAATCTCCATGAGCTTTAAAGTCACTCTCTGTGTGTGTTTATTTTTTTTTACTGACATGCAGGGGGGAAAAAAAAAAAGAACAAAATAAAAGAGAGTGACCAAATCCTTTGCCAGCAGTGATTTGAGTTAACATGCTGGTTGTGAGTCACATCAGAGTGAAACTAGTTGGATTTGACTCACACAGACACTCATAAACTGTCAACAACAGAGAGGCTTTATTTACTGCAGAGACACAAGTTGAGCTAGGACGATAAAAGCAGAAAACAACCCTGAACACACACACACACGCATACGCACACACACACGCATACGCACACACACACACGACACACAGAACCAACACAGATATGGACAATATACGGTGTGTAAAAGATTATCTAGGACTTCAGAAGTTCAGGGCTCCCTTTGATGCCTGACCTACTTTACGTTCGTTAGTTGGGCAAGTTTTGGCACAACTTCAAACCTCTGTAATAATAATAATAATAAAAAAACATTTCCTAACATCCTAAAACACAGTGTGAAGTTATTCATTTATTCGTTAGAGGTAACAATGGCAAGGTAGAAGTTGTTATGCATATATTCAGTATCTGCGATGATATCTGAGTGCTGTTTGCGCTGCCTGTGTGCCCTTCAGCAAAGCTTTTGACTTGACTTTATGATTTATGAGGGGGTGGCCATGTTGACTCTTTGGTGCCCGCGTCTCAAAGAACTTCTCTCATAGTGTGAATCATGAGGAGGAACATTTTTTATTTATTTATTTTTTTATCTGCAATTTGTTCCTAAATGATTTAATCAACAAACAAAAATATAAAAGTATGTTCTTAGGGATGTAAAAGTAAACTAGTGAATGATGAATGAATGCATCAAAGCTGTAAAGCAGATTATTATTCAAATGGGAATAAATGATCTTGAATAAATGTCATCAGAGCTGAACCGATTAGACAGATTGAGAAATAATTTAAGTTTTTAAGATTTTACCCTTGTGTACCTGGAGTAAAGAAGATTATACTGCAACATTGAAGTAACCTGTCAAGACATCAGCCAGGATGTTGAGGACGGGTCTTCATAATGAACAATTACTCCAGTACAATAGTACCAAGTTAGAAAGCAGCTCAAAGAAAACCAGATCTATCTCCAGAAGTGGCCGTCACAAAGCCCTGATCAAATCTGAGGGCGAAGCAAAAAAGGTGCTTAGAAACAAACTTGATCAGTTCTGTTCTGAGAGATGAGGCCAAGCTCCTTCAAACTGTTACGAGAGACTTTTGGAGATGCTGTTTTCATTTTCCAGCAGGACTTGGCACCTGCTCCCTTTGCCAAAACTATACCTGCTTCAATGCCCTTGTGCCTGACTGGCCCAGCAATCTCACCTGACCCACAAACCACAGAGGGACCGCGGAGCAGAGGAGGAACAGCGCAGACACGGTGCAAGAGACACATTTTTCAGCAGGTTGACGTCTTCTCTATTGAAAGTTCTGTCATATGGATATGAACGGGAAATGGCCCCGAAATGAATCACTGGGTACCCATTTGGGTTTCTGTTTTCCAGTTGAAGAAATGAATTTTCGATGATGTCCCCAAAAGCGATTGTTGCGTTACGATTGTCTTCTCTGTGAAAGTTGTGTCCTCTTGTCTCGGGGGTGGGCGGGTTTTCCGCCAGCAGGGTTTGGTTGATTCTGTATTGATTTGTTGGGAGAGCCGGAGGGGAGGAAGAGAAGGAGGAGAAAGTGAAAGGGGAGTGGAGAGAGCGGAGGAGAAATCCCTGTTTGATGAGGGGAGGGAGAGAGTGATTGTTGGGTGCCGGAGAGGAGAGGAAAGGAGAGGAGGGAAGAGAAAGAGAGAGAGAGAGAGAGAGAGAGAGCGATCATAATCAGAGACAAAGTCGGACCGCCGAGCCAGCGAGCGCTCCGAAAAACACGTGGAAGCTGGGAGAAAAGTAAAAGTGTCGTCGGAGGAAAGTGACTTCGCACTTTGTTTTCTTTCTTTCTTTCCTTTTTTCTTCCTCCTTCAGCCTTCTTCTTCTTCTTCTCCTCCTCCTCCTCCTCCGCCCTGCATTCCGCGGAGCAGCTGCGCTTTAATGCCCCTACGCACCCGAGAAGGAGAGGACTCAGAGAAGAGTGAGGAAGAAGAGACAGAAGAGGAGGCGAACAGGCCTGGACACCACCCGTCCCCGCTCCCCGGGACTCCGTCCACTCTCCCCTCCTGGCCCTGCATGGACGGGGATGGGGAGAGCCGGATGCTGTTACCGCGGGGCTGAGCGCCTCGCTTCCCCGTCTGCGGCGCGCCGCTTCCGGCCGCTGCTGCTGCTGATCGTCGGTCTCTGCTGCGGCGCTCACATAGGTAACTGACCCCCTCCGATCTTTAGGTCAAACCCGCGCCGAGTCTTGTCATTTCACACTCCACTCGCGCACTTCGCTGTTTTTTTTTTTGTTGTTGTTGTTGTTGTTGTTGTTTTTTGCTTCGTTTCGCTCCGCGCTTCATTAAGACTTCCGGTAATTTGTGAGTTATTAGGCGTTTGTAAGCGCTCTGCGTCGGGGCCCAGCACAACCGCTGCCTGACAAAGGCTCTCTCCAAAGCGGCAGTGCAGCAGTCTGAGCCCGGATCGAGTTTCTCCTCCTCTCTCCTGGGCCGTCATTCTCCTGTCTGCCCCTTAATGGCTCATGGAGGAGGGGAAGAGAGGGCTGCTACCTCTACTGCTGCCCATGCATAACAGATGTATCGAAATCCAAGTTAACACTCAGTCTGCAGTGTTGCTGGACACAAAGCGAAAACACAGCAAAGTGCTGTTTTAATTCTAGCCGGATCATCTGGATTGGAGAAGAAAGCATGAGAAGTAATCAAAGGTTCATTTAGTTCCTCCTTATTATATTTAAAGTTAATGTTTTACCGTGGAACGTGTTTGATTTGCACATATTTGAGCTGAGAATCGAGTGTTTTAATCTCCTGTGTGTGTGCAGAGATTGTTTTGGCTGTTTTCTGGCCAATCACACGTCCTGCATATAGTTTTAACACTCCTCGGCAGCGGGACAATCCCCCACTCTCTCTCTCTCTCTCTCTCTCTCTGCACACACACTCAGCCCTGTGGAGCCCACAGAGCCCAGCTTGCTTGAAAACCCTCTCGGCACCTCCTGCCACACATGCCTCACCAGGAAAGAATGTGTATTATTTGGTTTAGCGAGACAAACAGAGCGGTTTATTTGCTAAAAGGTGTGAAAAATGTTCTGTTTGTGTTGTTTTTCTCGAGACATATGTCATCGGCCGACAGCTGTACGAGTGTTTGCCACAGGAAAGCAGTGAGCGTCTGGATTAGCAGGAGCTTTTGTTGGCGGGGTTTAGGTGAGTGCGTGCTGGTAGAGAACGCGAGCGACGGCTCACAACAAGGTGATCAATAAGCACTTCACAAGCTGCTCCTTCAGCCGAGAGAGAATCCCAGTAGATCAGTGTTTTTATCTCATCTCTGCAGCTCAGAAAAGGTTAGGAGACAAAGAACAGATAAATAAATTGAAGTCTGGGTCTCCTGACCTCTGTCTGATGGTGGAGATGCTGCCTCGGGATGCAGGGAGCTGGTGACCTGAAGCCGGGCCAAGTGCAATAATAGAAGACGAAAAGAAGAAAATTGAAAATAATAGAAATATAGAGATATGGGTATCATTCTGCAGAAGGTTCTGACTCCTATTGTGCCTTTGTTAGAAACTGTGTTGCAGGGGGATAATACGAACAAGCCTCTGAACACATGAGATCCTTACATGGTTTCTTTATTCTCCTCTTAATAACATTTCTAAGCCTTTTCAGTATTCACCACCTTCACTGGCTTTGGCGTAAGTTCCCTATTTATATGCATAGATTGGCTTTTCTTTTGAAAGAACAGCTATGAATACCTAACAAGATTACGAGAATCCCCTGAGAACAAAGATAAGATAATTCTCTTTAATAAGTAACCGTAGATAGAGGGGACATATTTAATTATCACATGAAAATCTCCTTATGGAAATCCAACGACTGCGCTTCAGTGACTCATTTGTATCTGGTGCAAACTTTTCTTGAGAGGCTTCATGTCTGTTTCAATCTTTGCAAGTCAATTGAGTTAATGGAATAAACGATAAAAGATGATTTTCCCTTCTGTTTAAATGTAATAATGTGAAATTATGGTTCCAGAGTAAAGTGGGAAGTGTCTTTTTTATTAAGATTTACAGTAGAGAAGTGTTTGGAGTTGATTAGTCAGGCTTACCACACCTGACTTTAAATGCTGTGGTTTTTAATAAACCTGGACAGGGTCGTTTTCAGGACTAAAAGCTACACAAAAGATGCAGAACAAGCAGCCTTCTTTGCCAGAAAAAAAACCCCTTCAGCGTTTATGTATCAGATCTTCCGAACCTTAAACCATCTGAATTAGACCCCTTGCAGCAGCGTTCGGGTCCTGCAGGTCTGATAGGAGGAGAAAGAAGGCAGGCAGGCAGGCAGGCGTTTGGGCAGACACAATGCAGCCTCAGTGCTCAGACGGTCTGTGCAGCCTGTGTGTGTACGTGCGGGCATATCTCAGGGTTGGTGTCACTATTTAACAGGCAGGGGAGAGATTCTGAAGCCTGCTGTGAGCGGGGGCTCTACATCTGTACTCTTGAGTTTAAATCGCTTAAACTCGGAGCAGCACTGCCCTCACATGGTGGGACGCAAGTGCTTCACAACAGATTGTGGACTTTTCTACTTATGAGGACTAATATCTGTGTGAAACTGATGAAGGGTGCCTATTTTTGCCTGTTTTTTTTTTTCTTCCTTTGCTCAGCTATCAGAGTCATGCCACCATTTTTTTTTTTTTTTTCTGATCACTGCTTGTGTTTGTGTGCAGCCGGCTCCCTCTCTCGCCTCCCTCTCCCTCTCTTTCTCCCCGGGCTAATCTAATAGGAGCACGCCGTGACTGATGCATTAGGTCTGGTCTCTAATCTCTCTCTGGCTCTAACTCTCTCTGTACATCTGATGATCAGCGATACAAAAGGCTGTTTTGACCCCCCGTTCCACTTGGAAATGTGGAAACAGATATAAAATCATGGGCAATTTCAGACCAAGAAATCATTTCCCGATGGTGTGATGGTGAATTTTTGATCATGTGTTTATTCTTTTTAAAGTGAGGGTTACAAACACACAGCTTATCAAAGTTTCAATAAATTATGACAATTCATGGCATTCATTCCCCTTGAACGTTTTTGCAATTTGCCACGTTATGGCCGCAAACTTGAGTGTTTTATTGGAATATTTATGTGGCTGGCCAGCGCAAATTAGCACCTAATTGTAAAGTAGAAGGAAAATGATACAACTATTAAACTTATATGGCGTATCTGCACATATACTATAAAAATGGCCCACATTTTTCAGATTTTTGTTGAAAAGTTGTCCACAATCTACATGACTAATGGACATTTGGGCTCAAATAAATTCCTTTTTGAATTAAATGAAGGATAATCACCACCAATGCTTGAATAATCTCAAGGTTTCTGCAGTAGTCTGAATTAGACTTAGGTCTAGGCTTTGATTATGCCATTCTAACCCTGTATGTTTAGTGCCAGTGTAAGGTGAACTCGATGGTACGCTTCCCAGATTAGTTAGTTCAAGCTCCTGTCAACTTGCTGAATGTCTGCCGACAGCATAATCCTCCCTCCCTCCATGTTACAAGATGGCAATGATGTGTTTAAGGTGATGTTCAGTGTTGGACTCGAGGTCAATAAGCTCCATTTCTGTCTCCTCTGATAAGAGCACTGTTGTTGTGTGTTCTCCCTTTGCCTAGCGCAAAGTTCAAAACTGACTTTTTATTGCTTTCTTTTAACATCTTTCATTTTCAAAGTCCTACCTATGGCTCTGTTTATGAAGTTCATAAGCAATAGTCCTACCTGAGCTGTAGATCTCTGCAGCTCTTCCAGAGTTGCCATGGGTTTCTTAGCTGCATGGTCTCCTGTCAGATTTTTATTTGTAAATAGTTTACAGAAATTATGTTTCTTTCTTTCCCCCACTCAAAAGTAAACTTTTTTGTTGTTGTTGTTGTTGTTCTATCATATTTACATTACAGTTTATGGTTAGTGTGACAAAATGTGAAAAAGTTCTGGGGTTAGGAATATTTTTGCGAAGCTTTGTATATGCTTCATACCAACTCTTTCCTGCTCCATCTCTCTGAGAAACTGTTTTAAACGCTTCTTGGCTCTCCGGGCGGTATTATCTCACTACTGGAATGAAGTTGCTTCATCGTTCCTGTCTGGGCGCTCTTTGGTTTATTACACTTTAGGTTTATTGCACTCACAAAGCGGCAGTGCTGATTGATCAAGACTTTTAATTGGCTGCTGGTTCTTTTTCTTCTTTTATTGGGTTGGACTGTAACACCGTAGAGCATTGCGAGTCTAAGATCAAAGACTCAGACATTTAAGGTTGGCTCGCTAATGCAAACATATTCATTTTGTATTTTGAAGGGTACTCTCTTTGTTTGTCCCGTTCAGGTCAGTGTCAGGTGGCTACACCCCAGTGTCGGATCCAGAAGTGCACCACCGACTTTGTATCCCTGACCTCCCACCTGACGCCCGCTGTGGATGGCTTTGATACCGAGTTCTGCAAGGCTCTGCGCGCGTACTCAGCCTGCACCCAAAGGACAGCCAAGGTCTGCCGGGGAAACCTGGTTTTCCATTCAGCCCTCCTGGGCATCTCAGACCTCATGAGTCAGAGGAGCTGTTCCAGAGATGGTCCAACTCCCTCAGCGCACCCCGAGATCCCCCTCGAGCCCTGCAACTATCACAGCCGCAGCCAGCACACCCACACACACTCCCACTCCCACACCCACCCTCACGGCCATGGTCACAGCCGCTCTCGGCCCGGTTACTTGTTCTGTGGGCTGTTTGGAGACCCGCATCTGAGAACATTTAAGGACAGCTTCCAGACCTGTAAGGTGGAGGGTGCGTGGCCTCTCATTGATAATGACTATCTGTCGGTTCAGGTCACTAATGTTCCTGTGGTTCCTGGCTCCAGTGCAACTGCAACCAACAAGGTGAGAAACTGTCTTGTGTGTTTTTATTCATTTTTTTTTTTTGTTCCTTTGACCATTAAATGTTAAATAGTTCTGATTTCTCCAGCAAATTTTTGTTCCAGCCTTCCTTCCTGCCTTCAGCATTAATTATTTATATCGGGAGCAGACACGGTGTCACACTTTTTGCCGGAGACGACAGTTTTGTAAAAGAGTGCTAACAAATATTTGACGACAAAGACAAAGTGATTACAGGGTTAGTATTTCAAACTGTGTTTAGCATCTTCTGCTAGCACTGCGATATTAGCTAAGGCTCCAAGAAGCGTTCCAACATTTCCAAGTGTTGTATAAACAGACAGATGTTGAAATAAAAAAAGATAAACAGAGCAACTTTTTCATGACACAATCTACTGATTTTCTTGTTCACTCTTTAGTTCTCTAGCAACCTAAATAAGATTCAACTTCCTTTAAATTAGCATCTTACGTCTTTGTGCTTTGTCTGACTTAATATTGAAAATGGGTAAATTTGAGTGTTCTCCCCTCAGTAGCAGTGCCCACACTGAAGAGTACATAATAGAGTCTGTTAGAAAAAGATTGGATTTTTTTATTTCCAGCTCAAACCCAATTCTATACATCTGTAATATCCTCGTATTTAGAGAAAAATATACTAAGAAAGTGAGGCTGACATTGTTTTTTTTCTCAGTGTGTTCCTTTTTGTCATGTTTCTTTGCCACACAATAAGAAATCTTATCAGTGGGAAACCAGAAAACACCCTTGCTCTACTTAGCTCTCTTCCAGACTCCCTTTGTGTGTCTCTGGCTTTCACAGGCACACAGGTGCAAAGCAAACGGCCTCGATCTTGTGACCGCCTCTTGTGACTGCAGCAGTGCAGCAAACCTAACTTGGTTAACGGCTACATATAGCCTGACCGCTAATTTGGCGGAATGAGATGCGTGAAAGGAGCCACTGTTTACTTACAAGCGCATTTGGAAGCATTTGTGTGTCTATGTAAGGAAATACGGGCTCCATAAGTTCATAAGTAGCACTCCTTGCAGTCAGCTTAAAGCTCTGTGTGTGTGTTAAAAGGTCCCTGTGCAACAGCAAAGATTTACGTACACACATCTGTGCACAGCGCTGCACGGAGGAGGAGCTGCACAAGGTGATCTTTGTGGTGTTAAAGAAGCAATGTTGATGTTTCCCCTGATGATTTGCCCTCTCTAGCTTAGTGGATAGCTTTAATTATTAAAGCACACGCGCACACACGTATTCACCAACAGCGTGGCATTCGCTCGCGCACGCAGAGAGAGCAAAAAGCAGGTCTTCTACACTTCGCAGCTAAAGGTTTGACCTTGTGTCAGAGGTGGGGCGAGTTATTAGTCACGACTATTAGACTCGAACGCACACACAAACACACACTTTCACATACACGCACATTAACAGCCCTCCAGGCTTAATGGGCGGCCAGGCCTCATTCCTCACGGCTGTCATGTGAACAAAGCGGCCATTCACCGGAACTATGATGCCGGAGCTAACCGTAATGCTCACACACCACACCCAGTATCCACCGCTGTGTCTGCACACCCCTGGAGTGTGTGTGTGTGTGTGTGTGTGTGTGTGTGTGTGTGTTCATGTGTCAGCATGTTTTCATAGCTGTGTCAAATTACAACTTGTTAGAAAGTCATCACGTCGCTCCTGAAATATTGTGAGATGATTGTGGCTCGCTGTCTATGGGTTCGTTTTTCCGCAGTTGAGCGATCAATGCCAAATCGAACCCAACATTTTGGATTTTTTTAGGTTTTGATTTGATTAGTTCAAAAATATTTCAAACAAATTTTATTCTGTTAAAAAACTAATAAACAACAGACACAGACAAAAAAAAAAAAAAAAAATGAAAGAACGAGTTAGCCAATTTGTACCAAATCAATTCTTGACAGTAGCTACACCCACAAATTCTTTGACCTGATTCATGTTTATATTAAACAGGAAATTTAAGACTTTTATTCCGCTTGATGTCAATCACTGCCAAGCTGGACGAGCTCAGGGTCACTTTTGTGCCATGCCGTCACAAAAATACAGTTATAAGTAATAAGTAAATAATATGTTTTTAATCTATATCCTATCAGAATAGCATCACAAAATATCGTGATAATATTCTAAATCCTTATTGCCTACCTGCTCCCAACCACTGCTGTTGCAGAGCAGGTGGCCTTACCAGAGAACTCAGCTCAGTTACCAGTCACATCATAGAATAATTTGACAGGAATGACTCCTTCTCATATTTGTCCCTCTGATTCTGAATCTTGACAATGCAAACTATTTCCCTCCTGTTTCTCACCGTAGATCACCATCATCTTCAAGCCTTATGAGGGCTGCACAGACCAGAGGGTCTACCAGGCCGTCACAGACAGCCTCCCTGCTGCCTTTGACGATGGAACGGTGAGCAGCGGAGACCCCATCCACACCTCCTTCGGGGCTGACGGTGTGGCCGGGAAGGTCCGGGCTCTGTGGATCTCTGAACGCAGCCCTGGGCGCCACGTGGAGCTGCATGCTGGCTACATTGGTGTGACTGTGATCATTCGCCAGCTCGGGCGCTACCTGACATTGGCCGTGCGGATCCCAGAGGAGCTGGCTCAGGCCTACGACGACACCCAGGACCTGCAGCTCTGCCTGAACGGCTGCCCCAGCAGCGAGCGCATCGACCAGGCAGGACACCTCCCTTTGCCGCTTTCTCCACCTGCATTCGGCCTGCAGCAGCAGCAGCTGCGCCGGCCCAGCTACGCTTCACAGACGCAAGCATACCCCCATGGTGCCACACACGTTTTTGCCTTGGACGGGGCAAAGGAGCGCTGCAGCGAGCAGCTGGAAGTCCTGGACATTTACTTCCACTCTTGCGTGTTTGATCTCCTGACGACTGGAGATGCTAACTTCACATTAGCTGCACACAGCGCCCAGAAGGACATGGAGAGCCTTCATCCACACCGGGACAGATGGAGGATATACCCCCGCGGCTCTGCAGCCTCTTACTTCCACTCAGACTCTCAGCTTATCGAAAAGCTCGCTCTGCTCCTGCTGTGTGCGCTGAGCATTGTATTCATGTGAGAATGGCAGTTCCTGTGAGCCTGAATGCATGTAGGCCCGAGTATGTGCACTACAAAAGGAGCTTAGAGAGGATTTGGTGAGCTGAGCACTGATACTGAGCACTGACGCAGAAAAAAAGCAGCACGGGGGAAGCCTGGCAGTACTACCTGCAGTTCACCTGGCAGAGTCCGAATCATCGAATGCAACTGACAATGAGAAAAACGTTTCTTTGTGGGTGAATCATCTGTAAATAGTTAATTTTTCTTCCTTAAGTGCACAGTGTGATCGTGTATAGATTGTTTTGCTTCTGTAATTTTATGTGACCTTTGTTTTTTTTTAAATACCTCAGTCAGAGGAGGTTTGTTTTTAACAAAAGCACTTTATTTTACATTTTTTTACACAATGCCAGTCAGTGTTTGTTTTCTTTTTCACTGAGAGCCAATAACTATTCAAGTATTGGTTGTTTCTTTTTTTTGTTTGATTTTTGGCTCCTCTAAGAATGAATTGAATTCAAGGAGCTGCCAATGATGCTAAAATGAACCATTCTTCCAGCAGCTGATCTTGGTCAGTCGGCGTCTCATCTAAAGTCATTTAATGTGAGCTTTTTTGTTGAATGTATTAGGTCTGTTGTTGCAGCGAATACCATCAGTACTACTTGTTTGTTATTTGATCCCAGCTGTGTATGTGTGTGTGTGTGTGTGTGGGGGTGTGTGTGCGTGTGTGTATGTATGCGTGCGTGTGTGTGTGTGTGTTTTGTTTAATCGCACTACATAAAACAGCTTGTACTTTCCTGTAAGTAAGAACTTACCTTTCAGAACTTTCTCGGAAACTGCCAAGCACTTTCCCCAAAACTTTCCAAGAACTCTCTGGAACTTATTAGGTACCTATCTTCAACTTTCTTTTGGGATTCCAAGGATTTACCTGATACTTTCCTGCAATTTCCTCTTGCAAGTTTCTTTCTGAAACTGACTTTTGGTATTCTCCACAAAACATCCAGAGTAAGTTTCAGAAAGCAAGCTAAGTGATGCTTGGGGTACTTGATAGATTCCTGGAAAGGAACCAGTAAGATTATTAATAATTCCAGTAAAAGGCCCTATCATGTACCAGAGATTGACATTTGTCACAGGAAAACACAGACTGCATTATGCTGCACTACACGTTTTTGTTATGATTTTTACCAAAGACAAATGGCATTTTATATGTACACATGAATCATGACTCCCCACCAAACCAGCACCTTCATCCCCTCTGTTTCTAAAACCTGGTACTGTAAACCAGTTCATACTGCAGCAACATGCTTCATATTGGGAGAAAAGCAAAATACTGGAGGTATTTCAAGGATCTTCAGCTCATGAAATGTGTCTGTGTAAGCACTGTGATGTGGGAATCAATGCCTTGTTAGAATTTTCTGCCCCATCGAAAATTTAACATTCTGTATATTTATTCCCAGTTTGTTCAATCTGCTTTAGTTTTAGCCATTGTGTGAACTCCTTTCTTCATGTGAGTGTCGGTTTGGTGAAGAGTGACTGGTCAGTGTTGAAATACCTTAACTTATTTATGAACGTAGTGTCCTGTAGAGGATGTTAAGCTCCATATTCTTGATGTTGGATAATTATTTAAATAAAATGTCAGATGTGATTGTGCTGCCACCTAGTGGTACTCCCTTGCTACGTCAGTGTGTTACTAAGAGCGCTCAAAAAACTAAAAGAAAGGAAGAAACAATGTGTGTGCTGGTCTTTTATTTAAATATGATAAAGCCAGAACAGTCGTGCATTATTTAATACTTATAAATTTGAACTATAAAATCAGTAGCAGAAGGCTGCTGAACTGGTTGTTAATGTCAAAATAAACAAAACCTCTGCAGTCCATGAGGTAAATGTGATATATTTAGACGTAATTGCCAGTTTCTTCTGCAGTCCTGGAAGAGTAATGATCTAAAACACGTTTTAAACGTTAAATCACTGTTCATTAAACTGCAAGATATTGAATAAAACGGAATTACACAAAACTTAAAAACAATAAAGGAACACTAAACTAAGACCAAAGTTATTTTCTTGAGTGGGATCTTACAGTCTAAGATCTCTACACTCTAAGCATATAGCCAGTGCTGCAATAGCTTAAAACATAATCATGCTTTTGGAAAGAAAAAAAAAAAGCACAAACAGAAGAGTACACCAAACATTTCAGACAAATGTTTCCTGGTGTAATTTTTCCAAAATGTGAAAATACATTGAATCTTTTGTAATTAAAGCAGAAATTCCATTAATTTCTATTTGTTAATTCTTAACATGTTCTTTTCATATCTTGTGACTTATTAAAACTAGACTCGGGAGCTCCACACACATCTTGAAAAGCACACAAAAATATGCAGGCATTGATCCACCTGTGTGAGGTTATGTTTCGATCAGATACCATCAGACTTGGCCTCACAGATAGGCTCTCATTTCAACTGCCACAGTCAAAAACACCTGGGATGAGAGAGAGAGAGAGAGAGAAAAAAAGGTGCCACTACCAATTCAAAGCAGTAAACTCCAGAGGATTACTTCTTTTGTTCCTGTAGCTTTCCCCAAAACTCCCAGTAAACTGTCTTCGTGAAGCCAGCCGTAAAGAGATGGAGCGCTCCTTTCTTCTTCAGGCGTAGAAATCGTCTCAGAGTTGACAAAAGAAAGAGCTTCAGTTGCTCTGGTTTCTTTTCAGCATCACGTTCTGTATCCAAAGTTCTTCTTTTCCACATATCTAAAAAAAATTGGAAATTTTTTTGTTGAGATTTTTTTTCTCTTTATCCTGAAAAACAGATATAATTCGTAGCTGGATTAGCACAGAGACTTAGTGGTTTCTCTTTATCTTGTCATAAATAAACATACTAGGTTTTGTTTGCATTTTGAAAATTGGTCAAATTAAACTAAGTTCTAAAATAGTTAATATAACTCAATAAGAGTGCTGATGTTTTACAAAGTTTTTTTGAAAGAAAAAACTTAACAAAGGCTTTAACACCTTTTATGTTTAAAATAGTAAAATAATGCAGTCTTAATGTAAAATTTAATAGGGATTATCTTGTAAACTGAAACTGAATCAATAAATTCAAGATGGATCCAAACCCATTACACTTCTTTTCTGAAAAAGGTTTTTAAAAAATGTTCCCAAGGGCTTTCACATCATGCCTTTGACACGTACAGTAGCCTTTGAGAGGCAATAAATCACCAAATTTGCCAGTAAATAACACTTTAGTTTCAGATTACTGTAAAAAAACAATAAAGTTTGGCTACAGTTGAATTAAACCATTGAAACTTTACATAAAAGGGAAAAACAAATTGAGATACAAATTCAGAAATCTTTTCTAAATCGACCAGACCAAATGCAGTGGAGATACTCAATTGTTAAAATGGCTAAATGTTCATAAATGAAGCCTATAGTTTGAGATCTGCTGACTTGATCCGCCGCTGCTTTCATCTATGATGTCAAAGCAAAACTACCTGCCAGTGTCCCAGCTGCAGGAATCGGACATATTTCTATTTAACTACGTTAAAAAAAATAAGAATAAATACATGAATGAATGGGTGCTGGGACCTTCTTGCATACAAAAGAATGTATTCCTCACTTTTAGATGACAAAAACCGTCAAACTGAGGAGTTTGGCCATTACTGAATTCACTGATTAAATTGTCCGCTCTTTTACAATAAATGTGTTGCACTTCTTATGAAAACTAAAGTTATAGTGTCCTGTTTAGTGACTCACTCTTACCACTTAACAACAAGATAAATAGTCATGAGTGCATCAAAGACTATTATCTTCATCAGAAGGAGCCGCATACACAGCACAACCACCGCGTTCGTCCTCACAGTAACATCTGGAGATCAAACCAGACATAAACATGTTGAATCTGCTTAGCACACCAGCAAATTATCATTGAGAACCTTTCTCAATGTTTTACCTTCTGTCTCTTCATCACTGTCGCACGTTTCATCTTCACCTTTAGGAATAAAAGATTTGGAAACTAACTCAAAGTGTTGTTGCACCAACTTTATGACAGCTCAGAATTACCTGCTGAGGTGATGCGGTGTCTTTTTTTGGCTTTTGAGTGTTTCTTGCGGCGCACAGAGCAGCTGTAGGACGGCCAGTTGCTGGTGACAACCGTGATCATCGCCACAGCACTGTGGCCGCGATGCTTCCTGGTTACTGCGCCGTTGTACGGCGTGATGTTGGTGTACTCCTCATCAGAGGCTGACCTCCAGCTGATCTCCAGGTGACCTCTCCTGAAGTCATTCACCACGCAGACCAGCAGGGTCAGGCCAAGTCTCTCCCCTGAGAGATGGACTGGAGGCGCCAGAGAAGCCAGCATAGCACCTTCCACCCCTCCTGAGGCAGGAAAAGGTCATATAGGTCAAAAGTAAACTAAAATATAACAAGGAAGATAAAGGAGGTTGCAGGAATGAGTGACACATGCACCAAAAATGTCCCTCAATTGCAAAGATGAAGAAATTAATGAATTAATAGTTTTTGTAAGGCAAAAAAAAAAAAAACAAGGATTAAAAACAGACAACTAAAAATAAAGAATTAAATAAACTCTAAGCATTGAGGAAAAATGAATAATGCAGAGTGAACATATTTTTAATGAAGGTGACATTTCTTTGAAGATCTGAGGAAACATAAATGGGCTGATAATAAGAAGGAGATATTGGAGGGAAAATCCTTTAGTGACGTTGAACACAAAACCGAGATGCTCAGAAGCAAAGTCCTGACAAAGAGCCTCACCAGGGATAAAATGAGTAAATGAATCACAATAGAAGAAAAGGGGTACAGAAAAAAATATAAAGGGAAAAATTAGTAGAAACTCAAAGCAAGAGATAAATAAAACTTAAGATATTAGTGGACTAAGTGAAGGTTCAATTATGATTGTTTTATTTAAATAACACCAAGCCAAAATAAATAAGTCAGTGGCTGTTCCCCAACAATGATGCCTCACCACAACTCTTTGTTCTTACTTTGGGATAACAACTCTATTAAACACATACAACTGAATGTGTATGTGTTTAAAACACCATTAAAACACCATTAAAAGCATCTTAAAATCTAAAAATAAGATGCACAAAACACAGTTTTGAATTAGCTAAATAATGCTGGTAATAATGTAACATAAAGTGAAAACACTGTAATAAGCAGCAATACATATTTCTGCAAAAACACATTGCATATATATATATATATATATTTTAAGATAGTTAAAGGTCTTACCTGACCATAGATAGATGATGTGGAGATAAATGAGTCCTCTGGGTGGCTCAGTCATTTCTAACCTGAAGTCAATCTGACTTTTACGAGCCCTGGTCAGAGCTTTGTGTATGCGTGAGTTGGTGCGTGTTTGTGTGCTTTCTGTGTGCGCGTGCATTAAAAGAGGGCTTTGCCAGGAGCGTTGCATTGTGGGGGATTGGCATGTCTCATTGTTGTGACCTTATACTAACAATGGAAACTCCGTACACCGACCCCAACACACCCCAACACCCAGAAACACAGACGGGGGAAGGGAGAAAGACAATATAAACACAAGTTAAACGTGTCACGCTGTGTTAGGATTCATTAAGCTACAGCAAAGTGAGGTGAAGGCATTAGGAATAATACTGAAACACCTGGACAACCGCCTGCGTTTTGGCTGTTACATCTGAGGTGAGATAATATCAGCAACACCTGCACACGCACGCACACACACACACAGGTCTGTAAAGCAATGAACACATAATTAATTTGTCTTTTTTCCCCACAACATTTTTTAATTTATAAGAAAACATTGTCGCCTATATCCTTCCATCTAAAACTCCTCTGTCTCTTCTCTCTCACACCCACACACACTCATATAAGCGGTTGTTTTATGATCAGTGGGCGGCATTTTAGAAGAGAAAGTGAAACTGAGCAGCAGGAGCATCAAGGAAGCATGATGAAGCTAAACTGATCGAGGTAATGCTTCTTTGTTTTTTTTTTGTAATTCTACAAATCTCCTGCAGCAGGAGCATAGTGAAGTTCTAGCTCCATCCTAAAAATGTATTCAGGCTGCGGGAATCTCAGAGGCTGTGACTGATGGCTTTAAATAGTGAGTTTGGTGCAGTGCAGCTTTAAGACTGCTCCTGCAACCTGACTTGAACCGCCGCTGCGCTCCGGCAGCTGCTGTCACCTTCTTCACTCTGATCTCCGTCCTCTTCTTTCTTTCTGACCACATGGCTCGTGTTTGCTCACACGTTTGAATCTGGTAAAGGAAGAGACGAGCTGTGGTCTGTTTTTCAGCCGAGCTCTATGTGCCATAATTATCTGAGCATGTGCTCAGTACGGCCCAGTTATTCTTAGCAGTTTTTTTTTTTCCCCCACCTGCTCCAAGAGAATAGTTTAGTCTACTTATTTTGGGCTCTCAGAAATTTGTTTCATAGCTACACAAGTGACCAAAGTAAACAAAATATCTAATACTCATAGGTTTATGGCACCATAGTTAAGTTATGTTTTGTTTATTTTTTTTGTAATGTCACTTTAAGACAAATCAGGCCAGGCCACATCCAGTCTTACACACACAAAAAAGAGTTTGGTACATTAAAATTGCCTAATTTATTCCAATATTATCCATTGCCATAGTCCAATTTACAATACAATCCAGGGCAGATCATACAGTAACCTGAGGCAAATATGTGAAGACAGTGGAGAGGAACATCACCTTTTAGCAGGAAGCATTCTCCAGTAGAATGAAGTTCAACACAGAGCCATGCTCCATGTCTCACTGAGGGTCAAGGAGACAAGATGCAAAAACAGAACGAGTGAATTTCTTTTGAAAGAAAGACTGTGTACAGTTAACGGCAGCAGTAGCTTAGTAAATGTCTCTGACAAGGAAAGAGAGGCAGCTAAACACGTAAACACTGAGCCGGGAGTTTTTTCTGCAGGAAGGAAAAACACAAAGTCAATTCTGTTCTTTCTTTGGTGGAGCAGGAGCTCTGCCACAGTGTATCCTACTCTAGAACAGTTTGATACATTTTCCACAAACTTGTTTATAAATGTAGCTATTTATATCTTCACGACCTTAATTTTAGTTCACTGAACCTCCTCTAAAATAGTCTGAAACCCTGGGAGAAGAGAGGTTTGTAAATGCGCAGATACATTTTATCTCAAGAGACATATTTAACTTTTTCTTCCATTGTTTGTGTCTTTCAGGTTCAAGAGAAGAATCCCGAAGGAGTAGCCATTTTATTTTCATTTCATCAGCCATTGATGTTGGGTGGTCTTTACCGTGGTTGATTCCAGTGTTCGGGTTATGATTAAATGAGTTCAGAGCTAAGCAGTCGACCTGTCAAACGGGTTGGCATCGTTTTAATAAATTTAGTTCACAAACATTCCCTTAACAATGATTCCAATCAGGCTTTTAGTGCTGCTGGCTTTCAATATTCATCTGGTTGGGTCTCAGGCCTCTCAGAGCTCTCAGCAGGTAGCGAGTCCCCCCAGTCCCACGGCAGAACCGTCTCCTCTGGGTGATGGTAATCTGTCCTTCCCCTGGAGCCGTCTTCGCCTGCCAAGGTAGGTTCTATATTTTCTTTCGCCACACTACAGAAGCAGATGGAAAAAAAACAAAATATTTGTATTTTGGCTCACTCTCTAATTGGCTGTCATGTTTCTGTGCCTCAGGTACATTGTTCCTCTTCACTACCACCTGCTTCTGCACCCCAACCTCACAACTCTCAGCTTCACTGGCACCGTGCAGATCCAGATCGATGTCCAGAACAATACAAACTGGGTTGTTCTACACAGCAAGGGTCTTCAAATCTCAAAGGCCACAATTTTAGACCAGACCCTTAATCATCTGTCTGATCAGGTAGGTGGAAATATAAGGGAGGATTAATTTTATTTACTAACTCTTGTCGGATTAACAATCTTCTGCTATTTTAGGTCCTTCCTGTTCTTCACAACCCTTCCCACGAGCAAATTGGCATTTTTTCTCCAAGGGTTCTCAGCAGCGGCCAGAAGTATTTCTTGTACATAGAGTTTGAAGCAGAGCTAGCAGATGGATTTTACGGTTTCTATAAAAGCACCTACAGAACCAGTGAAGGCGAGACCAGGTGAGAATAGGTTTTCCGTTTCTCTGCATCGTTGGAAAACGTAGCCAGCACACACTGTCTGCAACAATCTGTTTTCAGATACCTGGCTTCCACTCACTTTGAACCCACAAGCGCTCGAATGGCATTTCCTTGTTTCGACGAACCAAGCTTCAAAGCCAATTTCTCTGTGAGGATTAGAAGGAGCCCGGAGTATATTTCTCTCTCCAACATGCCAGTAGTGAGTGCTGAATCTTTGAAAAATGTCACAGATGTTGATTGATGGAAAAACAGACCTCAAAGTTCTCCTGGGTTTCAGATCAAGACGGTACAACTGAACGGTGACCTTCTTGAAGATCAGTTCGCCCCGAGCGTAACGATGAGCACGTACCTTGTAGCTTTCATCGTTTGTGACTTCAAGTCTGTCAGTGCAACAACTTCGTCTGGAGTGAAGGTCTTCATGATTCTCTACCCTACTTCCACTTTTTTTTTTTTTTTGCTTGAACTATCTCAACCTTGAAATGTCTGGTTCAACAGATTTGTTTTGATTTCATTGTAGGTTTCCATCTATGCTGTGCCTGAGAAGTGGATGCAAACCCACTATGCTTTGGAGGTAGCTGTTAAAATGCTGGACTTCTATGAGGAGTACTTCAACATTCGCTATCCATTGCCCAAACAAGGTAACCAATAATAATTCCCTTTATTATTTCTGATGTATAATCTGTTACTTTTGTTCTTTATTGCTTAACTTTTCCTCTTCCAGATCTGATTGCCATTCCAGATTTCCAGTCTGGTGCAATGGAGAACTGGGGTCTGACCACCTACAGAGAGACCAGTCTTCTCTATGATCCCCTCACATCCTCCATTTCCGATAAACTCTGGGTTACTATGGTCATTGGTCATGAACTTGCCCATCAGGTGAAACCATGAAAATAACAAAAAAATTCAATTTAAAGTTGCTCTTTACTTTAAGTAGTAGGGGCTTAGATTATCCATCTTATCTGCAGTGGTTTGGGAACTTGGTGACCATGGATTGGTGGAATGATATCTGGCTGAATGAAGGATTTGCCAGATACATGGAATACATTTCTGTGGAGGCCACCTACCCTGACTTCAAAGTGGTATTTACGTTAATAACTTAAAGATAAATCAGTAGAAAGCCACTAAGAGGTGTTTGTGATTAATTGCTTTCCTGTTTTGGCAGGAGGAGTATCTGCTGCACACATGTTTTGCAGCAGTTGGTCATGACTCCTTGAACTCCTCTCGGCCTATCTCCAGCCCAGCAGAGAACCCCACCCAGATCAAGGAGATGTTTGACACAGTGTCTTATGACAAAGTATGATCTCTGTGCATAAATAACATAATATATTTGTCCCATATTATGTATTAAAATAGTGGCTGGTTAATATTAAAGTGACTTCTTTGTATCTTGCAACATAAAAATAATATGTTTGTAGGACATGAACAAATCTCAAGAACTCCCTTCTTGTCATTTCATGATTGTTGGCTAAAACAAGCACTTTCTCTGTCTCCTGTCAGGGAGCATGTGTCCTGCACATGCTGCGACACTTCTTGACCGAAGAAGTGTTTCAGAGTGGGATAGTCCGATACCTCCGCAAGTACAGCTATGGAAATGCTCACAATCAGGACTTGTGGGACAGTCTTGCCAATGTACTCTTTTATTAATCTTTTTGTATGTTTAAGGGGCCTCTTAGTGAACAAGCAGCTTTATAAAGACATGCAGTGGTTGTCAAAATGAAAGGCTTGTGGGTTCTGCTATTTTTGCATTGGCAAAGTTTGATTTTATTGCAAAAAGAAATAGAGGAAAGGATTTGTGTACTGCAAATTAATCTTTATTTTCTTTGCCATGCTGGTGTTACAAATTTTTGGTTGCTTTACATCTTTCTCACAGTGTTCCTCAGCTCTTATCAGTTCGGAATTTAGGTGGTGCACTATATGCTGTCAGCATCAGTGACAATATGTACATACATTGAAGCATTTGTGATTTAAGAATATTACATCATATAAAGTCATATATTTAAAAAAATCAGAATCTTTCTTTGTAAATGTTATAGACATGTTCAGAAGATGACTTCACCTCAGGCACACATTGTTACAGCAGTGACCAGGCCTCCAAGAATGCAGTGAGTAAAACATCCTGATGTTACAACATTTACACAATATTGTGTTTGCTAGAACTGACAGTTTATGTCCTCCTACAGTATCTGTTTGCAGGGGAACACCTCAACCTGACAGCCATGATGAACACTTGGACTTTACAGAAAGGGATTCCTCTTGTGACTGTAACCAGGAAGGGGCCTCGACTGCTTCTTCGGCAGGATCGATTTCTGAGGACAGTTCTTCCCTCTGATCCTCAGTGGCAAGATGTGCAGCAAGGGTAACTTCATAACTAGTAGCAGCTTAATGTGCTCTTCTCAGTTTGGGTTTGTTTTGTAAAATGATCACAATTTGATGTTTATATGCATCTTTTTTTTAATAGCTTCCTGTGGCATATTCCTCTGACATACAAGACTGATATTTCCACCACCATCCACAGACATATGATGACTTCAACCACATGTAGGAGATGAAAAACTATCCAATATGAAATTCTGTTGTTTTTAACTCTCCTTTGCAATGATTCAATTCTTGCTCTTTTTTATATAGACAGTGTGCACATTGGAGAAGAAGCCAGCTGGGTGAAAATAAACTCAGATATGACCGGTTATTACGTGGTTCATTATGCTGATGATGGTTGGGATGTGATGACTAAACTACTGCGGGAAAATCACACAGCTCTGAGCTACAAGGACAGGACTCACTTGATACACAATGCATTTCAGCTGGTCACGTAAGGAAGAAAGTTTGCACACTTTAAATAATAAGAATACCGTATGCTTGCAAAAAAACCTAAAAGTGTTTGTTTTCTATCTTTGTACAGAGCGGGGCATCTCCCACTTAATAAAGCTTTGGACCTGATTGGTTATCTTCAAGTTGAGAAACACACAGTGCCTCTGCTTGAAGGACTGGCTTATCTGGAAGTTTTCTACCACATTATTGAGAAGAGAGATGAACCCATTTTAACTAAAAACCTGGAAGTAAGAGAACAACACATAAAAGTGTTTCCTAAACTTTGTCATCAAACATGATCTGAATGTGACTGTTTTTCTGTCTCTGAGCAGAGGTACATCCTGCAGTTTTTCCGTGCCGTCATCGACCAGCAGACATGGAGTGACAGCGGCACTGTGTCTGAGCGACGCCTGAGGTCGGAGGTCCTGTCTCTGGCTTGTCACCTGGAATACCCACCGTGTCTGGAGCATGCAAACCAACATTTCAAAGACTGGCTCCATTCCAACGGAACATTAAAGTCTGTTTCTGCTATTTTTGCTATTTTAATTTAACACCAAAAAAAAGGAACAGAGGACAGAATTCATCTACAGAGCATTTAACTGCAAATTAATCCTTATTTTCTTGACTATGCCGGTGCTACAAATTGGGTTACTTCACAAATTTGGGTTCCTTCTATGAGAAAGATGTGAAGCAAGATGTGAAATGAAATGTGTACTTTCACAAATTTCACTGTAGGCTTGCAGTAGGGCTGAACGATATGCTGAAAAATGTATCATGATGTAAGGGATTCATATTAATTGATGTTGATAAAGTATCTGAGATACTGCCAAGCTGGCAGAACCTGCCTGTTTATCTTCAATTTTTCCTCCAGGTCATTGTCTTATTTATTTATTTTTTTTAACAGTTATGCTAAAGCATGGTGGCAAAACTCAAGTTTTAGCCAGAGTGTGTAACCTTACTTAGCTGACTGTGAGAGGTTTAGCAGCTAAAACTTTTCCTCTGCCTATTTACATCTCCCAGAATGCTGTGGGGTTCTAGAATCAGAGTTCAGTTAAATTATCTAATATTCTAGCAGACGTTTTATCTGCTATTGATCACATGTCTGTCGCAACATATGTTGATATTGATTTATTGTCCATCCCTAGTTTATTGACCAACATGATTCACAATATGAATCATGCTGGTCTTTGAGAAGAAAGATTGTATTCTCTGATGTGTTATTGGGTCTGTAGCATGACTGTGTGTACTTTTCATCACTGTAGCCTACCGACTGATGTGGCAGAGACGGTGTTCTCAGTCGGAGCCCAGAATGACTATGGCTGGACCTCGCTTTTGAACACATACAGGAACTCTCTTTTTGAAGCCCAAAAAAATAAGATCCTTTCTGCTTTGACAAGCAGTAGAGACAAAGACAAGCTGCAAAGGTGCTTTACGACCTTTATCTACTTTGTTTTGTTTCATAACTGGTGCTGCCACCATGTGACAAGAAGTTACGTTTTATCACAGAGGATTACAAAAATGTAGTAAATTGATGTATTTTTGTTCCAGATTATTAGAAATGGGTCTTGAAGGGAATGTGATCCGATCACAGGACCTCTCCTATCTTATTTTGATGACTGCAAGGAACCCAAAAGGACATCACCTCACCTGGAACTTTGTCAAAAAGAACTGGGATGCACTGGTTGAAAAGTTAGTCGAAATAATTGCTGCCACATGATTGTATGACTGCATATATACTTTTTTTTAAAACTGTTTTTGCTCATGCATCTAGTTGGGGAAATAGGACCCAACCCTGCAGTTTAGATTTAAAGTCATAGCAGTAGTGGTAGTAGTTGTATTTCTGGCATGTACTGGTGCAGGTATCTTGTATATGCTACAACCAGCACTTTGATTTTGTTTGATTTTACTCTCTTTTCTGTCTAACATTCAGGTTCCCATTAGGCTCATTTGGCATCAGAAACATCATTATTGGAACAACAGGACAATTTTCATTTCCAGAGGAACTCACTGAAGTAAATTCCCACTTTCATTATATTCTTTGTATGCATGTATATTTATGAATCTGGCACTGATTATAAAACCTGCTGAATTCTACTATGACAATGTGCTTAATAACACAGTTAATGAGCTACTTAGAAGGAAGAACCTTGGTCAGGTTCAGTTAGTAGAGGAATAGAGTGCAGATATAGAGGAAAGTGCAGAAAGAGGGAGTGCAGTATAGGGAAGTGCATTATGAAGTACAATAGTAGGAGACACTCCTTGAACAACGGGGTCTTAATGAGTTATTTGGAGTTAGACAGGGGCACTCCAGTTCTGTAGCACTCAGTAGGTTATTTCAGGATTGTACAACACCAACAAAAACTAATTCTGTATGAAACTATACATTTACTATGGTTAGTCCTCTCTGTCATGTGCTAGTATTATTACATGAGATGGATCATTTGACTGTATTTTATATTACAGGTGCAGCAGTTTTTTGAGTCCATCAAAGAGCAGGCCTCCCAGCTGAGAGCAACACAGCTGGCCCTGGAAAATGTGCGAAAGAATATTCGCTGGGTTCAGAGGAACCTGGGAGTGCTGAGTAACTGGCTAGATGAGCAGATGAAATGACAGGCAACAAAAAGAGGTGGCCGAAAACTGCAAAAAGACATTTTCTAAAATTGCTCTGAGAGTTATTTTTGAGTGGCTTTGAAAATCTTCTTGCTAAAGATCATTTTTCAGTATTTTTTTTTTTTTACATTACATAGAGAAAACAATGTGATTGGTTAAATTGGCAGATGACAGACTGGGTTTCATGAATACTGTTGTCATGATGTATCTATGCTTTAGAGCAAAGATCAGCAGGAGCACAATAAAGGGATTTACAGTTTCTCCTGGTGCCTTTGAGTTGTTTTTAACACAGCAGTTGAGTCAAACATACAATATGTTCACTTCTTGTGTCTATGATATCAAATCACTTGATATTAGATTTGTAGTCATCATGGGCATGATGTCACATTTAATAACTTAATGGGGTTTTTTTGCATTTTTTATGGGTGGAATTAACAACTTTTGTGAGTTTTAAAAACAAAATCTGGGTGCACAATTGTAATTTTATTGCAGATTTTTTCTTGTCCAGATAGTTAAAATTCCATAAAAATTCTCAAATTTACAACCCCACTAATATTTAGTTGTTTAGCAAGCTGAACCTCAACTACCACTTGATGCAGTCATTTGATTTTGAAATTGCCATTGTAGACCTCCTGTTTTGTTATTCAATTTCCTTTGCACACTATACCAGTACCTCTGTGTGAGATAGTGCCGTGGAAATGTCAAGGAAGGTGATAAGTAGACAGCATCAGTTGAGAGTTCAAGTTTATGTTCAAGTAATTATTTTGTAGAATCTTCATTTCTGCCATCTTAAGCTTCCAGTTCAGTTCTTGAAATTATTTTGTGTTTATAATAAACTTTAACTTTGGTTGTTGCTGGGTTGTTATTATAGATTCTAGTCCGAATTTCATCTGAGGATAATAGTATGAAAAAAAAGTAAAAAGTAATATTTTTAGACGTATTTTTCTGAGGAAACTTTTTTTTTTAGATCGTTTTCCCAAATATCAACATGTCATCAAGGAACGTTTCCGTCATCTGCTCGTAAAGGGTGTATGCTACTTTATTTTAAGGCTAAAAGTAGAAATTTAGGGTCTTTAGAAATGATTACAATTCTTTAGAGTAGTAGCGGGGCAGAGGGGGAAATGCTTTCTGGGTTGTAAAGGTTGCAGACCCCTGGTTTAGAACAATGCAATGTCCTCAAGCTTAGCAAAGCGTTTTAAGTACATTTGTATGTATATCGTTCTAGCTCCGCCCCCTGATAGTATCATCCAATTAGATTTTATCCCTGCAACTTGACGGAACGTTGTCAACAACTGGTCAGGACAGGAGGAAAACTGTCATTTAATCCAATTGTAGCTAGCCTAACACGTTGAACTGAGGTTTGTTTTTGCGTTTTAAGTAGCTAAATACAAAGACAACTCTATTCTTGCTTACCCGTGTTTCTGAAACAGCCAACCATGAGGGGTAAAGTTGGGAGCGGCTAGCATTAGCCGTCTGAATGCTGTTGAGCTTGTGACAGTGGGGGGAGGCTGCTGATATTGACTGTGAGCCTGCGGTGGGTTGTGGCTAGCCAGAAAACATCGCCTCGGTCGGACGTCCTTGAACGTCCAGAGTTTTCCCAGTTATTTCCGGACAAGAGGGAGTCTCTCGGATAAATCGCCATGGATTTGTTTGACAGTAACACTGCAGGTAAGAACGGAAGGCGGTGAGTAGCGGTGTGTTTAGCTACCAGCAGCAGGCCAGCTAATGACTGTCGGGTCAGTGTGCTGCGGTGACACGATGACAGCTACATTGACTGAGTTCGCTGGATGCTAAGCAGACATATTTAAGTAACGACGTTGTGATTAGGATTTATAAGGTAGCTTATTGAACAAAAAGCAGAGACTTGTTTTCCTATTCAAAGTGAAAGCACTGCTGCGGTGTTTACTCACGTATCCACTCAGGTTGAAGCCTATTATAACTGGAAATGTTCTGTAAAGAGTTACAAAAGAGTTTCATACCACTTATATTGTCCCTGGGCGTTATTAAAGTAAACAGTACATTATAAAGCAAACTGTGAAGCAATCAAATCACAACAGTTCAACTTCCCTATTTTGTTTATCTCTAACAGATCTTAGTTGTGAGTTTCTCTTTTTGTTTTAATACAAGAGTGAACTTGTATTTCACAATCAGATTTTGGATCAGTGAAAGAATGTCTATACAATACCTTATCTATATGCCGTTGCTATGCAGCGATGTAGGGTTAATTTTGTGTGCTCATGAACTGAACGTAGGAATAAACTGCAGCTACTTTTCCATATGTAACTGTGGGTCATTGCAAAAGTAGCCATACCCTTCACATTTTGTCTCTTTAAAACCATTTGTAACATATATCGGAGGTGATTTTATTTTATAAGTAAACACAAAGTTGTGGGTTACTGTAGGGAAAGGCAACACCTCTATGTGAAGCTGCTTCCGTCGTTTCATCAACTCTTAACCAACTTCCTTATCTCAGCTGAATGCCCTAAGGCATGATGCTGCTGCCACCAGTATGTTTTACAGGCCTGCGTTGCCAAATCATACAGGTGTACCGCAAACCTCGCTCCTCTCCAAATAAGATGCATCATAGTTTGTGGTCTCGATGTGATACAATGTTAAAGCGGCATGACTGTATTTGCTAGGTTTCACAGTATGGTAAAACTGCTAAATGTTTTGAGTAACATGAAAGCCACAGTCAGCAGTATGGGCCAATATTAGATATTGGCGCGTATTTTCTAGGCCAATATGTAAACTATATTGGCCTAGTTTGGTGATAAGAAGCCTATTCATTCCCTCTCACAGTCTCACCAACACGTCTTTGTGGTTACATTTATCGTATTTTACCGGGTTAACATAGCGATACCCCAAAGGTCTTAAAAGAGATCACATCCATAGCATAATGTGACTGACTGGCTATTATTTCTGTCATAAACTCTTCTGGACATTACACAGCACTGAGCTACTTAGCTCCTTGCCTATTAATAGACGTTCATACCACAGCAGCGTGGTCCAAACAGAGAGACTGTGTTGAAGTCATATCAGAAACACTATAACTAAGCAAACACAGACTCGGATAATACAGCTTTCACTTGCCTTGGCTGCTGACATATTTTTGTGAAGGTAAACGCTGTGTTTGTTGTCATCAGCCTAAAGCGAACAGCGTGTCTTTAGAAGGTGTTTATAGTTTCTACTTTCCACTGGCATCCATCAGAAATATAATACAATGGACTGCTCATCACCTAGAAAAGCATAGCTAGATTGTCAGGACATAGTGCACAGTATCTTAGTTATGGAGTTATTGAATTAGGAAGCCAAACATGCTTCTGATTGTCTCACAAATTACTTTGGGAGTAAAGAGACTGTCTGGCTGAAAATGGCGTGCATTTAGTAAAACAAAGCTTTATTCTTTTCCTGTTGCTGAAGATGCATTTTGGTTTGAGGAAGTGAAGGTTTTTTTCTGTTCAGCCTTTGCACATGACAAAACAAAGACGGTGAATCCATTGGTTGTGCTTCAGCAGTCGAGGCGTAGCTGCTGTACGCCTCTGTAGTTGCTCGATTTCGTGGCAGCCAAATGGACCACCTCGGTGAGATTTGATCAATGATAGCCGTCTGAATTGCATGGGAACTAAAATGTCTGTGCAGGCTGACAAACTTGTTTTATTTAGGTCAACATGCCACAAAAGCAGGGGGAAGAAATGTAGAAAGCGTACTAACAGGAAACTTTAAAAACGGTGAAGCAAGTGTTCATATTAATACTGCATATATGTCACCATGTTATGAGAAAATTCGCCCCTCTAAGTCTGCAAACATAAACAGATGAATCTCACTTTGTGCCGATGTAATTCGACATTTGTATTCTGCTCGGGTGTACCTCTCTCACACACAGCTCACTTTCCCGTTCGAGAATCATTTGTTGTTTTTTTCTTTGTGCTTCACAGAGCGAGCTAACCTGCCGAGGAACATGATCGAGAACAGCATGTTCGAAGAAGAGCCTGATGTGGTGGATCTGGCCAAAGACTCAAACACATTTCCAGTATGCCACAGTTCATATTTTCATCATTGAAAAACGTTAAAATTGCACAAAATTTCACATTTCATGGCACGATCTAGTTATTACCAAACAGATGTGAATATGATGAATGTTTGTAACAGTTTGCCGAACCAAACAGCATAATGCCCCTCCTATTGTTTTATCTATGCATTTACACTGGAACTCAAACCTGTGTTGCCTTGAAAAAGCTTTCATACTTCCAGTTTGTCACTTAAAACAAACCAGATAATCAAAATATTTTCTTGGGATTCTATGTGAGAGACTAACACAAAGATGTCCATTCTTGCAAAGCAGTATGAAAATGATACCAATGTTGTGTGTATTTCTTTTCAACCCCCGCAGGGCAGTACTTTGCAGAACTGTGTTTCACAGTAAGAGATGTAAATCTTTTAGTCTCTACAGAGTGAAGTTTTTCCCCATTCTTGTTTGCAAAACAGCTTAAGCTCAATGAGTTTTGATTGGAGACGTCTATGAAGATCAGTTTTTAGGCCTCTCCACTGATTCCTAATTGGATGTATTTCTGTACTTTGACTAGACCATTTTAACACAAGAATATGCTGTGATCTAAACTACAGTTAATGCTCTTCGCTCAGCTCTTTTTTCCAAGTCGTTTGCAGTATGCTACAGGTTTTATTCCAGGATCAGTTATCTGATGAAACCAGTTTCTTTGTCCCTATTTAGGAAGGGCAGTCTCACAGCAGGATGCAGCCACCACCAGAACTGCTGTATTTACACAGAGATTAAATTGCACACAGGGGGAGCCTTTTTTCTACACTGCTGAGATCTAAAGGCAACTGGTTGCACAGGTTTTGCTTTGCACTGGCATCCATCAGAAATATAATAATGTAATGTCAGTCAAAGTAAAGAGAACAGAAAACCTTTAGGATTTTTACTTGTCAGACTTTCTTAAAATCCATTCCTACTTTTCCTTCCACTTCATATTTAGCCCTCTTTATGCTGGTCTGTCACAGAATCCCAATAAAATAACGTGTAGTTTTTTGCTGTAATGTGAAAAAAAAAAGAATGAATACATAATGAAGGCAGCGCCTGTAATTTAGTTCCTATTTTTATGTGTCTGTGCCTGTCGTCTTTCCATTGACAGTTTACACAGGAAGGCATATTTTTCTGAATAATCACACAGTGATTTGTCCTGTAGACAACATTTCCCACTCTTGACCCGGACGAGGTGGCATATGAGCCTCGCAGCTCACGGTTGCTGGTGCGTGGCCTGGGAGAAAACGACATGGATGATGATGAAGAGGACTGCGAGTCTTCTGCACGTCTCCTAGGAATGTCCTTTATGAACCGCAGCTCTTCTCACAGGTCCAGCTCGTCCCCTTACGTCAGGCAGTCTCCACCGAGGTAACACTCGCTGCTGATATCTTAAATAATTTCTTTAGATTCATTATTTTCAATAAAGATAATAAATCTTTAGCTAACTTAAAAATTAGCTAAATTAAAATCAATATCTCTGCTTTTATGAGACATTGATCATCAGTTTTTCTGGTTGACACTGATTTCCTGCTTCTTTTGAAGTTTGATCTGCTTATGTCATTTGTTTGTGTAGCAAACACAAAGACTGCCTCGAAGTGCATGCTGTTTGAAATGCATTTATTTCCCAAAAAGAGTGGGACTTCTTAGTTTCTATGCACTTATTGTCTTGGGAAGAATATTGAGACTTTCTAAAATTTAATCTGCCAATCATCAATCTAAGCCGATCGAGGATTAAAGGTCAGACTCCCAGCTAGTAATGAAGCTTACTGAATATAAATGGAGTTGAAGTTGGACCATTAAGGTGTTAAAGGAACATTCTCCCAAGTAAACGTGTTATATTTTCTGTTATAAAGGTAATAAGTGCTTAACAGTTAAAATATAAACAAATAAATCATGGAAAAATGTAAAGCATGTGATTTAAAAAAAAAACCCAAAAAAACCTCTGCAGTCCATCTCTTGTTCAATGAAATCTCTTGTTTTGTCTATAAAAGATGTTATTACCTGCTTTGTGAAAAAATGTAATGGTGGAGGTGGTCTACAGCTTGAGAGGACCTGTCATCTCAATAGTCTGAGGTAGTCTGTTTTAAATAGTCTGAGGTTCCACCAGCATCCTCTGACTTGCTGATCTAACGGTTTGGGAGGGTTGCTGATGGAGCTATCCTGTCATCAGTGCTTTAAAGGATTAAAATGTTGAAGTCAAGTGGATATAAACTAACTGGCGATCCAATGTAAAATGGCTAAAACAGGATTTATATGCTGTCTGACAAAATGATTATGCATTATTAGGTTATTTATTAGGTTGACACAATTTATTTGTTGTCTTCCATGTAGGCCACAATTTTTTATAGCTAGTTTAAAGTATTAAGATATTTATGTAATTAAAACAGTGTTGTACTGTGAAAAATTGCAATCAAATGATATACACATGCATTTTAGTTGATTAAAATGGTAATATTGATATAATTTTTGTTTTCAGGTCGTGTTCACGACCCTCAGCTCGTACAATGGTTGTGTGTGTGTTTGTCCTGGTGATCGTAGCCTCGTTGACCATGGTGCTGTACTTCCTACCTGGCTGCACCTTCACCAAGGTAGGGAGAATAACTCTTAAGAGGTATATACGTTTACCTGTTTGACTCTCTGGCTCATTTTTCAACGTCTATCCTTCTTCAGGCTGGTTGTCCTCAGCCAAATAAGACCGCACCCCTGGAGCCAGTCTACCCTAATTCCACAAACGGAGAACTGTTTCCTTGGGCCGAATTTCGACTGCCTCACAGCATACGACCTCTCAGCTATGACCTCACCTTCACCCCCGACCTTGACAACATGACCTTTAGTGGCAAAGCTGCCATTGAAATGTCTGTACTTCACAACACAAAGCGGATTGTGCTCCATGCTGCTAATCTCAACATTACCAAAGCTACGTTTAAGGTTGGGTTGAAAGAGGAATGCTTAAATTATTAACTTTGGACTTTTCTCTTTCTGTCTTGTTGCTCATTGGACACGTCTTCTCTTCCAGCTGGACAACGGACAGGCCCGCGACGTGACTGTGCTGGAGTACAAACCCCGGCAGCAGATTGCTGTGAAGTTCCCGGAGGAGCTGAAAACAGACCAACATTGTGTTTTGACATTTGAATACAATGCTAACCTCTCACACAGCTATGATGGTTTCTACAATAGCTCATACATTGATAAACACAGAATCAAAAGGTACATTTTATGAATAGTATTTTGTGTTAAATCTATGTGTGGAGGACATTTTGTCAATGTCTCTTGCTGGGACACTAATGTAGGCTATGAAGACAACAATAAAAAGCATGTTTCACTTTTCTTATTGATTTGAAAACATGTGCCTAATGACCTTCATCTTTTATTCATAGAGTTCTTGCAGCAACACAGTTTGAGCCGCTTTCAGCCAGGAAGGCCTTCCCTTGTTTTGATGAGCCATCTTTCAAAGCCACCTTCCTGATAAAAATCAACAGAAAACCAAGCTACATGAGTCTCTCCAACATGCCTAAGGTATTGTTCAATTAGTGATTTACCTGTAAGATAAAAAGGGTCCAAATAGAGTGCTCTGCTTCCATTGAAAGGAAGTTAAAAATGAGATCAGTAACTCAGATGAAAGTCTAAATTGTTCAAAAGCCAACTATAACGGCAAATGTTGTGTAGTTTGTCTCTATTTTTCCAGTTTGGTTGGAACAATGACAGTTTATATATATATTTTTTTGATTTGTAAATTATTACAACAAACAGCTCAGTTTTGTTTTGCATATGTTTTGTTAAACTGCTTAAAAATCCTTTACAAGATCTACAGTTAAAATCAGTGTTTATAGACTGTGTAGATAAACATAACCGTGTTTTCCTCACTGTCTGACATTATCTAAATAAATTAACTTTTCTTGTTTCAGTACATTTACATTACCAACATTTTTTTATATTTGTTGAATGCCAGAATAATGAAAGACATAATTTACTACTTTGCTCGGATGTAGGTATTGACATGCAGTAGGATTACCACGTCTTTAAACAGTTTGGGTAAAGCCCTGGTGATTCTGGCTGGCGCTGATGAGAACAAGTACCAACATGGGCTGAAAGGCCACCTGGTGATTAAAGAGGCCATTACTCAAAACACAACGTATAAAACAGATTAGAGACATGTCTCCTGGTGGGATAAATCAACAATTTAAATGTTCCCAGGAAGCCCAATGACCATTGTTATATTTGAGGAAAAAATGGAAACCTGTGGCAGTGGGATCATCATGTTTTGTGGGTGTTTTTGCAGGAGTGACTAATGGGCTTCTCAATGCAGATGAAATACTGATAACATTTTGTGGAAACCTTTAAGGCAAAATTTTAGCACATCAGTCTGAAAGTAAAAGCCCAAGCCATACATCTGGCTGATGTATAGTTGTACCAACTAAAGTCTTTTTGTAGTATGCACTACTGTCTATTCAATAAATAGGCAGATGTGGACACAGTTTTTATTTCCTTACTTTCTGATTTTCTAAACCACCTTTATTTCCCTGCATGTTGGCCTTGTAGTTATTTAATTCTAGCATTCTGCGTTTCAGGCCAAAACCACACCTCTTTCCAGTGGCCTTGAGCAGGATGAGTTTGAGAAGACCAACGTCAATATGAGCACTTATCTGGTGGCCTTCATTGTTGCTAACTTCACCTCTGTCAGCAGCAGTGCGTCAGGAACAAATGTAGGTTTACAAATGGCCATGTTTTGCTGTGGATTCAAACAATAATTAATTTGAGAACATTGCATTGGTGGTGCATTTTACTTTGTGTCTATTCGTGATGCATATCCACATGTGTTGGTTGTAGGTCTCTGTATATTCTGTGCCAGATAAGAAAGAACAGACCGGCTTCGCTTTGGACACAGCTTCCAAACTGCTGCAATTTTACAACAAATTCTTTGAGATTGAATACCCACTAAAGAAACTAGGTGAGCGGAACCACTCATCTGTACAATGTTGATCTTTTCTGCACTCCTTTTTGTTATCATTTGTCACACTTCTGCTTCATTTCTGTTTTGTCAGACTTGGTGGCCATTCCTGACTTCCTGGCAGGAGCCATGGAGAACTGGGGGCTCATCACTTTCAGGGAGACCACCTTACTGGTGCACAACAACTCCTCCTCTCTCGAAAAACAAGTAGTAGCCTCTGTAATAGCCCACGAGCTCGCTCATCAGGTAGTTATTTATTTTTATTTGTTTTGACTCCAGGAGCACAGGGTGTGATTATGTTTGGTTTGCTGGTCCATCTCTGTGTTTCAGTGGTTTGGAAACTTGGTAACCATGAGCTGGTGGAACGACCTGTGGCTCAACGAAGGCTTCGCCACCTACATGGAGTACATGTCACTGCAGGAAATACTGCCCAGTTTTGACACTGTAGGTTTGAACATTTGACCTGTGTGTACATAATATTTCTGGTGGATGAGTTTGAGAATTTTTTTTCAAAGAGTCCTGCTTGAATATTTTTGCAGGGTAATTTATTCCTGACTGTGCGGTTCAGAGCCCTGGACAAAGACGCGCTAAACTCCTCCCACCCTGTGTCGACGGAGGTTAACACGCCAGAGCAAATCGAGGAGATGTTTGACTCTGTCTCTTATGAAAAGGTACAGCTTTGAGTGTTAAATAAAATACAAAAAGGTCTTTGACCAAGATTTCTTTGTCTTGCTTCCAAGAAGAGTTCACTTTTTTTGCTTTCTGTCACAGATGTTCTGATCTGTATTTGATTGAGCTTGCTAAATGTTTTTTTTTTTTCTTTGACTGATTTTACGCTTATTCTAAGTTCGGAACCTGATAATCAGCCAGTGAATCGACAGAATAATACACGCGTTAGATCCCGAGGAATATACATGTTAATGTGTTTAGGGATTAATAATCCCTCATTGCCGCGATAGGCAACTGTTGATGCTGGTTTCTACCTTATGCTGATTCTTTGTCCTCTGTTTGCCTGCTTTCCTATTTTTTAAGCCAACTCATCACAATTTGTAATTATATTTAATTACTTAAAAACAAAGTGAACAGAAAATGGTTGAAAAGCGGCCAAAGTTCAAAGCAAAAGTATAAAAGACGTTTAAAAAGCACATATAACTATTGAACAAGATAACCTTTAAAGATTACCAGAAAGCCTGGCTTCGTAAAGGAGAAGTATAAAGATGCATTAGGCTAGTTTATAACTTGCTTAGTTTACTAGAGACTCCGCTTTCTTTTGCCAAATATTCATATCCAATTTCTTCAGAGAAATTTCTCTGCTGGACCTCACAGTCGGCTGCAGCTGCGGCTAATGATCCATCTTGGTTTTAATTGTTGGTGTTTTGTGCCTCTGCACTCCAGGGTGCTTCAATTCTCCTGATGCTGAATGCGTCATTGCCAAAGGAGCAGCAGTTCAAAAAGGGCATTATTCAGTATTTGAAGTCGTTTAATGGATTAAATACAGAAACGGTGGACCTTTGGAACAGCCTTACAGAGGTATGTGTTTGCCTTTACTTGGGGTCGATATGTGCACGGTTATTCAAATGATGTCTTAGTAGGTAATCGATTGACTCTTATCCTCAATATGCATATCAAACATGGATACATCTAAATTTATTTCATTTTCAATGGATGCATTAACACTGAAAGCTCCTGGTTTGTTTTGCAAACACAAGTAGTAGATTTTCTGCTAGATTTAAAACAGGCACTTCTGTCAATTTTCCTGCAGCATTTTGTTTTGTTATTGTTCTTAAGATGATTAAAAATGAACAAATGAGTTGTTTTTAGAGCTTAAAAAGAAACTAAGAATGAACAGGTTGGCCCTTAAAGTAAAAACCTTATCACTGCATCTCTGATCAGAGATCTTTGTCATCACGTGTCTGCCATGCAACAAGAACCCTTTTTTGTTAGTTTTACCATTTGAAATAACTAATTAGTTTCCCAGGAGCTTCACACTTTATATGCATGTATTTGTCATATGAAATATGACTTTTCCATAATATCTCTGAAGCTTTGAACTCTGAGCCATCAGTTTACTAATTAAGTGTCTGCAAGCGTAATGTTTCCTTCTTGCTGCCTGTTCATCACATATTGATCCTTACCACCCAGTTTGGTTTGGTTTTAAATTGAAGCTGCATTAGAGGGTCTTGAACTCTCTTAACAGATGTTTGATTTTTCCTCTATTTATATCGTCACCAAAATTTTAATCATCATTAAGATTAAGATAATTATCATTGATTATCACTTCAAATGACTCCTTATGCCATTTGATTTATTTCCTGCATGTTGAGGTTTCCACCCCGCGTAAGAATATTTCTGAGATGATGAATTCATGGACGTCACAGAAAGGCTTCCCATTGGTCTCTGTGAGTCGCAAAGACGATACGGTGACCTTCTCCCAGGAGCCTTTTCTGCTCACATCTGACAACACCACAAAAACACCCAGGTGGGTTTCGTCAACACACTCATCAGAGAGACAAATGCAACATGAAAGCCAACGGTGCTGCGATCTCCTTTTCAGACAGTGGAATATTCCCATCACATTCGTGAACGACAGCTGTAGCTTGGCCCCGGAGTGCAGACAGATGTTCAATCTGAGTGAAAAGTCAGGTACAGTGCAACGCTTAGCTCTGCCGTAACACTCCCTGTCTCATTGTTTGGGACACTTTGTGAAATGACAAATGTTTGTGTGTCTCAGGAAGTTTAAAGATGCCAGGAAGCGTAAAGTGGCTAAAGTTGAACTACAAGAATACCGGCTTCTACGTTGTTGACTACGGAAAAGATGGTTGGAATGCTATTCATGATGCTTTGTCCGAAAACATCAGCGTTCTCACAGCTGAAGACCGAGCCTCGGTCATACATAATATCTTTGCTCTCTCCAGGTAACTTTGTGAGTGCACCAGAAATAAATTATGACATCAAATAGATAATTTGCTTCAGTAATTCAAATGGTGAAAATCATTGCCACAGAGATGACCAGTCTTTGCCAGTTTGGCTTTAACTGTGCCCCTCAGCTCCTCTAAATTTGGTCAGTCAAGTGCAGATAAACCTGGGTCATTCAGACAGGCGTTGTTACTTTTGGTAGGAAGGGTAGATGTCAAGTCTTAATCAGCATCTCCATATAACTCTTAACATTTCCTGGTAAATGCCTGTGCTGAATTTGTGCTCGATAAAACACAGCAGACCAACACCATCAGATGACTTGTCTTCCCAGATAAACACTTATTGTCGATTCCTCCAGAATCTGTAACTTCGATTTACAAATTAAAATTTAATTTCATCTGATAAGAGGACTTTGAGTGCCTGAACAACAGTCCAGTTTTTTTTTTTCTCCTTACTTCGGGTAAAACGTGTCTGCTGCTTTCTCTGGTTCAGATTTGTGTTGAATTACTTCAATGAATTAACATTTCAGTGATGTTCTACATAGCTAACATATGTGATTAAACGAGCAATTCTACTCCAATATTTCACTTCAGTATTGGACCTTTTCTCCCTGCTTTGTTTGGTCGATAGACTGGGACGTGTCCGTTTTGAACAAGTCTGCCAGCTGTTGAGCTTCATGCCTGCTGAAACAGAGACGGCTCCTGTGACAGAAGCTCTGCTGCAGCTGAACAGCATCTACAGGCTGCTCGATACAAGGCAGGAGTCTGACCTGGTCACTCGCATGAAGGTACTTTGCAAACGAGTGCTTTGGAAAGTCAGTTGGTGTTTGAATTTAATCTAAATAGTAAAACAGATTTTTATTTATTTATTTTTTTTATTGTCTGTTAGCCTTAAGTTTAAAGGATGAGCTCTTTAAGTTATTAACATTATTACTTTTGTAGAACAAGTCCAAGTGTTGCTGTGGAATTGGGGAAGAGTTATTTATAATTTTTGTTTCTCCATGCGACAGTATTACATTCTGAGTCAGTTTGGTTCTCTGATGGAAAATCAAACCTGGAAGGAGGAGCAGAGTCTATCAAAACAGGAGCTGCGCTCAGCCCTCGTCTCAACGGCCTGCGCTCTGAGTCATGAAAACTGCGTTGCCAAAGCCGAATCCCTGTTCAAAAACTACACTCTCTCCAATTTTACCATCAAGTAAGTGAACAACGCAAGAATTGGATGGTTTTTATATACGAAAATATATATATATATATCACCTCAACATCCTTTTGCAAACAGAAACAGGCTTTTAATTATGTAACATTTCAGTAAATGTGTGTTAGTAGGAAGAGGAGGGCAAGAGCTCTAAAAATAAATATTCTAACGTTTGTGTTTTCATATATACTTCTGCAGGATCCCAGGTGATTTGCAGCAACCTGTGTTTGCAGTGGCCGCTCAGTCAGACGACGGCTGGAATACTTTGATCACCTTGTACGCAGCTACCACCAATGATGCGCAGAAGCGAAAGATGCTCAAAGGCCTGGCATCAACTCAAGACCCACGTCGCATTGCATGGTAAGGGTCTGAGTGTGTGTGAGTGGGATCTTTTTATACGTCTATATAAGATGTTCTTTAAAGTTTTGCACATTTGCTTTATAAACTTGGACTTATTTGGGTTTCATGTCATAGACACAAAGTAATGCATCATTCTTTGTGCAACACAAAGAGTGGTTTTCAAAAATCTTTATTTAAAAGTCAGTTTCCTTTTCTTTGATGCTGCTAAATAAAATCTAGGGCAGTCAGTCATCTTCAGATGTCAACAAATTAGTAAATGGAGTCACTCTGGAGGAGCTGCAGAGAACAAATCGGTTCACATCACAGCTATTGGCCTTTCACTCCACAAATCTGACCATTATGGACAAGTGATGAGAAAAACATTGAAATAAAGTTCAGTTTGGAGTTTTTCACAAGCCACTGACGCAACAAACATGAGGAAGTAGAAAGTCTTTTGGACAGATGAAACCAAAACTGAACATTTTGTCCTAAATACAAAACCATACAGACCCAAGTCTACAGCAGAGACAAGAGAAACCAGGTCAGAGTTGTCAAGGAGATAAAAAGAAACTCAGGCCAGACCTGGAAACAAAAGCTTTTTGTTTATTTTTATTCCTCCCCCAATTTCCTTCTTTACACTACAAACATCTTGTTGCATTGTGGTCTCACATAGGTTTGCATTGTTTGCTGCTAAAGTCTCTTTATTTTGGTCTGTGCAGGATTCTCAAGGCCGGTCTAAATGGGAATATCATCCAGACACAGGAGCTGCCTCTGATCATCAACACCGTGTGCAACGGGTTTGCTGGCTATTTGTTTGCTTGGGATTTTATACAAGTAAACTGGGACCGCCTCATAGAGAAGTAAGTCTCATCAAATTCCTGTCTTAAAATACATCCCAGGATTAATTTACCTGCTAATTAAAGGGTCTGGACTTCTGAGCATCATTCTAGCTTCCTGTGCTTCTGGCTGCAGGTTTCCTGTCGGCTCCTTTGCCATTCAGACAATCGTCAAATCCACTACCTCCCAGTTCTCCACACAGGCACATCTTGATCAGGTATGTATGTATTAGAGATGTACAATATGGTTTCACGGGATTGACAAACACAGAGTTGCACACAATTATGAACTGGCTCTGTTCTGATACCCTGAGATAAAACCAAGTGTAGCTTATTGGCTACACATGTCACTTAATTAGTCATTTTTCTCTGGTGGGGTCAGAGTTAATACTGCAAAATATCTGATTACTCAAAACACACAACCAGAGCTACGATAAAACTGTTTAGATCAAAGCAGATCCACATTTAAGAATGGTCCAGTCAAAGCCCAGACTGGTGTACATTTGGACTTTTATGGCAGCTGTTGTCTCCTTCCAATCTGGCTGCGCTTGAGCTATTTTGCAAAGACGAATAGGTAAAAATTAGTAAAAATGTTTGTAGAATTATTTTTCAAATTCTGTAAAAAGAAGCACAAAAATATTTCCAGCAGATGCACAACACACTCTTCAGGGATTTTAATTGTTATAACCATGTATGAGATACAATTATCTGAGTTTTGAGTTTGTAATGTGTTCAAAGGACATCGATACGTTAAAGTCCTTTAACCTGTTCTGAATGATTCGGAGTCCTTGGATCGCTTTGTGTCTCTCGCAGGTTCAGGCGTTCTTCTCCAGCCTGAAGCAGCGTGGCTCTCAGATGAGGAGCGTGCAGGAGGCTCTGGAAACCATCAGGCTGAACAAACGGTGGATGGAAAGCAACTTAGAAGCTATGACAAAATGGAAGGTTTAAGTCAACCTGAATCTGCCCCGATAGCGAAGCAGGCGGGGGTGCATTTTCAAGACAGCAGCAGTGTTTGCACTATTTTTGGACTCTGTCCCTTAACTCCCAGTATCCAGATCAGAGCAATAATCAAAAGCTCCTTCTGGATGAAAGGTTTCTGAGATGAGTCCGATCAGTTTTACGTGATAGCTCAGGGTGGTTCTGATTGTCCGTCTGATTGTTGTCAGACTCAACACACACTCCTTGTGTTTTTATGCTGTCGACCAAACCTCCTCCGCAGTTCTCATCTAAACCTTGTGTTTTATTAGACAATCATGCTTCAAAGATTGAAACAGACCTCCTTTCCCCCCTGCTGGGTCTCTTAACACCCAACCATTTAGGCCATAAAATGTTTCAAAACGTCCAATTTATGTACGAAGACGAGGCGGCGCGGCGCGGCGCGGCGCGGCGTTCCTCGGCAGTGAGGAAATAAGAGATGCAGTTTTGTGAAATGGATCCCCATCACTCCTGTAACTACAGAGTTTTGCCATGTTGATGCTAATCAGGTCAGATGATTAATCGATGGTTTAAAATGCCAAACTTTTTTTGGCATCAGTTGAATGTAGTAAGAAACCTTCGCACTGTGTGCAGTAAAGGATGTACTGAGAACCAGTGCAGGTTTAAATCACCCAACGTGTCTTACAGCAGGTGAGAGAAGGCAGCCGACACTGGAGCCAAGCGGCCTCTCTGTTTAGTTTCAGCTCTGATCCACATGTTTTACTCTACTTTTGTTGCCTCTACTCTTTTTAGTCCATACCTGGGCAAGGTTGTAACAATAATGTAAATACTAGCAATGTGTTTTTGGAAGTACTATTTTAAAGATATTGACTTTTAATATTTTACAACTTGATATCTGTTGTTGTTTGTTTATAGTGTAAAGTTTTATTTTGAGTCCAGGTCAAAACTTTTTTTTTCTTTTTGTTATTTTCATATTTCCTCATTTAGACAACCAAAAGGAGGTCGTTCGTTTGCTGATGAATGTTGTGTTACAAGGGCTACTGTGCATATTAGAGACATCAGGCATCTGTGTTTATTTGTCAATACTTATTGATAATTTGTTGTTTATTAGTCTAAAAAGCAAAGAGGTTGTGTTTTTTTTTTTTTACTCCTCAGAAGTAGTTATTTATTAACAGTCTTCACATGTGACTCTTTGTTTTCTGAAATGTTATTTAAAGACAGATGCACGTCCAGAGAGGTACTTTCTTCAGATTCACTTTCCTGTTACGTTTATCATGGTGTCATTTACAGCCACAAAGGCAACTCAAGATAACTGTGGAAATGTTCCTCCTAATGGTACCTTAGGCGATTCGACGAAGCCCCTGTTATTGATGGTGCAAAAGGTTCTTGAAAAGTATGAAGTTGCTTTTTAGCATGTTCCAGATCTGGATAAGTTTAAGAAAAAGGGAAAAAAAATGCTTTGATTTTACTCTTTTTCTTTCTTATATTTTCAAAAACAAATTGATCTCTATTAAATTCCCATGCTTTTGTCTTTGACTTGCCAAATTACATATTTACCGTTTTACCCATGAGTATCTTGGTTTTGCATAGTGAAGAATTATTATTGAACTCCCTGCTTGGTCTCCAGACAGCATTAAATTCAGATTAAACTGAACCCGTGGTTCCTAAACCGGGTTTAAAATATTCAAGTAGTATAGCTGACATTTTTATAAATATCTTCAAACAAAATAAAGACGCCAAATCTTTTCTCAACTGTGCTTAAAGTAATCTGTTTTTAGTCTAGGATATCATATTATTGGAGAACAGAGATGATCAAAATTAGTCCAGATCCTGCAAATGCTTATGTTACTCCAAAAAATCAGTGTTGAGCCTACAGATAACATGTGACGACTATTCAACGGGTTCAAATAGATTTGTAGTAATTTATTCAGAAATGAAGAAAAATTAAGTGTTTAAAAGTGTGAAGATAACGGGTTTATAAGTTTCCAAAGTAGAAGAAATTAAGGCAAAAAGAAGAGACTGAATCAGACTTTGTAAAGCTTCTCATCACAGTTTCAATCTGAGTAAAGATCATTAATATTTCAGCCAATTATTTTGTCCTCTCACTGATTCTACTTGCTGAGGGGATTTTGTTCAGTTTTGCTCAGATATCTTTCTGTTACCTAACAGCGCCATGTTTTTGCACTGAGATGATGTCCTTCGTATCCTTTCGGGATTTCATTTCTTGCACAAATTGTTCAACTAAGCTACTTGGGGAAAACATTTAAAATGAAAAGAAATTGAAAGGGAACTCCATTTTGATCAGTCAGATTTTCCCACATTGTTCATCTGTCATTTTTTGTTGCATTTTTTTTTTTTAAATTTCTGTCAAAAACTGCCCAAAGTTTAAGTTCCTGTGCTTTACAAGCCTTTTTCATGAAGCAAACTGTTTGATTTCTTGTCATTTTTGACACTCCAAATAAAGCTAATCTGCATCCAGCTGCATTCTTTAGTGACTTTCATCGTACAACACCAAATTAGACTTATGTTTATTGCAAAATATAAAAGAAAACTATCTATATTTACAAGTAAATATGATCACATGCATATATTCAGAACATATGAAACACATCAGAACCACAGAAGCGCTGTCAAAAAAAAAAAGCAAAAGCATTCTGCATCTGAACAGGAGATGGCAGCGTTGCTCCTGAAAGATGTCATTAAGTTTGGAGTAAAGTAAATTAGAAGCATTGTTGAATTGTACCAAATGCAGAAAAATCTTAAATGGTGGCTTTTGTTTATCTCCTACAACAGTAGATGAAAGAGAAACGGCCATTTAAAAAAAATAGATGAAAAGAAGTGACCTTGAATATTCACTAGGACGTTGAAAATGTCCTCAGGTGACACTGGATTAAACTTAATCATTTGGACCATTTGTTGAAGCTTTTACCAGCCGACAGTTGAGTTTTCAATTCCTTCAAAATTCCCTTTAATTGCTTACCCTTTATTGATTTTGGGATCTTCAGTTCACAAATAACTATAATATAGTATAATATAGTGTTTGGAATGAATTCCTGTCTTTCCTTTAATCGACTGGAAATTAAACGTCTGCTTTTAAGCCTTCCTCAACCTATAAAAAGCTTCTTCTTTCTCAGGTCTATCTTGAGTTTAGCTGCTGCACTAAACATCTATAAAGGCTTGTCAAAATATTCAGGACTGAAAACAAATGCATGCCGCAAAATTCAAGATTTTATTTCGCAAAAAAAACAACAAAAGAGAGGTCATGCATAATTTTCTTTCCCTCATGTTGTCCTCTATTTGATGTTGGTCTTTCATTCATTTGTCACTCCTTCCTGCTTTTGGTGGCAACCCTTATTAGAAGCACAGCAGAAATCCAAACATTGTGGATCATCGTCAAAAGGTCACGCCGACACTGGCACACAGTGTCCCGTATCAGCGGGATTAAATCAGATCGTATCTTATCAGATCAACCTGCATGATGAAACGGGACTGGTGGAAAAAACAGCCTAGAAGGACTTTGATTGGAGTAAAGTGAGAAACATGAACACTTAACTCTTTTTTTTTTTTTTTTTTTTACAACTGAAACACAATGAAACTATATTTAAATGTGATTGAAAACATTTCATTGACGGGAAAGTGATGAGTCTTCTGTTCAAGTACGACTTCCACATTTATTTTCAGTCCCGATGTTTCTTTACTCCCCTCAGCTTTTCATCACATCGCAAACACAAACATCAAGGCACTGTTGCAGTTTTATGTTATGCAGAAAGTCGTGCACAGATTTGAAAAGAGAGGAAAATTATATGTGGACACAATTGCAGGGATTTTAGGGTCTTTACTAGCTTTACGCATCTGGACACTGATTTCACGTCTCTATCCATCTTTACCTTATCTCTGGAAAGCAAAGAAAGAAAATCACCCCCACAGCATGATGCTGCCTGCCACCTCATTATTTTACGGACTGTATGGGTCTTGCACATGTAACGCTTTAGTTTTGCACCAAACATGAACCTTTGCATGTTCGCCCGGACGTTCAGTGTTTATTCTGATTAGTCTCAGTTAAATGACTTCTAAAAGCGATTAGCTGATGGATTTTATTTGTGCCTGATACAGACTACAACAGGCTGCATAATTAAACATTTCTACCAAATATTTAAAGCCACAAGTTATTTTTGTTCAGTTTTCTGTTGGTCTAAGACATAAAATCTCTCTAAACTAAATAAAAGTTTTTTGTTTGTAATATGACGTTCATTTAAAAGTTTCCCATCCTGTGCAGCTTTATGGTGACTTGAGTTTTTTTTTTTCCTAATTCTGTCAGTACATCTTTGGCACAGATGTCATCATGAAATGTGTAACCCACATGGTTTCAGTCAGCGTGACCATCTGACTTTAGGCTTGTCAAACTGCCTTTTCCACTGGAGTTACATAAGGCTTCCGCGAAGGTATGATAACCTTTGTCTTGTCCCTGGATAGTGAACCCAGGTAACATTTTACACTTTTCACTCACAAATTGAGCAGCAGCCTCGCACCAACGGAGTTGTCTCTTGCAATCGTACTAAGGGTTCTTCTGTAATGGCATCACATATTGCATGTGCGTGCAGCGAGGGAATGAAAAGCGCTCATCTCGACTGGCTGGGCAGAAACCAGTCTGCTAATTGAAATCATAGAAATGATCGGTATCCTGATCCAACGGCATCACTGCCAACAAACCATATTTCAGCTCTGCAGTGTCCATAAAATCCTGAAGAGATATTTACTATGATTACACAGATCACCAAGGAGGTTATGATTATGATGTTTATATTGTGTTTATGACATGAGCGTTACAATTCTGTTGACGTTAAGAAGGGTTTTGACATGTTAGTCCTTTGTGTGGGCTAACCGAAGAAAGGAAGTTGACACTTTATTGGAGTCAAAACACACCAAACTCTTGTTGCTCGTGGATCCGAGTTGCTTTTAAACAACTGTGTCATGCAAAGTGTTAAGCAACTACATCTGACCTGAAAAATGGACACGCTGATAAAATCTAATTTATAGCCAGGAATCGAACCAGCCTCTTGATGTCACTTTGAACTTTGCCTGCTCCTCGACAGCCGTTACGTAAGCTCAAACGACAAAACCTGATGCTGTGGGATAACCACGATGTTTTATCCAGACAGACCTCCTTTGCTCTTTATTCGCCAAACATTGTGAACAAAATCATTCTAGTTGAAGACAAAATAATGTTTCAACGAATGGATCGTAGCACACGTTGAAACACTTGTAAAAAAAAAAAGAAATGATCCAACCATTGCTGCAAATCAAAATGGCAGACGGATGTAAGAGTCAGATGACAGAGGAATGACACTTGTTGAGTGTGATGTAATCTCCCTGTGAGCCTTGTGACTGAGAAACACTGCAGGTTTAATACTGAGTTTTCTCCACAGGCGTCTGGGAGCTTCTGGCATGTTCTGTTTACTTATCTGATCTTGCCGGACACTTATCAGATTTTTCTATCTCAAAATGTTTGGATTGACGAAGGAGGCGCAGCGGGTTTCTATAAAGGCTGCTGTTGCATAGTTTCACTAGAGCAAAGCTTTCACCTGCACCTGGCACAAAAGCTGTGATCTTGTGAGGTTCCAGGAATTTGACAAACATGTGTAAATCACTTACTTGACAATGACATACATAACGTCAACTGATAGGAAAATGAAAATATAATTTCCTCAAATAGAGTCATTTGAGTCGACAGCATATTAATAGCTTCAATAGCCAAATTGAAGCTCTTGAAGCCGAATCCAGTTTGCTCTAACTTGATGAGGGTCAAAGGGTCAAAGTTGACCGCAGTTATGAATGCAGTTGAAGTGTTTTTGATTTGATCTTCAAATTCAGCCATGAGAAAATTCATTTTTTCTGAGCACAACTAACAAAGTAGAAGAGATTCTAGTTTATGTGATCGCCCACACATTATTTAAAAAAAAATTAACAATATATGTGCAGACCTGGAAGAGACATGACTCCAAAGTCGTGCAGCAGCTCCAGCAGCAAGAGCTTTACAGCCAGTAAAACAATAATATAAAAATAATCATTTTCTTTCTACTTCAGGATTGGGCAGAATATAAATATTACTGATGTTAAAGTTTTAAAAAATCAGGTATCTATTAATTGTGTCTTGCTGTAGTTCAAACATTCTTTGATTAAGACACTGAAAACACTAACGGGGCTTGAGAAACAAATTTGGAGTAAGCTTTTTTCTTTTTTTTTTTTAAATTTCAGGATTTATATTTAATTCCATTCTCTGACCATTTAAATCACATTCTCTGGAATCTCTCAGGCTCGTTGTGCAAGTCCACTAAGCCAGATTACCAAACGAAACGAACAAATCTGCTTAGTTGTGCTGAGCAGTTTCATATTTATTGACATATTCTTGTGCAATCAAGGGGCCTCTCAAAAATTTGCGATCCATCTTGTTGGGACTAAACCTACAATAACATGAAGTAAGTGTGTCTTTAAAGTCATGACATGGTGACTAACTGCAACCAGGCAGAAACTTATCTCTCTTTGATCACAGCCGAAGCTTCACCTGATTTAGGTGCGATAGAAATTCGACGAGGAAGTACAGACATTTAAATATTTAAAGTTCTGGCACCAACAACCATGACACGTTCAAAGTCACTTACGTAACTTTGGATCCCCTTGCTGCTGTTTTGAGCTACAGCAGATGATCTTGGCCATGTCTGCACACCTAAATGCATTGAGTTGCTGCCGTCCAATTGATTGATTTGACATTTAGTTGATTTGACATTTGCATTAATGAGAAGTTGGACCTAATAATGTGGCTGGTGAGTGTAGTTCTGACTGTATATTGAGTCATTGTAATGCTGAAAAGTGAACCTTCCCCCTAATCTTAAGCTTTTTGCAGCCTCTAGTTTTTCACCAGTATGGTGGTGAAAATATCGATGGGATGGTACGTTCATGACAGTAGACGTTATCTTTCCTACATCCTTCACATTTTGCATATCAGCCACAGAGTTTGCATGTTTTTTTTGGTTCCGTAAACAAAACTTTTCTGGAGCCACTCGTCCACAGAGACCAGGTTAGTGGAGTGAACAGCTTGTCATCCTGCAGACAGACTTTCCCTGTTTTTGAAAACACCAAGATTTATTGTTCCCCCCAAAAAATGCACTGCAAATAAAATCCTAGCTCCCACATTAAGACAAGTGTATAGAAGAAGTACGAGTTGCTACATTGAACATGACTCTTAAAAAATAATATGAATATTGACAGCAGAATAATAAAAAAATATATATATGTGTATATATTTACAGCTACATATATTCACATCATTCAAACATTTCAGTGTCACTCCTTATTTTCACATCTTCACTATTTCCAAGTACATTGTTCAGACATAGTCAGCAGCAACAGCAACGTCGGTGGTATTATCCTCTCCGTTTGGTTCTTCCACATTAACGCTCTCATCCTCTTCGGCCGTATTGTCGTTTTCACTTTCTTGTCTCCCCTCCTCTATTCGTTGAAGTTCCAGTTTTAATTGCTCTTTCTCATTCAGGGTTATCTCGGCGTTCAGCTGCTCCTGACTCTCTTTCGCTGCCTTCTCTGCCTTCTCCTGCTTCTTCAGCCGCCAGTAGAAAGCCAGGTTTTTCTCAGGGTAGGTGACTTTGGCCAGCGGGAGCTTGAATATCCTCTTGGTCCCCGTCGTTAGGAGCAGGAAGGTGAGGGCAGACAGGCAGAAAGGCCAGGTGCATGCCGGCAGACCAAACTAGGATACATAGACGGAGTGTGAGGTGCAAAGAAATGGCAAATCAAAGTCTGTTGGTGCAGATCTCTGTACCCACCGTGGACATGACGCTGGCGATGGCTGAGCCGAGGTACGCGCAGAAGAAAGCTGCAGAGGAGGAAAACGTCCTCAAATCCCCGTGATGTAACAAGTGTGATTGCATATCAGAAATACCATATACCTACGTTTACAGTTACGTGTCACACCCTCACCTTTCAGATAGAGGCTTTATCTGGGTGGATATCTACTCACCACATGTGATGGCAAGCAGGTGCACCTGCCAGGTGAGAGCGTAAAACATCCCTCCTACAGCGATGCAGGCTAAGACGCAGTTGTATCCCCAGAGACCAAAGTAAATGTCTTCAAAAGGAGCTGACAAAGCCAGACCTGTGAGAAGGAAAAGAAATACGCAAAACTCAAGGAACCAGAAGCAACAAGACAAAAGAAAACAGCAGCAACTCAAGAGTTGTGCCAAACTTAATATTTGCTATATATGTGCGACTGGGACATTTACAAGCATGGGGGTGGCGGCATCATGCTGTGTGGCTGCTCTCTGTGATGTCAAACTTGGTTTTACTTCAATCAATCAAGTAAGCAATTTTATCTGTGAAGCACTCTTCATGTTGGCAGCAGCTCGCTGGAAACACAAATATTTCTGAACTGGGTTTGAACCGTCCAGGGTCAGAGTCTGCAGGTGGAAATACCAGAGTTGTGAAGTAAACTGGAACTGGTGGGATCCTCCCTTTTGCTTTGTAACAGGGCTGGTGGATATTAAAAGATTTTCTTCACTTCCCCGGACTAGCAGGAGGAGTCATTGCTCATATTCTTTGCTTTATTTCTTAATAAAATAATATTCAGAATGCATTTTGGTTTGTTCTCGATTGACTCAGTGTTTCAGTTTAGGCAAGACTTCTTCATTTCCTCAACATCTCCGTCAGCAGAAACTGGGAAGTTGATCAGCATTATTGTGGAAGACAGATGGGTAAAGAACAAGGAAGCCTTTTGGGAGAAGCCAAAGATCTGAGATTGTTGTCTTGATTCACAAGATTCACGCAAACATAATGTGTGGTTGAATGTTGCTGTGTTTGTTCGAATCCCTCACCTGACACCATTCCCACAGCAGATCCCAGGACAGCATGGACACAGGTGATGGGCGAAGAGATGAAGAGGGAGATGATGAAGATCCCCCCAGTCCAAGGGTTGTCGCAGCCATACACCTGTCCTATTCCCACTGGTATGGACCTGAACAGCTGACAAGGAGAGAAAGGAAATGAACACTTAAACAGCACTCTGCAGCGTCCAAGCGCATCAGCGTCGCCGTGTTAGAGGTGATGCAGAGCAGAGAAAGAAACGGAGAAAGAAGGGGCCTGCTGCTGACCTTTGCCACGTCGATTTCAGACCAGGTGATGTTGGGCAGCTCTGAGCGTGGCTGGATGAGGACTTGGGGGAAATGGTGGTTATAGTGGCCCGTGGCGACCATGTGGAGACACACCAGGATGTTGAATGGCAGCGTGAACACCGGCAGATCCCAGCGGCTGTTAATAGACGCCAGGGCACTGGACACAATCGGGCTGGAATAAAGCAATCCAAAAACATCTTTTGTCAAACAGATTCAGGCTCCTGAGGAAACGTGTGTCTGCTGCACACCACTGCAAATCTACATTAAAACACCTAAAGGCCTGTCTTTCTTTATCACTGATTGAAATAGGGTTAAATTTACAGCTGAGAATATCTGCAAATGAGAATATAACTACATTATACAGCTTGTTGATTTCTCATACATGCACTCAATAGTCTTGTTAATGATGTCTGCTCAGGTGAGGACTTGAACCCAAAGCCAGTGTGAATGAAGGGTGGAGATCACGCTAACGCGAATGAAACCAGACGCAAAATCCAGGTCATCTCACCAAATTTTGATTCCTAAGTTAAACATTTTGATTGTTTTTTTCAGCGATAGGTTGAAAATAAAAATGACAAGTATTTGGATGCTTTAAAATCTTGTCTTTGAATTTTTCACACTCACCACATCATGGACATGAAGATGTTGGGCAGCAGAAGCCACCAGTACCAGTCGCCTGCGTTGGAGAACACGGCCATCAGGAGACCCACCAGGATGCCGTTGTATCCATAAAGTCCTGCAGCTATTGCACTTCTGAAAGACAGTCATCCGAACGGATCACTGCTGTTCACACTTTACTTCACGTCACTTAAGTGCTTTTATTCATATTCCCACATCGTGATTTATTCCAGATAAATTGTACTTTCTCACCTGCTTTGTTGCAGAATGAGAGCAGAAACTGTTGCAAAGAGCGTCCCCACGAAACCGTTGAGGGCCCACCAATAATTTTGCAGGATGAGGCCAGCAAAAATGACCAGGCCACTCAGAGGGTTGTTAACAAACATGACCTGGGCGGCGCCGCGCAGAATCCAGTCCAGGAGCTGCAGCAAAAAAAACTGCTCTGAAAAGAGAAGCACAAACAAGTTCACTGAAAGGCTGGACAATTACAGATTGAGACTGGTGAATGCCTGTTAGCTGCGTCTCAGTTTTTCTTATGACTGCATTATTGTAACCGTCAGAGCAGACTGTGCACCACTGCTCCGCGTTAGGTTTGACTTACTCTCCATCCATTTGCCAAACACCTCCATGTCTCCTGAGAAATAGGACACCCCCTTGAGGAAGCAGGTCCAGGCCCTGTGCAGGCATGGCTGGCCCTCCACCTTGTCTTCCTGGGAGGCGTTGTTCTCAGAGCTAGCCATGAGAGGATGGAGCTCCTGGATTTAAATGATTGCACATATTGCTTCTGTCATGCAAACCAGGATTATTCGTGATGTTAAAGAAAAAACACAAACTTACAGTAAAGACTGGAGAAGAAGAGCTGACTGGAACAGGTGCAGAAGAGGAGCTGCTGATATTCTTCTGAATATCCTGATTAAGAAAAATGACTTTTAATATTTAAGTGCAAAATCATTAAAAGCTTTAAAACAATTCAAATGCAAGTTATTGTTGCAAAGAAATCCCTTCATTATTTTAAAGTTGGCTTTTTTACTTCTGCCATTCCCAGCCTTTGTACTCATCGGATAATTATTAATGTGTAAGGGAGTTTACACTCTCTGCAATGTAAAAATTAACTTTAGTACATTTTTTACATTAAAGATTTTACTGAAAGCACAAATCAATTCATTCAAGCACCAGAACAAAGACCCAATTGTTTTCTCTCTCTCTCTTTTTTTTTATACTAGCTCTCTTAAACAAATGCTTTTATTTGTATTTTGATCATATTTAACTGTCTTGGTGCACAACGCAGATTTCAGCAAGAATTTAAAAAGAGGCCCTACCTTTGTGCAGTGTGATCCAGTCATATGTCCCAGAACAGGCCGAGGTTTCTTGCACTGCCAGCTTCTCTTAAGCTGCACAACGCAGAGCTACAGCAGCTTTTATGCAGAAAAGACATGAGAGGGAAAAACTCCACCTCTATTTCACACCCACCTCACTTTTTCTCGTGCTCATTAGTGACAGGATAAGATAACTCTCACCGCTTGTTAATTTCTGAAGACACATGTTCTTCTCATTTCAAAAAAATTTTTTTTTTTTTTTTTTCTGGCTTATTTTATTGTAGGCAAGGTGACTATGAATGTATGGCAAATTGCTACCAGTATATCAGAGCTGTAAAACGTAACCAGATGAAACAGATTTCTTTTTTCCAAAGCAAATGAATACATTTTTTTATTTTATTTTCTATTTAACTAACAAATATTACAACATTTCCTTAGGTACACGTTGCTAAGTTCCTCTCGACAATTTATCTACGTAATTTTACTGACAAACTCCAAAATACTGAAAACTCACATAATAAAGTCTTTTTTTTTTTTTTAAATAAATGAAAACAAATTAAGTAAAACTGATGAAGACTTATGCCTGGCATATTATAACACTAGACAGACAGTTAACTGAGTGAGATTTCTGGTGTGATTAAAAGAGGAATGAAGTAGAAACAGGTCCAGTGAAATACATCTTAAGTCTCTAGATCTTTCCAGGAATATATTTAGAAAGCGGTTCCTCATGAGCAGCAGGCACGCATTTGATGATTTTTATTATGCAAATGAGAATAAAAAAGATTACATTCCATGAGTTCGCAGATATTTGCATAACTGGAATTTAATTTTTTAATAACTTCCTGCCGTCACCACCAAAAAATACAGGTGAATCGATGCACAAAATCCTAAATCAAACACACACCAACCATCAGAAGACCGAACCTGGCAGTCCTTGTCCATGGTCTCCACAAAAAGGGCTGGAGAAAGCGGCAGCACTGGTGAGACAACTGGATCGATGTCAGCTTTGTACCAAAAATATGGATACAGCTCCTGTTTTGGGTGTGCAAAACTCCTCTTTTGCCTTTACTTAAAGTTTGGGACCGCTGCTCTTTTCTTCCACATCCAGGATTTTTTTTTTTTTGCACCTGCATATTAATCATTTGTTTTCTCTTTCTGGTTCTTGCTTTCATGTAGATGTTTATTTACTTATGTTAATTATTATTTACTTGTGTTAGTTATTTTTGTTAATTTTTTTTTTTTGTCTAGTTGGTGATTTATGTTTACTCCCTGCTATCTCTGAACCAATCAGCCCCCGGTTCTCTTTCCAGTAATCAAACTCCCCAGTATTGAAGCTCCTCATTTTCACTCACTAATCTTTGGAATCTATTTTGTTCTTCTGTGTATCCCTCCTTATTCTGCCAGAGTTGTATTTTCTGCAGCAAGTTGTATGTTTCTTTTTATTTATTTTCTAATTTTATACATAAGCATGACAGTGACAGCATCAAATTGATCTTTTCCAAAAAAGAAAAGATCATGGTCCAAAACTTTGAATAAGTTTGTATGGTTCTCAGTCCACATCTGCCACAGGTTGCATTGTAGACTCCCCTGGTATTCCTCCTTGCAGGTTGTGGGGCAACATGGAAGAGGTTTCCTGAAACCACCAGACCAAGAATCATCCAGTACAGCGAGCTCCTCCCCAGACTCCATCCATCTATCATCATCCCAGGTATCCAGCTTCTGCAAAGTAATCCCAGGATGCTAAAGTTGTGTAGTTACATTTTCTTGATTAACTTTTAGAAGTGTTTTTACTGTAATGTACTTTTTGCTTTAACTTGTGTAATTTTATTATGGGGTATCGCTATTCTTAACTAAGATTTCTGGATACTCTTTCTAGTTTCTGTTAAAATTTTATATTAAAAGAAACTGGTTTGAAAAAAAAAAACTTTATTATGCCTGATTTTGTTTTGTAATTGTTATATGAATGTTTTTCTTTTTGGTCCTTAAAGTACCCAAATATTGACATAATTTTATATTTTGGGCTGACTGGTGAGGTAATTTTTAAACATATTATAATAATTTTAAGAGTTTTTTGTTTGTTTGTTGTATTTATTAATTAATTTATTTTTTTTACCAAATGGCTTGTTACATTTCTTACATGTACATACATTCTTGGATGGCTATTTCTTTTACTTTGACTTTTATTTTAGTAAAATATGGTAAAGTAGAAACCATTCTTCCTTGAGTAAATGTTTTGGGTACTCCACCTACCTCTGTAAAATGCGGCAATATTTCAAGAAAAGTTGCCACACACCATGTTTTCCAACAAACTATGTTCTATCGCTTTCCTGATACCAAAACTGTTGGTGGGCCAAACCTATACTGCCATCTTGTGGAGACATACAGCTACACCATGTGCACAATTATTGGTCAGTCTTATTTTGGGGGATTGTATGTGCCTAATTATCCGCCGGACACTCCAGCCCAGTTGGTGGCGGTAGTGCACCCATAAACTGGTCTGGCACGCGCCAGTAGAAGGTAATGAACGACACTAACAACAACAAACAGGTCTGCTCTGCGGGACCCCTCCGTACCACAGCCACTTATCTGAAATAGCCGCCAACAGGGCTGCTGTCATGCAGTTTTACAGCTTAACCTTTTTTTTTTTCCTTCATCAAGTCATTGTCCATAAAGGTAATGTTTACATCTAAACGATTAATTCACTGTCTAATAAACAAAATGCTTCATTTGAAGCAGAAGTGAACAAGAATTATAGATGACTAAAAGGTTGTTGAAAGCATTTCATTGAAGAAAATGTTTAACTTTCAAGCTTCTCAAGACAAAAGAAACGAAATGACGTAAAATCTTAGTGCAAACGTTTTAAGGATTAAACCGTTTTGAATGTCTTAAACTAAATGTCTCGTCACAACTAAGCCAGCTTTCTTAGCAAGAGTTATTTATGAGTGGATTTCGTTGAGGTTAGGGTTTTTTCATTTGCAATATTGTTTGGCAACATTAAACTGTATTAAACTGTTGCTTACTTGACATTTTGAAGATTCGGTGGCTTCCGAATTATCCTTTTTTTTTTTTCTTTCTAGGAAATAATTATGTTTTTCTTACAATCACATTAATCATTACTTTTTATTATTTCGCTTGTCCAGACCTCCCTCAGGGCAGAGCCCGACAATAAAGCAAACTTCCCACTGACCACCAGTTCTACAAACAGACAAGAATCTTCCAAAACAGACCAGGACTTCAGCAAAATATGGAGAACCACTGCAAAGCACACCCTGCATGGGTAAAAGAAGAAAAGGAAACATTAGAATCTCTGCAAACGAAAGAAAATTGTGGAGAACCAGAGCCTCTTTTCATTAAAGCGGAGCTAAAGAAACTAGGATCACAAATAAAGGATGAACAAGAAGAAATAGAACTTCAACAAACGAAAGAGGAGAGAGCAGAGCCCAAACCTCCACAGATAAAAGAAGAACAGGAGGAACTCAGTACAGCTCTAAAGAAAGAGCGGCTAGAACTCAAACAGCTGACTGATTCCTGTAACTGTAAATAGCACTCATGAGGAAAGGGACCTCTGGAAACCAGTTTCAAACAGGGAGCTTCTTCTTGAGATATCTTTAGAACCTGAGAACAAAAATCATAAAATGGGCAATGATGAAGAACTGAATCAAAGTGAGAGGTTTCAGAAAACCATACATCAACATGACAATGTAGACGATCCAAACACAAAACGATTGAATGATAATTTGTCTTCTTGTAAAGTTTGTGGTATCTTATTTGACAGAACACATGAGAATTCACACAGGTGAGGGGCTTTTCTCATGTGCTACATGTGGAAAAAATTTTATTACTGGAAGTAAGTTAAAAATTCACATTAGAACTCACACGGGTGAAAGGCCTTTCTCATGTTTGACTTGTGGAAAAAGTTTTAGTGATGGTGGAAATTTGTCGAAGGACATGAAAACTTATTCAGCTGAGAGGCCATTCTCATGTTTGACTTGTGGAAAAGGCTTCACTAATAAGGGAAATTTGTTTCAGCATGCAAGAACTCATACGGGTGAGAAGCCTTTCTCATGTGTGACTTGTGGAAAAAGTTTGACCCAGCAAATTCACTTAAGTGATGACATAAAAATCCACACTGGTGAGAAGCCGTTCTCATGTTTGAGCTGTGGAAAAGGTTTTCGTCGTAGCAGTCATTTGACTGTTCATATGAAAACTCATCCAAGTAAGAATTTATGAGTCATAAGATTTTTTTTTTTTTTTTTAACAACTGAAGTACCAGATGTGAAGTACCTCATATTAAGCCTGAGTTCTTTGGATTTAAGCTTTAGCCAATTGTTGCTGGTTTTCTCTAACATGTTAGGACTTTTCCAGGCTTTGTGTTTACAGCTAAAATTAATTAAAATAAAATATATATATAGGAAATGGTTATTTTAGCTATACGACTTGATGTTATCTTTTTTACATTTAGAATGTAATTGAAGTATTTTCAATAGTTTTATCAAAAATACTACGGTCTTAGTAGATGCTCGAAAAAGTCCTTCTGGTTTACACCATCAGGACTGATTGGTTGAGCAGCATCTCTTCTGTGTAGTGTATTATCTGGGTGATCTAAGTCCGTAATCCCAGGTGCACCTTAGGAACCATCAACAGCATTTTGCCTCAAGTCAGAGAAGACTTAACAGATTTCAAAGACTTAAGTGAATTAGTTGATTTGATTAGCCTGTCCTTCCAGCCAAGTGAGACATACACGGGAGAACAGAAGGTGAACAGATAAGTAAACGGCTATATTTGTATCTGGTGGTTCTGGATTGATGCTTTTATTGTTTGTTTTGTTTTGCTTTTTTGCTGTTTGTAACTTTTTTATTTATTTATTTTTATCAAAACAGGTCTCTGGTAAATTGGATCTCAACTGGACAACCTGTATAAATAAAGGTCAAATTAATAAAATAATAAAGCAGGTAATGGAGCACATTGGTTTGTAGGTTAGTTTTTCTACATTTGTTAGCAAGTTCTGCTTGTTTTATTGAATTATTAGTGAAGAATAAGTAGTTTAGAAATTTATTTATTGTTTTTAATTCTAACAGGGAGTAACTTCTGTTGAATTTTCTCCAAAAATAAAGGGTCAGTGTTAGTTTTGAAAATGTGAAGGTGATAAATCTCCTGATTCTTCTTTAAATGTGATCAGGGTCACTTAGAAGAAACTTAAGCACATCATCTAAGAAAATGATTTATTATAGGCTAAAATTGCTCAGTTGAAATATTCTAATCCCAATTTACCAGTGGGATTAAACCACCTGTGGGACACGTTAAACCACCCCAGGTAGCTCGGAAATCTAAGTGTGGTGTAACGTAACCACTATGTTTGTTTTTGTCTGAATAAATACATTAAAGAGTAAATGTATCAGAGTTTTGTAGAACAGTTTCTGTTATTCCATTGTTTAAATTATTCTGCATTTCCACTATTTAAAACTGATTTTTGGCAGTATCATGCTGGTTTCAGATGTGGTTGAAATTAGTAAATAAAAAAGGGACGTGTGAGTCGGCCCGCAACCGGAGAGGGAGACGCACACCGACAGATCTGTGCAGCGGAAGACTTGATTTGGTTGAATGCTTAAAACAAGTAACAAAATCAAAGAAAACACATAAAACCGCTATTAAAGTTCGCCCCAGTGCCGCATGTTATACTTGATTTTCTCCTTTCTGGGCAATTTTACTCATGGTTGCAGAAAACGCCAATTATGATACCAGGTGACTTTCTCCCATGAATGAAGTCAAGCTGGTCACTATCCTATCAAGTTTTAAATAATCGCAGACTTTCCAGATGTGAGCTCAATCTTCATTGAATAATTTTACGCAATGAAATATATTTTTCATTTATAAACAGCACAAAAGGTTTGGAAATCTGCAAACTACTTCTGTTAACAGTCGACCAGCTAAACGAGGAGATGGTTTCTAATAGTTAATTTTTACTACATAAATTCATCAGGTTACATCAATTCAAAAATATATCATGGATGCCAAAGAGTTATTAAATATTTGGCTTTAAAGATCAAATTCCAGAAGATGGCTCATGTTACTTTGACTATATTCAATTGGACAGAAGTCTGGATTTCATCAGCTCTGAAAAAATCCATTGTCTAATCTCAAATAATTCCCTTCACATGCGTCAGTAAAATTGTCTTCTTCAGTCAAACAGGAAGACTCCAGAAGTCCAGGAATCTGAGACCACATTGTATTACAGAACATAGTGTTTATAATAAACGCTTCTCATGTTTATTTCTGCAAATGGACCTGCCTCTGATTATACATCAATTTGAGAGATCAACAGTTTCCAAAATATTTTCAATTGCATTAAGTCATCAAAGTGAAGTGGTGTTTTTAATGGTCACGTTAATCATCAGTTTTGCCTTTTTGTCCATTCAGATTTCCCACAGTGTCATGTCTGGAACAAGGAGGAGGTTCTCAATGACCGACATTTCTGTAATCAGGAGAGACACTCCGGTCTGGACCAAGAAAAACTGCGACTTCAGCACATAAATAAGTTTCAAAATGGTCAAGAATGTTTGATAAAGATCAAGTGCAAGAGGGAAGTAGAGCCAATAAAGTGGAAGGTCTGGAAAAAAAAAACAGAAGATTAACAAAAATCCTCTTGCATCAGGAACTTTGCATCAGCCTGGAGAACGAGCAGCTTGAACTGAAGCAAGGGAAGATCTTTATGGTGAATCCTACTAATGCTCCACATGGAACCAGAACCAAACAGACCCCTTGTTCAGATCTACTGTGTATATCAAATAGTCCTGGAATCCTATAGAAATATAGGGCTGGAGCAAAAATAAGATGCCTCAGAATGTGAAAGGTCCTGGTGAACATGTTGATGATGCTGAAGTAAAAAACACAAAAGAAAACAAACATGAGAGTCCACTTCTCTTCGTAGTTCAAATACGTCAATATTCTAACAGAATATTATTGAAAAGCTCATTTTAGAAACTTTATCACAAAACATTATATGGATAAATTTCACACAGACGGATGTTTGTAAGCCTTTATTTCTGTTGATTATGATTTTCCACTTACAGGTTATAAAGACATGGCATTTAAAATTAGAATATTACATCAGATCAATAAGAAAGTAATCCAAAAAAAAAAAAAGAAATTGGGCTTAATGAAAAGTATATTTAATACCTGCTTAAAGGTTTATTTAAAAAAAAAATACTTTTAATCTGACAACAGGCCTCATCTGAATGAATATTCTAATTTATTAAATAATACAATAGTTTTCTGATACTGGGATTATCACAAAACTAAACCAGCTCACCTCTGTGAATTTTCATATGAACAGTTAAATTACTTTTTTGACAGAAACGTTTTCCACAGGTTCTGCATGAGAAAGGCTTCTCACCTGTGTGAATCCTGCTGTGGTGAAACAGACTTCCTCTTTCGCTAAAACTTTGTCCACACATCAGACATGAGAAAGGGCTTCTCCCCCGTGTGAGTTCTCATGTGACCAGACAAACTACCACTTTGAGAGAAACTTTTGCCGCAGGTCAAACATGAGAAGGGCTTCTCGCCTGTGTGAGTTCTGATGTGACGAGTCAAATGGATTTGCTGGACAAAACGTTTTCCGCAAACCAAACATGAGAAAGACTTCTCACCCGTATGGGTTCTTATGTGCTTGGTTAGGTTTCCCCGTTCACTGAACCGTTTTCCACACGTCAAACATGAAAAAGGCTTCTCACCCGTGTGAGTTCGAATGTGCTGATTCAAGTAATTGCGAGCAAAAAACCTACCACACACTTTACAAGGAGACGCGTTATCGCTGATGTGTGTTTTCTTCCGAGTTCTTACTTTTTGATACCCTGCGTCGTCACTGTGACCTCTGATTTTCTGACGCCTCTTAATTAGCTTCGGTTCTTCATCTCTATTGGATCCCGAGTCTTCATTTTCATTTTCACTCATTTCCTGGATTTGATTGTGGGCAAGAAGTTGGTCGGAGTTTGGACCTGGTTCCCAGCAGTCTCCTTCCTCATAAGTCGGAGTTGCTATGATGGTATCAGTGTCTTGTTTTAGTTCTAGCTGCTCTGTAGTCAGGCTGATGTAGACTTCCTCCTGTTCATGCTTGATCCTTGGTGTTTGTACTTCTTGCTCTCCTTTTAAATAAAAACATTCTTGTTCCCCAAGGCTCTTTTGCATCTGCAGACGTTCGAGCTCTTCTGGTTCATCTTTTATCTGTGATACTTCAACATGTCCCTGCTTCTCAAGCAATTCCTCCTTTTCTAATCTTTCTAGTCTGTCTTCATTTTGCTGAGGTTCTGGACTATTCTGTTGCAAACTGGGACTCCTCTCTTGGTGGTAAGTGAGAACCTCCTCTTCCTGTGGGAAGCCTGAGGAAAGAGAAAGAGAAGAAGAAAAATACAAAGGTGTGATTATCCTAAATAATTTAAAAAAAAAGTTTTATAGGCAATAGAAGCCTCTCTAATCTTAAGGACGCATTTGAAATAAGTATTATTACAACATTACACATTCAAGCTGTTGATGACCCCTTCATTCTTCACAGTGTTTTCACCAACCTCAATCTAATACTTAACCCAAACTTTACAGACTCGGCACAGTCTCTCATTATTGCTGCTGGCAGTCAGCTAACGCATTAGCGGGGTTGGGTTTTGTGATGCTTGGTATTTATTTCAAACCCTGCATATGGCATCACAGGTTAGGGACAAAAAGTTTACTAAACTCTTTGAAAATGCAAGGAAAACTAAAGGTTTACATAAGGGCCGCCATTCAATGTAGCAAACCACTAAGATCCTATTAATCTGATCTGACTCAATAATAAGGATTCCCTGCCACATCCTGGCTGTGGAAGCAGAAAGCCACTGCACCGTCTCTAAACACACAGAAAAGCAAAGTTATATTGAAACCCAGCGTATCAAAGTTTCAAAGCAGTTTCTGAAGGAAAAGGGTGATTTCACAGGGAGATGACTCCTATTATTTAAGCACATGCGATTTTCATTGTGCTTTTGTCTAAATACTTTATTAGCTCTGTTTCATCGTCTGTTAAAATTGGTCTGGGGTAAAAAAATTACCTACTGATTGTCTGACAAGTGTTAAATGAGCCAGGTTCTTCTGGAGGTGTTTTCATCTTAAAGGGGAGTTTTCCTTTCCACTGTCACCACATGCCTGCTCAGCATGAGGGATTGATGCAAACCCGACTTCATGTAATCCAATGTTTACTGTCGTTCATCGTTTATTTATTTAGCTTTCGCCGTATTTTGATCAGGCATCGAAGTCACCATTAACCCTTTAAGAGCCGCAGCAGTCAACCTGATACAGCTTCAACCAGACTTTCCTGCTTCTCTGTGATCAGTAAGACGACATTAATTCCGCTGGTAGCTCATACCTATTCTCTGCAGATCTATTCGGGATTTCCAGCAGATTTCCAGCAGCCTCCGCTGACGATCCAGCTCTTCCTCGTACCGCACGACGGTTTTATCAAACTCCGTGAATATTTCTTCGGCAGCGGCGGTCAGTCGCTCCCTGATAAAGTCTCTCAAAGTCTGGGATAAAGACATTGTTGCTGCAGAGGCACAAACATTCACATTACATCCCTAAATGTAGCTAACTCTGCTAAAGGGTGCCCCTACAATCTGCTTCCTGCTTTGACGCAGACTCGAAAGACACTCATCATCGCCACCTGCTGGAGGAAAATATATCTCACAACTGAGCTGACATACAGAAAATATGAAAAGCGTAGTCCGTTTCTTTTACTTTGCATTTTTAATATATCACCAGATAAATAATTTCCCATCCTGATAAATTATACCGAGTGTCTCTCCTTTCTCTAATTTTAAACCTGAACTAATCAAACTTTATCCTGTTGTTTGGGACAAAATACGAAACAGAATAATGCTTAGATAATCAATTTATTGTGATAAACTGATGCAAATGATGTTTTTTTTTTTTTTTTTTGTTAATTTAAAGTTCAAGGAATACACTAATGAGCACCATGAAGATACATGTCAGGGCAGATGACAAGAGCAATTTTAACTTTCCACTGGATGTGTCTTTTTGCTCTTTCTCCAGTGTCTCTTTATACTTAAATTAGGTGGTAAATTATAAATTTCCTCATGTTCTCATATCAAAAATGATCATTTTGGTGGTTCCTTCCAGAAATTTCATCACATGTATTGTTGAGTTTATTGTTTATGTAGCTGCACAGCTTACGCCTCAAGTTAACTGGACTGGAGGTTGAAAATACTGATGTAAAACAAAATGTAGGATGCGTGGCACCAAACGGTAAAACACTACTCAAATAACAGGTTTTTTTTTTGTATAATAGTTTTTATTTTGCTATGGACAAATGAAAAAAGAAAACATCCAAAAATAAAACCACATTTAACACATTACTTCACACTTCATGAACCTCACTGATCACTAACCATAACACTGTTCATTTTCTGATCCGAAAACATAAAAGATAACTACAGTTTATAAGGACAAAAGAACTTATTAATTTTGCAAGTCATTTAGAAAATATTTTACATCAAGTGGAGAAAAAAAAAAAAAAAAAAAAAAGGAGAACTGCTGACACACTACACTTTATACCTGTTTGGCAACTTTCGTTAGTGTAAATACATTTTTACAGTATTCACACTCTTGAGTTTCTCGTCTTTTTTCCCCATACACTTTTTCCCACTTAACTACTTCGGCATACTTTGTGATCTTTCAACTTTTACCATATCCTTCTCCTTCAGGTCATTACGTTGCATGCAGCCCCTTAACATCCTAGTGGTAACCCTCTTGCTAATGTTGGCATTTGCCAAATAAAAATCTGCTCTTCATACACTTTTAGCTGGTACATTGCTATTTGCATAGAACATGAATTAACTTATTTAGTCAACATGCGGGTAATGGCATGAGGGCTAAAATTACTTTGACTGCATTTCTTAAAATACCTACTACATCTAGTTAATGTTAAACAACATGCTAGTCGAAGTCAGCTTGCTGCTGACAGCATTTCATCTAACGTTAGCTTTCTAGCTAACATTTGAAACACTAGATGGAACAATTTAACGTTATGAAACATGGTAGTGACCCACGGCCATTAGCACGATCTATAATACACTTCAGCCAATTTCAGTATATGAGCTTCTCTGCGGCTAAAAATGAGCTAAAATGAATTTTTCTCTTTATGTTCTTCAACATGTCATAAGCAAAAAGTTTTGCTTTGAAGCTAGATTGCAGAGTCCTTTATTTTTTTTTATGTTTCTGCTAATTACATTTTTTTTTATTTTTTTTTACACTGCACAGAGCATGTTACTGTGTAAGTCAACATGAGAACGCTAGCCTAGATGCTATCGTTATTATTTTAGCTCGTTTTCTTAACTTTAATTGTACATGAGAAAGGACTCGTCTGTGTGCAATTTAATGTGCTTGTTCAGTAAGAATCGTCTGGTGAACCTTTTTTCGCAGATCTTGCATGAGAAGGGCTTTTCGCCTGTGTGAGTTCTCATGTGAACGGTCAACGTACAGCGCCGGTTGAAACTGGATTTACAGATCATACATGAGAAAGGTTTCTCGCCGGTGTGGATTCTCATGTGAACGGTCAGATTACTTATTCGATGGAAACTTCTTCCACAGATGATACATGTGAACGACTTCTCGTTTGTGTGAGTTGTAATGTGCTGCGCTAGCGTTTTTCTACTGGGGAACCTTTTGTCACAGGTCACACAGCAAAAAGGCTCCTCACCTGTGTGAATTCTCATATGATCAGTCAAATAACCCGGAGATGAAACTTTGCCACAAACGTTACTGGGCAGTTTCTCGTTGTTTGTTTTCTTCTGTCTTTTTACCCTTGGATTGTCTTGGTGTTCACCGTGTCTTCTGATTTCCCAACCCCTCTTGCTTTGTCTCAGTTCTTCATCTCTGCTTGACTCCGGGTCCTCGTCGATGCTATCTTCTTGGTTCTGGTTCTCCAGTTCTGAAGGGATCTGGATTGGGTCCCGACTTGGTTGCTCTTCCACATCGTCTCTTTCTTCATAAGTAAGGTCTTCGGCAAAGATATCGGTCTCCTGCCTCAAGACCTGAGGCTCTTTCTCCGGGCTCACACAGAGTTCCTCCTGCTCTACCTTTACATGTGGATGTTCTGTTTCTTCCTGATTGGCTGCTTTCATCTGTGGTTCTGTTCTCTCCTGTTCCTCGTTGATCTCCTGAGTTTCAAATTCGCCCTGATTCCCTTTCGCTTGCAGAGGATCGACTTCCTTCTGGGGTAAATTGGAGCTCCTCTCCTGGCTGCAGAACTGCTGGTTATTGAGAAACTCTTCCGCGCTCCAGTCATAATGCTGCGGGGAGTCTGGATAGGCAAGAAAAAATTACATACCGATTCATTTTAGAATGAAAAGAGAGCACTCCATTTTTTTCAATTACCTGGCTCATCTTATAACTTTAATCACATTAAAAGAGAAGGTTATGAACACAGCTAGAGTCCCCAGAGTCCCGCAGTCTTCAGTTTGACTGCTGAATTTGGCTTAAACGGGTTTGTAAAAGCAAACTATTCCTCTGCTTAAGTCAGCATTTCCCAACCTTGATCCTCAAGGCACATTGTTTCAGATGAATCAGTTTCTACGCCTGAGTGATCTGATTGCACTTCAGCAAACCCTGTCCACTGAAATCACCCAGGCTGAAGCGAGGGAACACCTCAAACATGCAGGGCAGAGTGCTGTGAGGACCAGTGTGGGGAAACACTGGCTAATGCCAAGGAAACATAGCAGTTCACTTGACAAATTTCACTTCAGTTTTGTCACTTAGCTTTAAAATTACTTTAACAATAAATACCCTGCACCAACACTTTCCTGTTTCTCTGTGATCAGTGAGACGGCAGTAATTCCTCTGCTGGTTCATACCTATTCTCTTTCGGTTTATTTCGGGGTTCCAGCAGATTTCCAGCAGCCTCCGCTGACGATCCAGCTCTTCCTCGTACTGGACGATGGTTTTATCAAACTCCGTGAATATTTCCTCGGCAGCGGCGGTCAGTCGCTCCCTAATAAAGTCTCTCAGAGACTGAGACAGAGACATTGCTGCAGCAGAGAGTAGCTCACACATAGCAAACAGAAGCTAACGCGGCTAACCGACCCCCAAAATCAAAAGGCTGTCTCTTAGCAAGACTAGCGGAAGTCCCTCTGGCTGCAATGCGCGCTCCCGACACAGGGGGGCAGAATTTCGCACAAGACCTCGACTAATTATAAAGATTGGTTTTATTTATTTTGAATTTGTTACGTCTATGAATATAACAAGACTATTGTCACAAATAATACTAGGAGAATAAAGTCATAACCAGAATAAGTCGTTGTATTATCAATTTATTCCCCGTTATACTACAACTTTACTAAGGTAAAGTCGTAGTAAAAAAAATAATGACTTTATTGTTTTTCCTCTGCCTCCCCCCACCGCTCCCGTTGTTAACCAGAGCCAGAGAGTCTTAGAGCTGTCAATCACCATATATATATATATATATATATATATTTATTTCTCTTGAATATAGTGCGAATATAAAATATTTCCGACTGGAATGTGTGCTCATTAAAAATCTATGTCTCAGAAACGGTTTTCATCCAATTTTCAGAGATGCAAATCACATCAAGTTTTAAAACGAGGCACTTTCATTTGATTAATGTTTATATGAAAGAGTATAGGCTGAAAGGTATTGGTTTATAGCATACTCAGGTTGTGCAGTGATTTATGAAAAGTAACTAAGTAATTAAGTAACTAATTACTTTGGAAATTAAGTAATTACATCTAGTAAAGCAAAATTAGTAAAGCATCTGGATTACTTTTGTGGGAAGTCATTTGTTATTAGAAACTAATAACTACTTCAAAGTAACTTGACCAAGTCTGTTTCTCAACCTGTCATTTATTTGCCTTTGCTGTCAAGCGACTCAGCACACCTGAGTGCAACAGGGCAAAGCATAAAGCACAGAGGAGGAGCCCTGCCCTATGTGCCAATTTTAGAACTCCTGTGATGTTTTGTTGTAACAATAAAAATTCATTTAAGCATTCTTCCAAAGGTAAAAGAGAAACCTCAGAGAGGCGCACACAGAGACACCACATTCAAAGATTAGTAGTGTAAGCAGGAGGTATCCAGGCAATTTTAATGTTTTTCATTCATGTGTGACATTCATGAATAAAGGTGAAAATGTATAATAATTTTGTTGATGCTGTTAATAAATATGTTGACATTCAATTACACAATTAGTTCAGCCATTTATAATTTGTAAAATGACAATATTGGAGTTTAAATATATACATAAAAGCTGACGGATACAACTTCAAACTAATCGCAGGAGTAAAAACCGGATATTTGGAGCGAAGGAGAAGAATTATGCAATCAAAACAGTTTTAGCATGGAGTTATGACTTCCGACCTACTTTGTCAGACCGTCAATATGCTGGATTACCCTTCTGTAATCTGATTGGATTAACCAATCAACTGAAAGGGAGAAAATATTGATCAAAATTTATACTAGCAGATTCAATTTCACGGGAACTTGAGAGCAGTTCAACACCGTTTTAGTTGTAAAAAGACTTTTGTACTTTTAGTACAAATCTTTTTTTTAACTCAAATTCATATCTACGAATGTACAACAATAAAATAAAGAAAATTAAGTCATTTTGGTTTATGAGGTGGCAAAATTTATTTAAAACTACACATTTTAACTTAAAAGTCCAGAATTTATATAACAGACATTTTACTTACACACATTTCCATCTACATATGCACAAAGCATAAATGTTCAACCTTTACATTTTGGGTTACAAAATTCAATTCACTACCATGGAGTATTGAAGCCAGACTAATACTTTTTCTAAGTGAAGGAAATAAAGTAAAAATATGAGAAAAGTCATGTAATTAAAGACGGCACTTACAAGGATAAAATTACTTTAATGAGAAAAGAGACGTAATAAGACAATAACATTATAATGTGGAAAATTAGCGGGGAAAGTAGTAATGTAGTTGAAATTAGCTTCTTGTGAAGTTTAACTTTAGTATTGGTTTTGCAAAAGAATTACTAAATCTTTTGACACACCAGAATCAAATAATCAATTTCAAAATATATAAATATAATGATTTTGCAGAACGAACCGCATTGTCTTGCTTCTATACAGAGTTTGATTAGACTGTAGAAGCCTAAGTTTCTCAGAAATTTACAATTCATATATAATTTAAATAGTGACTTCATAGTGAAAAAATGTTAGTCTGGAATTAATACTCCATCATAATTCACAACTATGCAGTTTGATTTACAAGCACAAACAATTTCTGACTGAAATGTGTGCTCATTGAGCAGATTTTAAACACCGCCTAGGCAGAGTTCAAACATGAGACAGGCTTCTCACCTGAATGAGTTTTTAAGTGCCGAGACAAACCTCCCTTCAGGCTGAAACCTTTCCCACATGTCGCACAGGAGAACGGTTTCTCACCTGTGTGAGTTCTACTATGCCGAGACAAAGCTGCGCGTTGCCTAAAACTTTCTCCACAGATCGTACACGAGAAAGGCTTCTCACCTGTGTGAGTTTTCATGTGCTGAGATAATGTTTGCCTTTCTCTAAAACTTTTTCCACAGGTAGTACATGGGAAAAGCTTCTGACCTGTGTGTGTTTTCAAGTGCCGAAACAAATTTCCACTTGAGCCGAAACTCTTGCCACAGGTCAAACATGCGAAAAGTTTCTCACCTGAATGGGTTCTGAAATGAACTATTAAATTACTTTTTTTAACAAATTTCTTTCCACAGGTCAGACATGAGAACGGTTTGTCACCTGTGTGAATTCTCATGTGTTCATTTAAATAATTACGGCTTAAAACTTTGCCACAAAGTTTACAGGAAGAAAAATTCTCGTTCTTGTGTTTTTTGACACTTGATTTGTCTGTGTTATCATCATCATCATCATCATCATCTTGGATTTCCTGACACTCACTACTCACACCACTTGATCCTGGGTAATCTTTCCTTTCCTGGTTTTGGATATGCAATTGGACCAGGCTTACTTCTGGTTGCCTATGTTCCCTTTCCGTATACGTAGGAGTAACTGGGATGGAATCAGTCTCCTGCTTTAGTTTAAGCTGTTCTTTCTCAAGACTGAGACAGAGTTCCTCCTGTTCATCCTTTATCTGTGGAAGTTCTGATTCCTCCATCTCCTTTTTAACTAGGAGAAGTTCTGGTTCTCCCTCATTCTCACTAATTAAAAGAACTTGTAGTACTTTCTTTTCACAATTTATCTGTGGAGGTTCTCCTTCATCCTCATCATCCATTACCCGCACTTGTTCTGGTTCCTCCTGTTCAACCTTTATCTGCACTTGTTCAAATTCGTCCTGGTCGTCCGTCATCCACTGAGCGTCTTTTTGACCCAAACTGGAATTTTTCTCCCGAATCCATGTTTGGTCAGTGAGAACCTCCACTTTCTTTGAGCCACAAAGCTGTGGGAGCTCTAAACAGGCAAAGGAAAAGAAAACAGGCTGATTAATTCATAACAGCATAAAGAAATAAAAACTCACTTTTGTGATATCCTGCAACTAAAGATGCATTAGAAAATATAAGCCCTCAAATTAGAGATGCAAATTGTCAATTAATGAGTTAATCTAAAATTGACTGATCTTTCCGACTGACTAATGACTAATTGATAAGTGGCCGTTTTTTTTGCCATGACATGAAATGCTATATTTGTAATTCATCATTATATTTCAATCATTTTTGTGTCAGCTATCAAAATACTGACTGAATAAACAGAAAAGGTTTCTAATTAGAAAAACAATAGATGAAAAGAATAAGATATGTGAAACAATTCCTCATGAAAGAGAGACGTTCAGAACCGCAGAGTTTACTAGAGGACAATAACTCTCTTCTGTCAGGACAGTCAGTCAGTAGTGAGGGTGACATTCTGCTCAGTCTTGCTTCCAATTCAGCTAGCTTTTTGTCGAAGTGCTCCTCTAAGCAGCTGTGTACGGCTGGGAAGTGCTTCACCATGCAGCACGACTGAATGAGCGCTATATAGGGGAAACTTAAGGAGCTTGTCGAGTGTTTATATTTCTGAACGGAATCCCATAAAGTGGATTTTGCATCTATTTGGACGGTTTCACTTTGCTGTCCAGAGATGGCGCCGCCATCTTTATTTCTGTATCAACTGGCTCTGCTTCAGAATGACAGGCTCTTCTGGCTGGTGAACACGTTACAACACTGGAAAAAGGTCTATGCGGGTGTTATTATTTAATCAATTGGATCACAAAAATTGTACAATTCATCACAGAATTTGACTTCGGAAATTGATTATTGTCATAAATTACAAAAAGGAGAAGGTAAAGAAATTGGACTTGTAGTTTGACGCTTTGAGTGTAAAAGAGGTGAAGACTGTATTTTATCATCTGAGCAACATGGTGGGCTCATTTTATTCAGTCATCAGATCTACATGAAAGCACAGCTCAAGAGGCCATACCTCATTTAACACGACTTTTCCCTGTGCTATTGTTCCTTGAATATATGCAAAGTGATGTCTCCATCTTAACTTTACTTGGACCATTAATTTATATATATATATATATATATATATATATATATATATATATATATATATATATATTATGCATTTTAAAAGCACTCAGTGATTCACAGTGTGTGATCATTTATAGAAATGGTGTATCTTATTTTTTTTTTTTTTACTACCGAGTTTTGATCAGGATGTTAATTAACCCATCCCTCTTCCAGCTGTTGTTTTTTTTTTATTATTCCTCTGATGAAAGAATTTCTTTAATACATGCCCAAATGTCAAATTCAGATAGAAAAGAAAACAAAAAGATCTGACAGGTGGGTGTCATACAGTAAAGTCAAACAAAGTTTATTATGTTCTAACCAGAAAGCCTGTCAACCGTAACAACGGCGCAGAGCTCAACTAACAGGGACGCGAATATCAACACAACACGGGCGTCGCCTAAACGTACATCCTGCGTAAAACTGACAGCTACAGTACTTGATAAAGAATTTTTGCTTTGTGCGAGTCTTTCTACGACCCGCTGACTGCAGCGGTTTCACTCGGCTTTAAGGACGACGACAACAAAGACGGCGGAGTTAAATTTACGTACCCATTACGTACCCGTTTACAGAGCTGTTCGCTCGCTCTGTACCTTATTTTCCCCGGGCGAACCCAGTCCAGGTGACTCTCCTCTTTGGATGGAGTCTGTTTCGGGTCAGTGGATGATCCTGTCGTGAGTCGCAGGATGGACCGCGTTCAGACCGCCATGCTAACGCAAACACAAAACGACCCAGGCTAACTCTGAAGGGGGTCTTAGCAAAGCCATATTCAGCTCACGCAACATAGCAAAGCTGCCGCTGCCAACCCCACCAAACAAACCAAAAAAAAAAAAAAAAAAACAAAACAAGAAAAGTCTTCTTCTTGGTTTAATGATGGTTAGTAGCACACGTTTCTTACTCAGTACAGACACCTAGTGGGGAAAATAACAAATGAACCGAGAGAAGGCAAACAATAAATAAAAGTGAAGGTGTATTTAAACAGACACCTAATTCTTGTTCATTTTTCGTATTTTACATGAGTGGCTGTGTCTAGATACGTAAGTTGACGTCTCTCTTCAATTTACTGGATGAAGATAAATTATGGACTGACATGATTTATGTTGAATATTAATTTTTTTGCAGCACACAGACCTTGACTGAGGATACATCTGCACACCACCTGAACACTTATAATGTTGGTGTTTTTAAAAACTTACATGACTTTATATAAAAAGTTTTATACACTTTCTAACTTTATGACAGATATGCAAAGCTGCTCAGTTTTTGTGTTCCAGCATGGCTTGTAACTGAAGTCAACTGGACTGAGAGATTGAACTATTGTTGGAAACACAGTGGAGGACCTGGAGCGCAGAAACTGAGCAGATGAATGAGGCACTGCAGGAAAAACTACTACACCTTTATGTTCTTAAAGAAAAGTAGAAAGAATGCACTAACAATGAAAACATCCATTTATTTTCACAAAACACAGTGCAAACGTCTTTATTTTACATAAAGTGCATAAGTGATTATCAACTGCTATTCAGTTGCTATTCAAGCAACTGATGGAAGTGAAAACAGCAAGAAACTGCAAGTAAAACATGTTTTCTTTTATAATGAGCCATTTGTACAAAATTTAAGAAGATAGGAAGCAAAACAGTTATGGAATAATACATTTGTTAAACTTTAGTTTCTCCCACAGATCTAACATTCATATTGAGACACTTGTTGAAAAATTAATTGCTGAGCAATATCAGGAGAAAAATCACTCAGGCTAGTTTATACCAGGCATGAGAACCACAATATCAACAGCTCATAAAAAGATCAGATTAGAGCTCCAAACAAGCTTTTTGGCTTGGAGAATTCTGATAAAATGCCAGAATGTAAACTTTTTAGTCCACTTGTCTCCATAAATATTTATTAAATTGTTGTTATGCTGGGAAGAACTACAGACTCTTAACTAAATGAACATATGGTCATAGTTTAGGATTTTAGTTTGCTTTTTGTATATTCACAGTGAGTTTTACACACATTATGCTTTGGAGACAAATTGTTCCCTTTTGTTATCAGATTAATGAGACCATCCTTCCACTGTTACGCATTGGATTAATCCCTCTTCCTCCCAGAGTGGTTTCACGGACACAGGCCTTTAAAAAACGCTTTTTGATTTCAGCGTGACCATCTGTGCAAGTGCTTATTTAGAGGTGGATTTGGCCTGAAAGCTGGAGAGATCATCTCTTTACTCAAAGACCCAACGCTACAATGAAATCGTTTGTTCTCCATTATCCCAAGACATACTGTAAATAATATGCACAGGGTTTAGTCAGAAGACAGTTTAAAGTCTCTTCAAAGACAGAGCAATGTAGAACAGTGACAGAAAAACTATTTACAAATCCATGCTATATATAACAATTAACTTGGTTAAAGCACAGCATGCAAAAGCAGAATTATATACCCATGTACGGAGGCCTCAGTCCTCAATGTGACTGTCATAGGTAGGAGATTCCACAGCTAACAAAGATGTGTGCAAAACATTTAACTTGCTATGTCTAGGGGTTACAGTTGCACCTTTCAAATGGTGCAACTGGGCGCATTAAAATAAATAATAAAATTTTTCTGGCATGATTTGGAGTTTTACAAAAAAAACCCAGAGGCAACATGGAGAGGAGCTCATCTTGGCTGGTTTGTGACCCAACTGCTTTGAAACAAGACATATGATTGTACAAATGAACTGAGCTAAATGTTCATATCTAGAAAGTTCTCAGAACCTTGTGTTAGTCAACCTCTGTCAAGATCCACTATGTACAAATATGTCAACGTGTCAGCAAATGTCAGACCTTAACCCACATGAAGGTCAAACAAACATGCATTGCATAACTATACAGATGCTTTGAAGACCAGTAAAAAAAAAAAATTGTTTGAGAATGCTACAAGATTACACCTTCTTACCTTTGTGAGTTTTCCTGTGATCCGTCAAGTCGACACCCTGAGTGAAACAAGCGCCGCAGATTTCACACAAGTACAACTTTTTAACCGCATGAGTTCTCATATGCACAGTCAAATGGCCTCCTTGACGAAAGTTTTTTCCACAAGTCGGACACGAGAAAGGCCTCTCGTCTGTGTGAGTTCTGATGTGTCGAGATAAATTTCTCTTATCACTAAAACTTTTTCCACAGGTTGAGCATGGGAAAGGCTTCTCCCCTGTGTGGATTCTCGTGTGCTGAGATAATGTCCAACACTATTTGCCTGAAAGCTTTTTCCACAAATCACACAGGGGAAAGGCTTCTCCCCTGTGTGAGTTCTCATGTGTACAGTCAAATGATTTTGTTGAAATTTTTCCAAACTGTACATAAGAAAAGCTTCTCTCCTGTGTGAATTCTCATGTGTTCAGACAAATAACTTCGAGCTAAAACTTTATCACAAACATTACAAGAGCACAGGTTCTCATTTGTGTGTTTATTCTTCTGTTTTTTGACTTTTTTGGTATCGACGTTGTCACGTCTACCTCCAGTTTTTTGATGCCTCTTATTTTGTTTCAGTTCTTTACCTCCATTTGATTCAGAGTTCTCACAATCAGTTCTTTCATCGTATTGGTTCTTTTGAAGCCGGTTGCTGCTTGGATCTGATTCCCGATGATCTCTTTCATAAGGAGGAGTTACAACAAAGGTATCCGTCTCCTGCTTGATTTCAAGCACTTCCTCCAGACTACTGCAGAATTTGTCATGTTCATCCTTTATCTGTGTAGATTCTGTCTCATGTTCATCCTTTATCTGTGTAGATTCTGTTTCCTCATGTTCATCCTTTATTTGTAGAGATTCCAGGACTCCCTGATTCTCTTTCTGCCAGAGAGGAAGTTCTTTCTGCTTGTATTTTATCTGTGGAACTTCGGCTTCCTCTTGGTCCAAACTTATGCATCTCTCCTTGCTGCAGAAACTCTGGTTAAGATTAACTCCCTTCTCCACCTGCTGTCCAACATCTAAACAGGAAAAAAGATAAACATGTTTAATAATGCAAAAATAACAGCACTTTTTTTTTAAATCTCAAAGTTTTTTTTTTTTTTTATTAACCTCAACTGGCCAAAGTGAGTGACAATAGCTACAGGATTACAGACTGAATGGGTATAAGATCAAATGAAAACAAGAGCCACAAAACAATAGTTCTATAAACCTCATTCAATTAAAGATGTTTTTGGAAAGAATTGACCCATGGGTGCAAAGTGCGACCCTGCATTATCCACCATGAACTCTAGTTCATGGTGGAAAACCGGAGCTAGGATTCCAGCTAGTCATAAGACATTCCAGCATTTGCACGTCGCTGTGTTTTCCCCTCGCCAAAACCCCAAAAGTTTACAACCGAATTGACGCACGGCGAAGTTGAGGCAAGAGCTCCTGGAGGCTCACTTTGTCTCACTAGTGCTCTCTCCATGACAGAGGGATGACTGATAGACCAGGCCACAACGTCATGTCTTCACATTTACAGTTAACAGTTGCTGACTCAGCGACTTTCTTGGTTTATGTAGCAACATTTCAGACAAAACATCGGCCAGAAAAGCTGAAATTGCAATTGGCGCCCCACTACTTTAATTAAGAAATTTCAGAGCGAACGCAAATTAATATTTTCAGTGACACGTAGTGGAAATTGACTCAATCAACATTTTTCTCTTCATAAAATTAAGACTATATTGAGCTTTACAGTTGACAGGTGTCCATGGGGTTCGATTATAATATTGCACGGACAATTTTGATGCCACATTTCGAACAATTTTGAGAAATCTTGCTCTGCTTTCCTAAAAGGAATCAGTTTATGACAATAAGAGCAGAACTAACAGAATAAACAGATGTACATGAAATTGAGGTAAAGTGAAATGAATCTGTGATAACAGGGATTTTTCCTTCAAAACAATAACGATAATAATAATATTGATCTTACCATTTTAATAAGACTACAATTTTAAAATGTCTCATCAATTTTAAACATTTATTTGAGTGAGCCTTGGAGATTATGCACTTCTTAAGCCAACAGAAATTGTTCTGCCAAAAAAAAAAAAAAAACTTTCTTTGAACAATAGTATAAATTTTGTGACTGTTTGACGGGCACAGATTTTGCAATATATAGAAGTACAACTTTTAGAGTAATAACTATAACAGCTGAACTCGTCAATTAAAACAGAAAATAAGAACTAAAACGTCAATTGGTCGGACGGTTCAGGGTATTAGAAATAAATAAATCATTAAATATTTTAGGTTATATTAACATGTTAATAGATCTCTCAGAAGTACGTTTTAATTTCTAACGTGAACGCAGACCGTGTGCAAAAATGCCCCAATGTTTTATCTTTCGCCCAGAAAAACAACAAAGTGAAATAACACACCAACGCCATCATAAAATGATCACCTCGATCATGTCATTAACCTGAAATTCAGATTCCTTTCACCTTCGTTTTTCCACTCGGCTTCTGAAATAATCGTTTTAGCGTTAAGATCTGCCCGACTGTACTTCTCTGCACGTCTCGGAGCAACAGAACATCAGTACCTCTTATTCTCTGCAGGGTTACTTGGGGTTTCCAGCTGACGTCAAGCAGTTTACGTTGGCGGTCCAGCTGTTCCTCGTACCGGCCGATGGTTTTATCAAACTCTGTGAATATTTCTTCAGCTGCAGCGGCCAGTCGCTCCCTGATAAAGTATCTCAGAGACTGAGACAGAGACATAGCTGCTGCAGAGACATCAAAAGACATATCGCACTGCTAACTCTGCTAAGGGGCCGAAAATTCTTCTTCGTTGTGTGGAAAAGGCGCTTTTACTCATCAGCGCCACCTGCTGAAAAGAACTAGAAATCACTTTGCTGTTTTTTTTAATCCTAAAACCGACATATAGAAAAAAAAAACTGCAGCAGGCGACATTTAGCTACAATTTGCATAGGTGAGTCAGTTTAAATTAATTACACTCAAGATAGAGACATTTTAATTTTGTAGGGCAAGACACAAATACATGTTTAGAAAATGTGTATTTGAGAAAGTCAAAGTCATTATATCCAATTCAAGTGAAATATTTCAATTCTTGAATGGATTTTGTTTCACTAGCCTCTCAAAAGTGTGATTATTCCTGTTGCTCCCTTTCCAAACACTTTTTTACTTCCACTTAACTTTCGATGAATACTCTTGAATAAAACACCCTATTGACAACCAGCTTCTTTAGCAGTGACCTTTTCAGATGTTTTTTGAGTTAATTAGCTGATTATTATGTGACACAATGAGATCTCAGTAAAGTGGAGATCTCTCAGTAAAGCCATAATCATCAAAATTACAACAAAAAAGGCTTGAAATATTTCATTCTAGGTGTAATGAATCTTTATAAGTTTCACATCCTGAAATGTTTATCACAATATTATAATTTCTTAGACGAACCTGCATTTAATGTCCTTGATAATCAATATAGCTTTTCATTCATAACACTTCACAGACCTTTCCTTTTAAGAAAACTGAGTTTAGTGATGAAAAACCAAGCCCAACTTTTCTCCTAGCTGTTTTGATATTCCTCTTAGTTAAAGAGCATTATGAAATGTACAATATTACACCTGCTCACCTTGGTGTGTTTACTGAAACAACTAACATGTATGGGTTCTCATGTGTCGAGATAAATTTCCTCGTTCGCTGAAACTTCTTCCACAGATGATACACAACAACGGCTTCTCTCCTGTGTGGCTTCTCATGTGCCGGGTCAGTGAAATCTGCATGGTGAAGCTTTTTCCACAAGTCAAACAGGAGAAAGGCCTCTCGCCTGTGTGAGTTCTCATATGAACAGTCAAATGATATCGTTGACCAAATTTCTTTCCACAGGTCATGCAGGAAAACGGCTTCTCACCGGTGTGGGTTCTCACATGCTTAGTCAAATTACTCCGAGTAAAAAGTTTACCACAAACTTTACAAGAACACAGATTGTTATTCAGGTGCGCTTTCTTCTGTCTTTTGACTTTTGGGTTGTCTACGTCGCCACTGTGACCTCTGATTTTCTGACGCCAGAGTTCTTCTTCTCTCGCTCCACTCAATCCTGATCCTTCACGGTGGCTTCTTTCCTGGTCAGAAAAGATCTGGACGGTGTCCTGGTCCCAGTTTGGTCCTGGGCTCATCAAAGAGACGTCTGGTTCCCGGTTCGCTCCTCCTTCGTCAATAGGACTCACTATAATGATATCAAACTCCTGCTTCAGTTCAAGTTGCTCTTTCTCCAGACTGACGCAACATTCATCCTCCTCTTCTTTTATCTGTGTTAGTTCAGGTTCCTCTTTTATCTGGGGAGATTCTGGTTCATCCTGTTCCTGTTGGCCCAAACTGGAGTTCTTGTCCCGGTTGCAGAGCTGCTGGCCAGTAACAACTTCCTCCTTCTTCCAGACAAAATGCTGTGGAAGGTCTAAAATAGCAAACAGGTACAAATGCTGATTAGCATGAAAAAATGAGGAAAAAGTAGGTGGTTTTCAAGTTTTTTATATAACTTTAGATATTTTGGAAAGTAGTGGTCATATGATTTCACCAGTTGACTTTTCCAGAAAGGGATCAAAACCACAAAAAAAAAGAAAAAAAAAAAGCGTTCACTTTCTTTTGTTTTTAAAAGAAAGTGGAGAAAAGAGACATTTCTTCATCAACTATCAGTCAATACATCAACATAACTCAAAAATATATTGTGAGTTCTGACTTTGTGAATTATTTGTCACAACATTGATGTATGAATCAGTTTTAACTTAAATATTAGTCACACTTTTAATTATGAATCTGATGACTGAAATCAAGGTAATGGTCAGTTAAATAATTATTTCCTCCATCTTAGCTGCATTACAGGAATGTTTTAGTGAACAGTCAGTAGTTTACTGATTCATTTCAGGCTTTTATAAGATAGATTTCTCATTACAGGGGATAAACTCATAATGACAGGGGAAAATCCCAAAGCTTTTACTCAAACTGCCTTTATTCTTTAGACATCACAGGAACGATTTTAATTCTTATCATAAATATTGATGATGTTATTAAGTTCACTAGACTAGACTGATTTAATCAGACTCAGTTTCACTTATTTTACCCAGAAGGTCCTCAAACCAGGCTGTCCTGCATCTCTGTGGTTAAGAGAAACACTCGTTGCTTTGGTGGTTCATACCTATTCTCTGCAGATCTATTTGGGGTTTCCAGCAGATTTCCAGCAGCCTCCGCTGGCGGTCCAGCTGGGCCTCGAACTCGACGACGGTTTTGTCAAACTCCGTGAATATTTCTTCAGCAGCGGCGGTCAGTCGCTCCCTGATAAAGTCTCTCAGAGACCGAGACAGAGACATTGCTGGCGCGGAAACCTAAATATTCAGCTCATAAGACGCAGCAGAAGAAAGCTATCTCTGCTAACAGGCACAGAAAGTCTGTTATCCAGAAAGAAACATGGCGACTCATTATCGCCACCTGCTGGAGGGATGCATTTAAAACACGGTAAATTAATTTCTTTTATACAACACATTTTCACCAACAAGGCAATTCAAAATACTGTAGAACGAAATACAAACAAAAATAAGAAAACAAAGGAAAGAGCAAAAGAAAAACAAAAACACCACATATTATAGTTTGTTCCCCATGTTTAAGAATAAGTGGTCCGTACTTTATAAACTAGTAGGGGGTTTCTCTGCCTTTAAATTTATGAGTTTAAATCAACCTGCATTTCTGTGATCAGTAAAGCAACACTAGTTCCTCTGGTGGCTCATACATATTCTCTGCAACTCTATTCTGGGTTTCCAGCAGATTTCCAGCAGTCTTCGCAGACGATCCAGCTCTTCCTTGTACTGGACGATGGTTTTATCAGACTCTGTGAATATTTCCTCAGCAGCAGCGGTCAGTCACTCCCTTATATGCTCTCTCAAAGGTGTAAATAAAGATACTGTTGCTGCAGAAACACAAATATTTAACCCAGAAGACACAATAGAGGAACGCTAACTCTGCATTACTTTAGCTAGCAATAGTGGTTCAGGTAGGAGATATATATATTTTTTTTTTCACAGATTACCTGTCTCAAACCGTCATAACATGGTGACAACTTTTAACAAATATGGAATTTCTTTTCCTTATTTATATTCTGCACCTTAAAAAATATCCAACTACACTGTACTTTTTGACAAGTCTGGATTGCTTTATGTATATTTTGCATGTTGTCTGTGACTGTTGTTGGTGGGGAGAGACATTTCAATGAGATAAAACTAATAATAAAAAAATGTAATCAACCTGTTTGCTGTATTGTATGCGTACTGTTGCATGTAAAATTTATGAGCAGTAAATACTATGCTAGTATCAGTATTGGACCAAAGAAAGCGAGGCAGTTGCAAGTTGTGACACTTTATATGGCTGAGATAGACTCCAGACACTGTAACATTGTTTTGAGGCGAGGGGGTTAAAGTTTTTGTCATGGGGCCCAAGATTCCTGGCGGCGCTCTTGCGTCACAAAATCCACAGTTTTTTTTTTATTGGAGTTTTGCAACTTTACAACACAACACAAACACAACAGCTCAGAACCAGTGTGACCAAAATCTCTTTTGTCAGTACGTCGTCTGATAAAAAATGTTCTGCCTGAGACACTTAAATGGTCTCACTTTTTCACAAACAATGCAAATTACTACACTGCAGGAACGTTTTCCACAGATCTTGACAACAGCCTCTCACTTGTGTGTTTTTATGTGAGCAGTTAAATTGGATTTTTGAAAAAAACTTTTTCCACACGTCTTACACAAGTGAGGCTTGTGGCCTGAGTGAATTTTTTTGTGCCGAGATAAATTTCCACTATTGTTGAAGCGTCTTCCACAGATCTCACACGAGAACTTCTTCTCGCCCGTATGAATTTGAACGTGACTCATGAATTGAAATTTTCGAAGGAACGTTTTTCCACACGTCTTGCACAAATGGGGCCTTTTGCCGGAATGAATTTTAGTGTGCCGAGATAAATTCCCACTATTGTTGAAGCATTTTCCACACGTTATACACGAGAACGGTCTCTCGGCTGTGTGACAGCTAATGTGACACATTAGCTGATTTTTTTCAGCGAACCGTTTTCCACATGTCTTACACAAATGAGGTTTGTGACTTGAGTGAATTTTAGTGTGCGAAGTTAAATTTTCACCATTTTTGAACCGTTTCCCACATGTCAGACACGAGAAAGGCCTCTCACTGGAATGTGTTGTGTGGAAACCGTCACCATCCCTCAAATTCTCCTTCATCCGTCTTTCCTTCTGTTCCTCTACTTTTGGTTCGTCTACATCGTCACGATGCTTTCTGATTTCCCGATGCCTTTTAATTTGTCTCAGTTTAGCATCTGCAGTTGACCCAGAGTCTTCATTGTCGCTTCTTTCCTGGTTTTGGTTCTCATTTTCAGAAGAGAACTGGATGTTGAGCTGGTCGAAGTTTGGCACAGTTCGCCTGAGGTTTCTCTCGTCACAGTCAGGATTTTCGATGAAGGTGTCGGCCTCCTGCTTCAGATCAAACGGTTCAATCTGCATCTGTGGATGCTCTGGTTCATCTTGTTCCGTTTTTACGAGGAGCGGGTCCAGATCGCTGTGGTTCTCGTGCATCTGCTGAGGTCCTGGATCTTCCCGTTTCAGTCCTAGACGTTGTGTTTCTCCTTGGTCCAAATCCGAATGACTCTCCTGCTTGTTGAACATTTCTGAAAGGTCTGGAGAGGCAACAAAAGAAATGTGATGATAAATGGGATTATGAGAACGAACACTTTGCAGTTCTAATTTCATGCACTTAAAAATGTTTTCTACATAATTTAACCTCACCATGTTTGCCAGTATATTTGTTGCACGTTTCGAAATAAGTTGCAGCTTTTAAATTTTTTGACTATATTTCAGCCAAAAGAACCATGAGGAATTGTTAAAAACGACGTCGTGACAGTTTTAACGAAGATGTGAAAACGCTTTTTTTAAATAAACAGAATACAACAGATAAAAAAGGTTTAATAAATGAGAATATTTCGTGCGAAAAATACCGCTTTTAGTGAGGAAAAATCTCGTTCAAATGTTGATAGCCTGACTTTTTTTGGGTTCTAAACGAGACCAGAGTTAAGATGTTCAATCTAATGGGAAATTGGAAGTTTCTCCAATTAGAAGCTACAACTTCTGCTTCGCCTTTGCGTTCAGATTTGAATCTGAAACACCTCCAACCAGACAAGCCGCAACTCTGTGATAGGTATAACACTCGTTGCTTTGATGGTTTCTTACCTATTCTGTGTAGCTTTATTTGGGGGTTCCAGCAGATTTCCAGCAGCCTCCGCTGGCGGTCCAGCTCTTCCTCGTACCGCACGATGGTTTTATCAAACTCCGTGAATATTTCCTCAGCGGCAGCGGTCAGACGCTCCCTGATAAAGTCTCTCAAAGACTGGGATAAAGACATTGTTGTGTGGAAACACAAATATTCAGCACATGAAAGTTGACTCTTCTAGAAATATCAGAAAGTCTCCCCCTTCTTCTTCCGCTTCCCCCCCTCTCTTCTTCTTCTTCCTGAAACTTAATGGTGGTTGGCAAAAATCGTTAGGTGAACGTTACCGCCACCAACCGGTAAGGAGTGTCGACAAAAAAAACAAAACTGTCCTATCATACAACTTACACTATTACTTACACAAATCTAGCCTGATATCCTCTGCTTCCTCAATTCTTTTGCAATAAATCAACAATGTCAACTTTAATTTTTGTATTACTGAGGTTCTTAATTAACTTGTTTCTCCGAATCCGGTCATTTCTGCAATGCAAAAGTAATATATTCTATTTTCTCATCTTCCCCACAACCACATTTCCCTGTCTGATGTTTTTCTATCAGACAGAATAACGCGCCATTCAATCCACTGTGTCCGATTCTAAGTCGTGACATAATTATGTCTTCTCTCCTGTTTCTTTGTGTTCTTCTCATTTGTCCAATTCTCGTTTGGATTTTATGAAACCATCTCATTTTTCTTTGTAAAAAAATATATTCTTCTTGTTAATTTTGATTGTGCTTGGTAAGCAGCATTTTGGTGCTTACCAGTCACAGATGATTAGTTTTCATTGTAATAATGATCCAGCAAGTCTACAAGGAAGCACTTAATAGTTCATTAAATTATTGGGGTGGTCTGAAGATGCTGTATTTGTTTTTTACCCCATTCCATCGGTTTTTATCAATTCTGGTCGCTGTTGTACTCCCCTCCAGCAGATGGCGATGATGAGCACACGCATTTCTCTATTGCCTCTCCTTGAACCAGTACGCAGGCTTCCTGTGTCGGATAGCAGCGTTAACTTTTCTCTAGTACATCTTCCCGGGTGAATATTTGCGTTTCTGCAGCAGCAATGTCTTCATTTCAGTCTCTGAGAGACTTTATCAGGGAGCGACTGACCGCCGCTGCCGAGGAAATATTCACAGAGTTTGATAAAACCATCGTGCAGTACGAGGAAGAGCTGAGTCATCAGCGGAGGCTGCTGGAAATCTGCTGGAAACCCAGAATAAAGCTGCACAGAATAGGTATGATTAAAAATCGTCATGTTTTAAATTAACCCTAACCCTAAACAAACAAAATTACCCGTTTTGTTTGTTTACTACGTCATCTCTCAGTAATTTGGTCAAAAAGGAACTGTCTAATTTACAAACCGTTATAAATTATGATGTGGACGAGAATTTTCAAAATGTAAACACAAATCTGAAAAATGTGGCGTGCATTGGTAAGCAGCCCACTTGAACCCATGATTTATTGAACCTTTGCTGCAATAACATCTAAGACTAAGACATTCTCTTTTGCAAATAACTTAACCAATTGGCCTGGAAGGAGAGGATCAAAGCATATAAATTTAAGTCTTACTTGATGTCAGTTTTTTTTTTTATTCACAAAAGTGTTATTAGTTTTCCTTTCCACACAATGAATTGTAGGTAAGAAAACTCCTAAAAAACGAAGCTTTAGTCTCATCTCACAAGAGCATCTTCTTTTACATGTTTGGTAAGGAACCCGAAATAGAAAAACTGAAGTATTTTTGTTTTCTACTTGCATTAATCAAAAATGTTTTTCTTTCTTTTGCCTGTCCAGACCTCACAAAGCCTTGTGTTTGGAAGGAGGATGACGTTCTCACTGACCATCAGCTCTCCAGGCTAGAGATGAACTCTGGTTTGGACCTGGAGGAGATGCAACCTTTATGTATCCATGAGGAACTGGGGAAACCAGATGCTCAACAGATGAAAGAAAACCAAGAAGAAATCGAACCAGCACAAATTAAAGAAGAACAGCAGAAATCGATGATAAAGGATGAACAGGAGGAACTCTATATCGGTCTGGAGAAAGAGCAGCTTGAGCAGCGTTGGCCAACTGATTCCTTCATAGGAGTCACTGTTCATGAGAAAACAGAGAAGAGGAAACCAGAGTCATACAAGGACCAACTCACCATCCAGACTTCCGCAAAGCCTGAGAAACAAAACCAGGGAAGGAGCAACAATGAAGAATCTCGATCAAGCAGCGCTGAGGAAGCAGAAGAAAAGAGTTTTCAGCATTTCAGAGCTGAAACTGGGAATGTTGTCAGTCCAGAAGCAGAATGGCATGAGATAATGCACACAAATTGCAATATTTCAGCTTGTAATGTTTGTGGTAAAGTTTTTGCTCCTAATTATTTGACTGATCACATGAGAATTCACACAGGTGAGAGGCCCTTCTCATGTCTGACTTGTGGAAAAAGCTTTACAATGGCAGCTACATTGAAGGTTCACATGAGAATTCACACAGGTGAGAAGTATTGTGGAAGACATTTCAGTGATAAAGCCTGTTTATCTCGGCACATAAGAACTCATACAGGTGAGAAGCCTTTTTTCATGCTTGATCTGTGGAAAAGGATTTCCACAAAGAAGTAATTTCACTGAACACATGAAAACTCACACGGGTGAGAAACCTTTCTTTTGTCTGACTTGTTGGAAAGAAATGCAGCTCCAAAGAAGTAATTTCTCTGAACACATGAAAACTCACACGGTGAGACCTTCTCATGTTTGACTTGTGGAAAACGTTTTGGCGATAGAGGATGTCTATCTCGGCACAAAAAAATTCATACAGGCGAGAGGCCTTTTTCCTGTATGACTTGTGGAAGACGCTTTATTCGAAATAGTCATTTGACTACTCATATGATAACACACCGAGGTGAGCAGGTACGAGTTTATGATACTTCATTCATGGAAGTACTTCAGAACTGCCAGGAGGGAAATTTAATGTCTAACATAACCATTTAAAATGTCTTATTATTATTATCATCATCAAAATTTTCTATCATTGTATTTAATGGTGTTTTGTTCATTCATATCTGTGTGTAAACTATATTTTCTACAGACTAAATGAAAAATTAGTGCATCAGTGCCAAGTGCACTGTCATGTCCATACAAGAATTATTCCGGTTTCTAGAAGTGATAGTTTTCAATGCAGTGTCATTATTGAAAGAATCAAATTGCATGACTGTAGTGTAAATATAAAAGAGATTTTTTTTTTCTTTTCCAAAAAACATTACAGCTCACAATTTCTCTTAAAGAACTGGAAAAAGTCCAGTCCTCAAGGGCTGTTGTCCTGCAACTTTTCGATGTCTCTCTGCTTCAGCACACCTGGCTCCAATATTAGCTCATTAGCATAGCTCTGTAGTACATGACTCCATGCTAGACAGGCAATCTCACCACTTTGGCCCTCGAGGACTGTAGTTTGAAAACACTGATCTAAATCTTAATATATGTAAACCACCTCTATTGATTTATGGTTCTACTTTACTCTTGTTCCCATCCAAAAGCAGAGAAGACAAAAGCATCTTAATGACCCTTCCTTGTACTTTTGAACTCCAATCTATAGTTTTTGACACATTTACCACAAAACAGTGTATTGTATGTTTTTTTTTTTATTTCAAACTAATTACCCATAAAAATCTTTTATCATTGAAAATCAAAACTTGTGTTATCCTTCATCATGGATGTAGATAAGAGCTTTTAGATAAAGTTTAGCTACACTAGCAACTAAAACATGTTTCACATGACTTTATTTTGATTAAACAATTGCGGTGTTTTGTTATTGTGATGCAAATCAGAAACATCTTTACACCTGTCATCTCTCCTACTCTCTATTCTTATTAATATTTTTTTTTCTGTAGTTCTGAACAGAAAATAGGGAAGTAGTTCCTACTTTTCCAGTTCCTGACTAACATGCTGTCACCAGTTTGGGGCCTTCAATTATTTCTTTCGTCAGTAAATTCAACCCCAAGTTCAGTTAACTTCAGGTCCAAGATGTGCTGGCACACAAACACCAGACTGAGCTCTAGATGTCTGTGGTAAAATGGCTGGAAATAATTCTCTCACCATAGACACTTTATATGTGAAAAGCAATGATTCAGTACCTTTGAACTGGAAGTGTAGACAAATACTGACATCTAGTGGAAAGAAGTCAAATTACATCCTGTTCTCGTGTTTTCTGATTCTATTGCACTTCATCTCGTTTGTATTTTCCTGTAAAGAACTTTAAATTGTGCATTAAAGGTGTTCCAAAAATAAACGGGTCTTGAATCTATAATATTTCTCTGTTTCATAGTTCATTGCAAGGAAACTCAATGTCAAGACAATATATGTAAAAGAGAACCCAGCAATCTAGGGACCCTTCCAAGATATTTGCTTTGTGTTTGAGACAGCAGCTCTAATAAGGATGGAGCTCTGAGAAATCAGAGTTTTCATTGGGAGTGACCAGGATTAGAAATTACAACATTGGAGAGACATATTAATTTGATCAGTTTGGACACAAAGTTAGATAGACATGACTTGGACATGTGCAGAGGAAGAACAGTGGACCTTGTTAACCATAGAGCTGCTGGGCAGGAGGACAAAAAACAAAATAGAGAAGGTTTATTGGAGGAGTACAGGAGAACATGCAGGAGTCTGCCTCTGCGAACCTTTGGGACTCTTGGCACATCAATACTATTGATGTATTTTTTCCTCCTTTGTTTAATCTCAACCACAATAATCACAAGTATGGCTACTATGCATGTTCTACAAAGTCAATATAGGGCTTATTCTGTTCTCCAGCTGAATTTAAAATGCATCAGCGAAATGCACGTTTAGCTGTTTGCTAGTTTTGGTCTAAATGGAAACAGATTTCCAGTTTGTCTATTTTTGGCCATTTTATGCTTGGAGGTTTTGAACAGGACTGCTAATAAATTTGCTAAAATGAAAAAGAGAAAATCTCAACCACAATAATCACAACTATGCCTACTGTGCTTGTTCTATTCTTCTGAGTGATATTTAACCCTTAGGCCCTTACCACAGTCTTATTGGGATAAGTTCTGTTTTGTTTTTGTTTTTTACCTCTTTGTAAATGTACTGTTTCTATGATAATTCATTCCTCACACTTCCCTGGTTGAATTAGGTTTTACTTTCAGCCTTATGTTCAAGTGTACTGCTATTTTTGCTGTTTACTTCATGAACTTGTCTGACAAGTCTTAAAATTTGCGCCAAATTGTGCAGGAATCCACATTAAATTCAGTTCTTTTCTGAATCCGGTGATAGTTAACATAACATCTTGCCTTGTATCTGAATACACATGACGGATAGTTATTGGGGGAAAAAAAAGATTAAACATAGCACCTTATCTCTAATTTAGTTATTTAAATTGCCAAACATTCTGGATAAACACCTACTTTATCATGAATTATGATGAATCTGACTGAGCTTGAGCGATTTTACGGAAAAGACGTCAGAGTCTCTAAATAAATGAATAAATGCAAAGCTCCTGTAGGAGTTAAAGCGAACATAAAATATGAGCATGAGAGGAGGAGGTGGCTGAAATGAAATAGATGTTCAACTGGCGAGAAAATGTTTGGCATCATCACACCTCGTGACTACGCTTTCAGGTCAGGGTTCGTTCATAAAATATTTCCTCTCCACCACTGGGAGTAGATTTCTACCTATTTGTCTAATTTAGCCATGGTTAGTGAATGACAACAAAAAACACCCACTGAAGAAAAAAAAAAGTGTTTCTTCAGTGAAGAAACACTTTTTTTCCCCCACAAAGCAGGAAGTAACACCAAAAGACTTGCAGATATATTTGCAGTATGAGCTGGTTTCTATTAAGTTTTGACTCAGGGGGCTGAACACATCATTAATTTTGTTTGTTTCTATTGGTCCAAAATATTTGAAAACCATGCATTTACTTGTCACTGCACCGTTATGCACTACTTTGTGGTTGTTTATCATCAAAATGCAAATAAACTTCACTGACATTTGAGGTTTTAACATGACAAAGTAAAAAGGAAAGGAACTTCTGCAAGGCACTGTATGCTGTTTCTCACATCTTATCTATGCCACCAAACCCAAAAGCTTGCAGACTAAAAAAGTGTGTGGCATGAAGCTAGAAGTGTTCAGCCTGTGTGTGTGTATGTGTGTGTGTGCGTGTGTGTGTGTGTGTGCACGTGTGCATGTGTGTGTGTGATGAGGGGCTCCAACTCCCTCCACAGTCTATGGAACCTGATACTTGATGACTCCTCATCACAAGAATGTGAGTTTCCTTCTCTTGGAGCATCTGGCCTGATGCCCGGCCACATCTCCATCTTTCTGTGTGCGCTTGAGAGTATTACTTGTTACAATTTGCCCCCCTTTAATGAGTGGCCTCTTTGTGCACAGTGAGACATTCTTTCTATGATGGTTGTGCTGTCACTTTTGGGAGGAAAACAACAACCTCTTAATGTTTGTTTTTAGCAAACTTATATTGGTAGTGAAAAAAAGAGCCCCATTACCTCTTCACTTTTGTGATTATAGAATCCAGGTCCATTATTTGGTTTCTCATCCGCCTGGTACACGAAGCTTGGTGCCTTTCATGTGACGCCTAGAATGTAAATCACCCTGGTTGGATGTTTGGCAGTGAAACGCTGATGTTTATGTTTTTATATAAAGGCCTGAAGATTATTTTTTGTGCATAAAACGGTAACACTGCGCTCATGTGCATGTCATGGTCAGACTGGCCATTGACTTTATATGCAATTCTGCTTGATTCTCATCTCGCTTCAGTGCTCAATCTGGGATTTGTCCCATTGAGCTCGATTTCTCAGGATGCATGCCATTCCTGGTCAATCACCAAATGGAAAGAGGAGTTGTGAACAATGATGTTGACTTTCTGTTTTAGAATATTCTCTTCCATTGTTTTAGATTGACAATAGTAGCAGGTGAAATGAATGAGTCTGTGTTTGCCACGTATCTAAATACCAATCTATTAAAGTTGGAGCAAGAGAAATGTTTAAGATACTTTATTGCTGCCAAAGATGTCGCGGTCCTTCAGTTTCTCTTTGTTTGAGTGAGAAAAGGTCTATATGTTGGGAAATCAATGCAGCCTTGTAAGACAAAAGTAGAGCATTTTGTTATCAGAGTGTGCTGCCGTGTTACATCTTTCAGAAAACTAACATTTCAGAAAAAGATCATTATACCTGCAGTCAAAAACAAACTCTCAAAAAAGAGTTTGTTTGGTGATTGTAGTGTGACATTATGGGACTGCTAGGCTGATTAAAATCCTGAACAACTTTATTTAACTCTGTTTTTTGCCAGGGGAATGTATCCTGACCAATTCATGGTCTTAATCTAACTTGGGATATGCAGCTGGACAGTGATCTGAAGGACACCATCACAGTCGACCTCTGAGTGACTCAAAAAATAAATGAAAAACTCACTACCATAATTATTGCAAACACTTCACGGCAATTATTGTTTCAAATGACAACAAAGTGGGCAATACGTTCCACATACGGCTATTTTGGTATGATTCCTTTCATAAATTTCATAAATGAAATAGTTTTTTTTTTCAAACCTGCATTTTGCAGCCACTCACCTGATTTTTGTGTGATAACATTTGTTTTGTCTGACAACAAAAAAGAGGGAAAACGTTTCTCCAGCACTGTAAAACGTCTGCAAACTTTTTGGATTTCTGCTCTTGTTTACACCGATACCTCTGACCTGATACTTCAACAACTTCACCGCATCCTGCTCTCCATCTTTTTAATGACTCAGCAGCCATTTATTTTTCATGTTTATGTACAAGATTCCTCCGAGTCCTGGGTGTATGAGTTTCAGAGAGTCGGAGAAAGCAGCAGGTATAATTGAAAACAAAGGGCTTCTTGTTCACAGCAGTAATTCATCCTCATTATGTTCATCATTTGTTTACACTGTTAACCCCCTCACTTCCTCCATCCCTCACTGTGGTGACATGTTCATTTAGTGCAGAGTCTGTAATCAATGTTTACACCTTTCCTGCCCTTCACTCACGACACGATGTGCGGCTCTAACCTGCTGCTGTAAATTACCCTCGAGCAGAGGGAGCTGCTTAATTTATACAGATCCAAACCTAAAGATAAACCTATCTGAGATCTCATTGAGGAGGCTGTAACTGGAGTTAATGTTGGGAAGCAGGATGGATGAGGTGAGCTTGATCATGATGACTTCCACGCGGGGAAGGAGCAGGCGAAGGCCAATCCGAGAGGTTAATGTTTGAGGTGAGCTCTTGGTTTACAAAGAGACAGTCCTGAAAAATATTTCAGACATAAAAAAAAAATAAGGGCAGAAGGAAGGGAGAGAGATCAAGTGAGCGGCAAAGAGAGAGAGAGAGGAAGAGAGAGAGCAGGAGACAGAAAGTAATTGGTGCTATGATGGCTTCCAGCTGCATGGCACATAGCCAAACCAAGTTTTCATGCTGTGCACATACACCTACGGTCACACTGCAGCATGAAAACACAATCTTTGCTTTTCCTGAACATGTTAGTGAGCTAAACTGCTCTTGTTTGTTTTAATCTGAAAAAAAAAAACCCTGAACAGGATTAAAATACTATGAGTTAAATATAAACATGCTAAGTGTCACTTAATAGAGGTTGGTTTTCATCCCATAAATTACAATATTTAATGCATCTCATCATATATAATCATGATGTGAATATAACATGTGCTTTCATGCAGGATTGAGAAGTAGACATTTTTTATTTATTTTTTTTCATCTGGATACATTTCTCTAAGAGAACATGTTTAGATGTTATCAAATTAACCAGTAATCCAGAGCAGATGAGATTGAGGACCACAGCGATGCATGGCTGAGATCTAATGATTGTTGACCTGGGCATGCACAGCTGAGCTGGTATGAGATTCTCTCAGTATGCTAACCTGGAGTGTGAACACCACACTGTTGCACTGTATTTACACAAAATCACAAAATCAATAATGATACAACCTAATGGCTTTATAAAAAGTAAAACAACTATGCAAAAATAACCTGACATGATTATTCAAGCTTGTTATTAAAGTAACACCTTGCAGCAAGAAGATCCAGGGTTCGAATCCTGGCCTGGGGTCTTCCTGCCTGGGGTCTCCCTTCCTGTCGTAGGGTTGCCACTCGTCCCGTAAAATACGAAATCGTCCCAAATTTGGCTGTTAAATGTCGAGTCCTGTATTGAAACTATACAGGCCGCAATTTGTTCCGTATTTTCATAAATGTCCTTGACTCTACACCCGCGTCCTTGGAAGCAGAAATTTCTGCAAAAATACATACAGAAAGGGCCTGTGCACATATGGGTTTTCCCTGGGTTCAAAAACATGGCTGAACAGTTACTTGGTCTCTCTAATATGGTTGGACTAGAGTTCATCTGTGGTTTCATTAGATTCATTTTCACACACCCTCTAAGGTCCAAGCTCATGTGAAACCCAGTGTACGTCATGGTGTTTTCCCACAGGCGGTTTACAACAGCATAGTAAGCTCAGAGATCATGGCAGAACTAGTGAACTGTTCACAAGTTCAGAGCAGGACAAAATACTAATTGGCAAGCTGTAATATCTCATTTTATTTGCCTTGCAACAAGGAAAAAAGAAGAAAAGGTGTTGGTGGGAGGTTTGTGTGCTGTATCAAACCAGAGCTGGGTTCGATACTGGAGTTTAATGTTTTGGTCCAACGCTATGTTTCTCTTCAAGGCTTTGGATAATCGCTCCTCAAATCTATCCATCCTCCTACTTTCTGGCTTCTTGAAGTTGAATTTTTGGGGCTGTTTTCCGCATAAACAAGCACACCAACAAAATTCACACCAGTCATACAATAATTGCTTAGGAGGGCAAAAAGTTTGCCACGGGGGGTTGTGATAAGAGGGGCGGACGGCATGACGCAGAGAACAAATTGACGGGACTCCGAGAATGGGAATTTTTTTCAGCAGATCGGCTCGACCTTGCAGCGTCCTTGAATTGCCTTTAGGATTGGTTGTTTGTCCTGGGTGTCTCTGAGTTGCCCTGTGATGGACTGACGACCTCTTCAGGGCGCACAGCGCCTCTCACCAAGAAATATCATGGAGAGCTAGCTTGGTTGATCAGTGATTGTTCTTCAATGATTTGCACCCCTCCTCAGCTTCTGCCACCCTTATCCTCTTACACACATCACTAATTTCTCTCTTTTGTGGGTGTTTTATGTTTCAAACAGCCACCGAAAACAGTCACAGCTTGTAAAGACCTAATAAAAAATAATCCTCATTAAGTGTAGTTAAAGGTAACACCCAACCAATCTTGCTCCACCTGGCATTGAGTAATTGACAGAAGAAGAAATAAAAACAGAAACAGAGGCCAGTATTTCAATATGCAAGATTGTCAACTCTATTCAGATTAGTCTAACTAGTGAAAAAGTTCTTTTTTTTTGATGTGGTACTTCTGTGTCTAATTTTGTAATGCCGCCCTGGGCAACCGCCCACATCTTTGTAAAGGAAAACAACCCAATAAAAACTTTTTCCACCTTTAATTAGACTTTTATACTGAAAAAGTCATTTTTAAATCAATCGAATCTGTAGGACAATATGGATAATATGGAAATTAATCTTCAGGAACCGAGCTGCAGTAGGAGACGCCAACTGCTCGAGACCAAATCTCCATGACAGCCGCCCATATGGGCAGATGTGAGCGGGGTCTCGGCAGGGATATGTGCTTGAGTTGAAAACAAAACCTGACATCTGTTAGATGATAAATTAGTAAGTTCGTCTGCAACTGAGGAGTGACTCTCAAAGCTAATCGCTGGCTCGCACACATGTACACACAAGGCTAGACAGCCAAAATAAATTATGAAAAAAATAACCACATTTCATCCATAAAGACAGGAAATAACAGTTAACTCTTTCAAGTTTTTAAAAAAAATGTATTTATTTGCTGCTGTTTTGCCATTATTATTGGTTTGATTCTATTAATTGTTGACAAAATGAAATTTAAAAATGGAAAAAAAAACATAAATATTTTTTGTTGTTGTTGTGGTTCAATTTCCAAGCACCGTTAAAATGATTTAACAGCATTAAATCATTTTATTAAGAAAGAAGATAAAGGGACTGCCGAGAAGCAGCTACTATTAACTTACTACATATTTTATGACTCTTAACATCAAAGTGCTCAGCAGTTCTAATTTATCAGACATATAAAAACAATTTCTCATGAAGGGAACATTTTTATTTATTTAGTTATTAAACAGATGTTTCAGCCAATAACTCATAAAACGGGATCTCATCCTCCAACTTATCTCCATCACAGTGTCATCACTGAATGATGATGTGCCAAATCTGCTCCAACAATCTGGTTAAGGACCAGAACAAACAAAAAAAATAATTTAAAACATTTGCAAACCCTAAATGGATCAGGCAGACCTGTCCTCTTGATGGTCTGCTGACAGGCAGACCATCAAGCCATCAAAATGATTTAGTTGTAATTGCATTCCAGTTGTGCATCTGCCGGTGAGACGCAGGAAGCAGAAATTGAGGAAATGCATCCCAAAATGCTGCAAGATCATTTGGCGAGTCAGAAGATTGAAAATGCAACACAACTGAAGACACAGAAGTGATTTACAGCGCCTTGCCAAGCTATTCATCGCAGCCGAGCCTTGGTTAAAAGGTGAATTTTGTTAGAGAGGTTCAAAGCTTACTTTGAGCTTTCATCTCCATCCCTGAAAAGAATCTTCCTGCCAGATATTTAGCCGACGCCTTGTTTTACACCGCAGGTTAGAGCAGGACTGTTCAGCAACAGCGTAGCTGCTAAACAGGGCTTCAAATGGCTAATCCCTTTCTTCATGTTGTCAAACTGGCTGCTGTTTGACATTCTCTTAGCTCCTTCCTCTGTCTTCCCCCAGTTCAACCTGATCAGAGGCTGCCTCCACTAAGCTAAACACTTGGCAGCTTCAGAGCTTCAATTCCTTCTTATTAAAAAATAAGATTTTCTTCTTATGGCTCATCTGCTTTACCATGTGGCTGTGATTTTAAATGCCATTGGAGTCTGAGATAAAAGCCCAAATCCATGTTTGGCTCAGAGAAACTGGAAGCCGGAGGTTTGTGTCTCCCTCTTGCATTGACAGAAGCCCACTGTTCTGCATTCAGAAGGCTTTACGGCGGGAATCTTTGCAAACATGAAAATGAAAATGATTATTGTTGACATTTGTTACCCCAGATACATTCAAGCTAATCTAACTTTGTTTTTTTGGTTTTTCAGCTACTCAGGTCGCCGCTTGTTGAAATGATGTTACTGCGCAGCGTGGAGCATGAACCGCGAGGAGTTTCACTCATGTGATGACATTTAGGCCTTCAGTGGTTGACTATATCGTTCCTCATGGTGTTTATTCTCTCAGTAGGAGACGGGCCAAATCCCAGACTGTAGCACGGTAAATTAACATTGCATGAGTTGACTCTTCACTTTCACAGCCATATGAGCAGCTATCAGAGTGACACAAGAGAGTCTTATTATGCATGGTAGTAAATGACTAATCTTTAATGAGACCCACATTTAACCTTCTAATGGCTCTTTATTAGACTAACGAGCTATGCCCCAGTGTGATGTGCATGTGTGGAAAAGACAAGCCGTCTGTGTGTGTGCGTGTGTGCGTGTGTGTGTGTATGTGTGCAGACTGCATGTGAGAGCAGCAGCGAAACACTAATTAAGCTGTCGGATGGTACGGCAGATCAGGCGGGGCCCCCTGCAGAGTTTTCGGCCCCTGTAGGCAAACAGGCTCCATCTCTCAGCCAGCCAACCCAAATACATCCGAGCTCCGGAGCAACACACCTCCGCCCGCTATGGTTAAAAAAGTGAAACCCAGACAGGCTCTGTTTTCTCATGACGCATCTCAAAGGTGTTTTTGCTGGTACTGTTGTGATGCTCTGCATCTGCGTTTTACACATGGAATTAGCTCACTTTTCTTTGCAAAATAGCTGTCATTCAGTTTTGATGGAGAACATCTGTAAAAACCAATTGTTACGTTTCTGACAAGAGCTTTAGCTGAACCATTCTAATTCATAAATATAATCTTATCATCTTTATTGTGCTAAAAGTGACTAATGTCTAATATCACGGGCAAGAAGAGGGCCCCCTATCGACCACACGAGGAACTACAAGTCCAACAGCAGACCAGCCATACAATGTCCACCGTCTCCCAGTGCCAAATGGAGCTGCAAGCTCTTGATCTACATTATAATGCTGCTTCTGCATTTTTAGGCCATATTGTTAGGATTTCTAGGCGTCATCGACACAAGCTGGAGTTGGCTGTAACAGCATACCTGGTCCCACTAACACTGAAGCATGTTTACCTGTCTTACCTTTCTTGGTGCAGCCGGTTGCCAACTTTTAGGGATTCTTCCCTTACCGCACATCTCACCGCATCTTCCCGGCTGCTTGGCAAGTCAAACTATGAACAAATGAAAGTGTAGGTCAACCTGTGGATCCCTTCTGTGCCACTAGCAGAAATGAAAGAAAACCACTCAAATCAGAACATTAAAATTGACAACCATAACGGACCAAATGTTACTAAAATTTATGAGTATAAAGTAATGTTGAACTCACCGGAGAGAATGTACTAGAAGTATGCAGAGCTTTTGTTCCAAGTCTACAGGAGGCCAAACGTTTCCAGCATACCTATATACTATGATAATGGTGTTTTTATTATTAAAATATAATAAAAACACTATGACATTCTCAAACACAAGTTCATGTGTTTGAGAATAGCAAAGATAAAAGTAAGCCAAATATAAAGGGTGCAACAGCTGCTGTCACTGAGTTTTTTTTGTTTGTTTTTTTACACAGAGGGCTTTCAAATTACTTGCCCTGCTCATTTATTAGATTATTGGGTCTAAACGACTTGCAACTGCTCTGTAAAAAATTCTCGTCTGATTGAGATTTGCACATTTTGTCACATGTCAAAACCTAATTTATTCTCTCTGGGCAAAACTTCTGGAAGTGGCTTTCATGCATGTGCCATTTTTGCTTTAATTATACCGACGTATGTGACTCTGATTGAATGGACTCAGAGCTCGCCCTTTTTCGCCACAGGTGCTCATAAATGCTGTTCGCGCCAAACGCAAATAGAAGTTTCCCTTTTCAGTTGCGCGTACCTTTGTGTTTCATGGAGTATCCACGTGAAATATGTGCATACATCACAGCATATGGCATCCTGCGGTGGTGCTCTGCAGGCCTCTTAAAATGGCTGCTGGGAGGCAGAAAGCTCCTTTTTTTTTTATTAATGGTACACCTTTGATTAATCTCAGCAAATCTGTTCCCCATCCAGTGGTCGGGGATGCGCGCACACACACACACACACACACACACACACACACACACACACACACACACACATATGCATACATATATATATACATGCACATACACATGCTGTCAGTGAGTGTTGACACAATCCAGATGTTGGCAGCTCAGTTCCAAATGAAAGCAGGGCAGTCATCCAACAACCTGAACCACTCGCCCCATCAAATGATATGTTTACAATAATACTGTTCAGAGACTCTGGAGACACACGCACACGTGCGTACGCACGCACATGCCTAAACCCACACACGTGCATCTAACACGCACGCTTTAGAAGCAATGGGAAATGAACTAGTGGAAATCCAGAGTTCCACCAGTGTGGGAACTCTTGCTGCGACGCGAGAGACGGACGACAAGAGAGGCAAAGAGAAACATCTTGCTGGAACAGATCGTCCCATCTTGTCGAATTGCAATCCTGTTTGTCTCTGTGCTTCTTCTGAGCGCCGGTGAGACAGTAACATTTAGGGGATGGAAAGGTTATAGTGCAGGTATGTTGTGTGCCTCTGAGTGCTGGAAACAACACGGACAGGGGAAAAGTAAAACGCCGCTGCTTCCGCGGAGAGGAGCTTTACAGATCAGATGGGAGCTACTGTTTTCTATAAAAATGGCAGTTAAATATTTACCTCTACTGGACCAACAAACACACATTTTTGACTAATTTTACATGTTGTAAAAGCAAGCATTAATTCCAGATGCTGAGTTGTTGACATTCTTTTTACCTGGGAATTGAGTAATTATTTTCTATGGAAAGCACACAAGCTTTATTTTCTTACAAGAAATTTTGCACAGAAAATACACAAGAAATCTCTGCTGCTTTACATCAAAGATCTGAACTGTAACTCTTGAGTATTAATTACCATTTGTACTGGAATTATGTGTGAAAAAATAAATCACATTGTTTAAAGATACCTAAATAATGCTACTTTCTCACTGAGAATGAAGCCATTCACTGTTATTTTTTAAACACCTATTGATCGTTTGTTTATTATTTGACCATTTTGGTCAAACTTAACCATGTTTTGATTTGCAGCAGATGGTTTTGGATAAAGGGGCAATATAAATGTATTCCACACAGTGCTATTTTATAGCCCAATCTAGTAACTTTGTTACATTCAGTTGTCAAAAATTGCTGTAAATACCAAACATTAAAAAACAAAAAGGCTGACTCAGCTCCACCAGACGAGCTGCTGTTGCTAGTCTGGTGGCAACAATGTTCACTAGTTTGCAAACATTGTGCAAACAAGTATGCACAATGTTTGCTGATATCTAGGACTACAACGTAACTCTTTGCTTGACTTATTGTATCATTGCCTTTAAAGCCTGATTTGTTGACCTCTGTTGTGGACCAGAATGTAAAAATGTTAAACTTTCTTTCCAGACAAAATAAGAAAATCTGCTGAAAGCTTCCTGTGTCTCTCTGGTTGATTCAAGAGGACTCTGATAGGTCAAACTGTGCTGCAGACACAAAACTACTGAGTCTGAGAGCATTTTTCGTACATGATGCTGGTGCACAACGGATTGTCGTCGCACGAGGAAGCTGCTGAACGTCTCTGGAAAGAGATTCCTCTGAAGCAACTTCAGGTGAACTTTATCACACGCTCACTCTTTAGGTAAACAAATGTGGGCAAGAAGTATGAAGACACTTACTTTCAGAAACATTTTCGTCAAAACGATCATTTTCACAAAGTAACGTTGCAAGACATTCTTTGCGAATTTCTAATCAGATCAAGTTTTGCTTTCACTGGAGACAATAAAGCAAAGAAAATGTCTGATAAAGAACTTGATACAATCATCGGTTCCAGCAGCACAATTATAAAAAAAACACAAGTGCGATCTTTAGGACGTTATTATCCATAAAGCACTGATGAAAATGACACTCCCACAGGATGTGCATGTTTTTAAAGAACTCCCATCAAACATATTTCAGTAACTACGACTGCTGATGTACCGATTAAAATAATTCTTTATTTATTGCTACAGAACATTTCAAAACTAAAATCTGCTTGGCTGCACAACATGAGGAAATATTAAGATCACTGTGTTGTAATGTGAAATCATTCAAACTCATGGTGCCTGGTTTGGCACAGGGAAACATACTGTATTAGGATACATTGAGAAATTAATGAGCAATTAAAGTTGAGCTTTAACTTTTTCTGTAAAATGTTTAAGAATTATTAAATTTTACCTAGAATATTTATATATACATAAAACAATAACTAAATAAAAGTAGGTTTAATATCAGCATAACTGTCTACATGGATCCAGGACCAGTAAGCGTCACCATTCCAGGCATTTTGCACTTGCTGAAAAAACAAGATTATCTACTGCTAGGTGAATGTCAGTCACTGACATCCTGCCAAATTCAGTTCCACGGGAAACAAAATTAAAGCAACAGTTTTCTGTTGTTTTTATGTGATAGCGAACAGTTCTGCCGGTCTCTCTGGAGGTAACATTATTTGTCCGTTTGTCGGTCCCGCCTGAAATGTTGCAGGCTAATGGGCGGATTACAACGTAGTTTCACAATCCCCAGAGGACTAATCCTAATTAGTCTGGTGATCCCCAGACTTCTCCTCTTGTGGCTCCATGAGTTTTACATTTGCGGTTTAGAGTGAAACATCTCAACAACAGCTTAATGGGCTGCAGTGAAATGTGGTATACAGACTGACTTCCTGTCAGTAAATGATGATTTTTGGTGGCCTTATTTACATGTTATCGTTCAGGGCTACGTTTATTTTACGCTTAATGCAGTGGGGTTGTTTTTTTTTTTTTAGCTCATGTAGCTCAAGCTTTTAGACTTAAGAAGTCTGAGTTTGATGCATATTGCTTTGCAATGGTATCCGAATATAAACTCCATTGTTCTGGGAAGCTGAAGCCACTAATTTCAATGCATTTTATTGGAACATGAAAACATGCCTTTCAACATTGTCGTTGGAAACATTTTTTAAATCGCGTAACCCTCTAGGTTAATATTTCCTACCTTTTGCTACAGTTACATCTGGAACTCATTGGTTGCTATGTCTCCACTCACTTTTCACATCTTTACTCTGAAATTATTGCCCATTTGCAAAATAGTCTAAGCTCTGTCAGACTGAATGGACAGAATCTCATGACATCAATTTTAAAGTTTTGCTTTTGAGTCTCAGTTCCGTTTAGGATTGCATTTTGACATGAATGTGGTTTGATCTAAACCATCTCACCGCAACTCTGCTGTTACGTCCAGAATTGTTCTCCAGCTGGAAGAGGAACTTAACTAGCAGCGCCTTCCCTGTTCCTGCTGACGGAAAGCATCCCCACATCATTACACTGCCACCACCATGTTTCCCCAAGGAGATAGTATGTTCTGGATGTCACTTTTATTTTTAGTATTCCCCAATAATCTTATCCTTGACCCGTCTGATGTGTTCGTTCATCTTCATTTTAGGGTAAGCAGGACAAGACACAGCCGTCTCTGTCGTCCACCTAAATAGAAAAGGAGAGCTTTAATCAGAGAAGCAGAGAAAAGCTGCAGCCAGTGGAGCTGAAAACATCCACAGCTTGGTGGGAACATCTGATGATAACAGAACTATTAGTTGTGCAAATTCTACAAATTTGGCCTTTATGGAAAGGGTTGGAGGAGAACAATTGGTGGAAGAAAGACTTGTGACAAGCCACGATGGGGAGACAGTAAATATGTGGAAGAAGGTGCAACAACAAGGTCAGATGAGACCAAAATGAAGCGCTTTGGCCCACAAGCAAAACATTAACGCTACAGATTTTAGTGAACACGCCACTCCACTGTTAAAAATGGTTGTGCCGTTACGTGGGAAAGCTTTACTGTCACACAGACAAGGAATGTGGCTAGTGAAGGTGTGAAGACGGATCAAGATGACAATGCAGGAAGAAAATCTGTTAGAAGCTGCAAAAGATTTGAGACCATTGTAGACGTTCGCCTTTCAGAAGACAAGTCTATGCGTACAAGCAGCCAGCTAATCTGCAAAGACGAATGGACAAACAGTTCAGTGTTTTTATAGACTGAACTACCCCAGAATATTTTCCCCTTTAGATACAGCAAAAGGCAGCTCTACAAAGTATTGGAAAATGCACACATCAATTTTCCAGATTTTATTTGGAAAACAACAAAATCGAAGAACCATTAGTCTTTTGCTTTCATTTCACAATTAAGTACTGCCTTCATGTTCTATCACATAAACTCCCCCTCCCCTCCCTGAAACACAATTAAGTTTGTGGTTGTAACATGACAAAATGTGGAAAGGTTGAAGAGTTGCAATACTTTTTGCAGAGAGTGTAAATGAAATGAGGAGAGAATACGTAGGACCACGATTTTACAACAAACAATGTGTCTTTCTTTGGAGCAGTGGGCTATGGAAACAATGCGGTGTTTGTGGAAAAAAAATATATATCTTTGGAGGAACAAACTTCACCAGGATTGCATAAAATGGCTGGCACTCCTGAAAACATGTGGTATGAATTATCTGCACAGCGCTGTGGGAGATAAAGACAGAGAAAAAGAGAGAGAGGCAGAGAGAGAAAAAGAGAGAGAGAGAGAAAGACATGAACGTTTCCACAAAAATCTCCTTGTCTATAATTGAACGCTGTCTTTTATTTTTGCTGTTTTCTGCCTTTTGAAGACACACTGCTCCGCGCTATCTGAGAGCTGATGGATGGGTAATGAAGTGTGGAGGAGAACGACGGCAACTTCAGCTGAAATGCTTGTCGCTCAGCCTCTCAGCCCCAAAACACTTAACAACCAAACAGACAAACCTTGCAGATGAGAACTGAAATCATTTTTTAACACGGAGACACGCTTCCCGTGCGTCACATAATCTCATCCATTAAAGGTGCGTGTGTGTTCGCTGCAGGGAGTCCATTAATAAAATATGACTGTGCCATATAATAGACTTGTCTGCCAAATTACAGGAGACAGAGAGGTAGCTTGTTAGAAGAGCTGAGGGGGAGGCATGAGTGTGTACGGGAGAGAAAGAGATGGAGCCTAAATGGACAGATTAAATGGACCGCTCTCATCAAAAAGGCGCATTAACTAAGTGTTGGTATCGTTAATAAGACACAGGCACAGGCAGGTCTAACAAGGGCTTTAAATATAACTGAGTGGACAATAAAGTGATGGATAATTGCTATGTGTTTCAGCTTGTACTTTTGCTGAAATGTACAGTGCAATGAAAAATGACTTGGCTCCTTGCAGATCTCTTCTGTCTTAAATCGAATCTATTTATGAATGCAGTTTTCACGAAACAGCTTAATTTGTTTAAAAGAAAAAAATAGAGCATTAAATAAACAATGCCCTATGTGACAAATTAATTCCTCAGGATTGTAATTGCCTTAACTGGCAATGAGGCAATGACATCACTGTGAGGCTATTTGGTTCAATGTTCTTCATAGAACTGCATTAATACTCTCATATCGGTGGCTTTTCTGGCATATTTAAGATCATAAAATGGCAACTCCATCTGAACTTTGACTAGGCTATTCTACAAACCTTACTTTAGTTTTTTTTTTTTTTTATCCAGGCGGATTTGGACTTTCTGGTGTGCTTTGGATAATTTTACACAAGTTTCCTTTGCCGTACACTCACAAACTGATGGCACTCTTCTTCAGGATATTATGCCAGAGTGCAACGTTAATGTTTCTGTTAATTATGGCAGGTCCATGTTCTGAAGGAGTGAAAATGATGTGAGACGGGCCCTGGTGACGGGCCTGTGAAACGGGTCAGCAGTGTGTCTCATCTATTTCCACCTGGTTGCTTTCTTGCGATTGAATCATGAGGCTTTAGCCTACTTCATGTTGTCAGACAGGTTCTTTTCAAGTAATTTCTTGATTTTACAGATCTGCCAGCAAACAGATCTGCATGACACTGAACTCAGCTTTCCAAGAAACACGGGTAACCATCGTTAATTGAATAATCTAACAATTACTTTTCACATTGGGCCAGATTAGTTTGAACAGCTTTTATTGGAAATTTGCATTTCGTGTATACTCAGGCTGTCTTTGTCCAATATTTATGTTTGTTTGAAGGAGCAAAGACTCCTTCACAGCCCTATGCATCTAACACTGGGAGCTTGTACACACAGAATGGAGAGCACCTCTCTAAATCCAAATCAAACTGCCATGAGTCACACTGTCACTGTGGCAACAGTGGCCGACTCCATGCAGAACACATTCTGTCATCTCTCTTTTCATTCCCCTGTGCGCCACACACAGTCACAACCGTCGCACTAATTCCTGCACAGATCTCTCAAGCGCATCAATGCATAAAGCACTTCAGGTGTTCGCATGTGACGACCAGCAGGTCAGGGAGCAGATTTATGTCCCTCAAATCTCCAGAAAGCTTCTTCCTTTTAGACCCCACATAATAAGGGGTAACATTTTCTGCTTTATCCCCAGTAAAAAGCTTTTTCTCCTGTGGATGTGACATGGAGGTTTTGGTGTTTCTGTTTTTTTTTTTTTAAAAGAGGGGACCTGGATCCGCACTCTTACTTTTCAGCCACCAGATGGTGTCTCCCATCACTGCGCAGAGAAGAATGAGAGAGGAGGGAGGGAGGAGGTACTTTGGTTGCTGCCTGCTCTATCCATCTTCATAAACACAAGCAATAGTCATCCCCTGAAAACAGCAACAGAGATAAATTGAGAGGACGCTTGGTTACGGCAGGCTTCCCGGTTAGTTGGCCAGGACTGTAGGACTATCTGTTGTAAATTTATGGCTCTGTTTGTTGTTGGTGGTCTCTGTGGGTTTGGATGTGCTTGAAACAGTCTCTGGCATTCATTGGCATTCAGTCATGCATCTTCACTCAGAAAATCATCACTGAGGGCTGAGGAGTCTGTTTAAGAAAATGCACATGTGAACATGCTCTAGTCTGGCAAAAAAAGAAAAAAAAAGAAAAGATTTTAATCTAATCTCATGTAGCTGGCATAGTCTCACCCAGAGGATGGTTTTATTTTGGTTTTTGGTTTTGACATGTGCTTTCTGGAGCACTTGGGTCATTTTGGATGGAAAAATGCATCTGAACCAGATGGATCGACGTTTTTAAAGAACGCATTCATTCAGAGGCGGAAAATCAAATCAAAGGAAAAATGCCAGTTTAATTTTATTTTGGTTAATAAGGTGCAGAAGACCTTCCCCTCAGTTTACCTTTATATACAGATTAGAAAACATATTTTTAAATGGCAAATTACGTAGATTATATGAAAATCATTTATCCACAAAAAGTAAATGAACCTAATTTATGTAACGCCCATCACTGATCAACATCAGTGGTTTACAGTGATATATATAAATACGGAGGGAAAGAGAAAAATATAAAAAAAAACTGGAACATTTTGGAAGGGGTGAAAAAGTAGACCAGACCAGCAAGTCTGCCGCTGACAACAAAATGAGTCTTTATTAGTGGCCTAGTCAAAGTCTAAGCAAAGCTGTAGCATGCTATTCTTTGACAGGATGCTTTGGATAGTTTTTTTTTTTTTTTTTCATTTAAATAAAATTATTAGCAACTGTTATTTGTATTTTCTAGTGTTATATTTGTCTCATGTTAACATGTTTTTGATGATTGTAAATGTTTTAACGTAACAACCAAAAGTATTTACTGAGCATAAATTTCTGTGGACCCCTGTTTATTTTTTATTTTTTTATTAGCAAATCTACAGAAAGACATATTCTAAATTATTTTCAACTCCCTATTGGTATTCTCAGAAGGACAATCGGAGGCTATAAAACATTGAGATTTGTGGAGATTTAAGAGGCTAGATTTAGGACAACATAACTCTGACATATTTCTTTTCTTTTGAGATGTATTGAGCAACAAAGCTTAAGATCCATGGGTGCAGCTCTGGTCAGGCTGAAGCTCTCCTTTGTTGGGTTCTTTCCCAGAAAAAAAAAGAAGAAAAGAAAATGACAAAATCAATAAGAGACGGAATTTGCTTTGCATCATTGTGAGAACACCTATGATGATTAATACAGATTTGTTGAGCATGCTCACAATGAAATCGTTTTTTCTTCTTTTTTTTTTAAGTGTACAAAAAGAAGCACAAGTAAAAAAGTGTACTGACACAACAGTGGGTATGACAAAAGCACAAAGAAAAATACACAAGAACCAAAGAGCAACCAGTTCATTTAGCTATCAGTATAAAACTATATCTGCCCAACACTTTATCAATTTAATGATTAAGTGTTTGGTGATTTCTTATGATGGATGAAGGCTCGAATTGAGATGCTTTCTTTCACTGATAAAGTTGTTTCTTAGTATTTCAAGTAGAATTGGAGTTTCCACCTCAGCCAACACTAAATTCAACATTCCTTGGAGGGGAGGGCCCACAGAGAGTTGGGAGGATGATGCTCCTAAATTTTGACCCTTTTCTTTATGGCGAGACGGGAACATTGGACCTTAAGGAGTCAGATATATGAGACAATTTATAACACCTGTCCTCCTCCCACACTATCTGAGAGCTGCACTCAAACACAACAGCTCTGAACTAATTCTCCAAATATTCACTTTCGTGCAATGCGCAGATGTTGTGGGACGTGCAGGTTTCCAAACTTCAAAAAGCTGTCGAGCTAAAGGGGAAAATGTTGGTCACAATCATGAAACAACAAGTTAGAACTGCAAACCTAGTAAATAAATTGGAATACGATTGAAAAGCCCATTTAATTTAGAAACGTTATCCCTATAGTAGAAACTCATTATAATTACATACAGTTGGAGGTTTGAAAACTTTTATTTCTGTTGATTATAATGATTTTTCACCTACATGTAATGAAAACATAACATTTAAAATTATAACATCAGACTAATGAGAAACTCTTTATAAAAAGAGGAGTGCCAGCTTAATGAAAAGTATGTTTAATACCTGCTTAAAGGTTATTTTCAAAAGGTACTTTTAATTTGACCAACAAGCCTCTGAACGTGTATCCTAATTTATTGAATATGGATGTAATTTAGCAGGTTGATCCACTAATTTAATGTTATCTTCACATTTACTCTATTTAAAGGCTCCAGCCTTGAATAAACTCATGCTTATGGTTTTGGATAATTGCACAGTTTATTTCTGAGTGTTGTTGTTCCCTTCCTGAAGAACATGGATCTGAGACGCTGATCAATTTTCAAACTATTTCACCTAGTTTAAAGAAGCACTTTACCTCACTGCAGAACTGTAGTTATAAAAAAAATCATAACTTCATCAATATTTTGTAATAAAATCTCCAAAAGGTTAAAAATATATATATATTCTAATAAGTGCTTGAAATTTGATTCTGGAAAAGTATAGGATCCAAAATTTGTAGGATTCCAGCCCAAAATTATTCATACATCTAATAAATTTAGTTGAAAATAATTTTCATTCAACAAAAGGAGTTTGTTTCTGATAGGAATAAAGATAAAATAATGTCAAAGGAGGTTTTCGATCAGATGTAATTCAAGGCCCTGGCTGGGTCACTCCAAAAACCTTTATATTACTTCTAGTGCGAAGAAACATGCTGCCAAAATAAAGTAAAAAATCTTTAAACTTAAGTCTGCAAGGGGTATTCTGTAGGTGTTTCCATTTTTTGAAAAGTCTTTACTCATCAAGTTTCGTACTGTGGATGTTGACAGTATCCACAGTATTCTGTGGATGTATGTTTGTGTCAATAGAGGATGCAGGGTCATGAAGCCAACTTTGATAGTAAAGTTGGTGGAAAAAAAACAAAAATCCATGCATTGAAGCTGAGATTGATGAGCCTGTTTTTCCCCCTGGTTAAGGAGCGCATCCATCATTCAGGATACATTTAGCACGGCTGTTTCACCTTCATCCATCTCATCCTCTCTCACGTGCAGAGGAGGGTGGAGACGAGCCATGTGGGCTCGTTTGCAGCCATCAGAACAGAGTGATTTGGGTGCAGGATCGCCTCTACTCTTGACTTCTTTCCATCGGAGTGTTTTTGTTTTTTTTGTTTGTTTTTTTTTTTTTTTTTTTTGCAGCACACCAGCGGTGCCAACAGCTCCATCAGCACCACCAGATGCACTGAGACACATTTGGGCAGCTCACTCTGCAACCATGGTAACAGGAGATTTTTACTAGTTGGCGGCAGCCAATAGCGGGGCACTTTTTGCTCACCTCCGTCCAATGACAGGACAGCCTCCAGCCCGGCCCACCTCGAACTGACACCGAAGGGGTTGTGCAAAAACGATTTTGAGATTGGCTAACGAGAACGAAGAGAGGATGTGTGTGTGTGTGTGTGTGTGTGTGTGTGTGTGTGTGTGTGTGTGTGTGTGTGTGTGGGTGTGTGCGTGTATGTATAAGAGAGAGATTCTGCAGTATAATCTGATGAGAGGATTCCCTCTCATTTACCTGCAACACTGTAGAGTAAGACTCATTCACAGAGAGAATCTTAAATTCAGCAGTGCAGTAACCCCGCTGCCTGTCATCTCACTCCATCACACCTCCTCACACACACACACACACACACACACCCGCACACACACACGCATGCAGGAATAGAGGCAAATCTCAGCATGTGACCAAGCAGTTTTTAGGGGAACAGAATAACAATACAATCTCTGACAGAAGGAAGAAAGCACGAACCACTGCGAGCTGTCAATAAAGTCATTTATTATTTCACACAATGGATAACATGAACAACTTCAACTGTAGTTCTTCTTAATAAGTGCTCAAGGCTGCCAGCCAACAGAAGGGTAGCAAAGAATGAGCATTTCTTTTTAAGGAAAGAGGAAATAAAATAATAATAAAAAAAAAGAACCTACAAGATCATGAAAGAGAAACATGACCAAAAGCATGCCAGCAGACATGGATATACATATATAATACAGGTATATATGTGCTTAAGACATATATCTGTATGCTGGCAAATGCAAATACAAAATATATGTGTATGCTTACACATACATACTGTGAGGAATATATGCATATGCATGTGCATCTAGTATTTACTCTATATGTCAAATATTTGCAGTTTTTAATATTCATACAATGTACAAAAATGCCTCATGAATTAAAAAATCCATTACAAAAAGAAACATATCAAACAATGTACAAGTCTTGGTTCAAATTCAATTGAAATTCAACTTGTCTAAAATATTTATGCATACAATCAAAATTGAGCATGCAAATAAAGGAGAGCCACTCTAGAAAAAGGTTCAAATACACAATGTATACAAATTAAAATATGCCCACGCTGTTAGAAGAGCTCACTTTGTGCTCTACAGAAGTTTATTGGTTTTCTCAGTGCCTCGTCTGCACTCTCAGTTCGGAACAACGTTATAGCTTCGAATGGGAAACAGATGCTGGAAGGATGACAACTTTTATGACTCCATGATATGAACCCCCCACGCCCCCCCCCCCTCCCCACCCCCCACCTTCCCTCTCTCCAGGTGTAAGACTCCCATCACTGCATGCGATCAGGGGAATAAGACCAGAACGTAGTTGCCAGTTTGTCTCATCCTACATGATGTCCCCATGGGACTAGTTGTACATTTAATGCAATATTACTGCAAGCTCAAAGGCTGCTTACAAGCTTGATTTCAGCGCCTTGCAAAACTATTCATACTCTTTCACAATTTATCCTGCTAAAACGGCGATTTTATGGAGATTTTATGCGACAGAGCAACGCAAAGCAGCTCCTATTCGTGAAGCAGAAGGAAAATGATACATGGTTTTTGAAATAGTTTCCAAATAAAAACCCCGAAAGTGCGATACTCTTAAATAAAATCAGATGAACCCAAAGGCCTTTGGAAGTAAATTGCTGAGCAAAAGTATTTCACTTATTGTGAGTATGAAGCCAAACTTTCTGTAAAGGCCTCAGGTGTTTGTTGGAAAACATTGTTGAACAAACATCATGAAGACCATTTAATTCATCACAGGGAAATGAAAAGACTGAAACCTACCAAGACATGATGTCCATCTAAACTGACAGGCTGGAGAGCATTAACAGGGGAGCAGCTGAGAGTCCTTTGGTAATACTTTGCAGGAATACACAGTTAACAAAGAAGCATTTATCAATGGGTATTTCTATCTCAACAGTATCTTCATATTGGTGAGATACGGCTGTGGCAGCATCATGATGTGGAGACGTTTTACTTCAGCAGAGACAGGAAACCTGGTAAAAGTTCAATTCCAGCAGGAAAAATACTAAAAACAGAGTGAACGCTAGACCCAAGCATAATCTTGTAGTAGAATGGCCTAGTCAAAGTCCAGACCTATAAACGAGCTGAGCTATATAGACCTGCAGCACGAGGTGGCTCTTGAAAAAATTGACTAAGAAGGGCTGAATGTAAATGAAAACCTCAATGTCCACATTTTTTGTTTTTGTAAAAAAAAATAAAAAAAAAAGAAAGAAAAAAAGAAAACCATGTATCATTTTCCTTTTATCTCACCAAAATCAGTCTACGACAACATCCAGTGAAGTTTGCGGTTATAAAGCAGCGAAACGTGAAAAGTTTGACCAAATGAGCCAGACGGGCTGCGAACAGGAGAGCATGAATCCCACTCACAACTACACCCCCTCTGAAGTCTCCGTGTCGACTGAAAGCTCTGGGTTAGGACAATACTTGTCAGTGTTAAAAGGCACCGGAGCATCGGCTGGTAGAGGAAGAGACGAAACAGACAGGACAGCACAGACATTACCCGGGGCCTTTAACGCCACCGTCAGAGACCACCGTCCCACCGCAGCATGGAGGCGTCGGTACACAGCTAACCTCCACCACAGACCCACAGAAAGTCCTCCACCAAAGCAAGGTTAAGCATGATAACATAAGGTTGTTATTTTTGGTGTTTTCCTTTGAGAACTCTCCCAACACACAACCCTTCTTCACGCTACTGCAACGCACCTTCAAGCTGCAGGCGGAAGGAGCCAAAAGTCAGTCGAGATCCCTATTTTTGGTCCGGTGTACTGCAGTCTGGCCTTTAAGAGCTTCCAGAAGGAAGTAAGGGAGATTATTTTAGCCTTCTTTGTAAATTAACGAGCTGGAATGATGACTGTACCAAATAGGCAAAGGTCGGTACGAGATTCTGATGAAATGTCAGTGAAAATATCAGGTTAATAACAAAAAATGTAAACTGTAACACCACATCATGGCCTACCTGCTTTAAATCAGAACAGAGAATCAGTTAAAATAATATATTAATGTTGGATATTATAGCAAATAGTTCCTCATTTCAATTTGATACATAGCTTAGACCAAAATCAAATGGTTTGAAGGGCTTTTTGTAGCTTGGCCACTGTGGTTTAAAAACATTATCATATTGACAAGAGTGCTGGGTCATACTATTTCCCACTACATGGCTGTTTGTTTTTCACACATGGAAAAAAAGTGCTGATTTAACTTTTCTCGTGAGCAAAAGTGACGAAACCGTCTTCTGTCAATTTAACAATCTAGACGAAGGCGGGAAAAAACCTTCGGCCGCTTTCTGAAACTGTGATCTCTTAGAAGCTCGGAAACCGACCCATGACCCAGGTACGTTATTTGTGTGCTGGTGGAGACAGATGGCGCTCTGGCGGGTTAATGGGGGCGGTCTCTGCTTGGTGTCCATGCGCGATGGACACAAAAACACTATTTACAACAAACATGTCAATACTGTGGTTTTAAGGCTGTACTGCATAGAGAGGCAGTAAGTATAATTTTCTTGAAATGATAGTCACTTTCTGCACAACTTTGTCATTATTACAAATTATTACTGGTATTATTCACAATTCTCCGTACGTGAACTCACTGTATTCAGCAAATAAGACCACTTGTTTCTCTTTGTCGCAAAGTGGACCCGGAGCATGGATTTAATTTTAGGTCATTGCCAGTGTAAATGGCCAGATGCATAGCAAACAATATACGCAAACGTGTTTTTTATTTTCTCCTGACAGCTGCTTCTGTTCCTCTATTTGTCCGATATTTTACTTGTTAGGAGCAAGCGATGATCAATTTCACATCAAAGACAGCGAGAAGAATCGATAACTCCGGTCAAAGGCAGATCTGACTCAGTGGGTTTTTTTTTTTTTTTTTCTTCTCCTGCCATCGCTGCATGGCGGTTTCTAGGTCAGAACATGATGCGCATTAAGTACAGCGAGTCCCACCCTTCCAGCTCTGTCCGGATGCAACGATCGGAAAACGGGAAGAGCGTCCAGAGACAGAGAGACGCGAGAGGGGACACAGGCAGCGTCAGGGTTCTGATGACGTAAGACACGAGGGTCGATATGCACAATCGTGAACATGCTTGGGGTCACTCTCGGGAGGGCACTCCTTGCCACTTTCTGTTCCTTCAGTCAAATGCAATCCGTGATAGAAAGGAAACATAAGGCACAAGTTGAGCTGCTGCAACTGAGAATATCGCCTGACCCAGAAAAAAAAAAAAAATCAAACAAAAAAACAAATCCACCGATCTGAAAACGTTCCCAAAGAAACACTGAACTATCGTTTATGTCTGGGGAAAATCCAACCGTGATCCAGAGTCCCATATACTGATAAAAGAAGAAGAAAAAGGAGTGAAACAAAAAGGCTCATTGACACCAAGATCCAACATGGCTACATTCTACAGTGCACATAGGAATGCTTTACATTGCTGCCAATGTGGTGGAGAGTTTGCCAAACTTTAATACTTTCAAATACTACATCCTTACGGAGTTCTGAGACTTTGGTTTCAAAGTCAAAAACACTGGATTTGCTTCACTGGAATCAGCTTAAGTAGGAACATAAAAAGGGGAGGATGAGGCTGTTAATTGAACTGTCCAATTGTGACTTGCACTCAGGCTTCATTTGTTTCGTTTTTCTGTTGTTGTTTTTTTTTTTTTGTTGCTGTTTTTTTCTTTTAAATGCTTTTTGGCTGCGCGGCCTGCATATATAAATTGATTAAAAAAAATAACGCATGCTCTCTGGACCGGGCGCCCAGCCCAGCAGATGCAAAGAACACATAAGGCTAGAACAAGCATGTAAGTGCTGCATTTTGATTGATGCAAGTGAACGGTTCTTCATAGTGCATTTAACAAACTCTAAAAGTTCAGCAAAAAAAAAAAACACATCCGACATTCCTCTTTTACCCAACACTCCCTCCCCGCCCCGACCCCTGGATACAAACACAATAATGAGCGTATGAATGAATATATGTGGTATTCTTCTGTCTGAAAACATACTTGTCTTGAGTCACACCCATGTCTGTTTTTGGTTATAAAACAATACACATTTTCATTATCTACAATTCTATTTATTATACTGGAAGCCAGTACACATCTATGAGCTGGTTGTTTTTTTTTCCCATTGTACAAGGCAGGCAACAGTGGACTTTTAGTTCTATGTACAGTCGGGGGACAAGTTTTGTCCACCGTATTGCCTTTGATTCCCTGCCCAGGAGAGGCCTGAGCGACACGGGAGAAATACATGACAGACAGACTGAAACAAGGAAGCTCAAGGACTGCAGATCGAAAACATCAGTAGGAGCAAATCTGAGGAGAATTGGGGGTGAAACGGGGAAGATGATGAGCTGCCAGGAAGTGTGAATTTCTTCGAAAAGTGGGCGAGAAACCTTAGAAAATGATAAGGGGTTAAAAACAAAAAAAATATCCCAGAGAGGTTAGGGAGGGTTAATTACTGATGTATTATCCTGCATGTCTCACAAGCTTCCACGAAAAGGCAAAAAATAAGCAGAGCTGCACAGTTTTATATGAACCACCCCCACCCACTTCCCCTTTGCTGGTAAATATATGGCTAAAGCCACATTCAGATACTGTATCGTAAAGTACCATACACGTCACTGTATCAGATACATAAAGAATCACATGAAATCCTACTCTATCATAAGTACCACACACTTTTATAGCATCAGATTCAGTATCGTAGAGTACCGTAGAATGCCGATGTGAAAACAGGTCCGGAGGACGTTTTGAAAAGCCCGTGTCTGGTCGGGGTTTCTGCAGACAGAGGGAGGCCGTCGCTCCTCCGTTACCTCTCCGCCGCCTGGGCTCCTCTCCACCGGCTGGAGGAGGAGATACAAGTCAAAGTGCATCAAAGAGTTCCCGCTTTAAGGGCACTGCATCTGTTAGGCCTGAAGCAGCTCTGATTCTGGTAGCTGCTCTACCTTCAGTTCAGGGCATCTACTGACTGCCAGGGGCCCACAGTTGGTCCCTGCTGTGGCCCCTGCCTCTGCGTTTGCCCTCTTTATTCCCGGGAGGAGGGACGCATCGTGCCTGGTGCACCACCGTCTCGATAGTCGCTGCGATGGAGTCGTGAGCGGGGAGCTCCTGAGACTCCAGGGCCAGGCTCGGCCTGAGGCTGTGCCGACCCGGCAGGTTGTCGCACCTCTCCAGGACGGGCATCCCCAACGTCCTGCCGTCGCCTTTCCTGCTGGCAGGGGCATTCAGACCTCGAGCGTCGGCCCAGACTTCCTCCCTCATGCTGGCCGGCTGCGACTCCTCCAGGGGCTGCTTTCGGGGCCGCCCGGGCCGCCGCTTGATGACATTATTTCCTGTTTTGGCTTGTCGCTGCAGACGCTTGGCACGCAGGATCTTCTGCACATGATCAAAGTTCAAAGAATGCATCCTCCTGACGTCCTTCTGGATCTGTTCCACCTCACGGCGTTTATACCTCCTCTTAGCAGGGACACCTGGGGAGTAAAAGGGAGCGATTTAGGTGAGTAAGTCGGTTGCAAAGCAAGCAGGAGTTTTCGTGCAAACATCGTGTAATTTAGCTCATGGAAGAAGGTCTTTTTTTTTTTTTTTTTTTTGCCTCAAGAGCTTCCTGCTAATTTTGAGATATTCATCTAAGCTTTTCAAAGCCCAGCTGAGCCAGGAGAGCAGATCCTATCCTGTAATTGTCTGCTAGAGAGCAGTGAGGAGGAGATCCTATTCTGCTTGCAGGAAACCCAAAGAAATGTCTCCTTCAACCATTTAATATGTCGCCACACAGAAACAAACTGGTGCATCTGGAGAACAGGCAGCCAAAAAGTCACTCTCTCACACACGCACACACACACACACAGACACACACACATCCAAATATCCCCCAGCATCACATAGACACAAAGAGAAAAACACATGTGCACGCATGCAGAAGGCCCCAACATGCAGGAATAATGAATTCAGCAGTTCAGAATGGCTGAGCAGAAGAAACTTGAGCCATATTGTTTCCTTCACACTGATGAACTGGGCAGTGTGCCCTTTACACGCTGTTCCATTCTTTCCCCTTCCCTCTTTCCCATCACTCTCTTTCTCCTCTCCTCTCCGCTCTTCATGGGAGGCAATATGCTGCTCTCTCATTTTCAATTAAATTGGAAACACTGCACCGTTTCATTTCCGTCTTCATTTCACAAACAGCTTCCTGATCTTGGGTCTGTTTCAGACTCTCTTTTTGTTTTCGATCTTTGTCCCCTGCACTGTAACCCTTCCTCCACACACACACACACGCACACACACACGCACGCGCGCACACACACACACACACACACACACACACACACACACACACACACACACACACACACACACACACACACACACACACCTCAAAAATAATTCCTGGTACCCTCTCCTCCCTGTCTGGGCACCGTTCCCGGAGCTCAGAGCTAGAAAAAGCCAAAATGGAGGGAGAAGCACAATTGGCCGCTGGTCCCCAAATGGTCATTTCTTGTTTTGGTCCACAGTCCTGCTGTTGCAGCTTAGCTGGTTTTTGTTGTGATCCAGCACTTCAATAAAAGTGTGGTAGGATTATAAAATAATGAAGTTCATGCACAAGTTAAATAACAACATTGATATCATAAAACTGAGTAAAAATATTAAAATTTTATGTATCAAAGATAATATTAGGATCAACATACAACATAATCTAACTGTTTTTATTTCATGCAGTTGGTCAATTAGCCAAAATCTTACCAACTTTTCACATTACTTTAATAAGAGCGATGCCAGGTGCTCACCTAGTATCCACACCATGTCTATCCACGCTTTTCACAACCACGAATATCAATTTAATATTTCCTTTAAGCGGAGAAAAGGTGGAGTAGCCTTCTTTCAGCCAGCTCCCTGGCAGTGTGCAGCAACAGGTGGGGGAGGTGCGGCTCTGTTTGATTCTATGCTCCATAGAGCTAAGAAAACTCCAGAATGTTTTTTAATTTACTTACAGGACTTTAAACGGCAGCAGCGGCATGGCAGAAATATTTTAAACGCGTTTTAGACCAGCCCATGCCTGGTCTTTATAAAAAGTGTATTAAATAATTTGTGGACACGCTTCTCCTTTTCTGCTCGTGTCTTCTTATGTCATCACAGTTTACTGTAACATTTAGCATAAATCTACGTTCAGATCCATGAGAGGCTAACAGAGCGGTTCGCTGCGTATGCGTTTATTTTAGATTATTATTCTTTTAGATCCCCGTTTAATATCTTCTTGGTTCCGTTTCAGAACCGTAAACAAACCAATCAGTACCTCTGCTACTTAAACCCAAACTGCTTCACATCAGGTTTGTTGTTGAGTATTTCCACAAATGATGGTGTGTTAAATAGTGGAAAAATGCTTAATTGTCTTCATAATTTAATTTCATCGCTTATTTTCCTCAAATCTTTGTGTTACACTTTATTTCAATCTACTTTGGGCTAATTGACTCTATTGAAGTGACATGATCATTATGATTGCTTTTGAGTTTAAAGTCATCTGAAGTGATTTTGTACAAACACTTTACCTTTACTACTTATCTTAGTAATATAACTATACTTACTTTAAGCAGTGTTTAGAAAATTACATTAAATTACAGTCAAAGCACTTAAAAAAAAAATCCTTCAGATGTTTGTGAATTATTGCATAGCTGAAACATGCATTTCATATCAGACCAGCACCAGCTCGTAATTATGAGTAGAAGTGCTCCCGCCGCGACTTCACAAATAATACAAGGAGGTGTGGAGTTTTGACTAATAACATTCAAGCTGCTTATATCAGCTGTGTGCTGTAAATTTTCACTTTGCGGCTGCCAAAAAAGTTAGAAGGGGGCAGTGAAATTAGTGACTGCAGAAAGCACTCAGTAGCAGCGGTTTATGAGCTGCACAGAAGTGAGCGCACACGCACGCATGCACACTACAAAGTAGCAGAAATTTATGAGCTCCATACACGGAACATAAAACCGATGACCTTCACCGGCGCGAGGGACTCGCCAGCGCCGAGGACCTGTTCCTCTGAAGAGCAGAGAGGCATCCCCACAGCCCGCCTCGTATCTGACTAGCAGAATAAAGTCATCCTCCAAGCATGGAACATGATGAAAGTTATTTCAGATTCCGTCCGGGTGCAGATGTTGTAGCGTCATGCGAATCGTCCTTCCTGGCTGTTCTCGCTTCTTTCCAGATGTTTTAGATATCGATCTTCGTCCGCCGGCGTTCTGCTCTCGCTCTGTCTTATATACGTTCTTCTTCTCCTCCTCCTCAATATTTATGTCTGTTTATGTTTTTAAAAGCTACCTCTGCTGCGGTTGCACTTTTTCCCCTCCATCAGGTTTTCATGGGAAATGTGAACTAATCTGATTTAAGGATGAAGTAAGCAGACAGTGTTCTGTGCTTTGCAGATATAAAGCTTCATTTTTTTTTAATACTCTACTTATTACAGGAGCGTTCTGTCATTTAGTAAATGAAATTGTGCATTTATGCAGTTATTCATGCAATAGATTGACCGAGTCCAGGGTAGTAAACAAAGCCAATTATATTTTCCACCGCATCATTCCTGTGGTTTAAAGTAATTTTAATGACATACCAAAAAAGAAAACAAACCAGAAATAATTTTTTTCTCTATTTACTATAAAACTGTTACTAGAGAAACTCCAACCATGCTGGGCATTAATTAGTAATATTAACAAAACAAGCTCATCAGTGCCAATGTGGAAAGCAACGTTTGACACATTTGCTACTGCAATAAAAACAGTAATAAATCAACTGATTAGAAAAGTTGCGCCCAAACGTGGATCTGCCGCTAGAGTCAAAATTTTAAAAAGTTTCGGTTTCACCGCGGCAGAAACTTTCTAAAAGCCTTTCCTCTGGTTCAGAACCAATTTAGTGAGATTCCAGAGTAAACGCCTAAATAAACAAAAAATGACTCCATGAGGCTTAAAGGGATCGAGGGTTGCTCCACTGTGGCTGCACACTGCTGATCAGATGACTGAATAAAGACTACTAGGCCTTTTTCCTTTATTTTATTTCATTTTTTTTGCATATGATTTGGACTTTTGGAAATATTTCTGGAAGTAGGAAAACAGAAAGTGTGGAAACAAAGGGAGGAAAATGCTCATTAATCTCACTGTAAGAATGTTGTTTTCAATTGGTGTAACAAAGCAAAAATAATTATTAAAGGTTTCAAAAATATTTAAGTACCTATAATATTTTCAGCGACCATTTTGAAACATTTTACAGAGCAGCTTCTTCTAACTCCTGGATTCGAAATCTGTTGTGCATTTTGGAGGTTGTGGATGATTTTTTTTTTTTCCCCCCGTCCGTTTATGTGCCTGCATGTGCAAGCGCGCGCAGCAGAACTCATATGCACACGCGCCTGTATTTTAATTGGACTAAGGCGGTGAAGTGAAGCAGTAAGTCATGCTAGAGAAGGGGCAACGGGAATGGGGAATAGAGAAGGTAATCTGGGAGGAGGGGGGCCGGGCGAGGGTGAGAGGCAGAAAGGAAGTAAGTTGGAAGGAGGGAAGCAGGAGGGGTCAGGGGGGGAGAAGTGGATGTGAGTGCTGTGGGAGCAAGGTAGAGGAGGAGAGCAAGGGCAAGAGCCGCAGAAAAGGCAAAACTGGAAAAAAAGGGTAAGGATGTGCAGGAGTAGATGAGGTACTATAACGATAATATGGAAGGGGTGGGGGTGCGCTGAGGGGCTGCGCGTATGAGTCATCCGTCCTGGATCCCCTGGGGTGAGGGGGGTGCGTTCTACCCGAGCCCCTGGCTTCTCCTCCCCACCACTGGACTGGGCCCCAGTCATTAAATCCCTGGCTCCCAGCCAGCTCTTTTAACACAGGCAAGAGCCTTTTACGGCGTGTCTGTAGAAAATAAATCACACTGTGTGAATAATATATCTCTGGCGAACGCATTGGCAGGAGAGAAGGAAGAGAGGGAGGGAGGGGGACGGAGAGATCGGTGAATTATAGTTGTCTCCCATGCATTACGTTCTCTTTATCCCCAGCCAGATGTGCTCCAAGACAGCCAAATACAGAATGTAACAAATTACACATTGCACACTGTGAGAACGTGGACCGAACCTGCACCCGAGTTTATTTATCAACAACAGCAGCATTTACAGGTACCGCATCTTTAGTCAAGAAAGCCCTATTAGCTCTGCCTGTGTGGAGACACACAGCATAGCAGATGTCCATTATCACTGAGCTAGAGAGTGAGCTCAATCTGCCGATGTTAACAGTCCAGTAACCTTGGCAGGTTAAGATCCCACACAGCTGCTTTGTAACAACACATGTGCATCCGTTCTCCCGTCGCCGGCGTCGGAGCAATTAGTGGCCATGCAGCAGATTGGGCTTTGTTGTTTACACGCAGTATTCATCAATGAGCACGTGCGAGAGGGAAACTTCATCTCAGTCTGAAAACTTCCTGGCTGCTTTTGGGTTCAGTCAGGATGTCGGCGTGACGGTGTGCTGGGCGGCGCCGACACGATCGCTGCACAGGTGCAACGCAGTGCTTTAGTTCATTTATTTTTAGTAATTTGGTTCAAAATGCTGAACTGATGCACACATTTCCATATTTCTGTTGATGAATATGGCTTACAGCTAATAAAAAGCAAGAATTTAGTTTCCTAGGCTACTAGAATGTCTTATGAGATCATTAATAACAGGAATATTTTAATGCTGAAATATCTGTCCACTGAAAAGTAGGTATATGAACTGAGCCTTCAGTTCTTGGTCAGGTCTCCCTTTGCATGAATAACTGCATCACTGCAGCAAGAGGTTGCTTTGATAGCAGCCTTCAGCTGGTCTGCGTTCCTGGACCTGGTGTCTCTCGTCTTCCTCTTGATGATGCGCCGCAGATCCTCTGCTAAACCTGAACATCAGGCAACTCTCCAGCCTCCCTTCCCTTCAGACTCTGACAACTGGACTTCCAAATGAATCAATCAATCGTCAGAGGGGGAAAAGGAGTTGATATTCAAACTAAATGCAAAATTTACTTTCATCTGAAGACTTTTGGGTTCTGATGATTGTCTTGGACTGAGACTCCGGCTGCACCTTGTGCGTCTTCCCCCGTGGGAGGCAATCTATTGTGTTTTTGAACATTTCTTGTCATGATAAGAATACAGATCTATTGTTATGACAAATTTCAGTTCTTGATGGTGAATAAAACAACCAAACTGACAGTATGGTCGGAAATGTTATTTCCGCCACTGTTCCACAAGAGCGTCAATAAATATCAGTAAATCTGAAAACACGATTAAAAGCGGTTTCTGTGTAAATGTTAGTGATATAAATCACACTTTTTAAGTAAGCGGTGTCCTGAAGGAGCCGGTTTCAAATGGGAATGGTTTCAGCTGTATTTGTGTTTGAGGTGCCATTACTGCTGAGCCATGCAGTCGCAGTCATAGCAAAAACAGAAATAAATAGCTTTTTTTCTCTATCATTATCACAATAGCACAAAAAAGCAATTCATCTATATTGCCCGTCCTTATTTCCCCCCTTCACTTTCCTTTGGACTTTCAGTGGAGTTTTGTAGTCTGGGTCTATTTGTGGCGTTTGATGCTGATGCCCTATGCATCACCTTTCTTTTCCTCAGCTGTTCTGTCATCCACCAAACCTTTGCTCTCTACCACTTTCCTTCCACTCAACTTTCCATTAACATGCCTGGAAACAATAATCTACGCAGTCAGCTTCTCTTAGAATTACTTTTTGTGACTCATCCGTATTGTGTGTCAATGACAGGCAGTCAAGCCTTCTGACTGAAAAGAAACATTTTCCATTAGTAAGAATCCCACGAATATTCTAATTTTGTGAGTCACTCCAGTTCCACTTTTTAGACCAAAATACTAGAATAAGTTGACCTTTTAATGTTCTGACGTTCAAATGCACCTGTGGGATGCTGCATCGTTTAAAATCAAAGAGAGTGAGTGCTTTCTCTTCGGAAACAAACAGAAAGGGTCATAATGTGACACTTACCAGTGAGAGCTGGACCAGAGCGCTCGTTCATCTGCTCCGGCTCCTGCCTGGCCGTTTGGAAAGACATTAAGCCCTGATCTCCGAAGACAGTGAGCCTAGTCCTTCTGCTCCTCCCGGCACACTCATCCTCCCGCAACCCCGAGAAAAGGTCAGAGGCCGCCTCCGACCGCTGCGATTGGCTGCCGTAGCTGCTCATGAAGCCCCTCGCAGGCTGTGCAGTCTGACGGGAGTGGAACTGGCTGTCGGCGAGCGAGTGGCCAGACAGCTGGTCCGACTCGAAAATCCCCAGGCCGGATCCCAGGCTGGGGCTCCTCGTGTTGCCCCTCTGCTTCTCCAGATGCTTTGAGGGACCCTGGCCAGCCAAGTCCCGCCTCTCGCTCAGCATGCCGAGCCGCACGTTGGTCTTGGCGCCACTGAAAAGTCCGCCCAACTCCTGGCGGTCCCTCGGGGAAAGGAGAGGCTCGTCCTTGTGCTTGTGCTTGTGTTTGTGCTTTCTCTTATGAAGGCGGACCCCGGCCAGACCGCCTGCACTGCCGCCGCTCAGGGAGCCCAGAGCCTCCGATCTCACAGTGGGGCCCTGAAGTGGGCCACTGGCACTGCGGATCTTCGCCCCCACCTGCAGTTTGGGGTGCCCGCTCGAGAGGAAGGCCTTTGGCGGTGGGACAGCGGGCCTCATGAAAGGAGATGGGGGTGCAGGGCCAAGCGAGTGGTGGGGCAGGTAAAACGGTGGCGTCGGGGGGAAGTAGCCCAGATTCAGAGGAGGTGCGTAAGGCATCGCATACGGCGCTGCATAGTAATTCCCCCCTCCTAGCGCGTAGCCATATCCGGGGACAAACGGCAGCTTGGATGTGATTGGTTCGCTGGCTTTGGCCGGACGACCACGCCTCCGTTTGGCCTTCAGATCCGCACTCCTGCGCAGGTACGATCCGGAGTCGCAGGCGTAGGAGTCGTAGCTGAGCGGGTAGTAATGGTGGAAATTCAGCCGGAAGATAGACGGGTACGGATGCTGAGGGTAGCAGGTGTACAGCCTGTGAGAAACCCGCAGCTGCTGGAACTTTAACACAACCTGGAAGGCACAACAACACCACACCCCGGGTCAGTGCTCGCAGTTTATCACAGACGAAACAATGTTTCATAACGCCGCTACAAACCTCTTCCAGTTCAGAGAGAAAGTGAAGATGGTCCCGAGTCTGCAGGCATTTCCTCTTCCTCCGGTGATGTTTCTGCTTCTTTTCCTGCTGTGACAGATAGCTGTCCACGGCAGTGACCTTTCGTTCACAGCGCGGTCTGCTCCCCCTGGTGGACGTGTCCAGAGCGGCGGCCTCCGGGGACTCGAACCCGCAAAGATCAAACGAGTACCTGCAAATACATGAAGTTCAGAAGTTGTAAACGTTAGAATGACCGTAACTTGAACAACAACCTTTCCAGACTTTGTCAGGTTACAACCAAAAGTTTTAATATATATTAATGTATGTGGAGAGAAACTTCAGTATAATTTCCAAAATGTTCAACAGATAAAAATATGGAAATAAACTCTTTTTATGGTGACATCCCTAAATTAATGGTCTGCAACTCTTGAAATTGAAAGCATCATTTTGCCCTCAGTAAGGCCAAATAAAACACACAAATGTTACACAGTCCTTTGAAAAGAAGGCTGCTTAAAATGGAAAATATATTTTCACATTTAAAGAATCATGATTTTATTTTTAGTTTTAGGTTTTAAAACAAAGAAAGACACAAAATTTTTCATAAAATTGGATGCATTTTCTTCTATAAGATGTTGATATTTGTGGAAAATGCAGAAATAAATTCTTTGTTTCCTCTGCAGTTTATATTTATACCTAATATCCGCTGTAAGCACAAAAAATCAAAGTCAAAATTCTTCTGTGTGAACAAAAATTTAGCCTATAAAGCTGATTCTGAAAAACCTCATAGTTTCCAATCTAATGAAAAAAGACCTACAAGACATTATTGGTTGTTTTGAAGTCCTTGTTTTGTAAATATTTAGTGCAATAACTCCACTGAAAAAAACTTGCAAAACTGATAAAATCTGAAATTGTAAACTGAAGGAGAAACACAAGGGAATAAATTTACCAATGAAGGTTTAAATACGCAGTTCACTGTACCTGCGACGAGAGGCAGGACCCTTTTCGGTTTGATCAGAGGTGCTGTTGTTGTCTGTCCCAATCCCGCTGTCACTGGGGATAGTCTCCTCGCTGTGGGACTCGCTGATGGGGGACAGGGTCACCTCCTTCACCGACGCCCCCTCTGACAGGTGGGAGGGTGAGTTAGCCAGGAGACGAGGAGGAGAAAGTTTCCAGCCGCCAGAGAGAAATCCTCTTCCTAACGGTTTGGTGGGCAGAGCTGAGATGGGCTGCAAGCTCGGCATGGTGGCGTCTGTGTTGCTGGCTCTCAGCGACGGAGCGCATGAGCTTGGAGACGAGTTGGTGGAAGGCACTGCAGGGCTGTCGTAAAAACTGGACGTGGACAGTGACATCTGGGGCTTGTCCCTGCCAGCTTTGAGGGCGACGGAGCCTTGGGTCTCCGCTCTGGGCTTGCGCCCTCGCTTCTTACCGATGTAGATGGTTCCCCTCTTGCTGACATTAATCTGCTTACCCAGTCGAGCTTCGATGGTGGTCGCCATGGCGCTCATGGCTGAGGTAACCGGAGCAGAAGCCGACTTCAGAGCCAGGGAGCCGTTCTGACTGGACCCAGAGAGGATCTCGTTCAGGATGCTCTGCATTTTCCCAAGCTTGGTCTTGATCACCGCCCTGGGATGACCTCTCCCTCGCTTTACCTTCAGACTGTTGAAACCGTCGTTGGGAGAGGACGACGCTGCGTTCAGCGTGTGCATCTTTCTCCTGCGGCTTATTCCCGGGTTTGACTCCTTCGCCAGCGGGCTCGGAGGTGAGGTGGACGTGCCCTCATGAATCGTCTCGACGGTCAGGAGTGGCTGCTTCTTGGGACGCCCACGCTTCCTCTTGATGGGGGCGTGGACGGTCAGGCTGTCGGTGTTGGTGTAGAGCGGACTGGAGGGGGTGATTGGGAAGGCGGAGGGTGGATCTGACAGAGCAGAGGGGCTGCCCATGCTGTCTCTCTGAGGGGAGGTGAGACTCGTATGACTCTTAGCTTTCAGGTAGGACCACCTTTCGTTGGCCTTGGTTGGCCTGGAGGTGGCTGCAGGGCTGCTCCCGGTACTGGGACTGGGACTCAGGTCCATCCTGGGTCTGGGACTTGGACTTGGACTGATGTTAATCCTGGATTTAGGGCTGGACGTCGGACTCAAGCTAACTCTAGAGCTGGGGCTGGGGAGTCTGGGGTTCATGCCAAGACTGGGTTTGTTGATCTGATTGTATGTTGCCTCTCTGAGTTTCAGGGAATCTGTGAGGGTCTTGGGTCGGCCCACCGGGTTTTTCTTCACTCTGCTGGAGCTCAGATCGGTTTCCTGGTCAGGTCCGCATGTAGCTGCCTCTCCTCTTTCTGCCCTCTCTGCTTTATCCCTCCTATCAGCTTTTTCTGCCTTTTCAACCCTCTCTGCACTGCCATCCCTCTGACTTGAAAGTCGAGAATCGTTTTTGTGGGCCTCTATCTTGTGCGCTATTTTAGGTTCGGGGGGTCCGGCCGGGGGCTTCTCTGGAGTATCCAGAGTCTGCTGCTGGGCCTGCTCCTCCATGGAAAACGACTCGTCAAACGAAGGCCTCCTCCGCCTTTTTCTTCCTTTCCCGTCCTCCGCCTGCACAGGCATCCCTCGCTCTTCTTCATTGCCTCTCCTCCCGGTGTTTGCTTGCTCTCGCTCGTCTTTCCGTCGTTCCTCCCTTGCTTCCTGGAACTGCTCAGCCGTCCCCTCTTGCCTGTATCTCTGCCTCTCTTCAGAGTTAGCAGTGCTCTCCGTCTCCCTTTCCGACTGCCTTCCCCAGGGCGCATCAGCGCTCTGGGGGTTCGCGAACATCCTCTGAGAGTCTTTCCTTCCATATTTCCTCTTGATATTTCCAAAGAGTTGTTCACTGACCTCCTGCAAACCTTTTCCCCTACGGAGAGGGAGATGCATGAAAGAAAGATTAAGTTAAGACGAATAAAAAAAGTAGGTTCATCTCAAACAGTGTATCTACAGCAGGGATGTCCAAACTCTTTTGTCACATGGGCCAAAATAGTCGGATGGAAAAAACTTGAGGGCAAAAAAAAAAGTTTTGTTTTACCTGCTCAGAAATAAACTAAGCAATCAGTTACTTCAATTAAACATATATAGTAGTTAGATTTGTTGCTGAAAAGGGATGTGTGAATTATTATACTGTAGATCCAAAACTTAAAAAGGGTTATGCACATTTGCCTTAATAAAAATAATTTTGCACATTTTCTAGGTATCACTTGGGAAAAAAATGGAACGCACTTTAGTCAAATATGATCAATAACATTAGGCTTTATATCACTCTTTCTTTGAAAGGTTTGCTGTATTAAATTTATGAAGTTAAGTGAAAGCATTCTAAGTTTGCTTTTGAGCAAAAATCACTGGTTCTGGCAAGAGAATGCAAAAAGCGTTGTTATTTAAAAACACACACAATATTTTACTTTGAGATCATTTTATTCTAATTGATAGAAAGTTTCCATCTGCGTCAAATATCTGTGTTGGGGGGACCAAATTTGTGACTTTATTGAACTGAAGTCAGGATACAAACACAATCAGTCCAGGGGCTGCAAGTGGCCCTCAGGCTACACAGCATGGTCATGCACACACAATATGCTGATGTCTATCAAACCCTACCTGCTCAGTGAGGTGAGGTTGAGAATGCTGGCGTCTGTGACCACCGGTAGCTGCAGGTCCGGAGTCATGGATCTCTGGGGAGACGGGCTTGAAGTCGCCGCCCGGGAGTAAGGCTGCGTCGCGTCGAGCGATGAGCCTCTGCTCCCTCCCGCCAAGTCACCGGACGACTCAACGCCGGCCGGTTGGCCCAGCGAGGAAAAAGCTGCCGCAGACGTGATCCAATCGGGACCGATTTGGTGCTGCTGCTGCTGCGTGTGACTGTGCTGGAACTTCTGAGTGAGGCCATGCTGCGTTTGCTGGGCGCTGGGGAGAAGGGCGCCGCGCGGCTGGTGTTTGGGTGGAGCCGGATCACCCAGTAGCTGCAGAAGACCCCCCTCTCTCTGGTCAGGCATTCTGAACTGGCGCTCGTAAGTCTGGAGACGAGAGGAGACAAGAGAATCTCTCTGTTTACTCAGAGAACCAGAAAACAACTTACAGCAAACAGCTGCAGGGGACAGACTGAGAGCTGCATGAGTAAATAGAAACGACTACCATCACCATTCAGCTAGTTTTAGTGTACATTTTTCATTTCGTAAGCACACTTTGAATGAGTGAACCGCGACATGACATTCATCTCTATTCATAGTAAAACCGAGGATTTTAATACGCCTTTTGTGCGAGAGCAAACAATGCGCAACAAAACAAAGGCCTTGTTTACAGAGCAATTAAATTCCTGTGGCAAGAATGTTTCATGCTGTGAGAGCATGGACGGTAGAGTTGGAGATGTTTGAGCTCACGCAGTATCACGGTAGCTAAACCCAGCCTCATCGCCTCACCTTTCTGACTCAGATCTGGACTTCATTTGCGTCTTCTTGACTGTCAGTCGTGTGTCAAACAAATCGAATGCTTAACCGTGTGAAAGAACTTCTCACAGTCCTTTGAACATTTCCGCGTTTTGTCATTGATAAGCTTCTATGGATGCTATTGGGATTTTGTATGGAGAGAAAGACAAAAGTGTTTTTCTTTTACATTTTTAACTCATAAAAATACAGACTTTGTGCTCAGCGTTTGTTTTCACTCATGCTTGCTCTGGTATCTCTAAACGCCACGATTGAGAAATCATCAAGTGTTTTGTTCTCTAGACGTGCGTAGAAAATATTTACTCAAGAAAGACTCATGACAAACGCACGCCGCACGTTTCAAGTTATTAGTTGCAAAATACGTTGAAATCCTATCTGTGCTTTTAATTTGAAACTATTTTGTGTTGGTCTATCACATAAAATTCCAATAAACACAGTGAAGTTTGTGGATGTTGAGTGGCAAAAGCAATTGGTTTCAATACAGTATAAAGGCATTGTGTTTAATACATAAATTGCATGCGTGAGATTTCAATATGCTGCATCAGACAAGACAACCGTGCCTAATGTATCACTGCTGCATAATCAGTGCACCGCTGGAAGATGAGAAATAGAGCAGCGGATGGCCTTTGTGGTTTAGCCTGTTATTAACAGACTCAGTATGACGCAACAAGACACTGTTCTGCTGCACAGCAGGGAGATGTAACCTAACCACAGGTTTGCCTCTCATGGTCATGCACACACACACACACACACACGTCGACGTGCCAGTGCACACACAAAGACACCCTCACACTTTCATACAGTCAATTTAAGTTTTGAACGGTTTAAATGAGAAAAACAAAACCAGTTCTCTATGCAGAAGCGCAAAATGCGTATATGCGAGAAGGTGCTCTGCAAATACGTTGTGTGAATGCGTGTAATGCACACACGTGCATTTGTACACCCTCCATTGTTCACTGTGTTAACGTTTGCTCCTGCTTTCATCTGCTCAATCCCCTCAACAACACTTTTCATGCCATCTTGTCTTCTATTGGAAGTCAAATAGTGAGAGTTGTTTCCAGAGTCTGTTCACTGGCAAAGCATGGAAACACACACACACACACACACGCACACACACACACACACACACACACACACGCACACACACACACACACCCACACACACACACACACACACAACCGCCAAGTTGCACAGCACATGGAAAAAAAAAAAAAAAAAAAAAACACGCCCAAGCAAACAAACACTAAGCAGCGTAAATGATTAACAAAGCCAGCAAATGCATGCACTTCAGTGCACACGCATGCTGCCATTTATCTCAAAGCTCACCGAGTGTGTGCGTGCGCACGCACTGACACCAGAGAGGAGACCTGGAGAGTCCAGAGAGGAGTAAGATGACAGGCACCTGATACACGCTCGCTTTCTCATTTAACCTGTCCTAGAAAACCTGCTGCTCTGGGTTAAAGGAGGGCAGCCATGACAGAAACAGATTCAAAGGTGGGGACGTCGGTTTAAGACAGACAGTCTCACACACACACACACATGCGCCATGCACATCCTCCCCACCGACCACAAAGCAACCACAGATAGACAATAAAAACAAGGAAACATGGAGGCAAAAGAGGGGAAAAAATAAGAAGACAAAAATACAAATGGTGCTCCACCACCACCAGTGCACACACCTCCCCTTTTTCCTGGTTGAGCCTGGGTTATATTGGCACCAGTTCAGCTTTTTGTTCTTAGTTTCCTTCACCTCCCCCCCGCCCCGTCTCTGTGTCTCTCTGTGTGAGGCATTTTCAGGGAAAACGCACACACTGTCTGATATTCACACAGTCGGATGTAAATAGCGGTCATAAAGAGTGAGCTGCCGGCACTCACGGCTGTGTTTTAGTCAACAAAGTGGATCTCAGAGTTGTGCTGCGCTCTTTGTTCCCAGATAAGGTCAACGTCAGCCTCAACCTGATGGGCATTCAGCTGAGAATAGACACGGGCTGCTAGGAGATGGATGAAATACCTCAGTTTCATCAAACAGTTATCACTGTAGAGAGGATTATTATGTCTAATATCAATCCAAGGCCCTCTACTACTTTCCAAAAGCTTCCTGGACAACCAGAACTTCAGGGAAACATCAAAGGCGTCTCATTTCAGACGAGGCCATTTAATTCCTTCCTTCAGCCACATCAGGCTCCCTCTGTCTGTCTGCAGGACTGGTCTCTCCTGATATTGGCTTTTGGGCAGCCTCGCTTCTGCCAGTCTGTCCCAGGGCAGCTTTGGCTGCCACATAGTTCACCACCGTCAGTGTGTGAATGAAAGATTTGCTACATTTTCTTTTGATGCGCTTTGCCTTCTGTGTCAGATGAACCAAAGCCTTTGAAGAACCTGTTCACCTCCTCGCCTGTGGCGGCGCTGCACCACGAACCGAACCGCTGCACCATGAAGGAAACGACATGAAAACCTCTGAAGAAAGCATCAGCACAAGTTCCGTCTCCATGACATGTAAACTAAACAAAAACTCGTGGGTTTGTTTTGGATGAATCAAGCCACGGTGCCGTCCTCTGTAGTCCACCTTCTGCTTTTGGAGCGGTCTCCGGTCTGCTTGGCGTTCATTCGAATCGCGTCTGAGTTTGCTTCAACCGAACCGAGAAATACGTCTTTAGGCGGACCAGAGTTTGCCCTGTTTGGTCCGGATCAGAGTTTGATTGGGCGTTCACATCTCCCAAGCCAGAGTTTGGCTGAAGTGGACTCATCATGGTGTGAATGTACCCATTGGGTCCTTCCTTGTCCCTGGTAGATCAATTATCCAAAAATTAAGAGATAAAAAAAAAATTAAACGTTGTTTTCTTCTCTTCTTCTGATCTTTGTTGCTGCTTTCTCTAACAGCTGTGAGTTCGGCGTCGTCCTTTGAGTGGAAGTGTTTTTGTTGCAGGGCCCAAGCGTCACCCCTCCATGCTCTCTGTTGACCTTTAACACCTCTGACTGCAGGGCCGAAAACTGCTGAACATGGAGCCGTTGCTCCTAACCGGAATATTCGCAATTTCTTTATGCGTTACTCTTAACCTGTCGGAGGGGGCAGCAGTCAGGAAATTAGGACATCAGCACAGCCGTGGACTCTGACCTTTTAACAAGCACAAGACTTGCCGTCCCCAACCTTTCCCTCTGCCATCTACAGGTCTCAACCAGCAGAAAGAAGATAAGGATAAAGACTGCTGAAGCACATTCAGTCCTCAGTTGTGCATTTTCCTTCCTGTCGACAGTCTGCTCTGGTCCCAGATCTGCGAACACCTGTACGACGCCGCCACTGTTCCAACATCGACTCCATGACACCTGAGCGCCCGCCGTTTCTGAGCCGCGCACATTCCTCCTTCGGCGGTGATGTAACTATCAGATAAGGTCAGCACGCAGCAGCTCAGGAGGTCATAGATAATATGTGACTAAGTGCTGCAATCACCCAACCGAAAGGCACTTTGCAAATGAGTCAGCATAAATTTACGGACAGATCTGTGGGCGTGCGCCTGAATGCATCACTCTCAGCCTCTCAGTGGGCTTTTATAAATTGAGATCTGATCTGAAAGTTAAATATTGCTCTCGGGGTTCCCACAAATGTTCCAGTAAAAATTTCCACTCCTTCCCAGACTCAAGCCTTCAGATTTTTATGGCAGATTTTATGGCATTATGGACATTTCAGCACAAAACCTTTAACTAGTTGGGTTTTATTATCTATGTGTTCCACAAATAAAGAAACAACACAAAGCTGAAGTTGGCTTCTGATTCAGGCAATTAGGGGCTATTTCTCTGCTTGTTGGGATCAGGACGGATTAAGATGAGCTCAGTTTCAAATAATACTTGGACTCGCATCTGGACAGAGACATCCGAGCTGAGCAGAGGATGTAAAGCCGCTCCAGTCAGCTGAGACTAAAGCCGAGCTTTTTGGTCTGCACCCAGAATCGCGTGGTGGAAAACGAACACAGTGGTGGCAGCATCATGAAGGGGGATGCTTTTCTTCATGAAATACTGAAACAACATCGTGAAACATCACGATGCCGAGGTTTGCTTCACATGTTAAAGGACTATTTCACAGCGTTTTAGCCTCTGGAGGAGAAGAAGGAGTAATGACTGACAGACAGCTAGAGTCCTTTCAGATTCAATCCATGATCCAGTTTAGTTTTTTTGCAACCAACTGAAAAGTCCCCCAGTGGGATCTGGTGTAAAGAATGTGAAGAACATAGTTAACAGAGAAATTCTGGGAGAATATCATGCAAAGTTTTTTCATGCATGAAAATATTAGCAAGACGTTGAAAATTGAAGTAATTTCTTTTTCGAAATCTTTATGTCCCAGCCAACATGTGCTCTGGAGACTGAAGCAAAGCTTTTTGGCCTGCATGCATGCTACCACGTGTGACTAAACATATCACCACCCCCACTGTGACGCATGGTGGTGGGAGCATCATGCTGCGGGTACGGGTTTCAGATTATTTCCTATATACCTGAACAGAGACTGAAGACTGAAAAGTCAAATACATTTTTTTTTTCATGCTCAATTTTTGTTTTACCTAGCCTTGGAAAATAAAATTCTGCTTTTCCAGACTTTTGGTGATCGCATATGAACCGCGTTCTCTCCTCTCCCCGTCGGATGGCGAGCTGAAGCCTCTTCCCGTCTCGCACAGGCGGGCCGATCAGCCCACCGCACTGGGAAAAGAACACCCTACACAGGCACACCCAAATCTCAACATCCCTCCACACGCACACCGGCCCACGCAAACACACACAAACACAGAAATTCTCATGCCCAGACACACACAATCGCGCTGCCCTTCAAATAGTTTTTTGCAGCCTTTTATTTGGCAGCGCGCCCAGCGGTTAGAGTGTTTCATTTTTCCTGTGTATGGAACTGGGCAGCTGTCCAGGCAAACACACAAAGAGAAAGAGGGAGCGAGGGGGGAGGGAAGAGGCGAAGGAGGAGGAGAGGAAGAGGAGGAGGAGGAGGGGGGGGGGGGCTGTTAGTAAAAGAATGAGAACAGCAGAATGAGGAGAAGGGGAGGGAGGGGGGGCAGAAAAACAAGAACAGAGGTGCCTGGACTCGTTTACCGCCACTTTCCTCTGAAACCTTATGATTGATATGATCCTGTCTTTTTCCCTCGCTCTCACCTTGTAGTCTTGGTTTTAACACCATGTAGGATCCCAACATCCCCCCCTCTCCCCCCCCACACACACACACACACATACACACCATGCCCCTGTGCACCCCCCACCCCTTTCCTTTCACCCCCATCTTCTCGTCCTTTTCTCTTTTCTTTCGTCTATTCTGGAGCTGACCATTTTCCCCCTGTGGGAACCGCCACCCTCCTCCCCGACATGCCCGCTTCTCTCCAGCTCCATTCAGAGCGTTGCTTCCCTGTGATCTGTGTTTCTGACAGCTCCATGAACACACACACACACACACGCACGCACACGCACACACACACACGCACACACACACATGCATACGCACATGCATGCAGCTCCTCTGCAAACAAACACCATGAATACTAACAGGGCTTTGTATCCACAGCACTTAAAAACGGGGTAGGAAGAGGCGGGCGGGGCAATAGGGGGGTAACAGAGAGGGGAAAAAGGAGGGAAAAAGCAGCAGAGTAGAAAAGAGGAGCTGTGGCACTGTGTTGATCTTGTGGCCACTCTCACAGGCCCCTCTACCCCTCACCCATCTAACCAGCCCCATTCACCCCCTCCTCAGTTACCCTCATCCCTGTTCCTCGTTCGTTCGTTCTTCCCACCAGTTCTCCTGGGAATAAAGACTTCCATTCATGCGCCTGAGGAGACCCACAGCAGGGGGAGAGAAAAGAGGGAGGAGAGAGAGAGAGAGGAGGGGGTAGGAAGAGGAGGGGTTGTCAAGGTGAACGGTTTGCGGATGGCTGGGATCAGACCCGCCGCTGCCTGAAACTGTACGTCTGTTTTTACTCAGCATGTTCCACTTCGACACGCTCTTCCCTACCTCACATTCAAGCGGCTTCTGGGAAAGTTGGGTGGGAACATTTGGAAGTTTGGCTCCGAAGCCGAAAGGCTCACAAACAGTGAAGTCCCCTCGCTATAGCATCTATATTTTCTTCACTTTTCATGAAACCTTGATGGGATTTTTTTAGTGACAGATCAGCAGAATATGGGGCTTAATTATGAAGTGGGAGGAAATGGTTTTCAATTTTGTTCATATATACAGATACAAATCTGAAAAGTGTGGCATGCATTTATAATACTGCAAAAAAAAAAAAAAAGAGTCAAGAACTTGGGTTAATTTTCATCTGTATTGTCATTGCAATAGCTTCATAATTACACATTTTGATAATACAGCGCTAGATTTACTGCTGTCTGCCATGAGACGCTCAAAGCTTGAAATATCGTTTTAAAGCCCTTATATAAACTTCTTCACATCGCTCTCCCTGTTGCTCCAGATCAGACGGATTTAATCTGAGCTTAAATGTCGCTCCAGTTGACTCTATTTACTAATTAAATAATTTCTGACAGCCAAAGGCTGCACTGGGTTTCAATTATATAGATCAAAGTAAAGAAGGCTGAAAAAAAATGGTTGTCAGACTTTTCATTTAAACAAAATTTTGAATCAAGCCACATTCATTTGCGCTACACGATTAAGGCCGTTGTAATAAGCAACAGGAATATAAATTAAAATGTAATCACATGATAACGGCTGCAATGCACAGAGCCCTTCAGGGGACATGGGAATTTTTTTATTTTTTTTTGCATTCCCTCACAAAAGATTTTGCATCCCCTGTTTATAGGTTTATATCTCCTTGTGAAATATTTTATACATTTTACATTTGATATATTTTTCTTTAGGATAGAAAAGCACCACAAACCTATGATATACACAGAAACCTTCCGTAAGTAGGAAAAAAATTTAAATACATCCAAACTATTTGGATTAGTTCTGAGTAAATAAATTGATTTTCAATCACTGTTTTGCACCAAAGAGTTAATCATAATAAACACATTTTCAGTGAGGCTCTGCAAGAGCCGTATGAATGAAATACGTGATTATTGATATGACAGGAACACGCAGCTTTGGCACTTGGGTGGTGGGTGTGTTGATGTGGGCATGACTGTCACCAAGTGTGAATTGAAGGTTACTGGAAAAGTTTGGAGCATGATAATCATAGTGGATTAAATTGATAACTGTGACAGAACAAAGAAATGGTTTGGAGTTGATTGATAAACGGACAGATGAGATTCCCCGAGTTATCCCAGTGCGGCCCTCTACCATCATTAGTTTGCCGTGTTTTATAATAATTATTTTCAAGTCATTTATGCAAAAAACTGATTGAAAGTTATTCACGGCATGTTTATGTCTATTAAGGTTGAGATTTCACAAAGAGATATTAACTCTAACAAACTAAATGTTTGTCGGAAAGGAAAGTTTATTGATCTTTGTGTACTTGCATTATTATGCCTTCATTGTTACTTGAAAACGGTCTCAAAACAACAATATTATCATTTATTTCGACAACTTTTTTGGCAACGTATCATTGTGCAAAATTTCTTATTGTGACACGCCTATTTGCAACCACAAAGAGTTTTATTTTTTTCCCTAAAACCCTATTCTGTTCTGCAGCGCCATTGATGCTACACGCCATCATGTACGGCACGTTTTGATCCTCTTAGACACGATCAAACGCGGGAGCTTCGGCGCACACGCGAGGCACAGTGGTGGGTCTGGAGTAAAACGGTCCCTCATACACCCTCAGCAGTAATCCTTGAGACTGGAGTGCTCCTAAAGATAGCAGCAAACCGCCAAAGAGCCTCCTTGTCACGCTCTCTTCCGACACACTGAAAAGTTGATGACTCAATTTAAACAAGAACCTCTGATTGGCTGAGCCAGAGCATGTTATTATGAGGCAGTTTGAGGTTTCTACTCGCGCCTTAATAGCACACACATTTACATGCTACACAAAGTATACGTCTAATCCCCACTATTACCATTAATGGCGTGTTTGGGCCTTTTGTATGTGCAGGCCGCCACAGAAAGGCACCGAGAGCCGCATTAGAGTCGTTTCACAGCGATTATGTACCAATCGTTCCTTTCATGGGAGTCAATGAACTTCAGCTGAGAAACAGCACAGATGACAATCAGCACACACTCTCAACACAAAGACGACACACGCAGACATTCGATACTCTTTGCAGGCCTCAAGATAAGTCGAAATTCACTTCCTCGACGCAGACACTCGTGCAGCACAACGTGTACAACTCAACAGAAGAAGTTGTTTCCATTCTCTGGGCACCATATGACCCAATCGCACCGCTTCTCTCCAACAGGAAACAATTAACAGCCAATGAGCTGCTTTAAGGGATGACTTCCTGTGTGGAATGATTGGTAATTCAAGACAGAAGCTGTGTGCTCAGATTAAACACTTCCTCCCTGCGGTCTGCAACAGCAAAGCCCCACTCACTGATTAGTTATTCACAAATTATGCAATCTAATGTATTTTATCTGCCTGTCTTAGCAAACAGCAAAGATCAGATAAGAGTAGATGGCCACCACAACCATGAACCCATGACGCTTAGTTCAGATGTGCCATGTGGAGTATTATGAAAACACGGTTTACTCATTTATCAGTGAGTATAGCGCACAAAATACAGGCACCCAAGAAAGATCTGGGTGTTTCCAGCACGTTTGGAGATGCGGGCAGTTAATATACATTTTAATTATGCTAAAAATAATGCAATCAAACACTGAAAAACCGAAGAAAATACCTTTTAAAACTTCTCACGCAGACACACCACTTTATATGAGCATTATAAGAACATTCACTACTTAAGAGTTTTAAAGGTTTGTCTCGTTTCAACTTTAGTCTGTTTGTTGTGCTCCTGACTAGTAAACATGGTGAGATCCAAGCAGTTGTCTGAGGACCTTAGAAAGACATTGGAGTCAGTTATTCTACGGTACCAAAGAGGAAGAGATGCAGAATCACTGCCAACATCCCCTGGTCTGACCATTCAAGCAGGTTCACCCTGAAACCAGACTGAGATACTAAAATATGTCTCCAAAAACCTACACAAGGCTTTTACTGCTGTTGATGTGAAAGTCTACAATCATCTACAATCAGAAAGAGGCCATGAATATCTACCTATAAGAGGTGTTAAAGGAGCAAACATTTCCTTTCTAAAAACACATGAAGGTAAGACTGAGGTCTGTCAGCAGGTGCTTCAGGAAATTATTGGACCATGAGTAAAGAATAGTAAAGCTGGTGCAGAACTGGACCATGAAACAAAAAAAAAAAAAATGACACCAAACACACCAAGAAATTCACACAGGATTTCATGAAAGCTAAAAAAATGGAAAGTCCTTTGTGTTTCCATTGCAACAAACTCTGGCAACAACAAGCTGTTTTTTTTGTTTTTGCAGAAAACAAACGATGTCGTCAGAAGTTACTTTTGGAGACCAGCAACGTAACTTAATGTTGTGTAAAAAGCCAAATTAAAAGAGTCCCTCAGTCGAAAATGCTCAAGTGTTGAACTATGAACATGAATTAATTGATTTTAATCAATGAAACGAATCTAGAACTGGATCTTGTTTTGGGATAAAAAGAGCACAATGCTGTTGGTGACATTAGGGCATCTTTTTATAGGGACACTGAGGTTAATAATATAACATGAGTCATTGGATTGTCTCCCTGGGAGGATCAAACATGAATTGGGAGAGTCATTTATAGTGACACGATGACGCGCCTTTCCACAGGGTATCTGCAGCGAGTTTAAGACTTTTTAAGACCTTTTTCAATGCCACCTTGAAAGAAATTTAAGACGGAAAAAAATATAAATGTAGGGGACGGTTGTGGGAGTTTTCTGCATTACAATCGGGCATAGCAAAAACTGAACCTTCTGGGGTTTTTTTGTGGCTCTTGGCAGCAGCTTTGTGCTTCTCATACTGCATACGGTTCTCTACAGCCTTAACCCCGACGTGCCAAGCTTTCCACACAAAGGCAAAGACCAACGTCATCCAGTCAACAAATTTGCACCTATGCCATGATAGATGCAAAAAAGCTCGCCAGTCACAGAACGCTATGAAGACGTCTGCAGGCCACTGTGCTGGGACAGAAAGAAAAACTGCATTGAACGTCTTGCCTCTTGTTTTCGTAGAATCAAAGACTTTTAAAGACTTTTTATGGATGCACGGACACCCTGTTTGGGTAGACCAGTTTAGATTTGGCTCCAGCACAATCCCTGGTTTAACAACCCCTAAATGTGTCTCAGATTGACTCTTCTGTCCACCTTTGAAGTTTTACAGTTGTTAGCAGACAGTTTCTTCCTTGATCATTTTGTGTGTCCTCAGATGATCTTCAGCTTGGCAGCAGCAGGAAGAGGGAGAGAGTCAGAGAGGCACTGTAATGACATCCTCAGTGACAGGGAGAATGGGAAAAGTGAGACACAATAGTCTTAACCAATCAGGCTGCCTACCTCCCTTTAGGCCCCCTCTTACCAACAATAATGCCTTTGTGCGAAGCTGCACTCCACTCGTGTGTTCACAGACACGCATGCAGACCAAAGTGAAGCATCATACACGTCCCAGCAGCCACAAAGAGACGCGGGCGAAGGAGAGCTGCAGGTCCAGAGCTGGGTCAAGGCTTAGCAGACTGCAGGAATTAAAAAGTGTGTGTACATGATCTCAGAAATGTGTGTGTATGCGTGTTTCTCTCCAGGTCCGGGCACATGACTGCAGCTGCCCCCTCGCTCCCTCGTCCAAACCAACACCCCCTCCTCGCAGTGGGTGAGAGGTCACACGGAGTGGCATTCCTCTCGGTCTGAGAGCGGACCAATATTTCACTGAGCAGTTTGGTCCAAAAGAGACCGACTGAGAAGGAGACACTGAACTGGAGGGAGGGGGGAAAAAGCAGAGGGTGAAAAAAACGCCACAGAACAGGGGCAGAGAAACGCAGGAGGAGCTGCAGCCGTGGCTGCATGTGTGTGTGTGTGTGTGCGTGTGTGTGCATGTGGAGATGTCTGTGTGGTGAAATGAAGCAGCAAACAGAAAACCCTCATGGCTTCTTCTCTGCTTCATAAACACTGCTGTTTGTTTAGTCTAAGCCGTGCCCAGGGACAGACACTCAGACATAAGGACAGACAGACACGTCCTATTCATGCTGGGATCCACACTTAAGAGACAGAGCATAAATATGCAGCCAAACTACAGCAGGAGTACTTCACAGAGCCTGGAGAGAAGACATGTGGAGCAATAATATGGTGTTAAGCGTAAGTTGTGGTTGTAACACAGTGACGTTTTTATAAAAGAGAAAGCCGGAAAGTCCCTTTCTTCTGTCAATTATCTGAAGACTTGCAGAAAATTTAACTCTATAATCTAAATGTTTACATGCAAATTGATAATCAATAACTTATCAAAGAGATATGCATGTAAATTAGCCATTGATCGGGACGATCAATGGCTAATTTAACCGCAAAATGTTAAATATTTTTGCTGAAATGTTTAAAAATTAAATCGGATGACGCGCCCAACATGGCCAAAGTGGCTACAAAATAAAATCAGATTCTTTCATATTAAGTGCAATTTCTGATTTTAATCATTTTTTCTTAAAAATAAATTACAAATGACCTAAAATATTTTCAAAAACTTGGTTTTATTTCAATCTTCCCCTCTGGGAGTTGACCTGAATTCAAAGTCCGAATAAGTTCAAGCTGTAAAACATGCTAGCAAATCGAGATGGAAGGCCCTGGGTGGGCCGATATCCCACAGAAGTTCAGAAACCCAACTAGTGCAGTGGTGAAAAAAGTGATTTTTTTTTATTGATGAAATATTCAAAAACAGAACATTTCATAAATTGATCGAATCCAGCTCTAACTCATAAGTCAGAAGCATTTTTGACAGAGATACATCAGCTGTCCGTTTAAGCCGAACAGAGCATGACGGATTTAGCAACAAAGGGAAAGATCTACACTCTACAGGAAAAGCAGACAATGTTTACAACCAATACCGCAACTGATACTGTAGGATAATCAATACAGTATAGAATGTCAACCTCATATTATGTTTTTCTTTGTTTTGAAACAACAAAACACTTGGTGTGACATCTTCTGTGCGTCTGATACAACAAATATCGACTTTTTAGGAAACATTCTGAATGTTGGAACATATCCAGGCATATGTATAGAGATCATAGATCTGAAAGACTCAATGCAAAGTGTATCCACGGGTCAAAGCAACACAAACATTGGAATTTTGCCACAAATCTCTGGTTAGCCCATAGATTCATAAAAGTAACATTAAAGTCGCACAAATATTAAATGTATGCAAGAAAAAATTTGTGATTTTGAAACAGTTTTCAGGACCAAACTAGAAATACTAACTTGGATCAAAAGAAAGAAAGGAAGGAGTAAAGAATGGTGCTGCAACCAGTGAAGCAAGGTGGAAGTGGTATCATGTTGTGGGCTTGCTTTGATCCTGCAGTGTAAGGATTAACTGTACAAAAATTATGAGTTCTTTAGGAGAAAGTTTGGATGAATGAGTGAAAACAATGTCTGAAGCAAGTTCTTTGGCACAGATGGCTATTTCTGTCAGATATTAAGTAGCCTGAAGAAAATATCAATCAGTGCACACACATGTTTCTGGAAAAAAAAAAAAAAAAAGAAACTCTTGGACAGACCTAAAATCTTTTTATCACTAAAAAGCCTTCTGCAGACTGAAAACAAGTTGAACACATTGCAACAACAGACAGCAACAACCTACCCGCTTAGGGTTTGTCCTACGAACAAAATGTGCTCAATACCACTCCTCCGTATGTTTTGCTGCAACACTTTCACTCTGAAACACCATGCATTTATTTCTGGAGACAATTTGATTTCAGGACCTTGTTGTTAGATTTCGGACACTTTAACGTCTTTTCTTTCAGCGATTTAGAGACGCGCGCACACACACCCAGACACACACACACAGGCGTGCTCCAGACAGCTGATGGTGCCATCAGATTTCACTGACAAGCGCTTGTAGTGGGACTTAGTGAAAGTCGATACTCAGCACTTGCTTCTCTTTCTCCTTTGACTCCGCAGCCGTTTCCTGCTCTCCCAGCACCAATTCCTGCTGGATCTCCACACGCCGCGCCTCTCCTCCCTCACATGCACACACACCCACTCACTGACCAACCACAGAGGCTTGATGAAGATAATGAAGTGGCCTCCGCAAGCTCAAGATGGTGTGACTCAACGTTATCTATGACCACAGAGAGCAAGAAACGAGGTCGCTCTCCACATCATCCCTCAGTGATGTGAATCAGGCCGATTCGTTTGTCCGAAAGCCAGAGCCCCTCAGCATCGGCCCAGTGTGTTGTGCTCCCACGCACATCCTGAAAAACACCCCAGCGCCGACCCGTCAACAGAACAGGTCTCAGCTCAACGAGCTGATTTGTCACAGAGCCATTAGCATTTCTTTAAATGCGAGCGAGCGAACGCCTCAGGTCTTCATTAAAAAAAAAACGCACCTAAAGCCGGGCCAGCTTTTATAGCATGTCTGCATCTGCCGGAGGAGGAAGAGAGACCTACTGGGACCCGGACACAATAGAGAAAGAATAAGGCTTGACCTTTTGAGACCAAGTGAGAAGATGGTATGTGTGTGTCTGATTGAGAAATTAGCTACAGTTCCCACCAAATGGTCAGCACAACCACACACACAGACAGACACACACGCAGACAGACAGGCATCAAATCCAGCCCCGAGGGTAAGAAAGCAAAGGCCAGACTCCAGTTGTCTCAACCCTGACCCAATCGTACAAACAACAATACAGCAGACACACACACACACCAACACAAACACACAGGCTGGAGCTCGGCTATCACCTCTGCTTTTGAATGTCCAGCAGGGTCAAAGTTCACCTCTTCTTCTGCTTCCCCTCCAGCACTTCTTTGTGTGGCTCTGTGTGTGTGTGTTCACCATTACTGACCATGCATTCATTCATTCATTCATTATAAATCCAGCGCAGTTAGAGCGCTGCTGCAGACCTCATTCAGTCAACCTTGCAGCGTGAGTGTGTTTGTGTGTTTGAGTTTATGATCATTACTCATATTCCAGAGTCATTAATCATGGAAGGCATCGCTATGTGAGGACTTGCCACTGTTCGGGGTCATCATCATTCTCAATTAGGCGTAGGACGACACGAGATTCTCACAGTTTCACGGTATCATGGTTTTCAAACAGAAATTCAAATCAAAACTATGTAACGTTTTAACGTGGCACTAACGTCTTTGACTTTAAAACAAACAGGGGAAAACCATTCAAACTCCTGCAAGAAACAATATTATCAAACCTTTCTACAATGAACAAAACCACAGTGTTTTGACATTTTTTAAATTGAAAGAATGCCACTGTGATATTTAGCTGCTCAGTTAGCCAGGCTAAGAAACTGATGATGATCTGTGGAAAAATACTTGAAAACTACAATAGCAGAGACCACAGCCGTCCACCAGCAGTGGAGACCACCCATGTTGCTGCTCATTGATTCCTATAACTCTACATTTTAATAATTAAAGCACCAATTAAACTGTACTATGAATTAATGTGTTCAGTCTTAGCACTGCCACGGCAAATAATATCTAGAGTCTTTCTTATGTCAACACTTTGAACGTATAGGCAAGTAGCATCAACGTCACGACTGGATTGGCTGTTTGGCAAAAAGAAACCCAATAGCATGTAAAGTAGTGTTGCGTGCAGCTATTTCTCCTTCCTGACCTGCATTCACTTTCAAATATTTCAGAAAAAATATTTGCAAATGAGTGAAATTTGAATCCATAAAATAATTTGAATCCATAAATAGAGGAATCCCTGAACACTGAACTGAGACATGGGGTCTCATGCTTTGCTTGTGCTTTCTCTTTATTTTGGCCTAAATATGTTTCTAAAACACAATAAATAAATGGTGCAGGAAATACTGTCAGTACTTTCTGTTTTACATAGTGTGTATATTACAGCGTAAATGTTTTTGTTTTAGTTAGCACCATGATTTAGTATTAAGATACTATGAGAACCTCCTCTTGGCCCAGGTTTAGTTTTGAAAAGCTGAAACTGTGACCAAGGTTAGTGCGGATCTCCAGGAAATAGATTTTAGAGAGGAAAACCTTGTGGATGTGATTGGCGAGTGAAAGACAAGGGAACAGATTGTGTTTTGACTGGACTTTCTGAAGATTTGGGAGATACTGAGAAGCAGATCAGAGGTTAGATGCGATATGCGTGTGTGCGTGTGTTGGTGTGTGTGCTTGGGGGTCAGACACAGATGGACAGCTGGTGTTTCCGTGGTGCTAAATCACTCGCCCCCACCACACCCCCTTTCCCGCCCCCCACCCGTCCACCCCCCTCCAGCTCACATGCACACAAACACATTCACATCTACCATCCCCCAATCACTAAAGGGAGACGCCCCTTAAAGCTTTCCCAGATCAGAGACTCAAAGGCTGCAAACACTGACAGCACACATCCACACACCAAAAACATCTAAATGAACAATTTGGGGGTTTTAACTCAACGGACAGACACCAGAAAACAGTCAATGGGACAGGAGGGTCAGACCACAGCAGAGGTGATCATTTTATGTTTATACATATTCATAAATCAATCATGGATTGCTCTCTGTGGGCAAAGCATGATGCATCACGCACACACGCACACGCACGCACGCATACGCTGACACAGACGCCGCTGCTTTTATGAGCTCATCAAGTCCCTCAGGTCACCAACCGCCATCTCTGACAGAAATAAGAAAAACAACATCCACATCAAACGTCCAAGCGTTCCCCGCGCACACACACGTGCACGCATTGCGTGCGCACACACTTGGCGTTGCGACTGTGACGGCATTAATTTTCCTGCATGCACTTGACTAACACATAATAATCCCAAACACTGCTGGGAGAAGACCACCAAGCAACAACAACACACGCACGCGCGCGTGCACCCACAGCCAGTAGGACCACCAAGCAGAGGGGCTGTCAAGACAAGATAAGTGTGTATTTAGTGTCAAGCTTTCGGATGCATCCACTAACACACACACACACAGACACACGCACACAGAACAACAGCAACAACACACACAGCCTGGCCCAGACTCCTGAAAAAGCTCTGGCTTATCTTTCCCCACAGATAGCAAAATGGATTAAGAGCCACATTTGGCACGTCCAGGGAACTGGACAGATAACCAGGAAAACACTCCCTCTGACTGCAATCACCGCTCAACATGATTTGTGTGTGTGTATGTGTTTCTCTCTGAGAGCAAAAAGCAGCAAATGCTCTTTAGGTAGCTTCTGCCAAGTGAAGGCATCAAACCTGCAAACTGTGTGCCTGCATGTGCGCGGCCGCACGAGCCTCCTCCATGTCCGTAGGAGTGATGCAGCGGTTGACCCGGGATCCGATCTATTAAATCGCACACATTCATCTTCTGAGCGCACACGGCGTGGGCCAGACAAAGAGCCGCGTGCGAGAGGACATCCAGCATGTGTGTGATGTCAGCTGGAGACAGAGAAGGGGAGCCCATCATACTGCGTTAATGTGGGCCCCGTCCCCTGACACGGCACGCTCACTCTATGACGCCTCTGGTTATGGATGCCTGCTATGAAGATGATAGAAGAGTGAGATTCCCTTCTAAAAAGGAAATTACCCCCTTTGCACCTCCCCTTTCTGCGCTCCCTCATTCATAATCCTCTCACTAATAGAATAGTTTATTGTAAAAAGCAAATAATGCTCAACTGCTATTACTGATAGCTGCAAAATTACGTGCATTTCTTGAGATGAAGAGATACAAAACCACATCTCTTCTACATTTAGCAAATCGCTACAGGAGAAACACTGTTTGGAAAATGATGTGTTAGGTACACTGGGTGTGAAAGGTTAATATACAGAGACTAATAAGTATTAGGGATGTAATATTGCATCCAGCTAACGAGACACAACTGAGCATTAAACTGGATTGACAACCATCATTTTTTGAAGGTTTGAAAACCCAGACTGTAAGTCATGCTTTTTTTTTCATAGCTTTGCTGGTCTATCGACATAAACAGATGTATTAAATCAGTTAAGATTCAGGATCAGTAGATCAAAAATCTACAAAGAAAAAAGAGAAATTCCCTACAAAGTTCTGAGCGGGGCTCTTCTTGTTATCCTTGTCTAATTCTGAGCCTCAAATTGAGAATGACTCTGTACACAAAGCAGAGAAACCTGAGAAGTTCTTCTTTGCTGTCTTCAGAATACGAATCTACAGCAGCTATAAAACATGGTGCCACGGATCTCTAGACGAACTTTTCGCACTGGTGGCGGTGTGTTTACTAAAGAACATTAGTAAACAAAGTTCTTCATTCGAAGCAGAATTACCGAAAAGGTGTTTAAAGAGCTTCTAAAAGTGAACATTTTAAGGTAAACGTCTTATCACGTTCAGGTAATTAGTCAGCCATTTTATTCTCCCAGTGTTTACAAATCCCTCATACATTGTTTGTCGCAGTTTCTTCATTTTTATGCCAAGTGTCTCCATTTAAAATTGGACTGGTGACATTTAACGACTGATGACAGTAGCTGAGCGCATCAAAACAACAATGCAACTCATGAACTTCTCTCGCTCTTACTTCAAACGAAGAGTCTCAAGCATAGATACAGGGCGTCGAGCTTAAAGCACTCACTTTAAAGTCTCGTTACACCCTCAAGGTGTTCACATTTAGATTTGAACTATCGCGGTTCAAATGATATACTCCTTTTCATGACATTGGCCGCGAACAGTTAGCCACTGGTGGCATTCTCACAGTGCTTACAATCAGTCTTATATGGCATAGTTCTATTTTGTTGTTGTTGTTGTTGTTCTACTAATTATTATAAATGCCACATGAACGATTTAGAAGTGGTTGAAGCGGTTTTTTTTAATATGTCGCCGCCTCGCCTGATGATGATCGTTAGACTGTCAACTCAAGGAAATACTCAAAAATTCTTCCTGAGAGTTTTAGTTGGAGGTAGAACAAGGTGTGGAGCTTAAAGCCCTCACCCTCAAACCTGGAGGTCGTAATAGCAGCTTACACTTGCTTCATCGGATGAAGTCACGTGCTGCCAGAGACCGGATAGGACTTCATATGAAAGAGTTCACTCTGGGAAGGAGTAATGTGGTGTTTCGATCTCTTTACACACCTGATATTTATGTTTCCCAGTCTGCACATGCATGTTTTTCTGCTCTTTAATTTACTGTCTAAGGTATTAATTATATAATCCCCATTTAAATCATCTCACCTTCTTTGACTGGGTGACACCACACAACAGAAAATAACTTTGAAAAAAGGCCCCATTTTCATCTATTCCTGCATGCTTAGCTTCTCATCAGGCTGGCCGTCTCCCCCGTTCTCTGTCTATTAGAGGCAAATCTCCTTCTTAATGGATTTCTATTGTATCCTCCCTCAGCCCCCTCCTCTATTCACCGCACTACCACACGCACAAACACACTCCCTCTGAGGGGGCCCCTTAACCAGGCTCTCCATATGCCTGACCTCCACCTCCTTTCTCCTCCTCTTTCCACAACCCCCTTCTCCTTCTCCTGCTCTGCCACCGCCGCCGCCGCTGCCCCGTGCTGCCATCTGGTAGGGGCTGAAAAGAGTGACGGAAAAAGTGGAAGACGCGAGGGAAGAAAAAAAAAATGGCAGGGACACGTGTGGAAAAGAGAGATGGCTAAAAGAGATAAAGAGGGAGAGCGGGAAAAAGAAGTAGCTGCGGACACAATACAAGAGCGAGTGGAGAGGCTGTCCATCTGCTCCCCACCTCACATCCCCTCCCCTTCTGACACACAGCCTCCCGTACACCACAAAGAGAGTATTTAACCTCGACACACACACACACACACATATCCAGGCATGCAGAGAGAGACACACACACAGAGAGAGAGAGTCTCTTTAACCCGTTCCTCTCCAGTGAGCCTGCCTGGGGTGGCAGGTGATGGGTGGATGCAGGCAGACGACGTGAGGCGAGGGGCTGGGTGGGGGGGGAGGGGGGGGGATGAGGGCTGGGAGGGTGTTGGTAATTGGAGGACGGAGCGGTGGGGATGAAGGGTTGAAACCGATCTGAACCAACACCAACACGTTCTCCCCTCCCCTCAACAAAGCTCAGAAGACACCAGCGTTTCAGAGCCGTCACTATGACAACAATCTGTCAATCATCCCCAACCGGCGGGCTTCCTAATTAGGGGGCTGATGGCGCTGGATTATGAGCGGCTGCCTGGGCTTCGAAAAGCGAGGCTCAACCCGCCGTCCTTAGTAACGGAGATAAACACCGACGTTCGTCCGTGCTGTGCGCAACTTGTCACGCCTTTTTTTTTTTTTTTTTTTTTTTCTGCCTGAACAATCCCACAGGCAGGTCAGAAGGTTCGCTGTGCGGTTAGACGACGAGTCCAAGAGAAAACCATCAGGAACTCTGGCTGCGGAAATGGATGAGCTTTCTCTGCCAGCTTCAAATCAAAAACCACATTTGCTTTCTTTCCAAGCAAACGCTCCAAATGTTTAAATAGGTTAATAAACATGAACACACTATGATGTTATCTTCCGTCTTGGCCAAATGTCTCCGCTTACATTAATTGCAAAGATTTACGATCAGCTGGAAAAAAAAATGAAAAAAAATCAAATAAATCTAGCAGCAGCATGTAAACCAAACTGAGACAGGAGGAAGGTTTACTGCACAGCGACTGTCATGCACGCTCGCTGCAGGCCTTTGTGGAAGAATGGCAAAAAGAAGCTTACTACAACTGAGGGCGAGCAAGAATTACAGATAATGACCTTCATGAAACACGGTGGTGGCAGAATGATACTGTGGGGATTGCTGTTTGAACAGTGACAGGGAAGCTGACCCTGCTGCTCAAAGTAAATGGGCACATAAGATCAAAGGTCATTTTCAAACCACAAACATTAACGGTTTTATTTGGATTGTATGAGATGCACCAAGAAAAACAGTGCAAAACTGTAAACTGAAGGAAAATTAATTTGGAAAAAATCCAATATATAAAGAAATAGTTTATGTATACGTGCTCTGTTCTTTTTAAATTCAAATGTACTTTAAAAACTACTTATAAACGTGTGTTCACAGACTCTCTCCATGCTGTCTGACCGAGCTTGAGCAGAAATGTTCAATTTCTGTATTTAAAACCCAAAAGAAACAAAGTTCCACTGTGACTGAAGCAAAAAAGGCGCTCTACAATATGACATGTTAAACGTTTTGAAAGCCATGTGCTTTTTTTCCTTTCACCTCACAATAATGCAAACATGTCTTGAAATCGTTAACGCCGCGGGATGCAAAAGTTTGAGGGGTGTGAGTGCTTTTGCATCTCTCAAAGTCTTGATAGACATTTCTTCCAACGTTCCCGCTGACGTGATCGTGACGATCAATGAAGCGCCTCAAAGTGTGTGAGAGGAAGCCGGTTCAGACGCCTACCGAGGGCCTCTTTTACCTTGTGAGCCACTTGAGTCGCAGCGCAAACAACAGAGCGGAACACGACTCTGCAGCATGTTGACAACATGACACCGTTAGTCCTGCTGGGCCTGTCGCGCTCAACGCCGCGGAGATGGCTGTCAGGTTTGGACACACACACACAGCACCGTGTAGGTCAACACAGCCCGCAAACACTAGATTCCCCCAAGGACCTGTACATACACAGTGTCACATACACCAGAAACCAGTATAGTGTGGGAAGGGTGATGGGGGGATGTTGGGGGAGGAGGAGGAGGAGGTGAAGGCTGTGACCCACAAAGGCTGATTTCATTAAAGGAGGGAATAGGAGAGGAAAGGAAACAAGCGGTGAGTGGAGGGGACTGGAGAGGTCTCCGAGTCTATGACCACAAATGGAGAGGGCAGACACCAGCTGTCACTTGCTTGTGTCAGCCCTATTCTCAGCTGCTGTGTATGTGTGTGTACGTGTGTGTGTGTGTGTGTGTGACTGTGTGATCTCAGTCAGAGTAGTTTCAGTTACAGCAAACTTTGACTCTTTGTAAACGTAGCTGGAGGCGACGATCAACAAAAGCTACGGATTGAGATGTTAGGGTGGACAGAAGTGTGTTTTTCACTTAAACCCCATAAAGTGTACGCAGCGTAGCCTACCTGGTGATTTATTACTGACTCTAAGTGAGTAAAGAAGAAACAGGAGGAAAGGGGGGGACTTACCCTTTTTCTCGGGGGACCTCGTTCTTCGTCCTTGGGGCCCCGCCCTGCTCCTGCCCCGCCTCCTGTCCGCCCTTGTCGTCCCCCTTTGCCCTCTCCAGCCGGAGGTCGGATGGTCATCCTGATCTCTGGCGGGCAAATATAGTTCTCGAGGCTTTTGGGCGGCTTCTTGGTGCGCTTGGTGGTCTGGATCTTCAACTTGAGACTTCCCTCCTGGAAACTCGCTTCCTTGATGGAGAACTCCTGCTCCTCCATAAGCCCCTCCCCTTGGTCCTCTAGCCCCTCCCCCTCACTGGCAGCGCCGTTAATCACGTCATCGCCGTGCACCGGCCCGGCGCCTCCCGCCGCCAGTTGATGCTCCTCGCCGGGCCCTGCCCTGCCTCCCCGAAGGTCCGCCTCTTTGGGTCGGGCTGAGCCAACCAGATCCCTCGGCTCCATCCACGCTCCCGCCAGAGCCAGTCAGGATGGGGGGTGGGGGGGGGCGAAGCTCTGGCAGTCGGCCAACGGGAAGATTCAGCGCAGGGGTCTGGTGGGCTGCTTGGTGCTGTCAGTCAGCTACTGGGATTGCGTCTGTTGTCCCACAGGAACGCAGCGAAGCCAGGGACAATCTGAGAGAAGAGAGCGGGAGAAGAGGACGGTTAGAGGGAGGAAAGGAGCTCTGCATCTTCTGTTCGCCTACAACCTCTCAGCACAGGCTTGCACGCTGTCAACAGCCTCACTGGCAGCCTGTTGGACGCCAAGACAGACAGGATCATCACAGAGCTGCAGAGGCATGCTGCCAGACTCTTGATTTGCATTTTGAATTTCACATAAGCTGATTTTTCACTTTTGCAGTGTTGTCTCAGTAGCGGCCTTCATCGTTTCCAGCAGATCTGAAGCGGAGCAGTGCTGGCGCTCGCGATCAATTTCAAATAAAACATTCCTCCTCTCTGCTCTAGAGCCAGGCTCAAGTTATCCTGAGGACACAGGGCAGAAAATATGAACAAAAATGACTTTCTCCTTTAAATCCAAAGCAGGGGGGCAGAGGGAGGGAGTCTTGCCGTGGAGGGGGGGAGAAACAAATGCCAGCAGAGAAAGAAGGAGAGAAGGAATCTAAATTCCTTCCCCAGATGTGGTTTACGAGCTGGTCTGGAAAAACCAGCGTCTGAACTGTTTTACACACTCACATAGCAGCATTGCTGCACGCATGCATTAAAAACCCGTTATGCACATAAATACACATCCAAATGACAGTGTTGCTGTCAAGGAGCAGGCTGCACCGCTGCACCCACACCGCTATTTAGAGAGAGAGCAGAATTTCTCACAAGATTAAGGATTTTAGCATCGGATCATTGTGTACGTGCATGCACATTGTCGTCGTTATCTCACACGCACGTACTTACACAGGCCAAATACACCGAGGTATAAACAGAAAGCAACCAAAACAAACACTAGACTACAGTTCTTACTACAGCTCCAGGGAATCCCATCAGTCAATATGACATGAGGCAGGACTGAGTGGAAGTGGGGAATGCTGTCTCACATGCTGAGTTGAGTCTGGCACCACTTACACTGATGTGAACCCGGACTGGACCACGGTCTGCAAACATGACTCAAGTAGGAGCTTTGCTGCTCGCTGGAGACGCATAAAGACCTCAGTGTTCACAGCAAGCGGCCAAAAGAAAACATCCTCAACCCCTAGTCAGGGTTACACACCATGAGGGTTACTGCTGGAATACACCATCCATCCATCCATCCATCCATCCCACATCAGGCAATGGAGGGGGAAACCGTCCAGGATGGGAATCCCAGACATCTATCTCCCAGCGTCACTCTCCAGCTCCTTCTGACGGTTCCCAAGGCGAATCCAGGCCACGAGGGATGCACAGTCCCTGCAATGGGCTCTGGGTCTTCCCCAGAGTCTCCTCCCAGTTGCACATGCAGAGAAACTTCCAAAGAGAGAAACCCGGGAGGCGTCCTGATCAGCTGCCATAACCACCAGGAGGAGAGCTCCTCTCTCCATCTCTAACGGTGAGCGGAGCCGCCCCACACGGGAGGCGCATTTCAGCCACTTGCTCTCATCTCATGAATAGGCCTGTCATAACAGCAAATTCTGCAGGATGACAAATTGTCCCATTAATTATAGTAATAAAAAAATAACATACATTTTTAAGTAATAAAAGGATAAGGGTCAACAATACAAGCACACGCTCTCAAAGATCAGTGAACTTTTAAGTTCTAATGAACATTTAACACTGGAGCTGGAAGACATTTTACATATCGAAATGAATAAAACAATCAGAACAACGAACAAAAACAGACACGGATGTTTCTGTAAACAAAATAGCCCTTTGAAAAACGAGCTTATTGAGACCAACAAACAGAATTGAATCTCTTTGTCATCCAGTTTTTGGTAAAACAAGAGAAAGAGACACGAGAAAGATAAACAATCATACAAATGGAAATTATTGAACTCGTTTTAATTTATCACATGGTTAACTGATTTATTCCTTATGGGGACAAGCTTACTAATGACCATCGGTGAGTCTCAATATATATAAATCTGTGAATTCAGAGCTCTGCTTTTCGCTAACAGATAGAAGAGGCCGCTATGGTTGCTATCCCACCTTCCACCCCAGGATCGCTTGTGAACAAGACGCCAGGATAAGGACAGCATTGATCTCAGTCCAGCCTCTCCCGTTCAAGAACCAGACCAGCCCCAGACCTTAAAGCTCCTCTCTAAGGTCTGCTATCCTGAAACAGGTCGGGTAAAACCCCGACGTTCCCAAACCAGAAACCTTCCTCTCTGCTAAGCTTAGCATTATCTGGACGGGTTTCCTCAGTGTGTTCTGTCTGAGCAAGAGTGAATGAGAAATCCTCACCATCACAACACCCAAGAAACCTCCGTAACACAAGCTCTTAGGAATAAATATCATAATTCAGGGATTTTATTTAAAGCACAGTTTAACTGTCTGTGTGGTTTTAAATGTGCTTTTCCTTATTTGAGTAGTAATACCCTTTGAAGCTTAAAAACCGTCCAAAGTGTTTCTACTGTAACTATTGAACAACACTGCTTTTAAAAAGAAAAACAAAAAAAAAACACTTTAAGTTATTAAACAACAATCGTTTTTCAGTGTGAAAAGAGGGAAAAGAGGCGAGCTTTCTGAAAGCATCAGAGTGCTAAAAATATTGAAATCCCCAAAGATCACAAGGCAATAGTATGAAACGTTGATTTTAACGGTTAATAATGGTGGCAAGTTTTAACATTACAGACTTGTTAAAATGCTTTATAACTGTGTTGCCTTGCAGCACATCTGCCTCCAGCCGTCAGTCAGGAAGTCCATCACAGAGCAACACAGAGACAACCAGCCCAGCATGCACACACTTCAGGGCATTTCAGAGAGGCGAGCTGGCTGACTGTGGCTCAATGAGAAGTGTCGTTGTCTTGAATCCTGAATGTCTGGGCTCAGATCCAGCCTCCTACCGTCACATGTCGGTGTCTCTGGGCAGGGGACTTCTAGCCAAGTGACACAGCCGCGATTTTTGTCAATGAGGCTCTAATGTAAAGCACTAGAGTGTGATAAAGTTAAGCTAAGAGTTGATTTAGAAAAGCTCCTTCAAGCAGGATATGTCAAGTGAAAGAGTTCTCATCAACAGAGATGCCTAGATTCATTAAAAAGTGAAACTATGACTGTCACCCAACGCAAAACCATTCAGTGCAAAAATGTTGATACGTCAACAAACACTAGGAGTAACGATGCAGAGAGAATTGATCCACTGTCAGCTGTGGCTGGCCAACAACTCAAAAAGCTGATCTCTATCAATAAACGAAAGCTCCACAATAAGTGCAACCAGATGACGCTAAAGCAGCTCTTCTATGTGGTTTCTGCTACTGTGTGAAGAAGGCTCAAAGCTAACATTTTTCAGGTGTTTGAAAATGCACTTTAGCACAGCCATTTGAATATGTATTTTCGAAAGCCTGTCGTTGGGAGTCTGTGGTTCATTCAAGCGGTGGCCGAGTGGAAAAACTACAACAGGGACGTCGATCAGAATACAGATAATTTGCTCAGTTTCATCTTTTTGAGCTTTCAGCCTCTGTCTGTAAATGAACATCCAAGATTTAGAAAAAGTGGAAGCATTTTGGAGCTAAATTAAAGAAATTCTCTCAGCTAACCACAGAGAGCAGATCTGGCAATGCTAATAACGCTAATATCCCAATCTAAAGATAACGTGGCTTCTAATTATTCTCCTTTTGTTTCAGTATGACAATAATAACCTGGATTGATAATGGCCTTCTTCCAATAACCTTTGGGGAAGAGGAGGGTCACCCCCTGGACTGGTCACCTGTCCATTACAGGCCTCTGCTCTCAACACAAGCTACAGACGATGCTAACATTTTAATTGGTGACTGGACCAGTTCCAGATGAAGGCAGGTCTTCTGACCTGAACATTTGTTGCCGTCAAGCAGGACATATGAAAATATAAACTTTGACCCTGATGGAGTCAATGTTTTTATGCAGGAAGAACTGGTTCTAAACCATCACCACCTCCAGGTCAGTTCTGAAACTGATACTATTATTAAAAAAAAAAAAGAAGAAAAGCAAGAGGAAGCTGTAATCAAAAGGCACTGCACCAATAAGAATTACTAACGCTCACAGCAAGAAGAAAAACCGTTTCAGACAAGGGTTCTTCTTTTAATGAATAAATAAATCAAATGTTTAATTGCTTGAGGCATAAGTTTTACCCCTCAGATTCAAGGCTACAGACGACTCAGAACTTTTATTTCCTTTTAAGAAAACTTTGGTTTTTAACAGCAGATTTCTTTTTTTAAGTTGCAGAAAGTACCCATCAGTCTTTCTGTGGCGAACATTATTTTCCTCTGTGGTAGATCTCCACATCTTAAATGCAAAGCCTTTTTGGCAGCCTGAAGTCTCGGATGTCACAGCCTCCGTGATTTAAGTCTTCCCCTAAACAGTTCTCCAAACAAATCCAGCTCACTGTACGACCGCACATTGGGAAGGGTTACATCAGTCTGTAACAATGATACATAAATAAAGCAGCCAAGATGATCAGCTTGATGGATCACCCATCTCAGGGGTGTCTTTCATACCCCTCTAGAAAGAATGAAAACCGCTCGCTTCCAGGAAGAAATCTCTCCAAAGAAAAAAAGCAAAAAAAAAAAAAAAAGAGCTCTAAACCATCGCTGTGGTCGCTTCGATGGCTTCTGGGTTTGACAGAAATAACAGCAGATATTAGGTCCAGCCTGATCTCTCGGAGTGCCCACATGACCCACTTTGGTCCTCATGCCAGCCGAGTGGCTCGCCCCCTGCGGTATGTGTGAAAGCCACCCTGGCCATCATGTGACTGCAAACAATGACAGGAAGAAAGACACCGATGCCAACCACAACGAGACACACACACACACACAGGTTCACAGAGATCAAAAACACGAACTTTGAAGATTTGCGGCCTTTTACCACCATGACCCTATATGACAGCAGAGTGGTATTAAGCATTAGTCCAGGCTATTACTACGTAAACTACTTAGCTAGGTCATGGCTCCTTCTCCTCCCTCCTTGCTGCCCTAAGAAGTGTTTAGTACAGTTACTGGCAGGCCCGGAGAGTTTATGTAAGCCTGACCCTTCCTCGGGCCTCCCTCACTTACTTAGCCCGAGCCTCACTGTCTCCTCTCTCCTACACACACACACACAGGCGTACACACGCATACACACCTCAGCTAGCCTCAAACAGCAGGCTGATTGTGAGAGGCTAGACTCGCTGCATAAATAGCTTTATTATGCTCTCAGAACTGCCAGAGCTAACCAGCTTCGCTCTCAAACAGCATAAGGTCGAGCGAGGAGGGCCACGCAACGTTTTGTCTAATGATGAAACACCGATAATGGAACACAGATGGACAGAGGAGAGAGACGGTGCATGATGCAAACGTACAGGCAAAAACTGAGGAAGAAAAGAGCGTTAGCGAGAAAAAAAAAAACGGAGAAAGTGAGGCAGAGGGAGGAGAGGAGGAGAGGGGGTGGGGGGGGGGGGGGGCAGCAGAAACACAACCTTTTAAGGCTGCATACCCAGCAGCTCAGTGCCTGAGGTGGACTCGCAAATAGCTCATACACACATGGAGACAAATGCATGCACACACACATTTACAGATTCAGATGCACACCAAATGGCTGGGTTTTTTTTTTTATTTGCACAAGCTGGTGATTCCCCCCCCCCCCCATCTTTCTTTTTCATGTGAGAGAACCAGCACAGTCTGTGGCTGCAGATGAGTATCTTAATGAGATGCAGAACACTGTCTTTTCATTTGTCTGCTTTACTCTTTTAATACAGGGCTGAAATGTTTCCAACAGGATGCAATCTTATCTAGGAGGAAAATCCTAAGAGGTGGGCGCAGTCTTCTTCTGGTGTTCCCAAGCACAGCCTGCCTGATACATAAGCAAACTAAGCAGCTGCCACAGACGTCAGGTGTACCAATGTAAATATTTACTGTGTGATGCAGTAACGACAGTTCTCATCTCTATTTTTAAAAGGTTGTATGTAAAATCTATTCAGTCAAACTTTTTTTGAGTAAAATATTTTAGTTTTGAAGCAACTCAGCACTTTCATCATCTTACTTTTCAACTTGGTATACCCTTCCTACCGATATCGACCCTACCGTATCTTTAAAAGCAGAGATGATGTCACGCTAAAAAACATGTTTTCCTCATATTTCAAAGTAAAAAGACTGGAGTTAATTTATCTTTGTTTAAAGCCTTGCAACCCATATTTGCAGGTAGCAGAGTTAGCTCAGCTAGCATTAACATTTGGCTGGCCTCCATGTGTATTTCCCAGAGCAGTGGCTCCAAAGGTTGACACTGCGATCCAAGTTGGTGAAAAGAATCAACAAATGGGCTCTAAAACTTCACTTCAGCAAAAAAATTGAATGGGGAAGGAAAGAGATGCCTCGTGATTAAGTTTTTACCCCCTAAATAAATCAAGAATTAACTGTGAATAACTTGTTTTGGTTTTTTTTATAACTGGGTTCAATTCATAAGGCCCAGTTACTGCTGGATCTGTGCAATCAGGAAGTCATTAAAACATAGGAGAAATCTAAAAGAGCTCAAAAGTAGCACAATATGGCCCAATTCTGAAAAAATGAAAGAAAAGATGAGAAAGTCACTGACATATACTCATCTGAAAAGGGTTAAAAAGTCATTTCTAAGTTTTTGGGACTCCAGAGAACCACAGTGAGTCATTATCCACACATGGAGAAAGCATGAAACAGTGGGGGACCTTCCCAGGAGTGTCTGGAAAGAACACCAAGACTCGTCTCACATTTGCAAAAAGCATCTTGATAAGTGAACACTGTGCATATTGCATTACATGTTAGTACACTGATGAGACGAATGCAAAACCTCTGGATGGTGTGTGTTCTGTTCACCTGGCATAAAACTGAAGCAGCATTTCAGAAAAAGAACATCTTAATGAGAGCGAAACACGGAGGCGGAGGTATTATTGTCAGTGGCTGCTTTGAAGCAGCCACTGGCCATTAGTTTGAGATCTCGCCCTAGTCAAAGTACAGCCTTTCATCTGAATGAGATGGTTGAAAAAAATCTTCCAATATGGCTGAATTAAAATCAATGAAGTGGACCAAAACTTGCCCACGACGATGTAAAACAACTCAAATGAGGACCTGAGCAGACATGAGCTGCAAGGTCTAGAGATGCAGTTACTTTCTCACATAATGCCAGGTTGGTTTCTATAGCTTTGTTCCCTCACAAAACAGAAACTTCTTCTTGCATTTACTCTGCCTCCTTTTGTTTAGTGATCTGAAACAACAAAAAAGCCAAACAAACTAACTCTGTAAGGGGGCAAATACTGTTCACAGGGCTGCATTGCTGCTAGAGGTGTAGTGCATTAATGTTTGAACATGGATGATATAAAGGGGATATTAGGTGGACTCTGATGATTTATGGCTGTTTGAAGGGGCCCCAAATCAAATTCAGCTTAAGGTCCCGGACAGCCTTGGACAGGCTCGGGTCACAAATCAAACAAGCGGAGAAGCGAATTTCTAAGTTGGATGACCGGCAAGGTGAAAGAAGCCATCAAACGGATTATTCTAAAGATCATGACTCCTAGAACAAACGCTCCTGTCTCTGCCTGCTCAACATGGATGGCACATGCATGAGCTCGACTGTAAGGTGGCAGGAAGGACGACCATAAAACACCACATGTGGGGCAGCCATAATTGAAAATGATGGTCCTTGGAGTTGGCTCATGAAGAGATGCACACACACACACACACACACACTGACACACACACACACACACAGATCCCCAGGACAAACCATATGCCAGGTAGCAAGGAACCCATCTTCACCTAACTACACCCTGCACAAGCAGATGAATGTTAAACCATTTTAACTGCAGCAGAAGCCACAAAATGGCTGTCAGCAAAAAAAAAAAAAAAAACACCTCCCCTACTCTCCCACTGTCTTCCTCCTTCCCCTCACCTCATCCCCCACTCCCCACCTCCGTTCTCCCCTCTCTTCTCCCTCTGCTACCACTTTCCTTCGCCCTCCTCCTCACCCCCACCCACCCACCCACTTCGCTCCCTCTTTCTCTCAGAGCGCTCTGCCAAAAGGTGCTCCAGTGCCGATATTCTGTTCACAGAGACTGCCAACAGTTAGATTTGTCCTTGGATCCCGTTCACATTCCCTCCCCTCCCCTCCCCTCTCCTCTCCCTGTGATCCTGTTTTGACCTGAGGTCCTCAGCCCAGAAGGGGATACACCTAATCGATTTCTCATGCTTTAATTTAAAGGTGGCACAGGCATCTTGTTACCTAATAGGGAGTAACAACAGCCAGCTTGGTACTTTTTATGCCGGGGAGCAGAAAAAAAAAAAAAAAAAGATGAAATTGCTGCCTTGTTTTGAGTGGGGGAGAGGAGCTGAAAGTGCTAACGAGACAGGATCGATAAAATTACCTCTATTATCCATCCTTCAACATGGTCATGCACTGCTTGCCCTTTATCACCCACATGAGCTCACTTCCACAACTTCACTCCCGCGTGTTCAGGAGAGCTGGCCTGAAACGTCGGCTCTGCTCCCTCCACCCTCCAGCTGCGCTCGTCTTCAGGGGGACCTGGACCGGACTGGAGTTTTTGAAAGGCTGGTATTCTGCTTCATCAGCGGCACAACGCTAGTACGTGTATTCACTCATTTCTATTCTGTTTTCTCCTACCCCAAAAATAGAAAACCCGACCAGGTATTGATCCAGGGAGCACAAACTGGAAGAAGCGTGCATGTCCTAACATTTCTGCACCGAGGTGTAATGCATTTATGCTGTGATGTATCTACTGCGCACTCATCTTTAGGCTCAATTCAAACAGTGATGAATGACTGACAGTGACGACTCAGTCATGCTTTTCAGATCACTGTCCTGTTAAGATACCAAATGAACAGAACCCAGCAGCTTTTTAACTGTAACCGGTTTGGTACATTAAAGAATTTCTAATGTATCTCACTTTGACAAGGCCCCACACTGTTTGGAAGAAAAACAGTCCCACAGCATCACAGAACCCCCACCATGCTGTACAATGGATATGAGATGCTTTTCATTCTTTGTTTCGGCCCTGACTCATTCGTGGCGTTTCTTGCCAAAACACTCAGTCTATGGCCGACTCCCATTTTGCTACTTATCCTTCATCGTTAGCCTTCAACCCTACTTTTCTCTGGGAGTCCCGATAGTTTCCGTCACGTAGGGAGGAGGCGAAGGGGCCAAAAGCTCCAACAAAGTGATGTTTATAGTGGAAACTACAGAACAAATCAGATTTATTACAAGAGTACATGAGGGTTTGGATTCCGGGACTTTTGGACTCATTTATGCAACTCCAACAGAACAAATAGTAAATTCAACAACCAGAAGGAACTTAATGTTATTTTACAGCCCGAAAAAGTCAGAAACATCTGTGGGGTTTTTACGCTCCACATAATGTGACGCTAACTGTCAACGATAAATGAAGACGAAGGAAGTAGAAGAAGCATCTGATTAAAGCGCAGGGTTTGATCAGTGAGGTGAACATTTCCTTGGACCAAAGACCCACAAACATCAAAGTTCTGCTCAATAGATGCCAAGCAGAACCTTGACTCCCATTTCCTAATGTCACCTCTGACCTTTCACACCAAACTCAGGTAAAGACAGACATATTCTAATGAAATGTCAGGAGCTCCTCGTGTTAAGAAGCTAAAAATGAACTGACTTCACTGTGATTGAAATAGTCGAGATTGTTCCATGATCCATTATCAATAAAACTCACGATAAGGTTTGTGAATTAAATAAGAGAAATTAAGCACCGTATTTTTAAATGTCTTTCAAAAAGAATTGAGGTTTACTGATCTGACTGCAAGTGTTGTGAAGCATGTCAAACTTTAAAATATTGAATTTAGCCCTTTTTTTTTTACAAAAGGGTGAAAGCTGAAATTCCATATAAGTAAACTTAACCGGGTTTGAAACTTATTGTGACTGAAATATGCAGAAACTAAATACGTTGACATGAATCGAGCTACATCCTAGCAGTGGTTTGTGCATCTGTATTCATACTTTTGTTATTTCTCAACAAGCAAGAAAACGACATCCAATGCAGGATTCATATCAGTTTACATGTCACACACAGCCGTACGTTCAGACACATGTAATCAGCAAGAGCTGATGCTGCAGCATCTGATCACTATCCTGCTAAAAGACGAAGAGGCAACAGAGGCCACCACATTTCTTTTAAATATCTCGGCACTTTAAAGAGGCCAAGGCCACTGGAACAGGAAGTGGCCCACAGCATCACAAAAACCTCCACTCTGTACTTAAAGAGTAGGCATGAGGTGATATATTCATCCTTTGTTTCATGCACTTGGATTGGGTGTTTGTTGGGGGAAAGTTTGATCTCTGGTTGACTCTGGTTTCATTTCATTCCTCTTAATGTTACTGTTATCCTCAGGCCGTGTGTTTCTCAGCAGTCAGTCAGCCTAATAGCTTCTGCAGAGTAATTAAAGGGAGCTGTGTTTGAGCTCTAGCGGGTCATGGCTGTCCACCTGAACCGACCAAACCAAAGACCATTTATCAGAGAACCGCCCAGACAAGAGAGTCGTGTTAAACCCAGAGGAGCAGCAGGTGCGGATGACTCGGGAGAGAGAATATGTTTAGAGCGGCATAAGAGAAAATCATAAGAAGTTACAAGCTTAAACTTTTGATCATGCAAAATACCATGTGGGGTTGAACTGGTGGCGAAGCATGGTGGAGGTAGCGTCATGCTGCGGGGATGCTTTTCTTTGGTTGCACATGATGGGAGTTAAAAACAGAGCCATCCAGAATAAAGAAAACTTGACTGAGGCTGCAAGATATTCCAGACTAAGGACGAACTTCAACGAGGCTGACCAAACAGCGGTTCAGATCAAAGCATGTGTTAGGGTGGCCTAGTCAAAGTCCAAACCTAAGTTCAACCGACTTTGTGCAGAGTAAAAAACAAATGAGGATTCGGAACCATCTTTGCAAACCAAAAGCGTCGCAGAGATGTGAAAATATCTCTGCGACTTCCAGCGTTTGGATCTCTGGAATCTTTCACACACACACACACACACACACACACACACACACACACACACACACACACACACACACACACACACACACACACAAAAATCTCAAAAATACCCAACAAACACATCAACCCCAAACAGAGCCCAAATCAGCTCAGAATAACTTAAAACCCTGAAAAAGTAACAAACACCCCGTCCTCCCCCAACCTGCACAATGTGACGGATTATCAATGTCAAATGAAGACGCAGGAGGCAGAGCCCAGCACGAAAATATCTGATCTAGCAGCGCTTTTTGATGAGTGAGGTGAACCTTTCCTCCTGCGTTGGTAGAGCAGACCTAATCAAAGCCGCACAAGCGCCAAGGTGCTACCCAGCGATAACAAACGCTGCCTCCCCGGGTGATGCAGCCTTGTTTGGGTTGCCTACGTGCGCGAAATCTGCCCGCTCACTTCTTCTGTGGGCATGTGACTGCAAGCATTCTCAGCGCGCTCAGCGCGAGGAGCGGCGCTGGAGAGACGAGCTGCACCTGAAGGCAGGCGCACACGACTCTCGCTTCGGGTCTGCGTGCACAAAACCAGAAACGCTTTCCAAGCACAGCGGCGCGGGGCAGAAGAAGAAGAAGAAGAGGCGCGTTCAGGTGCGGGAATGTGCGCGGTCAAGCGGGGCTACTCACCCATGTCTAATGTTGTCACACAGCCGGCTCTAAGGTGTGAATATTTCATCGAGATCATTTACAATCCATTTAGCCGAGACACGTTTTTTTTGTTTGTTTGTTTGTTTTTTGTTTTTTACTCAAGCGATGGATGGGATGACAGCCTCCCGGGGAGCTGTCAAACGGTGCCGGGGAGTAAATGTGGATGGATTTTTCTCTTGACAGAAAACCCCGGGGAAAAAATGGCGTCAACAAGCGCTTTGGAAAGAGAGGAGCGAGGAGAGAGCGAGGGGGTGTGGGGGGGAGAGACGGGACTTGAGGGCGATCCGATGAGAATCAAGGTTGCAAAAAAATTTCAAAAATGTAAAAATAAAAAAAAAATAGAGATTAAGGAGAGAGAGGAAAAAAAAGGAAGAAGAATCCAGCAGGAAACTTGGAGGTCTTGTCCAGGTTCTGGCAGAAAGCAGAGCCGGTCGGGGTCTCCTGCAGGCGGGAGGCAGCCGGAGAGCCGCAGCGGTGCAGAGAGCGTGTCCCGGTGCCTTGCGGGATCGCTGGTGAGTCGGCGCTGAGATCCCTCGCAAATCCGCTACTCGGCTGGAAGGAGGGGAGGGGGAGGAAGAGGAGAGGAGGAGGAGGAAGAAGAAGAAGGAGGTGGAGAAGGAGGAGGAGGGGGAGCAGCTCTGTTACTGCAGTCAAAACAAGCAGCCCGCATCCGACTACAAGCCAAAAATCCAAACGAGGGGGGGAAAAAGATTTTCTGCGACAACAGAGCGCGCTTTGAGCCGTGTCCGTGCAGCGGAGGACCGGGGAGCTGAGGCTGCACACCGCGGGGTTAGCTCGCCGGCTGCACTGGATCAAGGCTTTCTCTCGCTCTCTGAGCCTGTGTGCCTCTCTCTCTCTCTCTCTCTCTCTTTGCTTTTCCAATCGGTGAATGTCAGGTCCCGGAGCCTGGTGTCTGGTAATGATCTCACCCAGCAGACTGGAAGCTCTGGCCAAGCTGAGCCGACCAGAGGACGGGAGGAGGAGGAGGAGGAGGAGGAGGAGGAGAAAGAGGAGGAGCGAGATCGCCTCCTTCTGGCTGCAAACAGCCTCTGCACGTCCCTCGTTTCTGTGTCCACCTGCTTGTCACCAGTTTTCTCCAAGGGGGACAGCTTATAGAGACATTCTGATAGTTTAATGTAATGGAAATGAGAGGTGAGGCTCAAGCGCACAGCATGCATCCACAGAAAGGCTCTGAGGAAGTGCTGGTAATAGAAAAAACTATTAACTTCAGCTGGTTAATAGAGATGCATGAAAATAGCAGAGTAAGGAAGTAAAAAAAACATGAAAAAATATTCTGGCTTTGAATTTCATAAAGTGACAGAAAATAGCTGAGATAGAAGTGAAACAATTTGATTATGCCAAATACGTTCATTTTTCTAACACTCACAAAAAAAAAAAACAGTCAGTAATTTAGTAAATTTATTAAACTCTTTTAAACTTTCCAGCATTTTCTCTCACCACAACCATAAGTCTAAATATATGCTATATGAATGTTATGAAATAAAGGGGCCCATAGCATCACAGAACCTCCACTATACTTAACAATGGGCATTTGTTTGTTGCTGAAAAGCAAAATCTACGATTGAACTGAGAACTGAAAATGTGGTGCAAAGTTGAATTACGAAAATGTCAAAGACATTCTCATTCAGCCTTCCGGTTCTCATCTTTTCCAGGGACTTGTAGATTAAAATGCTAACAGCATATCCTGGACAGAAGAGAGTCCAGAAACCATCCTGTAGTGCAGAGCAGATTAAACGTCACAAAGCAAAACACTGCTCTACTGTGGTCTTATAAAGTGATAACAGACTCATATCTTTGGAGGAAATTCTCTCACCTCCAAACAAATACAAACAGGATTACTAAATGGTTGAACTTTACTCCCTTGAAGGAGACCACAAAACAGACCTTTGATGAGTGATAACAGATCTTAGTGTCTATGCGTGCGTACCCCCGGGGGCGTTTTGACTTTTAACACTTCCTGCTAACAGATGAGTTAACCTAAAAATAAAATGATCACCTTTGTCTTAACAGGAAATAGTTTGCACCCCTGGGATGACGTGCAAAGATGATTCCTGACAGCATCAGTACACTTCCTTCCAATTTATCTTGTGTGCCCAGTAAGACAGAAGCTGCAACATCTCACATCGCCCACGCGTTTTATTCAGAGTAAAACAAGGTGGGCGTTCGCGTGGGGCCGAGCCGGTGAATGGAGGGAGACTTAAGAGGCTCTGTTGAATCGGTGGGTGTTGTGTGCATGCATGTGAGCGCTGGTGATTTCCCCTTAATATGTCAGAATAGAAAAAGAAGGATGGAAAAGTCAACATCAAACCACCGTGAACGACCTGCAGTTGTTCCATCGCTATCAGAGCTTCGGTTTGTATCACGGATCCATGCAAAACCTGACCTTCCCATGCGTTGGAAACCGACTTTAGCGCCGAAGAGCCATGCAAATGACCTCACACGACCTTTTTCCCTTGGTGAACCACAGTTACAAGCAGTTCCTCAGCCCAGCCCTGTGCATGTATGCGTGTGTTTGTGCAGAACGCCCACAGAGAGATGTTTCATTAGGGTGGAGGCTCTTTGAAGTCAGTAGTAGGTAAACACTCAACTCCAAGCTTGTAGTTAAAAATCTGCAGTGCCATCAGCAGCCCGTGTGCTGATACTTTTCACTTCCCCTGCTGAGATACACCAGATTCACAAACCTCCTGTGTTTGTGTGCTTAGATGGATGCAGTCTCTGACTCAAAGGAAGTGTTTTCACAGCAATGTCACTGCTTCTTACAAATTTCACTAAATGTTCTATTTATAAATACGTGACCGGTTTTGAATTCCTTTAGATACTTATTTCACTTCTTTTTATGAATTATGCCTGTTATGAATGTTAAATACATACCATTAAATGGCATATATCTAACATTTCTCCACTTTTCTATTTTGCATTAGAGCCTCAGGAGTTTTGTAGTGGTTCTTCTTATAGTCTGTGAAATAAACATTTATCATACTCTAATCACAAAAACAACCAGAAGGATATACACTGGAAGTTTGGTCAATTTTTGTTTGGAATTATTCTGTTTGCCTTTTGTGTTCACCAGACATTCATTTTCAGTTTTCCATCAGTTTTCTGCATATCCCTGTTTTTCCCCAAATCTCTAACTTGCAGTCAGTTAGATCCACCTGAGCGCTTTTCCAATAATCTCCCTGTTTATCCTTCGATTTACTTTCAAGTTTTGTCATGTTTGTTCTTCCATTTGCTACTCCTTCCATTGTGCTGAACATAATAACTTTATTAAAAGTTATCCTTTCGGTATGACTGCATTCAGCTGCTCTTTCACTGTGATAAATACGGAATCACCCTGAAACAGTGAAACGGTAGTGAAAGCCTCGCGATGTGGGGATGCTTTTCTTCAGCAGAGAAAGAGAAGCTGGTGAATGGGCATTGCTGCAAGAAGAACAACAAACCTAAATGTGCAGGCAGAGCAACAATGGGGTTGGTTCAGATTTAAGCACATCCTTGAACTAGAAGTGGCCCAGTAAAGGTCCACTCCTAGTTAATTGGGAATCTATGGCATGACATGAAAACTGCACTGGCCTCGGTTTTCCATTCTGTCTGAGTTTGAGCTATTTTACAAAGAAGAAAGGCAACGTTTTCCTTCCTGTGGAAGTGCAAAACTGAAGCAATTTTAACAAAATGTGCTTCAACAAAGATAACTCTGGGCACCAAATACAAGTAAAGTTCATCCTTTTCAAAGTTTCACATGTAATAAATGTGTCCTTTGTATTCCACTTCACAATTATGCACTACTTATTTGTTTTCTGTCACATATAATCCAAGTGAAGTAAATTGAAGTTTGTGGTCCCAACGTAACCAGGGAATCATTACGTTTGCAAATCGCTGCATTGTGTTGTGATCTGTATGTATGTTTGTGAATTTTACTACATCTTTCACAAGAGCCTGATGTCTAAAAATAACTCTGATGATCATTTTTAAATGGCAGCATTTAAAGTTGCTCCTAAGTTCTGGAGCCTTAGGGGTTCTGAAACTGTTTTAATTACGTCAAATAAATGAAGTCATTTGTTCCAATAAGATCATAAAACCAGCCACGGGGATTTAACTTCAAATTAATGCCGCGTTTAAATTTAGGTTGATTTCTATCATTTTGAAAAGGACTCTGAAATACAGCTAGAATAGCAAATCAGGTGTGTGTGCGCATGGGTGTGTGTGTGTGTGTGTGTGTGTGTGTATCATCACATGCATTGATCTGTGATGTGTGTGAAAGCACAAAGAGACCCCAGAGATCAAGGGGTCAACAGCTGCTCCCTAACAACCAATCAATGGCAGTGTATCAGCAGAGATTACCCTCTCAGAAACGCGCACACACAGACACACAAAGAAGGCCCTCTGCTCTCCAATCTGCTGCCATGGATACTGGATCCTGGAGGGCCGAGAGGGAGCCGTTTTCAGCCTAAACTGTAAATATTGAATTATGAGGAAGGCCAGGAAAGGAGCAGCGTGCAGGGCAGCCTTCCTGCCTGAGCGATCCAAATATCTGGATAATCTTTTCATCTCTATTCACCGCGACAGGAAATCTGGTGCATCATTCAACGCTCGTCAGGTTCAGCATAAAAAAAAATAAAAAAGATTCAGTCATTCATATAAGTGGCCTTAGTCCCTCATCTCGTTTTTAGCCTTTATTCCACAAGAGGGGTGCATGCACGCCAAGAAAAGTTAAAAAAAAAAAGTTTCCTTCATTTCATGTGCATCTCATAAAAGGGAATTCAAGCATTCAAAGCACCTTATGAAAAGCTGAAGTTTTTATTTTACAACAAAGTTTCAGCAGAGGGAAGGAGATGGGAAGAAGAGGAAGAAGTGAGGGGGAAATTACCTTACAATTAATAAATGCACTAAGTGGGGCTGTTGGAGAAAAGTGCTGGAAGGAAACACGAGTGAATGTCAGTAGTAGGTTTGTGAAAAACAAGAACAGCAGAGACAGCAAGAGATGAAATAACTCTGATATTAATGACAGAGTAGCAACTCCTGACAGGACTGAAGGGGAAGGAGAGCGGACGTGCCAACCTTGAGCTGACATTGTGAGCAGGAGAGACTCGCGTTCGTTCAATCAATGAGGGGGATTTTCTCAGGGAGTCCACTAATCTCACAGGGCAGCTGAGGGTTCATCAGAGCCAGAGGGACCCCTGGGACCCGCAGAGGTAATGGGGTTAGCCAACACAGAGGCAGAGGAGCGCGCTGATCTGACAGTGCAGAAGGACGGGGTCTTTGGAAACGCAGACTGCGCGGCTGTGTGTCGCAAAACAAAATGAGACGCACGCGTGACTGTGTGGGTGTCAGGAGGAGTGAGGGCCATCCTGATAGAAGGAGAAGTTAATGGGACGTGTGACGAGGCTGATTGCGGAGCCCTTGCTGATCTGGAGGGGTTAATGAAGTAAATGGCTTCTTGGGTCGCACGCCATTGAAGGCCGTCTCTGGCTGCAGACACACAGAAACGCACAAAGGGACTCTTCTCCTTCATTTACCTTCCAAAGATAACGTCCACAGCCAAAAGCTGCAGCAAACATGCTGAGTGCTATCATCATTTTAGACCCGTCTTGAAGCACCCAGTCAAGGAAAATCCAGTATTGCTCAAGTAACATAAGTAGGAATCCAAACCAATAACTCTACATATTAGGTTATGACTATTTGGTTGCATAACACAGAGAATCAGTGTTAAATAAGCTTACTAAAATGTATTGAATCCTTTTAGGAGAGAAAATTTCCAGGCATCTTCTTTATGGAGAAACTAGTGACATGGATAACTCAAGTGTCATACTCACCATCTCCATTTGTGTGTTTTTTTTAAATAAACTTTAACCTGAATTCAAAATATTCTAGCAGCCTTATTTACTTTTTCTGAAATCATCCGAGAGGCTCGTTGCTTCTGTGTTTGGGCTCAACGTCTTGCTGAAAAGTCCAACCTTATTTTACTGTAAGAATTTAGTCAAGTATTTAATTGAGTATGTCTTACAGTTTGCTTCCTAAAAAGTCTCATTTAAGCCTCACCTGATTTTCTTCTAGTGTTTAACAGACTTCGCCATCTGTTCTATAGCAAAATGCTTTTTCTTCATCAGTGGAGTGTTGTGCTGTGATTGAGCATAGTAGCTGTTGAATGCATTACTTATCGTTTTTAATAGAGAAACTAATCCTACTAATTCAAAGTGGTTCTGAAGCTCTCCACGGCTGATCTTTGACTCTTGCAAAAATCTAGATATTCTACAACAATACAGATGTAAAGTTCCCAGGAGAGAGCCCTTTACTTTCACCCAGCATGAAATGTTTCTTATCAAATACTTTGAAAATTAAAAGCCTTTGTAGAGGCAATTATTTAAGACTAAACCAGCAAGTTTCAGCAATTTTTGTGTGTGTTTTTTGGTTTTTGTACCTTCTCGACCCTCCTTTTTATCCTGTTTGTATAATTCTTTATGTCAATTCAGGTTATTGGACATTTCCTCTCATTTGTATATGTGTGTTGTTACCGACATGTGGTGTGCAGGGCATGTAAAAAGCCCCATTAGAAATATATTTGCTGAGAAAATCTTGATGTTTTCCATTCTTATTTGCCCCCCTGTGTTCTCCTGTCATTTCTCTTTGCTTCTGCAGCAACAAAAAAAAAAAAAAAAAAAAAAAGAAGAAGAAAAAGACGACTAAGCCTCCATGACTTATTGGACAAACCGCAAGCTATTCAGAGCAGTTGATTAAAATAGCGCAGCTCCGCAAGCAGTGTGTTGGCTTTTCTGGAGCTCTCAATTGGCCACATGTGCTTTGCATATGCAGCCAGACTCGAGGATACAGGCACACAGACAAAGGGGCAGAAGAACAATATTGCAAGACTTTGTTCTTCATTCAGGAGCTCAGAAAGAGATCATTTTAATGAGAGCGATAATGAAGTCTGAGAGAAGGATGCGGCCCGGAACAGAAAAAAACAATATTGACGAGGGAGCTCAGACAGCAACAAAGCCCTAAATGCAGTTGACTGTGGAGTCCCTGCTGGCTCTGTCTTTGTGAGGAGATGACACTGCACCCATCCCCCTGCTACTTATAGGGACATTATCATAATGTTGGCTCTGTTTGAGATGAGCTATGAGAAGTGGGCTCATCTTGAAGTCCTCCGCATGCCTGGTGCATGCTGAGGGAGGACAGTGCCGAACGGGGGTTGATGCCCTAATGGAAATTCAGCCTGACAGTTCGTGCATGTAACAAAGCAACACAGGACTGACAGCGCCGATTTGATGGGTCTGAACATTGCTTGTAAACACACCGCAGCACGGAAGATAAAGACCGTCCTTCTGCTGTCCCTCTGTTTCCTCATTGTCTTGTCACCGCAGACATCTGAGAGGAATGAAGAGGACAAAGTGAGCGACAGTGCAGAACACGGTTGAGTGTCGTGCAGTCGAGTTTCATAAACGTGGGTTTAAATCCCAGCTTACGTGCTGTCACTTTGTATGCAGACCCAAAAAGAGCAGCGGATTCAATGTGTTGGCATCTATTAGACCACTGAAAAAGGAATAATAAGTTCTTAGAATCAGATGATGTTTGTCAGAGCTTGTGTGAACCTTCACACCTCGCACATCCACCCTGCAACATCCTGTTGTGTTAGAGCCCTGCCTGTGGTCAAATACAGCTGCATGTCTCTCCGTCTCTCTCTCTCTCTCTCTATTTCTGTGAGTGTGTGTGCATGCGTGCATGTGTGAAAGAGTCAGAAAGAGAAACGAGGAAAACTCCCCAGATGAGAGAACACTGCCACTTCCCCCTGTGAGTGAAACGAAGACAGAAACATGCAGCAGGTGTATGAAACACAATGCTGAATCATTCATGGCTTACATGTCCAACAATGGGGTCAAAGTTTTGTTTAAAACTTTTATAACTGCATATGCCTCTTAAAAACATCAAAAATCTGATAAATACGTTAGAAAAAGCATTAAAACATACATAAAAACAGTCTGCTTTGCAAAGGGACAATCTGAAGCTATGGTTGCAAACACTTTGTTGTGGATGTCAATGTGATGTACCTAGTTCAAGGATTGCAGGGGCTGAAAACAAGTCAATGTTAGGCTGTAATAAAGAGAAATTGCAAGAAATGTGAAATAAAACGTTATAATATCTGTCATGGTACGCACTCGAACAACTTCCTCTTTGAATAATCATAGCTGTAAGGTACCATGTCGGAAGCATCCACACACCACACACCCGTGCACACACACTATGAAAAAAAAAAGAAAGACATCTGGCCTGCATTTGTTGTTTACTGTACATTGTGTGAACACTGTCCCATCTAAAGCAGCTTCCCAGCAGCAGGATGTGGTGGCGCGACACGTCCTCGCTCAACAACAACCACTTCCTATGAGTTTGATAAACAGCGTTGTGGTTTCACTCTCCTCCTGCCCCGTCGTACATGGGGGAGTGCACATGGCACACCTCAGCTCGACAGCGCCACCGTCTGCTCATAAGACCAGAAGAAGAGAGCCTGATAAGTTCAAATGCCCTTTGAACTTTATCAGATTTGGCCACAAATTTGTAAGTATTCCTGTGGGATTTTACATGACTCACCAACACTGAGCAGGGTGGGACTGTGGACTGAAAAACGAGAACAGAGCCTGCAAATAAAAAAAAAAAGAGGTGTTAATTGGTCACAAGTAATTGAATAAAGGTTTTCAAAATCAGCTGATTTACTTTTGTTTCACTTAACAGCTTAATACACCTAATAAATGAATTTGCATAAACTTAATTTGATTACTTGTGACCAATTACTGCAATGTTTTTAAGTTTAATGGTTTTCACAATTCCTGTTCATTTGTGCATTTGCTATCCAGCCCTCAGGGGTATCTGAGTAAAGAGGGATGGACACAGATGCATGCCACAGTTCTCAGATTATTGGACAACAACAGCCTCATGTCAATTAACAATCAGAGGAAATCAATGTGTCACATTTATCTTAAATCTAAAAGGATCTGAGTCGCAGCCACTGCAGAACAGCAACATTACACTTCAGTTCAGTCTCTGTTTCTGAAGGTTGATGATTTGGTGGCAGAAAAGACTGCGGTGCTGCTTCTCTCTCCTTTTTTGTTCCTTCCCGTCTTCTCTCCTCTTCTCGGTTGCATGGGCACATACTGTCAGTCACATCTGTGAGCTGTCAGAACCAGAACATGCATACATCTGAAGCGGGGTGGAGGGAAGAGGGGTGCATTAGGCATGCTGATCCTTCACACTCCCCTTGTCAAACTTAACATTGAAATGAAAGTCAGTGGTGAGTGTTTAGAAAGTGTGAGTGTGCAGGGTGTGTTTGTGTGAGTGTGTGAGGCAGGAGACAAGTAGGGTCAAAGGAGAGGAGGCATGCCTAATCCTGTGGGATGTGGTGGTATTTTACTGTGAATGGGGATGGGATGTAGAGATGTGCTCAGTGGTGCATGGATCACAAAAACTTCCTAACTGACAGAACGGAGTCCTGGGGGACCATTGTCAAAACTGGTGAAAGGAAAGAAATGACAGCAAAAAGGCAAACTATCAGCAACATGATTCCATTATACAAGTGAAATGATTGAGAACTGAACGGGAAAACATTTTAATTGACATTTAAATAGCTTTGTATGAATAGACGTAAAGTTTCAATTTTCAAGAAATTTCCTTATACGTTTCACAAACATCGATCTACCATGTCATCCACCCATCCAGTTTCTATTCCTGCCTCGTGTAAGGTCAAAGGGGGCTGGGTGTCTAAGTGCAGGGGCGTTGCAAAAAGAGCAAATCTCAGAGTTTCGGTTTATGCTGGATCTTTAAAAAGAGATCGAAAGACTCATATCAGAGTCTAAGACCACCATATGCACATTAAAATGGACTATACCATTGCCTGGCATTAAGTACTGGTGTGATGGAAGACCAGGGCTCCATCCCTAATGATTATTGATATTGTATTTACTTACAGAACAAATGCTTTTTTGTTTCAGTTCTTTATCTCAGTTTCATTTGCATTTATTGAAACATTCTTTCAGGCAGAGGGACTGGCCATCCTTCCTGGACAGGGGGAATGTGGGGAAATGTTAGTTTCAATTTGAGGTTAATTGTTTGAGTCTCACCTTTTGGGTTGTCTCCTCAGCAGGGCGGAGCAGCAAAGGCAGACAAGTATCCAGGTGCTATTGAAAAGCTCCTGGAGCATTTTCAATTAAGAGGGGTAATGCTCTGAAGACTTATATTAAGTTACATTTAATCTTTGATTGACCTTAGATTAGTTTAGTTCTAATAATTTGCATGCACGTAAATATTTATTGGTGTCATTTATTGTTTTGTGTTAGCCATTGCATTTATCTGAAGATACCTCCCATAATCTTATTCAACACAGAGGAACATCAGCCAAATATCACACTAACATTTCTGACTAGTATGTGAAACTCTGTGTAGGGTGGAAAACTAACTCTATGTCACACCTTGAACACATCACCCTCTCTGTGAAACATGGTAGTGGCAGCACATGCTGTGGGCATGCTACTCTTCGGAAGGGAAAGGGAAGTTGGTGGGAAGCTTGACCTTTTCTTCTGTCCTTTATAAGGAAAGGGTAGACTTTGTACCACAGTCTAACACATAAAGTGCCTGAATTCATCTCTGCAAAACTTTGAAATTATTCTTCAATCACACCACACACTCGTTAGAGTAATGCTGCAAAAACCCACCACCACTCAAACTCTTGAACACGAACAGGTCGTCCAGAAAATAATGGATGAGGCCAAGTCAAATAAAAACCGCATAGGAGATTTTCACATTATGAAAGAAAGCGGATGGGGAGGATAACAACAGTGACTGTAACGACAAGAAATTTCTGATACAAAATTACAGTAATAGAAACGGGCCATGTCCTGAGCCGGTAGGACTGCGTGTCCAAAACTAAACAAGCAGCACTAGAGGCCTTGATAATCAGGGCGTGCAGAGAAGAAAATGGGAAAAACATCACATCTTGGCTTCCAAAAGATGTAGGGTGCATCATTAAGTACACTCGAATGAAACCATTTTCACTTTTAGCCTGACTTTAAACACGACTTTGGGCCGGAAACTGACATTACTCACAAAAGGTAAACGAAAAAAACTCTAGCAAAAATCAGAAATCAAACTGTGTAACCTAATGAATGTCAGAGTAATTAATCACGGCATCAAACAAAATAAAACTAAATAAATTAAGAAAAGTTAAGATGCTGCTAAAAAGTCAACACAAATGTATTTTTCTTTTTTTTTGTAATTTTGGTTGCCCATTAGATTCTAATAGGTTGTTCTTATATGAGTACCCAGTTTGGTTGGATGGTCTGCTACTTCTGTAGATGGTTTCTGAAATGTTCTGTGTGACTTTAGACAGATAGAGCGCTCCATTCCAAATCATATTTAGTTATTTGCATTTGTCACAGATGGACTCATTTCAAGTAAAGTAGAATTGAGGAACCACAGCCCAAGAGATATATAAACAATATGGAGAATTTCAAATTCTGTTGCTTGGGAGAAGAAAAACCACAAGCAAATTAACAGACAATGTCAGTATATTAATCACACAATTTAAAATGATATTAAAGTTAAGATTTGTTTTCCCCTGACATTCTCAGTTCACCTGAACTATAATAGTTGTGAAGGAAGTTAAAGTGTCATGCCTTTTAGATGCAGTATATGCAGAACTTCACTGCAACAAAGGTTACATGCATGAACATGGTCAGCATGATGAAAATATATTTTTATAAAATACAATATTTTCTGACAAAAAAAAATACTTTATTTTCCAAAAGATGTTGAGTTTTACTGTGTTGTTTCAGAAAGTCACTTGATATCAACTTCTCACTGATTGCATAACAAATACAACCAGCAGGTGGCGCAGTTGACACCTTTAAACAGCCCGTGTTAACCCGGCAGCAGAAGAAACCAGCGGCGGACCTTTAACAGGACAGGAAGTGCGTGTTGACGAGGCGGCGAGACTGTTAGCTGTCAATATGGCGCTTGACGTGAAAACTAGAGCAAAACGATACGAGAAGCTGGATTTCCTCGGCGAGGGTCAGGTAGGAAGACGAACAATGTATCAGTTCGGACATTATCTCACAGGTTTATTGCTTTCCATTGCTGCTTTACTGGGTTAAAAAGGGGCATGATAACCCTCCTTAGCTGGTTGCTAATGTCAACAAAAGCCCTGCTGCTCCTGTTCTCTGTTTCCGCTCTGCAGTTCGCCACAGTGTATAAAGCCAGAGATAAAGTGACTGACACGATAGTTGCGATTAAAAAGGTACAATCACTCCCTGCACTGTTCGGCTTCTGCAGCAGTTTCAGCTTAATAACAGCAGACGTGTTTTCATTCTCCTCTCAGATTAAGGTCGGACACAGAACTGAGGCCAAAGATGGTGAGTTGTGGGGCTGCAGTGATGCTCTCCAGCGCTGAGCTCATCCTACAGGTTATTTCACTGCAGGTTTGTTCTCGCAGGTATAAACCGGACTGCTCTCCGGGAGATCAAATTACTCCAGGAGCTGCATCATCCAAACATCATCGGGGTAGAAAACATTTTGTTTTTAAGTCGGAGTAGATGTGTCCAGACATTTGAGGTGTGCTGCTAAATGTTAATTTTATTATCCTGTAGCTGTTGGATGCATTTGGACATAAATCAAACATAAGCTTGGTGTTTGACTACATGGAAACAGACCTTGAGGTGAGTCTTGTCTCATTTGTGATTATTTTATCCTTTTAAATTAATTAAAGACATTTAGAGAAATTGCTTTAATGTTTTTGTTCTTAGCAAGAGGATTATGTTTAATATTTCTGCTAATCTACATTGAATATTTAAATACTTTTCTAGTTATTTCAACACAAGATGCATCAAGGTGAAAGGAATCTCTTCCAGTTTTCCACATTTATTGCAAAGTATTGGACAGTATACCATCATATATTAGCCTTAATTTAAAACACAGTAGCTTTAACCGAGATGTTGCTTGTAGTTTATAAAATGTAGCTTTGAAACAGAATTAGCTTAATAAGAGTGATGGTCGTCACACCTGGATTGCACACGATTTCTGAACAGTCTCAGTCTTTCAGCCAGCTGACCAACAGTGCTCTGGATGAGGGTACTCTACACCCCACCTACCTAGAAAAACACCAGCATGGAAACACTGTGGTACATCTTAAACAGTTTTAAGGTGTAACACGCGCAAAACAGAGTGTTTTTGTGAAGGAAAATAATTCAACGTCTGCCAGTGAAAAAAAGTCATTATCCATAAACCTAATAACTGGTTAGTCCAGCCTTAGCAGCAACAACTGCAATCAAGCGTTTGCAATGACTGGCTGTGAGTCTTGTGGTGAAGAAATTTTGAATTGAGACCAGATGTTGCAGTGGAGTCACGTCTGTGTTAAAGTTTGTAAAAGAACTTCAAGTTCTATTTTACTCTTTCATGAAAAAAAAACAAAAAAAAAACACCTAAAAGCTTCAGTTTTGTGAAGAGCTTTTATGTCTGTTTCCTCGTCATTGTAAAAAGATGGAAACATTGGTTGTAAGATTAGATCACATTTAAAAGTAACAATTAAAACATAAGTGTGATGATAAAAACCACGGCCATGAATACACCTTGGCTTTTGTACTTTCAGTCCTCCATTAATCTTTTTTTTTTTTTTTTTTTTTTTAAGTAACAAGGCTCCAGATGGGAGGTGATCACTAATGCATTTAGACTTTAAGTGAGGGAGGCTCTGTTTGAAAGAAAATCAATATCACTCTGGTCTGGGCTCTGGAAATAAATTCATGCCATTAGCGGCTGGTGGGCAGAAGACGGTGAGGAGAAGGGAGGCTGAAGTACGATGCTCCGTGTTTTTCACTAAAGCTAATGGACTGTTTCAGCAGCATATATCCTCACTGTTATTTTTAAATTGCTGATACGATTATGCAACTGGCTAGACTAACAATCGCTCTGAGAACAGATGTACCTGTGGAGGGTTAGGTTGGTGTAAAGGTAAACTTGAACCGCTCTGTGTTTTTTTGTTTTTTTTGTCCTCAAACTTATTTCCTTCAGGTTTTACTTTGTTTTTCTCTTCTTTTTTTTTGGTGATCATTCATCCAGATTCAGCTCTGCGTTTGACTTATGGGTTATTTATTTGCTGTTTGTTTTTCAGGTCATCATCAAAGACACCAGCCTTGTCTTAACTCCAGCCCACATTAAAGCCTATATCCTCATGACATTACAAGGGTTGGAGTACATGCACCAACACTGGGTCCTGCACAGAGTAAGAAACCAGAAACAGCCTAATCAAAAGCACATGTTTGATCCTGTGTGTATTTACTGTTTTTTTTTTTGTTTGTTTGTTTTCATCTCCAGGATTTGAAGCCCAATAATCTGCTGTTAGATGGGAACGGAGTGTTGAAGTTGGCTGATTTTGGTTTGGCCAAAGCTTTTGGCAGCCCCAACAGAGTCTACACACATCAAGTTGTTACCAGGTCAGAGATGTTGTGCTAATACACAAAGAACAACTAAAAGCCACACATTTCAGGGATCTATTTTTTTTTTCCTCAGAAAATATCATGTATTTTATCAACTTAAAAAATGTCTTCAGATTACAAGAATTTCAGCTGACCTTGATATTTTGGATAAACTCCCAGAAAAGAGCAAATTGCAATGATTGCACTGTGGTTTTTACTGGATATATAGTATTAATACCCACTTTATCATTTTGTTGTGTTGGAATCCCAAATATATATTTTAGTGAAAGACAAACACAAAGTAGAGCTGGGTACTAATTCTCATCGTAAAAGAAAATGTGGTTTTCTAAACCTTTTACCAAAAACAATCTGGATGACGGTATGTGCTTATATATTTAGCTTTGAGTCAATGCAGGTTCAGCTGTGACTCTTGTTTTCAGGATGTGTCTCTGCCAGCTCTGCACATAGAAAGACTGAAACTTTTTCACAAGTGGATGGAGGGCATTCAGGAATATAAAGTCTTATCACAGCTTTTCAGTTGGATTTCAGTCTAGATTTGGGTCTAGACTTTGACTAGGTCATGAATGCACTTCTATCCGAATCATTCGGTTGTGGCTCTGGCTGAATATTTAGGGTTGTTGTCCTTCTCGAAGGTGAACCTCTGCCTTGCTTCAAGTCCTTTTGCATCCTTGTTGTCATATCTCGTCTCATCAGCTCTGATCAGCTTCCCTGCTGAACAAATTATTCCCCCAGCATGATGCTGCTGCCTCCATGTTTCACCATAGGGGTGGTGTGTCCCGTTCGATTTGTGGTTTTGGTCTTATCTAGGCAGATTTACTATTTTCCTCAACTGACATAACAAATTTCAAGTCTGACTTCTGGGAATACTTAGCTTTTCCAATTATTTCATCCTAAATTTGATAGTTATGAAATGTAATCTCATTTTATCTTTTCCTTTCCTCTTCCCCAGGTGGTACCGTTCTCCTGAGCTCCTGTTTGGTGCCAGGATGTACGGCGTGGGCGTAGACATGTGGGCTGTGGGATGCATCCTGGCTGAGTTACTACTTCGGGTAGAGAATCCTCCCTTCACTTAATTTTTATTTGTTTTTAAAATCCCTATTCTGATTATCTTCTCTGCTGCAGATACCGTTTCTCGCTGGAGACTCGGATCTTGACCAGCTGACTAAAATCTTTGAAGCTCTTGGGACTCCCACAGAAGAGACGTGGCCTGTCCGTATCCGTTCTTTTACACTTTTCTTTTCTTTGAAGTGCGGTGAGCGTCAACGTTTGTTTGTCGGATCTCCCTGCAGGGGATGACGAGCCTACCAGATTATGTCTCCTTCAAGATATTTCCCGGCACCCCTCTGGAGCATATATTTAGTGCGGCTGGAGACGATTTACTCGAGCTCCTGCAAGGTCTCTTCACCTTTAACCCATCGACGAGAACAACGGCCACACAGGTAAAGAAAAAAATACTCATGCAAATGAACTCTTCTCACATGCAAACTTGGGGGGGGGGGGTAGTCTTTATAAAAAGAAAAGCTGTACAAGATGTAACATATTTCTTTCTCTCAACTAAAGTAACTCTTTCCCCTCTCACATGTAAGGAAATTGATACGTTTTAAAAATAAAATGTTTTTTCTGTTTCTTTCTCCATTTTCTAGAATAAAGCTAACTACTAATGTGATTAATGATAGTAAAAAGCAAACCAAAAAGAATCCTCCTTATGGGAGGTTTTCACTCAACGATCAGTTTATTAATTCATGCAGTTTCCCACCTCATGTTTTCAGCAGAGGTCTGGAAATCGGAGAATCTTGAGCCTGGCTCAGATGAACAATATTGTAACTCTTCGGTTAGAATATTAATAAAGATTAAGCATGGAGCATAGCGGAGAGCTCCATCCCTTTTCCTAAACTCCTTGGCATGTCTGAATTCGTCCCTGAAGTCCAGCAGAACTCTGTCTCCCATAGCTATTTAGTTTGTTGCCAGAACAACTTTACAAGAAACATTTGGTGTAGACTGTCTAGTTCATGCAGACTGCTTTAACGCTTTCAGACTGGATTTGTTTCACTGTGGCTCCTAATCTAAGAGTTGGCTTGGCTCATCTGCCACCAGTGGCTGCCAGGTTTCTCAGACTGAAAATCCTTTAGCATCTACTAGTAGTTCATACATGCCCCACTTAGACAGAGGTATTCATTTAATTTTCTAAATTGTCTGTGTGTTGCTGCCTTTCTCCAGAGCTGACGGTGTTTTCTTCTTCTTCTCCAGGCTCTAAAGATGAAGTACTTCAGTAATCGCCCTGGTCCCACTCCTGGTGCCCAGCTCCCCCGACCCAACAGCTCAGTAGAGGCTCTGAGGGAGAAGGAAACAGTTGGACTCAAGAGGAAAATAGACGGCTTGGATACAAGTAATAACAATTAATGTAGTCCAGTATTTGCGTTTTTACACCCACAAGCTGGGTTTAAGTTTATTTGATGAAAATCTAACAATTTACTTGTGTTTCCTTATTTTTTTAAAACGAGCTTTAAATATTTTTGGGTCAGACCCTAAGACCTAATAAACCCTTGCACTTCTCACGGCTCACACACTGGTATAAATCTAATGGACGCTGACACTGGAACTAGCAATTCAGTGGGTGTTGGCTGTAATTACAGCCTCAGTTAGAAATGCAGAATATTCTGAAGCTGAACATGCACATAAAGTTTAGTGGGAAGGTTTGTTTTAGTAGAGCAGAGTGTTGGTGTTTCTGGGAGGTTCAAAGCTTCTTGCAGCTCCTCCTCTGGTTTGGAAAATATCCAGGTTTGACTTCACGCTGTCTTCTGGAGGCTGTATTACAGAGAGACTGTCGTAAGACTAATGATACAGTATGGTGTTTTCTATATGTAGGAACATTATGTGGATATGTTGTTTGTAACATAAAAATGTTTGTTTTTTCAGCTGTTATGAAGAAGAAGCTCATTTTCTGACCACAACGGACCGGGTAAATCAGTCGAAATCCACCGATTTCTCCCAGGATGCAACAGGAATCTCCTCTGGACACAAATAAAAATTCAGCCGAGTCTGGCTCAGATGAGACTGGCTTTAGGACTTTTAGTATTTATACGAGGATCGTGACCTGAGGTTAGCGCCAGATGTGCGCTGCTGAACTCAAGACGTGTTTTCACTGATAAGCTGTGGAAGCCCATTAGAAGATTTCTATTTGTTACTTAAGCAAACACGAGTCTTATTCATGTCATGAATGTTTTATTTTTTTAGATATTTCCAATAAAATGTGTGAATGCATATCTGACGTTTTGCATTTTTATCGCCACATGAAACTGTTAGTATTTATGAATGTATGGGATATTTTAAAGCTTCTTGGCAGTGTTTTGTAAAATCAAACTCATTTTAGAAAATGTTATTGTTGGTATTGTTAATTTGTGAATCATTTAGTCCAGCTTTAATCTGCTTTCTTAAAATTAGCTCCATATACATCCCCACTGTAGAATCATATAAGACATAAAGCAAGATTTTTCTTTAGTAGCATTTTTTTATTTGCACATTTCCATTTTTTGTTTCATTTCAGACAGCAGCTGCCTAAATTCACAAAGTTTCAACGTAGCATCATCAACGGATTATCTGAGCAGAGGAACTCGTGTGTTGCAGAAAGAGTCTCGGTGATGAATGTCTTCAGATAGTCAAAATAAAGCGCTGGCTTTTTATGGCAGCAAACACTGAAGTGTGTGGGAATGAGTCATCTGACAGCTTTTGGCAAACAGCAACACATGGAGCGACGTTGGCAGCTTTATCAGTGTTGGCCATGTCAGGGAGGCTTCACAAGCTGGCAACTTGTGGCAGCTGCAACATGACTCAGGCGAGACACCATAATGCACCTCAATCCAAGCAGAACTTAAAGTTTTCATTTTTCTCTTTATGTTTCTCAAACTGGGAGGTGTTATGTAAGCTCAACTGTTTTGAGCTTTACATGATGTTAGAATGTTATTCCCTCATCAAAATCATACCTGTAATGTTACTCCAGCTTCATCCATATTGTAGATATTCTTGAATCTCCTGTACCAGCCATTAGGGGATGCCTAAGCGTTTGTCCCACAAAGCGCCTGATCTTTCTATAAAGCTCGTCTTCAGCAGCTCCACCAGACTAGCAGCAGCAGCAGCGATTAACAAGCATCTGCTGAGCTTATCATACATGCTACTGCTCAGTCCAACATAATAATGGAGGAACGTTGTTGTGACACTGTGCTAAAGGCAGGGTACCAGAAAGAGCAGGAGCTTTTTTTTTTTTTATAGAAACAGGCCAATTTCATGGTGTCAAAAATGCTAAGTGGCATTTACTTTAGGTCATGTTTCAGATGTAAGGCATTTTATAACAAGTGAAGATAATAGTGTATAAAGTGGCCCCATGTGCCTGTAGATTATATAATACCTTCCTTTAATTGTCTAAAACTGAATGTCTTTCTAATTTTTGCCTTAGCTTACAATTTTTTTAAATTAATGTTACCAATGTTTTTTTTAATTAATGTTACCAACCCTAAACTATAATATCTGTTAAAAAAAAAAAAAAAAAAAAAAAGCTGAAATTGGCATCTTCCCTAAATAATTTCATAGGATAAATGGATAAGGATATGCACTAAGAATAAGTGCATAATAATAAGAGTTTCGTGGGTCAAAAATAATAATACTACCTTACAGATAAAAACAAAAACAAACCTAAACATCAAACAGAGACTGGTTTACAAGAAGATGCAAAGTGACGTTAAAATGGGTCACCTTCGTGGACAGAATGATCCCTAAATGAAACACTACAACGACATGACCTCCTTTGTGGTGAGGCTCAACCGCCTCTTGGTGCCGCCGGCGTGTCAGGCTTTTGTGGGAGGAGAGATGACGAGGAAGAGGAGGAGGAGGAGGAAAGAGGAGGAAGGACGGAGGCAGCGGTCAGGGGCTTCACTGCGAACCAGGGAAGAACAGGCGCGTCGCTCCTCGTCTGCTGCTGCTGCTGCTGCTGCGGCGGGTGGTTTCATGTTGAAGAGGAGGAAAACAGCCGTCCTTTCTCGTCCCAAAGCGGATTTCGGTGATTCCTCGGAGCAGGATGTGTACTCCGTGCTGCGTGTCGCAGGTGAGGAACAATAGACAGGCGGCTGTGGCGTTTCCAGCGCGCTCGGTCTTGTTTACGCTTCACGTCAGCGTTAATTTCAGCTCGAGCTCCGCTACTGAGACTGCCTGTTTTTTCCTCTCCTCGTGTCTCGTGGGGGGATTTTTCTGTCTTTATTTATTTATAATTTTTTCCTTGTCTTGTCAGTTTGTCCTCATTAACTCATAGCATGAAATACATACACAATTGACGCTCTGCATCCGCTCAGTAACGTCACTGCGAGGACAAAGCGAGCCGAGGCGAAAGCAGCTGCTATCACAACGAGCTGGACGAGCAGCAGGGTTTTTCCAAAGCTTGCCGGTTCTCAAACACATTCCTCTGGAAGCTGCCTATGAGTTTTAAACGCCTCTTCGTTGTGGGTTTTAGTTGTGTCATCTCTTCAGCCATCTTCCTGTTGGCTCCCACAACTTCACAGGAAGCTGCTGTTACTCTTTCAGGAGTGTGAATCTCGTTCAATTCGCTTATTCGCACTAGAGTCAAGGGGTAAAGACAGCGTAGGCGACATAATGACTTCTGCATTTATATCTCCAATCACTCCTTTCCTTTCAGATACCAAGTTTCGATTTCCTTTGTGCTCTGACCTTCTTATTTTTGCCAAGGGAGAAGATTACTCATAACATCTTTGCAGGCATGTGTTTATATGATTGTGGCAAACTTAGAAAAAGTGTAAGTAGTACATTTTGTACTTGGATGTTTTTGTAAGCTGTAGAGGGATAGAAACGTTTTTTTCTTCTTCACAATTAGATGTTCTGATTGTGATTAGATTAGGTTGGAGCCCATGTTGGTCAAGAGGTCCAATTCTCCACCCTTAAAGTTTGTAATGAATTATTGGTTCTGAAAGCAAATTGTGCAGAATATGTTGGTGTGAAATCTATTTACACGTTTGCGTTAGCCGCATTGTTGGATGAACCATTTCTTCTCCAGTAAATCTGATTGGACGTTGAGTAAAAATCCAACTTAACTAGCTTTATTCTGAATTTCATAACAGCAAAGCAGCAAAAGTGTGATTATTGCTGCTGTAGGAGGAATTGCGTTTGCATTTCAGTTGTGACAGCTGAAGACTATGATCACATTTGAAATGGTCTTTGTCATGTTTATGGTAATTATCACCATAAATTATGAAGAATTGTTTAAATCCCTTATTTGTGGGACATGTCGAGACATGTCCAGAGTTCACTGAGATTTAGGGAGGAGAGAGCAGGAAGGAAGAACAGATGACAGAGAAGATTATACGTGATTTGTAGTTTTTCAATGTTGTCAGGCTTTTGGAAATTTCTTTATTTTGATATTATTTCAATAATAGTAATAATAAATAACTGATTGGAAGCGTCAGGGTGAAACTGAATGCTTCTATTGTTGTAAAACTCTTAAAATTAAAATCAGCTAAAATAGGAAAACTTTACAGAACCTTCGATCAGAAACGGGCCACAAAATTCTGATCAGTTTGTCTCTTATTTGAACATTGAGATGCTCGTGCTTGGCTTGGCATGACCTACATTTTCCTCCCTAGTTATTTTCTGTCATCACAGTGTCCCCAATACTCTTTGGGATTTTTAGCATCTCGTCTCGTCCTCTTAAAATCGGCAGCAATCAAGAGCAGGAAAAGTTTCCCAATTGGCCAAAGACGTTACTGACCTGCAGAGTGGGACTGAATAACTCTTGAAATGTAATAGCCCTCTCAGTATAGCATCCAAAGTGATCCTCCATCATAGTGATATTCCAGTGATTTGATTGTGCAGCTCGAATTTGTGATTGGATTAAAGTAATTGGGACATAATGCTATCCCCGAATTATGTGAAGAACCCTATAGTATTGGAAACACTTTGTTAAAGGATAAGCAGCGGACTTGTATAGCAAGCCTGAGAGTGTTTTCTTTAATGCTTAGCGCCTTTTTTACAACAGCCAGACTGATACTGACCGCAGGGTCACTGCTGCTGCTGCTGCTGCTGCTGCTGCGTTGGACTGGGCAGGAATTTAATTACACATTCACCCCTCATCTAAGGGGGAGCTTACTTCCATTTCCTGTGCCTTTCAAAGAGCCGGGATGACGGAAAAGGGGCAGGATTAGGAGAAAATGAAGGGCAAACAATAAGACCGGTTGAGAGTTACTGCACGGGGAGTGTACTAATCCCTGCCACAGACAGCCCATTTAGTCCGTCACCATCTATTTGTGTACTTCTAATTAACTTTTTTTCTCCGTGCTCATGCGCCACACTTGGAAGTTCTGAGAGGCCCAGCCTGATGTGTGGTCCGGCAATTTCCGCACTGGAAATTAGAGAAGGGCGAACGTTGTCCGGGATGCATTCGAAGTGAGAAGAAGAAGTAATGGAGATCTTTGACAGACCTTTGAAATCTGTCACTGAGTTTAGCAATCTGTGAAAAGTTGGGAGCGGCAACAGGACCCGTGGATAAGCTTCGGCCTGGTGTCCAAAGCGCCGCGTTTGGCGGGATGCAATGCAGCACACGTCTGCAAGCACTGTAAGGCGAAGGCGTAGTAGCCGTGGGGGAGCCTCAGTAATTGGAAGAAAATGAAAGATTATTCTTTGAGACTCATGTTTCGCCATTCTGCTCCGTCCTCCTTTCATCTCACACTTGTAAACAAACAATTATGCATCCATCTGCTTAATCCTAGTGTATCATTTCATTTGTATTTTTAGAAAAGCCGAGCTCTCGCGTTTTATTTTTATTTCCGCTGTGTCGCATGCTAAAGTTTACGCCACATTTCTTTTGAATAGAATCCCCTGTTTGTGGCTTCTTGCATATGGGAGGTTTTGATCCCTGCTGAAACAAAACAACAGAGCCAACCACCTGCACACAGACACTATAATCATATAATACATATAAGCATTTTTTTTAAAGTAAAAGTTAGAAAATTACTTTTCACCCTCAGCTGTAACAGTTTGTACAAAATGACTTACTGGTGGCTGTGAGCTGAGGCATGACGGGTGCAAGACGTGCCATGGGAGTTGGCCTGTTTTGTCTTAAAGTGTCCTTAAATAAAACAAGTGTTTTTAAAACGGACGTCTGTTTTTGAGGACAAGACACATTTGCTCTTTTTCTGTCATCAAGGTGGTCAAAAGTAATTAAACCCACTTAATTTAAAGGTCCTTTATTACTAAATCTAACAAACAAAAAAAAACGTGTGGTGGTTTTATTTAGTTTGCAGCTCTCTTTGAGGAAAACCGTCAGATATTTCAATTAGTTTTTTGTGACGTAACAAAATCTGCAGGGTAAGTTTCCTCACCCCTTTGTTGTATTGCCATAGCTTGCAGGATTTGCGTTGCCCGCCGTCATAACACGGGCATGGCGTGTCGTTAGTCTTCAGCTAACGCTCAGGAATTTTTCTGAAGTCGGCGGCAGCAGGGGTTTGTTTTCCCGGTGGGACATTACTGCCAGTCCTTCATTCCCGAAGCGTCCGTCTGCTATCTGATGGCACGAATGATGTCTGCAGCACTTGGACGTTTCTGTTGGATTTTCTGACTCACAGTACAAAGAACAACATCAGCCAGACGAGCCTTTTTCATGCCTCTCTAATTAGCCCTGTGGTGGTGAGTTCACTGGGACAAACCCTGTTCTTTTCCAATCTATGTTTCATTTCTTTAGCTTTTGTGTGTACTTTTATATCGGTGAGCAAGATCTGAGTCAATGATGCAACACGGTGAAATACCAGCTAACTCTGTCTGACTTGTGGCTTTCCAAATGGAGGGCTGATTAAAAACGTTCACTTTAGAAGTGAAACTGGCCTTTGTGTTGGCATAAACGCAGCATGGCGGCAGATCAACACGACGATATGTGTTGATCACGTATTGTCTCGTCTTCCTGTTCTGGTTCTGCGTGTTTCCCTTGTGACAAAGAGTTTCATCTGTGAGGAATCTCATAAGCATTGTCCTCGGTTATTCCTCTTTACTGTAACTCAATCCCCCTTTTAGTTCAGCTGTTCCCACTCCCATCAAACTTAACGTTTCCTCGCTCCTGGTTGTATCTAGGGGATCCGTTTGCAAAGAGAAAGCAAAGATCTCCCTGTGTGTACAGGGAAACAGAGCACTGATACATTTTTGCTGTGTGTACACAGCTGCCTGGATATATGGACAATAGCGGGACTGTCAGTCACAGTATGTGGCGTAATGGAGTCGTATGTTAGAGCTCTTTTTGTTTCGCCTGCATCACTTTTATTTCACTCTGCTGGTTTCCTGCGATTGCCTCCAGCACAAAGCATTGATGTAATCTGAGAAAAGTGGGCAGCAGTTTTATCTCAACTTTTGGTCTGGGATGATTCATTGCGACCAACTTATTACTGTTGTCACTTCGAGGAACCATACTCGACCACATGATGCAGGATAAGTGAGAGCTCCTGTTTGTGGTTGTGTGAAAATATGGCTGCATGGCTCTGCTGTGTCTATACTGCTGCTTTTGACAGAGCTCACATTAGGTGTGAGTCACGTCTTTTCTCACTGGCGTGCGTTTTTTTTTTTTTGTTTTTTTTTTCAGGCCCAGTGTATTTAGGTGAAACGGAACGGTGTTGCTTCCTGCTTCAGGATACAGATCTCCGACCTGTATCGAATAGTATTTTGACATCGCTGCTTGTTAGAGGAACTGCAAGAGGGAGAAGCCTCGTACTCCATTGTAGATCTGGCTGGGATTTTCAGCCTCGCTGTGCGGACAGCGGCTGACCTGAATTCGTGATGGGTCTGTTTGTATTGTGTAAGCGGTTGCTTCTCTGTGGCTACGTGCCGCACAGCCTAAACCTTCTGGGTTTTCCGTCTGTTGTAGGCCAAACAGTGTTGTTGGTTTTTATCGCTCAGATTGGCCTTATTAAGGCAGTGAAGAGTAAAACGCAGCAGGTATCATTAGTCACTGTAAAGAGGCCGTGCAGTCTGCTCCAGCTTGCAAAAACATCCACATTGGTTTCACGTTTCTTTCACATCAAGAAGATTCAAATGTAGTAGAGGGGACATCTCCTTTGTGTTTCAAATGGTGTTAGCACATTTTAGCAAAGCAGTATGATGGGAGCAGATGGAGAAGAAGGTAAACGGTGGGGGGAAAAAAAGAGAGAAATTCCCAAGAGATAATGGTTACAGTCCCAGCAATGCAATAAGGACTGATGAAGGGAGTGAAACTCGGCGCTGAGATAAGAGAGAAGTAGACCAGAGTTTGTCTACACTGACTGTATTGTGAGATTTTCTGAGAATCTGTCCTTGGTTTGACTGAAGACAGGCGTGGAAGGAGCTGTGTGGGGGCCGGACTTGTGCTGTTCAGGATGAATAGCTGCAGCACCATGACAAACGGCTGGGAGGCTGCTGATCATATTTAGGTTGGGGGTTTGAGTTGCAGACAGGCCAACCACCTGTCATTATACTGGTGAGGGGCCACTGGCAGTGAGGGAGGCCGGGGGGGCTGGACGGCCTGTGAAGTGGGTAAGGTCAGCGTTGGGTTGCTATGGGTACTCCTTCTGCATCTGTGTGTGGAGAAATTCCTCAAGACATTCCCATCTCGCTGGTCCCTCTCCCTGTTCCCAGATCTGCTCCTCAGTCTGCTCACTGTGTGCAATCTGCTGGCGAAACACCCCCTAACTAATGAAATCTAAGCAACATCAGATCCTAAATTGTTCTGTTTTTTCCTCCACTTGTATGCAGCATTTTGTGGTTAGTTATTTGCCCATTGAGCGAGACATGAGTCTGCAGCAGAGACTAAAGGTGACGGCTTACTCTGTTCGGCTGCATGCATGCAAATAGAAACCAGGAGGCACTAGCGTCGAATCAAGGCTAAACTTCATTCATCCTTCCTTTTTCTGTACTCAAGTAATCCTGCCCAGGGTCACCAGTGGAGGTGGGCTGGTAATTATGGTATTCTGGTTATCTTGTTTGATTAACCAGAGCAGTTGAGATTTATTCAAACTTTTATTCAAGTCTCTGTTTGTGTTGTCCAGAGCAGGTGTTGAAGGCCTGCAGCTCTTCAGAGGCTCAAAACAGATTTCCTTGGCTCTGTGCCTGACCCACCGCCGTGCCCAGCAGAGAGCTACATGGTAACACTTGTGTGAATAAGACTGTCATAAACATGACATGACACCTGTCATGAACATGAGTAAGTCTTCATAAATATGTATGACTGCTGTCATAAAGTGTCATTCGCTAATTAATGGCATTTTTAATACAAAGTTGACATTCAAAATGTCTTTATGACAACTTGATATTAACCAAGAAATCATGACCTGACATGAATTTGTTATGAAGTTTATATTTTATTATTAGCTTTAATAACATAAAGCTACATCATTTTTTAAAGTTTAATCACTAATACTTTTAAAACAGTATTACTCCAGACTTACTTGTGTTTATGACAGGAGTTATGTCATGTTTATGACGGTGTCATTACAGTCTTATTCACAACTCGCCAAATAAAGTGTTACCAGCTACTTTGACTATGCGTTTACATATTAATGAATAAGATTCTAAGTTTGCCATTTTTTTTTCTCTGTTTATAAATTTCTACAGCAAAATAATAAACCTAAGGGCTGTCAAATATCTACGAATTCATATTAGTAAAATACAGTCAATGGGTCCCAAATTAGTTTTTTTTTTTTTTGTTTTGTTTATTTTAGTAAAATAAACACTCTTTTATTTGGCAATAAAAGCAAATTTTGTATTGTGTATATTATGCACGTCTGAAGGCTTGTGGAAACAACAGCAGTGAGGATAATGGAGACGACGATGTACGAACTCAGAGTAGCAAATTCTTCAGATTAAAATGTTGTCTCCTCCTCTTGCTCTTCTAGTTGGAAAATTATTTGAGTCTTATCTAGTTAAGCATTTGCTTTCATCTTTCCCCCGATGAAAGGAAGGAAACAAATCATGAAGTTGTTTCCGTCAGTAACAGCATCTACACCGAAAAGTATCGTCAGTGGAACCTGGTAGTGTTTACATATGGCGCATACACTGATTAGAAAGAGATTGATATTTTCCTACTTGTTCAGAAGCCTGGTACTGATTTTGATTCAGTTCTTCTTCATAATGTCTGCTTTCCAAAGGCTTGATCCCATCTTTTAGACGCGTTTGTCCATGTCGGATTCAAAAGGGTTTTGCTATTTCAATCTGTTTACTTTAATGTTGGTCTTATAGGCGTTCTCTTTGCCACAGTGTATAAAGTAAATGTTCTCTGAGGAAGAGCAACAGAGAAAGAAATGTAATTTCCCCTGCTCTTACGGACAAACGAGACAGTTTTGGTTCTGCTTTCAATCAGAAATCTGTAAAGAGAGCCATCAAAAAGACAGCGCTCTGCTCTGCTCTGCTCTGCTCTGCTATGAAGAGCCAGAGCTCTAAGCAACCACGGTGGAGCCCGAGGTGATGGATGGATAAATAGTTGGACAGGCAGCAGGAAGGCTGACGGGGAGATCTCTGAGCTGGTGAAGCAGGGAGCCAGAGATGGAGAGCTTGATTCCAACAATGTCTAAGTTTTGGTGCACATTTGTCAGTCATGTTTCCACCAACTGGCATTAATGTGTTAATAAAAAATAAAAAAATGCCGTTAGGTGTAAAAGTGCTTTCCTATGAACAAAACTTACAAACACAGCAAATTCCTGCTCACAGGACAATGTTCTTGTTATGACACAGAGGCTTATTAAAAGGAAAGATGTAGCAATGACCAGATAAATATAGTGCTGCCTTGTTTATGCTGGAAACCGACAGGAAGTGCTGTCCTTCTGCTGATCCCGAGTCATGTGTTTCACAACTTTCCTCCGCAGTATCTGTAAATGACGACATTGTTTGAAATGCATTCAAACCTTCAGAAGGAACGAAACATTAAAAATGATCCAAGTTCATCTTTTGTCTTTGTGGTTGTTGAATCGTAAGTGGATGGAGATCACAGGATTGACCTCTTGCCACTGGGTGAGGTGGCTGCAGAAAGGCCCTGCAAATCATAGAGCGCCTTGCTTTCTAAATATAATACAGAGACCTCTTTTATGTAGTTATCCTCCTCCTATGTGACGCCCTGACAGAGGAAACAGTGCAGGCCTCTGTGCTCAACTGGGTTTTCATTCTCTGTAGTGACGTGCCGGAGTGAGGCGGTTTGTCTTTTGTGGCTGAAACCATGAATGACCAATATGAACAGTCACTTGAGGTTGTCTCCAAGTTGACCACTGGTGATGGAAACGTTACGACTTTGTATTGTTGGGTAATTCTCAAGTATAGGAATGTGAAAGTATTTGGAAACTTTTTGTTTTTTTCAGGCCAGGTTGAACAATATGTCTATGGTTTCAATCAGTTGTTTTAGTTTGACAGTAAAATAGGTTGAAAAAACTCATGATCAATTATCCATTAATTGATCATCTATTATCAATTTTTGGATGATTAAATTTTATATCTTTAAGAGCTTTATTATGAGAGTACATAAGAACAGACTTGCGCTGTAAAACACATAAAGACAAAATATTTACGTAGTGGAGATTTTAAGCTAGCTTTAGCATGTTGTTTTAGCGATTAGCATGGTTAGCTTGGCCGTCATTGCTAAAGCAGTAGCCTCCATATACAGTCCCTTTCTGCTTCCAACTTGATTGCACCTTTAATTTCAGCTGACAAGACAAATAGTAAGGTGGATATTTTGACAGAGTGATCATCCTGTGTGAGAGTGAATCATGTTTTATGAGATGTTTTTGTTTTGTGCTCTGAGTGGTGTCCATTCCCATCTTCCTTCTGTCTTTTACGATAAAGATAGAGCCTCCAGGACAGACATTCAATCATTAAAAACTGCTGATTCATCTGTTGTGTTCCTCACTAATTTCTTTGGACTTGTTCCTGCAGTCGGGGAATTTGTCAGCTGGTGTGAATCACCGTTTTCAAAGTGAATTTATTTCAGCAGGAATCCCCCTTTTTGTTTTGTTTTTTTTCCTTCTTCTTCCAGATCCTTGTTTTTATCGAACCTGCTCTTACTTCTTGTTCTTCATGTAGATTTTAATTGAATTTGTAAATGACTTTAGAGAGCTTCTCTCTGGTCCATCCGCCACATTGTGTCTCCTGATTGCCTGATTGTCGGTGCTCATTACGTCTGAAATAAGAAGCTCAGCTAAAGGTGTCCTTATTGTGTTTGTCCAGCTGGCCTGCTGCTGCGGCTCAGCGGCCTGCTCCTGCTGCTGTAACTGCTGTCCCAAGATCAAGCAGTCCACTGGAACCAGAATTATGTACGCCTTGTACTTCCTGCTGGTCACCATCATCTGTGTCATCATGATGTCACCTACTGTGGAGCAGATAATGAAAGACAACGTGAGTACAATCTTGGAATGCTGCAACTGATTAATTAACAAACACATTTGGAAGGATGCAGACGATAATAAAGCTAAACTCTGGATTATATCAATAAGATACCGCTTTGCTTTTTGTTTTTAGCTTGGTGAATAAATCTCTGGAATGTGCAGGATTCTTCCAACTCTTTAAACAAAGAGTGGGAGAAAGTGTTTACTTCTGATAATTAACTTCCTCTGTCGTTCTGGGATTATTGCATAAGTAAGATCTCTTTAATTAACCCATATTGGTGTTCATCACTCTATCTTCCTGCAGCTGTTATCTCATGAGTCAGGCCAACACCCTTTAACCCAGTTTTCTGTGTAGCTGGCCCACCGTCTCTCTCTCTCTCTGTGTGTGTCAAGTGTTGACAGAACTTTGTGGCAAACATTCTGTGAACATGAACACAACAACGCCATATCGCCGGTCGAACATGGCGGTTGGAGTCTGATAGTCTGGGGATGATTTGATTCTTCAAAACATAAAAGTTTTGTTTTAATTTATTGAACCCTGGCTCCTGCTATTTACCTGTAAATCCTTGATACAGAATATCCAGCAAGCAAGTTGTGACCTCAAAGCTCAAATCCACTCAGGTTTTGCATCAGGAGGTCAGCAATCCGATATTTTAGTCAGTTTATACAATAGTATGAACTCACAATATTTAGCCACTAGTCTTCCTGTTTTGTGTATCCGTTTTCTAGTATTTGTTAAAGATTTTGACAGGACCCCCTGCTGTGTGTTTCTCTGTGATACGAGGATTCTCTTCAAAAAAACCAACCCAAGCACAAAATGGCCTCTGATAAACCCCTCCACACTTTCAAGCAGACGCTGTCAGTGACACACTGAGCACAGTGGGAAGTCCGTCCTAAGAGAGCAGCCATTGTGCGTGTGGGAGTGCTGGTCTCCTCTAAAGAGATTTACAGCAGTTTGAAACAGTTCGGCCATTCTTCTTTTAATCACAACACCATGGACATGCTAATATGATCCTTAATAGGAGACAAAAGCTCCAAAAAAGGCTTTTCACTTTGTGTCATGATCTGGCTCTACACGCTGAAGAGATGACGGCTTAATCTGCATGAATCCAACGTGTTCGGCTATCATCTATTACCTGATCAAGTCCCCAAGCGATGAGTACAGACAGGTGATATTTTACACCTTTCTGAAGAGCGCTGGATTTCATTAATCTTTTCTTTTGAAAAAGACAGGCTTTTTTTTTTCATATTTATCTTCAAAAGCCTGCCTTGGGAAACCCATTTTATATAATAAACCATAATCACTATAAGGATTGATTGGGTAAAATTTGTACCACAATCATTTAAAGTATTATCAGTGTTTGGTGCTGCGATTTGAAGTAGTAATTCAAAGTTTTTGTAAAAAAAATTAGATATTTTTCCGACAAGTTATACATTCTGGTTACTGCTTTTGTCATCAGAAAAGTAATTTTAAATGCAACTCACTTGGACAGAAAGGTGTTTTGTTTGTTTATTTTATCCTCTTCATACTAGTTACTAACCTGGATGGAACATGGAGGCGTTAATTAAAACACTACACACTTTTTCCACTACTGACCTTGGTCAGTAGTTGTAGAATGTCTTAGAAACGAGATGATTTGTGTCATTTACTGGTTAACTGTGTTCAAACTTAAAATTAGGTGCACACCCGGGGAAAACGTTCACACACTTTTGTGGTACGTAGCAGTGAGTTTGTGTGTGCAGAGGCCGGGCTGGCCACTGCATCACCATCTAGAGAGTTGGATGCAAAACTCTAGCCTGTTGTACAGGGTGTGCTTGCCCAAAAGGATTAATATGTATCGCGCTCTAATTACCTGGCTCTCTCTTCAGTTTTTCAGCATGTTAATAGACTCCAGAGCTGTGCAGCTTTATATGTGGTCTAAATAAATTACGCTTGAGCTTATGAGAAAAGAAGGCTGACTCCAGCTCCCTTGCTTGGACTGCCAACAAAAGAACTGGGTGATAGAAAAAAAAGTTACCACTCTTATTTTGTTTTCCATTTCTTTCCTGTTTGACTTGGACTCTGGTCTGTCAAGCTGGCGAGTTTGTTCACCATATATCAGTCTTCGTTCTTTGCTTTTTAAAATCCAGAAGTGGTCTCTTCTGTTGGACCTCAGCCACCAAAGTACAATTTCCTATGAAAGCCACACCAAGTTTCTCATTTTCCTTACTCACCCTTGCTTTGCCTCTCCTCTTGTGATGCCGTTTTTGGAGCTTAAACCGTGATTTTTGTTTATTTTTTTTCCCGTGTAGTTTGTTCCGTCTCTTGTCCCTCTTCACATTTTTCCGACTTGGTGACAAAAAGCATTTAATTTATTCATCTGCGGCCTTTGTGTGTGTACACTGTCAGTTAGTTTTAAGGCCCCTCTAACAGGCTGCAGAGAGCCGAGGATGAATGAGGGCTCCACAGAGAGACCGCGCGTTTGTTGCTGCTGCCTGTTCCGTCTTTCAGCTCCTTTAGAGCCGTGACACAGAGAATAGACACTATTGGGCCCTTTCACTGAGGCCACACTCAATACAAACATAAGCAGAGGTGGGTCTCTGTCCGCTGCCACAATGACCTAATCCTGGTATTTTTTTCTTCTTCTTCTTCTTCTCTTTGCTCTCTGGTTTCGCCCATCAGATCCCCTTCTACAACGAGCTGTGTGAGAAGATGAATGCAGGGGAGAACTGCAAGACTCTGGTGGGATACTCTGCCGTCTACAAGATGTGCTTTGGAATGGCCTGCTTCTTCCTCTTCTTCTCCATCTTCACGCTTCGGATAAAGAGCAGCTCCGGCTGCAGGGCGGCCATTCACAACGGGTAAAAATGAGCTGCTGTAGTTTATGACATGTGCATTAAGAATGAAATGCTGAGTCGGCAAGTTGTTCACAGATTTTTGGTTTCGCATTTGTTGACTTCCAGGCAGAAAATCGGATAAGATTGAATGGAACTAAAATTACTGAATAAAAGTCAAATGGTTTTGACTTGCAAAATATGTTCTGATGTGTTCATTAAGTTATTGATATAAGATGCATTTATCATAATCATATTTACATTTTTTACACATGAATATTTACATAAATTGTTTGATTGATATTACGTTAGTTTAGATTTTAAGATATATTTTTTATTTCTTGCCTCCGTTGACGATCAGCTTCTGGCTGCTGAAGTTTATCCTGCTGGCTGCTTGTTGCACTGGAGCTTTCTTCATTCCTCAGGAGGAAACCTTTCTGGAAGGTAAAACGCCTTCACGGTGAAACCAAAGTACTTTCTGCTGTATTCCTATGAAGCCTGTTGTTAGGGCTGCAACTAATGATTGATTATCTTATTGGTTATTCTGATGTTTGATTGATTGTTAGTCACATAAAAAAAAGTTTTTATTTAACTGTTTAAGCTGTCTTATTCTATGTTAAAAACACATTAAAAGATGTAAATAAATAATTCAATTTCTTTTTTTTAAAAAGAAAACAAGAATTTTATTGCCTAAAATTTTAGAACATTTCATTGGTGTTTGTTCTAAAGGATCCATCTGCAGCTAAAAATATTTCTAACATCAACACGTGAAAGGCTGAGGACTTAATATCAATACTTGGACTAATTTGTTGAGTATTTTTTGGATTATAAAAGGTGCTTAGTAAGTTTTTTTTTAACATTTGAACCAGGTGAAGCTAAAGTTGCCACTTGAGGAAGTTTGGGTAGCACATATTTACAGACAAAGTGTTTTTATCATAAGCTTCTGCTTGTGGCAAAATGTTTTTCTGTATAGTTTTGGTTTAATTACTGCTGTGAATTTGCTGTTCTTTCAGCAATTGGCCTATTTTGAGTCTATGAACTCAAGTACAGTTGTTTACAAAGTTTGTTAATGATTATTCCAATAATTGATTTATCAGAAAATCCAATTCATTGTTTCAGTCATGTCTGCTGCGTTAATACAATTTTGAATTATCTGAGATTTAGTTTGTAAAAAGAAAGATTGAACTTCTGATACAGATGTGATAACTAGGATATGTGAAAATACTCAATTGCATAAGTTAAAATAAAAAAATAAACTTGGTTTCATCCATATTGTTGTATTGGAGAACATTTATGTTTAGTATTTTATCGTCACATTAGGTCATCTAAGAATCACAAACCTCAATGTGTCTTCTGGTGATTTTACGTTGTAGGTCAACATGAAGTTGGGTCAAGTTCTAGAGAAATGGGATTTTCAAAATCTTTTACCAATAAGATGAGAAAAATGGTTTGTGTTTCATATTGTGCCTACTCTGATGCCTCTGAGTAACAGTTTGATACAATGATGCATTTAGATCCACAATCACCATTCTTTCAAAACCTGCCTCTTTGTTTGTTGTTATTCTTGGTGACAAGATCTCAGAATGAGATCTTAAATCTTGTCCTGGTCTCTGTTTAACGTTACAGTGTGGCGCTACATTGGAGCTGCAGGTGGAGCCATCTTCCTGCTGATCCAGCTCATGCTGCTGGTGGAGTTTGCTCACAGATGGAACACAAACTGGTGAGAGCTGGACAGTGTGGCCGTCACTGAAAGATCAATGCTGACCTTTATATTTTAGAGAAAACCTCTGAAAAAAAAAAAATCTAATCTGTGTGGAACAGATCAGGCTTGAGACTCTGGCAAATAGCAAAAAGCAAAGTTCTTTTATTTCTGTCGTTTGCAAACGGAGACATACAGCAACCACAGCACAACAGCTGTACCTGCAATGTGAAGGTTTCAGTCGACAAGAAATGAAATGTGAACCTTTAGTTGTCTTCATCCATCCATTTTCTAACACCCTTGTCCCTAGTGGGGTCCGAAGGCACTGGTGCCTGCCTCCAGCTACGTTGCGGGCGTCTGTCGCAGGGCAACACAGAGACAGACAGGACACACAGCCATATACACACACACTCACACCTAGGGATAATTTTAGAGAGAGAATTAACTTGACAGTCATGTTTTTGGACTATGGGAGGAAGCCAGAGTACCCGGAGAGAACCCACGCATGCATAGGGAGAACATGCAAACTCCATTAAGCACTGTTGCTGCACGGCAACAGTGCTACCAACTGCACCACTGTGCAGCCTTACTTGTCTTCATTCCACTGTATTAAATGTAAAACTTCCAGACAAAGTAAAATGAAAGAATCCGCACAGCTGTAAACCTTTCCTGTCATGTTTCCACGGTGATGCTGCAACTCATCACACATTACTCTGTCTCCCTTCCTGTGAATTTTCCTTTAGGTCATTTACTCCTGGGTTGTATTTTTGTATATTTTCACTCCTGTTTTTTTCCCCTGTTAAATAATTTTCATTCTGTTTGCATTCCCTTGTTAAAATTCTGTTGTTTTTTTCTGTTCCGCTTTTTGCCTTTTCTCCCCCCGACGCCCTTTATGATTCCGCCTGCAGGAGTTCAGGGGTGGAGTATAACCGTCTGTGGTACGCGGCGCTGGTGTTTGTGACCCTGACTCTGTTCAGCATCGCAGTGGGAGCGGTGGTCTTCATGGGCGTGTACTACACCCATCCTGAGGCCTGCTTTCTGAACAAGGTCTTTCTGGGCATCAATGGCAGCCTCTGCTTCATTGTGTCCATGCTCGCCATCTCCCCCTACATACAGAAATGTAAGAAACTTCAATACAATTCAGTTTTTATTATTTATAAAAGTGATTTTTGTTGTAATGTTCACCATAGAAATTAACCAAATATCTGAATGTAGCTAAAATATTCTGATTTCTTGAACCTGCTGCAGTGACAGATGGAAATGTTTTAGCTATGTCTCTTGCCAGCTTTGCACATCTAGAATTATTATTGTTGGGTGAAATAGTCAGATTGGATGAAAAGGTTCTATGAAATGTCTAAGTTGGATTCAGGTCTGACCTTGCACAAAGTTGCATAGTGTCCAAAAAGTTAGACTGTTGGTCTTCTCTGTCCAGAGCTCCTTCTTTTATGTTTTCTACGTGGCTTTTGCTTAACAGGACTTCTTCTGGCTTCGTTCTGTTCACTTGTTCAAGGATTCAATTATTTTTTTTTATTGCCATATCAGCTGCTTTTCTGATAAACAATCTCCTTGCCTGGGTTGATGCTATGTCTTCAAAGGTTTGAGCCTGTGCAGTTCTCTGATGATGGATTGAACAAAGCTTTGAGATATTGGATAAATTATTTTTCAACATAACTCTGCTTTAAACTTCTTCATAGCTTTCTCCCTGACTTTTCTGCTGTGATCCTTGGTCTTCCTGAAACCTCTGAGATTTCACAGTTCAGCTGGATTTACACTGAGATTTAGAGATACGTAGTTGGACCATTTATGAGTTATGTGATGTCTGAACGTTGTGTTGAATTTTATTTGGATGTACCCAAGTTTAAGGGTGTCAAACACAACTTGCGATTAAGTCAAGTTAAGTTTATTTGTGTCGCACATTTCAGCAACAAGGTTAAAACAGCAATAACCAATCATAAAACAAGCATCAAGCATTACATTTTGAAAATGTCGTCATCAAAGTATATCAATCAGTCAGGCAGTTATTTTTTATCAAGGCAACTCTAAACCGGTGGCATTTTATTCTTGATTTAAAGGAACTCAGCTACGCACTACTTAGTTTTTGTCAAAGGCTTAAAATCCTAATAAAACACACTGATGCTTTTTATGAGGATTAGGATGTGACAAAATGTGGGCTGCGAATACTTTTGTAAAAACCTGCTTAAATATTACATTAAAATGTCGATGTTTGCTTTTGCTTCTGCAGTGCAACCCAGATCAGGGCTTCTGCAGCCCGGCGTCATCAGCGTGTACGTCATGTACCTCACCTTTTCCGCTTTCTCCAGCAAACCAAAAGAAGGTAAGAACAGACATATCTGTACCAATCTGCAACAATCTGTGATTAATACTAGGCAGCTTGTAACAATCTGTAATTAATTAGTACTAAATAATTAATTAGTACTAACAATATGTAATTAATACCAACTTAGCTCAAATGATTCACATTTGATAATTAGCTTAATCTAGTATTTTACTGACACCGTTTTATGTTTATAAATATGATAATATGTCATCAAATGTAAATGTTTTACTCTACATTTGAATCCTTCATTGGTTGTAGTTATGTTTTGGTTTTCACAAACGTGTTTTCGCATGTTTTCCTCTGCTAGTGATCGAAGTCGATGGGGTGAACAAAACTGTCTGCGTATTTCCCTTCAAGTCGGGGTCAGAAAGCGACAAGCAGATCGTCACCTCTTTGGGAGCAGTGATCCTGTTTGCCTGCATCATTTACTCCTGGTAGGAAGCAAACGTATTGCATGTTATCGGTCACAGACTAAAGCAGATGTAAACATATGCCGAGCTGTAGCCTCCATTAAAGATGAACACGTGTCTTCCTCCAGGTTCGTGATGTGGCAGATTAAAGACAAGTTAGCAGCTATAAATAAACCAAACTTTAATCAAACACAAAAGATATTTTTTGAAGATCAGACAGAAAAAAATGCATCTAAAGATTCAGTCAGATCTGGTATACATCCCGATTGTCGTTCACAAATTTTCAGAAGGGTGATAATCTTGCTGAAATGATGATCTTTATTTGGCAGGTTAAATGAAATGGAAAGCAAATGAAGAAACCTGAGTATTTCCACCAAAGCCAATAGAGAGATTTGAGAAGTAGTCTGCTTTCACCGAGCTTTAACAGAATCTGGTATAAAAACACTTTTAGTGATCTTACTTCAAGCTTAATCCCTTTAAAACGTGAACGCAGTCAAAAGATGTGTATTTTCTTTGTCGGGGCGCTGACCCATGTAAACTACTTCCTAATTCCTAAGCTTAATGTTGACATGAGATCATAAACTGAGGCAGCTAAATAAATAACTCCTGTAGTTTTAGTCTCTAGGGAAACAACAAAATGACACAGTTAGACTGCATGCATGTATTTTCCTGGAAACCTCTCAGCATTTCAGTCTTGTTTTTCTGACAGACAGGAATAATAATCTGCTTTGCAGGTTTCTAGTTAAGCTTTGCTTCCTAACTCTGCCTCTTTTCAGACACGTTGTTTTCACTAATGCACATGGCAAAACAAGGACTGAGGATCAGTTGAAGAACAAGAATTGGTTGAAATACCTTTCCTATGCTGTTTTTCTTTAAATTTTCCTAACAAAACAAACAGACAAAGCATTTGTAAAGCCGATACGCTTTGAACTGAGCCTTCACTGAATTCTTTCAGTGCGATGATCAAAAGAAACCCAACTGAACCGCAGGAGCATTCAGGATGATGAGAGAAACGATAACGACGCAGGCAGCTCAGTTTGTATTGGCTGGCTCTGGAAGGCTCCATCCAGTTGGCTGTATCTGAGCAAAAAAAACTGGGGGAGACACAAACCGTGGCTCTATGTCTTTGTTCACATGTGTTTCCCATCAACTGGAGGCATCCTGTCTCTTGTGGTCGCGCAGGCTGCTAAAACGTCAAATTATCAGGGAAAAAAAACCAAAAAAAAACCAGGGTGATGGAATTATAACCTTTCTCTCTATTTTTGTTCCTTTTTCTCTCCTCCTTCAGTTTAACGTCGACCACTAAGCGCAGCTCTGCAGCGCTCCGGGTCTATAGGAACAGTGAGCCAGAAACTGAGGTAAACACACAAATATTCCGACCTCACAGGGTGTGTGGAGCTAAATTGAAAAACAGGCTCGTGAAAAAAAACACAGCGACAGAAAACCCCCCTCGTCGACTCGCTTCAGACAGATGTGGTCAATTGTACTTGAGGCAATTGTACGCCTCACGTACAATTGACCAGATAGCTGTTTTTGTCCCAGGTATCCGGTCCACGCTCAGCAGTAACGCTTTCTTTCCTCCACAGAGAGCCCGCTGCTGCTTCTGCTTCGGAGACGACACGGGTGAGGAAAGTCTAATAATTTGTCCTTCACAGTCAGAGTCCACACACTCAGTCTAGCTGCTACTTTGCAACTAGATTGAGGACGGTGAGAAAGCATTGGTCAGCAAACACAGATGATGTCACTGTTACTAGGAGGTTATTGTTACAAAGTAAAGCAGGATCTGGGTGATGAAGAAGCATGTGTTGGTTCACACTGCCACCTGCTGGAAGTACACGGGCACTTACAAATACCAGGCGTTCTCATTAAAGGATTCAGGCGTTTTAAACTTTACATGCGCTGCTGGTCCTCACCTTTCATGCAGGACTGATGTTTTGTCCTTTTCAGAGGATTATGAAGAGGAGAAGACCACTTCGGGACAGAGCGTGGTGTACGATGAGCAAGAAAAAACCATCTACTGCTATTCTTTCTTCCATTTCGTCTTCTTCCTGGGCTCTCTTTATGTCATGATGTCTGTCACCAACTGGTTTCAGTAAGTAATGAGCTTTTTTTTATTTTTTTAAATTTTGTTTCAGCCCTCTGTATTTGTGTCTTTATACATTTTTCCTGTTTTGCGCGTGTTTTCTTGGGGCACTGTTCCGTCGACCGTACCCTCTGCCTCTGATCTGATACTTCATATTATTTTGCCGTCTCAGCTTTTACTCTGGTTGAAATCTGAAGTTCAGTTCCCATGGTTTTTCCTGTTCCTCTGCCTTTTCCCAGTTATGATGACCATAAGATCGAGAAGCTGCTGGATGGCAGCTGGTCGGTGTTCTGGCTCAAGGTGGTGTCCTGCTGGGTCTGCCTCTTCATCTACATGATGACGCTCCTCGCTCCCATGATGTGTCCGAAGCGCTTCGAGGCTTAGCTCACCGTCTTCTCTCAGCTTGAGCTTCTCTGCTGGATGAGGGACCACCGCGAAGCCCCCCACCTCCCCGCCTGCCCTTAAAACACAGCCCTACGCTACTCCCAACACTCAGAGTGGAGTGGAGGATTACCTGTCGCCTTTTTGTTTTATATGTTACAGTCTTTGTTTTACAATGTTAAGCTGGATTATACAATGAAGGTCATTTTTTAACTCTTTTTAATACCACTGACTGGTCTTTGTATTTCCTACAGGTCTGGAGTTACAAAAATAATATTTGGAGTTGAGTTACATTGAAAACCATTGAGCCTTTGTAGATTCTCTGAAGTGGATTTTTGTTGTATTATCAGACTTTGTTTTCATTTTATTGTGTTTTTTCCTTTTCTTTTTTTTTTTAATCTCAGCCAGATGCTTCAGTTCTGTGAAATCAAACCATCGAGAAGTTGTAGCAAAGGTTTATATGTCGTGGGATACAATTAATTGGAGAGATGTTACAGAAGATGTATTTATTTAATCCTGAATGAAAGGAGAACTATGGTGTGAATTGAGCAGGTTTGGCCTCTTAACAATGTTTAAAAACTCATTCCTCAGGCTTATCTTCAAGCTCTATGTGTTGTAATTTGTTATATATTGTGTTTTGTAGTTTTTCTATGCAATAGAACAAGTTGTTGATATTAGACGCCCACTGTCGAGAGGTTTCCACTTAGATCACAAGGGTAAAGTTTTACTATCGCCAGTGCTCCCTTTGAGCCGAAACCTTTTCTTAGAGAAAATCCATCTCACCTGTGTGTTTCCAGTCATGCATGGCAGGAGGTTTTATATCTGTAAAGTGCCACCTCTCTGGAAGAGCTCCACTGAATCAACATTGCATTTGCCAAAGGTAGCCAGCAGAACTGCTCACATTGTTTGGTCTGTTGCAGAAAAAGATACAAACTCTTGAACATTATGTATTTGCCGACTCGCGTAATCACAGTGAAAACGTTTCAAGCTTCATCGTCATGATGTCTATGAAAAAGCCAGCACAGCCGATGTCAAAAGTGATTTATTCAACACTGGATGTTGAATTTACAGCCGAGTTAAATTGTAGTATAGAGGGAGAAAAAAAAAAAGACATCACACTGCAAGGCTGTTTGCTTGTGCTTAACGGTTCCTTCAATCGTTTCTTTCTGATCGCTCTCTTAACATGTTTCAAAGAAGGAGACAGAATTATACATAGCAACAGAGCTGACATTTTAGAGTGAAAGTATGCTTCATTGTAAACTCTTCTGATTTTCATTTGTTTCTGCATTTCAGTGATTAATGTGAATGTAGAAATTTAATGGTGCTTTCAAACAGAAAAAAAAACAACAATAATAAAGTAAGAAAACCACTATAAACGAAGGTTTATGACTGACAGTAATTTGACCAAAATGTTTGAAATACAAATGATGCTCACTTTATTTCAATAAAACATGCATAACATGCCATCAGATGTTGTTTCCTTTGTACAGCTCAGTAGAAAATGAGACATACAGTAATCGAGGGCCTTTATTCATTATACAACAACTTCAATAAATTTGAATTCATCGTGGATTTTCTCCCAACAAGGTCCGAATTAAATGTAGTTAAAAACAGGGTCAGAGCGCACAACTCTGGAGGACAAGCTGCACATCTGGTCCATAGTTCAGGAGAATATACAACAAATTATAACCTGCACTTGCTTGTCTTCGCTTTTTAATCCGAGTCAGGAGAGAAACATTAAACTGCAGAAATTTCTTCCACTTTTGATAGGAGACGTCAGTGTCCATCTAAATGATCCCAGAAGCCTGCTTAGAGACATTTAATTGAATATGAGTGAGTGTACAAACATAGTGTAACCTAAAACTGACATTTTCAGTTCAAGCAAGCATTTCACCGAGTTGTCATCATTCCAGAGATTAAAAGATACTTAATAGTGTGTAGTTTTCCATATTTATTGACTTAAATCTGCGGTATGTAACTTTTATTTAATAAACAAAGACACCCTGCTATGTGTTTAACTCTCACTTTGTCGTGACAACACGGTGACAGTTTTAACAAAAAAAACATTTTCACATATGACAGCTTTTATTTAAGAAATATTAACTGAAAACTTACTATGTTTGAGCAGCACTAATAAACTGAAGATATATTGCATAAACGAGAAAAAACTGCTGGTTTACTTATTGAATTAACAAAGGATATAAAACACAAATGTTCAGCTCCTCTAAATGCCGTCATTGAAATGGTTTCTTTTTCTTCCAACACTTCCATTTTCCTCTGACCTCTGACCTGCCACAGCAACACATCTCAGCGTCTTTCTTTGTGGCAAAATCCCCCTTCAGTGATCTGCCCCTTCTATCTCTTGATAGTCATCAGGAATGTTGTCTGAAGGAGGAAAAAGAGAGAGAGAGAAAAAAAAATCTCACTTCTGTAATCAGAGCTTTCATTTCCATTTACTAGAGCATTAACGGTTTCCAGGCACTCACCGTTACAGCGGTACTTCAGATTGGACCAGATGATGTTTTCCTGAGAGAAACAGAAGACTCCCAGTCGCCCACCTCTCATACTGGTGTCAATGATCACCCCGGTGTCCGCCACCAGTTTGGACCCCTCATAGAAACGAGCTCTGAGAAAAACAAAGAATCGACAAAAACAAGCCACTTCTGGTCAGAAATATCAGTTCACTCAATATTGGGATTATATGATAGTTTTTTTTTTAAACGATGCAAAAGAAACAATTCTATCTTTAAGCACAAAGATTTTCCGTATAATTATAATTTATTGTGAATTATCTCTTGGTTAAATTTGACACAAACCCCTGAAATGTAAGTTGAGCTCTTTTGTAGCAATGAGCAAGCGCGTAACCTGAACCTGACTGGATATTGGAAAATGTTTCATTTCATTCACATCACATTTTACATCATGCAGACACTCTTTGTCGTTGATTCCACATTTGGGAAGAATAATCTCCTTGATGTTAATTGAAAGTGACTCTCCCAGATGTCGCTGTGTTGAATTTCACGGGACACTGCTTATGATTTGTTACCGATTTACCATTTGGGTTTACGATCCAAATTCCTTTCCTAAAAGAGTAGCAGTTTGGGTCAGGTGGTGGAAACGTGAAAACGTTTGGGTTTTCTAACAGAACAATCATCCCAAAATATCGAAAATATTAAAAACTTCTGGATTGACCTGGACCTCAGAAAATATGGACTTAACAATGGCCAGATGTACCTTTAGAGTTTTGCCAGATATTTATTCATGGCAACAAAATTCATAAAGCTGAGCTGCATTATGCAATAAGGCTTTGGACCAAATTAAGACTGATAAAACATTATTGTGCATAGAGATTTTGTTGGAAAAACCCCAAATAAAATGAATTTCACATCAACAATGACAGCAGATTAGCCTTCCACTAAAACTGTTTTAAAGTATGTTAGATGGAGCATGTCTGCTTGTACCTGATGTATCCGACCTGCGGTCTGTGCTGGAGGAACCAGCGGTAGGAAACCTTATCCTTCCAGCCCACATTCCTGGGGTCCTTCCACAGAAGACGCACCTGGTCCGTCGTGTTTCCTGTGTGCCACAGGGAGTTCCTCATGTACTCACCAGGACCTGTCTTAGACTTCACCACCTGTTGACGAAGAGCCATGTGGGATCAAGGAGGACTCTTGTCAAACCCACGGAAACAGACGTCACGCAAACCTTCAACTGAATCCCTGGCTCAGCGACAGCTCTGAAGGGCGCGGCCTGCCAGTAGGTCTGCTCTGTCTGTTTCCACATCACCACGTAGAAGGAGGACGAGTCCTGGTAGCCAAAGATGAAACCGGCGTAGTCATCGTCCGTCACTGTGTTCACGTGGAAGGTTCCCTCGAAGTCAACTCCGCTGAAGGCTTTGTAGCCTGGAGATGCACATCAGAGACAAACAACAGCTTGGATCAGAGGATCCAATGGAGGGAGATGGGAAATAGCTGGAGTTACAAAGATACTCAGGTTTTTACCAACAGCAAGGCCAGGATCAGAGTTCATGGTCTGGACTATCTCCATACCCTGGAAGAGGAAACATGCTGTCTATAAGGTCGAACAAAATCATTTGAAAGAGCTTTGATGAGGAAAAGACATTCTGGAGGAAAATCCACTGCAAATGGGCTTAAAAGTCTGAGGGAAGAAAGGTAAGATGAGCCTTGCTGCTGACCTGGTTGAGCACCACCCAGTTGGGATCTATCTGTGAGTCTCCCTCTGGGTCCAGCACCACCGTCTGGTAGGCTCTGAAGTCGGTCAGCGTGACCTCAGCGTTCTCAGGGCAGTGGTCGATGATGTCAATCACGTTGTCCCTGTCGAAATCGCCCTCACATGCATCTCCAACTTTGTCCACTAAAATACATCAGTAGAGCTTGGTTGTCATGGATACGCTAAAACTGAACAACTACACCCAGAAATGTACAAATCACTCATCAGGGGTATGAATGTTAAATGAACTTTAGGCCTTTTAATGATTCATTTGAGGTATTCTTGCATTGAAGTGGAATGGTTTTACAACATACTGTATGACTGCAAGTTTCGGTTTACTGTGGATTTTATTTAATCCACGGTTGGTCCAACTATGAATTATGAATAAAACTATAATTTTGGAGTGACCAGAAACAAGCTGAGAACCAACCAGGCCCTAAGTTTTCAGGAACTGGAAGTGCTTAAACACCAGTGTCACTGTCAATAGTGACACTGTCATGGCATACAGAACAAGAATAAACTCCCTGAAGAAGAATAAATCGTCAAGCGACACTGACATTTTCAGCTGATCATATGGACGAGCCAAATACAATCAGATGCGGGGAAAGAACTCACTTTTTGGCCAGGATGACCAAAAGTTTCCTTGGAGGAATTACAAAGAGGGGTTGAAACTTAAGAAAGGTGACGCACAGTGGTGATGGTGCACTGCTCAAAGTGGATGAAGTAAAACCTTTGGTATGGATAAATCAGTCGACATTAAGCCGCTGCATTGGCTCCAACTTCAACCCTTGTTGATCATCTGCGGACTATGATTCAACGCTAAGTCCATGCCTGGAAACCAACCTCATTTAACGAAGCTCTAAATGCTTTTTTAATAGCCCCAAAAACAGATGAGGTTTTTCTGCAACTTGCTAAAGGACATTTGTCCAAATGTAACTGAGGATGTTGATTCTAAATGGATTAAAAGTCCATCATATTCAATTTTTGCTCCATGAGTAATCACTTCATGGATCAAGCATTATTTTGATGAGTGCATGCAAACTTCTCCCCTAAACTGTACAAAACAATAACAAAACAAGAAAAATGAACACAAACTGTTTGAGTCCTTTTGATCTGAGTTGGGAACCAGTCTACAATTATCTTCGTTATCTGGAATGCCGTCATTGTCGTCGTCGTCGTCGCATTCGTCTCCCTGCAAGGAAGAAACTACAGATTGTTTCCTCTCTACTTTAGTGATATGAATCGGTGATTATAACCATGTGTTAATTCGATATAAAGAATTAGATGAAACCATTCCATCCTTGTCCGTGTCCAGCTGAGACGAGTTGATGACATTGGGACAGTTGTCCTTTGTGTTCTGGTGACCGTCGCCGTCACTGGCAATAACGAAAACATAAATAAAAAAAACAGGTCAAAAGAAAAAGAAAAACGCTTTTAAGACAATCAGCCAGTAACGCAGGGCTGTACCTGTCTATGTTGTCATCACAGGTATCTCCTACTAGGTCATCGTCTGAGTCCGACTGCAGGTGAGCGGCGCAAACTTAGTTGGATGATGGTGACACGGAAGAGAAATCTCTCTCGTTGCGTTTCATTGTTACCTGATTGGGGTTGGCCACATCAGGACAGCTGTCACACGCGTCCCCTACTCCGTCACTGTCTCTGTCTGCCTGGTCTGGGTTCGGGACCCGCTGGCAGTTGTCAAGAACATTTTTCAAGCCTGGAAACATGATTAAAAGCACAGCGACTGGTTGGATGTGGCCTGCAGGGCAGTCAGAATGCATCACCAGATGGCAGCGTTTGTTTCAAATTGATGGTGAAATAGTTTCCAGTGGTCCTCAGCTCCTGGCAATGGCTTGCCATGGAAAAAAATATCTAAATGACGAGACAGACATGAGCTAGTTCTCAGCAATCTGACCACAGAGTTGAAAACATTAGCAAATGATCGGGATGAGGGAGAACCGCCAAGCCCAACACCAAACAATGGGCATACACAAAAGTGAAGAATTTTCCATCAGAGTTCCCACCAAACGCTGATTACCTAAGGCATGAGGGAAAAGTTTCCGGGAAAAACATTTAGTGGAGCAGTTTCTTTTGTATCTAACACTGCTCGGTATTAGTATATCCGGAAACCCAGAGATCTAACAGGTACAAGATGTTGACTGAAACAGACACTGAAGAAGCAGGGGGATGTTTTTCACAGAAAGGCAATAACAAATGTTCCCGTCTGTATCCTCCTAACAGACGGGAAGGTTCCTGTGTCCAGACTGACTGCACTCTGGAAAATCCTCGGTAATGCTTTTATCAGATGACTGCTTTCACTCTCGGTTCCTCTTTTCCTTTTAAATAATTTAGCCAATAAAACCAGGGGAAGGTCGCTTCCCATAATCTGACCGCGTGTAAAATAAAAACTTACACTCCGATCCGATTATCAGCTGTCAAACCAATTGTTCACACTCTTACCGTCTCCGTCCATGTCGTCATCACATTCGTCTCCCAGTCCGTCCATGTCCGTGTCCCTCTGTGAGGGATTTTGGATTGTTTTGCAGTTATCACAGGCGTCGCCATGGACGTCTTTATCACTGTTCTTCTGGTCGACATTTGGGACCAGCCAGCAGTTATCCTGGGACAGACAAATTCAGGGGTTTTTTACCCAACACATAAGTTACAAACAGCCTCATGCAAAGACACCTCAAAGTTTTTGAACCTTTTCACATTGTGACAGAAATAGGACAATAAAACTATACATGAAAACACTTAAGTGGAAATGTTTTTTTTTTTTATCAGATTACTGCCTTCATTATAACTTTATCACTTTATTATATCTAGTTTAGGATCTACAGCCAGGGAAAGTCCACTTCCACTTCTACATTTAGAGAGCTCTGTTACCATAACATGAATATTTCTGAAGTGAAGCTAAAAATGCTCTAACGAATCACCCAAAACCTGCCATGCCCCTTAGTGAAACATGGTGGTGAGAGCCTCATGCTGTATGAATGCTTTGCTTCAGCAAAAATGGGAAAGTCAAACTCAAATTTATGGCTGTAAACTCACAAAATATTCAAATTCAAGGTGTAAATATTCTGAAAGGCACCGAATCTACTGTACATATGTTGAGCTAAGTCACCTACATCTACGTTAATGATGCCGTCATCGTCTGCATCATCATCACAGGCGTTGCCAGTCCCGTCCCTGTCTGCATCCTCTTGGCCAGAGTTGGGCACAAACACACAGTTGTCCTGGAAAACACACAAAAAAAATAGTTTCTGATGCGAGCTTGGGTTAAACGTGAGTATGTGACGAGGATGTAGGAATGGAGTACCTGGTTGCAGTTGTTGTCTCTGCACACAAGACTATTGTCTGGATATGCATCAATGTCTGTGTCCTTCCCGCATTCGTAACCATTGCCAGCCCAACCAATAGCGCACTGAGATTACAACAACAAAAACAGTTTATCACAACATATTACAGTGACAAAAAAAATATTCTCACATCGATGCCTGTTGGGAATGCATACCACACAACTAATGCTTCCGTCTCTCTCCACAATGCACTCCCCATTGACGTCACAAGGGTTCGGCTGACCATTGGGGCACAGTCTGGTGCCATGACAGCCTGTCGACTGGTCACCAGTGAAACCAGCCTTACACTCTCCACATCGGAAGGAGCCCTGAGGAGGACGACACAGTCAGAGACAACTGTCCCCGTCTATTAAAATGGCACACTGTACATAAAGTGGTCTTACTATAGTGTTGTAGCAGAGGGAGTTGGGGGTGCAGCCTCCGTTCTCAGGTGGGCCCAGACACTCGTCTAAGTCTTCACACACCTGGGAGAGGAGGACACGTCAAAAACAAACACTGGGAAAGGTATGTTTGTGAATTAAAAGAGCTGCAATATACAGCAGCGAGGGCTGAGTTAGACCTGTTTGTGTGACTTGGCATAAGACACTCCAACGCCATTGATCTCTGGTCCCGTGTATCCCACGGGGCATTTCTCACAGCGAAAACCAGGAGCGGTGTTCACACAGCGGACGCCAGGAAAACACGGATTCAAGCTGCACTAAAACTCAAAAACAGAGGAGAAAGATCGTGAATAGCTGAGCGCTGCCAGGTGCTGCGGTGTTAATTCAAAAGCATAATCCATACCTCATCTACGTCGTCACAGTGAACCCCGTCTCCTGTGTATCCATCGGGACAGGAGGCGCACTGGAAGCCCCCTGACTCTGAGGGAATGCACATGTTCTGTCTGAAACAGGTCCCTGGTGCACACCCAGTCAGATGGGAAAGAGGGACCACCTGCTCAGGACTCGGACCCGGGACCGGGTTGGTGGGCTTCCCTTCGAGTCCTGTGGGTGCATGGATGAAAACAGAAAAAAGAAAATGTCTCTCGTTTCAACAGAGTTTAAACACTGCATATAAGTAGGAAGACCTTTTTTTTTTTTTTACTGCTTACCACAAGCCAGACACTCAGCAATGGTGTTCCTCAGAAAGTTCGTTTCCTTAATCTACATCAGAGCATCATGAACATTGTTAGAATATTATCTTTCAGCTATAATGGAAATTTTGAATGATGATATCTTAAACATCAGATGTTCCACCTAAAAAACAGCAGAATGTTTTTTGCCTCACTGTCTGATATTCTAACCTTTTATCAATGGTGAGTTTTTACATGAAATGAACTCTGGGGAAAATCTTTATAGTCACTGCTGCTAATTAATCAAGTATTGGGAGATTTTTTTGGTAATTAAGCATCCTCCACATTTATTGAACCTAACACATTTATTGCCTCAACAGCCAATACTTGAATCTTTTTTTTGTTTGCATTTTTGTTAAAGTTCTTTGTTACCAGCATCACTGTGCTTGAGATGGTATTGGGCGAGGTCTTGTTTGTTTCAGTGCCAATTGGTTGACTCTTTTTTAATATTTGGATGCAAAGATGGAAGAATAGCATGCGCACTTGTCTTTCTGATTTTGAAGAGTGGCTGATAAATATCGGCCACCAGGGAAACAGGAAATAGAGGAAAGCAAATTAATAATTTGTCGACACCGTTCAATTTATAAAAAATGAATGAATTATTTTAAAAATGTCCTTCAGTTCTCTGTGTAACTTTGTTTACTTATTAACATGTAATGAATAAACAGAAACAAAAAATGGTCCAAAATATTTCAACAAAGATATTAAAATATGATTAATTCTCTTGTGAAATTATTTACACTCAATTTTGTTTTTATTTAAGTTAAAAACAACAAATAGATAAAACTGCGACTAACTTTTAGTGTGGCTCTTTACACAGCCCCTAACATCTACTTGATTATACTGTATTAGCTTATTGAATCTGATTTAGAGAAAAAATATATATATATCTTAATGAATCTAGAAACACAAGATCAAATAGTGTAAGAAGTATACACGGTTTTTATAAATACAGTTATTTAAATCAATGTATTTATACATTTAATAAACTATTGTTTAAATATATCTTTCTTTATTGAATCGCAGCATATTTGGATCTCCATAGTAACCAAATTGAAAAAAAAAATCTTGGGAAACCAGAAAACTTCTAACCTTCAGCTGATTCCCTCAAAGCTACTCTCATTGCGATCCATTTGACTTTATTTCAGAGCAACTCTGAGCGTTTGCTCCCTTTCCATGAAGGGAGAAAACTTCATGGAAACCAGACTGACAAATGCAGACAGTGGACACGTAACCTGCTTGTGGAGCAGCTCCCTCATCTCAGACATCATGCTCTTCAGCTCCTGCATGGTGGTCTGACCCTGCACCACCCTGCCTCCCTGGAAGCCTGAGCAAAGTTATAAATCAGCATAAAAACTCTCAGATGCAACCAGTTTGGGACAACATAGGCTCAACACACCCAGCAGGTGCAGAGACTCTGTCGGTTCCATGCTGCAGTCCTGCAGGGTGGCCACGTTGTCGATGGTGTCCTCAATAACCAGCTTCAAGTCTGTCAGGTTATCCTAATAGAGAAATAAAACAGAGCGTATAACAGCCTGAAGAGCCATATTCTCGCCACAGATGTCTCATTCACCTGTCCACTTGACTGCAGGGTCCTCAGCGCCACCTTGTTGGGCCCAGCTGGGAGTGACCCGAACGCGGCCGGCAGGTCATTCACAGTATGAGCGAGCCTGCAGTCGACGTAGATGTTGAGGCGAGGCGGGCCGCGCTGCAGGCCGCTGGCGTGCATCATGATGTGGTGCTCCCGTCCATCTGCCAGGGAGCCGTGGTTGAAGCTGGTGGTCCCAAACCTGCCGTCGGTCTTCTGGTAACGAAGCGTCACTGGAGACGGAGAGTTAAACGGAAACATTAAAACCAGACTGGACTCACAGAACAATGAGGCGTTGGCAGAACATAACCCACCTTTGCTCAGTTTGGCTTGCACAGTGAGCTCCAAGTACTTGTTGTTGTCTTTGGGGTTGAGCACACTGAACAGAGAGGTGGGGGCCCTGTTTTGGAGCCTGAAGGAGGAGAGGAGGAACGCCTCATCCCTGCCTTTGTTCTTCAGGCTTCCTTGTAGCAAGTCTGGCAGGCAGTCTGGAGACACCAGCAGGTCGTAGACTAACACAGGAGAGAGATGTTACAGGAGTGGGTTGAGCATGAAACAAGAGCAAAGCAGTAAGTTAGAGGGACCAAAGAGCTTCTTCATCCTTTTTCTGTGTAATTTAGTGGGATTGCATGTTGTAAACACAAACTACTGCAGTGCATAATTCAGCTTTGGAAGCATGTGTGGGGTCTTTAATTGCCACTTCAGCTTCAGAGAGGTTTTCACATTTATGCCAAGCTTTTCAGATGTCTATGTGTAAGAGAATTCAAAATTAAAACAATCTATAAGTATGCACCGCTTCATAGAGTGAAATCTCAACAAATCGCATTAATGTAGGGAGCAGCTGAAGGTAAAGTGCTCCATCTGGCAGACTTTAAGTGGTTCTGTCATCTGGTGTAGTCTAATAACTACTCCTGAGTCCCTTTACTCAGTGTGACAGAACCCTTTGTGATGTGCGTGCATATATGTATGTTTATAGTGTGCAAATGAACTTTCATGTTAGCATCCTGCTGTGTTTTTATAGAGCCGCTGTAAACACTGTCCACTGGACCAAACCTCTTTGCTCTGCACTTACATGCACAAGCACAAATGACAGATTCAAAGGATAACACAAAGTGACACAAAGTTGAATGAAAAAAGTTGAATACAACTTTTTTTTGTAAAAGTACAAAAAAAAAAAAAGAGGTAGTTTAGATCTCATTAAACTATCTCGTTTAGGTCAGTTTGGCATTAGATCACAAGATCAAACTAAAGTTCAGGGAGAAAAAAAAAACTTGCTTTAAGTCCATCTTCCACTGCATCTTTTTTCTCATGTTGAAATGGGAAATGTTTCGTAGCTTCAGACTACCAAAATCTTTGGCAAATATGTTTTCCATGAGAGCAGAAGCGGTACTCACCAATACCCTGAGCTGCGACAGTGAGCAGCAGCTGCTGCAGCACCAGCCATAGAGCTGCTGCTTTAAGACACATTCCAGTCACCAAGCGCACACTTCGAGAAAAGATTTCATAGGTCTCCTGTCGACTGATGAAGGTGAACAGTCAAATCTCGCACGGCAGAGGTAAGACGTTGTTTTTTTTTGTCCACAGACACAGCTTTTAAAGCAAAGGGGAGTGTCCTTGCTCACTGGTGGCACTGTAAGTGAGTTCTGGTGTTTGGTTATAATTGCGGGGGAGTTGCTTCTCTGTACCGTCTTATGTATACAGTTTGGTCAGAATATCATCACCATTACAGTAATTGCAAACATCTGAACACAAAACAAGGCACCGGAGTGATTATTTCCGCTGCATGGGTGAACTTTCTGTTCTAATGAGCACAGTCAGTGCAAGATATGAGTTTTGTGTTTCTTGTGTTTAAAAATGAAATATTTGGAAACTTCTATAAGCAAACTCATCCGTCTGAAAAAAATGTAATATTCTGGAAATTGCCGCTTTTCCCAGATATTGCGAAACTTTAGTCTCAGAAATGGATGTGATCCCCGTGGGTAATATTTAAACAGCCTGCTGATGTGTATAAATCTAAGGCAGATGTTTTCAGTCTCCTTATGATTCCAGGTAATGTTCTCTACACGCCACTGCAGCCCCTTTCTTCTCTAATCTAGTGCAGGCTTGCAGGAACAGGGTAAGACTTGAGTGAAAATATGGAACAATAGATGTCTGGTTCACGCTTTCTCTGCTGACCTCAAGTATATTTGAACAGCTGTTTGTCTAAGTCAGAGAGAGACATTTACCATTCCTCGGAGCGTTTCCATTGAACGTCCGGCTGAGTCTGGCTCTCTGGACTCTGACCAAACGGCTGGCAAACCTCAGCGTTATATCAGCTGTGGGATAAAACTCGAAGTGCATTGCAAAATATCCAAACCCCTTCAATGCTTTCGAGATTTATTATTTTACTGGGTTTATGTTGGGATTTATATGGACCTATTCAATGTAGAGTGTTAAGTTGAAGTTGAAGAAAAAGTGTTCGTGGTTTGGTGCGCTTTGGTTTTCAGACCCTAAAATATAATCTCAGACAATAACATTGTTAAAGAATATTATTGAACAGACAGCATCATAAAGGCCAGGACCAGCAGCCAGGTGAAGGATAAAGCTATTGAGATGTTTAAAGCAACATTAAGTTATAAATCAGCATCCCAAGTTTGGAACCAACTTGAGACCATAGTTCATCTTCCAGTAGAATAAAGCGACTCAGACTCAGCTGTAATGGAACGTTTTACCATGTGTTAAGATGGCCCAGTCAAAGTCCAGACCTGAATAGAGCAATTTATTCAATTTTGGGTGATTCTGAAAGACTGAAAGACAAAGTTTTGACTCAGGTAAGAGACCGAAAAAGTCGCATACAAGTGAACAAATGTAAACATTTTAGATTTTTTTGTTGTAAATATTTATTCCCTACGAAATACCACTTAAGATACGGTAGTTAAACATATTGTTTTTAATAATGTGCCTGTTTTTGTAATCCAAATAAAAGATCAAATGTTAAGACTTGTGTACATCAATCATCTAATTTAAATAATCCTACAAGTTTTCAATGGCCAGTTAAAAAGAAAACTGTGTTGTACGTGGTGTAAAAACGCAGAGAAATGTTGCTCTCATAACTTTGGACATTTGATGCTGAACATAGAGATCGTAGATTTCATCTGGACCGAGTTCACGTCTCTTTTGTTCGTTAATGATCGCCCGTGTTTCTCTGATCTGTTGGTCTGGCGCGCGGAGACGTGACAGCTGCGCCGTGACGTCCTCAGCTCTGTATGAATCAAAAATATGGCGGCTGCCATGGAGCTGAGATGCTGGGGAGGAGACTGGGGGCTTCCCTCTGTCCACACCGACTCTCTCGTAGTTCTGGTAAGACCCCCGTTTGCTCTCGACAAGCTCAGTCTGTCCGTCCACAGCAGCCTTTAACGAGCCGGGGCGCCTTTTGGTGCCTCCTGTTGTTCCTCCCGTTAGCTTCGATGCTAACGTAGCTGCTGCAGTTTTTGTTAGGATCGGTGGGATGAACAGGTGAAATGTGCTGCCCGGCTGAAAGCAGCGGCTGCACAGAAGGAGCTGCTGCATGCAGAGGTTTGTCCTTCATGCGGAGCCGCCTGTCAGAAGTCACTCCTCGTTTTAAGAAATGTTGTCCTTCAAGGTCAGCTTGATGCAACTCTTATTTCTGTTCCTTTTGACTTCATGTTAGCTTGTTTGTTAGCTTGTCGCTGACTGTAATTCAGCTATTAAACTTGGAGGAAGTGCACAGGAGCTTTTGATTGCTGTAGGACGTGTTGTTGTGTCATTGAACACATGCAGTAACAACTCTGGCCACGAGGGAGCGCTTTTTCTTATTTATAGTCATAATATAGTCATTTACAGTATTTTAAAGTCTCTCGTATAAACTGCAGTGATAATAATTTCAACCTAATATTAGTCAAAATATTTTGACTAAAATTTAAAAACTTTTTCACATAATTTGTTCTCATTTTAGTTCTTATTCATTTTGCTGAAAGTGTGCACAGTCTATTGTATTTTTTTTTTATTATTATTGCTCATCCTTAGGTGATTCAATAGTAACAAAAAGCATCGTATCAGATATTTTATGGTATTAATTCCTGTTTTGAAGATGTTGTAATCAGAATTGACCTGAGAACATTTGCATTTATTTATTCAGCATATTTTGTCACGTATTGTTCATGTTCAATCTGGATCTTTGAGTGGACGACCATTTTTTTTATCAAACAAAATGCAGCAGCTCTCAAAGTTTACCGTCACCGATAGCGAACTCCTTTCCAGGCAACCTTTAAAACCTCAACCTGTGGCTCTTAAACTGGCTTCTGTTTCAGATGCCAAACAAATAGTTGAAAACCATTCAACTTTTTTTTTTTTTTTTTTTTGTTAATCTTTTCAGACAATAAAAGTCTCAAAGATGTCGGTTTGTGCTTTAAATGATCTGTATTGCAATATAATCCAGTTCAGATTGGACAAGTGGGGATGTTATCCATTCTGAAAAGCTGTGGAGTAGCCCTTTAGCATAGTGTAACATATGGACAAACATGTAAATGCTTTGTCCTGTCTGGAAAAAAATGTGGAATTTTGAAATGGAAACATTGTGAGAATCCTGCTGGAAGACAGTTCTTAGACAATGTTTTCTATCTGGATTTGTCTTTTCTGCAGAAAACCTTTTGATACAAATTTGAAACATCAATTTTCTCTTTTTCTCACCAGTTTTTCCTCCTGTTTTTTTCCCCTCCAGGCTTATGCAAAATTTTCAGGAGCGAAGCTCTCAGTTTCTCCTGTGGACTGGACATGGAAAACCTTTACAGGTGGGTCTTGTTGACCTGACCTGTGCAGCTCTCTGGTCAGAGTAGAGTAACAGGAGAGGAGAGCGCTCTTCCCTCCTGAGGCGGTCTGTGCATTTTAAACATTGGTAAACTGTTTAGACATTGACTTTGTTCATTTCTCATTCATAGAATCCATAGTTCGGTTTCTAACGAGAACGCTTTATATCTCTATATCTGTGCTATCACCTTCAGGCTCCTCATTATTTTTCCTCTTTTGTCCACAGCGAGCGTCCCAGAGCTGGTTTGTGGAGACACCGTTGTTCAGGAACCAACACAGATTCTGAACTTTCTGAGAAAACAGGTGACTGGGTCGGCTTGTTCAGGATCTGCACAATGATGCACCTGAAACCAGTTTACACACCCCGTATAAAAAAGACACATGAGAAGGGGAGCGCCAAGAAATCAGCCAACGGAGACATGAAAAAAACAATCTATTTCTAGCTTCTGATAGGTCTGAACATCAGCCACCGTCCCTTCTGGTCTGCTGTGAGAGAGAGCGGACTGACCTAACCGGGTCATGTTTGCACATCCACGGTTAACAATAGTCGTCCCATTATTGGCAGTTCAACGAGTCTGACCGGTATTGGCAGGTCAGACATTTTGAAGATCGTTGATCCGCCAGAAAACAGTAATTGGTGCAGCTACTGTCTCTTACATGAAATCAGAATAATCTTATGATTTCTATTTGATCAATAATAGAATATTAGGATAGTAATAGCAGCTTTACTTAGTTTACGTGGGCATAATGGTAAATGAACGTATTTACCACTTTTGGGTACTATTTAGATTATTTCATTGTTGCTTCTATTGCCAAACACGGCTTTGAAATTTAACTGCAGCAAACACAGCCAGTTGTTGTTTGCACTCTGACCACTAGTTGGCAGCACAGTGCTTGCACCTTGACCCCTGCAATGTGAAGAATAGACATCTCTTGGCTGCATTACGAACCAGAAGCAGTTGAAGGTGATTTTGTGCCAGTGCTGTTAAACCCAACAGACCTAAAGGAAGAAAATAAGACTTTTCACGCATATTTGACAGAATGAGCAGTAACACGCATGAGTGTTGTTCTGACCTTGCAGAGGTTTAATGCAGACTACGAGCTGACAGCCAGGCAGGGAGCAGACACAATGGCCTACATCGCTCTACTTGAGGAGAAACTGCGACCAGCTCTGGTACCAGCGTTACCTCTCCTTTTTTTTTTGTTTTCAAATAAATAAAAAAAAACGCAATGAAAATTCCAAGACGATGTTTTTTTTTGGTTTCCTCACAGCTCCACACATTCTGGGTGGATGCAGAGAACTACAGCAACCTGACACGGCCGTGGTTTGCTTCCCGCTCACCGTTCCCGCTCAACTTTTTCGTCCCGAGTCGCCTGGCAAACGTCGCCCTCGCTCGCATCCTGGTCACCAGAGGAGAGGGGCTGCTGCACCGAATCTCTGAGGTGGAGGGAAAGGTAACTCCGCCCGGATCGGCTCCACCGGCTCCGGCTGGTTTCCAGTCAGATGTCGGGGATTTCATGGGTGATGCTTCTTTTCTGCTTCACATCAGATCTACAGTGACGCCAAAGAGTGCCTGAACCTCCTCTCCCACAGACTGGGAACCGCAGACTATTTCTTTGACAACTCGTGAGTTAAATCACCTTTTGGCAAAACGTTTTAAGCGTTTCTGTAAGTCCTTATCTCTGCACACGTTGATATGTCGTTCACACAGCCCAACCAGTCTGGATGCCTTTGCGTTTGGTTTCTTGGCTCCGCTTCTCAAAGCAGACCTGGCCAGCAGCCCTCTGCAGAGCCACCTCAGGCAGCTGGACAACCTCACTCGTTTCTGTGACCACGTCCTCGCAGCCCACTTCAGCCCGGATAAACCCCGTAAGATTGCTGCATGCAGCGGAAATATCCTGTAGGGCTTCATCTTGATGAAATCACGTCAATAACCAGGATGAAAAACTAACACAATCACCTCTTTGCTTCTTTGCACCTGCTTCACTTTTCTATTCTAATTCATCAAACCTTTCTAATTTTGCTGCCTTTTGTTTCTTCTTCTTCTTCTTCTCTGTGTGCATCATCCTCCTTCCACCTCTCTCCAGGTCTGCTTCCACCTGTTCAGGAAACAATGGATGCCAACCTGCAGAAACTAACACAGCTTGTAAACAAAGAGTCCAACTTAATAGAGAAGGTGCTTCTGCTTTCCATTTCTCTTCTTCTGTTCACTGGACGTTCTCAGCAGGCTCCAACACAGTCGTGTATTTAGATATTAAGTCGGCAACACAACATTAAAAGTAAAGCAGAAGTTGGCGTCTACAAATTCTTTCTCATTCTCGATGTTTAACTAGTTCAGACTTGTGTGGCTCTGACTTCAGGTCATTTCAATGAGGATTTAGCTAGTAGGGCTAATAATGCTCAGATTGATCTGAGATTTCTTCCTGTCTGCAACTTAAAGGGCCTCATCAAATAAATCTAATGAACAATCCAAACAAATCTCAGAAAAAAAACCCTTTCCCTAGAGATTTGTTTCCACTGTGTATCTTAATGGTGGAGCTCTGAGCTGGAGAGAAGGGTCCACACCTCCAAATTGTACATGTAGAAGCTGAAGGAAACTAGAAGGAAATTGTGAATTTTTAAATATTGTTATATTTAATGCTAAGGGGAGGGGCGAACGTTTTTACTCTTGTTGTTATTAGCTTAAAAGACACTTTTAGGCAAAGCAAAGATTTAGGAAATGTGAGCATCTTCTCATCTCATCTTGCAGAGATATGTTCTTTGACCTGATCTGACTGGAATATTTACACTTTAAAAACTCAAGACATGGCTTTACCCAGTGACTAAGACTTTTGTTTGTTTGTTTCCTGTTTTAGCCTGTGATGTTCACAAGTCTGTTATCAGCTCAGAAGAATCAGTTCCTGCTGCTTCATCATTTTTACCAAACTTCTTTTACTCTGTAACTGAACACTGTGTTATATATCTTAACCAACATGCACACCAGGTTAAACCATGTACAAAATGCCATCTGCTTCATTTAGGAAACAAATCTCTTTATCTACATATTTTTTCATGCAGTTGAAAACAGAAGCTGGTGTGTTCCTGTCCACAGTAAGGCTGACAGATATTGAATACAGATCGGACATCCGCAGTGTGTAGCATAGCTGATGGTTGAGCAACAGTGAAGCAGGAACACAGAAATTGTTTTGCTAATTTGTTGGGAACATTTGAACGTTGTTAGAGATAGTGGAATCGGTAAGGCAATCGTTTTTTTTAATGGGGTTTTTAAGTGTCTCTTAGTAAATTTCTACATTATATATTTACAGAAAGAGCTGAATTGCTTTTTTTTTTTTTTTTAAATTGTAGATGGATGACAACCTTCGCAGCAGCCCACAGCACAAACCTCACAGAACCGAACCCAAACCCAGTCTGTCTTCTCCAAAGAACTCGACCCCGGCCTAGCGGCCGAGCTTCCAGCTCTGGTCCAGCTGCACGACTCGCCAGGCACCGCCGTGTTGACCTCAACCAAACCCAACTTACTGAAAAGCGGGGAAAAAGCTCATGAAACAGGACTACCGTGGATGAAATGGAAGAATCTCTTTAATCATGTTATTAAGACTGTATAATTAAGAGACTATTTTTGATGACAACGATGATAGATTTTAAAGATGGTCATCGGAAATGAAGGAAAAGTGCATGCGCATGTGGTCAAGAGTGGAAATCTACAAAGCGGTGCTGGATGACGAAGACGCGACGTATTGAAAGGGAAGCCAAAGGAACCGAAACGTCCAGAGAGGAATATTAGAGGCGCGGACTGCTTTTCTTTGACCGTTCTGCTGATTTTATTTGAAGGGATAAAACCTCTTGGTTCTTCCTGTTTGAGTTGATCTCTTGCAGTCTGTGTTGTGGTGCAGATTTTCGTTGAAGCCTGAGAATATTTAATATCCGTCCATTTAAAAAGCGTTATGTAGATCGGAGGGAATATACGGAGAGCACAAGATGTTTCATTTAGATTTTTCACAGTAGTTTCTTTTGCAGTAGTAAATCTAAAGTCTGCATGCAATCAGGTACTTAGTCTTTATTTTTTGTCGAGGGTTGCTCGCATAGTTTCAAAGAACATGATTATAATTGCTTTGTAGCAAATTCCTCCTATTAGGGCTGATCAGCTTTGTCAAAAACACTTAAGGACTTGCACTTTGAATCGAGTTGCTCACGCATAACATTTGGGACTAATTCTGTGTGTGTGTGTGTGTGTGTGTGTGTGTGTGTGTGTGTGTATATATGTGTGTCTTATTGTGACATTTAACAATCAAACCGTCGCGTTTGTTGCCTTCATTTCTATGCAGCTATTTTTGCACAGTTATTTATGTTTTTTCTGCCATGTTTTTGCGTGATTTGCTGTGCCTGTTTATTTCCTCTGTTTAAACCCGAGAAAGTCTCATTAGCTGCTTTGCTTGTTTGTGTTTATGGACTGAATACTATGAAGTTCTTCATGCGTTAACAAACACCATCTTTTCCATCTTCTGACCAGACTTCGTCACATTCAGTGTTACATTCCCTCCACAGCGCCATCTTTTAGAACTATTTTTGCTTCCAGTCCACAGATGGTTGCAGTGTGCCTTCATGACTGCTGCTTTCTTCTTCCAAATGTTCCTGTGAGTTTTTATACACACGTCATAAATGATATCAACCATGTTTCTTGCTTTTGTTCATGACACGCCTTTACATTATTTAAATACAAAAAGTACCAAACAGAAATAACATCTGTGGGTTGTTGTTTTTTTTTGTTCTTTTGCAAGCCAAACAGATTTATGGTGGCATTTCCAAACATTTATCCGTAAACGGTGAAAATGATTCCTTCAGGTCACACGGACAGGTTTTTGGGCGCCTCGTGCGTTCTCGTAACAACACCCAACTTTCCGATAAATGTGGGCCCTTGTTTGGATGTTGGAAGAGACTCAGAACTTCAGTCTGGTTTTGGCTGCAGATGTGGAAAAATTACGCTTTTGTTGACATCAGATACAGGCTAAGTTGGTCTTGTAAAAGAGGCTCCTGCTGAGGTGCGTTGGCTTTATAATGCCTTGCAAAAGTATTAATACCTCTGGAGATTTTTCATGTCTGGGTTCATCACAGTCAGAAATGTCTGAGTGTTTTTATTGGGGTTTTTTACAGGGATTGTCCTGAATTTAGCTCAAACTATCTACCCATCAACTCTGACCTCTTTTCCCAATTCTGTTAAAGAAAAACATCCTTCCTCACAGCGTGATGTTGAAGTGTTCAACATGATGCACCATGGTAGCATGAAGAGCAAAATGGTGCATTTTGCTCCCACTTGAGATGAACGCCTTGCATACTTGCTGTCTTCCATACATGACGTAGCCAAACTGAACTTGGCTTTATTTTAACAATGATTTTTGTTTTCAACCAGTTGGGTTGGATGTGCAGCTGTTCCACACTACTCATTTTCAGATGTGAGATGTTTGAAGCTTGAGCTGTTGTTTTATAGCAATAACTTCTCCGCTACTTTTCCCCTGGTCTTTCTGTTATGCCTCCCTTTTGTACTGGATTTTATTTAGGAGTGCCAGAATATAGAGGCAGATTACAACTATTAGTTGGAAAAAAAACAAAGTTGAGAATATTTTTTCTTTCCACTTTGTCATAAGCACAATTGTTTTGTTGGTTTATTGTGTAAAATCCCTTTGAAATACTCCGATTTCCCTTTGAGATTAATAGTTTATCCATCTGTGATTAGTTTGAAGATGTTCATTCTTTTCTTAGGAAAAACTAGAAAATGGGACTAAAACCGTTCCCTGTTGCAAAACATAAATTTTTACTTCATCTCTCTGAGAAATCTCTCTGAGCCACTCACCGACAGGAAGGCAGAGAGCATCATTTCAGAAAAGTCAGGCTGCAGAGCAGTCCAACCCCCGAAGCCGAGGCCACTAAGTGTCTCTGATAGGTTGCATGTGTGTGGCGTCCTCCGTCCCACTTTCTCTACCCCCTCGGAAAAGGTGTGAGTGGCTGCAAAATAACTGAACGACGTGTCCTCTGGGAAAGTACAACAGCGGGAGATGTTGGCTTCAAAAGGCCTTTTTTATTTTTAACAAAGAAGTTTGAATGAGCGAAACAGATCAGTGAGCAGAAGTGTTTCTACAAATGTGTGAGTCCTTTTCATCGTACTGCTTTAGACTGAAGTCAGGTCTTGTTTTATTATTTCTAGGGAAAATGTACAGGAAAACGTTAGAGCAGACGGCGTGCTGCGGCCCTCTAGCGGTGAAACGATGTTAAACCAACAAAACTATCTTTTTTTTTTCTTTTTTCGATGGAAAATATTCCGACTTTTCAGAAAAGGAAATTATTGTACAAAATAAGAAAAATAAGAGTTTCAGTAACACATGACGCTGACGAGAGACCACTTCTGTTTTAAAAAGGCTATTTACAACAACAACAAAAAAAAAACAAAGAACCACAACAAAAAAACTTCACAGTATGAATCAGTTTGAAAGGTGCAACTATCAGCTTGGAAGTATAAACCTGCAGTTGTACTATGAGAAGAAAAGCCCTGAACTACATACACAAAATGCAAACCATGTTTGATTTAACAACATGCCCACCAGATCATGTAACATGTAGAAAAACATAAAACAGTTTTAAAACGGTACAAAACTCAACCATGGAGGAGTCATTACAAAATTACCACAGCATTTCCATTGTCTCTTGAACAAATAAAGTAATGTGGAAACTTAGGTCACCCTCGCTGACACTCTCCAATGTCCAAGACTATTTGACTACAGTTGTAACAGCTTCACTGAATTTAATGACACTGGAAGGTTTCTGCGCCTCCACCATCACTTTGGTGATAATGTGTCAGGAGGGAACTACAGTCATAATGTTTCCTTCCTCTTCCTCATCCTTCGTCGTTGGCGAACAGGAGTTGTCTTTAGGAGCAAGAGAAACGCATTTTGAATATGAACTTCATCCCCATGAACTCGGTCAAACGGTATGTGAAATTTGGAGGTGTGCGCCTCCCAATTTCACATATTGCACATGTTGATCTCTTTGTGCAAGAAGAGTGAGAACAGGGAGAGTGTTTAGTGTTTTGTTTTTCAGAGTATGAATTCTTCACTTGAGCAGTTTGGAGTCATTCTGTTTTTTGGGGTTTTTGTTTTTTTTTTGGTTTGTTTTTATATTTTGCAGCTCAGTCATCACCATTTGCAGCTGGTGTGACAACCTCGCCTTTCCAAACTCGGTTGCTCAGGACGTTTAGGTGCGTCTGGGTCACACTTCATGGATAAACCACCACTGCTGCTCCATGCAAACCCAAATAGTTTGTCACCATGACACTGACCCGTAACTATCTCACCACAGAAGTTTGGAGCTTATTTAAAACACTAGGCTGCATGTTCTGGCTGATATTATGTCACATTGCAGTCACAGTCAGGTGTGAAGGGAAGCTTCATAACTTCTGCTATAAGATACACACATTTCATTTAGTTTGCTTCTAAGAAATCAGTTCTGATCGCGGCGTTTTAGAAAAAAAAACAAAAAAACATTTATGATCAGGTTACTAACGGTATTCTCCAGCAGTGGTCATTTTGAATCATTACAAACAGATCATATAAAACCAATAAATGTCCAGTGTTCTTTGTGAACCTTACAGTGAGCGAGGCGAGTGTCAGAGCAAGCTGTCCTTGGTAAACTCCGGTATTTCCGGCACCATGCAGACCTGCAAGCTGCCTGGCTGCTCCAGGGCCAGAGCCGGGCGGCAGGGCTGGCCGCAGGGCTGGCCGCAGGGCTGCGGGAAGGAACCCAACAACTGGCCGCTGCGGGCGTTGTAGAAAGACAGACGTCCCAGCTGGTGATCCAGGAGGGTTCCCACTCGCTCAGGACTCTCGGTGACAAACACGCAGGACTGAACGTCGCCGTGGAGTAACTGATACCTACAGCTGGACAGAAAGAGGAGCGGAAAGACTTTAGACTCAGATCATGACGAAGACGTTCCTTCATGACGAATAATGATTTTCCTTTGCACACCCTGACGGTCCAGGACTGCACTGCAAGCACCATGAGGAGCTGTTTTCCCCGAGCGAGCTCTTCAGATTGTCTGCACTGCACGTCACTCCAAGCCTGTAAGCTGGACTTTCTGACACCAGAGTCTCCCAGTAGTAGATCCCTCGTGAAGGCAGCAACTCACCCAGGATGGACGGACACCTGGAAACAAGCAAACCGTGGCTACATGAAAAATGTCCCTACACTGCAGGCTACTAAGAGCAGCTGTTTCTGGGTTAAGCATACTCCGTGTTTGTGGCGTGGTGAGCTTCATGGGAGTACTGCAGCGTGGTGTGATCATCCGACAGCTTCAGAGACGGGTGAGCAGAGGACTTCAGCAGCTGGAATCTGGTCCCTAAACGCAGAGACAGCTGTGAGCAAAGACACATGGAAATGAAACAGCCACAGATAAACAGAGATATTGATTTAAAGGTTTTTGTAACCTTTAGTGGAAACGAGAGCAGCCTCACTCTGCTCACTGGCACCAGCCTGGTTCACAGCTTTGATGTAAAACAGGTAGTTCTCATTCGGCTGCAGGACGACCGTCTGCTCACAGCCTTCGATTCCCGTGATGGACCTGAAAACACACACACACACACGCACACACACGCGCAGCACATTCATCGCTTGTGACATGTATGTTCTGTATGATCAAATGGAACAGTAAAAAAATTGCACTGTAAAGGTTCAGCGCCTTGCAAATGTATTCACACCTCCTAAAATGTTCCACTTTTTGTTGGGTTACGACCGCAGCGGTTCGCTTTGTTTAACTGAAATTTAGTGTGATCGACCATCACAAAGAAGAGAAACACTGAGAAACTGTTAGTTTATAGAAAAACAAAATATGCTTTAATCATTTGTTTTGCAAAAAAATCTGAAGAGTTTGTCTTGAACATGTCTTTAGTTCCCTCTACTCCGATTCCCATGAATAATTTAATCTCAGTATCAATCCAGCAGGGCGATCAGTTGTGCACAAATCTGACGTTCATCTTCAACAAAGAACAAATTTATTGTTAAAATAAAGCTGCTAAAAGCTATTTTCAATTTACTAAAGTCATATATGTATGTGGAAGAACATACCTTGCTCCAATTGGACCAAAATTGAACTTTTGGGACTTCATGCAAACACTGCACCTCACCCTGAACGCACCATCCCTACTGCAAAACCCGGTGGCAGCATCTTGCTTTGTACACGTTTCTTCAACAGAATCAAGGAACTCAGAGTTGATGGGATGATAGAGGGATCTAAATACACGCAACACTGGAATATAACCTGGAGCTGAGAGTCATCTGAAATATGAATAACCTGTGAACATTCAGCCAGGGTGACTATGGAAAGGTTTCAGGATTCGCAGAATTGCCCCCTTCCCCTCCCCAGACTTTTATTTGTAAAAACCAATTAAAAACTTTCCATATCATTTTCTTTCTCCTTTGTGTTGGTCCCTGAGATAAATCCCCAGTGAATTACGTGGAAGTTTGTGGCTGTAATTTGACAAAATGTTTGAGGAACAACAATATTTTGGCTCTATATCCGATGATGGGCACCAGAAATGACCCCCACCTGAGTCCCTCTCCCTCCAGCTCATACTGTCGGCAGTACTCCAAAGTGTAACTCAGTCCCGGAGTCGGATTAGTTGAGCTCCACCTCAGCGTGGCCGAGTCCCACATGACGCTGCTGCGCTCCGTGTCGATCACCGGCACGGACGGCGCTGCCAGAGACAACAGCAGGAAGGCTTGAAATCACATTCCAACACTGGATATAAAATTCAAGCTCTTTCCGGCGGGAAAAATAAAAGAGATTTAAAACGGAAAGATCCTGCAGTTCTATCAGCCCGAATGGAAAGAAAATGAAACTTGAGGATGTGTGCTGACCCGTTCTGAAGATGAGTCTGTCGCTGGGCAGAGAGCAGCCTGAGTAGTTGACGGCCATCACCCACACCTTGTACTTCCTGTCAGGCTCCAAGTCCTCCAGGACGCAGTAGCTCTCCTTCACCGTCACGCGATATTCCTCTGACACAGCTGGAAGCAGTAAAATCCATATATGAAATTTTAAAAAAAAAATGAAAATAAAAAAACTTTGCCACTAACTCCCTTGTTCTCACCTCCCTGTGGATCCTCCACGCAGTACACCTGAAAGCAGTCTATGATGTCTCCGGGACTGACCTTCCAGTAAACGGTGACGCTGCTGCCGGAGGCTGAGCCGCGCTGCTGGGGCTGCAGGGTGGGCCTCTGGGGCACTGAGGGAATCGCACCATCAGTAACTGGAACAAATGCAACACAGGCAGGCAGAGACATGCAGGAGATACATGTGCAGAGAGAGAGAGAGCGAGAGTTAAAGCAGGAGCTACCTGGAATCCCTTTGCGCTGTGCGAGGGTTGAGCTTGAGGAGTTGGTCTTGGTGTAATCCTCGAACACCAGCAGGCCCTTAGGACCCAGCTCCAGCGTCGAGGCGGATTCTAGAGCGGCTTGGAGTCTGTCGGTACAAATGTTTGGAGTCAGGATGAGATAGTTTGTGTTTAGTTTCAGAAAGCCGGACATTTGCTAGTCTGTTAAAGTGATTTTATTATGGGCTCTCTGGGTCTTTTAGAGTTTATCAAAAAAGAAAATTTGCAAAGGACCTGAGAGAAGGAAGCACTCAGCTAACATTTTGGTGCTAAAATGTTATTATACATCTATCAATGTTATCTTTCATTGATTCAACAAAACAGGAGGGAAATAAGCCCCCTCAGGCAAAATGCTGTAAAAAAAACTGCCGAAATATTTCATTTAAAAGTTATATAGGTGTCTGAATGGTGCAAATGTCAGAGGAAATCAATCAGTACACAATGTGTCTTGTGGAACTGAACAAGTTGAGCAAGCCTTGAAAGTTGGGAGGCTTGCAGTCCTCTGTGCTGCTGCTTCTTTCCTTTTTTTGCAAAAAGGATCTTACAATTAATTCAAAAAGCTAAAATGCAAAGAAAATCAAAAATTTCTATCCACTTGGGGGCACAACAAAACGGATTGATCAAGACTTTTGCACAACACTTGGTCCATACCACAAGCACGAGGATCACAGCTTTGCATGTGCAGAGCAAGAAACGGTGCAAATACCTTGTGTGAATGTCTTCTGGCGACTGGTGGCAGAAAAGATTAAAGATCTTTGTTACAACGTTTGAATCGTTGACCAAACCGATAAACCCAGTCAAGCGAGTGTCCGGGACTCACTCTGGCGTCCGTCTCGGCCTCCCTGGCCGTGGTCTCCAGAGTGGTTTTGGCCGAGTCTATGTTCTCCTGGTAGGAGACGATCTTGTCGTAGAGCTGCTCCAGCTTGGCTTTCTTCTCCTCCTCCGTGCTGATGGACATGGTGTTGTACTGCTCCATCACCAGAGCCATCATCTCCTCGTTCTGCGCCCGCATGGCTGCCTCGCTCTCCGTGAACTGGTCCTGGACAGCAGGAGAGTCGCCTCGCTCTCCGTGAACTGGTCCTGGACAGCAGGAGAGTCGAGACAGAGAGAGACGGAGAGAGACGGAGAGCGTGTTTGGATTCCACCGGCTCGCACGGCGACCAGCTGCTAAAAGCACCGTACCTCGACAGAGTTGTAGGCCAGCTCCAGCTCGGACACCAGGTCCTCGATGTTCTCTGATCTGGCTTGAAGCTCTGAGATCCAGCTACCCAAAGTCTCCTGTCGGACAAGATCAAACATATTCTGTACCTAAGAGAATAATAAGGTAGGTGCGGAGTCGTAGTGAACATCACATAAAAGAACAAATCAAGGTTATATGCACAATATATAGTGGCTCTATGTCCTATTTATACCCATATTTTGCTGTGCTCTACAAAAGTCTTCCAACCCCACTATATAAAATCCCAACATTAAATGTTGGGATTAAATGTGAGGTATCAAAGCAAAGTAGTGTAAATGTACCAAGACAAGATAAACCTGACAAAGCAGTAAAAATCCCCATGGTGACTCTGGGGGAGCTGCAGAGAATCACAGATCAAGTAATATTGTTTATAAGACAAGTTATAGTAATACCCTCCGCAAATCTGATCTTTTGGAAGAGGGGCGAGAAGGAAACCCGGACAAGTCAAATTTCAGCTTTGCCATAAATCATGTCGAAAAACATAGCAACCCTGTTTTGGTTAGATGAGACCGAATCTGAACATGTTTGGCCCAAATAAAACCACCGCGTGGTGGGAAAGTCACACTGTATGTCGCCCTTCAACACCAGGAAACATGTGGAGCCATCTTTCATAACCAGAAACAAAGAAGCCAGTGAGAGGAAGATGAAAGGTGCAAATGCAACAAAACCCGACAGAGGCTTTAGATGGAGGGATGAGGTTCGACTTCCACCAGGAAAATGAGCCAAAATTTACAGCCTCGGCTAAAAGAGAGCGGTAAACATTACAGCATCTTCAGGTGGTTCAACGACAAGCAAGCACGACGTTCACAGACGCTTTGCCTCCAATCTGTCTGAAATTTGTTGTGTAGAAGAATCAGCAAAACATTCTGTCTTTGTGCCAGTAAATCTGATTGAGATGTACCACAAAAAGACAAAAAAAGAGGCTTATTTGTGTTTGTGGTCACATGAAATCCCAATGGTGGGGGTATAGAAACTGTCGATCGGCGCTACCTCCCTGGACTGAACCCGTTCCAAGTCTGTAGCGTTAAGTTGAATGGTCGGGGTGGGGCGGAGGCAGCGGGAATCCCCATCACAGTTCACATTTAATGAGGTCAAGCCCCGGACACTGATCACTCCCTGACCGCCTCACCAGCAGGAGTCCACAGAAGCGTCTTCACAGGAATGAGTGAGCCTGCTCTCTCTGCCTGCGTTAAGAGGCGAGGGAGGGGAGAGTCCGCTCTGGCCTCAGAAAACTGGCCCGCGTTCAGATTTGCCGAGTTGTTTTGGTTAACTTGTCTGGATCGGTTTTCTGCTATGTGGAGGGTCTGAATGGGCTGCACTTCTTTCCGCTGCGTTGCAGCTTTGATCTTTTCCTCGGTGGCTGTCAAGCTGTCAGGGGTTTTTACATAAACACAGCGTCACATAAACATAGACGTTCAGCCCGGCTCAAGTATCATCTGGAAATTATACGTTTGCGCTCAGCTTCCTTTTCTTTCATTTCCTCTCAATTACACCATGAAATACAGCAGGGATGCAGTTGGAACCTGCTGATTGCGGGGTCACGTTTCGTGGGGCTGGTTTGCAAAGTCGAATCTTTCGCGGATTCCCCAGTTACACGCAGAATCCTTTCCTCTGGTGCAGCCACAAATGCAGACATTTCTTTGCAGATCGCATGTCGGCCTCTGCTTCCTAATGTCACACAGAGCCTTTGCATCCATCAAAGTGGAGCTGTGCATCATAACAAGTCAATGTGCTGGCTGCAGCCTGAAAGCTTCCTCAGAGTCAAACAGGGTCAGTGGACGACTCGTATCTGAGTAACTTAAGCCTTGTGAATTACGTGATGGTGACCCAAACGTAGCCCTGCTAATGTGCACATTACTGACACATGTTGGAATAAAGTAAAGGAATAAAGCGTGATGACAAACTGCTGTTTGATTTCAGCTCGTCAGAAAGCAAAATGGCCGCTTGTAATGTAGCGTTGCACAACAAACGCCTGAAAAAGCGTTTGTACAATGAAAGAAAATGCTTTTCACTTCCAGTGCAAAATCATCCAGATTGTACATAAAACTCATCCACTCTCTGCATGTGCCTGTTGACTTTCCATGTTACAATACAAACACCTTGAACTGATTGGATAGCAGCTGTTCAAACGGACCAATCAGAAGAGAGCTTGTTTTGCTGAACTCAGTCTCCAGTTGTGCCCGGCTAGCTATTTTAACTACACATAGAGAGAAGCTAGAAAAAGCTAATATGCTAACCACTAAAAGTACCCAAGCAGTGGAGCTGCGTTGACACGCACACTCACAAATGCACGCATTCATAGACTGATGCACTGATTGGCAGGCAATCCGGGTGCTGAGTGCCTTGCCCTGAGGCGCTTTGCCATGTTGAAGAGGAGGAAACGGGAATCAAACCCACAATCTATTGGTTGCAAGAGGACGACTCCTGCAATGGGCCACATTCATCTTTAAATAAAGAGCAAATTGTACAGAGCTGACACTCAAAGGGGGGAAGAAGCATTTTTTGTGGGATTCTGTAAAAAAAGAAGACTAAACACCATAGTGAGAACCTCCGCTAGAAATGAGTGACCTTTTCAAATAGTCAAAGGTTGTAAATAGAAATGTTAACCCGCCCAAACATTATCATTTGCCTGCATTAATCTAATTAGCTAGTATTAGCTATAGTTTTACATGAGTCGCATGCACCACATAAAAAAGATTACGTAATAACCTTTTTATATTACTGTATGACAATAAATCACAATACATTTCCTTATTTCCGAAATACTTTGTTTTTCATTTACAATTAAAAATGTTCAGGAACTTTGAGCGTGAACCCTCATTTTATTGGATACAAAATATGACGTTCATGAAGGACATCTGAAGTAATCTGGACACTTCCTGTCTTTTCTCTTCCTGCTGTCAAAAAGCAGAGAAATGCAAATCGAACCCGAAATAACTTCATATCCAAGGTTTAACCCGTTTCACTGACCTTGACATCCTCATAGGCCTGTTCCACTGAGCAGACCTGGTGGTCGAGATGCTCTGCAGACCTGCACCGATCCTCTGGCAGCAGACATCCACAGGTGTGACAGAACCAGTCCATGCCCTGCAGCTCCGCAGCCAGGCGGGCCTGACTCTCCTCCTCTGCATCAATGATTTCATAATCTGCCTCGTTGAGCTCGTCCTTCTCCACCTCCGTCTCCGTCTTCTCCTCCGGTCTCTGGCGGGACCCGTCATCTTCAGCTTCTTCTTCCCTCTGGTTCGCAGGTTCAAGAATAGCTTTTGCATCTTCCTCTCCGATCACTTCATATCCAAGGTCGTCCACCGCTTCTTCCGCACTTTCAACAACAACTGTATCACTTTCCTCCTTGATTTGTTCGGCATCTTCCCTGTGCAGATCAAGACAAGGCTCTGCTTCCTCTTTGGGAAGGTTTGCTTCTGGTTTGTCCTCCACCTCCTGTAGATCTGTTTTTTGTTCTGATTCTTCTGCAGGTTCGTCGCCTCCACAAAGCTCAGATAAATCCTCCAGAGGAGTGAAGCTTCTCAGCAGAGAGAAGGAGGGTTTGTCCTCTTGAGTCTCCAGGTCCTCAGTGCTGGCTTCTTCTTCAGGTGCAGGCGTCAGAGGCTTCAAGTCCAACTCATTACTGGAAAGTTCTTCTCCTATTTCTGCGACTATTGGTTCTTCCTCGACTTGAGGCTCCGGTGCCTGAACTTCAGATGAGATGCCAGGTTCAGGAGTAGAAACTGCGTCTTTAATAATGTCCTCTGACCACTGATCAATCTGTATGTCCATCTCCACAGCCTGTCCTTTGGGAACAAGGAGGATTAACTCATCACCTATATTCACTACGTCCTGCACACAGGTCCCCAAGTCCTCTCCAGACAGTCTGGTTGTGGATTCTGCTGTTTGTTGCAGGTTGCTTGATTCCCAGTCAGCTGTGTTTTCTTGCTCCGTCTGGTGATGTTTGTTGGTTTCTTCAGGCTTTGCAGGTTGGGTTATTTCCCCTGAAGTCTCAGTCTCAACTCCCGTCTCCAGATCAGCAGCTGCAGGTTTACTCTGCTCAGAAAATTCCTCTGTTAGGGGCCTGAGATGATCTTCTGCCTCAGGAGCAAGCGGTATCGCCTCTACGACCTCCTGTACATCAGTCTCAACTTGGTTCTGGATCTCTTTGTCGTTCATTGCTTTCTCCACCACCTCCTCCACCGTTTGCACTGCGCAGTCGCAGTCGGTGATGCCTTCCAGAGGGGCCGCATCTGCAGACTCTGCTTCTTCTTTGTCCTCATGCTCAGACACTTCAGAGGCTGCCTTTGATTCTGTGAGGAGTTCAGTTGAGGTGAGTGTTGCATCTCCACTTTCTTTCACCTGAGCTGCTACTTCAGGTGGATATTTCTCATCAGCAGCCCTCGTCGTCTTTGACTCAACAGCTCCTCCTTCTTCACACAAGCTCCTTTCCATGGTTTCTGTCAGTACAGTGCTGGCTGGAGGATCCTCTCTACTCTCAGGTAGAGTGGATGCTGTTGTGTCTGGTGTCACTCCAGGAAGCCCCGACACGCTTCCAGCCTCTCTCTGTGGCTCACATGGCGGTTCTGTTTCAGTAAAGCTTTGCTCAGTGACTGTCTCATCTCTGCCCTGTGAGGTTTCACTCACTTTTGTTTCCATCTGGGGAGTTTCGATCGATTTTTCTGTGCTTGGCTCCGCTGTCTGTTCCTCTCGTTTGCTCTCATTCTGATCCACTGATTTAGACTCCTGGCACGGCTCGTCTGGGATTTCCCATAAGCCATCATCATGGAGCATCACTGATGATTGTTTTCCTTCTGCTTCTGCTTGATGCTCCTCTTTCTCTTTAAGTATTTCACGCCCCTCCTGTGTCTTCACCTCATCGCTTTTTATCATTTCTGCCTCCTCTTCATCTTTCGCTGCTCTGATTAAGCATCCTGTCATTTCAAACTTGTCCTGTGGCCACATCATCCTCCCCCCAGCATTATCCTCCGATGACTCTGACTGAACGTCCACCGCTGGCGTTTCGTCCTTCAGCCTGAACTTCTCCAGGTACCCATCCGCCTCATCTGAATCCGACAGCCGCCTCTTGTAGGATTTCTCAGACGCCACGCTCTCCGCCTCCGAGTACTCTTCATCACTCCTCTTTTCCCCCACGACATCCTCATAGAGGTCTGAGTACATGAAAGACATGGCAGTGGGCTCCTCCAGGAGAATGGGGTCAATGATCTTGGGGGGCCCCGGGGAGATAAAAATAGGAGTAAGGGTGGTCTCTTCACTTTCAAACAACACCAAACCACCGTCCATCATTGATCGCTGGCTCTCACGTCTTGATCTCATCCTTTCGATGCCTTCCTGCTTCTGCTTCAGTGCCTCCATGGGAGGTCCTTCTCCATAGAAGACCTCATCCAGGTGTTCCCCAACTATGTCAGCATCTGTGACAAACACAAACGAGTCTTCGGATACAGAGGCGCCGTCCTCGGTTGCCTCCTTTACGGTTTCCTGCTGCTTCGTTTGGGCTTCTGCAGGCGACTTCTCTTCCTCTTGCTGTAGCTGTGGAGCTTCCTCTCCAGGTATCGCCACGTTCAAAAGGGTGAACTTTTCGATGTAGTCAATGTCAGCAATGCTCTCCGTCTCTGACGTTGTGGATCCAAGCAGTTTGTCTGGCGGTGGCTGTGAAGTTTCTTTTAAGGCCTATTGGGAGATTAAGACGAGTCAAACCCAGGAAGACTTCCTCATGTTTAGATCTACAGCATGAATAAAGTGAAGATAAAAATATCTCAGCGACTTACCTCAGCACGATCCGGTGTCTGCTCGGCTTCCAGCTGGTCCCTGTGATGTGCCCAGTCATGCTGGTTTCTGGACCTGATCTTTGGAGTCTGGTCTAGATAAGACAAATTGTCCTGCAGGTCCGTAGTCTCCTCCTCATCCACAGTGGGAAGTTTGGACGGCACTCTGATGTTGAGAATCTCATATCCTTCACTTATCAAACTGAACAGCTGCTGATCTTTGGATTTGATCTCCTCCAAGTCTTCCTCTGTTGGCGTTTTCTCCTCTTTGATGTTAGGGAGAGAAACCTCTGCCATCTCTGGTCTCTCGACTCCCAAAGCCAAAGCTGACCTTGAACTACCCGGTCGGCTCAGCCAATCCCCCAACCTGCTGCTTCTTCCCCCGGATCTCGTCCTCCTGCGGACCACTTTGTCCTCATCAAAGACAATGGTGATCTTCCCCGCACCTCCAGAGCCTTCCATGCTGTAAGCCTCAGACGTGGAGCTCGCCTCTGATGCCCAGGGCGTAGAGCAGCGGCTGGAGGCCGTCTCCCAAACGATACCACTGTCCTCACTCTGAACCGTCACCATGGAAAAAGACGGGTCCACCATGAGGCACTGGAGTTTGGGCTTCACGGACTGGTCCTGGATGACTTCTCGCAGACTTGGAAAAAGAAAGAAACGGAGAGAGTCAGAGGCAGGAGAGCAGGCTGTTTGTGCCAATTCTGTGCAAGAGGAGATCTTTCTGGCTCTGCTCTTGGAAATCCGAGCAGAGAACAAACTAATGAATCAAACCAAAACACATTTGAGCAACACGGACCCGAATTCATGTCTTGCAGCTTGACAAATACGAGGTGAAAATTAGGTAGCGCATAATTTTGCTTCTTAAGAGGATTACTCGAGCAATGTAGAACTGCCGTGTTGGGTCAGATGTCTAGAGCCAGGCTGCCAAAGTGAGCGATAGTCCAAAAACCCTGCACCCTGAGCTGTCCCCTGGGCTATGAATACACCTCGCCCCTTGCTGGGTTACGGTAAGGTGACGTCCACAAAACGTCATTCATATAATGTTCGAGAAGAAATCTGGCTTTCTCAGATACACCCAACATACCAGTGTCTTCCATTATTTATGACAAGACAAGGTCAATTCAAATGAAAGGTGAAATGCTCTGTAGTCCAGACATTAAGAGAACCTGACTTTGGGTATTTAGGTTTTAATGCTCTGTAGATTTTCCTTCTTTGGAAAAGTCGGTAATGTGTAAAAAGTTGAAAACACTGGCATTTCATCAGCAAAGATAGGAGAAAACTCTCAACGCAAAATCAAAGCGACCTACTGGTGAGGTTAGTCAGCAAGTAAACCAGGCTGAAAAACTACCTGTTCTGGAGTTCTTCCACTTCGTCTTCATCATCCTGGCTCAGAGCTTCGTCCTGAAACTCCTGCAGTTCAGTCATTTCAGAGTCCAGACTTTCAGATTCCTCCATTTTGGCAATTTTCTTTGGTTTTCTTGCTTTAAGCCCTCTGAGGTTTGGTTTTTTTTTGTGTGTGTGTGTTTTAGACCACAGTCACTCTGAATTGGGAGGTGGCCTATCTGTTTGTGTCATTCAAAGTTGTGAGCTTCGTCTCTGACTCAGAGAGGGACAGAAATAGCGTGGGCTATGAAAACAGGGGAGTGTGGATAAGAGAGGGGCAAAGGAGACATAAAGAAAGGCTGTAATTAATTAGTTAATTAACATAAGCACACCTGCAAGTGGCCTGAAATAAGAGTCCCAGATTTTCAGATGGAAGAAGTCTTTTATGACGCTGCACCCTTGTGAGGTCCAGTGGCTCTTGGCCAACAGAGGTAATGTAGCTTTAAATTCAAAACCCCCGTTTGCCAAGTTATAAATAGGCCTTGTGCTGAAACTGTACCTCTGGTCCCCTTGCTGCTGGTGAGATGGGGTACTTCTCAAAATCAGACACATGCTTTGTAACATATCTGCCACCTAGCATTGCTGGCACTATGCTGGAGTCGTAAAATTAGGCTTAATAAGCCGTCAAACCACCATAGGCAGAAACAATCGACTAACTACCTGAACTAACACGACAATGACTCATAAGATTACCCTTTTCTCAGACACACTGCACCATGCAAAAGTATTCATAACTCTTTTAAATTGTTCACTTTTCGTCAAGTTACAGTGACAAACTTTGGTGCATTTTATTGGACTTTAGGCCAGTTGATACTGATAGTATCCAGTTGAGAGTTGCTGGGTTATCAAGCTCCCTAAGAGAGCGTCCACAACTTCCCCAGGATATGACAAAAGAACTTAAAACAATATCTAAAGCACCTCTGGCCTAAATTAAGAGCAGTGTTGATGATGTGTTCTGCAGCCAAACCCAATGGTGATCAAAGAGAACATAAAGGTCCCTCTTACATTTATATTAAAATATTCAAACATGACTGACTTGTAGCAGATGGAACGATGAACTTGGTCCCTTAAAAGAAAAACCTGAAGGAGAAATATGGACATCAGCTTGTGACCGTTAGGAAACCAACATGTTCTGATTCCCTGTCAAGTTCCCCTCTGTGGACAATAAAGGGCATTTATATTCTATTCTATAAGACATTTTTGAGGGTTACCACAACTGCTAGATCGGGGAGACTTGTAAAACTACAAATCATTTAAAACCGTTTCGTGCATCTACTGTTATGTTTGTCAGATATCAACATGTATTTAAGTGTTGCCCAAACATAAAAAAAAAAAACATTTTCATGGCACATTGTAGGCTAGCAAAGCTGCAATGTTTCCATTAAATTACCTGGTCAACATCAAATTCTGTCTATAAATACCTATAAATTGTGTGTTTAGTGGCCTGGTTTTGTTATGATGTCCCCATGCAGTCTAGAGTTGTGGTTGAGAAGGTAATAAAAACACTTTGTCTTCTCCCTGTAATGATATATATGTGTTTATTTTGTCGTTATATATAGTGATCCCATTTTGTGGAAACCAGACTGAACAACTTTGCATCGTCATCCATGTAGTTGGTGAAATACACAAATGTATCAAATTGTTTTTGGCACTTCTACTAGCATAGCTTTATTTTATATCAAAAAAATATTTATATGTCCTGGGAGATTTTTTTTTTTTTTTTTTTTTTTAATAAACAATAAAACTCTACCAAGCACACATGTGCTTTTGACTTCCAGAAAAATGGAAATCAAAAGCAAGAACAAAAGCAAACAGCAAAATATGTATGCATATTCAAACTCTTTAAAATGTAAACTGGTGTGTTTTCCCAAATAAATCTAGAAAGTATCTGAGACTCAAACCCGTGACGACAGCTGGAAGAGAAGACGGACACGACGAGAGACGATCTTAAGAACTGTAAAATCCAGGAGAACAGTTTCAATCATGAGCTCTTTGTGGTCGCTTCATCTCAAACATCACGGAAGAGCTCAAGAGAAAATGCAGGGCGTCATTAACTTCATGCATCGGGAGAAAAGAAAAAACATGATGTCAACGTTGACTTATAAAAATAGAAAAAAGGCTTCGACATCACTAAGTTATTGAACTCGTCAGCATAATGCAGATTCAGATTAATTGTCTTCAGAAGGATGATGTTGAGAACAGCTGCAAAAAGAGGATAAGCTCAGAAGAGAAGACAATGTTAAACCTAAATACTGCCACTTCCACTTAAGTCCTTCTTACATGAGAGAAAATATCATTTACATCCAGGAAAGCAAAAAAGTAGCAGCTATATGTCTATATAAAAAATTGTATCTTGCTCTGATTCTCCATTTTCAGCCACTGGAGGTGGCCGTCGTGTGTTCTGGTTTACCTTCACTCAACCTCTATTTTCTTTTTTGCGGTGATAACAGTAGCATCAGAAATTGCACAAATGTGGCGGCAAAAACATTCAGCCGCGTTCAGTCCTCCTCTCCTCTGAGTCTGAGCCGCTGAAACTTTCCTCTGCACAACTCCGATGTTTTTCCATCGAAAGGCCAGTCAGCTCATCTCGTCGCCAACTCCTCATTGATGATGGCTCTCAACGCCAGGATGGAGACCAGGTCCTTCCTCTCGTTCAGTATCCGGTACGACTGCGTAGCCATGGAGACAGAGGAGAGAAGATCAGCAATGTGCTTAAGAACAGAAAACAATTGAAGGAGTCCTGACGAATGTTATCTACCTCAGAAAAGCACTTTTTAATGGCATCAAACTTAATCTTCTCATGGACGGCTCTGGCAACGTTACTCCCCTCGAAAGGCTCTGAAACAGAAAGATTTGCTCTATATTTAAAAAACAGATCTCATGTTGATGCTTCAGTAGACACATGTTGGGTTCTTTGCAATGTTTCTAATCTGGGTCACTTTGTTTATGTTGAGTCAGCTCTGACTGATGTGAATAATCTCAATAATAAATAATTAAGACTTTTTTTTATTCCATTCATAAATGCCTGGTAACTAAAATACACCACAATAAAATGTCATCCTGCAGTTTAATGGACTTTAATGAAAAAAAAAAATTGATAATGTTCAGAGACACAAGCAACATGAATAAATGTCGATAAATCTGTCTTTCCTTTATTTGACTGTTTATTAAACTATAGGTTTATTGCAATAAATCATTATCTAAACGTTCCTTTACTCCAACCAAACTAATTTCAGTTTTCATCTAAGGCAAAACAAATGTTTTTCCTCCACATAATTTTCTATTAATTTGCTTAGATACTGCAATAATAAGTAGCCTTTTTATGCAATGACATGTTACAACTCGCTCTTCTTCACAACTGTCAAGTCAGTAGTGTTCCTCGTGATAATTTAAGATTTCTCCTTTATTTGCTCAAATGTTATCCAGTAATTTCTGAGAAACCAAATGTTGGGTTTTCTTTACCTATAAATATGAAACCAGGAGATTCTGTGCTAACAGGAGATTCTGTGCTAACAGGAGATTCTGTGTACGATGAATGTGGATAAAACAATAGAATTGTACTTTTAGAAACAAAGTGCTGCGATAACATTTACTTTTTGACGTTATTGTAATTAATTGAAATGTTTTAACTTTTAAATAAATAAACAGAAAATTGACAAATAACGTTTCTGGAGTTCAGTTCTGCCTGCATAACAAAAAGATCTAGAGATTTGGGGATTTTAACTTTAGTTGCATTTTTGCCTGCAAAGCATCAGAAATAAAATGTCAGGTTTGAAATTCATCTTTAGTCGTGCGCCCCGCAGCACGGCGCGGCCATATAAATGTTTACCTTCCACACATATGAATTTGTTTCTCCACTCTTTAGAATTGGTCTTGGGCAAAGTTGCGGCCTGGCGCACAGAGATCACCTGCTTGTCCCAACTGCAACACATCGAATCACAACACGGCAGCTGTTAGAGCCGATCTGGCACAGTCGACATCATCCAGCATCGCTTAGCAGACGACAAGCTCTGCAGACGGTTCGCATGAGCTTCTACCACTTGTATAAAAATGAAAAATGTGCCTTACTTAAGCTTCTATTTCAGCAGAATGATCTCACACTGAAAAGCTTTGAAAACCCAGCCTTTAAATTGAGTGAATTTGTCCACTAGGGAAAATAATTGACATTAAGAAAGAAATGCCTTTTTGTTTTCACAGAATAAATTATTATTGAACCATTTTTTAAAAATTATCCTAAATGTCGAGCAGATCAGAGTTTCTGGACTCCATAACTTCATGTGCAAATATGAAAGGACAAAGAGGTCTTTTTCTTTAACCCACTCTCAAAGGTTGGAAAGAAAAGGGAATGTGCCGTTCAAGTAAGGAAAATGTTCGTTGAGGTCTACAAGTCAGGAAATGGGGTCCGGAAAATATATTCTCAATTAATTTAAAAGCTAAAAATAACCTAAACCGTGACAAACGAGGTCGGCTTCGGACTCAAGTACGTGGAAAAAATTATTTAAAAAATAAACTCAAAAATAAATAAAAATTCCCATCGCCCACTGTTAGAAAAGTGCAGCAATGGAGGCGTTGTTCACATGCCAAACACTGGATTGCAAGCCTGCATAACTTTACCGGCACTTTAACTCGAGCTTTGTGCTTTGGTTAAATGAGGATAAAACTGAATCCTGTAGAAAGCTGAGGAAAAGAAAACAGAAAAGACGATGCAGGACTGGTTGATCCAGAGAGAATAATGGCAAAAGTTAAAGGAAAAGACCAAGTACCATCCTGCTGGTAACAGAGGGTGTGTGAAGTACTAACATCAATGTTACTGACGTCAAAAATAATATTTTTTTTTTAACACTGGGTCTTTACGCAAAGTAATGAATGTTCTCAAATTAAAGGAGGATTTTCTAAGTCTTTCAGTACGAGCTTTTATTTTAAAGTTGCTTTTTTTTTGTACATCTTTAAAGGAGGTCATAGTAAATTATTATGTGGCTTGTTCTGATCCTGTATAAATATCAATCAATGTGTGGTCATGCAGCAGGTTTTTAGTTCAACTTTTCAAACCTGGCTTGGCACATTCTGCAAATACACGGATCACGTATGTCATGTTAGTGCTGCATAAGGCCAAAGGTCGCACCTGCTGCTGCCCCTCAGCCAGAAACATAAAACCAGAGAGGAGGATGCAGGAAGGTGAGGACAGACGGAAGAGTCGAGAGGGGAGGAAAGAGTCGGCAGGGAGAGATGAGGAACGGGAGCGAGAAAATGGTCCATGAGCCTCACTTCAGCTCCGATACCTGAACCGCGTGGCGTAGTATCTGAGGAAGCCCAGCAGCAGCTCGCCCAGAGACGACTGGTTTGTTGAGGTGAAGAGCCGGATGTGTTTGGGTCCGTCTGGAACCTCGTCTATGTCCATGAACGGATCAAAACACTCCTAAAGATCAGAACGCAGTTAAAACCTAGCCATAACCCACTGATGTAAATACATTGACTTAATTTCAGTTTACTAGACTCAAACGCTGACAAATAAGCAGTTCAAACTTACAGGCTGAGTCTTTTGAAAAGATGGAAGGACAGGTGGCTCAAGAGCTGGGGAGAAAACAGGATGTTGTAGAAGTTAAGACAGGCCTTACGTCTGAACAGACAAAGTAAATGTCGGCTTTTTCTGCATGTGCGGCTTCACTGACTCTGGAGATAGTGAAGCACCATCAACACCAGCGTGTAGCTGCTCAGCGTTCCTTTGCTGGCGTCGTTGATGTGGTGGTGCCCCGCCCACTTCTTCACCACCAGCACCAGGGGCCTCACCCTGACGTCGGCTGAAGGAGTCAACATGGACACAGTTAGCCAAGCGACTCTTTCCCAGTCAAGCTGCTTGCTGCGGGTAAAAGGCAAGGCTGACCACTTCACCCACCATAAGCGTAGGTTCTCAGCAGGAATGTGTTTCTGATGCCCACCGTGTTGTTGACATTCAGATCGAACTCCAGAAAACTAAGGTGGGAAGGATTAGGATGGACATAAAACTCATTCAGGATCAAACCGTGACGCAAACACAAGCCAGTAACTTACGGCTCCTACCTGCTTCTCTCTTTGAACTTGAGGATGGGAACTTTAGCTTTAATCAGCTGAATCCTCACCAAATATGCTACAGGTCAAAACAGAGATGATGAGACTCACAAATGCTGATTTTGTGAGATCCTCAAAAGAACTTTAAACTAGGTAAACAGCTCCTCCTAGTGGTCATTAATGCAAAACTAACATTTAAAATATCACAGCTTGATAGATGGATCACTATCCCTCACAGAAGAGGAATAGTGAATATAAGAGTGGAGAGATTTCATATTTTATTTGTAAAACATTTTGAATTCCACAGCAGATCCATTCAATACTTTACGGTCAATCTCACAAAAGATCTTGAGCATGTAACCTTATAAAATTTGAAAAAGTTCAAGCACTGAAGAAACACAGTAGATAAAGTAAAATTAAAAGATTACAGAAGAAAGACAAGATGGTTTTAGAACAAAATGTAAAATTATATTGCCTTACAGAGTGATCTGAAATCCTTTTGGAGTTGACGAAGGACATCCATTGGATGGGGGCGTCTCTGAAGCAGGAAATTATTTGTCATTCGGATCAAAACAAACAACGTAAGGTTGATGCAAACGTACATTTCCCATAATCACAAGACAGAGGTCGGCATCGCTGCTCCGGCAACCCAGTCCACTCATAGAAGAGCCGGTCAGGTACAGCCGCGACCCTGACAAAAACACACTTAATGAAAAATAATAATAAAAATAAAAGACAACGACAAAGTACGAGGACAATTAAATCCATTTGTACCAAACCTGGAAATTGTTTCTGGATGTCTCCTTGCAGTCGAGCTCGACACGCCTCCTTCCTGTCCAGATCTAAAGGTTGTTGCTGGCAGGCCTCAAACAGCTCCACCATCTGACCACTCAGCTGGACGCACAAACACATTCAACACTAATTGAAACTAATCGTTTCTCAATGGCAACGTCTCCAGACTTTACAAAGATCAGGTCTACCTTGTCCTTGACGAAGACCTGAAGGCTCGTTAGGTTTTGTGGCTCGGTGAGCACCTCCGTGATCGGCGGACCGGAATGAAAGTGTTCAAACCCCACTGGGGCGAACACTGACGGCGCTCCCCCTGCCAGGTTATCATGAGGAATCCATCTTGGAGAGGAGGCCGGCGACGGGTTGAGGCGTTGGCGTTTGACAGCATGAGCGCCGTACTCGTTGTGGTGCCTCCTGCAAGAAGCAGAGGTCAGCTTGGGCAGAGGTCATTCGGTTCCAAACAAAGGACACTTACTTGCGCCTGTGGATTACGGCGGCTGGGGCCGGAGGGAGAGCTGCAAAGGTGGGCGGCGAAGGATGCCACGCATAAGGAGGCAACTGCTCAATGTTGAGAAAATGAACGCTGAAAAAAAGAGAATGGATAAATTATTATTCAGAGGGTAAAATATCAAGCAAGTGATTTTTTTACACTGTATATGAGAGGGATTAGTGAAAGCGTCACTTTTTTTTTTTTGTCTTGTTGGTTGTTTTTGTCTCTCTGGTGCAAAACAAGACAAACACACATACAGTGCTAGTAAAGACCCCTGTTTGAAGACTGTGAACAAGGGAAACATAACGAGGCCAAATATGGGAAGCTATCTGTCTGCCATCTGTAACCTATAGACAAACACAGGGACTGAAGGAAATGGGAGCTTGACTGGATGACTTAGACAACATTGACAAAACAATTGCACTGCGAGTCTGTTCATCGTTTTCCTCCGTTGGGCTCACCTGTTAGCAGTTTCAGGTTCTCCGTGTTGGTAGTGAGGATGCCAGGGGGCTCGTGGGGGAGGGTACGGCGTGTTATCGGAGGCTCCCCGCCGCGCGAGAACCTTGTTGCGGTGAAACATGCCGACGAGCTCCACGAAGCTCTAACATCAACTTTGCTGAAGTTTTAGAGAGATATATATATTTATATTAAAAAAAAATACATCCAACGGAATCAACTGAGGAAAAGCCCGAACATGTCTAACTATAGCAAACTCTCGGAAAGCAGGAAGATGTGATACCTAGGAAACCGAAACTCTCAGTGCCTGTTCATGAAGCTAACTGGCTAAAGTTAACCACCATTTAGCAAAAGAACTGAATGAGATGTAGGCGAGGAGCGCGTCAAAGCGCTAACCTGCCACCAAATGTTTGAAAACGTTTAGTTTTCCACATTCATACTTCCTGTAACACTTACCGAAATTCCAGATCACATGTAAACAAATCTAAGTGTCCCAGCTTAAGAACTTCCGCGTTCATCTCGTGACGTAACTGAAATGGATTTAAAGGAGACGTGTGTTTATTTTGATAGAAAAACATATTTGACCACTAAACAGAGAGGGGTAAAAGGGATTGAGATTTGAGATGCATCTCCAATAAAATGCGCCCAAGAGCCAGAAATGTTCTTCTGATCAGATCATGAGGGATCCGCCGTTGATCTGCTATGTTTCTTAATTGGTCTCTTTTTATTTATTTTAACTTCTGCTTCCATAAATAGTTGGCTTTTAACATTATTTTTCAGAGGTGTTGAGCAGCTAAGACTTGAGAATCACTGGTATTTTTAATAGATGTACAATATTTTGTATTATTATTACCAGAAAATTTGGTCTTAATGTAATTAAAAAAAAAATTTTAAACAATATTTCAGTTCTATTGAAATGTTTTTAAAAAAATATATAATACATAGTAAATCCAATAAAGAGTTTTTAAAGAAATAGACAAAAAGGCTTGGAGTTGGACAAATTCATTCTAAAGCAGCACCAAAATATGGAAATCTTTTCTTTTCCTTTTGGCAGACATTTAACAAACATGGACTGATTGTTATGTGCCTGGTTTGTCTCAGAGCTCCTTGTTATTATTTTATATGGCGAACGTTTTGATTTTATTGCAGACATCCAGTGGAATTTTCTTATTAGTATCCAGCCAACATTTACTCAGAGGATCAAGAAAGGCTGCAATATTAGAAACAAAAAGTGCATAAGTACTACATAATCTGTACTCTGATTGGTTATTGTTGTTGAGCCTTTCCAAGTTGGGACAGAAAGTTAGTGGATAGGGTCACATAAACCTGCAGCCTGTGTGCTCCAGCTTGATGTCGCTGATATAACTACACGCAATCCTTTTTACATACTCTTTAACATATTGCTTGCGGAGCTAGAGAGGTATTCTGAAAATATACAAATCAGTTTGATTTGCATGTTGTTCGTAAATCAGATAAGTTCAGTAAAATCACCATGGCGGCTGCCAGCTTTATCTCTCCTCCATTTTAATGACCAGAACATCCAGTTTTATATCTCCTCCTCCCTCCCACACTTCAGAAATTTCTTCCACTGATAAGCTCATCATGTGTCCATGGACACGACCAATAATTGTTTTTCTTCACCAGCTCAATAAATAGGAGTTTGATATTGACCACATTCAATTTCTAAAATTATGTATTAAACCATGAGATTATTGGTGACCCAGAAGAAAAAGGATGTTTCATGTTTGATCATTTAACAGATAAACAAGCAGCATTTTTGAGGAAATTGCAGGAAACAGTGTTTTTTTTTTCAATGATAGAGAAAAAGTTTAAAAAGTAGGAAAAAAATGCATCTTTAAAAATGTTACATTTTTGAAAAATAACATGTATAATTCAATACAATTTTGTTGCCTCAATCTTTGCTCTAATGCCAAAACGTTTGCCACTTTTTTAAATTTTTGAAATCAAACAAAATCATTTTGAACCTCTTCAAGTAGTTTTGCAGTTTTTTTTTTTAATAAAACGTCATTTCACAACATCTCAAGGCACTTTGCAAAATAAAAAAACTTTATAAATCATCATTTCAATCCAATCATGCACACACACACACACACACACACACACACACACACACACACGCACACACACACACACACACACACACACACACACACTCCAGTGGGTTCTGGTAATCAGACAATGAAGTAAACTTTAGTTAAATATTGAAACTGGTCCAAAACGTTTTCCATATCAGCCACATCATAAGGTAACACTAGGTATTGCGTCCGGTGGCTTAAAGTGGGGTTCAGTCCCTGGATTTGCATGTTGGGGGCCCACAGTCGGTTCGATCATCTCTCTGCACTGGAAGATTTATTTATTTTTTTTTTTTAATGATCAAAACAACACAAGCCTGGAGTGATCCTGATCTTTCAGACCACTCCACTGCCTCCTCGGTCGTGTTGTTCAGCATCTTTCATTCTCTCTCTGACAGCCCCGGTGAGCCCATTTCACCTCGACAAAACTTACTTCAAACAACATCAGGCGTCGAACGGCATCAGTCCCTTGAGCCCGGAGAAACGTCACTGCGGAGGATGGTGTGATGACGTCGACAGTGGGAGGGAAGCGGATGCATCACCCAGATGTGGGGCTTTTTTTTTCTTTTGAGGGAGGAGGGTGCGGGGTGCAAATCGGGGCTCTGTGGATTGTTGGGCTCGGATCAGTAACACGCTGCAGGATAATTGAACACAGGCTTCACTCGTGTTCCAGAAACAGGAAGGCGTGAACTGATGTTGCAGAGAACGCAGGAGGCAACTTTAAATAACGCGTGCGTGAAGTAGCTGCGGCGTGGACGCGCAGGGGTGGGGGGTGTAGCCCGCGAGCCTGTGGTAATAGGCTGCGAGGGAGAGAGAGAGAGAGAGAGACAGAGAGACAGAGAGGGGGAGTGGGAGAGAGGGAGTGGGAGTGGGGGCAGCCGTGGACGGTGATGCTGCGCGCTGTCTTCTTGCTGAATGAGGATTGTCTTTTCCCAGTTTGAGCAGCAGCAGGGCTTCTCCGCCCTTCCAGCGAGGATCTGTAATTTACACGACAACAGCGGGGCGTCCGTGGGATCTTCTCCATCATCATCATCATCCTCATCATCATCATCACCAGCAGCAGCAGCAGCAGCAGCAGCAGCAGCAGCATCATCTGCGCCGGATCCAGCCCCGCGCTGCCGCTCGTTCTGCTGCTGCTCCGTCACCAGGCGACCAGAGGAGGAGGAGGAGGACGTCTGACCAGCGGGCCATGTGCACCACGACATGTATGCGTGAATTCATGCGGTGACACGGGAAGGGGGGGGAATGGAGCAGCTGTCAACGCATTCCTGTAGACGCACCGACGGTGATTCGTTGCAGACTGTCGTGTAGAGAGAGAGAGAGTGGGGAAAAGGAAAAAAAACCTTCATACGCAGCAGCCCATCCAGCACATTCGCTTTTTAACTCCAGCGAGAAGCGATCAGTGGTCAGGTGTCGCCTTTCATTTCAACCACAACAATGGGGTAAGTGTGGATAATTTACAGCCTTATACAAGCTGCTATCTGTTTTTTTATTTTTATTTTTTAATTTAATTTAATTTTTTTATTTATTTTTAATACATGTTCAGCTTTTGGCATGGATACCTCTAACGGCATCATTGGACCAGACCTTTATGTGCTTCAGAATGTGATTTTTAACATTCCCTGGACAGCGTTGGGTGGATGTGTTTTTGATACTGAAGTCAGCAGTGTGGCATCACTTTCAGGCCTCTGATGTGCTACTCAAAACTCCACATCGAAGTGGAAAAGGAGACACAAAAAAAAAACAACAAAAAAAAACATGATAATTCTGTGAAATACAAAATGAACGTATAGATGAAGTTCAGTGTCGGGGCAGCAGTTCACCATCAAACTTTTATGATTACTTGGCCGACTCTCGACCAGTGCTTAAGGCTGGAGATCCTCATAAAAGTGAAGCAGTTTATTCTTTCTCATAACTCTGTAAAAAATGATTTCTGGTGTTTCTTCCCCTTCACTACTCCATGGCGACAGGCATACAAAAACAACAAAACACAAGAAAGATTTAAAAAATATATATATAAATCCACAAAAAGATTTTATAAAATACTATTAAAACAAAAAATTGACTGAAAATAAGCAAAGTTTTGCATTTTTTGTAGATTACGGGTCAGTGACATCACCGGAAGTGACGCAGCACTTCTGCTATGAAGGGTTAATGAAAGGAATCTCCCCAAAGCTGTTTTTGTTCTGATCACAACTCGGTTCAAAATGAAGACCTTTGATAACACGGTCTGGCTGTTCTGGTTTGGCCTCGCCCTCCTCTCAAACCGTCTCACTGTTGGAAGACGTTGTCAGATCTGAGTTCAATGTTTTTCCGCAGTCGAACACAACAAGTGAACATCTTTGAAAGAGGAAGCTGATTAACATGTCAAAACGAAGAGACAAAAAAAAAAAAAAACGATACAAGTCGATGTCCTCAAAGGGATTGTGAAGCGTTGCCTTATGTGATGTCATCGGAGTCACGTGACTCCGTTGACATATCCGAGAGGGTCAATTTTACCTTAACTATCAGTGCGCAGAAAAATATCAAAAGAAACAGGAAACAAAATGACCATGACATGTCGCCCAGTGGGTGACAAGCCGTATCTAAAGCAGGTCTGATTGGTCTTTGAAAAAGCTCCGGCTGGCAGCTTTAATTCTGCACGTCTGCTTGGGAACTGGAGTGATGCACAATTGTTTCTACGCTGTTATGTAACCGAGCGCACGTCTGCGTACCGGCATCCTTGCTCTGTTCCATTCTCACTCAGAGACGGTTCAGATACGAGCTGTACATCCTGTTCCTTACTCTGCTCGTCTGTGTGGAGAAGAGCATAATGTCAGCAGCGGAGGAATGTCAGCTGAAGCTCCTGAGCGGCACTCCGCGCTGACAGAAAGCCGCTTTCTGTCTCTATGGCAGCACAAGCGGCCGCTGCGCACCCACCCACCCACCAACCCCCCTACCCAACATCCCCCCCCCCCCAACCGCAGGCACCCATAAGTGAATCAGCCGTGAGCCTCACACACAGGGAGCGCAGAGAGAGAGAGAGAGAGAGAGAGAGAGAGAGAGAGAGAGAGCTGCTCATTTGCATGTCCCCCTAACCCCGAGCTCAGCGGTCCGTTTCCTCCGCTCAGCCTGCCGTTCATTAACAGCTGTCTCTTGCTCTTCATTGTGATTAATTACACAGCAGGAGGTTAATAATAATGTGGCACGGCCACAGAGCGATTTCTAGATGTCAGCCGAAACTCCTGCATTAACTATTTACAATACACTGGAGAGCTATTACCCCCCCACACCCTCCACCCAACCCCCACCCACCCCCCCACCACCCCGACCCCGGTCGCCCACGCTGTCCTCCCACGGTGTGGGCAGCGCATCGTTCAGCCATGTCCCACTCAGCTCCAGCTCTCCACTGGGCCCTGCCATGCTGGTGACTAACTTGCTGTTATGCAACAGACTCAATGACTCAATTGATCCACAGTGGAATTTATTGTTAACTGCGATCCAAAGCCCCACGCTGCCACACAGCTTGTGTGTTTTAGTCCTACAGTAACTTGCAAATCATTCAACTTTTCCATATTTGAACGTTCCCTGTCACATAAGAGGAATACGTCGAAGGGTGAGTTTTCCAGCACGAGAAAATGTGAGCAAGTCGGGTTGGAGAACTTCAGCAAAGCACTGCATACATGCAGAGGAGCAGATTAGATTAACACACATAGCTGCGGCTCAGCTCCCCGGCTGCCTGACTGGTAATAATGGCAGATAGAGTCATATTTCACTTCCAGACCCGTGGCTCGATACGAAGCCTGTTGGAGCTCTGATAATGGCAGAGAGGAAAACCGCGGTGCAGGACACGCGGAAGGTGATCCCTATCAACACTTCTGTTTGCAAATGCGCTCGGATCACAAAGCGGTGAGCCGGCCAATCCCCGCCGGTGAAGCAGGCAGCAGAGAGCGTCTCTTTAATAACCCCAGTGCACCTTGAAGACGAACTACTTTATTAAAACTTTGGACATACTGTGCGCGGTAACAAGGGCAGCTTCTCGTGGCGAGGGAAGGAAAAAAAAGAAGGGAAAGTGGAAAGTGAGAGTTAAGTAAATGTTTCGCGTTAAAATTTGTTGGAGAAGAGGGCCAGCTGGATGACAAAGGAGGACACACTGAGGGAGAAATAAATCACAGCATTCTGAGGTACAACAGGAGCCATGTGCGCGCAATCTGTTTGGTTTCATGCTGTGAGTCACATCTGCGCGTCAAACCCCTGATGCACAATAGGTACCACAGGCAGCACCTGTTGTCGTCTCTGGAGCTGCACGTGTGTGCGTTTTTCAACTGTGGGTGTTTTGTGTTTGTGTGTGTGTGTGTGTGTGTGTGTGTGTGTGTGTGTGTAATTGAAGCATTAGGAATCTGGCTTTAAACCGTGGAGTCCGCTCAGACCTTTTATCCACATGCTTCGCGTCGCTTCATGAAAAACTCCATCCCAAGGATGAAAATTTAAGCGCGCATCTCACTGCGACTGGTCGATAACGCGTCAGGCTGGACCTGCCCTGGCATAAATCATCTAGACGGGAAGTGGAGCTGGAAGACGAGGATCCAGCTCATCGGGGGATTTTAAGTCTATGTCTCTGTAGCGAATGTAAAAGAGGGAAAGCTTACGTCACCGCTTTTATTTTCGCCGTGTTGCATCTGCTCATCGCTGAAATGGCACAAATAGCTGCACTTTCTGACGTCACAAGAAAAAGTAACTCTCACTTTTCACACTTTTATTGAATTTGCCTCGTGAAAGGAAACTTTCCACAAATGATATGTTTCTGAAAATAAAAGGCAGAATAAAAAAAAAACATTTTTTTTCCTCTAAATATTTACAATGGACACCTGGACATGGCTACTTTTAAAAACAGATATTTTCTCATTTCTATTCACACCAGATTTCGGTGGATCACTTTAGATCTCAGATCGAGTCCTTATCAAGTTCCTAAATTTATTTAAATCCAATTTGCTCTGTGGTTGTGCGTCTTTGTGCCATTATCAAAGCAAACTTTCCATTTTAAGTAAGTTTAATGGACAATAATGAAGTCTAAAGTCTGTCATGCTGGCTTCAAGCAAGGAAATAACTCATCATTTTTGCAGATTTGGTTGTTTCGTTCCTGATTTCCTGGGCTTGAACAGAAACAGTTTGCGGCCGGACGGTCGACCGTAGTAAAATAATGTATCAGTTCACAGTAGAAACCAGATGCCAAGCGACGAGTTGAAGAAATATTCTGTTGACTGCTCACGTTGCATGATAGGCAATAATTTTATGCCTCAAAAAAAAAAAAAAAAAATCACATCAACCAGCAAGAGGCCTGATTTGATCAGGGGTCGAAACATTACAGCATATTTCAGAAGAGTTCATTCATTCCACACAGAGATCCGAACCTCAGTCAGTGTAAAAAGGCACGATGACAAAAACCTTCTGAAAAATAATACAGTTAAATTAAATATGTGAGACTCCAGCATCTTCGTGGTTAAATATGCCCGTTTACATAACAAAAAAAGATGTTTTGTTTTTAACTGCAGCCCATGACAAACCAACTGCGCAGTGAAGAACCACCAACATGATCAACACCTGCTGATGTGTGCAAGTTGTTTTGCGTGTTTGCATTATCATCACTATCATCATTTCACAGAACACACCCAGGAGTCGTTTAGGTTGTGCTCTTCTGTTGCAGAAGTGAAAGGATCTTCAGGACAAATCGATCTTTTGTTGCAGCAATATGGCATCACAACTTTTAGAAATTAAAAAAAATACAATCTTCGATAGGTATGTTTACTCAGGGACAAAGGAAAATAATGCCTAGAAGTTTTTCATAAGGACATAATTTCCAAGATCGAGCAATGAAGTCATGGATTACTTTCAAAGAAAACAGCACACCTGTTCTCTCCTATGATTATGAACAAAATCGCTAAAAGCAGCTGAAAGTGGGACGGGTGGCGCCGCAAACGGGTGAAAGGATCTTGCGTCCTCCCAGCCAGGAGGTCAGGGAGACGAAGACAACCCGACCGAGAACGTCCTGCTTGATGTTCTCAGCAGGATGGTTTCTTACATCTCTGGGAGAGAGGAGCCAATCGCTATGGACAACACTGCACAAAGCTCCCAACAACCTTCATAAGGCTCTCACTTTGCATTTCCTCAAAGTTCCCCATAACTTCTGTCACCACACAGAGTTGCCCGTTAAAGCTTCCCACTGCCTTCATCCTCTTCTTCTTCTTCTTCTCCTCCTCCCAGGAGATGGGAGGACTCTTCATCACTCCAGCTTCTTCTCTTACATTCATCACCTCCTCCACACTTCCCTCATTTCTCTGTCTCTCTCCTTTTCTCACATCGTCCATCTTTCCCTCCTTTATCGCTCCCCCACCGGCCTCCACTCTCAGCTGCCCTTGTGTTGTGTTGCACTCGCCAAAACACTCCTCCTCCTCCTCCTCTTCCTCCTCTTCTTCCTCTCTTTTTTCTCCCTCCCTCGTTCTTTCCTTCACTCTGTTAAAGGAGAAAGAGGTGACCAGGCACTTTCTCTCCCGTCACGCGGTGATGAGCTTAAACTTTTTTTTTTTTTTTTTTTAATAGAGCTTGGAAAAAGACAGTAAGGTCAACACCCGCCGCGCCGCCGCGCCGCGCCGCGCCGCGCCCTGTGTCTTGCAGACACGTTTTTATCAGGACACTTTCTGGGGGGAACGAAAGACGGCGTCGCAGTTCGGTCCTCCGTTTGTTTCCCTCTCTCCTCAGAGTTGCGTTGTGGGAGTAATTGTTGCTTCTTTGACAGCCGGTGGGCGGCGTTTCGAAACAAAAACCGCTTGGCACAGGCCTGAACGCGCAGAACAAGCAACACTGCCGCGGTCACAAGAACCGGCAAAAGAGAGAAAGAGAAAAAAAAAAAGAAAGAAAGAAAATTGCCTCGGCTCTGTCAAAATTATGGAATCAAATGGTTAAAAAAAAGAGAGAGAGAGAGAAAGAGGAGGAAGAAGGAGAGATACTGGCAGTTGTCAAGCGGCGACAGCAGAGATCATGCGAACAGGCCGCGATACAGCATGATGGAGAGAGAGAGAGAGAGAGAGAGAGAGAAAGAGAGAGAGAGAGCGAGAGAGAGAGAGGGAGCTGAAATGACTCACAGTACTGCCACTTTACACTGCTGTTGATGATTATGATAATTCGTGCGCAGCTTTGTGGAGCAGCATTAATCATCCCAGATTCACTCTCTTCCCAATCATCTTCTCTTTGTCTCCCTGTCCAACACGCCTCTCGGTGTCCCTGTCTCCTCTGCCCCCCCCCCCTCTCTCTCTCTCTCTCTCTCTCTCTCTTTCTCTCTCTGTGTCTCGGTTAATCACAGGCAGGAGGGGCTCTGCCGTTGAATTTTAATATTCATTTATACGGCCAGCCTTTGATGCCCCCCCCCTACACACACACACACGCACACACACACACACACCGCGCACACACACACACACACACACACACACACACACACACACACACACACAGTGCAGTGTCAGCACTTCTCTATCTCGCGTTCTGCCAGCGCTGCCAGCCCAGAATATCTCCCTCGGCACCCCGCGCCCCGAGTGTGTGTAGCGACTGTAGATGTTTGCCCAAGAAAAGGCCCAACGATGCAGCAGCAACACGTACAGGAAGAGCAAAGCGAGCAGATTGATGAGAGCAAGGTCAGGGGATGACTCGTCCTGTTAGAGCGCAGCGACAGCCACACAGAGGTCAGGTAGGAGTTAATGCACCTGAACTATAAACAACAAGTTTGCTTAAACACACACACACACACACACACACACACACACACGCACACAGACACACACCAAGACAAGTCCCCAACTCTCGTGCAGTCATGTAATACAGTTCCTCTACTAAAGCAATATTTTCCACAGATAAACATAAAGAAATGCATATATGTGAAACTGATGAAAAATGATTTATGCGTTTCAAAATCTTAAAAGTGCGGCGTGCATTTGCATTCAGCTTCCCTTCCTATACCCACTTCTTAATATTTCAGGACACCTGGTCATTTGGGTGTCTCTGCCAGTTTTAAACATGTCTATCATAATTAGTGAAACGCACAGACTTTATTGAGCGGTCGGTGAACATAAATGTTGGAAGTTCTCCCTGGATTAATCCAAAGCTTAAGCTGGATAAAGATTTGGAGTGATCGATCAAAACCACAGGTCCTTATGTCGGCGTCCTGCAGCTTCATGACGCGTCGCAGCTCCAACACACCTGAACCAAACAACCAGATCATCAGTTCAGTCGACCTTGACTGGAAACCGAGGAGGAATTTAACAGTTTCTTTACCACAGTGCGTTGAACCCAGAATAAAACTCTTTCCTGCCAGCTGCCATTTGACGCCCTTGATTTAAAGCTTTCCATTGTAGCCCAGACTGGATGTTCAAGGTTGACGTCCTACCGGATGGCGTCTCAAATTTTCTGCAGCTTCCTGCTTTGGATTGTTCACCCAGGGTGGCAAACAGGTGAGGGCCGCCTGAGATCCTCATGATACTGTTTGTTCACTAATAATCTGTAAAAAAAAACAAAAAACTGAAGTCTTCACTGAACATCTGGATTTCCATTGGGAATCAATAACAGGCATGGGAACTCTTCATCCATTTGATGACTTCTGAGTTAGGGGTGAGCATTTATCATTTCCGATGATCAATGTCTCATCACGATTAGAACTTTGATATTTCTTTTTTTTACAATAAATTACAATGAATGATGTTTCAAATCCTCCGAATCTGTCCGTATTGTCGAAATTGCCATTTTTGCCGTTTTCTTCACCGTTTGGTCAATGAGTGTCAATCAACACGAATACATTTGAAGAACGTGATCAGTATCACTGTGTGCAGTTCAGTGATACTGATCACGCTTCTGCCACCTGAAGCCCTAATCAATTACATTTGCATTTGTAAACCCGTGGAAAGGTTGGCGGCTGTTTTTGCACGATGTGTATGAGTTCATGTGGAAACTGCAGCTCTGTGGGGTGTGTCTACTGTAGTTACCACTGGCCTACTGTCTATATTTAGCTTGACACCCTCCGAGTTCCCCTGTGTGACCCTCACTTAGAGCTGCAGGCATTCCCATATCTGAGCACAGAGACGGTGCTGCCTGAAACAGAGAAACGCAGACAGACAGACAGACAGACAGACAGACAAGGCAGGGGGCTTCTGCTGCATTCACAGTCCAGGGAATTAAGCGCGATTTAAAAGCGAATCTTGTTTTAAGTTTCCAAACAATGAGAGCAGGGATCGCTGTCTGAGGTGTAGCCATGGAGGACGGCGAGCTGGTGATCAGGCTCCCTGGGCGATCCGACTCCCCACTGGGCAGCGGGGGTTCTGGTGGGTCAGGCGAGACCCTGGTGCTGAGGCACAAAGAGGTTCACCACTTCTTCTTTGTCCCCTTCAGGGAGCAGCCCATCTACAGCACGAGGGCCCACGTCTTCCAGATCGACCCCAACACCAAGAAGAACTGGCTGCCCGCGAGCAAGCACGCCGTCACTGTGTCCTACTTCTATGACAGCACGCGCAATGTCTACCGGATCATCAGCCTGGACGGAACCAAGGTGGGCCCACGCCTCGCTTCGTTGCCGGATACCGTCAGCGTGCCTTGGTTGATGTCCAGTGTAAATAACTCTGTTAATAATCTCTGCGATAAACGGTAACGCGGAGACGCTTCATAAAAGAGCTCAGGTTTGCAGGACGTTCTGGGGCCAGTGGGCTCATGATTCATTCTGTCGGTTTCTTCGTCTGAACTCGAAAGTCTAGAGCAGATCACGATTCGGGGATCTGAGAGGTAGGAACTCGGCCCTGCTGGGTTTTATTTAGGTAGCAGGGTTTTTTTACTAGAAGCAGACAAGAAAGAGAGTGAAGAAACTGGCAGGCAGCCAGGTGGACAACATGATCCAAAAATGTGATTGTGCTGATCATAAAGGGCCCAAACACAACATTTCAGAAAGCCTGAAAACTTTTTTTATAAGAAGACGACGCAGTTTTCTCTGAATTTTTGTGGGCTAACGCACACAAATTGTCCTCGTTTCTGTTGACACTTGCATTTTTTCTGCAATTTTCTGAAATGCTTCTTTTGTTTGTTCGCTTTGTTAAAATGCTGCATTGAATTCTTTTGTGTTTCCGCCTCCATTTCTTCTTCTGCCGCTGATTTTTGTAGATATGTATTGAGACTCAAGCTTAACTATCATCTCATATTGGTGAGAAAATACTGGACCTCTAAGTTGTGTGAAAAACAACTTGGCTTGCTGCTATCCGTTTCAAATTCACTTCTCGACGCCAACAGGAACGCCGACTATTACATAACCCTGCCGATAAGGCAGCCAGTTCTTGTCTTTATTCGTAATGTTGTGTAAAGGTGGCATAATTAACCAGGAATTAGAAGTGAACCACATTTCTTAGTAAAGCTGCATTACGTTTCTCTTTCTGGTTGAACTGAAACTGGATTCAGTTTAACGCGTTTCGCTTCTCCTGAAGAAGAACATCGTTGCACATCGGTCTGGATTTTCCTGTTTCAGTTTTTACAATTGAAATGATTAAGTCACAAAATACTTCAAATTGTCCATAACAGAAAGTCACACTCTAAATGCAAATAATCAGCTTGTAAAATGACAGCAAACTATTTAAAGTTGCTATTAAAATCTGGTATGTTGGAAAAAAAAAAAAAAAATTGTTACAAATTTTAATCTGGAAAATTGCTTATTGGAAAAGTAGACTGTTTAACATCAATTTAACAAAAATAAGAAATTGAACAGCAATGAAAAAAAATTATTTGTTAATTATTTTGGTGATGTTTATTTAATATTTCAGGTTATGTTTTGGGACCTAGTTATTTAACTTTTGTTACATAAAAAAAGCATTCCCTGCTTCCTTAGTGATCTTTTCTATCATATTGGATACATTAGGCTTTCTCTGTCGTGCATATTCCATAATCAATAAGACAGAGTTTTTTCCATATATCCAGCATTTATTTTTAATAAAGAATGTGAAAAAACGTTTTAGCAACATAATTTCTACGTACACCAGGGTTTAGAAGACAGAAGTAACTTTGTGAAGAGCTGGATGTCTGATGAATACTTGTATCATAAATGGGTTTATCGCAATATATTCTACTCATTAAATTTGATGTTTTTTGTTTTTTTTTTGTTCTTCTTTGCAGGCAATAATCAACAGCACCATCAGTCCGAACATGACGTTCACGAAGACGTCACAGAAGTTTGGTCAGTGGGCGGACAGTCGAGCGAACACTGTCTACGGACTGGGTTTCTCCACCGAGCATCATCTGTCAAAGGTACCGGTGCTCAAACAAACACTTCCACAAACACGGCAAAGCCACGAGGAATCTGTTGCTGGACGGTTTGATCATCTTCGCTGCCTGAGAGATTGCTTTGTGTCAGCACACCTAACGTTCTCAAAGTGCTTCCACTACCTTGTGCTGCAACTTCCCCGCATACATCTAAACTGGTAAAAGAGTTGTGCAACACCATCACCCAGCAGTAAGCTTAAGCTCATTACAGGCATTTCCTGTGAAATCCATTAGCTACTGGGAATGAAAGAAATAGATGTCATTAAATCAGATGCCCTATTCTACTCCAGTGGCTGTTTGCAGTGTCCTAAGGTGTTGCATGCGCTCTGAATACGTCGTCCCTGAAGGACGACGCATCATGGTGGGGGGAGGTAGAACGTGCTGTGGGAATGCTTTAAGCATGAGTGAAAGTCAGGAGAACTTTTTGTTGAACAAAAATAGAGCTCCCCCTTCAGTTTGGCCGAATGGGACGTTAATTAGTGGGGGGAAAAAAGCGATAAAATCTCATCTTTATCGACAAAAAGTGAGAGCAGAAAGGGTTTTCCACAATTTTCGGTAAAATTAGAGGAGACTCTGTAAAAGCTGTTGGGGAGTAATGAGATTTTGTGCATATAAATCCAGATTTGTTGCACCTGGAGGCTGAAACAGCTAATCCAAGGTGGGGCCAATAGCCTCAGTATCGGACAAGAAGTTTCAGCTTCTGCGTAAATAAGCACCAAATACAAATGTGGCAAATGGGTTAATGCTATCAACAACTTCCTTATGAAATGATGTGATGCTTTTGATGTTAAAGAAGTTATTTTAAAATTGTAGATGTTCACCTTGGTTTAACCTCACAGACCAACTAATCTGGATTTATATAGGAGTAATCTATTAGAGATATGTTCTTAGATGTTGTTAAATGCTGAAATATCCGTTTTATCCTCGTTGGCTGTAGCTCTTGTTAGAAAACACACAGTTGTTAAATTATTGGCTGTAAAAGGAGCCTTCTTCCAAAGGAAAGCTATTAAACCTTGCTGTGACCTTGTGCAAATGTAATTTGCTCTCATATTTTCTTTGTTCTCTGTTATATTAGGATAGAGAAAAAAAAAAAATCCAGTTGAAGTTCAATTATAAGCTTTGTTCATCAGATCAAAAATGATTTTTATTTTTTTTTTAAATAAAAATCATTTTAAAAAGATGCGACCTGGGCCAGACTCTGACAAAAGTGGAGGGTTGGAGTGAAAAACAGTGACCAGGAGTTGGTCAGTAGACAGTCTGGACGCCAATTAGGAAGCATTTCCTCTGAATCAGAGTTTTAGGGAGAGGCTTTCGTTCTCAGGTGTCTGTTGTGAGAACGACTCTGAAGCACTTACACCGAGAACCACTGCGTTTAGATCACTGCAGCACAACTCTTATGTTACACCAAAGTGAAACGATATCAGGTTAGTTTTTGTAACTGGACTAATGGCCGACGGAGGACCGGCTGGAGAGGAGTCTTGAGTTTCCTCCTCGGCACTCAGCTTGCTACTGCATTTACTCTAAATTACTCAGCGGTAGCCGAGTGTGTGATGAACCTCACCCTTATGATAAACCAGGGACGTGTCTGTGAAACATGGTGTTAATATTTGCTTAAAGCCCCTCAGCTGAGGTTGCCTTTCCGCTTTGGATCGGCTGGACACGACGGGACGAAAATAACCAGAGATCAACATCATCCAACTTGCTTCAGGGAAACGTGGCTGAAGGCAGGGTTGCAGGAGCAAAGGCTGGTTGAAGGTGTTGGTCCAGCTGTGATTGTCACAGGAAGCAGCTTTTCCATATCAGATGCGGAGCTCTTCTGTTATGAACCACTGTGCTGAGCAGATGAAACCACAGCGGAGGATTTAGAGCCAATATTGACGGCTGTCTCTCCTGTCCAGTTTGCAGAGAAGTTCGCAGAGTATAAAGAAGCAGCGCGGCTTGCGAAGGAGAAGAGCCAGGAGAAGATGGAGATGGCCACGTCTCCCTCTCAAGTAAGTTCAGCGCACTTTGTTCCACACAGTCACTCCGATCTGAAGGACAATAAAATTCATTGTGCCTCATATGAACACATTAAAACTGAGCATGGAAATGTTGACATTTCCAGTCTTTAATTGATCTTGATGAATCAATATCTGTTTCCATATCGATTTATAAGTTGGTGGTTGATGCGTCAAAACTTAGACTTTTATCTGACTTATTTTTTATTTCACTCAATCAGCTATTTTGCTGCTTCTTTGGCCTCCAGATGCTTTTACTATTGGATGTTAAACCTTAGAACTGGGTTTATCATAAACTCTAAAGTTTATATTCTTATCTGAATAAAGTTTTGTCCAGCTGCCAAAAAGAGTAATAATAAGTATTGGTTGAATAAAACACAAACCAGGAACCAGTGCACGACGTGCGCAGAGACTGTATTGGATGCTGAAGTTGGGGATGTGATGCCGCCTCGATGTTTTCTTGCAGGAAACCCAACTTCAAGAGGAGTTCTTGTGTTTCTCCTGACTAGAAACTCAGAAAATCACCGACATTTATCAGCTTTTTGGTCTTTATGGTAGCCTGACGGTTTCATGCCCAGACTTCTCACTTGGAAAGCAAAATCAAATTTTGGTGAAAAGATGACATTTCCAAATGTCAACTTGTAATTTCAAAAGAATTAATGAACAAGTAGCAGCAAATAATGAACTGTATTATACTTAATCCATCTACTTAACTCATCATTTAGGTATTCATCAGTCTTAAATGCTCTAATTTCACAAACATGACGCATCATCGCTCTGCATCACCAACCTAAAGCTTAAAATGCAGAGCTGGGGATTGACTCTACATCAGAGAATACAGTTGGCTTTAGATGAGGCATTAGTGTGCACACAAAGTGTGGCAGCCACACATTTTCAAGGGACGTTCAGTCGTGTCTGTGAGAGAAAATGAACTTGTTTCAGGAGGAGGGAATCCCTGGAGAAATCGGGGTTTTAATCTAAAGACCGTTAGATTACAGCCGCATCTTTTCAATATGGAGGCTCGGTGGAAAGCCAGCCCCGCGCTGTGCTGCGGCCTCTGCTTCTCGCATGTCTCTTAATGAGGCGAGGAGGACAGCTTCACGCTCGCCGGGAGCTGAGGCCTGCATGTGCCACACGACGGAGCGGCGCTGCGAGTCGGAGACGGGCCGTAACTGTGAAGGCTGCAGCCTGTGCTGACAGGAGCCTGCAGAGGTCTGCTTAAGCTTCTCCATCGCCGAGAGTCAGAGCTTCACCCACGGGCCAGCTGGCACTCAGATCCTTCTCTGTCCTCCACTCCAAATCAACTCAAAGCTGGAGGAGAAACTTTTTCACTAAAAAAAAACAAAAAAAAAAACAGGGAGGGAAGAGAAGACACGGACCCAGAGCCGTCTCGCTGGTCCCAACAGGCCGAGCTCCAGTGGAGATACATCACAAACAAATACTTTATAAAGCGCTAATGAACTTGGAGCGCGGAATGTAAAACCAGCCATAATCGTCCTCTTATCTCTCTCCGCCTTCTTGGCCGTCAGAGGCGTGCGGTTCTGTGTCATTGTGCTGCTGTGTCGAGCTCCGACCCAGAGTCCTAACAGCTTTGTTTTATGTGAGCGCGGCAACTAAATGATTTGTCTCTCGTATCATTTTGTTCTTGTATGGGACATAAAGATAAGAATTAATCTGTGCTTCTATAATTTCCCCGCGCTAAAGCAAGCTAGTTTAATGGCCTGTGGGAATGTGGAACTGTTCACTGAGATGGGCTAAATTTGTCGCGCCGCAGTTTCTACGAGCTTAGAGGACCTTCGGCTCCCTGACCATCGCACAGCTCCGCCTGTCTGCATCTTTGTCCGCAGGTTGATTTGCTGTTTCCAAGTCCGGACTGAGAGTCCTTCAGAGGCTAAACGCTTTGGTTGAATTGCATACAAAATTCAAATTCAATCCTATTAAAAATGTTGTTTTTTTTTAACGTGTGAAAAAGTTTATTCTGTCCCTGGAAGCCGAGAACTTTAAAGAGCTCAACCTGCTCTACCGAGAGCAGTGATAAAAAAAAAAAACCTCACCAAATTATACCAGAAGCTTCTTGATGGCTAAAAATATTGCACACATTTTTCTGTGCAAGTTGCTAAAAGGCATTTTGCCTAATAATAGAGAGGCTGTGGGTGCACAGTTCCAAGAGGCTTGTTGAAAAGATTAAAAGTAACTTTGGAAAATAACATTATCATTGACCTGACATTCCACTATTAACGTTTCTCCATTAAAAGTTGTTTTATTTGTTTGATTATTAATTAGCTGCAAGAGGCAAACAATCATATTTAAAACAATTTTTAACAACATCAATTGGAGTTTGACTCTTATGTGTACATGAGAGACAATTTACCACAGACTTCAACTTTGTCCACCTAATTCTTATTCAGTTTCTTGCTGATTTGATGTGAAATGAGAACTTACTAAATGGCCGATGCTCTTGTGGAAGCAGGTTGCAGCTCAAGCAGGACGACGTTGAACTCGTGCAGTATAATCTCGTCTGGCGTCTCCATCAGTGCAGCTAGTAACTCTGTGAACGTTCTCCCGCCTGTAGGAGTCTCCGGCCGGTGAGCTGGCCTCCCCCCTCACCCCGGTGACCCCGCCCATGGAGAACATCAACGGCACGGATGAGATTTGCGACACGACTCCCAACTCGGACAGCCGTCCGGAGCCGGCGCAGAACGCTCTGGCTTTCGCACACAGGTATATCCCGCAGTGCTCACCGGCAAAAGATTAGCACCGGGGGTCACTTTTATTGTTTCACCCAAAGCAATGATTGGTTGTGAAGTTTTTGTCCGCTTGTCCGTCACCCGCGGTGCAGACGTATAAGGACCCTCTCTGTCGCTCTCCTTTGTGTCTGCGTTCGCCTCTATGTCCGTTCCATGTGAGCACAGAAGAGTGAAGTCCCTGTATTCACCGCTGCTTTCTCGTGTTTCTCCTCTTTAGGGAGCAGCTTAAGACTTGTCGGGTCTGCTCTTTCTGATAGTCCCGACTGCTGCGACACCGTGACTTCTCTAAACACACACACACACACACAAAATCACAGCAGTTTTACATGTAATGTTTTTCTAAAATAAGAGCCTGAGTTCAGATCTGTTGACGGGTGGGTGCTGTTTTCCTATACATCCTGGACTGAATATTTATTACGCAAATGTAAGAATAAAACACTGAAACTCCTGTAAGGAGGGATGCAACGAAATGAGTCATAAGACATTTTTCTACTGGAATTTACATACTGTTCAGTTGTTCCGACCAGCAAGCAATGTAACTTAGACTGTTTCTCAGGACTGAAGAACCACTCTCCACTTTTTCCTTTTTTTTTTTTTTTTGTCTAATCTGAGCATGCTCTCTGAGGAACCTCACACACACATGCATAGCTGCAGAGCCTTGCTAATACACACACACACACACACACACACACACACACACACACACACACGCACACATGCGCTCTTGGATTGGTTTCATACCTTGTCACGTTACAATCACAAAATTCATCGCATTGTAATGCAGTTATTTGTTGCAACAAAGTATTTTATTAATGTAGAAGGACATTGTTTTTTTTTTTTTGTTTTTTTTTTTACAAATAAAAATCTAAAAAGTGTGGTGTGCATTTGTATTAAAACTACCTGGGTAAATAATTTGTGAAAACGTCGTTTGTGTTTTCGTATCTTGGACGTGTAGAGGTCAATATTCTTGTTTTCCAAATTGGATTTAATGTTGACATGTTGTTGTAAACCAAGAACTTCTTCCATTAATCAAGTTTTTATTGGAGGGAAGAAAAAAACAAACAAAAAAAAAAACTTGTGTCGGTCCATCACTTTTGCTAGTTGTGTTCGTAACGTGACAAAACCGTGTGGAAAAGTCTCGAGGGGTCCGAAGGCGCTCGCGCGCATGTGTGTGTGTGTGTGTGTGTGTGTGTGTGTGTGTGGCTACTGCAGTGCAATAACATGAATGCAAATTCAAAGCTCCTGTCTGAGTAGGTGTCGCTGTGACGCCGGTGCATGCACAAATTACCGCTGTACACATTCCTCCGAGCCCCGTGAGCAAACTGCAAACCAAAATGTGATTTCCAACCTTTGCTGAACGCGCGCCTGTCTCTGTAAGACGGCGCTCGGGCTCACTGCGGTGTAAAATGGCTCCGAACAGAAAGGTGTGGCTGCGGGGTTCGTCGCCAAAAATGTGTCGACGAAAAGTGTTTATGTAAGACTTATATAACACGGTGTGGGTAGTGGGAGGCATGGAAAGAGCAAGACAGACACACAGATTGTGTGTGTCGGAGAGGAGCTTGATATGTGTAAATGCTGTACGTGAGTCACCGATACCTAAATGTCCAGGATCAGCGCACAGCGCGTCGCTGGAGTAAATAAAGGGGAGAGAGAGAGAGAGAGAGAGAGAGAGAGAGAGAGAGAGAGAGAGGTGGGGGGGGCATCAGTTTGAGTTGTTTAAAAGAGTGAAGTCTTATTTTGTCGTGAAATGTACACCACAGGCTTTTCCTTTTTTGTGTGTGAAATATCTGTAACTTTGTGTCACTTCTATTGTTGACTGTAGCTGAGATTCATTTTAATTAAAGATGTCAATTCCTGACTTAAAATATGGTTGTTCTGGTGTTTGAGTGAAGAAGCTTAGCATGTTTTTTTTTTTTTTTTTTTTTTTAAACACAGCTCTGGTCAAAAGTTTGCATACACTCACTACTGGCATGAACGCCATTCGTTTTAGGCCCCAAATGATACATTCGAACAGTTCCCTGTTTCAGGGTTGCAGGACGGCACATGAGTGATTTTTAACAAGAACTGGAGGGAGGGAAAAGTTTGGATTTTCATCCAATTTCACACCAACTTTGTTGTGTTTTTGAGGTTATTGGTTTGTGTTTAAGTTTCAACCGTCTGTTTATTTTATATGAAACTTGGAGAATTTGTTTGCCATCCTACTTCCTCATTATCCTTATTCCATCTATTTTGTGCAATGGCCGATGTCACTGTCAACTAATAAAGCCCCCAGCATGACTCTGCCACCACTATGCTCCACAGTCGATACAGTCCTCCCTTTGTTTGAAAGTCTAAACTTTTCTCATTTGACCGTGAAGTTTGAAGTTCTCTCCATAAGAGAGATGGTCTTTAAAAGTAAAAGCGGCAAATTTGAGTGCATATAAAAGCGTCATTTTGGCCTTTCTTCACTGTTTGCTAAAATGAAACTTCCTTTGCTGTTCATGAAACGTTTTTGTCGTGTTTGTTCTTGGGTTTTTCCCTGAACATTTTAATCTCTTGTAAGTTTGGGTTAGATAGTGGAAACTTAATGACAATTAGGTGTTCCAAGAGAGCAATGATCGCAAACAGTCATCAAACTTGGTCTTAAAATGGATAAATTAGGGTTGAAGGAGCTCTTGGAATGATGCAAAACTCTATCGAAGTCTGAGGCAACGAACTTTATCTCTACAAAGACAAGTGGTCAAAAAAAAAAAATAATATTCAGAATTACAGGAGAAGCTTTTTCATGCTCCTGCAGATCCCTTCAGGATATGTAAACAAGTTTTGATCACAGTGTATGTATATATTTGAACCTGGTTGTATTCCTGCCACTTTGTGGCGATTAAAGAAACACTCGGGTATAACATCAAAACTGGTTGCATCATCATTTGACTGTGAAGAACAAACACTTTGAATGCTAATCAACATCGAAATACTACATTAGAGCCCACAGTGAGGCTTTTGCAAACTCCTGACCATAACTGTAGGAAAACATCAACATCCAGAGATTATCAGACAGATTTCTGGTTATTGTTGAAGTACCCTACCATGATGTGTAGCTGCACAGATCAGTGCAGAGAAAGAGAGAGAGAGAGTGATGTGTGGAGAGGACACCCACTGCCTGCTGCAGCCTTGCTGGTGTTTCTATTAATGCTGCATGCGTGGGAGACGGGGTCGACTCTGCAAGTGTGCATGTAACAAGCAAAACCTCACTCACATTTTCACAGATATGCAGCAACGGCGGATGCTGCTTTTGTTTCTCTGACTCACATCTTCCTACATTCACCAGCTGGACACAAGAAGGTTCATCACGTGTAATTCCTACTTGTTGACACGTACATTGAATGAGTGTTGAGCGCGCGTCCCTTTGTACGCAGAGCCAGACCCTCCAAAACGCAGGTGCTCGCGGCGCCACTTTTGTCAATTTTCCAGGCCTCTGGAGCAGTCTTGGCACATCTGGAGTCGGATGTGCGCTCGCCTCTGCGGGACGCGGCGCAGCGCTCTGTGTGGGCAGGTGCTTGTGGGAGCAGAGAGCCGATGAGGAGAGAAGTGGATGAAAGACGAGTTTCTTAAATCGGGAAGTGGGCGCGTTTGGCAGATCGTCCGCTGGAGTGGTTTTGAATAGTTTTTATTGATATTATAGGACCTTTTCGGTTTGGATTTCCTGGGTTGCACGTGAATGGTCCTCTGGTGTTGGAGGATGTAGGCGTCAGGCTGTGGGTTTGGGTGAAAGGAGATTGCTGCGACGTCTCCATCGTTCCTCCTCTGCTGCCATGGCAACTGCTGTGCCTCGCTGTTTTATTTATTTATTTATAAATATATATATATATGTATAAATATATATAATTTTTTTTTTTTTCTTGAACAGTGGTCAGGACACTTGGTAGGGCTGCGAAAAAAAACCTGTGTGTGTCACACATTCACACTTTGCTCCTCAGTCTTTTTTATTCAGAATGAATAAACTTTTAAAGATGTTTTTTATGTAGTAAAACACAAAACAAAGAGTTAAGAGTTTATTTACAGCTGATGAAATACCGGTAATATGTACAAGCGGCAACAGTTACATTCAGAAATGGGAAAAAGTTTAAAGCACAACTTTTTCTGGTTGTGTTAAATTGCTGTGCTTCTGAGAAAAATCACACAATTTGGTCCTGATTTTTTTTTTTTTTTTAAATTGTCCACAAAATACTTTTGGTTTGTATACAAATGTACAAAAAAAAAAAAAAAAAAAAAAAAAAAAAAAAAAACATAATTGTATAAGGTAATCTTGTTTAGCAACACAGAAAATTTAACAGAAAACTGCCTATTAGCACAGATTGTTTTTTATTATTATTACTATTTTTTTTTTTTTGCAATGATAAATCATCTTCAATCAGTAGTTCAACAACATAGCAGCTTCCAACTTACCCACCATGTGTCTCTGTCTCTGTCCTCAGCCAGAAATGGTCTCAGGCGACCCCCGCCCCCTCCAACCTTTTCAGCCTCTAATAAAGCGTCTCGGCGTCTTGTCCTCTGTCTCTGTCTCCCTCCGCTGATGTCCCTGCGCTCCCTCCGTCTGTCTCCATCCTCACATCTTGACGTCTCTCCCGCTCTCTGCCTCTCCGAGCTGCTGCTGTGTGAGGTTTATACATTGGCGGGAGCGGTGACAGCGCCGCTCCGTCCGTGTGCGTGAGCGTGCGTGCGTGTGTGTGTGTGTGTGTGCGTGTGTGTGTGTGTGAGCGTACGCCTGAGTGTCAGTTTTGCATGTGCGTGTGTAGGACGAGGTGTCGTCTCCCTCGTATGCGTCACACATGCAGACACGCTTGCAGAGCGGGGTGGATGTTGCGTAAGGACTGAAGGCGAGCTGTAGGAGTTCAGTGGGAATTATATCAGGGTTTTCTCCGTCTTTCACACTGTCACAGAGTGGGTGTTGTGGCTCAGCAGAGGGATGCTGCAGTGTGAGAGCATCTACAGTGTGTGTGTGTGTGTGTGTGCTTGAGTGTGTGTGCGTGTGTTGGAGAAAGGATGGAGTGTAACTGAGAATATTAGCTGCCTCCATCTGTCCTGGAGTCAGTATACGAGCCTCTAAAAAGTTCCAAGTTTTGCAAATTCCGGCAAGATCAGACATTCAGTGAGTTGCACTTTTAACGAGTGAATTTCAAACCCTGCATCTGTTATTTAAATCGCCTACAATGCTTACAGCCGGCATCCACTAGCAGCCAACGTTGCCTAATTGAAAAACACGGCCTGTACATGTGTGTGTTCTCCAGCCCGGCCATGACAAAACACTGGGAGGCTGAGCTGGAGGCGCTAAAGGGGAACAACGCCAAGCTGACGGCGGCTCTGCTGGAATCCACGGCCAACGTCAAACAGTGGAAACAGCAACTGGCTGCCTACCAAGAGGAGGCAGAGAGACTACACAAACGGGTGAGCGAAGGGAGCGCGGGAGAGCGTGTTTGTTTTCATGTGTGATTAAATCATTGTGATCAAATGGGAGCACTCGTTTAGGAGGGACACTGTGAAGTCGACATGAAAGCGAGAAACAGACGAGAGGGTTGTGGTGAGGGGGGAGGAAAGAAAGAGGCATACTGGGAGACAGATTGAGATCAGGAGTTTGGCGACTCGATCAAAAATACCCATCTCATCCCTGCAGGTGACGGAGCTTGAGTGCCAGAGTAACCAAACCCCGGTGATCAAATCCCAGAAGACGGAACTCAACCAAACCATAGAGGAGCTGGAGAACGTGCTGCGGGACAAAGAAGAGGTGTGTTTCTGCGAGAGTAAAGAAGGGAGGAGTGATGCGGCCATGTAGCTACGGTTAACGTCACACATCCGTGTTTGTGCCCCTTCAGGAAATGGAGAAGTTGAAAGAAGAACTGGAAAACATGAACGACCTCATGGAGCAGAAAGACACTCTGACTCAGAAGCTTGAAGTAAACCTCTCCTCCCTTTGTAGCATGCAGCACCTGGCAAAACTGTTTACACTTGTTGAACCTTTTCCACATTTTGTCCAATAAGAACAGCAACGGTATTATATTTTCCTGGGATTTTGTGTGATAATCCAACACAAGTTAGTGGATACCTGTGAAGAAAGATTCTCCAGTTCTACCAATGTGTCTGTACGAATTTGAGTTGGTCACAGAAAACCTCAGACTACTGGTTGTAACATCAGACACAATTGGATGTGGAAAATTTCAAGAGATGCAAATTATTTCATGAAGCACCGTGTCTTCAAAAGCAAACAGCTACCTCATTACACACACGCGCACGCACACACACACATGTTTTCGTGGCTATCTTTGTGGAGACTTTCCATTGACTTCCATTCATTTCTATAGCCTAAAACATAACCCTTATCCTAACTCTAACCCAAACCAAAAATCAACCTTCACACCTTAATCACACCTAAATCTAACCCCTGACCCAAAAACAGTGTTTCCCCTTTTGGGGACCAGGCTTCGGCCCACACAAGGTGAAGTGGGTCCCCAGAACGTTGCATATGTCAGGAAAATGGGCACCACAAGGAATTACAAACAAACGCCGATAACTCAGTTTCTTCTTCTGCAGGAGACGGAGCTGCGCAGTCGGGTGCTGGAGGAGCAGCTAGCGGGAGCTGAGCAACGACTGGAGGAGAACCAGGAAGAGCAGGAGAATTTCAGGAAGAGCCTGCGGACGCTGCTGGAGCTGTTAGACGGCAAGATCTTTGAGCTGACGGAGCTCAGAGACACCTTGGCTCGTCTCATAGAGGAAGCCAGCTAGAGACAGAGGGTTGTCCACCTTCACAGACAGAGCCATATGATGATTTATTTACAGCCCAGCACACAGACCAACCCCACCCTCCATAACTCCTCGTGTACCCTCACCCACAGAAATCTGAGACAATGCACTGCCCACACTTACCGTTTAAACACAAGGGGCAGCTGATCCCTGATTTTTACCTTGAAGGCGTCAGGTTCCTACCTTCTGCAAGCACTCCTGTAGTTGAACACGATGCAGGGACTACCTCAGCTTGCCTTCTGATTGGCTGTCGTACACTCGGTCAAACCGGTCAGGTCAAGCTCAGTCGTAGAGATGCCACACACATAAAAACAAACTGTGCCTCGGCGCCATCTGCTGTCTGAATGGGAGAGCTGCAGCGTAGAGCGGAACATTTACTCAAACACACACATTGCACATTACTCCTCTGTAAAGCGGCACTCCAGGGGAAATGTTGAAAGTCATGTGGAAATAATTGCTGTCAAGACATAAAAGAACTGCGCCAAAGCTGCCAAATCCCGCCCCCCCCCCTCCCCTCTTCAATCCCCCCATCCCCAAAAAAATAATGTTGTCCTCTAACTAGCAGATGCTTTCATCCAAAGTGACTTACTGTACAGGGAAGTTTTGAACAGAAGAACCCATGTTTGAGCCCGGGCTGCCGAGGAATGTAACCGCATCGCTGACTGAACAACCTCCAGCCTGGATTTACGAGTCCGACAAATATACATGTATATGAATTTTTGTTTTACCGGAAATGAAGGACTTCTGTATGCCCCCCCCATGCCCTCCCGCCTCTTATTACAAAAACCTATATGACAGATAAGCAATGAATCTTCCAGATGGCCTTTTTTTTTTTTCATGCAACACAAAAATTTGAGTGCTATAGCTGAAATGAAAAATCTCGTATCCAGACAGCTTCCACTATCACAGTAGACATGACCTGTCTTCCTGCCAAACTCAGTGTGGCGTGTGTGTCCCGAGGTTTGATATGATCGTGTGCGCTCGTATAGATGCATCTGAATAAATCGCATCAACAAAAAGTTATTTTAAACTAGAAAAAAAAAAAATTAAAACTGGAATTCATTATTATCTAGCTTGATTACACAGAGAGTTATGTTTTTTAAGCGTTTATTTATGTCACTTTGATTATTATGGCTCACAGCAAATGGGAACCTTAAAATTCTGTTAAAATTATAATGTTACATCAGACCAATAAGAAAAATAACCTCAAGCTCAGAAACCAATATGGCTGCTGCTGCACGTCAAAAACAGAGCAACAGTTTTAATTGTTGAGCATTTATTTCCACTCCTGATAATTTGTCTCTCATTAAAGCAGATTAATGATTAGTAATGTAGATGTTAATTTAGTGCTTGAGCATATTTAACAAGGCATTATTTACGTCTTGCTAACTGTCGTTATCAACTAATAGCAAACACAAACTTGTGGCACCGAGCGCCGAGCTCATGGCACAAAAGTACAATGTATTATGCTTCTTTTTCTAACAAACTTTTTCCTTCCACTTAACTTTTCATTAGAATTCTTGGATACAGCTCTGAACAGCCAGCTTCCTCAGCAAACTGTCTTTCTCTCCTTGTGAATTGTTCCCGATATATCTGCTGAGACTTTTACATTTAAAAACTTTTCTCTGTCATCGTCTTGTATAACAATACAACATTTCTGAAGAATTTTGAATTGTTACAAACTGTGAGCCATAATCATCAAAATTAGAACTAAATGCTTGAAATGTATCACCTTTTTTCAGTGCTATGCCAATTTGTTGAGATGAATCTGTACTCGCGCACGTTGTGTTGTCAGAGAGGTGCACACACCCTCACACCCACGCAAACACACACACACTGAGCAATATTAGACAGGCTCTGTACAACACCAACTCTATCAGGTACTCTACTCAGTGGGCCCGTCCTGAAGGGTCAAACATGATTAAGCTGATACGCCCCCCCTCTCCAACAGAAAGTGTACCACTGACCGCATTACTGTGTGGCAGCCCTGCGTGGTCCGAGTAGTGCAAACCGAAGGGCTTACAGAGCGTCATCCTCATGTCTGTAAATCTCCACCCTCAGTGAAACTGGCCACTGATTGTCACGCCTCACAGGTGACTATTCAACCGTTCTCAGTTTATATTCTTTCTTTTTTTCTTTTTTTTTTTTTTAAGTAAAGATATAACACTGGTGATATAAATATGAAACTGTACAACACAACTTTCTTACTCTTGCTGGCATTGTAAATGAATGGATGGACAAATCAAAATGCAGTAACACCCTGCGGTGACTTATTGTTGTGTATTAACCCGCGGCTGAAAGCTTTTTTTCCCCGGTAACACCATGTGATAACACCGTGTTACAAGTTTTATACTCTTACTGTATAAAAGCAGCTCTGAAGCCCTGTGCAATCTTCAATTCTCTCCCTCCAAAGTCAGCGAAATTGTTTTTATTTTATTTTTTTATTTATTTTATTTTTTCTTTAACAGAGCTGTATCTCGACACGGTGCTGCTGGTCTTATATCTATCTGAGCGCCCTGTTTGCACTGTAATGACACCGTTGTAACTCCATTATATGCCGACAGACTTGCATTTAGCATTAGCACAGTATAATTATGTAGTTAAAAGACCTTCTGTAGTTAGTTACACAGGTTAATACACTGGAATAAGACTCATGTTAAAGGGGGAATGTTACTTATTTTCTGTCTGATGTATGTGTCGAGTGGAGTGACAGAGATGAAATACTTTAATATTAATGCTATTGTTAATGAATGCCTTTGTACAGTAGTGGATAAAATGCTTTTCATTCTCCTGTTTTTGTAACTTATGGTATTTCAGTGTAGGTATTAACATTGTATTTAGAGGTATGAGAAGACTGGCAATATTTTTGACTATTTAAAGTAATTTTGAACTCATGACATTAAAGAGGTACCTCAGGCTTAAGGGATTTCTCCGATTGGTGATATTTGGTCGTTTGCAGGTATAAAGGTTTTGTTAAACGTCAAGAGTCCCACCTGCTTAATTAAAGCTGCGATGACACGGTAAATGCGGCTCACCGCTCAGGGCAGCATTTTGTCCAGGGGCGGCACGAGCTCAGGATGAGAAGTTTGGGTAGCAGTCGCTCCGTTGCACCTCAAACAAGCTGAGGGTTTACATTGATGCCTGCCTGTCATGTTGTATTCAGCACCTGATTCAAGGATTCCCATTCAGAGCTAAATTAAAGGACTTTCACATTTAGAATTACTTGAATTGATCAAACCTGAACTGGTCAGATATCAATTAATAAATATATTGAGATCATTTAACCTTTTATTGTGTTTGCAAAACCTCTCCAGGACCACCTCAGATGAGTTTGAAAGCCACTGGAATAAATTGTTGTATGTTTTTCATTTAATTTTAAAACACAAATTTGATTCCCAAAACCTTAATTCCTCTTGTAAAATCTAAAAGTAGGAGGTTCTGAGTTTTCTTTCAACACACATTCAGAATCCAGCTCTCACCATATCAGGCTCATGAATTTTTTAAACACATATTTACCACCAGGATTTCATTTTCCTATTTTATCAGATTGCTGTCGTAAATCTGAATGCATTTTATAAAGGATTTTATGACATAGACACAACAAATCTCAATTGGATTTAGGGCTGGAATTTGACTAGGACATTCTGTCATGCTAATACGCTTCGATATGAACCATGGGTCTGCACCCTGTGGCTCCAGAGCCACAACTGGCCCTTTGGATTTCCCACTTTAGCGCCAAATAACTTGGGCTACTGATAAAGAAACAACTTATTGTTTTAGATATAGATATAAAAAAATTAAGTGATAGTTGGTGAGTTTTGTACGGGAAAACTGCAATTAATTTAAACAGAATGACAACATAAAAAACCAGTAATATTTTGAGATGAGTTGTTCTTGTCATTAGGTGGAAAATTATGTTTTTTTCAAAACCAATATCAAATATCAACATGCAAATATTTTATATTTTTTCTTTATTTCAATGGCCAAAAATAAAATGCTGTTCCAAAACAAAACAAAAAAAAATCATATAGAAAGCATTTATCAAAACATTTTTGGTTGTGTTTTTATTCAAAGGGCGGCTAACATTTGCATTTCTAATCAAGTGTCATTTCCTGGCGTAAGGAAATAAAATGGCTCTGTGGATTGTAAGGGTCTGCAGACCCTGATATGAAATAACGTGTTGCTGTGCTACAGTCTCAAAAGCTTTGTAGCTTCCCTGACCCTCATCAAGAAACGCATCTCCACAGCGTGATGCTAGCGCCACCATGTGTGGGTAGCTTGTCATGTGCAATGTTAGGTTTTTCCCAGGCTCACACAGAAGAACTGGATTTATACTACATTACATGAAGGTGAATTGTGATTTGTAGATGACTGAGGTTTTTATATGCAAATAATGTTGACAGCCAGGTTGCCTTTTCCTTCCACTTCACGGTTCTGGACCACTTTGTGTTTGTCAATCAGACAGAGTACATTTAAATGTTCTTCAATTATAGAATACATTCATTGAATTGTTCCAAAAATGTGAACAATTTAATGGAGCATGAATATTTACGCAAGGCACAGTGAATGATTCAACACCGTCTCTGCTTCTGTACAAGGATTTATTCCAATGCAAGGCAAGGGTGAGGATGTCAAATAAGAATAAAAAAGACTTGAAAACAACAAAAAAAAATGACGCGACAAAAAAAAGGCAAAAAGGTACATTTGGAACAATTTGTGAACACTTCATAAGGTGTAAAAGCAACCGAGAGATTTCACTAAGTCATTGCTTAAGACAATCGATCTAATTATCAACCGTACAATTGTGTTTTTTTTCATCCCTTTTTTTTCCTTCCATATTATAATATTGCACATCGTCTCAAAGGATCATACGCAGCCTGCATGGATAACAGGTGCTTCCAGATAATCTTTGTAAGAAAAGCAATCACAAAACAATTTGGCTGGAAACAATTTAAGCAAAAGAAAAAAAAACTGTCTGCTGATAAAGAAGCCGCTTTAAGGTTAGTTACGGGTGAAGGTAAGTGACGGGAACATTAGTTGAGGCAAGTTAGGGACGCTGACGCCTTCTGGGGCAACTTTCTCCACAGCTAAAGAGCAACCTAAACATTAACACTCACACGGGGAAAATATACGCTGCCATTATTAAGTCTGGCAAGACTTAACTGAAGCTGAGGATAAAGACTCAGGACAGGGATTAGAGCTTCGTCTCATGCTACATGATAAGGGTGGAAGAACAAAGTATTCACAGCTAAAACAGAGATGAAGCAGTTCTCCAAGTTTGCTTTGCCAGGAAAGTGACAGGAACAGATGGTGCCGTGTGTAACATGCGTCTGATTGGCTCCACAGGTGAGAGACTGATGGAAAAACAAAAGTATCTCGGTGAAGGAACCTCCAGCTGTAGGGCTAGAACAGCTTCACTCATTCAGGGCTGTGATGGTTAATGTCCAGAGACAGGGCTGTTCACTTCACCAATTGTATTAATGGTGTAGTGAACGCAGCATTAATACAACTGGTGAAATCTTAAAAAGATTTCGAGCCCCGACAATTAAAAATAAATAAATATAACTGTGATAAATAAAAAATGGACTCAACTCATACAACAATGTATCCAGAAAAGTCCTGAATAACTTGGGCTACTTTTCTTTTTTTTTTTAACCATTATCTGAATTTACTAATGAATTCATTTTTAAAGAGAAAGTATAATATGTTGCATCAGAGCTGTTCAACACAGTGCAAAATGGAGTTATTTCAGTGTTTGAGCTCACGTGTGTGATTTCACATCCTTCTGCTTCGTCACGCTTGTGAGTCTTATTGTGCTGAGTAATCATGTCACACATATTGGGGTCCGATTCCAAAAGCTGCTTGGTTTTTTTTAAACTACTAAAAAACGCGATATATGCCTCGGCGTTGGAAATATATTTTATCGGACATAAAAGGGTTGAAACTGTCTCTGAGAAACGTATACCTCAAGTGTGTGTGTGTGTGTGTGTGTGTGTGTGTGTGTGTGTGTGTGTGTGTGTGTGTGTGTGTGTATAAGAGTAATGACCCCCTGTCTTTGTGCTACTGCCTACAAAGTGAGAGGGAAGAGAAGATGTGATGAAGGAGCAGAGAGTAAATGAATAAGAAAGCAGGAGGAAGAGCATAAATCATGAGCCCACGGTGAGGCAATCTGGCCTCCCACTGAACATCCGTCACTGGAAGACGTGTAACTAGTTCAGCTTCTACAATCCCACACACACAGTTTGGGAATCACTGGCAAAAATGTTCACTTCTCGACACAGAGAACAAGTCCACTAATCAGGACCCACGTCGGCTTCAGCTACAACCAGCACCTTCAGTCGTCTTCTTCTTAAAGTTAACGGCCCCAGATCTGAGAACAGTAAAACTCACTGGTGAGGAGTCCAGAGCGGAAAACTAAAGGAAAATCTGATGTTGCCAACAAAAGCATTTTAATCACGAAAGCAGCAGCAGGAGTTGAACAGGCTGGCTGACATTCCCACAGCAGAGAATGAGGCTCAGCCAAAGCGGTTGCTGATACTGTCTAAAGACTGCTGGGCTGTTTTATTTACCCCCGATGCTGAGTTTGTGCTGTTGGGATGGAAGCTGGATAGTTTTTAACCAACCATGTGACCCAGTCCACTGAGTTAGAGAGGAGATTAGAAGGAGCCTCACTGTTTCTCTTGTACGACCTGAACAAACTTCCCCGAGTCTCTTCTGCAGAATAAAGTAAGAAATGGCAACAAGAAGGTGAAAGCATGATTTATGCTGCATAACAATGTTAACGTCAGTGGGTTGTGTTGACGACTTCCACTCACACAGGGAAGCGGTTTTAGCTTTTAACCCATAAAGTAACAGTGGAAGAGATCCTTGACGCCAACTATTTGTTATGCCTTAGTCAGTAAAACGTTACGCCAGAGAGCTTGTTTACTTGAGATAAACATTGTTCCTGAGTATTTAGCAGGGGATATAATATGGTAGATATAATAGAGAGGAAACACTTTATGTACTGAGTACAGATTTGGTTATCCAAACTGAACTGATTGTCGATCAAGTGTCCTTTGACATTATGGGGTTGTTATTTTTATTGTTGACAGGCACCAACGCAGACATGATGAGCCTGCAAGATTTGCCGTTTGTGGAAGAACCACCAAAGTCCTTTTTATTCAGACTTAGACTGTTTAATAATCTAGTTTGTTGTTTATCCTTTCCAATCCGCTCTTTGGTAGCAACATTCATAGCCCTATTAATCCTATTAAACCCTGTATGTTGCGACTAACCCGTAACCCAGGACCGATTTAGCAAAATAAGATGAGCCGATTTTCACCCAGCAGTTTTGAGAGTGTCCAAAAACAAAAACAAAAAAAAAAGAAAGTGATGTTTGATGGTGTAATGGTTTCCAATCTGGACAGTAAATCCAGTAATCCCAGTCTGAGTCTTTGTCTAATCATGTATTCATTTTTTAAATCTCCTACAAAGCCCCCAGATTACCCTGCACACTCCTAACATATTTTTTCCTGCACTCACTGTCTCTCGTTCATGAAGCTCCCTGGATGAATACAGCAGTAAAACCCCCTCTCAGTTCTGTGAACTTGCCATACGCAGCATGTCAGTCGGCCGGCAGTCGGTTCAGTGGGTTGGTGACCAGTGTTAAGTGCAGACCTGTGACAGTACAAGTGATAGAAACATGAAAATATAAACATGGCAACCGTTCAGTGTGATTAGACAAGTAAAAACCATAAAAACAAGACCATCTCCGTCATGATGGTGAAATGTTGTGTAAAAATCCAAAGTAAAGCTGATCGTAGGCCTCTGGAGCATTTGGTGATAACGCCTGTGACCCTGGCGTCGGCTTAATCACCAGGTGATGAGTGAACGTGTGTGTTTACAGTACGCCGCTGAACTCTACAGTGCAGAACAGTCTGAGTGTTGTCTGTGTTTGCAGTCTTCTGTGGCCGTCTTCTCTGAACCCTAGTTTTCCCAATCAGGGGCCGTCAGTCCGTCATCGTCTGAGTCGGACTCTGGCGACGCCTCCTTGATGCGGCGCAGCGCCTCGTGGATGCTCCTGGTCAGCGGGTCGGTGGATGCGGGAAGCTCTCCCTGGTCTTTCCTGTCCTTCGAGGGGACGCGTCTGAGTTTGACCCCCTTGCGTATCTGAGCCAGGATGCTGTTGGGGTCATCGTCGCCCTGGACAGAAGGCAGTGAGCGCTGGTCGACCTTCTTCAGGTGGAAGCTTCCTCTCTTTAGTGATGCAAGCACTTCGTCCATAGGTGAGCTCACTGAGGGCAGGACAGACACAACATGGCTGATTAGTGAACTTGGAGACGCACTGACCAGAGACCAAATCTCAAAGATCTACATCCTGTAGGAAAACACAGAAAGTGTCCTGTTTTATTTGGCACAAATCGCTAAAATGAGATGCTAAAAAACATATCTAGTCCTAATATAAATAATTAATGATCACTGACAGCTGGAAATTAAGAAAATAAATGTTGAATGGTGTTATTAGATATTCATGTATTACAGACGTAAATATGATTGATAACCATGCTTATTTAAACATAAAGAGCTTTCAGACTCCTATTGAACCATTACCTTTTCTGCTGTGGGAGTCAAACTCTGGAGTCTTCCTCAGTTTCTTGCGTGCGCTCACCAGCTGGCTGCTGTCAAAAAAGCGAGGGATGAACGGGCCGAGTGGTGACAACATGAGCTCCTCCTCCACGCTCCTCCCTTCAGCGGTTTGGCGATATTGACCCACGCTGCCGGACGGAGAGAACTCCTCCTTCGTTGGTGGTGGAGGCGGCGGGGGCGGCGGTGGAGGAGGGGAGATGGGGGACGCCAGCAGAGAGGAGAGGGAGCAGGGGGAGCAGGAGGAATCTGCGGGGCTGGTGACGGGCAGAGGAGGAACGGGCGCCGTGAGAGTCGCAACGGGCTGAGTGGTGAGGGTGGCGCTGGGGTCCGTCTGCACGCCGGTGCTCAGGCACAGCGGCTGGTCCTGAGTCTGGACGCTGACCAAGTCCACACACTCGTCCCTCCCGCTAACGCTGCTGAGCTCGGTGGCTCTGCCTCGCTCCCTTCGTCTGCTGTGGGACGCTCGAAGACGAGTAGACTTCAGAATCACCTGGCCCGGGTACCGCTGCGCAGAGCCGCAAACAGGGAGAGCTCAGTAAGAGAAGCACTAAATCACTAAAAATAGAAAGCAGCCTGTAAATGAAGGTCCAAGTACCTGTTTGAAGGAGCGCAGTCTGTCCAGAGTTCGTTGCCTCTCCTGACTCACTCTGCTGTTCTTCAGCTCCTCATCTTCCTCGTCCTCGTTTCCAAGCTGGGATATTTTGAGGATTAGAAAATGTATGGGCTACTGATAACGTAGACAATGCGTTTCACAATTCAAAAAAATAATTTCATAATTTGCTCAAATCTTTTTACAATTGGAAACACAGGTATTATACAGATCTGTTTTTTGTGTGTTCTTGGAGTCGCGGCCTCCAACAAACTATCTGTGGTTTCACCTTGATCTGTCAGAAACCTGTAAACCTGAGTGAGGTGTGTCCCCTAAACATCAACTATCCTCAAAAGATGGAAATCAAACTGGATGTTAGGGCTTCCTGATTGGAAAAACATTTTGGTAAATACTGAAATCAGAATTAATTATCACTCCAGAGTTGAGAAACATGTTGCACTTCACAAGAAAATATGAAAAAATATGAAAACGTGAACAGTAATTTAAGCAAAAAAAAAGAAAAAAAAAACAGTTTCTTGTTGGTTTTTGTGATTATTTGGGGCCCAAATAAAATTTTAGATCCATATTAGCTCATTTGAACAGCACAACAAAACACAGAGAGACTCAAATTACAAACATTTGTGGATAAATTGCAGCTGACCAAATTGCTTGTTCCAAAGGTGTTAAATACGTAACTCTCAGAAAGTTGTACCTGAACTCCCGACTCCCGTTAGGGGAGAAGGGTGGTCAGAAAATTAATGGATGGATGGAGTTGTACCTGTAGGACAGGTTGGGAGAATGTGTCCTTCAGGATGGTGTGGCGTCTCTGCTGCTTCTGGGTGTGGTTGGATACACAGATTTCCTGCAGAAAGACGGCAATAAACTGGTCCAAATTAAAACGTTTACACAAACAACGTAAAAACTGACTGAGTCATTCTTCATTTTCTACAATTTCAAACCTAAATTATATTGGTTGGAATAAGATCCGCATAGTGGAAGCCAATATAAGCAAACGGATGTAGAGTTCAAGGTTCACTCCATTAATTAAAAAGAAGAGCGTTTCAGGAACACTCACCCTCTTGTTGCGCAGATAGGAGCGCTTGGTAGTGATGCGCCCCCTTCTGGCTTCAAGCTGTCGAGCGCTGACCTGAAGTCTGCGCAGCTCTTCTTTCTCTCCAGTATCATCCTGCGTTATGTCGTCTGCGCTTTCAAAGGTGTCATAGTAGACCACCTCATCCTGACGCTCTGGAAGCACACACAAGCATACACATATTTGGACTGAAAATAAATGTGTTTCAAAAAAATATTTTGTCCGTTTTGTTTCATTGTATCTGTAGGCCACTTTGATGAAAGTAAACAAATCTAGTGATCCTACCTGCCATCTGTCTGCGGATGCTGTCCAGTTGCGCAGTGAGCAGCAGCTCCTCACACTGCAGTATCTCAGCCTGAATGTCATACAGCTGGAGCTGAAGTTCATAGTACTGCGTCTCCATGTGGTCCAAGAGGGCCATCGCATCCTCACTGCTACACAGGCTCTGCATCTGAGGAGATGGATGAACAATCGCAGGAATTTTAAAAGCCGACGACATGCCTCGATGAATCCGTTTCGCCTCACGCGGAGCTGACCGCAGCACACCTCCTCTCGAAGCGTGTGCTTCCTCTGCTCCAGACAGATCTCCCGGGCCCTCTGAAGCTGCAGGGTTTCCTTGGCCACAGAATAGCGCAGCCTCTCCATGCGCTCCACTGCCGCCGTCCAAGAGGATTTCCCAAATTTTCGCTGGTCCACCTTCATTCTCTCATAAACTCCTGCACAGAAAAAGGAAACAAAGCTAGGACGGAAACGTTTCAGGAATTTAACATGATGCTTATGTGAACGAAGCCAGTGAGCAGACGAGTCAGCTTTCACTACTAGAGTAAATAATGTCTTATGAGTGTTTCATTCTTAACAAAAGAGAGACATCTATTGGCCACATTTGGTAATTATTTTCTCCCTGCAGTCGAAGCCTCTATCTTAAAGAATATGTAAAACACAGAGATTCAGATAATACAGAAAACATGTGAGTGGAAGAATGGGCTCTCATAAATTACAGGCTGGATCAACAAGTCTCCTCCTGATTCTTCTCACTGCATGTCTGTCGGAAACGCCTCACTACCAAAAACTCCCATTAGCTCAGTGCGCCTCGTACGAAGCAACAAAATCTGTGCTCTGCAGCGTTTGGCAGGACACAATCAGCAACAGTGAGGGTGTATCACTACCTTTCTGGGCCCTGGCAGTGATCTCAAAGTATTTCACAGTGAACTCCTGGATGTTGAGGACTGCCTCTTGAGCTTTCTTCTGCCAGTCAGTGTCCTCCTTCTTTAGTGCCTCAATCCGCCTGGGACCCAAATAGTCGCTGTCCATGGAAATCTGATGAAAGAGGTTTAACATATTTATCCCCCTCGGTGAAAGATTCAAAAATGTATTCAGTGAAAAAAACATAAGTCAAACATTAAGCGGGTAGAGATGCATGTTAAGATATTTTTCGAAAATAACTTTTTGACTTCGTAGATAAAAGATAAAGCTCTAGAGAACTCATATTAAAAATATTACGTGAAATTGAATATGTATTGTAATCAAAAGAAGTAAAGCAACATATCAATAGCACAATTAAAACGGTCAAATTTGCCTTTGGAGAACAAAGCTGAGTGAAAAACACAGTTCAGTGATAACAATGGGAACAGGCGAATAGCTTAAAACTGACATTCAAAGTTATGCATCTATAAAAATAAAAAAAAATTTTTTTTTAAAAATTAAACGTAAAAAAATCTACTTTAATAGAAGTTTTTTCAACACCGGAGGGAGATTAGCTCAATAGAGTCACATTTATCCCAGTTTGGACATTTGAGTACAAAAAAATTCACCTTGAAATGAAGCCATTCGGTTTTCCTGTTTTCGGAAACAAAAAGTTTCCATCGCCTCTTGATTTTATTCAAAATCCACTCGGACTGCGATGAATTGGTTTTATAAAATAGTTTCATCATTTCACTTTTGTTCTCTTAAAAGGCTCTAAGGATGAACATTTGTGGCTACTGTTGATAATAATCATTAAGGGTTTCTTTTGCAGCTTCGGTCTTTCTAAGACCACCAGTCTCTTCAGTTCAACCACAACATTTTGAACAAAACTCAAAATTTTATTCAAAGTCTTTGCTTCTGCTAACGTTTTAATAAGCAAAGCCTAATAAGTTGCTACTAGGCTTTTCTCAGCCTCACACCGCCAATATTAACACATCTCTGAACAGTAACGCTTAGAAGACAGCAAAGTGAAATGCACATTTATTTAACAGAAGGATATTACCACATTTATCACAAGCATTAATATCAGGGTCACATATTAAATCTGTCTCGCTTCCTAGAGCTTTGTCCCACTTCAGGTCTACTAGCACTTGAGCAATCTGTGGGAATGTCTTTAAATATTACACACCTGCGTACATTTCCAAAAGACAAATTACAAAAAAACAAGATAAAGAATTAGCAGCTTCAAAATTAGGATCTGGTATTGATGTATTGCTTATATTTCTTGTACTAAGCTACATTGCTCTGAGGTGCAATCAATCACGGACTGCAATCTAAATTTGTGGTTCAAATAAAAAAAAAAACTTGACTTAAACTTTTGAGAAATCAGCTGATGGGAACAATCAGTAAACTGACAGTCAAACTTGTAGTAAGTGTGCTACCAGACTGTGCTGGCAGCACACTAAGACTCTTAGTGTGGATGCTATAAAAGAAGTTTGCCATTTTTAGTATTAATGAGATTTGCAAAAATGAGGTTAGAGGAAGCATAAAAGTTCTAAGAAGCTATTTAGAAGCAAACTTAAAAGAAAATGAAAAAAAATAACATAGCTTTTTATGGAGCCTGCTACAACAGAGCGAGATTATCACTGAGCTGCTGGTCATTACCCTCCTTCACCATTTCATAGGTTTGCAGTGTTGGTCAAAATGGAGCTCTCTGCTACAGGACGTGGATCCGTGCTCGCCTTGGAGGCGTTTGGGGGTTAACAAAGGCGTCAACTGCTCCTGAGTCAACTTCAGTAATACCATGAAGGCTGAGTGTAGTACAGCAAGTTGCCCTGGTTTATCCCTTTTCAGTTCTCAAGATGCTGGATTTAGCAGTTTTATGAAAACTCTCATAAGCTGAGGATCTATTTTCTTAAAGGAACACAAAAAGAGGCTAAGGTTTACCATTTGTAATGCTAACTATGCAAACAAGTAAAGCATCAACTTAGAAAACTAAAATGTATCTTACATTTTACTAATAAGTAGTGTTTCAAACACTTTTGATGAGCTACATGTTTTGGTTGTTGGAACGCCTCCCTGTCATCACCCAAATCTGTATCTCCCTTGACAGATTGTCTATTGGATTCAAGCCAAGGGTATGAATAATTTCGGGCTTACGTTTAGCCACAAGGTAGAAATATTAAATTGAGAGTTAGCGTAGAGTTTATGTCGCCTGTACAGTGATTGAAATGTAAAAGGACACGCTTCAAAAAGGTGTTTCAGTAAAAGCGCACTCACGCACCCTGCAGGATATAAATACACCCAGAAGTACGACCCTCACTCAGACCTACCCCTCCCCCAGAAGGGGTTCCATGGTGTAATGGTTAGCACTCTGGACTCTGAATCCAGCGATCCGAGTTCAAATCTCGGTGGGACCTTCGTATTTTGTGACCTTTGTAAAGATCTGTTCACTGCAGTGCTCACTTAATGCACCGCAGCGAAAAAACAAAGAGTGTAACAGCAAGGACGAGTGTTGGTCAGTGAAAACAGCTCACTAGTAAAGAAGTGTTTCCTATGTAAGGACAAATACAGCTGAATTTTATTTCTGGCCAGCTACATGACTGCTCATCAAAAGTCTGTTGTGAGAATCTTTCAAATCTTTTTTTTTATTTTTGTTTTATATGTACCAAAGATTCATATGAAACAGTCATATGAATTAAATATGTTCAAATTCTCAAATCTGACTAGAAAAAAAACAACACACTATATCCCTCTAAGGTGAAATAAACAACACCTTAACTGGAAGCTTGACTGTGCTCTCCATCTTTTCATTTCTGACACATTTTTGCTGATGTTACCCAGTCAGCATAAAGCTGAACCTGCAGTAAACCTCTAGGATCACACAACACATGATTTATTTATGCTTCTCTGAGACTATAAAAAATTGGAGAGCCCCTCCACCTGACAGCACGTCACTGCAGCCACATCCTGTTACTCTTCCTAATACAGCGCAAAAATGGACTAAGCTAAAAGCAATGTTGCAGAATGGATGGATGATTTATTGAAGATGTAGTAGAAATTGAGTGTTATGTCTACAAAAGTGTGACGCGGGAGTAAAAGATATGACTTGTAGAAGAATACGACCACAAACCTCTATGCATATTTTTGAGATTTTTGCATGAACGGCCAACACAAGATACTGTGTTGTTCTGACCTGGAGAGAAAATGATGCCTGGTTTTCAGTTTTTGACAAATAACCTATTCATTCAAAGCCCTTAAGATGACACTCCTAAATAAAACTCTTAAAAGCTCTCAGGGTTTAATCAATTTATAGGGATCACATGTGCGTATTTACTTCTTAGTACAATGTCAGTCGTACAGTGAAGTCCAGCAGAGATTTGTTAGCGATCCTTAGGGAACAAACAGCAACAAACTGGCCACAGATCAAGTTTAAGACAATGTTAGATTATAAAACATGTCCAAGTTTGAACATCTCACAGAGCACAGTTTAGTCCATTGTCTGTAAATGGAAAGTATGTCATCTCTAAGTGTGCTGCTAAGCCTTATCTAAACTGACGGGACAAGCAAGAAGGACACAATTCAGGCAGCAAGCAGGGAAGCGTGACAAGAAAAATCCCAAAGTTTGAAAGAAAGCTTTCAGAAGTCACACAAGCTACACGGCAAATACATGCAATAAACTGCTCTGGTCAGTTAACACTGGTCAACATACAAAACTAACATTGTACTTCAGCCTGGGTAACGTCACCTCCACAGTGACTCAAGGTATGGTAGTATGATGCTGTGGGAAAGCTTTGCAGATGACTGCAGGAAAAAGAAATTTGGTCATTACAGATGTGAAGTGCAACACAATCCTGGAAGAAAACTTAAAGAGTCTGAACAACAACGCTAAACATACAGCCAAAACTTTTAGCCCAGTCAAAGTCCAGACCCAAATCCAACTGAACATCTAGGCCCAAACTTGGAAACTGACGCTCCACACAAAAACTGTTGGAGCTTCAACTGTTTTGCAAAGAAGAAGAAGCAAAACCTTTTGCCTCTGGATGTAAAATGCTAGTAGACGTATACCAAAAGACCAGCAGCTGTAACAGCTACAATGACTCAGAACTGGGCTTGAAAACATTTGAATATAAAACTTTCCAGATTTTATTTGTGACATAAATATTGAAAAACATTTATTTTTGGCCATTTTCTTTCTTTCTTTCTTTTTTTTTTTTACCTCTATCATATAAATCATAACAAAAAAATTGATGGTTTTGGATTTTGTGATTTCTTAGTTTTCCATTATTAATGAATGTACAAAAAACTCAAAATTATTTTAAGAAACATGAGAACTTCCTGTGACCATCAATTGTTTCTGATGACCTTTTCACAATAATGCCTGCTGAGAAACCACAGGGATACAATCAAATCAGCCCATCTGCATTTAGCCAGCTTTACATGTACACCATACAGCGTCTAAACACATTCTGGACCGGCTTTGTTTCTAGCATTTCTTCTCATCGCCACTTTCAGATTAAAGTAGGCTGCAACTTTTGAAAGCAGAAAAGCAAAAAGTAAACAAATAAGTAAATGACCAGGATCCTAGTTGTTGAAGTCTACCTTTATCTGCTGTCTGCGTAGCATTGCTAGTTCCCTCATGTCCCTGAAGGGCTGCAGCAGGTACTGGTACAGCTGGGTGGAGGCTTCCAGCAGGCCTCCGTAGGCCTGGTCCTCTTCCTCATATAACTCCAGCAGCTCCACCATGCTGTCCATGGATTTGTGCTTCTCAAGCAGCTGCATCAAAAACAGTGTTTTACTCATTAGTAACTATGTGCGTGACTTGTACAGTACCAGACGTACAACAGGTAATTCAAAGTGCTTTACATAAAAACTTAAAGAGATTTAGAATGAACCACCTTCCACAACTGAACAATAGATGCAAACATCAAGTTATGAGTCATAATCACAAACCTTAAAACCATTGATTAAATGACTCAATTTAATTAAGTTGAAAAGCTAAGACATGACAGTAATGAGAAAGTACTCTTTGACTTTCATGGGTAAACAGTGATGGTTCTGTGATGCAAACAACCTCCCATTGTGTAGTTCTGGTCCGGAGTGAACTGGTCTCTGATGACATGAGTGGGTCTGCATGTTTCATGTCTGACCAGCAACTTTGACATGCATTCAAATCCTTAGAGAAAAAATAGAATACCTTAAATTCTGTCCTTCACAAAGAAAAAGTCAGTGCGGTGATTAGAGGACTGGTAGAATGGGATCTATTTTCTTGGTCTGAGGAAATGGATAACTGTCGCTGGGAAAGGAAATCCTTTATTCTGTAAATGCTAGGTAGTTGTTGGCTAGATTTACTTCTGGATTTTATCTATGCAGTAGTTGTTAAAGTTTATGTCTCCATTACATGTTAACAGCTTGATTTCAGTGCCTTTTGACTGAATGGCATGGAGGGCAAACATAAATATAATGTAGTGTAGTTGCAATTCTATTCAGTTTAAGTCTCTATATTGTGGCAATGCAGCAAAATTCAGTTTATGATATCAGTTGTTCAAGGTTTGTAGCACTTTTTTTCCAAAAGCCATGATCAACTGTGTACAGTAAGAATAAGTGTACCACATATTCAAAGGACAGTGGGCTCTAATTGAATAGGCTTTAATTTCACTGTGAAGCTTCTCTGTAGCTGTAAATAATAGAAGTCTTTTAATACAGAGTAAAAGGCTCAATAAGCAAAGTCATATCTGGAGCTGCTCGGAAAAAAAAAAAAAAAAGATCAATGCACACACACATTTGTAAGGCTGAACAGGCCTGCTGGTTACCAGCAACTCTAAAACAGCCATTAACTTAGGCCTCAAATGGAGTGAGAGGATCAATAATCCAGTGTGTGAATGTGTGTGTGTGCATGTGTGTGTGTGTGTGTGTGAAACCCGGCTACACAGCGACCAGCTATACTGTCTGGATGAGCTGCAGGGGACTGACGACCTGATCACAACGTGTGAGTCAGTGACTGACTAAATCTGCTGCTTTATCTGTTTGTTGTTGTTGTTGTTGTTTTGTTATTATTGTCTTTCTACGTAACTGTGTCTAAGTCGACTGGCTGAAATGACGTGGATCGTATCTCAATGCGACTCCGCCTCTTTTTCGACGCCAAAAAGTAGAGCAGGAAAAAAAAAAACAATGCCCTCGACGAGCACATTAGCATACTTTCATAAACGCGCACTTTTCTTTAGCAACAGCTACACGACACAAGGACGTCGCACGAGGAGAAGAACTGCAGTGCTGTGAAATAAATGACGGCAACATGAATATCACTCTCACCTTATCTCTCTGAGGACATGTTGTTCTGGCTCCACCACTCAAGAATGCATTAACCTACCTCCATTGATTAGAGAGACAAAATGAAAGCCAGTGTGCATAAATATAATGTCTGTTTATATTAAGAGCAGCTAATCAATCAGCAGCTGCTGCTGGGATGTAACTCGAGCAGGTCAGGAGTTTGTATTTTGTCTGCAGCACAGAGTCAGGAACATGACAGCTTTATTTAGTGCAAGGTTTTAGTCACGTTAAAAATCCATGATAAACAATATAAGACTTTTTTTTTTTATATTTGATCATTTCTGATCATTTTTATAACTTATTCACAGGTATCACCACACAATTTATAAAAGTTAATAGGCGCAGAAAGAAACCATAATAGCAATCACACAGCTGCATCTCGATGATCTAAAATATTAATGAAAAGTTATTTAAATCATTTTAAACACTTTACCTCATATCTATTTAAAAAACAGAGATAAAATCTATTTCCAGACTTTATCTCTGTTATTTTTGATGATTACAGTTTTACAGAAAATGTAATTATATGAGAACAAAAAATTATTATATTATAGATTTTTACAAAAATGTAGTGATCACAACAGTCCAGCAGACATTGAGGGTAAGTGACAATTACTAAATACGCTGGTTATTAAGGAGTGCTGTTTCCGACTATTATTAACAAGATGAGTGAAATGAAAGGCCGACTAAAGAGACACACAACCAATAGTGTTAACTCCAGCCTTGAGACATTTGTTAAGTAAAACACACTCAAGAGTTTTGGGTGGAATCAGGTGTGGACTAAATACACAAGTTAAAATCAACACAGCTGATTGATAAATTACGGTTGGCTACTCAAAATGTACTGAATCATGTTCAATTATTAGATACAAGACCAAGTCCACTTTTTATAACTCTTTCTTTGCAACCATTTTTTTCTCATGAAAAAAATGTCACTCTCTTTACCTGTCAGTGGTCTTTATGTTGTGGATGATTGCTGACTGTCTCCACCATCGTCTAGATCAGGACACTGCAATCACTGTAAATGTGCTGCTATTAAATGAATAGCGGCATCAGACGTTCCATCACCGAAGACGACTCTTACTTTATTTCAAAAAGCTAATTCTGAAAAGTGAAATGTACTAATTGTGCCTCTCTGTTCGTGTGTGGTGTGTGCGGTTCATGGGTTTGTGTGTGTGTGTGTGTGTGTGTGTGGACGCTATTGACTCTGTCAGCTGTGTAAGCAGGCAGCAGCAGCCACGCTGAGAGCGCAGTATCTCAAAGACGACGTGCTTACAGGTGCAGCCCAGTTTTAACTAAATCTCCCCTTACTGACTGTCCAGCTCAGTCCATTCACACTGTGAATCTGGCACTTTTTGTTCGGTTCATTCTAAATCTCATACACTTTACTGTATTTAGTTCACACTTATGCTGTTCTTGTAATTACAATCTTTCTTGTTGGTTCTCTGTATTCTTCTGGAAAAGTGGTTTCAAATTTTGGAGTCGAGAGACTGGGCATACCTGAGCAGAGCTTGGAGACAACACTGCTGGAAACACATGAGCTACATTTGGTGGTATTCTTATATATATATATATATATATATGTCCATCCATCCATTATCTGTTCACCATTATCCCTATTCGGGTCGGGAGGTGCTGGTGCCTATCTCCAGCTGCGTTCTGGGCGAGAGGCGGGGTCACCCTCACCCTGTGCCCCCCGCACATGTTGCCCTGTGCCAGTCTGTCACAGGGCAACATAAAAACAAACAGGACAAACAACCATGCGCACACACACTCACTCACACCTAGGGAGAATTTGGGAAAGACCAATTAACCTAACAGTTTTTGAACTGTGGGAGGAAGCCGGAGTACCCGGAGAGAACCCACTCACACACAGGGAGAACATGCAAACTCCCTGCAGAACCAAAGACCTTCTTGCTGCTGCAAGGCAACAGTGCTCTACGTATATATATAAATTTGGTCATGTAACTAAAATGTGTCACATACAGTAGGTTTCGGAGTAAAGCCACTTTTTCACCTCTTGCAGGTGTTTCGTTGCCCGGTTGACAGCCTCTTCGTATCCGGACTGCCTCAGCTCGCTCAGGCTCTCATAGTACTCATCTGGGTCGTCGTTCTCCGTGAACAGAACCTGCGACAGGATCTTCCACCCGCACGTGTCGAGCGCATGGCCCAGGTACACCTGTAGGCCGTGGCACAGCTCGTCCATTTCGGTCTCAGACACCCCCGGCGGGCCGAACAGCACCGTCCACACCCCGGCTGGCTCCTCCGGAAACTCCGGCAGGCAGGGCTCCAGGACGGAGTCCACCGAGCAGAGCTGCAGGTGGACCGCCCGCAGGTCCTGGAAGGAGAAGAGTCCTGCCCAGCTGCAGTCCTCTCTGCTCGGGCTGTCCAGCTCCTCCAGCTCCAGAGAGTCCAACGACGGGGACAGCTCGTCCTCTCCCAGTGTCTCTGCATCCGCCTGCGTCTTGACCGGACTCGGTTTAGTCGCCGTGACGGACTTGGCTTTGGGGCTGCATCCTTTGCTCGGACTCCGAGACACTTTGTCCCTGGTGGGACTCTCAGGCCATCTTGTTTTGTTCCCGTCCAGGCTGGTCGGCTCCGCCAGCGGGTCCCTGCCGAAGCTTCTCCTCTGAACCGTCCTGTCGTGACACGTAATGGCAAATTTCCCCTCCACCTCATTCCAGGCGACGATAAAGACAAATTTGTGCTTCTCCTTTTCCTCAAACGCGTTGGGGCGGACGGCTACCCATCCCGACTCTAAATTATCCTCCATAGTGAAGGACATTTCTGCCAACTAATTATAAACAGACTTCCAGAAACTGCGGAAAACCCGGAGCGCCGTCAAACGGACCGCATTACGGCGCTGGAACAAAATGAACCGTTTCTCTCCGGGGATACTTATCGTCCTGCGGGGCTTCCCTCCTTCGTTTGGGCGGATGGATTTGGAGCAGCGCGGTGTCACTTCCCATCTCTGGCCCACCTGCCTCCAGCTCGGATGTCTTCCTGTCTGCTTCAGCCTCCTGCCGCCGCTAGCCTTGTTTTTAGCTCCAGACACACGGCAACAACGGGCGGCGGAGTATTTGTGTTGACCACCAGTCCGACGTTAGAGCCGCCGCAGCCTCCGAGCTGCGTCCCGTTATCCTCAGTCCCTCGGCTCCAGACCTCCCTTCTGATCATAAAGCACCAGCGGGGAGCTGAAACAGAAGGGCGCATCGTTCAGAAACACCACGCCGAGGACACGCATGAGCAGGACGAACGCGTTCGCCTAACTGCGTTGTCAGAAAGGCCAGCATCTTCTCCGAACTGACAGCAAGCCCGAGTTATTCCTCATTATTTGCACACAATGATGCTGCATTGAAGTGCTCTCGGTAATGGACGACTGACTTAAAAGAAATGTTCGTTCATATACAATACCAAGCCAGAAGTTAGTAGTTGTCGTATCGATTTTATATTAATAAAACACATCTGTTCTATTTATGTTGTTATGGTCAAAAAAATAAGTGACAGTATACGTCTTAAAATTAAATACGGCCTCTGTGGGAGGCATTTGAACGCAACAATGGAATCTCGACGTATCCAGTGCACGCAGACGCGCTGACGTCCTGTATTGGATTTGCAGATCATATTCCCCAACTGGGGTCGGAACAAGACTGAGTCATAAAACATTAAGTGACAGTTCTTCAGTTACTCTCCCAAAAAATAAAATAAAATAAAAATAAAAAAATTTATTAATATTAATTTATATTAATAACGCTGTTATTTGTTATTTGTTAAGCTTTCTGTTTTTCTGCATTCTTATTAACAAGAATTGCCCCTTAGACTGGATCACTGTGTAACATCTACAGATATTAATATTATTAATACTGAGAGCATGAAGTTGGCTAAAGTATCTGAAAAATGCATGCAATGATCTAAGAAAAGATAACATAAATCTTATTTGGGAACTGAACCACAAAAAAAATTAGCGGGTTTAATCAAATTACTTACAACCTTACGGCAAATATGTTCCAACTTAATCCTCCTAGTCATAAGATGTATCATCCATCAAATGTTCCTGGATTATTGATGAAATGGAATATATAGGCTATTGGTTTGTGCATCCTACAAGTATAATTTCAGCACCAATTGAAAGAGGCAGAACCCTTTTGGTTGAGCTGGGAACATTAACTTTCACTTTATTTTGATGCACCCATTTGCATCAAATGTTTTCTCGAACCATTTAGCAGGAAAGAAAATCTATTAATCTGTAGAAATATATAGTCAGTTCAACCTAATCATGCACAAAGTCAATCACATACAATTCACTTTAATCTTAGCTAGTAAAATATGCAGTCAGTTCAGCTTTGTATTGAAAAGGCTAAAGAGTTTTCCATCAAGTTTTGTGTCGAGTCACTGACCTGACTCACTGCCCCTGTATCAGCATCTATTTTTAACATCTGAGGAAGCATCTGTAACAATAAATAAAGTGGCAACACCAACAGACAGTAATTCTCTGAAACCTTAAGCGGAGACGAGAGAGACCTTTATATGTCAAACCTTTTAAACCATGTAGCGGCGCTGTACATTTGTTTCATTTTTGACACCCAAGAGTTCAATCTGTAGTGATTCTATCACTCAGCATTAAAAAAGTGATGAAGTTGCAAGTTTTTATAACATTTTAAAGACATTGTTACACAATGTGAAATAAGTGGATGGATATTTTATGTATCCATCCACTTTCTTACACCTTTATCCCGTTTAGGTTAAAGGTTGTCAACGGGCGAGAGGCGGGGTCACCCTGGACCGGTCGCTAGTCCATTGCAGGGCAACACAGAGACGGACAGGACAGAACCTACGCATATGCAGGGAGAACATGGATATCAACTCCATGTAGAAAGACCCCAGGCCGGGAAGTGAACCCAGGACCTTCTTGCTCCAAGGCAACAGTGCTACCAACTGGTGCAGCTATTTTATGTACCGGTAGTCATGTTAACATAATTTCTTTGAACTATATGAAAATGTTTCTGTGTCAAAAAGATAGAAACATTAACCCTCGATTTGGGTTAATTTTATAACATGTGTTCTTATCTCTCCAGCCTTTAATTCTGACGTTGTTTTATGTTTTGTATTTTCTATTCTTCATCTTTTACATTTTTGTCATGTTCCAGTTTCAAACCTTTATGTATTTTAGTGATGTTTTATGTGATAGACTAATACAAAGAGATATATTAGTTTGAAGTGGAGGGACAAATGATCCTCCATTTTAATTTTTTAAAAAAAAATCTAAACAGTTTGGTCTACATTTAAAGGCCTTCTTTTTCTTTCTTTCGATCTTTCTATTGCACTGCATCCTGGGGGTTGGTGTCGGAGTGTGTGGCGAGTGAACTGAGAGATAAAACTGCTTTTTTATCTCTCAGGGCATTTTCTTTCTCTTATTTATGTTCCTGTTGATGTTTAAATTGTTGGAGATTGGTATTTTTTGGTGGTTTGGCTTAAATAATAGTGTTTGTTACTGGTTGTGTTTTTCTCTGCAGGGATGTCATCCACAGGGACACAGACTGACAGTGGTGCCACAGCTGAATACCTCTGTGGAGCAGGTGCTGTTGGCAGTTGGAGATAAACTGGGCCAAGGAAATATTGTGTTCGCTTCTCGCATGACGCGGTTACAGGACTGTCAATTTGGGTAGCAGGGATTCCAAATTTAAATACGTCCCAAGTGTTTATTACTTGGATTCATCAACTCAGTTGTTAGATATCTCTTTCCGTGTTAAACACGAAGAGGGTTATTATATGGATTATGCCAGCTTAGGTGTGATGAAGTGTTTTGAGTGTGGAGATGAGGAAATCTGAACTCTGTCCTAGACACCCTGCAGAGGGCGCTCTAGGATTTCCTCGAGACTTATCAGAAACAAAACAACACTCACTTCCTGGCGGGATTCAAACAGCAAGCTGCTTTAAATGACCACGGGAATTTTAGTATTAAGTAACAAATTCGAGAAAGGAGACCTCCGAATTTTTTTTTGCATTATTGCTAATAAAACGAATGATGCTACAATCACAACACCGAATGAAAACTCGGGGCAGAAATTGTTTGAGGACATAGTTAAAGTGTTGGAATGCTCATACGTCCGACGGACCTTGAAGGGGACAACATGCAAACAGAATCCGCGGCGCATTAACTGCGACAAGAGCTTCGTTAGTAGCTAAGATAAACTATTCACAGCTAGCTCACTTAAAGCGTTTTTTAATTGTATGCAATTCAATTGTTAAAATAACTTCAGTAAAACCTTATTAATTCCTAAGTTGTAATATAATAGCTCGGCATATTGTGAAGCCGAAGTGAGATTTGCTGTCAACTCGGGATACTTGTAAAGTTAAGGTGAGACGTTCAAGCTAAAATAACAATAGTGAATCGCAGCAACGATGGTGTCACATATCGGGGAATAATTCCCCATTTTTATGTCTTAACAGAGAATTTCTCGAGGGTTTTCACATGCAAACATTTCATTATGTATAGTGTGTTTTATTTAAAGGATATTAATAACGTACGTACTTTTTAACCAGTGGTAAATTGTGCGTAAAATAGATTTTGTACACAAGCTTTCTGTACGCTGTAAAACATTTAGTGTGAACAGGACAATTTTATAAATATTTGTATTAGGTTTTTTTTTTTTTTTTTTTGAAAATAAACAGGAACAGGACATCGTCTTCAAGCTTTGCAAACTCAATTGCATTAAAAATATACCTTAATTCACACAAGAATCATATCAATGTGACAGTTCAGTCTCGCGGTGCAACACAGGATATAAAAACATGCCGCAAAGCATCATGGTAAATAGTTCCCACTCCTTTTCTTGTTCTTTCCTTTTTTTTTTTTTTTTTTTGGAGCGCCCTAAAAACTCTGGTTTGTTCAACTCTTGGAGGTTCGACCAAATTCATAAAAAGTTAACACAACTCACTCTTACAAGTTTGTCTTTCTCAAACTCACACGTTTAGATTCGAGATCTAAAACTCCCTACATTTATGTGACTTGACGCACACATGGACAACAGCGGCTCAGATGAGACGGCGGGGCGAAATGAGGGTCCAGCTGCTGAGGAAGACGCCTCACCAGCAGACATGCTGAGGTTCGGGTCCTCTTCTTACCTGATATCTCGAAATGGTACTCGATTCAAACCTTGCCGATCTTTTCTAATGATTTCAGAATCAAGCAGCAGATGGCGAACCAGTGCTTCGAGATGACTGTGCAGCTCAACGCAGGTACACGACGAGACGCCTTCCTGCGTTTAATTGAATTGCCACGTTATCAGGTTCACCGAGAGCTGATTTGAAACTTCCCGTTGCAGGAAAAAGTAAGCGGCCCTGCAGCACATCTCAGGCAGAAAGAGAGCTGTGAGTATTTGAACAAAGCCTCTTTCACTTGGATCTAGAAGTCAAATCAGATTAGGAGGAAACTGAAAGCTGCCAACATTTCAGGCCGGACTGCGTCTCGGAGCTTGAACGCGTGAAGACGGTCCATTTCAACAGCACCCTGGCTCTGCACAGGTGAGGCTGATCTATCAGCGTTCATCTTTAAATGGCAGCAAACCGCTGAAGATGATTTGTTTTGTTCCTCAGAATACAGATGTGGAACGCTATAGGAGAAAAAATGAAGCAGACGGATCCAGATGCGGCGTAAGTACCTTCATAACTTGACGGAATCGCTACTGTTTTGGGGGTTTTTTTCCCCCCCAGATGTTTTTGTTTGTTACAAACATCTGCGTTTCTTAGAGACCTGAAGGCTGTGAGTGCTCGCTGCATGGCTCTGTGTTCGCAGATAAAACAGCTCCAGATAGTAAGTTCTGGCTCATTTCGTAGCAATTTGATGGCAAAGACTTCCTGAAAAAATGGATTTCATATCTCAGTTTTTCATGCTTTTTCAATAGGAGACCAGAAATCTGCAAGATGAAATTACAGAAATACAGAAGGAGAGACTGGGTATGTTGTGGCATTCATCCATCAATTAATTCATCCTTTATTAATTTGTTTATTCAATCATCTGTTCATTCTTAAGTTTGTCTATCTGGTCATCTGTCTTTACAAACTGTGGTTTTTCACAGGTTCAGTTATTTTCAGAGGTTCATTTGAAGTTTTGCATCATTACCAATTACTTAAAATTTCAGCAAAAAGTTTATAGAGATTTGAGTTTTAGAAAAGAAAATTGTCAGGAGTTCTCTGGCAGGTTTTATTGGTGTTGCTGACAGCCGACTTTAAATTACGTGTGTGTGTGTGTCTAGAGATCAAACGACTCACGCATGAAAAAATGAAAGAGACGCAGGAGTTACTGTCCAACAAAGAGCATCCAGACTCAGAAAAGTACAAAGCGGTGCTGGAGAAAGGCCAGGAAAACTTGGAGATTTATAAGAAGATGACCATAATGGCACAGAATGTCCTCAGGGTAAGTTACACACACACACACACACACACACACACACACACACACACACACACACACACACACACACACACACACACACACACACACACACACACACACACACACACAAAAGAAATCGCTTAACAGCTCATTAGTAACATCAGCATCTAGTTTATGAATCTGTTTCTTTCTCTCCTCAGGGCATCCTGTTGGCTTGTAAAGTGAACTGGCTGGATGAACCAAACCTTCGTGAAATTGTAATGACGTTGGAGGACTTTCCTATCTCTGACTAGAGAAATCATTCATTTATCTCAATTACATGTCTTTTGTTTTGCGTTATTTAATAATAATAAAAAAAGTCTCAAACCCCGTTTGGTTTCCCTGTTTTTTAAACAGTGTACACTCGCTCCCACTAGAGGGCAGCAAGGAGATCCCGGACTTTTCGCTACTCCGTCATAGAAGAAGAAGAAGAAGAAGAAAGGAAGACACGTGTGGACTGAGTGTTGTTTAACTTACTCAGTATTTAGATATAATAATAATAAGAAGAAACACACACGAAACATTTGTAAAGTTCTTTGAATAGAATTAAAGAAGAAAATGCCAAAGGTTAAAGCGGAGAAGAAGAGCAGGCAGCACCAAGATGTTAAAAGCCAAGGTAGGTCTGACCGAGCAGTAGCTTGTTAGCTTCTGCATGTTAGCAAACATCGGCCTGTCAGCTGTGGCGGCAGCAGGGAGGTTATGTCAGTGCGGACAGCTTCGTGTCAATTTATTGAAGGACACCAACACAGGGCCTGGTGGTTCCTCTCTAGAACTACATGATCATAATGAAAGCCCAAATGAACTGAGATGTCACTTAATGTTTGTAGGGATGCAGAGTTCTTCGTGTAGGGCTTCAGTCATGTTGTGAGGTCTCTCAGTCACATCTAATCGCGGAGCTGAAGTTTATGTCGTTTGACAGTTTTAGATTTCTCAATGTCTGAGGTCCTGAAGTTAAATGGCTCAAACCAGAAACACGTGGACGTTTGAGCACCTTTTATTTTGTCCTACATTCTGTAAGTGTGTCCATCGATTAAACTTCCTTTAATCTGTCCACTTGTTCATGCTGTATGAGTGATAGTCCCTCTGTCCATCTATCAATCCCTCTATTCACACATCATCCATCCAATGGGCGCTTTGTCCTTCCCTCCATCCGTCTATCAGTCACTTTAAAACTGACTGGGACCTCTGTAAATGTCAGTAAACATCCTGGGGTGACAGTTGAGTCCTGAACAAAGCCACATTGAAATAAATATTTGGTGTCTGTTGCAGGGATCATGTTCAACACTGGCGTTGGTCAGCACATCTTGAAGAATCCGTTGATCGTCAATGGGATAATTGAGAAGGTACGAGTGTCACAGCAGCCTGGTGGAAGGAAACCACACGCTTCGACTGTTGGGTGTTTTAGCTGCTGAGCAAAGTGAATTGAAGCCACGAGTCTGTCTAAATCTGAACTTTGAAGGCAGGACTTGGGCTGACGCTAAGCAACAACGAATCGGCTGCTAGTGTCTGACTTGGGCTGTAAAGAAATAGAACTGGACGGTAGTTCAGTCGTCCAAAGTCTTATGTTTAGATGAACGTAAAGGTTTCCGTCTGGAGGAAGAGTTGAAAGGGACATAAAGTTGGTTGAAATCCAGTGTGATGTTTCCATGGTTCTGGGTTTCATGTCATCTCCTGGTGTTTGTCCACTGTGTTTGATAAAGTCCACAGTCAATGTAACCATTTTCCAGGAAAATTATGAAAAGTTTTCACAATATTTGAATTATTTTTTTAGATATACATGCCTGTACTTTATTCAACCATGAGATTATTCTGATTTTGACAGCGACTAAAATTAGTAGCACTGTGTCCCTGTCCCTATGTTTGAACCTAGAGCAAATAAATCTACTCAACTGTCTTCATAAACATGCTTCTTTTGTAGTTGATTGGAGGTGATTTATAATGTAGCTTCTTTTTCAGGCTGCTCTCAGGCCAACAGATGTGGTTCTGGAGGTTGGACCCGGTACGGGTAACATGACGGTGAAACTGCTGGAAAAAGCAAAGAAGGTGAGAATCTGGAGAGTTTTTTTCCCACTCCGTTCGGTGGAAGAATGTGTAAAATGAATCGTATATCAAGTACAGCAGTGCACGTTTATGTGCCGTACGCATGATTAAAAGTATGTTTTTTTTTTTTTTTTTAGTTTTGTAAAGCTTTTGCTGTCAATACCGATTCCAGACTGTCAGTGTATTCATCTTTAAAACCTGTATATAACCTGAGGTGTGAAACTTGTCAAAAGTGGAACTATTAGCTTTGCACTCAATGAATTTGACCGTCATGAAAAAGGTTTTATGTTGTGATTCTGTGTTTGTGACATTTTGCCCGTAAAATTCCTGCTCTGATTTTCTCCTTGTGCAGGTGGTGGCCTGTGAGTTGGACTGCAGACTCGTGGCTGAACTCCAGAAAAGAGTGCAGTGCACGTGAGTGAGGACAGCAGTCTGTGCTGAAGTCTACTCCCTGTAGAGTAGAAATTGTCAGATTCATGACCCTTATGAGACAAAGTGAAGCTTTGTTTCTTTCGACAGGCCTTTGCAGAACAAACTTCAGATATTAGTCGGCGACGTCCTAAAAACAGATCTCCCTTTCTTCGATGTTTGTGTCGCTAACTTGCCTTATCAGGTAAACCCTTTATTTTCTGCTTATGATCCAGATCTCCTTATTCTTGTCTCCGCGTAACTTTTGTTACTCGCTTGTGCAGATTTCTTCGCCGTTCGTCTTCAAGATGCTGCTTCACCGACCGTTCTTCAGGTGACCGGAGGCTCGCTGAGATGCAGCCGTCTTCTCCACGCCGAGTGTTAAGGTTCCTCTTCGTGTTGTTCTGTGCAGATGTGCCGTTCTAATGTTCCAGAGAGAGTTTGCGATGCGCCTGGTTGCCCAGCCTGGAGACAAGCTGTACTGCAGGCTGTCCATCAACACACAGCTGCTGGCGCGAGTGGATCACCTCATGAAGGTCAGCGAGGAAACTCTTCAGTCAACAGCGACGCTTTTCAGTTATTCAATGTATGCAGTGTTGGAAGAATCTGTCGATCCTCCCAGGTGGGGAAAAATAACTTCCGTCCGCCGCCGAAAGTCGAGTCGAGCGTCGTCAGGATTGAGCCGAAAAATCCTCCTCCTCCTGTTAATTTCCAGGTGAGCTCCCACTGCCTCTGGTTGGTCCTTAAGAAAAAAAACAAAAAAAACATTTGGTCATAAATGCAACCATTTCTTCTGAACGTAACAGGAGTGGGACGGTCTGGTGAGAATCGCCTTCGTAAGGAAGAACAAAACCCTCAGCGCGGCTTTTAAGTGAGTGGCAACCTGCTTTAAGAAGGAAACGTGAGCTGGTCGGCCGAAGCGTTGGACCTAACGGGTGTTTTCATTCACCAGGTCCACCGCCGTGGAACAGCTGCTAGAGAAGAACTACAGAATCCACTGCTCACTACACAACACGGTGAGTAAGAAAAACGAGTGCAGATGATCCGGTTTCATTCGTTCACCCGGTTCAAAACTCTTTCCTCCATCTTAAACAGGAAGTCCCAGCTGACTTCAGCATCAGCAGGAAGATCGAGGAGGTTCTGCAGGAGGCGGAGTTCAACGAGAAGAGGGCCAGGTCCATGGATATCGATGACTTCATGGTGTAAGCTGCATGATCCAAATCTGCACTGGATTTTCCTTTTATGTCCAAGATTCACCTTTAAATTCTGTTGTTTTTATCCTCAGGCTGCTGCACGCGTTCAACTCTGCAGGAATCCACTTTTCATGAAGAGCTGAGACAGAACTATGAATGGAGCTGGAAACAGTCTGACTGATCCAACCTCTTGGCAGACGAGGAATGAATTGTGAATGTTTGGATGAAAACATCATGTAGTCAAGCAGCTCATATTGAGCAAATTAAAATCGTGTATAAGGATGTACAGGTTCCTTTTTGTCAGATGGATGTTATTTTGAAGGAAGTGTGCGAGTGTGTTTTGCTGATTCCAATTTGTAGAGGATTATAGAAACCACAAGTGTCACCTTCCTCATTTTCCTCAGTGTGAAGTGTTTCAAATAAAATCTGCACCCATCATTTTAAACAAACTAGGTTTTTTTATACTCCCAGAAAATATTATATGCAAGGAGTTGTATTATTTTAAAGAAGACAAGGATCAAACACACTGAAGTTTGATTTGCTCATTGGTGTCAACTATCAGGATACAGAAAACTGAAAGTACAATATAAAAAATAATTTTTTTTTTATGTTAAAACCGTTTCAAACCTCAATTCTAATTTTAGTATTTTATCCCATTAATCATCCAGTCATTCAAAAACACTTTTGTAGACACATTTCTGGAGATTTTAAGTAGATATTGTGACCATTTCAAAGTATAAATAAAAGTTCGTGAGTTTGCAGCAGATATTTCTACAGGGCAGGTTTTAAAACGTTTCAGACTACAGCTACTTTCACCCAGTCAAACCTACACACATCCATATGTGGATTGGTAAGCAACTCTTGGGTTGTAAGTGCCTTGCTCAGGGGCACCATTGAGGGGGGAAGTCGAGTCAAACCTACAACCTTCAAATTGAAAGATCTCTCTCAGACGGAGCCACATTCACGCCTAATAAATAATTGCCTAGACTAGAAAACATGCAGATGGTATTCCCAAATATTTGGCAGCGAATACTTAAACTGGACAGGAGGGGGCGACAGAGACAAGATTAGAATGCCGTCGAGTTTGTTCCATTTCCGAATAAAAGTCATGTGAAGAGTTGGAAATCAGGCACCCGAATGAGTTTAGATGCAAAAAAAAAAATTACCATAAAATGTTTCATTTTCTCATGCAGCTTTGGCAAAAAAAAACAAAAAAAAGTACCCAGACCAAACAGGATGTTGTGCAGCACATACCACGTTCAGAAGGTCCGTTTTTTTTTTTTTAATAAAATGGAAGTTTTGCTCAGTTTATTTGGAGAACATGTCACAGAAAAGTCATTCAAATGAAACAGAATTTTCTTCTCTCTTTTTTTTTTCTTCTAACTCCCTCCAGCATTACATCCAGTGCAAAACTCTTGAGAAACACGAACCAGTGGCAGGTCTGTGGCCTTCGCTATACATTTATTAACAGTTCATCTTAGTTTCTGTAAACACAGTTAAACGGGGAGGGAAACGTCGGAGGCGGTCGACGCCACGTATGACGACGACATGGCACCGACCGACCGACCGACCGACGGAAGCGAGGCTGCGGTTAAAAGAAAAACCAAAAATTAAGCAACCCTCCGAGGAACACGAGGTAACAGAGACAAAACGAGAGCTTTCAGGTTTCTCCTCAAACCGCTAGAAACGAAGAGTGAAACAGAAGATAACACTTAACGAGGAAATACGGACGTCACGATGTGAACCAAGGAGCGCGAGGCGGAGGGGATTTAAGCTAGCATAGAGCGCAGCATGCAGACAATGTCAGCCAGAACCAGAAACGCTGCTTTGTGTGTTAAAACTTCCCAGTTCAATTAGAATCTCTTCATATATCCAGTCAAAAGAGTTTAGCTAAAAGTATAAAGAAGTATAAAAGAAAAAAAAATAATTTAAGTAGACAGAAGGAAATTAAACATTCTTCATGAAAAAAAAAAAAACAAAAACAAAAAACATCTAAAAATGGAAGGAAACAAACCGATTCCCTTCCTGAAATATCTAAACAGAGTAAGAGCAGAGTCAGTCCTATTAGGAGAGATCAGAACAAATACAGTTTGTTGAGCCTGTTGCTGTGTTAAATAGTCCTTTTATTTGTTTTTCACAGCTGCTGGAGACGGCCAGAGTTGTGCCAAACGCCTAGTGGTTCTGCTTCTGAACGCGCCACCTGAGCAGAGCATCCTCTGCCTCTAAAGAGCTCGTGGTCTCTTGGGGTTGATCTGCTTACTGGCTTGCTCCTCTTCCTGGAGCGTAGAGCGGAACGACTTCACTTTATCTGTTTTCAGAGGAGGGAAAAAGACGACAACTTGAGTCAGCTTGTTCTTTCTTCCCTCTTCCCCCCCTTCAGTGTTCATGCGGCAGTCGCACCTCTGAGCTCGGTGAGGATATCTATTTTCTGCTCGAGGATCTGCTCCAGCTGGGTGGCGTAAGACTCCACGTCGTAGTCCACCTCCTCGGTCATCTCCAGCAGCACCTTCTCATCCTCCAGCCACCGGATGGATTCCTGACCCCCCCGGGGCAGACACACACACGGCTCAGTGTCAGTCTCGGGATGAGTTTTTAAGCGAGGAATCGAAACACGATCAGCTGAATCGGATTGCTCGTTCGCGTTTTCACCTGGAAGACCGCTCTGTGGTCCTCCAGAACCTGCTCCTCCATCTCCACCAACTGGGAAACGGCTTCATGGAAAGTGAAGAGCTGAGGAGACACCTCTTCCTCCTGGAACAGCAAAGCGTCGTTAGGACCACAGAATGATGCTGCCGCCACCATGCGTCACTGTGGTCAGGCGGATGTGCGGTTTTCCCATGGTCAGCCATGTGTCAGCCAGTCAAGTTTAGGTTGAAGGCCGCATTTTTCTTTTGGGATTTTCTTTAGGTTTACAGTTGTATCTAACAGTTACCCATGAAGTTTCCAAAGCTGGAGATATTTCACAACCTAAACTTTGCAGTTCAACCTCAAAACCTTCATCTCTCATTTAAAACAAAAAACTAATTTCAGTCCCTTTCACAAAATAACTTTGTGTTGGTTTATCACCTAAAACAAACCAAATTGGACTGGAGTTTGTGGATTTAACCTGAACAAACGTGGCAGTTTAGGTTCTGTAGGACCTTTTGGTGTGACAACAAATAATTTAGGAAATTCCATTGTCAGAAATGTTTGTGCAACTTCTCAGGCAGCCTAGAAGCTAAACACGTTGAGTTTGTTTCATAAGCGAAACCCAAAGAATTCGCATTCATCGCCCTTGCTGCCGCTCTGATCTTCCCTGCGGGACTTACATTCTGCTCACAGAGCAGTTTGAGGTCGTCTCTCTGCGGAGAGATGCTCAGCCACTCCTCGTCCAAAATATCCAGCTGGTTGACGGTGTGGATGTTTGGTCTTCCTCCCTCCATCACCTGGTTGGGGTCAACTGTGAGCTCCTTCACCCTGCGGAGCAAAAAAAAAAACAAAAAACAGACGACTCATCGGGTCCGGTTCTGCTCTGAGGTCAGCTTCTGTTTCATGTAGTTTATGGAGATAATTATGGGTTGAAAGCATTTATTATTTGCTTATTATTACAGCAGCAAAGCCATGCAACAACATCTATATATATATGTAAAAAAAAGTCTCAGTCTTCATAACAAGAGTTTAAAAGCTAATAAGAGTCCAGCGAGGAATCATGGAGGTAATGAGGGATTACCGCCATGTCCCTGACCGATAAGTACGCAGTTAATTAATCAGGACTGAGAGCGGGATTACCTGCTGAGAGCTGGCTCAAACAAAAAGCTCATCCTGGCTGCATTACCAACGGCTAACCGTGAAGCTTTGACCCACATTTTCATTCTGACTTCACAGCTTTCAGAGCAGCCATGCAGATGTCACGACTACCGACAACACTGAACAAAAACCAAAAGACCAGATGGATGTGATGACGTTCAGAAATCACCGGTTGGAAATAATAGTGAAAGTGCAAACGCAATGGAAAGTGGGGAGAAAAAAAAAAAAAGAGTGATGGGCTGATGAAGCGGCAGATGAGGAAGATGAGGAGTTGTGAGTTCACTGGGAGGTGGAGCGTGCGGTATTTGACCTGCTGGGAGAGGTCGCAGCAAAGTCATCGAACTCAAAGGTATTGGTGGGCGAGTGGTCAGGGCGACTCCCCTGACCGCCCTGGGAGAAGGGGATGTCTGACGGACTAATCCCAAACTCCTTCACTCTGAGTGGCGGCGCCCCAAGGAGCAAGAGTGAGGGAGGCGGGAAAGAAGGAAGGAGAAAAAGCAGGAAAGAAGAAGGGTAAGAGAGAGAGTTGCAGATCAAACCGACCATAGAAAACACACCGGCTGTCTGGACTATGTAAAGAGGGTAGAAGTGCTGATCAGGCTGAAATCCCCCCACCTGTTGGCGTAGCGCAGTGTGTTGAGCGTGTTTTCACAGGACGTCATCCCAGGAGAGATTGTTGCGATCTGCGGCAATACGGTACATTTAGATTAACGGGGATTATAGAGAAGGGCCAGCGTGGATACACACTTCCTCTGCAGACGATGAGCTGACCATGCATGTGCGAGAGTTCTCCCCGATGAAGGAGTCTCTGAGGACCTGGGTGAGCTTGCTGGCTCTGAAAGGAGTGTGCGGTTTGTTACGGCCGAGAGCTCGGATGCACTCCTGCAACGAAACAAAAGCGATGAGAAGAAATGTGGCGAGAAGAATACCGTTCGGGGGTGGGGGAAAATAGAACTGCGGGAGCCTTTTCGACATATTTCACGCGTGTCCTCATCTCGGTCGCACAGGCAACGGACCTTGAGCGCCAGCAGGCTTTTGTTTATCTCGGCTCCCTCCAGACGAGTCTGCCGGTCGGCACTCGATGTGTCGGCGCCTCTCTCGTTCCCTGCGAGGTCGATGAGCGAGAACTTCCCGTGCATCTTCCCCTTCCTTCGAAGGATGATCTGGAATACGGCGTGGCTCCTCGACGAGTGAGCGTTGGCCGATGTCTGCCCAGATGTTCTGGGAGGAATCGGGAAGAAAGGTTTAGGGACAATCATCAGATCAGCTGATAGAAAACAATCTGAGAATGATGATCTGCTCTGTGTTGCTCTTTAAACGCACTGAGGTTCGTGGTGGTAAACTGAGTATGTGTGCATTTCCTGCAGGCGCCTTTAACAGACCATAATGCACCAGAACTCCACCTCTAACAACCCAGCCCAGCTCTACCTGCAGCTGTTTCCCACTTCAATAAGTTTTAGGACGTCTTCTGTGCACTTGACTTCCTTCTCCTGGAGCCCCACCACCTGAACCTGTTGCTTCCCGTCCTCCAGCACCCTCAGCTTAGCTTTACGGTTCAGGAGGTCGAACACCTGGAGATTCAAAACGCAACAGTCAGCTTTGTGCGGTGCAGGACAGAGCAAACCGTTAAAACAGCTTTTACTTTTCCACTGTAGATTTCAAAAAAGGTTGCATAAACTTGTAGCTCCAACTTCTTGTAGTTGGCTTTCTTCAGCATTTGGAAGACATCCCGGGCTGCGCACAAGGAAACGCGACATTTAAATCTGTTCTTTGTCAAAGTCTGTTTTGTTTAATCTATTAAAAGATTCAAATGAGTGCTTCAAGATGCCTCAGGTTTACCTGCTAATGCGTAAATTCCTTTAGAACAGTCTTGGTTCTTCCCAGAGAAGTCTCCTCCCATAGTCTAAAACATGGCAAACATTTGAACAAATCTCACTGAAATATGCCATCCAAGTTCTTCTAAGCGTTTCATTTTCGAACAAGCTCTCGCCGTTTCAAACTCACGTGTGTTTTACCGCTTCCTGTCTGACCATAAGCAAAGCAGGTGGCCATGCCCCGCTCAAAAATGGTCTCCACTAAAGGCCTGGCAGTAAACCTTCAGGGCGAGACACCGTCGTGTACGTCAGTGAAGACGAGACGCTTTTAGGACAGACACAACACACGGAGAGCTGGACGCCAACACTTCTTCACAAACCTGTACACCATCTCGTTGCTGGAGCTGTCGTCAAAGGCGTAGTCGAAGCGGAACGTCTGGTTCTCCAAGTAGCGGGTGAGGTCCACTTTCTGCTTGGGTTCATGAACCATCACCACGTCCTTACTGGGGATGGTGATCACGTCTAGATCCTTCATGGTCAGCTCTGCAAGCCAAGCAGAAAGCAGCAACATGAACGGCGCCTTGCAGAAGGATCAACATCCATCAGATTCTCATATCTACAGGCTCTTTGTTGGAATTAACGCAAAGTAGGGAATAATTGATCAGATGATGATGGTTTTCACACACAAAAAAAAAATATTTAAAAAATGAGAAAATCCCCAACACAGCTGCTGAATCTATGGATTTAATTTGGATTCAGGAAGGGAGAAAGTTGCACTCTTGTCTCATCTGACCACAGCGACTTCTTCTTCTCCCCACTTTTCCATGAAGACTTTATGAGTGGACAACCAGTAGTTGTCCTGTCTGCAGATTTTATTGGATCAAACTCCAATAAAGTTCACGCAAGTTTGCAAAGGTAACGTGGAAGAAATGGACCGGCTCGCTCTAAAATGCGTCCTTACCTTTTTTGTTGAGTGGACGTTTCCTCACACAAACGCATATTCTGTGCTCTTCGATCTGCAAAGACGAAGAGATAATGATTTCAAATGAGTTATCGACGACCTGGAACTTTCAAACAAAAAAAGCAGCGGCAGCTGCAGCAGCACCAGCTGCAGCAGCAGCAGCTGCAGCAGCAGCAGCTCTGGCTTCTGCTCACCACATCCGCTGTGGTCAGGGGCCTGTAATCCAGGCTGGCCCGGAAGTCTCGGATCATGTACATGATCTCGTAGTTGGGGATGGTGGTATCCACCTCCTGGAAAACAACATGGAGATCAGGAATTTAAAAAAAAAATTAAATTAAATAAAAGTTTTACACAATGAAACTGTGATTGAACGCCGCTGCACCTGAGCTCGTTTCTCTCTGAGCTCCTGCTGCTGAAGCCGGCGCCTTTCTCTCTTCTCCTGCAGTTTCTCCACCTCCTTCACGCAGTTCGACTTCCTTCTCGCTGCCATTGGGAAAGAAGAAACAGCAACACCTCCAGGTTTAAGACGACGCATCAGTAGCTTGTTTATTTCACCACTTTTTTTTCACACTGGAGGCATTCCCAAAACTAAAGGGAAACCCTACATAACAAAGCTGAAGAGCGGTAGAGCAGTGACTGGCACACTGTGTTTCCACCATTAAACACTAGCCGCTTTCTCTTCGTAGCCAACAAAAGGCCTTTAGAGAGTCCAAAGCCGTCTCTTGTTACGTCTGCCTTTAATCTGTTCTATCAGGCACAAAAGAACTGGAAACAATTAGAATGTCTCGGTTTTTATTCCATTCCTTTATTACTTCTGCTAAATACGATTTGCTCAATAAATCAGAGACCAACCTGAGTGAACGCCCATCCCACCCGCTGATTAGTGTTGCTTCAAATCAATCAGAAACAATTAGTAACCGCAACAGGATACGTTAGAGAAATGTGAGTTAAAAATCACTTCAGATTTGACCAAAAAAAAAACTGTGATTATCTGATTGGTTCAAGCATCCCACTGCAAAGCCCGACAAAACCCAGTGATACTGCGCTGGCCCCCTGCTGGCTCCAGTCCCACCAAACCTAGACCATCTGAGCAGGAGGATTAATAATCTGCTCTAATCTGTGAGAAGATGATGAGCTGGGTCAGAACCAGGACAAGAAAGCCGGAGAGTAGTGCAGCACCACGCGTCGCCCAGTTATTCAGACCAATAGAGAAAAGGCTGCAAGACGAAGGAGGAGGGGGGGGTCCGGTCTTCCTCCGAGTCCAAACAGTGAGCACTTTGAGTGAGGTAACTGAGTTCAATGCAAAAACACTAAATCCGAAAGGTTTCTGGTCTAGTTTCTACTACAAATATCTTAGCACACTGGAAATAAGACAAAACTAACTTCCAAGTAACTTTTTTAGCAAAATGTAGGAGCTTATTTTAAGTTCCATGACAGAACTGTCATGTTCCACAGGCAGATTATGTCACACGTGACCAGTACTTTCTCATCAATATCAAGGTTTTATTGACCTAAAACAGCCTCCTATTACTTGATAAAAAGTTATTTGTACCAAGATATTTGCACTAGAAACTAGACCAAAAATACTTGGTAATATTTTGTGTTTTTGAAGTGCAACAGTTAAACATAAGCATTTTCTCCATTTATGCATATATATATGTGTGTGTGTGTGTGTGTGTGTGTGTGTGTGTGTGTGTGTGTGTGTGTGTGTGTGTGTGTGTGTGTGACTCAGCAGAAATCAGCACAGACAAACAGCAGCACTGATGTCCTCGTTTTGCTCCCTAATACCCAGAAAGCTTAACTGAGGCACGGATTGGGTGGTGCTGCTTCATCTCCGCACCACAGCTCCCGACAGCGCAACTCGTCTAGGGCGCTCAGGTTCTACTGGGAAAACTAACAGAATCACCATGAAGCACTGAGGGCCGGGGTAACGAGCAGGCGATACATACACAGCTGTCCAAGCTCCTTTCTGGACATCAGTGAGGATTCTGTGATAAATGTGATCGATAAAATGTGAAAAATTAAGCTTTGTCCAATAACCAGAAAGCGTCTTAATGTTTTCGATTAAACTAAAAACACAAATGGATACATTTCATTTGCAGAAGTGATTAAGTGCTTTTGGGCAAAAAAACAAAAGAAAATCCTAGCTGTGCTGGATTGAAAACCGTTTTGCGTTGTCCGTTTACCGTTCTGTTGCTGCTGCTGCGTCTGAAGCTGAGTGGCCTGCTGGACTGGAGGAGGCGGAGTCGGATCCGGCTGCTGAGGCTGGAGAGGTCTGGTCCGAGTCGGAATCGCTAAGAGCAGAAAGTCACAAAATAAAATCCATACATCTATTAATTTACATTCCTTGTGTTAAAAAAATGTTTATTCCAATCACTTGAATCAACCCATAACTTAAATTCTGACAAAAAAAAAAAAAAAAAAAAGAAGCTACATCTGTACTTTCAAATGGTCTGAAACTGACAACATTTTGAGCTGCGAGTTATACATGGATACAACATGTCAAAACTTTATAGCGACTCTTTAAAACACAATTTGAGCTGCGGTTAAGTATTTCCAACAGTTATTCATATTTGCAGTTTTACGGTCTGAAGCAAACCTCTGTTGTCCTTGGAAGGAGTTTCATTTTTAGTAGGTGCTATCGTCCGCCGGTTCTGTAAAAGGTAAAACAAATAAATTACAAACTGGGAAACAACCCTCTGCTTTTGTAATGGAGATCTGTTTTTGACTGCAAAGAGTCAGATTAGTTTAGAATAAAGCATCTCTGCTCCTGGTACAAATGACTGACAGCATTTCAACGCCTTAAAAGTTAAAGTCGGTAAACAACTTGCTTCTAATTCAGCTCAGAATGTATCTTCTGTATACAATGATTCAATCTGATTCTTTTAGCATTGTGACATAAAGGAGTATTTCCAAAATTATCCAAATGACACTTGGATATCCACAAACAAGTGTTGTTGGGCCCTGCAACAGTGATTACAATGCTGCAAAAAGAGAATTTTAAAAGAAAATGAGAATATTTTGTACTACAGTTGTTTTTTTGTTTGTTATGTGGAGTTGGTGTTACAACATTTACCTTTGCAATTTTGTTGACTTTCACAGATGTGGGTGTGGGAGGGGGAGGAGTCTCTGGGCTGGGGGCAATCTCCTCATCTGGTGCTACATCTGGATTAAGTGCAAAAATACTCTCCAAGTCGATCTACAATACAAAAACAAATGTACATGTTTGACCTGGATGCTCACATGCCAATTATTTGATTTTTTTGACAGTTTACAATGAAACATTACTTTAATAAAAGACACATAAAAGCACAAAAGTAGAACTAAAATTAAAACTAAGTCAAAATGGAAGAAGTGGATGCGAGTGTCATTGTGTGAGTCGTGTCTCTAGAAAAATAAAACATCTGATGTGTTTGGACACATTTCCACAGACATGACAAGAATACACACACGAAGACTAACGTACTCAACTCTACATGGTCTGATATAATTTAACTTTCTTTAGAGTTAAATGATTATGAAAAGAAGAAAAATAACAAAAAAAAAATTTGCTTTTTCACAATATTAGTTGTGAAATTACATTTAATGACCACATTTTTCAAAGCACTACAAATGTTTCCACTGTGATAAACGTCACAGGTTCTTGACGAACAGAAGACAGCCCTCCAGTTAAAAATGACTGACCTGTAATTTAAAAATAAAGACAGGATGTGAAGGTTTACATGTAGAAGGTGACGTCTAGTGGGGTCTCAGGACATGCAAGAAAGTTGCATAATCCAGCAGCACTGGAATGCCTCGGGATGCAATATTCATCGCAATGGAAAGTAACAACGGCAACATGCTGCTGCTGCTGCTGGGGACACGGCTCTGAAAGGCAATAAATGGCTGGAAAAGTGCTGTTTTTACCTCCTTCCCTTTTGTGTCCCCATTTTCTATCCATTCCACTGTGACGCTCTCATTGTCCTCATTCATGGACGTCACCATTGCCTGATGTATACGTCCTGGAAAAATGGGAAAGAAAATAATAATCATAAGACAAAGCCAGGCTTATGGTTCAAGTTCGGTTAAAGGTAAAGCATTTACCTTTATTTCCTTACCAAATATTATTATAAATCTACACTAAGTTTAATTACTCTGGATAGATATGGCTCTGCAAATTTTATCACCAGGAAAGTCAAAGTTACGGACAGAGAAAATCACGAAAGTGTCAAGTGAAACTAATTTAATCCTAAGACAAGTTTAATAATTATTTTTAACCTAATAGAAGACAGCGGAATGCGTTTTATGTCCGGGCTGCTGTCATGTGAGAGCTGGGAAACAAGCTGGGGGCTAATTTCAGTTCTTTCAGCTTATGAATGTCTGATTAACGACAATTACAGCCACAGATAACGGAGCGGAGCAGAGCCCAGCTGCCGGCGGGCCGCAGGCTTCTCTCCGCCCCTCTGTCAACAGTGGAACAGGAACAGCTGGAAAGAACCACTTTGCTCCTCGCCTCTGTGGATTTGACAGCATGCTGTAAGCTCCCCTCTCAGCCCCGGGAAACACCGTGTTCCAGTATTTATTATTCAGATAAAGCTCAGAAGCTCGCGAGCAAAGATGTTTTCTGTGTTCCCAACTCTTGTAGAGCCGACTGATTTAACGTTCCCCCCCCTCCCCTCAAAACAGTGAAATATAAAAAAAATAATTAAAATCGATGTCCTTGTAATCCCCCGTTTCTGTTTACTGGGGACAAGAAATCTGCTTTCTAAATACAATTCCTGCATTTTTTAACATGAATGAAATAAAGTGGGGAAGATGTGAGTAACCTTAACAGGAGGTTCTACCTTAAATGACATTTTTCCACTTTTCCAATATGTTGCTGCTTTCTGTCTCTGCCCAGACACTTTCCCTGAAAAACACACACCTTCCTAAAGCTTTGGATGCTGTAAAAACAAAGTGTGTGGTGTTGAGGACCAGCAAGACCTGCTTCAAATATAATCTTGAGTAATATAAACTTTTATGATAATCTTGAGTAATATAAACTTTTAATGAGTATAACAAATAATGAGCCCAACAAAATAAAAATATCATCAACTCTGCAGTCTGAAGTGGTTTTCGCTCGTGCCTTTATCACACGCTTAGACTCCTGTAATTCTCTGAATACAAACATTGATTAGTCATTTTTTTAATGAGGCAACTTACAGGAAGTAAGAACATAAAAAGCCCATGTTGGACTCGCTCCACCCGCTTCCTGTCCTCCACAGGATGGATTAGGATTTTATTGCTGGTTTACAGGTTCCTCATAGTCTGGCCCCATATTATTAGCAAGACAACATTTAGTTGACTCTACAAAACCGAGGTCAAACTTTTGACTTGGCAGAAGCTTGAATCAGCATCTCGTTTTCTGAATCTTTTTATATTCATCACTCTATCATATTGATGCATTTTATTACCAATGTCGGTGAGTGTTCTGTTATAATATTTACTGCAAAATTCATGCATCAAAATCTAAAATACTTTAATCAACATATGATGCTGCTCTTTGGATTGGATAGATAAGAAGTTCATTGAAATAAATTTCCCACAAGTCAATGTTTTTCCTCCAAAGTCAGCACCTTGCTTGAACAGCCATCAGGAAGTGCTGTCCTTACTCTGTGTGACAGGACTTCATCTCTTTGTTAAGCAAAGAGAGGGTCCATTTTTTTCATTTATAATAAGAGTTCTACATGTTTAAGATACACTGTCTATATAAAGCAAACCAAAGCCTGGTGATTGTCATAAACATTTAGAAGAAAACTTAACTCGGCCAAAAATGGAACAGAGAATGCAACCAAGAGGTGCGACTAACGTGTTGGCAGAAATATTTCAAGATGTTTGGGTTTATTTAACTCTCAAATCTGTAGTGACTGAGAAACATTTTGCTTTCAAACACATGCCTTCCAGTAAACCCATGACGATGGATGCATGATGTCACCATTTACATTGTTATCGGCCGATATTAGTGCCTTTTTAACATATTGGTTCTATAACTATCGATGAGGGTAGGAGAAAAGAGACCAGTAAGATCAAGAACAAGAACAGAATTAGAGATGAAACAATTCGAGGACCTCGATTATTAAAATTCCTCGAGGAAAATTCACCTGACTTGAAGTTTCGTTAATCTATGTTTTATTATTTAGCGCATCTTGTTCAGTCAGGAACATTATTTGCGTTGGGCTTCGCTCTGACTTCCGCCTCTGAGTTGTTAACGAAAGCTAAGTATTAGCGGCATAACGTCCAATTTTCAAGTTCGGCGGTGGGGATTTTATTGGTTGATGTTAATGCCCGGGTTTTTATCGCCTTTGGTGGACCAATGCCCGGAGTATGGCAGCCTTTTGCTGGTTGAAAGCGAACGGCGGGAAGGGGCTGCAGCAGTATATATTTATACAGGTGAGCGGTTAGACTGGACACGGCGCGCGGCTGAGTAGCTGATGCGTACAGTGCAAGTGTAGCTTTACGGAACCGCACAATAAAATTCATATCATTCTGGTCTCAACAAACGGGAGGCGGAAAGCATCGTGGCGGCACATGGCTGGTAGACGAGTTTCTGAGTGTGACGAACGAAGGTGGCGTAAATATCCTGTGTTGGGACGCTGCTCTGCTGTGCTGGCGCAGGAGGTTAGCACAACCCGGCCGTCGCGGGTTCAATTCCCGGGCCCGGTGACATTTGCCGCATGTCTTCCTGTCAGACAAAGACATGTCCTCCTCTTCACTCCCATCTTATGTCCGTTCGCCTGCCCTCCACCACTCCAAGCCCCTCAAAAACTCATCTGTTAAACTCACTGAAGATAAATACATGAACTATGCATGTGTATTTGTGAGCCTGCCTCTTTATTATTAAATTGAATAGAATTTCAGATCTTCGTATAACTTTTCTTCAGGTTAACTTAGAAAGTTACAGAATAGTTTTCTAAGCTACAAAAAAAAAAAATTAACTGTTAATGCTTAAATATGAAAAAATTGGACTGACATTGGTATCCGATAGTGGTGATGCCAGATTTACCAATATTATATTTTATACATTTTTTCTAATCCGATTGCTCGATTAGTTGTAAGAATAAGCAATTGATTAGTCAATTACTGAAATATTCCTTTACAACAGCCCTAAGCTGAATAATTTCTTCTTGCTCCTTAGAATGCAAGAACAAAACAATGTTGCTCATTTTGTTCTTCACATCTATTAGTTTTAGTATGTCCACAAGCCCAAATATTGTTATATTTATGCATGTGTGTGTTTAAGGGCACTCCTTTTGGTATTGTGTATAGTCAATGAAACAAAGAAATTGAAGAGGCTAAAGAAACTCTAACACAAAAAATATGAGGAAGACAATATAACCGCAAAAATGTAGTGAATACATGCAGAATTAGTTTGAAAAGTAGATATATAAAGTATTTGATCTATAACCAGTGACGTCATTTTCCACCTTTGTGACTTGATTGTATATCGGTGCTGCTTTATTATTCATCTGGTCACCATGTGAAGAGCATCAAGCGCAAGGCATATGCTATTTGAGCGACACTGTATACCTGGATGGTCCGGACACACTGCTGGGAAGCACCACATGATGAATTTTAAACTCTTCAACCTGTTTCTATTTAAGCTAGAGACCCAGAGTTTGAATATACACGTAAGAAAACTGAAAATAATGGTGCCAGTCAATTAGTTTTGTTATTCTAGTTTTGTTAATTAGTTTTGTTATTCTTGTCCGTTATTAAACTACCCATTAAAATTTTTTTTTTTTTTTTTTTTTTAAAAGGTAATTTGTTGATATAAGTCGGAGAGTCAGTTTTAATTTTGCATCAGTGTCATTTCTATTCCTTTTGAGAGAAAATAAATGCATTCCATTTGTACTGAATACAAATAGTGCTTATTTGTATTCTGCACAGCTCCTGGGAAGCGTCTGAGCTCTAGCAATGCGACATAGATTTTCAAAGTTTGGCAACGATGAGCAAAGTTATTTCATAAAAATAAATCACACAGCCTAGTAGTTGATGTTCCACAATGAAGCTGGAATAGAAACGACGATACATCTGCCAGGACACAGAATTGTTGCTGGGAATCAGTGCCAGCCAGACAGACAGACTTGATGAGGCCAGCGCTACCAGTTAGCACTGAGGTACTTGCAGGATTCATTGCAGTCGACAGCGACGGGAGAACAGAGAACTGACCGATCACTTCCCCCGCGTAGCCGCAGAGACGAAGGGTATTCAGGTAAACGTTAAGTTCAAAGTTCACTGGTACTGATTTGTATACAAAGTGATCTTATTACTTTGTATCGGAATATTCCATTTACAATCACTGCATGTCTTCCTTTATTTGATTTTCATCAAATTGAAAAAAAGCGCTCACAACCTGTTTGCTGATGTGTTTATAGACTGAAAATTAAAATGATGACGAAAGGACGGCCAATACTTGATAAGACCTTGCAATGCACTGTAACATTTATTTAAAAAAAAAATATATATATATATAAACCAACTAACAAACTATCAAATAGTTACTCCGATGGCATCCCTGTTTTTTTTCAATGTGCTTTGTTTTTCCAGTCTTACTTATATGAGGAATCATCATGAGACGGAAAATAAAGTAGGGGTGGGATAAGCGAGAGTCCTGGCAGAAACAGGAACAGATGGGGTGGTGGCTAATAGCCTGAATCTGGCTCCAGTCTGGACCAGCCCTGCCACAAACCCTCCGAGAGAGGGCAATCCCTGCTCTGGACACAACGGAGTAGTCAAATACACTACTACCCTTTCACTTGAAATCCCATCAGAAAAGAGAAAATGTCTTGGATGAATGGGGAAATAAAGACTTCAATGACCTGCGAAAACAAAGTTGGCCAGGGTGTTCCGTGCACTGATTGCATCAAGTTTTTGTTTGATTTCAGCTTGGTGTCATGGCAAGAGTCGGATCTCCCTACTTAACAGAAACATCTTACTCAATGCAGCTTTTTAAAGGCACTGTCGTCACTTTTGATCTCGACGTTAAAGGCAGGTGTGTCCCGAGAACACGCCTGTCTATTGTCTCGTCAGTGCTGAACATGGCATGACAACGTTCAGGGAAAGCCATGTCTTACTTTTGATCAATAATATTTCCAATAACAACGAATTCGCATGCCAACAGGGTCATTTCTGACCTGAAGAAAAAAGGCTAAATAAATATGACACCCCAAAATGGGGGATGATTTGATAAAATAAGAGCTTTTAAGTTTGATTCCAGTAACTGATGAAGCCGGGAAACAGCCCAGTTAGCCGTTAGGCTAACGACTAGCTAATGCCGCTCTCAGCAACGGTAATAAGTTAGCTAGCCTAGCTTGCCTAAATATAAATATTTGTCAAAATTCATTACCGTGGCTCTAAAAAAAATACACGTAATTTATGGATATATAATGATTTTTAAAAATTTCTTCTATTGATGTTATCAAAAGAAAACATTTTACAGGTGCGGCAAAAATGTCCTAAATTGAGCCAGACGTTTGCTAACAAAGATAAGCCTACTCCATTCAAATGCCAAGGCCGAGCTGAAACTCGCCGCCCAACCTGTCCTGGCGGCTTATGTTTCCGTCTGGATGTGGCTAATGCTAAAGCAAACGTTAGGCTCTGCGGCCGAGGCTGGGGAACAACGGTTGCTATATTCAACAGACCCGCAGCAACAAAGATCCCCAAACAACTAAGTCCGACAAGAAGAAGAAAAACAGAGCGGACAGGGTGACAACTTACCATCACTCCGCTTAATCTCCACGTAAGTACCGACGACTATTTTCCCAAAGCCTGACGCCATTCTACATCACTTAAAAATAACAAACACAAGACTATGGACTTAATGTAAGCCGGGAGAATGCAGCGCCTTTCGGTGCGTTAGGTTTGGGAAGATGCAGGGGCAGATTACGTAGCTACCAGGAGTGCTGCATTATTTCCGGCTCGGTGTTTTCAAAATAAATCGCATCAGAACTGATCTCTGTTCTAATGATTGTAGTAAAGTATTATATACTTAGAGAATTTCCACTTTTGTCACTGCATAACAACATACTACTGCGTATATTATTGGATTTTATATAACAGTTTTTTAAACAAGGCAGATCGTTGATCAGAAAAGCACCAAAGAAGTCTGAAGTTGCTGCCAAGAAAAAACTGAAGTAGGTGAATATTCAGACTTGGGCTCTATAACTCTGACTTTTATGAAAGAATGACAAGACTTTTGAATTGCTTAAAAATATTTATTTAGCTCAAAGCATATTTGTTCATTGGAATGGCCCTGTCAAAGTCCTAAATTTAGCTGAGAATGCAGTACTTGAAATTCAATATTCACAGATCTTCCAATCTCTTGAGATATTTTGCAAACAAGAATGGGTAAAAGTATCAGTCTCCAAATATGGTAGATATATACTCCCAAAATATCCAAGCAAAGCACCGACTCAGAGCAGAATGCAAACTTGTCAGATTTTTATATAAGAAAAGATTAAAGCCACATACACTTTGTCAATTATTCAACTGTGTACGACATTGCGTTTGCCTATCACAAAACATCCAGTTAAATAGTCTGTAGTTTGCAATAATGCTACAATATGATGCTTCTCATATTGTCACTACAGACAAGAAGTCCTGTTCAGGTGTGGAGAGTTGGAGGTTAGCTGTGAGGTCATTGCAGGGATGAAGATGTTGTTTTCAGAAATAACAAGTCAAAGTGGAAAATAAACATCTTCTCGCTCACCAACCAGTTTAATGAATTAATAATAAGAAACACTGTCCTATTTTGAATAAGAATATTATGTTTAATTACTCACTTACAACATGCACCCATGCAATATGATGCTGTACGGGCTTACTGCTGCTTCAATGTGACTCCATAAAAATAAACAAATACAACAGACTTCATCCACAATATATCACTACAACTTCTACACTTGTTCATATAGATTATTATTCTGCAGTCCAGTATTCAGCAGCACCGTCAGCACACAATCTGGACAGCAGTTTAGCAACATGGCCTCCAGAGTCTGGACCTGACCGACCCGGGTCTTCATCCTTAAGTACTTGCTTAAGGATGATGCAAGTATTTCTATGAATAGAGTTTTATCTTGGTCAGAGCATGGATAGCCAACAGAAGTTGTCATGGATCAGATTCTTACCAACTTATTTATGTGATGGAAATACATTTTTTAATGTCAGAAGTCTTGCGCTCCTCTAATGCCTCCCATAAATTTACAGCAAACGAACAGTTAGCTTGAAAACCAGCTTGAAAGACTTGATTAGTTTCCACACTGCCTCTCTAGGGAAGTTTAATCAGTCACAGCTTGAATGTCCTTCTCTACTTCTTCATTTTTTCACACTTTCCCAACAGCCTCTGCCGAATGGAAAGAGTGGACAGACTGACAAAATAGTCACCCTGTCTAAAGAATAGTGATAGTCATATAGTGACATTGCGTAGAAAAGGGTGAACTTTTTATTTAATTTTTTTTTTAATTTTTTTTTTTACAAAAAACAAAACAGAACCGGATTTAGTTTGTGGTAGGATCAGGAAGCAGAAATTATGTGATCCGGAAAAATAAAGTTGGTAACACTCGCAGGTTTCTCAGTGTCTCCTACCTCCACTTTCTTATGAAAATGCGAGATGATGTAAATTCCACTTTTTTGTATATATATTTCTATCACATATGGATGCAGTACTTGGTTATGAACAGAAGAAATGAACAGCAAACCTCTTACTGGCATTTCATTATCCCTTATGAAGCTTTAGTTACTGTGTGACTGAATCAGGAAGAATGGGAGAAAATACCAATGAGAAGAATATTTTCAGGTAATTTTAGTCTAAACACATCCGAGAAGAAGAATGGGCATTGAGCGCCCTCTAGTGGTGGCTGATAGCACCACTAGAGGGCGGCCGTGTTACATCTTTTGTGTTAAGATGTAACACAAAAGGTGCATCTTTAATTTGTGTTGTCAATAAAAAGTACTTTTATTCAATGACTGAAAAGTTTCCAACCAAAGACCTCTTGCACATTTTAAACATGTTGACAGGATATTAGAGAAGCCTTGTGCGTTACATTAAACATTGTCAGAAGTAGCTCTGACAATTGTCTGACAATGAAGGATGTGGACGTTCTTCACGAGGACATGAAGAATGTGGACCTGAAGAAGGTCTGCATTCTTCTTTCATGCAGTCATTCATTGTCTATACCCACTTAACCTTGCCAGGGAGGCATTATTTGGATGTGTTGCCTATCAGTGACAGTCAACAACTATCACCTAATGGCCAGGTCGCCAGGTTGTCCATATTACAAATTTTGGTTTGAGCAGCACATCCTTCTTTATCTACAAACTCATAGTCCAAACGGGTGTTAAACTCGTTTCACTGTGGAAAGTGACGTCTTCCAGTTGATGATTAATTTGAGCCTTTGAGATTCTTGCCTTGTACCTTAAACTTTGATGCACCAGGATCGTTCTACAAGACATTGACGCAATGCTTTTTGATTCAAATTCATCATTAAAAGTTCAAAATCAGTCAGTTCTCGCCAATGATGAAATTGAATAAAAAAGAAATCTCACACTAAACCCCATCTGTTATTTTCTACTTACGCTGTATGTATGAAACATGCATTGTTTTAGACTTCAGAGGAAAGCAGGATCTTTAAAAGCTACCGCTTGTTTGCATTTCTCACTATATTTGTCCAAAGAGACAATTAAAAGTGATTTATAGCACTTTTCTCTTTATTGTCAAGCATGTATCTTTTTATTTTCAGCTGGTGCAGTGGTGAGATCATGTTCTTTCCAGAAGGTACCAGTCTCTCCTGGTACCACAGCCGCCAGCTCCCCACCACCCACTCTTGACCCCCGCCCCTCCAAACCCATCAAGCATTTGCTGGTGAGTTCTCAGCTGTCTGCTCCCTAAATAGACCTTATCAGGAGCAAACCAACTTTAAGGGGTCACACAAACTTAAGTTCCTGTTTCGAAAAAAAAACACTCCTCACTGAGTCATCAACCAAACATTGGTTTCAATAGAAAATTTAGGACACTTTAAGAGGTTATGATTTATACAGACCTGAATGAAGAGATATTTTCCATAAAGCTTTGTATGTTTTGGAAAGTACCCCTTTGTGTTTTGCGTGATCCACCGTAGCTCTGCCCCACCTCACTAAGATGCAATATAAATATAAATTGCAGCAGTAGTGGTGTCTAGGTGAGAAAAGATAGAAGAAAGCTGATAAAACTACTCAAATCCACAGGTTTAGATAAACTGTATTGGGTAAAAAAGATAAATAAATAAACGGAGGAAAGGTTGGACCAAGAAGAACAAGCTGAAGGTACAGTAGCATCTGCAAAGACTTTGTTTAGTTTGTTTGTTTTAACTTGTAGTGAAGTGAATGGAAGGTACTCAGGGTAGTGAGAGTATTACAGAATCAGGAGTGTGTCTTTCATTTAGAAGTGACAGAGAATCCTGAGGCTCACACTGGTGGGTTAAAATATTGCCCAAATAAGGTTTGAAGGGAGGCCATTTAAAGTTGGAGATAACACGTGTGGGGCCTTTTGCTTCTGGACCCCCAGATCAGGACAGAGCAGTGCAACCATGAGAACAATACGACACGACATTTATTGAATATTGTCATAATAAGAGATGGTGATTATTAAATCTTCATCTGTGTGTGAGATGTAAGTGATGGTATTGAATGAGTCTTGGATAAATGTTGCACTGCTAAAAGTAACTAATTATTGATATTTTCTATAAATTTAGGAAAACACGTGTTTTGCTTCTTCCAGGCATTTGTTCTCATCTAGAAGTTCTACGGATAATTTAGCTCTGTTAAAGGTTAACATTTGCATTTCAAAGCAATTGTATTTCAAAGCAAATTTCCATTTGCTTTGAAATACAACATTTTATAGGCAGAACAGTTGATTAATCACCGATCTGACATAACCAGACTCAAAACATGACATAACTTTGATCATTTTTTATTTTTTCTTATCTATGATTTATGATTTCTGTCAGATGGGTGACCCAGTCCAATTAAAAGATGAAGGAAACAAACACTTTCAGGCTGGTGACATCGACAAGGCCATTGAATGCTACACCAACGCTCTGAAGGAGTGCACAGACAAAAAAATGCAGGCTGTGATTTACAGGAACAGATGTGCATGCTACCTGAAAAAGGTAAAGCAATTGGAGAAAACGCATAGAAATATTTGAACTTAAATGAAAAATTGTGCCATATTTTATTCCATCTATTCTATATGTTGCAGGAAAGCTATTCAAATGCAGTTTCTGATGCATCTAAAGGTAAAGTGATAAATTAGGAAATGTAAGCAGCCAAAATGAGATATTTAGCATAGCAATTCAGTGCAAACCACTTGTTCTAGAGTTGACCGTTACTTTCTGGTTCACAGCGATTGATGAGGATGCATCAGATATTAAAGCCTTGTTTCGCCGCTGTCAAGCTCTGGAGAAGCTGGGAAAACTGGACATGGCTTTCAAAGATGTGCAGCGATGCGCCACCCTGGAGCCAAAGAACAAGACCTTCCTGGAGACTCTCCGCAGGCTGGGAGCAGAAATCCAGGCCAAGGTGGATATTTGTTGTAGACAGAATAGAAAAAAAAGACAACAAATGCTGGCAAAAGACAACATGTAACCTATAGCACCTTGCAAAAGTATTTATACTTTTATAACTCTTGAACTGTTGTGAGCAAAAAAGATCATCTGTAAAAGAAATTAAAGCTCTTTGCCCTGCTTTAAAGACACTGCACATATAGGCAGAGTTTGGGTGGCTTAGATCAAAATACATTCATAAGTTAGAATGGCCTAGTCAAAGGTCAGACCTAAATCCAACTGAGAAGCTGTGGTATGATTAAAAACTATTTTCCATAGAAGCTTTCCATCCAAACCGCCTGAGCTTGAACACACAGCCACAAAACACCAGTGTCACAAGTTTGTGGTTTTGGTGTGTTGAAACATGGGAAAAGGTGTGAATACTTTTGCAAGACACTTTCACATGTGAATGCCAGATGCAGATCTCCTTCAATTCAAGATTTATTTTATCTCTCCAGCTCAAGACAACATTTTCCACAGATTCGAGAGTACAGAACATGTTTGATATTCTTCTTGATGAGGAAATGGACAAAGAAAAAAAGGAAAAGGTTGGTTCTGCGATTATCTACAAACCTCTTTCAGTGGTTTGTAGATAAAGGAAGTTAAAAAAAAAAGCTCAATATTGGTATTGTTAGCTTATGGAAATTCATTGGGATTTTTGCATGATCTATTATTCCTGTTTTTTACACCCAGGCGGCCAACAACCTGATTGTGTTGTCGAGAGAAGACGCTGGAGCAGAGAGAATCTTTCAGAACAACGGGGTGGCTCTGCTGCTCAACATGGTTGAGACTGGGAAGCCAGAAATGATCCTGTCTGCAGTCCGAACTCTGTCGGGAATGTGCACTGGCCACAAAGCTCGGGTCAGTCATGCGAAAGGACGAAATGGGAGGAAAAATACAAATTTACAATAGAGGTTGGAGCAACCAAAGTTCTGTAATCCACATTTCGCTCCACTTAACAGGCCATGGCTATTGTCAACATGGTGGGTGTTGATAAGATCTGCAGCATTATGGCACTGGACAACGAAGAAATTGTGCTGGCAGCATGTAACCTCTTCCAATGCATCAATGACTCTCTCACTGGTGGAGACACACGGGATTATGGGAAGGAAGCATCTTTAGTTTTGGGTAACAGAAAAACTTAAAACATTTAAATCAAATATTCAGAAGGCCATTCTGTTGTTTGTATTTATTTTTAATATAGTAATATATTGTTATCTTTACCTACAGATGCATCTAAAGATTTGAAAACCATTCTCCTTGCTCTCCTGGAGATGATATCCAATAAGAAGGTCTCAGGTCATGGCAGAGACCAGGCACTGAACCTCCTCACCAAAAACGTCCCTTGTAGAGACAAAAAAGAGAGAGACCACTCCAAGACCCTTTTCACCATTGACCACGGTGAGCCAGGCCTCTCCATGTGAGATCCTCTAAATTTCTGGCGGAAGCTCAGTTTTCATAACGAGACGCACGTCTTTATTTGCCAGGTCTGAAGAAGATCCTGAAGGTCTGCGGTCAGGTTCCCGAGCTGCCGGATCAGCTCCCTCTGACGGAGAACACGCAGCTGATCGCCAGCGTGCTTCTCAACAAACTCTACGACGACCTGAAGTGTGACCCGGAGAGAGCCAACTTCAAGGAGATCTGCGATGCATATATCAAGTATGTGTGAAGATGTGGGCCAAATTTTGGACCTCTGGGTAAAAATGTGTGAAAAGCCTTAAAATATATCAACATCACCATAAAAAAATTTCCAACTTTCTATAAAAAACATGCTATTTTTACAGAAAGTCTCTTGTGATCCCCTTTAATCAACAGGACAGCACTTTGTCTTCTTCTATGACATTTTATTCACTCTGCAAAGAGGGTCATTCTTAATTTAGAAGGACGCTCATTAAGAAACTTCAAATAAATAAACACTCTGGTCAGTTTGCCATTGCGCGCCATTTCCCACCTTCTCCACTTCTTTGCTGCAGATCTAAAATTGATCCCAACAACATGGATAAGACTCTTCATGCCATCAACACCATCTCAGGGCTGCTGCAGGGTCCCTTTGAGGTGGGCAACTCTCTGGTGGGACAGCAGGGCGTCATGGAGATGATGGTGGCACTGTGTGGCTCAGAGCGGGACGTGGACCAGATGGTCGCCGTGGAGGCGCTGATCCACGCCTCCACGAAGATGAGTCGCGCCAGCTTCTTCATCACCAACGGCGTGTCGCTGCTTAAGGACATCTACAAGAAGACGAAGAATGAGAAGATTAAAATTCGTGCCCTGGTGGTGAGTGAACCAAAACCGGAATGAATGAATAAGATTCAATTTTGTCATATTTCAACCATTGATGTCAGTGCACTGGTGTTTTCAAAAATCTGAAAATGTTAAAAATGCTCAAAACACTTGATGCATTTACACTTTCTGAAAGACTAAAAAAAGAAGAAAACCATGAGAGGTTTTGCTTGAGATTTACCCCAATTCATGTAGGGAACACAGCAAACATATGGAAGAAGGTGGGAAACTTTATGTGTGGTAGAAAACTAACAATGCATATAAGAATGAGCTCAGCATTCACAGAGTGACACAAATCAAAAACATATTTAAATCAATTAGATTTAAGTATAATTGAGAAGGCAAATAATCTCAGCTTGTTTCCATCCGATCTGACTGATTTGTCACATGAATAACTTTCTTTCCACTTCGCAAATATGCAGTACTTCCTGTTAGTCACACAAAGTACAGAAGTTTGTGGTTGTTATTTAACTAAACTGGGTAAATATTCAAGAGGTGTACACACTTTTGCAGGATACAGTTTTTTTTTTGTTTTGTTTTTTTTGTAGGAAAAAGAGTAATTCCAGCTACAATTTTAAAGTGATGGAGCAAAACACGTCATCTCATTTTGTTTTGTTTTGTCTTGTAAACTTTGAAGCTAACTATGTCCATCTCCCCTGCAGGGTCTCTGTAAACTGGGTTCAGCTGGAGGTGATGATTACGGCTTAAGGCAGTTTGCTGAGGGTTCCACTGAGAAACTGGCCAAGCAGTGCAGAAAGTCAGTTCTCAACACTTGGATTTAATATAACATTAAGCATAAAATACGCATATAAACAGTTGAAATGCAACTACTGCAAGTATTACTGTCTCATATATCATTATTTGTTTTGCCAGGTGGCTTTGTAATCCCCAGATTGATTCCAAAACAAGGAAGTGGGCTATTGAGGGTCTTGCCTATCTGACTAATGATGCTGACGTTAAAGATGACTTTGTGGAAGATGAGCTTGCAATGAAAGCCATGTTTGAGCTGGCAAAGGTACAGTCGTCAGATCATATTGTTGTACATTGTGCATCCAATGAGTCATTATGTTTCAGTTGGGGGGAGGAGTATACTTCCTATATGTATATAATGTATGTGCACTCCCTATGCTTGAACTGTGTAATAATTACATTAATTACCTCAGAATGTTCCACAACTTATGAAGTAAATAGTTTGAAACTTTAATTTGAAACAGCTAGCATAGCTGCAAGCAAAATATACTGACAGCATAATTAATCTGCACTACTTTTCCTCTCTGATTTTTAGTCTAGGGATAAGACAATCTTATATGCTGTGGCTTGCATTTTGATAAACTGCACCAACAGCTATGATAAGAAGGAAATCATCCCTGAGCTGGTTCAGCTAGCCAAGTTCTCTAAGCAGCATGTGCCTGAGCAACACCCCAAGGTAAGACCACAAGAGGAAACTCAGACCTCGTTTATGAGTGACTTTTGCAGAAAACGCCGTATGCATGCTGACATGTGAGCACAAACCTTGCAAGCAGTTTTTGTCCTGTTTCCTCAGGACAAGAAAGACTTTATTGAGAAGAGAGTAAAAAGGCTGCTGAAGGCTGGAGTCATTTCAGCTCTTGCTGTCATGGTCAAAGCAGACAGCGCTGTCTTGACTGATCAGACGAAAGAGATGTTGGCACGGTAGGAAATACATGTGGAATTCCTTTTAAAAGTTTCGTGACGTCTTCACGTAGCACAAATAATGCCCCCACCTCCACCCTCACCCAGATAAACCTGTCTTTCCTGTGTCTCTCATCAGCGATGAGAGACTCTTTGCTGTTTTCTAATTTGTATTCATTTTTGACTAATTATTTTGGGTTACAGTGCTTACAGTGGTGCAGTACCTTGCTAAAGTATAAATGCTACTTGAAACTTTCCATAAATTGTTATGTTCAAAATTCAATGTATGCTGTTCTGATTTTATGTGATAGATACGGTGTACACCTCACTCAGGCTTTTTATTTGCAAACATGTTTCAAACCATGTATCATCTTCCTTCCACTTCATAGCAGTACTGTGTGTTGCTTCCTCTAACATATAAGTTATGAAGTGAAGCTGGTGGCTGAAAAATGTGCTAAAGTTCAAGTGACGTGATCAAGGCAATGCACCTCCTTGGAGTCTGAAATTATTTTCTAAACAAATCTGCAGGGTTTTCTTGGCACTGACTGAAGATCCAAAAGATCGTGGCATGATAGTGGCCCAGGGAGGGGGAAAGGTGAGTCATGCACCCATGAGATGAACACATCAAATGTATTGGGAAATAGTTATGTTTCCAAGCTGAAACTGTCTTGGACAAACCTGTTTTTGTTTTGTTATTGGTTGCGAACCTTCTGTGTCTCCCTCCTTCTTGTCATTGTTCTTGAATATATCATAATTTTAATCTCTTGTGCCCTCAGGCTCTCATACCTCTTGCCCTTGAAGGTACAGAAAAGGGGAAGGTGAAAGCAAGCTTTGCACTCGCCAAAATAGCTGCTGTATCCAACCCGGAGATTGCTTTCCCTGGAGAAAGGGTAAAACTCTAAACTTTAGCTGTTTTCTTCATTCAGTGTCCATGAGATTCATCCCTACATCTTAACTTCCTATCTTCTCACGTTTTAATTTTTTTTTTAATTTTTTAATTGATTATTTACTTAGCATTCTATTCGACTATTTTCTTTGTCTTTGTCATTTTAAGTTTCACCTGCACAGTAGAAACAGTTCTCTGGTGTTAAAACCTCAGTTCTTGTGGGACTCTTGTTTTTAACAGGTATATGAAGTAATACGACCTCTTGTCAGCCTGCTGCACACAGACAAAGAGGGGGCAGAGAACTATGAGGCTCTCCGAGGACTCACCAACATGGCTGGTTTCAGTGAAAAACTAAGGTAGCATTTTGTCTCATGATGCTGCGGTTGCTTTACAGGAAAATGTTTTTTTTTTTTTTCAAAAATCACTTCCCAAAAGTGCTTCAGCTGCTTGCTTTAATGTTTCCTCTTGCTTCTCTTGCAGGGTAAAACTGGTGAAGGAGAAAGCTTTGCCAGAGATCGAGAACCACATGTTTGAAGAGAATGAAAAGATCAGACTGGCTGCCACTGAATGCATGTGCAATCTAGTAACATGCAAAGAGGTGAGAACAAACGGGACAACACTGAGATTGTTTACGCACGGATGATGCATGGCAAATGCGGATGAACAAAAGTTGACGAGAAAATCGATTCTATGTGTTGCCAGGTCCAAGCTCGTTACCTTGAGGATGGCAACGATAAGTTGAAGCTGCTGGTGTTGCTCTGTGGAGAGGATGATGAAAAACTTCAGATAGCTGCAGCTGGAGGTCTGGCCATGATCACTGCTGCTGAGAAAAAGCTTTGCACCAAAATGACTCGTGTGGTATGAACTACTAGAATCTGCTTTCACTCTTATTTATTTATGAAGAGGGTAAGATGATGAGTGAGTGTTCATTTCCTCCCAATCAGACAGTACAGTGGCTGGAGATCCTGCAGAGGTTATGCCTCCACACCAACCCCAGCGTCCAGCACCGAGGCCTGGTGATTGTGTACAACATGCTAAACTCTGACGACTTCGAGTTGGCTAAGAAACTGATCGAGAGTGAGATGCTGGAAATCCTCACTGTGATTGGCAAAGCAGAGGACAATCCCAAGAGGCAGGATGCTATTGACGTGGCACGCACATGTCTGGTCAAAGCCATGGAACTCGGTCTCATCAAGCCCTTCACAAGTCCTTCATAAGCAAGAAAAAAAAAAGAAAAATGGCTCAAACAACAGCAATTTTTTTATTTTTATTTCTTAACTTATTTACTTCCTCAGAAAGAGACATTTTGTTCAGATAGTTTAAGTACGCATCAGTCTGCAGCTCAATATCTAAATATGTTCCTCGAAAATTAAAGGCCACTGTTTTGTTTTCTATAATAATTTTGTAGAGTTAGCTTACAGTGAGAAACTGTTTTCCAGTGTGCAGCTTCTTTTCTTACATTTGTCTGTACTTGCGTTGATGAAATTACTTGTTAGTGCTGATTTGTAACTTGGCTTTATCTTTTTTTAAACTGACTTGTTTGCATAACTTAGATTTCATGTTAATTAAACACATGTCAAATAAACATCATTTACAGTGCTATGACTTTTGCACTTTATTTTTTTCCAGTCTGTCACACAAATGTTTAAGATCATAAAAAGACAATTTAGTATCAGACAAATACTGCAATGTAATTGTCTGATGGTGGACTTCCACATTGCGTGAGTTTGTGTGGTGATCAGACAAACTGCAAGACACCAGTCCAGATTTGGGGGCAGTTCCCTTTAATCAACATGACAATCTGGAGATATTAGCGCAATAGTAGTTTTAGAATTGCACATCATGTTCATAACAAAACATTGTGTTTACTACCACCAAATGTTATAATGGCGTAATAATGATTTGAGTGACAATATCCAAACACCTGTCATTGATACAGAAAGGAAAACATAAACATCTGAACAATGTAAATGCAAGGATTGTCTGTTTTGTACTGGAAGATTGAGATGTGACGAAGAGCAAAAGAATGTCAGCTGGTCTGTTTGTCAGGTAGTCCAGGTGTTTGTTGAGTTCTCCACCTTAACTGGAGAAAATCAAAGAACATGATCCTCACATGATCCTCAGTGTGTTTACTATAGCAGGGGTATACTGCCTATCACCAGCACCATGGTGAAACTGTAGCGGTTGTAGGTCGCTTATTCAGGGGCCAACAAAGAAACAAGGAATCCGATGCCAAGGCAGGGCGTTTTTGTAGAAAATGTTTTTAAATAGCCCTTTTGTGCCATTGATACGTTCATGAGAAGAGACTAGAGATGCGCATTTTATTGCTGGAAAAACAGGAACTTTGTTGAGTTTCTCTCCCAAGTCCGATTTTAGAAACAGCTTTGAGGTTGTTTTTTTTTTTCTAAAGTCGCTTGCAGTTTTAATGAGTCACTGTGCTTGCGGTTTTTTGGGGCTTGGAAATAAGCAGACTCCGTCTTGACATCCTGTCCATCAAATCCTATTTACAGGTTTCCAGACAATGCAGGAAAACACAAAAACACACACGAATTACAATTTTTATTTTTTTATTTTTTGTACTGTTGTAACTATTAAACAATCTCCCCTTCAGCTCAACATTATAAGTGGATATTACATTGTTGATGTTACCATTATAAAATAACTTGCAATTAAGTTTCGGCAAAAGGTCAATGGAATTTTCACAGGAGGCGGAGCGCTGTTGTTAGTGAAAGTCACTCAAAACAAATTACTTTTAATGTACTTGAGCTACTTTCCAAATTAAGTAGAATACATAATGAGTGACGGAGGAAACTGTAACCTGAGCCTGATACAGTCACCGACTCTTTGGCAGGGGAGGAAATAACGCAAGAACGAAGCGGGGAGGCGGGGAAGCGGGGCAACTTATCAGAAACTGCACATTGCAGAATGAGCGACCGCAGGGACGAGCCTTAGCCATTGTCTTTGTCACAGATCGTACTTATCTTAATGTACGAAAATTAGTCTTAACGTTTATCCACAGAAGGTGAAAATCAGTCGAACATCGAACTTAAAGCTTCCGACGTGATTCGCCGGTGAACGCGCTGCTCTCCGCTCGGGAGATGAACCAGGTAGGCTCTTGGTTCCACATTAAAGGAATTGTTGGAGTTAGGAAAATCTACGAACAGCTGACTTTGGGAGGATGACATGGTGAAGCTGAATGACGGTAATCCTCAAATCAGAGAATCAATTAGTTCCTAGTTCTGTGCACGAAGGACAACTTATCAGCCTGAACTTGACTGAGATGACTTGATACCTAACGGCATCGTGTCTTCAGCAGGGAGGGGTGTGTGTGTGTGTGTGTGTTTGCGGGGGAAGCCCAAACACAAGAAACATATGCAAATATATGTAGCACTGCTTCAACATATATTTACAGTAGAAATTTGCCATCGAGGAAATGACTCAAGCAAAAGTGAAGAAGTACTTTGTAAATAGGTTACTCAAGTAATGATACATTTTTATTTGATATCTAAAAAACATGTCAGACAGACAAAAATATATGTTGTGAATTATGTTGAAGTATTATAGTAAACTGCCATTTACAAGATTTTTTAAAAAGGTGTATCATATGAATGATAGAAGTTCATATAATCTGAACTTCTAACATTCAGATAGTGAGAAGCTGTAATTTATGATATTGCTACAAATATGCTAAAACAGAAATCTCCCTTTAGGTGCAGTGGAGCAACAATATTTCAGCCAAAATGCATTTTTGCACCCAGTTGTCTGCAGCAACCTTTGCCGTGGGAAGTAAGTGTCTGAGAACTGACCAACTTTAAACTTCACTCATTGGCCACCAGCCAACAACCTTTGTTTTGCGTCATGTTTTTGTTTCCATAGTATTTAGCATATCTTTGCGGCTTGCTTTTGGAGAAGCAACGAGTCTTCCAACCACCACAGGTCATAAATGTCTATAACTCAGACTTATCTCACGATGATGCATCAAAATCTTCATGTGAAATGTTTTCTGCATGATTTTACAGGTGCCAAGGATTCATTTGAGCTCTTTTACTGCACTTCTGCAGGATGTGCTGCCAATGTGAAAAAAGTGTTTTGCAATGACAAGCTCATTCAGCATGACCACCTTCCAGATTGCTCAGGACCTCCGCTTCTCTATAAAGTGTGCCAGCATGATGGCCGTGCATATGTTTCCACCCCAGTAGGGACCAAGTGTGAATTTGAGGAGGAGAGTGCATACATTCCAACAAACAAATGTGCAGGTAATGTCACATGTAATTAAAGAATTCCACAAATGATCCAAAAGAAAATGTGCATTTATAAAAAAAATAACTTGACATTGTAATATATGATATCTGGTTTTGTAAATCAATTAACACTTTTCTGTGTCTTTCTTTCTATAAGACGTTGACCCCATTTGCCTTTGGATTCATGGCAAGTATTGATTGAGAACTCCATTCAATGTTCATATTTTATTTGAACATTAAGTGGAGTTTTTAATCCAACATTTCAGCTACATCCTCATCACCAACCACTTCAAACACTGGGAAGGAAGCAGCGGGAGTTAATCCAGGATACATCGTCCTATGCATCCGTGAGTTAAAATCGTCATCTAGCCCTGAAAGGTTATCCTCCCTATTTATAAGAGATTTGTCGTTGTTCATATGAAGTGCTTACATTGCCAATGTAAGCATTTTGAAAATGCTTACCGTTGAAAAATAGAATAGAATAATCAAAAGGTGGCAGTGTCGCTACAGGTTCCTAATTAATGAAGCCATAAGCTTGACGCCTTCCATCTTTCCCCTTCATCTCACTTGACGACAAAACCCCCCCAAAACAAAACGAAATCTTGATACGTTGAACTGTTTACTTTAGAAATAAAAACAGTACAAAATGCTACATTCCACACTAATAAAGAGTAAATAAGGAAGAGAAAGAAAAAGCGAGGTCAAAAAACTGTGTGGCTTTACTCCAACTGCCCAACTCCTTGTCTTTAGCCACACTCCAAATCTTCAACTGCAATTAGATATGCAAATCCACAAGATGTCCCCAGAAACTGAATTTGGGGTTTGTAAGGAAGGTTTTCATTACATGTAAGAGAACATTTTAAATGTATTGACTTATTTACTTTGATTGGCTGACCTCCGGTTCTGGGAAAGACCAAATAGAGAGGGGGAGTAAAACACTGCGACTTTTTAGAATTTGATAATGGGAGTTATATTTATAGGGATATTTTTAGAAATGAAATGATGATGAAATGAGGAGTGTTGAATATGATGATGTATTGTTTTGTTTGTGTATATGTATTTTGTTTATCCTGCTTTTGGGGGTTGTGGATTGGTGCAGCCAGGGACTATGAAAGCCTACAGGTTGCCCACGTCAAGAGAGTGGGTGTGGCTGCTGCGGGACGCATTCCCCCTTTGTGTGCATGACTGTTTGTTGGTTTGTTAAATGTGGGGAATTAAACACCTGGTGGCTGGCACTATATCTCTCCGCCTCAAGACTCTTCTTTTTTAAGCCTGCCGCTAAGGGCCATTCTAATAGGGTTCTACAGTTGCTTTGCAAATGACATAAACATGCTGGTTCTTTGAACCGGTACTCTGTACTTACAAATATTCATCTCAGTGACAGGGAGAATGTTGTACCCTCTCATATATGTTGTTGATGTTTCAGAATGAACAAAAAGTGACACAAGAAGCAGTAAAACTCCCAATGGATCCATTAACCCCTTCATTAGGTGCTATTCTAACTCGCATGTTCTTTCTGTAGATGTGTGACTCTTTTGTGGGTACTCAGGTTTTCTCCCACAGTCCCGTCAAATTCCTTGTTATAGTGAACTGGTTTGTCAGATTTTTCCTTCAGAATTATTAAGTGTGTGTTTGTTTGTTTGTTTGTTTGTAACACCTTGTGGGGACCATTTTCCTGACATACCATGTTGTGGGAACCCTTGTGGGGACTGAGGCCTGGTCCCCACGAGGGAAAATGCTGCTTTTGGGTCAGGGGTTAGATTTAGGACTATGGTGTGAATTGAGTTTTGGTTATGTATGTGATGAGTAGGGTTAGGATAAGGGAAAGGTTTTAAGCTATGGAAATGAGTGGAAGTGAATGGAAAGTCCCCACAAAGATAGCCACGCAAACATTTGTGTGTTTGTGTGTGCATGGTAGTTTGTTTTGTGACAAACTGGGGACCTGTGCAATGTATGCTTGCAGCCTGTCTCTTGCCAAATGACATTGATGAAAGTTAAATCTGAGAAGTTTGGCTTTTTGTTACTGACCCGTCTTGCTTGCTGTGATTTGTTCACTTGCTTCATTGGGGGCCAAAATATCATTGTAAAGGCTGGTGTTAAGGTAAGATCAGAATTTTTATATCTTCTCATTTTGGAGAAGATATTAAAATTCTTCTCATTTTAATTGTTACATGTGTCCTAAATATCAGATTTTTCATTCCACAGTTGGTATTGTTGCACTTCTGGCTGGTGGTGTAATATGTTACCGTCGATGCAGCCAAGGGCCAAACTAGCAGCAAAACAGGTACAACAGGTGTTGTTATAAGATGATTTTAAAGTGATAGCCAGATGTGACATATTGATGCTAATTCAAATTCATTTCAGAGACTCTGAAGAGGGTTGACAATTAGCAGTGATCCAACCTTCTGGATGCACAACTGTGAGGTTTGTGGAAAAAAAAGTTAAATGTCTCAGCAACTCATTACATTGGTGTGAATTTTATTTTTTAAAGTTAACATTTCAATTTTTCAGGGATGCAGAAGTTGCTTTACAAGTGGACGATGACACTATACCTCAATGTGGATGTGGGGATTAGCTAAATTCTCTTTGTTACGGCACAGAACAGCACTTTCATCCGCTTTTAATATGAAAGGAGTTTTATAAATAAAATTGATCTGATATTATGCCATCTCTCCGCCATCTTGACCAATAAGGCTGACTCCGATTCTTTGAACTTTTCCATGATGTCACACAAGCAAGCAGTGCGTTTGAGGTGTTACTTTGAAATTCATGCCAATGCGTCTATTTTGTTGTCTCAGGTGTTATGAAATAACCTGTTGGATGCCTATGAAGCCATGGAATCGTCATCTTGCTTTGTTTAAAGATATAATTGTCATAGGAAAGGGATTTTTAAAAATGTAAACATGAATAAAATTATGTATCTCATTATTCTGGGTTTTTGGAAATATAAATACAGTAATCTTGGCAATCCTAACTCACCTGAAACAGGGCCATTTTGTTGTGACAATGAGATCAAAAATAATGGCTATGTGTTATTTACCATACAATATATGTGAGCTGCAAGTACTGGGCAACATAAACCTATACTTACTATTAGGCTGTCAAAACAAATCCCAAGAAGATCATTTTTTATTTTTAAACGTGAAGTTCAAGGCGGCATACCTAAATTAGGCTCATGAAATTGTTACAATTACATTTTGTAATTCGGGATCAGGCCAGTAGGTGGTGGTATTGAGTCGTTTTTTTTTTTATCTTGTGGTGCACTGAGGAAAATAAAGCTGTAAAAAAAGGAAAAAAAAAAAGAAAAGAGAGGCAGGAACAGGCAGTAGAGTCACACAGGCTGTCTGCTGTGGAGGGAAGTACAGCAAACAGTACATCACACTGAACCGCATTCATTCATCTGCTGGAGATCCTCTGCTTGAAGAAGAACAAGCAGCAGCAGCAGAAGAAGAAGGCTCTGCGAGGACCGCCGCAGCCTCCCTGGGAAATATTTCTACAGGATTAACGAGAAGAAGACCATTTCTGCTCGTTTTCATCAGGGAGACCCGCCGCTGGAGGTACGACGTCTGTACTTGTTCGCCCGCAAAGTTTAGTGCAACTTAGTAGAAACAGCGGAGGGACCGTGACGTGTCGTGTCTCAGGTGCCCTGGCGACAGGTGAAAAACTGCAGGTGTGATTAGACGGGGAGACCCGAGATTCTGCCCCCCGATACAAAGTGTCCTCAACCGAGGGTGGACGCAGGTCCTCGATGAGAGAAGACGGGTTGTCTTCGGGTTTTGGATTGCAGGCAGTGATTTCACTAGAATCTGTCGCTTGTGAATTATAATCCATATTAGTGAAATGCGTTTTTTCCCCCCTCTTCTTGTTGTTGTTGTTATTGTTGTTGTTGTCAGCTTCTCAGACTTGCTTAGAAACAATCGGATGGACAATGACGCAAAGCCTTAAATTGTGCAACTTGTGTTTTGTAATGAATTCTTCAAAAAAAAAAAAGTGGGATATTTATAGGTTCATGCCAATGAGTTTCAGTTGATCAATTTCTCGGGAACTGAATGCAGCCTTCTTTTAAATCCCTTCGTCACAGAGTGCGTGTGTGTCTGTGTGTGTGTGTGTGTGTGTGTTGTTTTTCTTTATGCATCTCTTCCCATCATCACAGCTCTTTACGTGAACGTGATACATTTCTGTGCTGGTGACTGGATCCTGGGCTCTTCACATTTCCCTCTTCAGACCCTCTGAGAGAGTCACCAGGCTGTGACAGATATACAACAGCCCTGCCTGACCAAAGATACAGCAGGTTATGCCCCTGAAGACAGATTGATTCCTTCCAGTGGCTTGGTTTTTGTTTTTGTTTCATGTTGTTAACTTGCTTGCTGTATCTCACCTTTTAATTAAACAAGAAGGAAATATAGCAATCATAAAGATTTTTCCACAATTATAAAATGCCACTAGCTTCTGCTGCATTCATCTAAGACGCCTTTATTAACAAGTTATCTGTGTGTACTCTATTGACTTTTCTTGAGTTTATCTAATGCTTATGCATATCTGGACATTATCCATCTTTTTCAGATAGTATTTGCACTGGAAGGATCTAAACTAGTGAATACAATATAGTAAAAACAGCATGTGTTTAGCAATGAAAATGTAGCACAATACATAGAACATCCGCTGAAGCGTTCGATGTACTCGGAGTTGTAAAATACAAATCAGACCATCCCAAACCAGCCTGTATAAGCCCATATATCTGTCTGTGTTTATCTTTATGCAACTCCTTTATCGTCCTCATTTGACTGAGAGGCTTCATGCCCACAATGTTTGAAAGGGAAAACATGCAAATTTCCATCGGGCCTTTGGGTGTAACACGCTTTGCTGGATGTTGGTAAAACGCCGTTTCCTTTTGAGATTTTATGCAATAAATTAAAGCGGCAAAAAAAAATTATACTTGGTTTTCCATTTATAGAAAAATAGTTTAGTTTGGATCTGTTTGATCAAAGTTGGAAAGAGTATGGTACAACTAATCAGCCAAGGTTTTTTTTTACCTAAGCTAATGGGTCAGACAAGAAGAGCGTTAATCAGAGAAGCAGTAAAGGCTTGTGGTATCTTTGAAGGAGCTGTAGAGAATAACAGCTCAGTTGGGAAGGAAAATCAACCTGGTGGTGTAGCACTACATAATGGTGCTACACTGCTATGTAGCACCATTCCAGCTATGCAACATAGTGATGGTAGCATCATACTGCGGGGATGCTTGTGCTGTTCAGAGACCCTCTTTATCCAGTCTGACTTAGGCTGAAACATTTGGGTCTCTAAATGTGCTAAGCCATAGGAGACCTGCAGCTGCAACTGCACTAAAAAGGGTTTACAAATGATTGACTCAAAGGGGAGCTGCATAACAATGCACCGTACATTTTGTACACGTATCATTTTCACGTAGGGTTGGCTTCTTTCTTAAAATTACAATGAAGTAGTGATGTTTGAGTTTATATGGTGATAAGGTGGTTTGCATGTTACAGTGAACATATGTATGCAGTTAGAGTGGTTTCCTACATGATTAGCAGTTGCATTTACGCCAAAAAGCCCCGTTGTTACATCTAAAGACATCTGTGGAGCTTCATGTGTAACAATTACAGGTGCAACAATTAACATCTGCCGGTCCTTTCAGAGCAGTCTTGTGATTTCTGGGTCAAAGAGCTAAGGCACCATGGGAACTCGGTGGTGATACAGCAAAAATAACAATATGAGACTTATTAAAGCGGTTACGTAACTCGCCAGCTTCCCTTCTGCCATTCCTGATGACAGCTTGACTGTAACTGTCCACTGAACTGTTTGGACACACATACATGTAGTGTCTCGTCACATTCATCATTCTCAGATAAAAATGCCTGTCGGTCCTCTCAGAGGGAAATTCCACACTTCATTATGTTTGCGTGCAGGCCAGCTAAAACTGAGGTCTGATAGCTGCTGTCAGAACATCTCACTTAGAGTCAGTGATAATGCGCTCCACAAGCTGAAAGGAACTTTCTGCTACACTCAACAAGAATTTAGAGTCATTTATCCGTCCGTCCGTCCATACCTACCTACCTACCTACCTTTTCTTATACCCTTGTCCTTAGTCGGGTCGGGAGGTGCTGGTCAGATTAATTTATTTCCACTTAACTTCAGAACATAACAGCAAACAATTCTGCCTGGCCCTTGCAGAGATCATCTTTGCGCAGATCGGTCTGTTAAAGGCTATCAAATGTGTATTCCTGCTTTTAATAAGTAGGATGTCTGAGCTACTGGCTCACACAGCTGGTGTTTATTAACTAAAGAATTGTTGCTCACGATATTTTATGAGACTGACATGCAAATAGAGCAGCCTCCGTGATTGACAAATCGCTTGTAAATATGCCGTATTTATGTCGTGTGAGCTAAAACCATCCCTCTCAGATGTGATAGCTGTTATTGGGATTGTTGCCACCTACAACTTTTGGGTTATTACGTGCTAAAAAAGTTGGAGGACAATCAAATTTATGATCAAGTTGACCCACTTCCTTTAGAGACCTGATCCACCTTTGTGAAGCATACGGGTGAGCAGTGTACAGTATGAACTGATGAACTGGTGTCCCACTCTCCTTTTTTTCCTTTCTCTCTCTGTCTCTCTCTCTCTGTGTTATCTGTTTTATTGTCCTCACTCGCTGGCCAGCCTCCACTCATGTCAGCACATACCTCATACGGCTCTGACTGCCGTTTGCACTCAGTCAGGAGTCACAACACTGTAATTAAGTCACTTTTTGTTGTAGGGACTATTAGAAATTGTCTGGGGTTTGGCAGCTTCCCTGGGATTTCACACAATCATTATCCAAGTTATAGACAGAACCAAAACTAGCATGGATAATATGCAGGTTCTTCTATATATCTGTATTTATTAGAACTTAGTATTATATGTAAATAACAAAAAATGTTTAAAAATAGCAAATTCAGAATAAACATGCATTACCGATCATCCTTTCTATTCATCTCTCTTGAAAGGGAAATATGTCAAGTCAATAATTAAGAGTCAGTCATTTCACTTCTCATAATAGTTAATCTAACAGTGAGCAGCACCGCTAACTGAAACAGGACTCTGAGTTCACCTTCAGAATGCTTTGGATTAATCTTATCTCGGGTGCTCTAAAATGAGCACAAGCTCCCATTATTACAGTTTTATTGAATTACATCCACATATCCATCCTTCACTACCCCTGACCTTTCAAATATGCGAATCTGTGAATACACGAGGACTCCTCGTGGGTTTGAGGGATTAAAGTTTATTCATCAGATTTTGCACTTGAGGCTCTGTGGGAACAGAGTGGTCTTCTCTGTACATCTACATGAGTCTATTTCATTCATAAAAGCGCACAATGTTTGATAAACGTTGATGCAGAAAATTACCAGACCTTGGAAATAAAACAAATTGTGCAAAATGAGAATAAGCTGGTTACTGATATGTAGATATATAAGCCAAAAATGACATGTGTTGTGCTATTTTTACAGTTTAAAGTTATTTTTATTTAGATGCCAGAGAAAGTGACACAGTGAATGAAGTTTTCTCCATCTGCATGAGACAGTGTAACAAGGTCTTGGTCAAGTAGTTGAAACAATGCACAAAGCTTTTAATAAATGCTTTTCCTTCATACTATTAATATTAGTGATAATATATTTATATTAGTTAATGTAGAATAATTTTTTTAAGCACTGGTTTAGAAATATGCTGCAAACACAATAACCCTTTGTCCAGTTTTCGCTCTCATGTAGCAGTATTTAAAACCAAAATGAAACGTGTGTGCTGCAGATTTGTTGGACTTTGCAGATTTTTTGAACGTGACAAATCAAAGACAAAAACTCCCCAAAACTATGTTGTTGCTAAAAAAATTTCAGTGGCCAGCAGTCACAGCCCTTTATGTAGTTTTTATCATCTTTAGCCATCAAATTAATAAATGGTCTAACCTTTCCGTTTTGTCATAGTTACCAATTTGTACCTCCATTTTATGGACTCATTACCATTTCTCAGCTGCAAGCAAAGTATTTCATAGCCACATATTTTAACCATTGTGGATCAGTTATTTTGTTGGATTTTTATGTTAAACTTTGTAATACACTATATCTCCACACACCTGGTTCCTGATCCCTGTTTAAACCAATCAACCCTTCTGAACATTTTTTGTCTTTTATTAGATTATGATTTCATTTCAAGGTGAGCCCTGGCTGACAGGTATTATTTATTCTACTCACGTAAACACATTACATTAGTCTACGAGCAGAATATAAAGATTTAAATTGTCTGATGTCAGATGGGTGTGAAACGCTCCGCTGGCGGCTATGAATTGATACCCAGTGAGCCAGAAATGCCCACTGGCAGACAGCTCCTCTATAGCGTCAAACAAGTTGGGTACAAAACGACCAGAACTTCAAAGGCGTGAAATGGCGCCGGGGCGAAAAGATCAGAACTACTCAAAATTTCTCACATGCATACAAACAGAAAGTTGAATCTTTTGAAGACTGTCCACAAACATCCGCGTGCAGTCCGGGGGTCTGTTTCAAATCCTCATTATTTACTTCAAAGCTATCCGTTGGATCTTAATGACCTCTGCTTGCCTGGTCTGGCCAATCGACTCATGGGCACCAGCTTTGAAAGGGCGAGGGAACATTATCGGAGGGGGCCTGCAGGGACGTTTAGCTGGTAATTGTCCTGTACTGAATCCCGGTCGGTTGGCTGAAAGCTGCTGGCTGAGCATTAAGCTGGCAGCCTCACAGGAATGTATATCACTCAGATATTTGTTGTTGTTGTTTTAGTCCTTCGTAGTACCCGCTCTCACCCTTCATCCCTCCCACTTCCCTTATAATGACGAAGTTTGCAGAGGCCCACTCAGGGAGTCAGAGTGGGAAAGTGGGAAGGAAAGATCACAAGATGAAAGGGAGAGCTGAGAGAAGACACCTGGGCGGGGGGACGAGCGAGACAAGAGGAAGAGTTCTCGTCTTTATCTGTTGCAGCTTGTGTCTCGTTCCTTGATGAAATGATTAACCTCTTAGAATCATTGGGCCATTTCTGTTTACTGTAATACTTCTGGATAATAAAACTTTCTATCTCCCTCGAGGATTTACTGAGGGAGAGCGGACCTTTGGACCCTGGAAGGGCCTGGCTGAGCTGGGAAACCCTGTCTCTTATTGTATTTGTGCCATTTGTTTTCCCTGGACGATGACGTTAGGACACGAGGCTCTGCTGGATGCCTGGTGATGGATATATCTGCTGTCTGAGGAGGGAAAAAAAGCCTGCTTTAATACGTCGTCATTTCAGAGAGTGGCGTGTTGTTCCCTATCACGCTCATTGGCCCTTCTTTTGTTTGCTTCTGTATCTTTAGGGAACATTGTCTTGGTTTTTTTTCTCTATATATTCCTGTCCCTGTGTTTCACTCGATGCTCCCTCCCACTCTGTTCCCTCGAATGAATCATGTGACTCTCCGGACACGGAGGGTGACCTCCTCCTTGCTGCTTCCCATGCAAAGACGGACTCGGGTGAAAGTGATGAATGATGATCTGATTTTCAGAAACACAAGCTGAAGTCACTGGGCATGCAAAATAAAATGAACACAACGCTTCTTTAGTGGTTTAATTGTGTAATAACTGCAGTTCTTCTTTTCTCTTCTATAAGAGTAACATTATTATGTTACTGAGTGTCTCATCAACCACAAGAAAAGGAACGGCTGAGTATTTACACACCTTTCGTGTCGCATTTCCTCATTGTCATCGTCTTCCTCCCTTATGTTTACCACTCCCAACCCTCTCGTTAGGCCCCTGGTCTTGTCATATTTAAAAGGTCAAACCCCTCTACCCTCCATGACACACACCCACACACACACACTCTCACAGTACGAGTACCTTCAGTTAGCCTAGTCACAAGAGCCTAAAAACAAGTGCAAAGTTTGGTACTGATAGGGTTATGGGTTGCTATTTTGTGTTTAGCAATATGGATGAATGAGTTTGTCATACAAAAACTAGCCTCACCTGTACAGAGTGTTTTGAGTGTGGGCAGAGCTTCAGCGTCTGACCTTATAGAAAGTTTCCTTAGAGGATGTAAAGCTGTTAATGCATTCTAAGGTTGGGCCAACATTATATTAAACCCCTATGGATTAAGAATGGGATGTCACTCTAGGTCAAATGCAGATGAAGGCAGACACAAAAATATAAATATTAATTATACAGGATTACATAATCCACATCCACTCTGGTTTTCTGGCCACTTCATGAATTTCTTGGTTCTGTTTTTTAGTTTAGGTAGACATCCTAAAGAAGCATAAACCTCAGGGATTCATTCAGGTAACTGCTCCAGCAGCAAGCTGACAGCGTTGGTTACCCAAGAGATTCTTCCTTATTTTTCTCACTCTGTAATGAGGGAATACCCCAGGCCTTTTAAAATTTGACTAAATTAACAAGCTCTGCCGCTTAACTTCAGTTCTGTTTGCTACTTTGTCTGATAAGCTATCCCCAGCCTCTGTTGGGGCTGCCCGAGACTTTTAATCACACACACACACACACACACACCCCCCCACACACACACACACACACACACACACACACACACACACACACACACACACACACACACACACACACACACACACACACACACACACACAAACTGCGTTCCAAGATCTGCAGTGCTGCATAGTGCCTGCTGTTAGTGGGCAGACTGTACCCTGAAGCTGCGTCACAGCCTGTCCATCAGAAAGGGGATGAAAACAAACAATCCTCCGAACGTAGTAAAACATGAAACAGATCAGTTTCATATGCTGAAGGAGAAAGGGAGGAGGCGTGCGTTGAAGAGTGGATTTGATAGTTTTCTATTGAAACAGAATACACACATTCATGGTTTGCAAACTCTGTATGGTGTTGTTATTCTTTTGCATCTCGGATTAGTCCTAACTGAACAACCCTTTAGAACATGAGTCAGGATCTGACTCCTATAAGAAAGTTTTTCGGTTGCTGGAAGAAGTTAACTCCCCACACTCAAAATCCATCAAGAGATCATAATACACTTTGCAAATACTTCACATTCTTGGCCTGATTAATCAACGTGTGTGACCAAACACACACTCCAAGTATGCCATTATTTCTGTCTAGATAATTTTTTTGTTTTACCGTGATACAAATCCAATTTATTAGATTTCTAGCATTTACCAATGCTGCAGCAACCAACACAGTCTTTCTTTCACAGTCAATTTCATTGCAGTTTCATTGATTTCTATTAAGATTAATGGTGAAAACCCAGATATATTGGATCACCAAAATGTCACTACAAATTTAAAAGGTGTGCATATATAATTGTAATGCTCATATCTGAAGAGACTATTTTTGTTTGTATATTTAATCAGGAGTTAATGTTGTTTTTTTTTTGTCTGGTATTGCAGACGGGAAGTTGACCAATCCACTTCCCCTCAGGATGAGCTAAGACGACAGCATGCGTCTTCATGGTTTTTCTCCACCAAAATCCTTTTCTCGTTGCTCATCTGACGTTATGATAAAAGATTGTGGGGGTCACGGCAGTCAGGCGGCCTGATCCTTAGTGCTCTGCCTTGCTGTCTCAATATTGATTCATCATCTTGTTTACAGTCTGCTTGAGTAATCCGATATTACTGTTTCTAGGGAGTGAAACAAAGCAGAGAAAAGAAAAGCCTTTGGGTTTGTTTGTGTCCTGGTGACTTCAGGAACCTCCGTGATTGAATACGTCTTAGCTCAAATGTCGCTGTCAGAGACGGTTAATTTCATAATAATTGGACTTTATTTGGTTTGCGTCGTTGGCAGACAGCTCTTGTCTCCTCTCTGCATCAGATTTTTGTCTCCCAGACTGCCTGGCTACGGCGCTGCTGTTTGACTTCCACCGGGGCCGACCGGCATCCTTGGCAGTACCCTTGAAACCATGGAGGAGATATGAGAGCGAGTGTTTGATCTGCGTTCAAGTGGGCCTGTTTGCAGGGGGAAAGAATTTTGGAGAAGGGCGTAGGACAAGTTATAGTGGAGCTGTTCATGAGCAGAGTCGTCCACGGTGTGGAATGAGCCTGTCGGTTCTTATGGGACCCGATGAGAAGAAAGCACACACAAAACAATTTAAATGTGCAAAAGAAAAGTGAGTTAGATGTGAAGAGTATATAGACCAGATTATTAAAACAGAAACACGTGAAGGTAAATTGTGTTTTCACAAACATTTTCCACCTTGTACAACACAATTCTGCTTCGTCCAAGCAGAGTTTGTTGGTCACAACTCGCCGTTGGAACATTGTTTTCCTCCTTGTTATATGAACGAATAGCCACTGTTGAAGGAAATTCTGGTTGCAGAAAGTTCTCTGGTCAGATGAGACTAAAATTTGACTTTTTTTTTTTTTTTTTTTTATGACTGCATGTGGAGAGACTAGCTTTGCCCATCACCCTGGAAAACCTCATGCCTCAGTGAACTGTTTCTTTCTTTAGCATCAGGCTTTAGCAGGGACAGGGAAACTGGTTGGAGTGTGAACAAAGATAGCGATGAATACATGCTCTCAATCTTTGAAACTTGAATTTCAGCAATTTTCAAAGGAGCAGATATTTCAGTCTGTCGATGTTCACATCTGGTAGACAGGTAGCCCAAAAGACTTGCAGCTGCAGCAGGATTTCAGCAAAGAATATAAGGCACAGCACACTTTTCAAATTATTCCTAATAAATGCAGAAAACCATTCATCATTTCTCTTCCACTACACAATTGTTCTCTTGCTATTTTGGTCTATTTTGTAAAATGCTTTTAGGTTTTTGTTCGTAACGTGACAAGATGCGGAAAAGTTCATAGCGGGTGGATGCTTTTATAAGATATTACATGCTAATATATTTTTAATTTTTAGACATTCATAAACAGAGTCTCCTTTGTGTTAATCATTTGGATCTATTTCTACACTTGTTTCACATCCCCACCACTAACATCTCCTCCACAATGTAATCTGTCCAAGACAATGATGTGACAGAGCTGAGACCGAAAGGTCATGTTTCACTGACGTTTCACTTTGTTTCTGTTTTTCCTTGTCATTTTCCTTGTGCCTCCATTGTTTGCTCATGGTGTGGATGGCAGGAGTAAGTCACGTCCGGTTAAGATCATCCGTCCGTTCGTTTCACGTCAGCGTGTTCGTGCGTCCGCCTGCCTTTTGTTACGAAGTGAACAGGAGACCTGCTGTTTGTTCCCTGCAGCTGCCGGCCTCTCATGGATCGTTCTGGAAACAGGGTGCTGGAGCGTCCAGCTGGGGCGTGTGGGGTCAGGTGAGGGGTAGCGGGAGGGGGGAGTCGAGGGGGACGCGCACAAAACGCTGCTCAGGTCAGGGCAGCTCTGAGAGCCGGACTCATTAACATTCCTCAGCTTCAGAGAGCGCCAGGCCAGTCGGAGCGAATAATGGCTCAGGTGGATCAACACATCATTATCCAGATTTACCTCTATTGACACAGCTCCTGATTGATAACAGGATCTAATTACGTCTTCTCCGGCTTCAGGCAAATGTTGCATCAGCGTGTGGCCTTATAATTGACAGAGTCTTGTGTTTTTGACGGGAGAAAGAAAAAAATATGATGCAAGTTTCCAAACAGAGATGGATTAGTTTGCGCCTCTGGCCAAAGTATATTTTGTTGTGTTTATAGCAACGGAGGAGCTGCTCCATAGATAAGAATTTATCTGGAGATGAGCGCTCACGGTGTCCGCTGCATTCTTTTTTTATCTTCTTTATCAGTGCATGTGAGCCTGGATTCATCCAAAGGAATACTTTGGCTCTATTTTAAAACACGTTTTCACCAAGCACATTTAGGATTTCATTATGAGGCAGACCCGTCAAAATTTGGTGGTTGATTTTTTTTTTTTTTTTCATGTTTTCTTCAGAAGATCTGATTTCTTTCTAAGAAGTTGTAAAAAGGATTCCAGAGATTTTTTCCCCCATTACGGCATAAAGAATTATTATCCATGAGTCAGATAGCAGTCGCTGTAAAACAAGATTTTGCCAATGTTTTAAAACAGAAAAATTGATGACGGCGGTGATATTTTGAACGATCTTTAGCACCTTAAATAAACATTCAGCACAGTGAATGTTTATTTAAAAGGCTGCTCACATTTCCAAATCCAGCTTCTTCAAAGAGCGAGAGAGGTAAATGCTCATCAGGATACTACAAAGCATTTTTGCTTTACTTATTCAGCCTTCCTGTTATCTGCTCAATAAATCACTGTCTTGAAGAGAACAGCCAACCTTGAGGGCTTTTCTCTCAGTCAAACTTTTATACTAATAATAATTTTTATTATTGTTTTAAGCACTTGATCATCAGAAAAAAAATTCACTTTTTAGTTTCTGACTGGTCAGTGTGATCAAGTTGAAATCCTGCTGAATTGGCTCTCCAGCTGACATCTGTTATCATAGACACAATATTTTTTTATTTTTAAAAAAAAGCAACATTTATTCCTATTGCTACAAAAATAATAATGCCATTTGTAGCACCTATTTTGACTCTGACTGGGCTTTTCAAAGAGACAGTTCAAATTTGTCTATTTTATAATATAGATACAAGTGTAGGAGCCTTTTTTTATAGCAATAAGTGAGGGAGGGGCACAATGGCACGCTATCGTTAACACTGTTGTAGAAATCTCTGGCGTTTTCTCTGGCGTCTGTGTGACAGGATTTGAAATGAAATGTGAAAATGACCACTTTTTGAAAACCTCGGTACCGGCAACAGTAAAATATCCCTGAAGATTATTTTGGACTCTAGAGCTCTGAAAAGGCTTTCATCGAGATGTGCAGCGGCCCTGAAGGTGACGTGACCGCCGGTCACAGAACGGTTGGCCGGAGGACGTGCCGTCAAACGCTGATGAAGCAGAAAGTCATTCAAGGTGTTCAGGTCCTGCAGGTGCATTTAAATGCAGGTGATGTGGCGAGTGCAGATACGCCACAGCTTTGTCACACAAAGTCCCGGCTTAACCAAGATTTCTGTTGAGCTTTTCCAGCTTGCAGACTGATGCAGACACTGAGGTGCGATTTTGTTCAGTCACGTCGCTCTGCTGTTTTTGTGTTTTTTTTGTTTTTTTCCTTGGAAAGTCAAAGAGCAAAACAGACAGAGTGGGTTGGGCGTGGGGGTGGGAGGCAGTGGCAGCGATGGGAGTGTTGCGGCTCAGGACGAAGTTGCTTGTGCTGTCAGCATAGTGAAAACTTTCGCCCCTGAGCTCTGACTCATTAACCGCAGCTCTGCACTTCAATGAGATACAGTTCAAGCCGTTAAGCTGCCAAGCAGGATTGTTTTGTTGCTTCAAAACAAGAATCTAATAAAGAGTTGCTACACACAAACAAGCCGCAGTCGACCGACGAGAGGAATTATTTCTCACGTTAGAAATAACGTGAGAAATAAACTTATATTATTACTTTCAACATGCTGTCCGTACCGTAATGCTGAGTTTATGAGTGATGTTTTGTTGCATAATGCTCTCTCTGTTCCTGCTCTCTCATAGAGGCTCTCCTGATGATTGCTCAACCTAATAATAAAGAGGTGTTGTCCTGATTGCTGTTGGTCCAGCACTGCTTATCTGTAAGCAAGGTAAGTTACACTCTTGACCTTATAGAAAGGTTATTTATTATTAATTTGAGGTTATGTAACAAGCACCAGTCCTCTGTTTGAAACGTAGCGTTTTTTTGACTTGGATCCCCCTTTTCCTTTAGATGTCGACGACCTCTGAAAACAGGATGGAAGGGTCTCGCACTACGAGCCGAGAGAAAACCTACAAGAAGGTAAAGCCAACCAGAGCTTTGCTGTGTCGCGGTTTATTTCCTCACTCTAATGCAATAAACCCAATTCTGGTAAATGCTTCAGTTTTAGAGCCAGTGAGTCCAAAGCAGCTTTACTTCTGAGTAACTTGAGTGGGTTAAAATGTCCTTGTGCTGCAGCACATAATGTCCTGACCCCTGTTAGGGCTGGCTGCCAGAGACCAGTCAAGTGCTGGTCCCACTTGTTTTCTTTGCCTTTTTTTTTCTTCTTGTGGACGTCACTGAGAGTGGCAGCGTTTGTAAAGATGTAACCATAACGTTTCCAGTAGCACAGCGGCCATCTTTGTCTTAGTTTGGTCTGAATATATTTAGTTGTTTTTACCAGCAGGAATATTTGTTTCCCAGGAGTTATTTTTAGTTGGGTTAGGTGTTATTACATTTATTTGCATTTTCTTGTTGCACGACAAAACAATTTTATTCAACTCGGTTTATTTATACGCCTCCAGTTCAAAGCAAGTGCCGCCCAAAGGCAATTTACTCACAAACGCGTCCAGTTGACATACACAGAAATAGATGATCACAAACACATTGGAGATTATTTAATTTGGAGTTGTCTTTAGTCTGAAACACACTAAAGCAAAACAATAACATAGAAATATTCCCACAGCAAAATGGTGTCATGTTGTACGAATATATTCCCAGCTGTGAGTCACTGTGGTGTTTTATAATTCCTATTTTGATTTCAGTTCCAATCAATGATGTTAATTACAAAAAAGGACTTATTTTCTCCGCTATTTGTCCTGTGAGAATCTCAATAAACCTATGTTTGTGTTTCGTAGAACAATCATTTCAGAATTTTCACCAAGTATTACTGAATAATTAGATGCAGACAAAGTAATTGATGAATGTGGCTAAAAATATTTTCACACATTTGCAGGTAAAGTAACTTTACCTGTTTTTTTTTATTTTTTTTAAAAGTCTATTTAGGAAAGAAAATCCAATTTTAAGAAATATTTGTTTTGAAATGAAATTTTCGCACAATTATTTCTCCAAAACATTGCTTTATTTCAGGCCTTTTTACACGACTTTGTCAAGGGCGGCAGTAAATTTGTAGAGCGCCGCAAATGTCTGCAGGGCGTCTGCTCCTGCAGGGCGACGTTTTAATCCTTGCTATTTTAGCGTTCCAAGTAAAACCTGCTGTTTTTCTCTCTATTTTCCCGTCAAGACCACGTCATCGGCCTTGAAGGGAGCCATTCAGCTCGGCATCGGCTACACAGTGGGCAACCTCACCTCAAAGCCGGACAGAGACGTTCTTATGCAAGACTTCTATGTGGTGGAGAGCGTCTTCCTGCCCAGGTTAGTGCTGCACTGAGCAAAGCGAAGCACAAACGTGGACGCACTCCGCTTTTAGTGTAATGTAAAAACCTCAGCAGAAGCCTCTAAATGTTAGCTATTTGTACAATGGGGGATTGCAGAGGAGGAGCATGGGTTTCATCAAATCTCAAGGTTATCTCACAGCAGGAGGCCGTGAATCAGAAAACGACTTCATAAAAAGCAGCTTACATGTAAGTGGAAACAGCCTGAAACAGCTGGCTAAAGTCTGCAGATTTGTTGTGCTTTTTTTGCCCATTAATATTTTTTTTTTTGTTACAAACAATAAATAACTAATCTTGCCCAGTGGGTAAACTGCAGCAAGAGCCTCTCCATCACCATTTCTCAGCAGTCAGTTCTCCTCGTCTGAGTCATGGTGCAGGGATGCTACTGTTCCTGGGGATTATCCTCCCAAGAGCTGTGAAATCAGCTCGGGGATTATCCTCCCAAGAGCTGTGAAATCAGCTTACTGCATGCCTCTCGCTGCTGCTGCGGCGCTCAGCAGACATCGTCGTGTGTCCTCTCCGTCTTCTCAAGTTGTCTTCACAATTTCATCATCAGCTTAGAGAACCATTTGATATGATCTGAAGCTCAACCAGGAATTGTTGGAAAGTAGGTTCCTCTCATCCATCCGTCATCGCACAGCTGGAGCTCCAACGTTTTCTTTGTCTGGATACAGAGAGCAGGGATTTCTGACCTTTGGCATCTGACACACGTGACTTTCAGATGATCAGCAACGGTCGTTTTACTATAAAATGAGTTTTGTGATCAATTTCTGGATTTTCTGAAAGTTTTGTCTTTCTGATTTCAGTTTTAGCCAATTCAGATTTTTCTATAGACTATTAGACAACAGCATTTAAAGTATATTTTGTCTTTCCTTCCTCCTGTGGGGAGCCATTATTTATTTAAATTGAAAGCAGAGATGTCACACCACGCGCATAAAAACAAGATTTCACTAATATTTTATTACCAAGTCAAAATGAGACTGATGTTGCTTTGTAAAACTCTAACACGATTTTAGATTAGGGATTAGCACTGTTAGCAGCATTACTGAAAAACCAGTCTCTGTGTGTGGAAATCTAAGTTCAGAGGTTTTCAAAAAGCTGCAAACAAAAATCCTGAAAATAATTCAGAGCAATTTTGCTGTTGTTTGTTCAGCCTTCCTGTTATCTGTTGAAGTATCGCTCTCTCACTCTGTCAAAGGCTGGATTAACGTCAGGTCAACATGTTGTGTCACATACAGATTCCTTTTATATGGCGTCCTATTACAATCTTTGTAGGAATGATTTAAGACCCATCACGGGTTTGCAGAACCTGTGAGTCTCTGTGGAGAGATTTTGGCCTCTTCTTCCTCACAGGACTGTTTGAATTCAGTCACATTGGAGACCTTTTGGGGACGGAGAGCCAGTTTAAGGTCACTCCTCTGCATCTCAGTCAGAATTAGTCCTATTCACCCACATGTGGCCCTGCTGGTGCTTTATGTCATCATCCGGCGGCGTAACCCAGGTTCACGTTGAAGGATGTTCTCCGTCAGAACACAGGTTCTGTTTAAGCGATTATCTGCTCGTCCTGCTCAGGCGGTAACCATCTGAAAATGTCCTGTTGTACTTAGCGAGGCTATCTTTGTCCAATTCAGCTTTAAAGATAAAGATTAGATAAAATAAATCTATTCGGGGAAAAATATTGCTGTAATGAACTGTTTCTTATTCCAAACAGCTTTTTTTCTATACAGATTTTACAAGTCAATATTGCAATGTTGATATACTGTATTATATTGATCTGCCCTATTTATATATATTTTTTAGTTGTCTGGTTAGAGCTCATTTACTTCTGATTTGTAGTTTTCCTGAGTAATTATTCATTCGAACTGGACTTTGTATTTCAAGTGTTCAAGCTGATTTATGATTAAAACTCTTGAAATGTCAGAGCTGACTGATAAATCATTATCCCAAGGGAGTTTTATACTTATTTAGCCAAGAATGTGGTCGTTGAGAAACCTGCTAAGATTTATAATAGCCACGATAAAAATAGCTGTAATCTATTAGAAAGGGGGGTTGTTTGTGTGGACACACACGCATTCATCAAACGAGGTTGTGTTTAACCCTCAGGTTTCAGGAAGAGAATGAGAGTCCTATCAGGAAGTACTTTGTGGTCTTGGCTTTTGAGACGCAACACCAGGATATGCAAACTCACTCTGGTCTATGCAAACCTGTTCCTGGCACGCACACGTCTCCTATTTCTGAGCAACGGCCAAACATTACTCTTGTTGATGCTGCGGCTTCTGATTGAGAGGCGGGAGTATGCAGCCATCAGTGTCATCTGACATCATGTTTGGGTTGAATAAAAGCTGCAGTGGTCCAGCTTTTCTTTGAAATATAAAGGCTGGGAAGGAAGAAAATTACCCAAGACACAACAAAACACTCAGGAGAAACTGAATGTTGTATATCCAATACCTGACATAAATGTTTCTCTAAGCAGTTCCTCTTTGGTGAAAACGTAAAACATTTTTGTTTCTTTTCTGACAGACTGAGAGGAAGGTTAAGCGATGAGCTCTTGTCTGTCAACGCTCCTTCTCGTCTTGATCTTCCCGTTTTCCTCTGGGGGTTTATCGGCTGCTGTCAGTCTGGTTTTCACGCTCGCACCCTGGCTTTGTGCTCCTTTTTCTGTTTCACTTTCCCTTCTTCTCAGCGGAACTGCAGGCGACTGCCTTTCTGATCAGAAAGATCGGATCAAACATTTCCATGTGCTGTTTGCGCTCATCAACTTTCCGTGACAGGTGAACACCGCTGCCGTCCTGCACTGAACAAAGCAGTCAAATTACTTTGTGGGGTTATATTACAGGGCACAGCCCAGACTGTTGCCCCAGCACGCAACAACAAAATAGTCTGGTTACTCGGATCATTGTTTAAGAACCCTGATTTAGAGTCGCCCTGGAAAACTTAATCTTTATTAACCCACTTCCATATTTAGGATCCACGAAAACCAGCTCCAGTGAGCTTACGTCGACTCACTCTCACCGTATTATTGACATGCTAGTTCATGTGTCGCCGTTCTCCCCTGGAATTAGAGCTAGCTTGGGAACCGAATGGGGCCAGCTTTTGTTAAAGCCTGTCTGAGAATGTCCCACAATCCAGCCAAAGATGAAAAGAAATCTAGGTTATTGTGTTGTTTTAGGGCTTTTTGCAGGTCCTTTTTCTCCCTCTGAGGAAAGGCTCATGTGCTGCTGATTATTGTTTAGGTCCAGTAATCAGACTCACCTTCAGCCTCCAGGCGGACTACTCTACACCGGCCTTTTATTTATTTATTTATTTTTTGTCACGACAGTTGTTATGGATCCAGGTTCTTGTAGATGACTGAACTGAACTCTGTTCATGCATTAATGCAGCGTTTCTCAACCTGCTGGTCCTCAGGGCCCACTCATGTTTTACATGCATCTCTGCTCCAGAACTCTTAATTAAAAGGATTTCATTACCTCCTCTGTGACGGTGGAGAAACACTCCATCAATGGCTAAAAATACAGCGATCCACTATTGCAAAGTCTCAACCGCAATAAGATTGTTGTTTATTGAGATTTTATAGGAATAATGCGTCTTATGCATCTCTTTTTTTTTTTTTTTCATTCCTTCCCGGCTTGGTTTCGTCATCACGATTCAGTGAGGGGAGTAATTTGACTCCTGCTCATCACTACCCAGACTTCCGCTTCAAGACGTACGCCCCGCTGGCTTTCCGTTACTTCAGAGATCTGTTTGGCATCAAACCCGACGACTATCTGGTAAGACCCAAAATCTTTCCAACACTCTAGTGCTGGTAGTTGATGACTGTTTCTTTTTTTTGTTGCTGTTTTTTACTGATGCAAATCAGAAAAAGTGTGCCATACTGCCAAAGCCTTGCAGAACAATTTCTCACATCATTTACAGCTGCAGCTCTCTGCCCGTTCTGCACATTTATTGTCAAAGAGTTTTATTTGCTCTTTCCAAAATAGCTCAAGCTCGTTTACATCAGATGGTGTGCGCGCGTGTAAACATTAGTTTTCCAAGCCACGGATTCCACAGTAACTCAGGCTGCATGTCAAGGCCCATCGTCCCATTAACCTCCAACCAGTTTTCTTCCACGACTGTATTTAACTCCATTCGTCTTCCTGAAAGCATCTACAAGACATAATGCTGCCACCACCATGTTTCACAACAACGCTAAATATAAATCCACATCAATTATTAAGTTTATGAAAAAAAGCTGCCCGTTGTACTTCAGTGATCCCCTTGCCTATTTATGAATTTTTCTTTGGAATGTAATTACAGATAATTTCATTATATATCAAAAATATTTGAAAGAAAATGCAGGAAATGAAAGAAGACGAGGGACGGAATGTAGTCAGCTTCTGCAGGACTGCTAAGATGGTTTCCACTGTGCATATCAATGCAGGTTCAGTGATATTTGGTGTGCAAACTATTAAAATACGTAGTGAGAAGCGTTTAAAAGGGGGTCTCAAGTATTTATGAATTTTAACCATTCATTTTTTTTTGTTGGTTAAAGGGCAGGGACAGGTTTGCCAGGCGCTGTATAACCGCTGTAAAAAAAACCCGGTTGAACATGTTTATTCCTGAGCTTTATAAATCTGGACTTTGGCTGCTGAGGTCAGCGTGGAATATTTTAGCTGATGTGAGAAAAAGGTTCCCTGAAAAGCCATGGTATTAAAATATGTGAATCCGTTTAAATTTATTTATTTATTTAAGTGGCAGAGATGCTCCTAGAAGTTATTGTTAAAAAAAATGAGGCAAAAACATTTTGTCTCATTTTGTGTACAGTTATGTACAACGTGTTCATGTGCAGCGCTGTCTGTCAGTGCTGCACTTTTTTTTTGTTTTTTATTTTTAAGTAATTTGGTTTGTTTGACCCCACCCCTCAGTGATGTTGCATCTAAACATTCCCTACAAAAACTCCTCATGTTAAGTACTTCCACAACATTCCTCTTAGGATGTTAGTAGCTCCCAAGCAAAAGCTTTCTTCCTGTTTAAACGCATTTATGGGAAAAAAAAACAACCAAACAAGTTCATTGTACGACTGTAATTGGTTGTTATTGTGAGTCATAACATAAGGCAGCTGCACTTCTGTTTCTGTTCAAACAGTTTATACTAAGATTTACTTCAAAGACATATATTCTGGTATTTTTAAAAATTATTTCAGATTATTTCCGTTCAGATTCAACGCAAAGCCCAGATGTTGCAAGCTAATTCAAACTGTTACACATTTTACTCCAAGATATGAGCAGAGGTGATTAGTTCAAGAACTGATGAAAAAGTAAAAGTTTAGAAGTTTCCATCATCCTCTTTTTTTGTTTTGTTTAATCCTGTTGTTTTCCTTTTAAAACTTGTTCAGGAATCGAGTCAGAATCTGCAGAAGTCCCTTGTTTTCGAGCTCCTCTTTATGCTTTGTCCTCAGAACCAAATTAGATTTTGTGTGATGTTATGACTTTATCCTGTTATGACTTTATCCTGTTATGACGCCGTTTGCCTATTTCCCATCTGCCTCCAGGCCCTTTCATGAATCCAGCCAGCTGTATTCTTGTTTTTGAACGCTGACATTATTTCTGCACCAGCGACAAAAGACGACAAAAAAAAGAAAGAAAAAAAGATTAACTTCAAGGCAGAAGAGCGAGGATTTCATTAGGCGCGACGAAGTAGAGAGTTTGCGAGAGTTAGTCGTGGCTTCAGGTGGTGATGGATTCAGTCAGGCAGAGGCCAGGCAGCCGAGGCTAATTAAAACCAGGAATAAAAGCGCATATAAAAGCGATAAGCTTCAGATGTGTTTGCGCCTCTTATTCAACGTGACTGCAGACGGTGGTCGGCTGTCTCCAGGGAGAGGGAGCAGATGCCTCCAGTGTTTCTCGTCTCCTCTGAACATGTTGCTCTCATAACGCTCCGATTAGCATCCAGCACTTCTCCACAGTCTGCCGCTCACTTTCGGTGCCACTTCTGGATGATAGTTTGCCGTTTATGTTAAGATTTTCCTTATTGCTCTCAAAATGTGTCTGATTAACCGAGAGCTGAAAAGATAATGTTCTGTCTTGGCAAAGTGATACTTGCTTCCTAGAAATAATAATATTCAAAAACTAATAAGAGCCACAATCTGTTGGTCTGAAGGATCGAGAACTTTTCTGTATTTTCTTTTAGATTTTAAGACTTATTTATAATTTAAAGTTATAATATTAACACTTTTGCAAAAATAAGAATTGGAATAAAAATCCTTAACAGCTAGTAATCATGATATAATGTAAAATGTGGAAAAGGTGAAGCACTAGCAGTGCTTTCCCCACGTGCTCTAACATACTGCCTGGGTTCATTTAAAGCATGCATTCACACAAAGGTTTTTTTTGACTATAGCGACTTGGCAGGATGTGGAGATCCTGCGTCGAGTGAGAGGTTACCTTGGATCTACCTTTGCTCCGACAAGGACATTTTTAATAGACCTGGAGAACAGGTGTGCAGCTGCCAAATCTGAGCTGTGCTTGTGCAGAAAAGCAATCGACTGTTCCTCTTAGTTGGGAGATATGATGGGAAAAATGCTATTTTTAGCAAATGCCAGACTTTACTGTCCGTTATCATTGTTGGATCCCAGTCATGCCGTTATGAGAGAGGAAAAAATGAAGGCATGAAGAGCACTCAAAGCGTTTGTGTTTCTGTAATGAATGATGCCCCTATGAGGGAAAAAAACTACAGAAATGAAGCTATTTCTCATTCCCGCTAAGTCCTAAGCTTCATAAGAGATTTATTGCCATTTATCTCTTGAAGTTTCAAACAAACAAAAAAATGTTTCCCCCCCTTTTTTTTTTCCATATAAACTTTTACAGTGTTTCCATTTTTTAAGTCTTCTTGTTTAGAGCTGCTCTAGTTTGATTACACTGTGGATGAAGCTGCTCTCCCGAAAGCCCCATCCTTGCTACGTGCGAATCACTAAATTGATGTTATGATTTTCCTTCCTCAGTACTCGCTCGTAAATGAGCCTTTAATTGAGCTGGCCAACCCGGGCGCCAGCGGCTCGCTCTTCTACCTGACCAGCGATGATGAGTTCATCATTAAAACGGTTCAGCACAAAGAGGCCAAGTTTCTGCAGAGGCTGCTACCTGGATACTACATGGTGAGGAGCACGCTTCTTTTTTCTCTCTGACGCTCGGATTATGACAATATAACAGGCCAAAAAAATAAACAACTAATAAAAATAAAATATGCGTTAGTAAAAGGGTGCCAAGTCTGAAAAGTCCTGCATGTGAGATCTGAATGTTGAATCCAAGCACTGTCCAAACCCACAGAACCTGAACCAGAATCCGCGCACGCTGCTGCCCAAGTTTTACGGCTTGTACTGCATCCAGACGGGGGGCTTCAACATCCGACTGGTGGTGATGAACAACGTGCTTCCTCGCTCGGTCAAGATGCACTACAAGTACGACCTGAAGGGATCCACCTACAAGAGGCGAGCGTCCAGGAAAGAGAGGGAGAAAGCCAGCCCGACGTACAAAGATCTGGACTTTCAGGACATGCACGAGGAGGGGCTTTACTTTGACACAGAGACTTACAACAACCTGATGAAGACCCTGCAGAGGGACTGTCGGGTAGGTGGAGGTTCATCACGGTGACAGTCGACAAGCTGTTTGTTTTTTGTTTTTTTTTGCTGGAAATGAATTCTTGAATAATTCTGAGAGGTCAAGAACAGAGGAGACGTCACGCCGGGCGAGAGAGTGGTTGATGTAAAACAGGCTTTTACTCATTTCAACAAAGACAAAATGATTAAGGAGTTTTTAAATGTTAGAGTTTGATATAATGAGGTTTAAACACAATTGGTGCATTTCACATTTACTCATTGTGAGCATTCGTCTTTTTGCTGAAGTTGGCTTTGGTTCAGGTTGCCTCGTTCACGATGTGACAGCTGCTACGTAGCACAAAAGACGTGACGAGTAATGATTAAAACTGCACTTACCAAAGATTAGCGAGTAATAGTAACATTTTCTTTCCAAATTGGTTCTGTCTTCATTTTTAAACCTCTAAGAACAGCAATATAATAAGCCAAGATGCTCAAGGTGATTAGATTTCCTGGGGTCAGTGATTTTATACTTTCTGTAAAAAGTATTTATTTCATTTTCTGTAAAAATTTCCAATTAGGCCATTAGCCTTAGAGAATAATGCTCTCAGAAAACACCTTTACCTTGATTCAACTTCAGAGGGAGGCTGTCTGTTTGACCATTGAATTTGGTAGCAGTGAAATAAAAAGCTATTATTAAACGGCGAGGCACTAAGCAGGTTTTTGTGAGGGGATGTTCCTACGCTGCAGTAAACAGCCTCTTGGGACAGCTTTATTAGGGATGAAAGTATGAACTACAGGAAGCTATTTAAGTAGCTTTATTTCATGCTCTTTGTCAGACTGTTTGAGCTGCGAGGTGTAATATCCTGGTCAGTGTATTACTGTAAACGTGGACTTAACCCAGAGACCAGGAAGGAAGACTTTCTGGCAGAGGTGGAGCAACCGGCCTGGCCTGACAGCCCTGCAAAGGAACATCTAACAATATAATGATTCCCATTACATCGAACTCAATGTTGCCCGCAGTTTTTAAAGATTGGGACCACATGGGCAGCAATTAGAGCAAACGAGCTTTTGGATATATTTAGTTTGTCCTGATGCATAAGGCTCTGGTTTTATTGAGAAAGAGAACATTATGTGACAAAGTTTCTTTTTTTTTTTTTTCTTGATAAAGCGCATTTTATATTAGTGTCGCTATCTTGGATCAGTCGGAGATTGTTTCCTGGAAATATTTGAACACGTGTTGATTTCCCACCTCTTTCCAATGGGGGCTATTTTTAAATGTGTTTGGATTTGAGTGAGGTCAAGCTGGAGAGATTGCTGTAAATTCAAACAACATTTATGCCACTTACTATCTTATATGTTGATGTTCCCTACTTTCATATGTGAAAGTTTTCTTGAGCAAAGTGCGCAGAGTGACGACTCACTTTTAGAAAAGTCACTGCTTCTTTCATTTTTAACCCAGCTGCATGAGGAAGCAGACAAACCTTTTCCCCAAAGTTGAACAGTTGCAAGAAAAATGTAATTAAAATATAGTAAAAGTTTTTGACTCTATTTTAACAAGGTGGTATGCTATTGTTTAACCAACTAAAAACGACCAAACAAATCAACATCTTCGACTAAATTCGGTTGCGATTGAAATCGAAACAATCATGCTTAATTAAGACTTTAATAAGATTTAACTTAATTCCCTTAAACATTCATTTCTGCAATGTATGAGCATGCTACGTGTTTCTAGCAGAAAGTGTTGGAGCCTCAGCTCTGCGCGGTGTGTCATTGTCAGGGCTTCCTGTGCTCGCCGTCTAAACGGGAAGCAAAGTGCCCTCTAAGCAGAATCTCAGTCCATTTCCATGAGTAAGCAGCTAACCCCGTAACCCCAGAGGGGACCTGAACACAGGAAGGGCTGTCAGACGCCAAGCAGCAGAGGAGTGAAGGGCGTGGAGGGAATCAAAGAGGGTTTTTTTTTTTTTTTTTACAAGGGTGCAGGATCACTTCCTTTTTTTTTTTTTTTTTTACATCAAGCGCTTAGATGCTACGCATTTTAGCAGGTCAGAGTTGAGCTGGAGCCAGAGCGATAACGGGAAGCAAAGGACAGATTCACATTTGAGTTACGCGGGACACTTGTAGCAAAATGCCGGCGGTGCCGTCTTCCTTCTGAGTCTCCTTCCCGCCGCAGCTCCCCTGACAACGCCACAAATGCCAAAACAGCATTAGGCATTAATAATTAATGTTGAACTCACAGAGATTGAAGCAGAGAAGGTTAATGGCAGTGTGAGTTGTGTGTCGGTGCCACTGATGCGATGGGGATTGTAATTAGTGTGTTACAGCGAGACAAACACGACGGTGACAAGCTGCTCAGAGGACGTTACTCACACCAACCCCGACACTGAAGATCTGCTTTCTTTTGTCTTTACAGCAGAAGCTACATTTATCATTGAATCATTTTCATTTTCAACATAAGCGTAAATATCTGGTTTTGTATCTCGCAACACACTGATAGCCTTCTAGCATGAAGGTATGTCAAGATTTAAACAAACAAATTGTTTCAACACAGCTAAAAATGTTGAAACTTTTTGTAGAGCAATAGAATGGAGCTCTTCCCTCCCACACAGGTCCCTGCACACTGCTGGTCAGCAGGCTAAAACGATCGCTCTGCACTTGAGACACTCTTACAGTTAAGAGATACACGCTTGATTGAAAGTATTTTTAAATACAAAAAAAAAAAAATCACGCTGTGACTAATGCATTGACGGTGTTTATCTTTGTTTCATATTATTTTATCTGCAGCTGGAATAGTTAATGCATTTATTTATTTATTTATTTTAAATGAACTGGATCACGTCATACTTTTTTATAAGTCCTTATAAAACTCGTCATGCTACGAGAATCTTATACGAGCCCAAGGAGTACTGTTTACTTACGCACACATGACTGAGCATCTCGATGGGAGAACTCTGTGTTTTTTCCCTGAGACAGTTTAATATGAGGAGGAGAAGGGGATTTATCACAAATCGATTAAAAATGGGAAAGTCTTGGTATTTTTTTCTCTACCGGCCTGTCATTTGAGTGATAGCCTTTGGTGCTGCAAGTCTTTTCCAAAAGATATCATGTCAATACTTTAAAAAGTTGACAAAAGGGACAAAAGGCAGAAGCAACAGATTTCAATTTAACAATTGAAGTATATTTGTAGACTTTTGCTGATGATGGAAATTTAATTGGTGTAAAAAGAAAACACTCCAAAAATTGTAAACATTAGCTCTCCAGTGATCCAGAAGGATAAATCGTCCAGGCAGGGTTAAATTCACAAAGCAATTAGTTCACACTGAACATAAATAAACCTGAGTTTATGCATCCCGCTATTTAAAAAGAATCATTGACACATTGCCTCTCTGAACAACACAGCAGCCATGACCCTAAACATTTTAGAAGTCCCCTTTATCATTAAATCCTTCTAAATTCAGACAAATATAAGAGTAAATAGCTGCAGATCAAGGCAAACTCTAAATCTTGAGATTTTTGAAAAGCTGCCAAACGTCCAAGTCCATCATGTTTCCCGACAAGTGCCAGTTAAAAGCTCGGTAGTAGAAAGCACAAAGCAAATTTCCTGTAAAATATTAAGCCTTCCCGTTGCTACGAATGCCTAACGTTCAACTTCCTTTAAGCCGTAACAGAGATGAGTGTCGTAACTATTGCAAACTGTGGGAGAACTTATGGTGCATTCACTGATCATGAACAGAACTTTTTTTTGTTGACTGTCAAAGAAGAAATTCAGGCTCTTCAATCTAACAACCATCTGATTCTCGTCACCAGCTGATTTTTCTGCATGTCTCTTGAAAAAGACAAACAAACAAAAAAAAAAAACGGGTGTAAGTGGCTTAAACATCCAGAACCTAACGGCCGCGTGTTTACCTGCATGCATCCAGAGCAGAAACAGTTGCAAAGAACTGATGATGTGGCACTACTTTGTGAAATTCCCCCTAAGTGTCCTCTCAGAATCAGCATCGTTTTTGGCCTCCAACATGAGCAGAATTGGCCGCGCGTCGTGCATTTGGAACAGGCGAACTCAAACTTGAGAAAGCTTTTAGTGTATTAATGTCGCTCCAAAATGAGACACAAGAGCAGAGCGCTGGTCTACCATTACTAGAGAGGAGATTGATCGGTAGAGTGCTGGGAGGGTATGCAAGATGCATTAGGGATTCGGACAGAATCCAGTGACGGAGCCCAGCTGGTGTATAATTATTATTCCCCTTTCGCTGTAAGAGAAGTGAGCTTCGTTTGAAATGCGAGCAGATAACACATCCAAGGCGACACGCCCAGATCTCTGGAAAGTCGGGTCACTTCGTTCTCTGAAGTCGGAGAAATATCGTTCTTTGTGTTGTCATGGGGGAAAGCCGAGGCCTGAACATGCGGTAATGGCTTTCTGTAGGCAGCGCCGTTCAACATGGCTGCTGTTTGAATAGGCTGTGGGAGTTTTAGAGAGGGATGCAAATTGTTGATATGGAAAAAGGCAGAGCCCGGACAAAAGACCCTGTGTTTTGTTCCAGTCAGTCGGTCAGTCATTAAGTCTGTCTTGTGTTTCAGTGTTAAAGACGGATCTGAGGTTGAGGGGAGAAAAAAAAAAAAAAAGTTGTCCCTTTCCCCAGTTTTCTTCACACTTCTTTTCATACTCTGTGCTGCGAAGTTTATTTAGGAGCTTCGAGCCAAAAAACAAGCGAGTGTTTGTTTTGTTGATGTTCGGTGTCCTTCACACTTCCTGAGCTGCTACAGAAACACGGCTCAGTCTGAAGGAGGCGGCCATCTGGTTTTCCGAGCCACTTGCTGCAATTTGAGTCACCTCTTTGTGCAGCTCTTATTAATAGCATAAACGCATATTCAATTAAAAACCTTAGTTACACTTACAACTGTGTTCCCATTGATTTCTCATTGCTCACTGTGATTTTACTGCTTGCCCTCTCACGGCCATTTAAAATGAAAAATCTTTGCGCTGAATCTTTTCAAGGCTAAATCATAGTGCAGACATGCCTTAGGCATTTCCACTTTCAGTGTATTTTGAATAGCAGTGTATAGAGTGAAGGAGTCATGGGTTTCAAAATTCCTGTCACGGATTTATTGTCATCCCTGTTTCCTCTGTTACCTGTAAATAAAATCGAATGTAGCCAGTTGCCTTCAAGGGCAATCAGTAAAAAGGGACTCCTGTCTGTGACTTGGTTTCAGAATATAAATTCTGTGAAGGCCTCAGAGGTTTGTTAGACAATACAAGCATTTTGCCATACAGTCAAAACGCTGAGTGATTGAAAACTTACTCTGCCAAAACACATTGAACATTCTGTCTTCACCTTGAGGCACGGCGGTGGCAGCGTCATGCTTTTGGAGCTACAGGACGACACTAGAAGACTTGAGACTGGGATGAGATTCGCCTTCCAGCGGGACAGTAACAGTAAACATGCAGCCAAGGAAACGGTTTAGATCAAAGCATGTCGTGCATTAGAATGGCCTAGTCAAAGCCCGGATCTAAGTTGACATGAGAATATATATAGTATGACTTTTTAAAAAAGAACTGGCAAAACTTTCTGTCGATCTGTACATTTTGGAGCCTTTAAAGAAGGACATTTGTCTCTGTGCTGCAGTGATTCAAAGGGACTAAATACAAAAAGGAGCCACTATTTTCAGCTTCTCACTTCTAAAAATCCTTTGAAGCCGCACACCTTTTTCTTTTCCAGTCACATTTATGCAGTACCGTTTGTTGAACACTTGCTAAAACTCAGACGAGTCCTTAAATCCCATGTTTATATATTTGCAAGCAAGCAAACATTTGGAAAGGTTTAGCATTGCAAACAGTTGGCTGTGCGGCGCTCCAGTCCGGGTCACCAAACGGAACCGATTGGCTGGTGGTCACCCTGATCCTATTCCCGTCTGTCTCTGCTCCCGTCTCGCCCAATAAAACTGCATTTTCTAGAGGACATGAAGTCACAGGGCGTGTGGGGAAACTGGGCATAAGCGCCTCAAACAGGTCAATGTGTGACACTTGGCTCGCTGTGGAGAAACACCTTGTTTGTTTAGCTCAGAACTGGTTTCAACAGAGATTTCCTTCTCTGTTGACCTCTTTCTTGGGAAAGAAGTGTGCAAAGAAATGAAATCATAATAAAAGGTTTTACTGCTTTCTCTCTCAGTATTCAAAATTGTCCTTTTTTTGTTTTTAAATATGTGTTGCAATAGGTTCTGGAGAGCTTTAAGATCATGGACTACAGTCTGCTGCTGGGTGTGCACGTCCTGGACCACAGGGAGGTGGGAGAGCCGGGCCAGACGGGGGGAGACGGCAGGAGGAACGTAGGTCAGAGGGTGCTTTACTCCACGGCCTTGGAGTCCATCCAAGGAGACGGCAAGGCGGCCGAAGTTGTCACCACTGACGACACGTGAGTTTGTTCAGCTGCCGGGAAAACGCACGCTCACAGATGCCGCATTCTGAACACACATCCAGGCCCTCCGTCTCCATCTGCGTCTCCGTCCCCGAGACGCCGTTACGCAACCGCGCACCCACCTCGCCCAGGGCACCGCAGCGGCGAGCGTGCGTGCACGCGCGCAGACGGGGCCCTCGTATAACCATAGCTACGCAAAGATACAAACACAGCCTCCGTTCTGCATATTTACAGCAACGCACATGAATGTAAATAGTATAAGGGCCTCTTTTACAAACACTTGTAAAAGTGAGGCAGCACGCTGGCTTTATTTGAACAAGACTTGGAGCCTCACAGAGAAACACGAGCTGTCCTCTCACCGCTTTTGTTTTCTCCGCTTCAGGATGGGCGGCATCCCGGCAAAAACACACAAAGACGAAAAGCTGCTCATCTTCCTGGGCATCATAGATATTCTGCAGTCATACAGGTACCAGTCCTCTTCAAATCATATTGCTGTTTTATTTCTGCAATTCTGCTTTCTGACTGTTTTGCTACGCGCTGCAGCGTTTGATTTCTTAAAGCTAAAAAGCTAAATAATGGCGCACCGTGACAGAGTTACGGCATTTAAAGATGCCAGACCTCCCATGTTGAGTTATCACAGGGGAAGAGCTACAAGACATTTTACCATAAACCTCCAACCATCAGGATTTACTAGGCCTCTGAGGTCCATCGGTCTTCTCTATTTACTAATTGATTCTTTTTTGTCCTGGAAGCAAAAAAAAAACAGGAGAAAGGCTCATTGATCACAACAAAAAAAGACATAAAGCTTCATCAGCCTCTCTAATTGCTGCTCACTGAGTGGTGGAAAAGGATAAATATTACAGACCATAAAGGAGATTTTGTCACCAGATAGCCTGTTGAATTACAACATTCTGTCTTCTAAGCATCTCTTCAGTATTTTAGAAAAACAACAATCCAAACCATTGTAACCCTATGTGGTTACTATTGGCCCCACAAAAATAACTTGGATCTTAAAATGTTTTTTTGTTACAGTGTGTATTATATTATGGGGTCAGGCTATCTGCTAACAAGGCTACAATAAAGTATTCACTTCCTTTTTACGAATGTGGCATATTAGCAGCATATATGGCTGCCGATCTGAATTCTGGTGAGAAAGAGTTAAACCATGTTCTCCAGCCTGATGTACTGCTGTTTCAAAATGTCTTCCAGTGAGACAGGTGTCTACTGAGGTGGCATCGGCTCTACACCATGTTCCAAATTATTGTGCAAACTGGATTTAAGTTGTGCTATTAAATTTGTAGATGGTATTTTGCATAGAGAGCTGGTCGGCCCCTTCAGAGTGTGAAAATGACCTCAGTAAAGTATATGGACTTTCTGACTGATCACTTTCTTTCATGGTTCAAAAACCTTCAGTAGCAAAATCATCTTCATGCATGACGATGCACCATCTCATGCTGCAAGGAATACCACTGTGTCATTGGCTGCTATGGGCATGAAAGGGGAGAAACTCATGGTGTGGTCATCATCCTCCTCTGACCTGTGACCCTAATGAGAACCTTTGGAGAGTCCTGAGGGTTGAATGCAGTTCATATCAAATCAGCATCTCTGGGAAGGTTTTCTGACATCCTGCAAAGAAATTTAAGCAGAAACTTTCCACAAACTCACAAGTTCGATGGATGCAGGAATTGTGCAGGTGATATCAAAGAAGGGGTCGTA